>CM040121.1:549704466-551055265 GCA_022559845.1 Amorphophallus konjac | reverse complement strand
AAGATGACCACGAACTGGTCCAAAAACGGATGAAACAGCCTCTGCATCAAGTCCATGAAGACTGCTGGGATATTGGTGAGCCCAAATGGCATCACCAGAAACTCATAATGCCCGTACCTCGTACTGAACGCAGTCTTCTCCACATCGGACTCGCGAATTCTCAGCTGATAGTAACCAGACCGCAAATCAATCCGTGAGAACACTCGCGCAGACTGCAGCTGGTCGAACAAATCATCAATCCGTGGCAACGAATACTTGTTCTTAATGGTCACTTCATTCAGCTGCCGATAGTCAATGCATAGCCGCAGACTACCGTCCTTCTTCTTCACGAACAACACGGGCGCACCCCAAGGGGAAAAGCTCGGACGAATGTACCCCTTGGCCAACAGTTCTTGCAACTGCGCCCTCAACTCTCTCAACTCAACGGGGGCCATACGGTAGGGTGCCTTCGCCAAAGGTCCCATACCAGGCACAACCTCGATCACGAAATCGATCTCCCGCTGGGGAGGTAATCCAGGCAACTCCTCGGAAAAAACATCGGGAAACTCGCACACCACCGCGATGTCCTCGACATCCGGCTCCATCCGGTCAGACACAACCACAGACGCGAGAAAACCCTGACAACCTGAATCAAGCAACGACGGGCTCGAATAGCAAGATAAGGAATCGAGAAGAGGCGAACGGATACCTTGGAAATAGAAGGTCCTCTTGTTGGGATGCTGGAAGTAGACCTCTTCATTCCACAATCCACCACCGCTCCATGGGTCTCGAGCCAATCCATGCCTAGAATCACGTCGTAATCCCGAAGCTGCAACGCATACAACCTGCCTGGCATACTCCGCCCATCGATCCAAATCGGAACCTGATCGAAGCAATACGGAGTGATCATAAAGTCACCCGAAGGCAACTCCACTGCCAAATCACAGGACAACTGGGTCACCGGCTCCTCGACGCTCGACGCGAAATCCTCCGAAATAAACAAATGAGACGCGCCTGAATCAAATAAAACACGAGCCGCACAACCCAAAATCTGAACGGTACCTTCCACGAGCTGCGATGCCACTGCCTCTGCCCTGGTCATATGCGTGATCTGGCCCCGAGCTCTCTTCCTGCCTCCCATGCTAGCCGACCTGGGTAGTGGCGGATACTGTCCCTGCTGCTGCTGCTGCCTCTACTGCTGGGGAACCTGCTGCTGCTGAGGAAACTGCTGCTGCGGCGGTCTCTGAGGACAGTCACGCGCCATATGCCCTGGCTGGTCACACCGAAAACAGACGATCGGCGCCGTGCACTGCCTGCCTGGTTGGGTCCCACCACACCGTGGACAAGGTCCTCGCGATCCACCCCCTGATCCCTGACGCTGCAAAGGAATCAGCTGCTGTACACTGCCCGATGGAGCCTGCCCCTGATCCTTGGACTTCTTCTTTCAGAAATTCTTCGAGAAGAACTTCCTGACCTTCGTACCGAAGGACGCAGATCCTGTCGCCGAAGCTGCAGATGCCGGTACTCCTGAACCACCCGACGCATGCTGGAAGAAACCCTGCTGCTGGGTAGCCGACAGCTGGCTGCGACCTGACAAGGACTGCCCCTGGCTGATCGGTCCTCGAGTCCTCTGCATATCCATCTCCAAAGAAATCGCAACACGAGACGTTGTCTCTAGATCAGTGGCCCCGTTCGCGATCAAATGGTGCCTCAGCTCCAGCCTCAAGCCCTGCACAAACTGCGTGGTCCTCACCCTCTCATGCTCCATGATGTGAGGTGCATACCGACCCAGCTCGATAAATCGGGCCCTGTACTGCAACACGGACATGTCACCCTGCACCAACTCCAGAAACTCCCGCATCTGCTGCGTAGCAACAATATCTGGACAGTACGTACGCTCGAAAGCACTGACAAAGTCGTCCCACTCCATCTGCTCAAGTGGACGAAGCTGAAAGGACGTCTTCCACTCGAAAGACCACCACCTCCGAGCCGTACCCTGCAACTGGTTGTAGGCCAACAGTACTCTGTCCTCGGCAGCACTCCTCGCAGAACTGAACACCCGCTCCATCTCATCGAGACAATCACGAGCAGCATCAGGGTCTGCCTGGCCGCTAAAATAAGGTGGATGGAACTGCATGAAGTCCCTCACTGCTCGGCCTGGCCCACCCCTGACTGACGAGCCCTCACCAGTCTCTCCGCCGAACTGCTGAGACATAAGCTGGTACATGCCACGGAAGAAATCCTCGGCCCCCAGAACTCTCGCAGCATCCGCGGCCTCGGTAGCCCCCTGTGGCGCTCTACTATGCTCCTCCTGGTCCCTCTGGACCCCCTGCTGGATCTCCTGACCTCCAGCCGACTGCCCCTGCTGAGAGCGAGAGCTCCTCCTCGGCGCCATACTCGCTCCTGAAGCAAAAGACAGAAAACACAAAAACGGCAAGGTCAAGAAAAACACACGATGCCCAATGCCAGCGTCACATGTACATCATTGCTGTGGACTAGTGGACCACTACAATTACCTATGATTCTCATGTAATTCCACAACCGCGCTCTGATACCAGCTGTAACGACCCGAGAATCTGATTACCGGGAAGGCCCGATAACCAGAGACTCGCACCGCCACCCACGAGCCCGAAGACTCGGAAGGGTTAAAAGGATGGTGTGGAAACTACACAAGTATCACAAATAATTACAGAAATTAAACAGTTATAATATTAGGCAGGAAATAAATTAACATTTTACATGGTCCACAATAGAAAATAACGACAATGACAATAGTCCACGACTAGTACAGTGACAAGAAAGGAAAGTACAGCTACACGGGGCATACCACGGCTCTGACCTCTGGCACTACCTCTGGGCACCCGCACCACGCTGCACCCCAGACGCGCTCCCCTGGGGCGGCGCCACACCTGAAACACGGTGAAAACACGCAGGGAATGAGTCTCGGAACAAGACTCAGTAGGGATCACTCAAACCCTACCTCGTAAAACGAGAAACCACTACACTAGCGGTAGGAGAGTACCTCGGAAGGGAAAGCCCTGTACTCTACAAGACAAGACCATACGGCACGCAAACCGACACACGTGCCACGGAGAGAAGACCAAAGCTCAAAGGTCGAACCGACAAAACCCGAAGGTCAGAAACACTTGACTGACAGTCTGTCACTCCGTACTCGACAGGAGTACCACCCACTAGAAGCACAGCCGGTAGCGTCCCCTGGCGTCTTACACCGCACCGCAGGTGAACCGCCTGACGTGGTAGGTCCTACCCGAGGCGCAGACACCGTACAAGTAACCACAAACAAGTGACTAGCTGGGGTCACGCCCGTCGACGTGGGTCCAACTGCCCCCAACCACGTGTGCACACACAGACCGCGCGTCCCTGGTCTGGCCCTCTGACCGGTTTTCCCCTCAGCCGGACTCTGGCTGCAAGACGTGGGGCCCAACGGTAACCGGTCCACAAACTGTCTCTAAAGGTCGGCCCGTACACCACTCCCTGGTGCGACCAGCACACGCGTACTGGTAGGCTACGACTAGTGGAGGGTCACTGAAGGAGTAGACTCTCAAGTCACGGAAAACAACGTTGCAACCACAGGTACGAGGGACGCTCCTTGTACCCACACTAACGTACGGTGACACAAACCGAAGTCACCACCTCCCGGGACCCCACGGCACCCCCACGTGTAGCCCCCACATGATGCCCCGCATCAGTCGGACTACGGGTCAGCACAGGGATCGAGACTAGCTCGTCCGGGGCTCAGGCTGGCAAGGAAAAGGAGTCGCGGTCACCGGAGGACCGCCTCTAGTGGTCGCGGTCGACCCAGGACCGCTACCACCTAGTCGCGGTCCTCCTGGAACCGCGACCATCCTGGTGCGCGAAAAGTGAACGCGGTCGCCTGATGACCGTTTTCACCTGGTAGCGGTCTCCAGGAGACCGCGACCAGACTCCAACGGTCAAAAAACCGTGTCGAAGACCGTGCCGGACCCCATGCTGAAAGCGGTCGCCCTCTGACCGCCACCAGCAGTCGCGGTCAGTCGCACGACCGCGACCGCCTGCCGATAGAACGATTCCCAACGGTCAAAAACCCTGGTGAAGGCGGTCCCCACCCGACCGCTACCAATGAAGGCGGTTACTGGTAGACCGCTACCATCTCGGAAAACCGAGAACGGCGGGAAACGGCCAAAAACACCATCCACGCCCCCATACCTCCACCGGAGAGGGGGAAATCAAAGGGGAAGACCCCCGGGGACCCCTAGCATGATTCTAAGCCATCCAAACGTGAAATCACGGGCTAAAACCATAGATCGGGCGAGCTCTCCCCAAATCATGGAAAAACCCCAAGCATGCTCAAACAAGCCCCTCTCGGCCTCCCCGCGGCCTACAAACCACGGAAATGAACGGCAAGAGGCTAAGGAACGTCACCCTACCTCAATGGAGCGAATGCTCCGCCGGATCGCCCACGAATCGCGAAGAACGCTTGAAGCTTCACGAACTCCCCACGCTTCCCACGCTTGCCGCACGCCCACGAGCTCGCCTCGCCGCCACCCACGCGTCCGCGCCGTCGCCCTACCGCCGTCAACAGCCGGGGAGGGGCTCACCGCGTCCGAATGGGAGAGAGAGGGAGAGAGGAGGGCGGCCACGGTTGGGGAAGGAAGGAGGAAGAAGAAGAAGAAAGAGAAAGGAGAAAAGAAAAAAAGAAAAGAAATGTGATTATATAGAAAATCCGATTTTTCAAAAAATACCGAAAATTAAAAAAATACATTTTCGGAATCCTCGGAACACACCGATCGCAACGGTACCACTCGTGCCTGGGGGAACAGCCCGGTTTGCCCGCAACGAGCATCCGAAGAAAAAGCCGAAACACACACCGGGAATCAGAAAACACACGCGAAAAAGCCGCGGAACGCCTCCGGGCCTCCGAAACAACTCCGGATCGCGCCGATCCGAACATGAAAGATGTCCGAAACGAAATTCCAGACACAACGGAGTCGGACACTCCGAAAACCAGATCCGGGACCCACGAAGAAAGGATCCGAAAGGTCCGGGATATTACACCACTGGACTCTGGACAGTCCTCTAGACGCACGACACCCAACGGTCCTTGAGTCACAAGACTCGGGGTCAAGACCATTGTACGCAACAGCACAAGGCCGTCAATCTAGTCCAATCTCTAGGTCTAAAAGCACGGTAGCACAAGTACCGAGATAAGTCACGAGTCGCCAAGACCACTCCCTCGGGAAGGGAACGTAAAGGACTAAGGCCACCCACACGGGCCACACGGAAAACATAGAAGCACAATTCCCAAGGCAGCAACAAGCCGCCACGATGATTTCCCATCTTGTAGCAAGCGGGAAACCTCCAACCCCAGGCCAGATAGCTGGACTCGGAGTCCAAGGCCAAGCAGATGGCCCACATGGGAATCGCCTTCCAAAGGAAACCCACGACATGCGGGGGAGACCCCACCGCACACACACCGATACACGGTGACTCGATCATGCGTAACACGAAAGCCCGGAACACGTGGGGTCACCCGGACCCACCACACCTACGGGCACGCTAATCAAAGTAACATGGTCCCTCCTGACACCCCAAAAACCTGGACACAGAACCCATGGGGTGTCCGGGATACTCACAAGGCCGGAGGTCGACCACTGGGTCACAACCGAGTCGACCGGAGACCAACACAACACAATCGGAATGCTAAAAGGTCACCTAGACCCTTAAGCTCTCAACACGCAAAACGAGGTAAGTGGGACAACCTCTGGACACCCAAAGACACGGTCACGGAACTCCACGGGGTGTCCGAGACACTCACGAGACCTAAAGTCAACCACTGGGTCACAACCGGGTCGACCGGAGGTCAAAACAGCACAAATAGGAACCAGAACGTGGTAGTGGTCACCTGGTGACCGCGACCAGATAGTGGTTGACCGGGGACCGTGACTAGATGGTAGCGGTCGACCGGAGACCACGACCATGCTGTCACGGTCACCTCACGACCGCGACCAACCACGCGCAAGCCTGATGGTAGCGGTCGCCCAAGGACCGCGACCAAACAGTAGCGGTCATCTCATGACCGCGACCAGACAAAAGCGGTCTATCGCACGACCGTGACGCCTGAAGGCCTTCTCGACCAAAAGCCCAAAGGATGAACGCGGTTCTCCCAAGACCGCGACCAATGAACGCGGTTTCTGGTGGACTGCGACCATTTCGGAAAACCGAGAACGGCGGGAAAACCCCAAAAATCCACGTTACACCCCCAAACATCCACGGATGAGGGGGAAAACATAGGGGAAGCCCCCAAATAACCCCTAGCATGCATCTACGGCCTCGGATCTGCCAGAAACGCAATGAAACGGGAGATCGGCCCACAAGCCCTAAAATATTGATTTTGCCCAAATCACCCCGTTTGGCCCACTCGGCTCACCGTAGCCTACGAAACTTGCGGGAAAGGAAGTGCACGAGCTGGGGGTCCATCACCCTACCTCCACCGAAGATTTCGCGCACCGTGGACGCCGATCCACGAAGAAAACGCCGTTGAAGCCTCGCCGCTCCACGAACTCACGGCCGAGCTTCACCGCGCCCTCGAGCCTCGATCCTCGACCCATCCTCGCCGTCCTCCTCGCCCGCATCGCCCCGCCTCGCCCCCGCCTCGGTCCGTCGGCCGCCGGAGAGGAGAGAGTGAGAGGAGAGAGTGGGAGAAGAGAGAGAGGGTGAGAGTGAGAAATGAGAGGAAGAGAGGAAGAGAGAGGGTGGGGGTATATATAGGAAAATCCGGAAAATCGAAAAAATCCCAAAAAATAGAAAATCACACCCTTGCGATCCTCAGAACGCACCGATCGCAACGGTACCACACTCGCCTAGGTGAACGGCCCGGTTCACCCGCAACGAAGTTCCGAAGGGAAAGCCGAAACCCACTCTGGGAATCGGAAAACACACGCGGAAAAAACCGCGGAACGTCTCCGGGCCTCCGAAACGACTCTGGATCGCGCCGATCCGAACACGAAAGATGTCCGAAACGAAATTTCAGACACAACGGAGTAGGACGCTCCGAGAAACCAGATCCGGGACCCACGAACGAGGATCCAAAAAACCCGGGACATTACAGCCCTCCCCCCTTAAAGGAATTTCATCCTCGAAATTCAGGACCAAGCACGAAGTCACAGGGGAAGAACACTGAACGAACTGACAACGCTGTCAGAGCCCCAGCACAGAAAATCTCGGTTCTCACAAAAACACCGATCCTGAGGGACACAGCTAGACGTACAGTCACAAACAACACCTCGCTCCTCGAGCCGAGCACACCGGCCAACAGAGCAGGCATATACTAAAGGACACAGTCCGGCATCACCCCCGACAACGCGAGAATCCAATCAAGGCGCCGCTGCCACCATCTCGCTCACCGAGGAAACACAACCCTCGACACGAGCAACAGCTACCGATTCATCCAATGGTCGGCAGACAAATCGCACATCAGCTTCGCAGCCAGCTCACAGGTCGCACACCCTCCTCAGGGGAGCAACCAAAACAGAGCCTCCACCAGCTCACGCAATCCTCTCCGCAGACCGCAACCAGAACATCGGCTCAGCACCAAGAAACACCTCACACATGGCAAGCCGAAAGCCGGACATAACACTGTGCCAACTCTTGTCAGAAGACAAACTTCGACAAAGTCCAGATCCCATCCGGAAAGGCACATCACAGAAACGACCACCAAAGGTCTCGCTGGCACACGGCTCTCGCCACGCTCGAGCCCCGACCACCAGCATCTTCTGTCTCTGAAAAGACCATCCACTGGTCACCAACTACTCGTCAACGGGAAACCTCCGCTTGCTCAGGTTCTTCCTTCTTTCCTGGTCCTCAACCGGGTCCAAAGGGAACATTCCAAACCTCGGCAAGCCATCCGTCGACTCACACACAGACTGATTCCAAACCTCGGCAAGCCATCCGTCGACTCACACACAGACTGATGCCGCATCTCGAGCTGCACTCCTCTCGGACACCGCATCCGAGCTCGAACATCGCACCAACTCGACCCTCTCAGGGAGCACGACGAAACCAAATGACAGATCATGGTGCCTCCAGTCATCACCTCACTAGACTCAGACTCACATGGGAACCATCCCATGCTGGTCACCAAACCATGGATAACCATTGCGACACCAACGTCCTATCAAGGACCACCAATCGACGCCAAACTCACAAAAGGCATCCGCCCACAGGCGTCACTCATCCATCTGGTCTCATCAAATCCTTCGATCAATGCAAGTGGACACCTGCCAATCCCGATTCCGCCCTTACCACAGAGCCACGGGACACCACCTAAATAGTGCTCACGGGTCCCCAAAGCAACAAACATCTCACCGTCACAATCCGACAAGACCGTAGAACCAACAGACACTACTGTGGTCGGTCACACGGTTAGGCTCACCAGCCACTCATAGCCGTCAACCGGGACCCATAGTCTGCCAGAGACCACTTCCCCAAAAATGATCTCATCCGAGGACACGACCGGGAACACAAGTTGGGCGCCAAGCCACCAACTCTGACCAACACGTCCTCGACTTCCGTCAGGCGATATCCTCAACAACCTCATCCAGGTCCAACATCGACGCCTGACACGGCTTCCAACACAGGAACAGGGTACTCATGCGGCACACTAGTCAGCACTTTTCCCCAACACTCCATCTTGCCAGTGCCAAGAACCATAATACCTCGAGCAACGGCACGGCAACAACACGTTTCACACCGAGGAACCCATCCTCCGATGCTCAACGCAAACTCAGGAATCCGCCCGTAGCAACCAACGCTATGATCCTGAACCAGTGGGTTATGGGCCCACCACGCTTCCGCTGCGCACTCAGATTCACGCGCACAGCCGAGAAAGCAAACTCCGCCCAACCAGCACTCGTCCTTCCGGAACAGCGCCAGCACCCTCACATGACAAGGGAATGGGCACAACTTCTCACAGGCAACCACCCTGCCAAGACAAGGAGCACGTCTCACACGGACTTCATGGCACACAAGGCCAACCAATCCGAACACACAATGCAAGACGACGATCCTTAACCCAACACAATCTCTCCAACCAAAGGGGAGACCAAACGCACTTCCGACCAACGGAAGAACTCCACGCTCGACCTGACCTCGAACCTCGTGCACGCTGGAAATAGCACCATCCAGCACCAAGGAAAACCATCGCTTCCATCAGGTCAGCGCCTCCGACACACTCGACGAGTGTCACGTCGGACCACAATCACAGCATCTGTCGATGCACCACTGCTGCAATTCCTCGAACTACAACACACCACGCCAAGAGCCGCAACACGAGCCATAACCGACAACCGCCGATGTTCATCCTCGAGTCCCAAACTCACCGCGGAGCCTTCACATCTTAAACCAACTCCAGGGCGAACACACCCCATTCGCACACAAGAGCGCAGGAGCAAGACTTACTGGGACACCACAGCCCAATCCTGCCTCGAAATCCATAAAACAATCGGGACCGTCACGTCATTTCTGACGCCACAGAGCACGATAATGACATCAGGCTCGACAAATCAGCAGCTCACTGAGAAGACATTCCGCTCACCGGAGCACACTTCTCGATCAGAACACCCGCTCTGCCACCTTAAACCACGACCTGAAAACCTCAGGGGCTGGATAAATCTCAAGCTGGAGTGGCCAAAACTGACAACAGCTCCCTCAGAGCACGCTCACAGCCACTTAACCACCAAAATCCGCTCCAGCCACCTGACCATGCTGCAGGTTCCTCGAACGCATCACCACGAGCTCGCGCCTGCCAGCAACCTCTGCCCATCGCAGCACAACCAGGGCCACCACCGATGAAGGAGAAGGCTCTCAATCTCGATCCTTAGACCCCATGCTGGCACGAAAGTCGCGGACAGCAACCACCTTCACAGCGCCGCACAGCGCACTCAAGCTCTCAAGCGAGAAACTAGGCGGAAAGCGAACACAAAACCCTAAGCCAACTACCAACTGTACTGGACCTTATGGACTCTGATCACTGCAACATTTTGAATTCCTATGTACGTCCACAACCATCGCTCTGATACCAGCTGTAACGGCCCGAGAATCCGATTACCGGGAAGGCCCGATAACCCGAGACTCGCACCGCCGCCCACGAGCCGGGAGGGCTCGGAAGGGCTAAAAGGAGTGTGGAGGCACAAAGAAATAGGAAATAAAGCAGGACAACCAACAACAACAAGCTGAAAGAAAGAACAACTACAGCTACAACAGAGTCCAGTCCAACAGAAAGTACAGTCTAAAGTAGTAAAACGTACCACATGCCAAGTGAACACTCGGCCCGGCAAGCTGGCAACTGAGAACCTCCGCTCCGCACCCTCGAACCTCGAGGAAGAACCGCCACACCTGAAAAGTAGGGAATGAGTCTCCAAAACAGAGACTCAGCAGGGATCCCGCGGAACTCCAACCGGAAACAACGGCGGTAGCGGAAAGGAGAGCTACAACTACAGCAGGAACAGCAAACCGGTGGCCGGTCAAAACTCGGCACTACAGCTACTCCTACTGCCAGAAGGCACACCTCGATCACGAAGTTGAAGCTACCAAACCATGCTAGTACCACCTACCGAAGTAAAAACACATGGTAACCACGCCGTAGAGGCCTGTCCCCCAGAACGCTAACCTGGACACGCTGTCCAAGGTGCAACCCCGACCATCCGATAGCGGGTACCGAACAATAAGACCCAACCTCGGTAAAGCCACTAGCACTAATCTCATGACGCGAAAACCAACACACGCGTCACGGCGAACCAACCAAAACTCAACGGTCAACACGACCGAAACCCGAAGGTCAAAGTCACGGAAACTGACAGTCTGTCACTCCGTACTCGACAGGAGTACCACCCACTAGAAGCACAGTCGGTAGCGTCCCCTGACGTCTTACACCGCACCGCAGGTGAACCGCCTGACGTGGTAGGTCCTACCCGAGGCGCGAACACCGTACAAGTAACCACAAACAAGTGACTAGCTGGGGTCACGCCCGTCGACGTGCGTCCACTGTCCCCAACCACGTGTGCACACATAGACCGCGCGTCCCTGGTCTGGCCCTCTGACCGGTTTTCCCCTCAGCCGGACTCTGGCTGCAAGACGTGGGGCCCGACGGCAACCGGTCCACAAACCGCCTCTAAGGGTAAGCCCGTACACCACTCCCTGGTGCGACCAGCACACGCGTACTGGTAGGCTACGACTAGTGGAGGGTCACTGAAGGAGTAGACTCTCAACTCAACGGAAAATAACGTCCGCATCCGACAAAGTACGGGGACCATCCCACGTACTAGCACCGTCGCACGGTGACCACAGTCGGAGAAGAAACGGGACTCACAGTCCACGGCCACGCACGCACCGTGCGCTAGGGTCGAGAAAACTCAAGTGGCGCTAAGCCACTGGACTCTGGACAGTCCTCTAGACGCACGACACCCAACGGTCCTTGAGTCACAAGACTCGGGGTCAAGACCGTTGTACGCAACAGCACAAGACCGTCAATCTAGTCCAATCTCTAGGTCTAAAACCACGGTAGCACAAGTACCGAGACAACTCACGAGTCGCCAAGACCACTCCCTCGGGAAGGGAACGCAAAGGACTAAGGCCACCCACACGGGCCACACGGAAAACATAGAAGCACAATTCTCAAGGCAGCAACAAGCCGCCACGACGATTTCCCATCTTGTAGCAAGCGGGAAACCTCCAGCCCCAGGCCGGATAGCTGGACTCGGAGTCCAAGGCCAAGCACATGGCCCACATGGGAATCGCCTTCCAAAAGAAACCCACGACATGCGGGGGAGACCCCACCGCACACACACTGATACACGGTGACTCGATCATGCGTAACACGAAAGCCCGGAACACGTGGGGTCACCCGGACCCACCACACCTACGGGCACGCTAATCGAAGTAACACGGTCCCTCCTGACACCCCAAAAACATGGACACAGAACCCATGGGGTGTCCAGGATACTCACAAGGCCGGAGGTCGACCACTGGGTCACAACCGAGTCGACCGGAGACCAACACAACACAATCAGAACGCTAAAAGGTCACCTAGACCCTTAAGCTCTCGACACGTAAAACGAGGTAAGTGGGACAACCTCTGGACACCCAAAGATACTGTCACGGAACTCCACGAGGTGTCTGAGACACTCACGAGACCTAAAGTCAACCACTGGGTCACAACCGGGTCGACCAGAGGTCAAAACAGCGCAAATAGGAACCAGAACGTGGTAGTGGTCACCTGGTGACCGCGACCAGATAGTGGTCGACCGGGGACCGCGACCAGATGGTAGCGGTCGACCGGAGACCGCGACCATGCTGTCACGATCACCTCACGACCGCGACCAACCACGCGCAAGCCTGATGGTAGCGGTCGCCCAAGGACCGCGACCAAACAGTAGCGGTCATCTCATGACCGCGACGAGACAAAAGAGGTCTATCGCACGACCGCGACGCCTGAAGGCCTTCTCGACCAAAGCCCAAAGGATGAACGCGGTTCTCCCAAGACCGCGACCAATGAACGCGGTTTCTGGTGGGCCGCGACCATTTCGGAAAATCGAGAACGGCGGGAAAACCCCAAAAATCCACGCCACGCCCCCAAACATCCACGGATGAGGGGGAAAACATAGGGGAAGCCCCCAAATAACCCCTAGCATGCATCTACGGCCTCGGATCGGCCAGAAACGCAATGAAACGGGAGATCGGCCCACAAGCCCTAAAACATGGATTTTGCCCAAATCACCACGTTTGGCCCGCTCGGCTCACCGTAGCCTACGAAACTTGCGGGAAAGGAAGTGGACGAGCTGGGGGTCCATCACCCTACCTCCACCGAAGATTTCGCGCACCGTGGACGCCGATCCACGAAGAAAACACCGTTGAAGCCTCGCCGCTCCACGAACTCACGGCCGAGCTTCACCGCGCCCTCGAGCCTCGATCCTCGACCCATCCTCACCGTCCTCCTCGCCCGCATCGCCCCGCCTCGCCCCCGCCTCGGTCCGTCGATCGCCGGAGAGGAGAGAGTGAGAGGAGAGAGTGGGAGAAGAGAGAGGGTGAGAGTGAGAAATGAGAGGAAGAGAGAGGGTGGGGGGTATGTATAGGAAAATCCAGAAAATCGAAAAAATCCCGAAAAATAGAAAATCACACCCTCGCGATCCTCGGAACGCACCGATCGCAACGGTACCACACTCGCCTAGGTGAACGGCCCGGTTCACCCGCAACGAGGTTCCGAAGGGAAAGCCGAAACCCACGCCGGGAATCGGAAAACACACGCGGAAAAAGTCGCGGAACGTCTCCGAGCCTCTGAAACGACTCCGGATCACGCCGATCCGAACACGAAAGATGTCCGAAACGAAATTTCAGACACAACAGAGTCGGACGCTCCGAGAAACCAGATCTGAGACCCACGAACGAGGATCTGAAAAACCTGGGACATTACAATAAATGCCACTCTAAATGAAAAGGTCAGTTCCTGTGAAAATCAGATTATCTCATATGAACTTCATGTAGCATCTCTTCAATCTGAAATTTTTGACTTGAATAGGTCATTGGGAAAATTCGTGAGTAGGGAGGAGAATCTAAACAAACTCTTGGGAACTAAGGTGAACTTCTAAAGGGAAGAACTAGGATACAATCCTAATAAAAAGGAAGCATTTAATCTGAAAACAAAAACTTCGTTTGTGCATGCTTCTAGTTCCTCAAGTACACCAAACACTTCTTCATCTGTCAAACAAAAGCCCATTATGCATGCAAAGAAACTTGATGTGAAATCCCAAGCTCCAAAACACAACAATACTTCATGTCACTATTGTGGTGAGCTTGGACATTTAATGCATGATTGTAGTTTAATGAAAGAGGATGACTTGAATGCTTGTAAGATGCATGACAATAGATTTCAAGCTGATCAGAAAAGAAAAGTTGAATGTTTTCATTGTGGGAAAATGGGCCATACTATGAAAAATTGTTGGTTGTTAAATGTGAAATCCAGATTTCATAATCAAAATCAAAGACCCCCCAGATATTCACAAAAGTCCAATGCTTATGTTCAACCAAAGAAATTGAAACCAAGTATGTATTGTCATTACTGTGGTTATGTGGGACATCTCATGAATGATTGTTCGTTATTGCACCTTGATGATCTGAATGCAAGGAAAATGTGGAAAGCTGTTAGTCGTGGTGCAACTAACCGTCAGGGACCCAAGATGGCTTGGGTTCCCAAAACCTCAAAATGACAATCTTGTTTTGCAGGGATGCCTTGTGATGGAAGAAGCTGTCAATAGAATAAAATTCCTCCAAGGCAAGAAATTTGATGAGCTATTGTGGTAATAGATTCCACTTTTACTTCCACGTTTGAATAACAATCTTTTGCAATTGTTCATAGAGTTTATTAGCTTTCACTCATATTTTCTTGTATGAATAACTATAATTTTACAGTTGTTCACAGTGTTGTCTATAGTTCACTCGTCTCTTTTTATGGATAAAAGTTGAACTTCACACATAGAGCACACACACTATACATCTTATACATATTACATCCTTTTGCACACTTGTGAATGCAAATAAAATTCAGTCATCTGTCACTTTGATGTACTGGCTCGTATACATTTCATATTCGTGTGCATGAATGCCATGATTAACCGGTATATAAAATGGTGTCAGTGGAAAGGTAGATTAAGTCCACCTGGAAGCTTTCATCATGTGTGAGTGTGGTCTTTGGACCTACGTACTTCGCCACGTATCGGCAATCAACTTGCTTGAATACATCATTTTGACATGCTTGAATGTATATAATATACACCCGGTTCTTTTTGAACTCTTCTACGACTGAACAACCTTATTAAATAAATTTGAATTGATTCAGGCATGAATGACTCATGACACATGTTAACAAGGTCTTTTTGGTTTTCAACCGTGCATACACTTACGGGGAGACAAAACCTTGAAAAGGCTAATTCATGTTCTACTATATGTTCAATCACTCACTTCATATGAAACCTTGGTACAACTGACTTCATTCAATAAGGATCTCTGTTATTCCACTAAACACTTTTAAGGATTCTTAAACCCCTACATTAAAGTCAAGTGACTCGTGAGGAAAAAGCTGTCAGTCCCTCCAAAAATTAAATAAGTGTGATTTGACATCGAGTACATCGGGAATCCCTCCTGAAATAAAGGAGGAAACTTGCATCGGAAAGTGTCTTATCCACATAATCATAAATGATGATACCGAGTAACCGGTAATTGCCCCTGAGACAAAGGGCATGCCTCGTGTCAAAAGGTTAGTCATGTTGCTGTTATAAAAATACAAAATTGTATGGGACTGTGCGAAGCTACCAAAAGCCGAGCATTTTGTATTAAAATGTAGGGATGAGAGATTATTGTTAGTGTTACTTAGAACATATGACTATCCATATTGTTTTGAAAGTCATTATTCATTGTTCTCATGTTGAATCTGAGCTTATTGTTTGAATGTACTTCCTGAATTAGTTGATCATCAATGGTTAAGTAGTACGTCTACTTGTAAGCACAACCATGTTAATATGGTTCATGGACATAATTGCTCAAATCTATTGCATTCTTCTTATACATGTCCCTAAGGGACCTTTATGCTTGATTTTATACCTATGTATGCTTGTTTGTATGCTTAAAATGCATAATGAGAACTCAATTGTTGAAACCCCCATAATTGAAGCATACAACTCACTTTGAACAAATTTTGAAATGAATTTTTATGAAAATACAACAATGACTGGTTGATTGTGGAACTGAGCTGGTAAGAAGTACTCTCATGTCTCAAGCTGAAAATTTTGATGACTGAAAGGAATACAAATTCTGATTGAATTATTTTGTGCGTTGAATTACTGCTCTAACAGTGTGTCCACTCCTCGGACCTTGTCTCATATCTCACTGACCATGATTTCTGATGCACAGAGTTAATAGATTGCATTTGGTGAATCTAACATGCTCTAATCTTGAGATCAGTGAAGTGTTCAGAATGAAGGAGAAAAGGTAAGTATTCCCGGCTTTAATTCTATTCATGAGGATGAAATGTGATCAATTGAAATATGGTCCATTATGTGCAACAATTCAATTTCAAAGACTTGTGTTGGATAATAGAAATGAATGCTTGAATGTTTAATTGAATTGATCATCCAAGTGTGGCTATCTGATTTCCCTTGTCCAAGATCAACTTTTCTCATTTGAACTACCCACATATTGCCCAATTTGTTTTTATCATTTCGTGGATATCAAGTTTGATTCATTTGACCTTCAATTCACTGCATTCCACTTGATTCTTCAAAGTGCAGAAGAAGTGTTGACCCCTAAGGTCGACACTCTTACCAGGTGTCCTGTTTCTCGCGAGACAAAATTGTCTCCAAAATGTGTCGACCCACAAGGTCGACACTTTTGTCTCAGAACCCAGTTTGTGAACCGGACCGTAGGGTTCACTTCTCACGCCATTTTCTTATATGGCTCAAACCCAAGGTCGCTTGGCTCTCTTCTGGTCGAACCTAATCGAACCAAACCCCCTTTCTCTTCTCCTTAAACCCTTTCATCACCCATCCTCTCCTGCCCTAACGTTCCATCTGTAACACCCCACGGACGATCCTCCACTTCCCAAGCCTCCGCGGCTCCTCCTCTCCATTCCTCCTCCAGCCCTCGTTTCTCTCCGTCTACCCCATCTCTTCCAAGAGCATCATCCGACGAGCGGCGGCGTTCGCCCCTCCTTCTTCCTCTTGAAGCTATCGCGGCGCCCTCCTTCGAAGCACATCCGGTTGGAGAAGGTGCTGCGTGTGGTGTGAACTCCAGCCAGTCAGAGGAAGTCCTTCATCTGCTCGAGGGTGTCACTACCGGTCTCCTTCCACTTGCTCAAGAGTTCGTCCACCTGATTCAGTGAAGACCGGACAGTGTCAGCATCTATTTGAAGCTATCCAAGCTACATCAATGGCACCCAAGAAAAGATCGGTGTTAGAGAGGGAGGAAGCCCGCATCCTAATAGAGCTACGGCGCAAGGACAAAGAAGCCCAAGCTCAGACAAGGAAAAGGGCTGCTGAAACAAAAATGCTGGTTGAGAGAAAAGTGTTACGACCTCGTGCCGTTGATTTTAGAAGCATCGAAACTGCTCTGCCAAGGTTAGTAGAATTGTTGAGGAAGCAGCCAAATTTGATTCATTCATGACTGAGCACAGAAGAGTCTATCATTCACTAGTTCATCAGTTCTATGGAAATATGGTTGTAAAAAATGATGAGATGCACACAAAATTAGATGGGCATTCTGTTCCTTTAACTGCTCAACTGATAGGAAAAGCTCTAAATTTTCCTTGGGATAGTGGGGTGATTTATGAAGAAGCCATTTATTCTGAAGAACTTGCATATGAACTAATGACGGATAAGGTAGCAACACCATGGTGTGTACCGAAGCTCAATGCAAATGAATTCCATCCCTTCAGAGAATTCTGCATCACATGATGACCACTATTCTATTGCCAAGATCAGGGTCTAGGGAACAAGTAACTGACATGCACAAATTCCTATTTGTATAAATCATGAGTGGAGAACCAGTTAACTTCCCAGTGGTGATGATGGAGTACATAACCAGCTGCAGGAAGTCCAAGAACCAAAATTTACCTTATGGAGCTACTTTAACACCAATTTTTCAGTCCTTCCATATTGACTTGAGTCAGCAGGTCAGTCATTCAATTGAGGATGCCGACATCTATACTATCCTATCCATCTGCACCAACATGGGATATGAATTGATAAATGGTGTTCTTGTTCGTACTCTTCCGTCAAAGAAAGGTAAAGCCCCGACAGCAGGGTCTGGGCAGAATGAAGGTGAAGATCATGAACAACCCATCAACAGAACTGCCAGAACCAGAGTGTCTCAGGCTACATCTTCAGTAGATACATCAATGAACACAAAATTTGATGAATTAGCTGATGAAGTTTGCAATGTCAAAGAATCAGTGGATGCCCTCACACGGGAAGTCAAAGAACTCAAGCTTCATCATGATACTTATCTTCAGAAGTTCGCTGCCATGGCCGACTCCATTGACTCACTCCATACTGCCATTGGCATTCAAAACTCCAAGTTTGACGATCTCTCTGATTTTCTCAGGCGTTCACGCACACCTCCTGCCTCTCCTTGAGGCTTTGATCTCTAGCACCCTACTTCTAATGACCTGAGCTAATTGACTTTACCCCCGTTTACCTCTTCTTTTTGTTGATGACAAAGGGGGAGATGAACTGTGTTGCCTTATGTCTTGTGTGGTTGTTATGTCTAAGATGTTATGTTTATGTTTTGGTTATGTTTATGTGTCTTGTGACAATTGGTATCTTGATCTTGTGACAATTGGTACCTTGATGTTAAATTTACTTGTGGACATGGTTGATGATCAAGTGATATTATGTGGGAACATGAGTTTTAGAAATGTAAATCTTTTTGGTTATGGATTGCATGATATGGAGTGTGAATTGTGGATATGGATGCCTTAATTTTCTGTTGATGAGTTAATGTCATTGGAATGCTAACATGGTTTCATGTCTAGAATGCTTGATGTGAGTTGAATTTCCCTGAAACACTTTTTATCTGTCGAGTCTATTTTGTCAATTGCACATAGTATTTATCATCATCAAAAAGGGGGAGATTGTTGAACCCCATACACAAATGTATGCTAAGGAATTTTGATGATGATATAAATACCATGTGATTGTGTTCCATGTAAATAAATGCATATGTGGTTTGTGGATGAGAAATGATATGCTTTAATTTCTTTATGGTTGAATGAAGCTCATTCCCATATCTTTGCAATTGTTGAATGGGATGCCTTTAGTTCAAGAATTATGTGCCGAACTAGACTGACATTGTCTTGGCATTTGCACAGGAGAGATGAAGACTGGGTGTGATTCAAGCCAATTCATGGAATTATCCTACTGTGCTTTTGGTTTATTCAGATTATGGTTGAATCATTTGATTCACTTAATGGTTGTGATGCAGGATCTCAAGTGTGTATTGAATGGCAATGAACATAAGGACCAATTGGAAACCTTCCAATTGGATCTTCACATGCATGTGGACCAACAAAATGGTAAGCTGTTTTGGTTGAATGGTTGGAGGAGGCTTGTTGTGTGGATTGGATGAACGAATCCCTAGGTAATTCCCTATCCATACCTACCTTGTAAGTCTGTGATTTGGGGCAGGTAATACTTAATTCTTTCATCCTTGCATGTGTCTTTAATGTATCATCCTTTTAGAATTACCCCTGTGTGTGTTTTATTAAGTTTGCATTATGTCAGGAAAAGTGTCGACCCCATGGGTCGACACTTTGTCCAAGGGTCTGGTGTTTTAAGCCGGCCCTCTTATGTCTTCGAACTTGGGGATAAAAAGTCGACCCACATGGTCGACCTTTTTATCGCGAGGTTCTGTCTGGGTTCATGTTTCAGAACCCAGGACATAAGTGTCGACCCACAAGGTCGACACTTATTCCGGGACTTTCTGCCGTGGCCTTTTATTATTGCCATAGGTGGAAAGTGTCGATCCCATGGGTCGACACTTTCTACGCTGGGCTCTGTTTGGGCTTTGTTCTGTCTTGCCCAAACGTGAGTGTCGACCCATGGGGTCGACACTTTCAGGCAACCGGGAAAAACGCCGATTCACACGGCGGTCGGAGCCCTAGCTCGATCCATTCTTTTAGTGCCTGATTGTGATTGGTCCTTAGGGGATAATATCCTCTACGTGTCCCTTCATTTCCTTGTGGTATAAATTGGAAGAGATAGGGTTTATTGAAAGAATGGAAAAGCATCTAATGATATATACGTTTTTGGGTTTTGCAGGGAAAAAGGTAGCAGAGGACGAAGCTTCATCTCCTTCGTCTCGAGGGTGAGCTGGGTGCAATTCAAGGCTGAAGATGGTGAAATCCCACCTAGTTGAAGGTGTCTTGCTGAAGCTCCACGGCTATATCTCCTCCAAACGATCAATGAGCTGAAGCCGGATTGAATAGAAGAAGAACCTCAATCGCCGATCTTCCAAGCTGCAACAACAACGAACCTGTTGATGATTCTACTGCGTGCTTCAACCAAAGTCTGACTGAAGAGAAGAAGAAACCCAGTTGCCCAAGAACCCAGTTCCATCATTTTGATAAGGAGTCTTCCGAACCATTTTATGTTGCTTGTGGTTATCCTTTGTCTATTTCATGTTCATTGAGCTTGCTTGTATATCTGTGATCACTCCTTTAACTGAAAAAACTATGTGTGTGTTCGGAGAGGTGTCTCCGAGTGTGGATTGACTGTTGGGGTGCGTTCCCCATCTTGGTGTGTGTGTGTGGTGCTGAGCACCGTGTTGAGGGTTCGCCCTCGTGTCTGTGCTGCTCTGCAGCGTGTTGAGCGTCGAGCTCGTGTGTGTGTGGTTTGCTACCGTCGAGCAGCGTGTGGTGTATTGGGGTTCGTCCCCGTGTGCTACCTAGTGTAGCGTTTTAGTGAAGCCTCACCGAGGTGGTGAGGGGTGGACGTAGGGTACCCGTCGTGGTCCCAAACCACCTAAAAAATCCTTGTGCATGTGTGATTGGTTGAGTGTTTGTTCCTTATCTTCTACCACCATTCACAAGATGGATTATTGATTATCTTGCACATTGATTCTAAATTTGTTAACATATAATGCTAGTTCAAACTGCCATCTCTCCGTGTGTGATCGTGTCACTTGCATGTTCGGTGAGGTTTGATTGAGAAGCCTTTCAAGTTATTTTAATTGGTCTTAATTTTTAGAGAGGGATATATTCACCCCCCTCTAGATCCGTGCCACTACACTGTGGGATCCAACAAAACCCTTAGGTTACCTTCTCATTTTCAAGGGGAGCAGTGCTCGCCTCTAGGAAACCCTTAGGTTACCTTCTCGTTTTCAAGGGGAGCGATGCTCGCCTCTAAAGAACCCTTAGGTTACCTCCTCGGGATATATAGGTAACTTACCTTGGTGGAGTACGGCTGGTGACGATTGTTTAGCGTGCTTTTCTTTCGTTCGCGTATCGATCAACCAATCGACTAACTGGTAATCAACTGACTGATTGACGACGCGGGCGTGCCAGTCACATGAGTGACGATTTTATTGTGCGCTCATTCTGACCCATGTGGGGCGAATGTGAGGTTCGGTCGGGACCAGCAGTCCGCCATACCATAAAGGTTATGGCGTTAATTACATCCCCCACGAGGAGGGAACACCTTTGATTAATTGCCGAGATAACGGGCTGTCGAAGCCGGAAAAAGAACTACATGATGATTATAGCAATGACATGTAGGATGCAGCATTAATCATGCAGAAGATGCGTAGTTTAATGGGAAAATAGATCCTCGGTACGTGGCGGAGGACGCAGGTCCGAAGACCACCATCGCGCGTGACGAAGGCTTCCGGCCAGACATGATCCGGCTTTCAGTCGACGCCATTTAATATACCCGGGGATCTATGCATGCATGCACACAAGACATTCATGATTATATTGAATATGAAGATAGCGCCACGAAGGCGGCGGTGATCGACCACATTTATTGCCCCTCGTCGAGAGGAGGAAGGATGACATGAGTATGATAGCGAAAGAATGAATGCTAACAGATACGATGATGATGACGATGCAACTCAGGCTCGCTTGGCCCCTCTTTTATTCAATTTACTGTCAGATATAGCTTATTGACATCGCCCCCGAGAGAGGAAACTCGTCCCGAGGCAAGCGAGTGAGTAAAATATCAAAAGGGTTTCAAAACCGGTGCGGTTACGACTTACACGGCGCGGCAGAGCGTAGGTATAGTGGCTAATACGGCGCGGCCATGACTAACAGCTTAAGACGATGCGAGAGCTTGGGGGCGCGTCGGTCTGGGGCGCGCCGAAAAGTCGCAAGGGGAAAAAAATGGATATGAGTGTGGCCTTAATCCGGTGCGGGGGGGTACCACGCCGGATTAGGGCGCGCCGGGGGACTCCGCGCCGTTTTAGCCCAAATTCTATTTCTTTGGACCTCCTTTGAGTTTGTTGGGCCCATCTGGGGGACTTTGAGTCCATTGAGGCCAAGAAATTATATTAGATTGAAGTCCAGAGTCCTCCGAGAATGACATGTTAAGTCAGTACGAGGTTCATACTCGAGCACTGGGGTAATTAGATTCGGAGCAATTGATCATCAAGGTTTTCATAAACTTAATCTATCCAGAATTGGACAGCATCTCCCCCGAATTGCAAAGAATTGCAGGGGATAAGCGAGGTCATGTTCACCTGTGGAACAAGCCCCTACATCGCCGGTCTGCACAATGTCAGCCAGCAAACCCCAGTGGATGGAGTACCCCGAGGACTAGCCTACTAGGGGCACCCAAAGTTCCATGGGGAGAAGAAATAGAGGGAGGAAGCCATCGACAGTGGGAACGATGCTCCGAGGGCTAGCCTACGAGGGGTGACGGACCCATAGTCGATGGTTCATCCCATGGAGAGACTGACCATTGGGAGAGCGGGACTCCGAGGGCTAGCCTACAAGGAGCACGCATCCCCCGATCTCGGTCGGGTCTTAATTTGTCGGGGTTGAGTTTCGTTGAACCAGGGCCCCGTCACTGTCTGCAGTGGCTTCAAGGGAATGCCCACCATCGAGAGATGGAGCCCCCCCCCCCCCCCCCGGTCGCCCAGCAATCGTCAAGAAACAGCAGAGGAATGTCCCCCTCCCCGGACGATCAAAACATCGGGAAACCCTTAGAGCGGTGTGGATGAATATGGTGCATGGGAGCAGTAGATGCATAAACGAAACGAGATCGTTGCAGGGGCATTTGCTCGAACGGTTGAAAAGCAAAGTTCGAGAGGGGTGGATCCCTTGTATAGCGGATAGAGGCACACGCAGAGGCGCGGCTCTATCCATGAGGATAAGAACAATGCAATAATCCCTGAATCATGTGTAAAGCGAATGATCGAAAGAAAACCCCCGGGGAGGGGTGTTTCTATAGCCCACGATGGTTCGGGGCATAGCCGAGGCTTCGATGGAATCGGAATTACAGCTACGTCGAAGAGAATCCAACATACGCATTGACACAAGTGAGAGAGATAGAGATTCTGAATATCAGCTCGGCCTGTTGGCCTAATCATTTGCATACGTATCACTATTCAAAGATGAAAAACGAACGAATGTTTACATTGAGAATCCAGCGTCGACACCACTGCCAGAATGCCGTTCATCGACGCCGAGGAACATACAATGGCAGGATGAATCACAGAGGAGGGGAGGGGCCGGCTCATATCATTGCCATCCCTCCCCTCTTCGGTTTACAACCAGTAGACGGAGATTTGGGGGGATCAGAGGGAGATAGGGGAGAAACAACGCCGGTGCCCACCTGTTACCGAAAACAGAGTATCGTAACTCAGTCGGGGAAGAAGAAGGTCACCGGCGGAGGACGCCCAGGAGAGGCGCTATTCTTCTCTCTGGAATTCTCTCTCGATCCCTCCTCTTCTCTCTGCTTTCCTTTTTTTGAAGCCTCCCACTCGAGAGTCTCTCTTTTCTTTCTCTTCTTTCTTCTTCTTTCTTCTTCTTTGTTTCCGTCTGGCCTCTCTCTTCTTTGTTCTCGAAGAACCCTATATATAGAGGCCTGAGTTCGAACTTGAACCGGCGTGGGATTAGCGCACCGGGAAGAGCCTTCAAGGCTTACCGCATCGGGGTTGGACACCCTCAGGGTGATTTGCGCGCCGGCCTAAGGGCTGAAGATGGGCTTTAGCGCGCCGGGATCTGGGGCATCGAATGAGGGGCGCGTCGGTTTAAGGCGCGCCGGGCTAATGCTCCTCGTGCGCTTCAAGCCAGTCGATGAGTCCGGGGATGATTCCGGGAGTCATCGTGAACATTATCTCGCCAATGCCCATCGAAACCTTGGCGGGATGTTTTGTCGAAGCTCCCAGGTCAACGTACGGCCGTTCTTGAGACTCCAGATAGCTTTGAATTGATCGTACGGGCTTTCTACCGACACGGCCTTTGGCTCTACGCTCCACGCTGTTGGTCCGTCCTGGCTCGTACTCAGAGCTCTCTAGGAGGTTGGATAGCCGGGAGATAGTTTCGCCTGAGCCGGGCGATCATTCGGCCACTAATGGGCCCATCTTGGCGGGAAGCCGTGCCCATGCCGGGCGATCGGGATCTTCCGCCGTCAGAGCTTTCGGTTCTCCGTTTCGAGAAGCCGGGGGGACTCCTTTATCCTCAGGAGAGCCTTTCATGAGGTGGGTATCCACCGGGTAGATCGTCGTCCTTGATCGGACAACGGGTGTAGTGTATGCAGCATGACAGAGTCAATGCCGATTCATTGGCCATGCTTGGTCGCACCGCCAGTTGGTTGTGAAGTCGTCCCGGCTCCCTTGAGGTGAAGTCCCCGTATCTATACGGAGTGACTCGAGGCTCTGACAGCTTGAGAAGTCTTCAATAGGTTGATCTTTGTCGGCTTCCGTGCTTCAGTGGGCCGGATCATTCGTCTTTATGGCTTGTTCGCCGGTGATCATATTTTCGGTGCCAACAAATGCCCCCCAGACGTGGGGGTTGCGAGCAAGGCACATGTGCAGCAAGATCGACGGATGAATTTCACCCTGACTGATCTCCTCCTTGGTTGGCATGAGCTCTAAGATGGCCCTAAATTCGGCATGGGTGTTAACCCGACGCCGTTTAGACGTTGATACGACGAGGGTAAGTCCCTCGGGCCTTTGACCCGGCGCGGTCCCGGGCGATTCGGCCACGAAGCCGGCTCGGCCTTGGCATCTTGGGGGTGGTTGGCCCGGCGCGCCTTTTCCCGGCGCGCATTCGCTTAAAGGGTTTTTAACCCGACGCGCTAAATAGCGCGCCGGTTTAACAAAGGGGGACTCCCCCTATTTATCTCCTTCTTCCTTGTTTTTTCTTCATCGCCTCCTCATTTGTGAAAAAACTTTCTCTCTCTTCTCTCCCTTTTGGCGCCGAGAGCGGCGGCTCTTTCCCTTCGGGTGAGTGTAGATGATGTCGATTTGGGTTTCAAGACCCATTCTTTGGGCCCCGGGAGGCTTCTAGCAGGGCTCGCCCTCGGAGCTATTCCCCCGGGTGTTCCTCTTGGCCTCGGTGTAGCGCCGATGACTGTCTTTTAGGGACCGTTCCTCAGTGGACGCGTTCCCGCTTTTCTTTGGCAATCCCCCGTGCTGGGGAGACTCTGCCGAAATTTTATCGGAAGTTTGCCTTTGATCAGCTATTTTCTGACTTCGCTTTTGCTTGATGTGCCCTTTTTGCAGCTGTCATGGCATCCAGCTCTTCCTCTCACGCCGTAGTGACATGGGAGAATGTTAATTCTCTTGACTGGGGGCACGGCCAAGTGGCTATAGTTGCAGAGTCTTCAGATTCAGAGACGGACACTGTAGACACCGGTCGTCTCCTTATTCTCGGGGGCGACTCTTTTCATTATGATAGAGAGGGCGTGACCAGGAAGGATTATCCCAAGGACAAGCACCTGATGTCCCTTCTTCAGCGCTTCAACCTTCAGGGGAAGCGGGATGTGTTCGCCGTCCGGAAGGTCGAGCAGGCCCTGCTGGTGGAGAGAGACAGCCTGGCCGAATGTGTGATGCGGGGAAGACCCATCTATCTCCCCGGAGAGGTCAGGAAGTGGAGCGCTGTGCTGGGGCTGCAAGACCTGGCTCCGGCAGACGAACTGCTGACTAGAGCTCCCAAGTTCATACCCGCTCGGTGGAATGATTCCGCGGGCAGAGTGGATCGGGAGAAGCCGATTTTTGGTTTATTCCTTGCCCCGTTGAGATGGGGATATAGGGATGAATAATTCTTGTTGGATTGCTTGGCAATTCGCTTCAAGCACCAGATATCAGTGGGATGGTTTGCTGAGCTGAAAGCTACAGACGCCCATGCATTCAGGCCCGGGGCAGTAGAGTTTACAGACTACGTGCTGCATCATTACGCTCCTCTTCTAACCAGAGCTGGTGTATATCACAGCGTGTATGCTTCCAGGTATCGGTACCCAATTTCCCGGGGATTGTGTTGTGGCATGATCGAGGTGTTTTGCCCTGAGTACAACACCTTCTATACTTCAGAGGGAGAGACTTCTTTGGACTTATGGAGCCTGTCTCAACTCAGCGGCCTGCCCATTGATGGAGAACCGTATGAAGAAGTTTATTGGCCTGACTGGTTGAAAGACCAGACCGACGGTGACGGCCGGTATTTGGCGGGCTACGCCTATCGGTATCTGATGAAGGCCTATCGCACCCTTTTTCATTCGTCGCACGATACGAGGGAAGCTCGGAAGCCGGGCGAAAAGCGCCGGGTGCGGATGGGCGCCTGGCTTCAATATTTCTTCCAGGGGAAGAGCAAGTATGAAGATTTTCCTTCCATAGCGCCAGTAGCCCAGAAGCGGAAGAAGAGGGTGCGATGCCAGGCCGCTTCATCATCTTCCTCGAGAGGAAGGCAGGGAGAGAACCCAAACCCTACTGGTGTTGATGCAGTGACTCACTGTGCTGCATATCTAGTTTATTGGCTCTGCTCCTTCACTCTTCCTCAAGGTGACGAGAGCGTGATCAGAGCAGAGGCCATCTACCCGGCCTGTCTTATGGCTTGGGGTATCAAGCTGTCTCTTTGTCCGGTGGCTTTGTGCCTCATCTACAAGATGTTGGGGGACTTGCACAAGACGCTTCTCTCTAGAAGCTTTCGGACGGTTGGTCCGTTACATTTCTTCAATGCTTGGGTCTGCACCCTATTCCCGGAGGCAGCTCCTCGGGCGTTACAAGCGGTTCCTCTGGTCCCGCGCATGATAGAGTTTGCAAGTGCCGAGCCATCATTGCTAACGGAGCAACTCTATGCCATTCGGGGTAAATTGACCCGTCTTCCCGTGGACTCGCCCGGGGTTCTTCATTTCTGGAGCTTAGCTGCTCACTCGAGCCCATTGACGAACAGGACGAGGCAATGCAAGCTTTTTGAAACTGAGGAGTACACTCATCCGATTTCCCAGGCCAATTATACCAAGCCTATTCTGGAGCCGGAGTTGGTTGATTGGGCACTGGCCATCAGGCCTAGTGTCCTTGTATTTCGCAAGAGCGGCATTCTGTGGCTGGAGCCGTATTACCCGTTCCGTTTCAGTCGGAACTTTGGCTACGACCAGCAGATTCCATATTCTTCTTCACAATTTGCATTGCCCAACAGGCATAGAGCCGGGCAAACGTCCAGCGACGACGCCCGAATATGGTGGGACTTTTTCCATCGTCGCGAAGACATTTCTTTCCGGGTGCCCGCCCCTGTGCGCTTCCCTCGCGTCACGCCTGAATACGTCAAGTGGTGGAACGCGCGGACGGGATTCTACAGGACTTCCCGGAGAGAGTGCTGGGCTGTGGCGGAGCACAGGTTCTTAGCTTTCCAGCCGGAGCCAGTTCTTGACATTGACGCTTCTTATTTGAAGAAGTTGAAGTCTTGGACTAATACGGACGTGAAGGCCTATCTAGAGGCCCGCAAGCTCGTAAAAAGTTGCAAGACGAAAGTTGAGCCGAAGCTGCCCCCGATCAACAAGGATGATTATGTGAAGACCCTTCGGGGTTTATGCCGGGTAAGCAGTGAGAGGGTGATCCTCCAGCAACTCCCTTTGCCAGTAGAGGAGCCCATCGCGGCAGTGGCAGACTGGCGTCCTGAAGTGGACAGGTTGTATCCCTACCGGAATTTTATTCGCAAGGCGGACAGGCGGGCTGACTTATATGCCAATACCCCCTGGATGTTCGCACTCCTTCGGTCTCATGGCCTCTCGGTGGGTAGCCCCAGCGAAGCCATACTGGACCATCCTCTTCAGATCTCCTTCAAATATGCAGACAGGTGGGGGCTGGACCATCTGAGCCTGTATTATCTGCTGTCCTCCCGTGGACACGAGGACCTGGCGTTGCTGGCTGAGCCGAGCGAAAAGATTGGGGATCTGTGCTGGCTTGTTCGCGAGGCAGCCTCGAGGGACAAAACGCCCTCGCTATTTTATTGGCCTCTCTTCCCCTTTTACACGGGGCCGGCAAGTACGTTCTATCTTTTCATTCAGGCCCTTCGGCCAGCTTCTTCTTTTCATTGTGGTTGTGTCATTCTCACCCTTGTGCGTATGCAGTCCGACCGACTTCGGAGGAGACCCGGCACTTCAGGGAGCTGATCATAAAGGCCAAAAAGCCGGCATATTTTGAAGTTCCTGAGCCGGCCCCGACCGCGACGCCACTGCCTCCTGGAGATTCGAGGAAGAGGACTAGGTCCCAACTGGGAGAGGCCGTCGGGAAGGCGAAAGCGGCAGTGACCCGGGTGACACGGGCACGCCGGAAGAAAGCTGCCGAGAAGGAATCGGCAATCGTCCTTCCTTCTGTTGTATCTTTTGAAGAGTTTGAGGCTTCTCGTGCACAAGGGCTAGAGGCCGAAGGTAGGCTCTTCTTTTCTTTAAAGTGCATTAGCTTGTCTCGACCGCTTGGGCTGGCCCATGCTGACAGTTGCCGATACAGTTGCCGCGGTCGTCGGACTGGAGGCGACGGTAGATGTAGCGGCTAGGGACGGGGTAGAGGAAGTCTTTGCTGCTCCCACAGAAAGGGATCTGCCCTCTCCAACACCCCGGCGGGAGATGGAAGGTAATCTATAGTTTAGTTGCGATAGCAACGTAAATCTTCGTATCTTCAGCCATCTTGACCCCTTTTTGCCGTGAATTGTAGTTGATATACAACCATCATTGTTTCCGGGCTCGGAGAGTGCAGAGGAGGTGATCCCCTCGGGGCAGGGAGAACCCGCCCCTGAGGTATCATCTATTGTTGCCCTTGGCGTGGAGAGCACCGGGAAAGTTTCCGCCGAGGGTGATGCTCCTGCTGGCGAGGCTCCTACTTCGACGGCGGAGCGTCCTGAGAGAGCAGAGGGGTCTTCCTCTTCTGAGCATGTAGATTATGGTGGCGGCTCCAGTGACGAGGAGCCATCGCTACTTGATTTTGAGACCGACGATGCTGGGGTGTCCTCGGCCTATGAGAGTGACTATCTGACTTTCAGCCCGGCCCGGTTATCATGGGGCGGTCCTGTGCCGTCATTATCGCTTACGAGTGAGGAGGCTGGCGCTGGGGAAGCTGCTCTTAAAGATTTAAGCTTAGTCCCGGCCGAGGTAAGGACCTATCCAAGGTCGGTGCTTACCATGCTTCTTTTCTCCTCCTTCTAGCCAGGTTTTAAGTGTATATATTTTCGATGCAGACTGAGGTGGCGCTGCCAACTATGACGGTGCAGATACCACTCCCGGCCCTGGGAACAGGCCATGCGACTTTCCCGTCCGTCCTGCGGCCCATCGCATTGCGGTACCCAAAGGATCATGCAGCAGCGATGGTTCCAGTTTGTCCCGGAGCGCTCGTGGAAGTTGATAGTTCGACGGTAGCCGGAGATTCTCCGCCAAGGGAGGCTGCACAGCAGTCAGTTCTGGAGAAGGGTGGCTCTGCTGAGGTAGAAGCCGGGGAGATTATTGAGGGACGGACGTCCGCGGTCCTTGAGGTTCTTGTTGGACTCCCACCCCAGGGGGCCGGCAAAGAGATTGTTGTTGTTGAGGCTCCAGCCACCGCATCTGCCGGTGCGGTTGTTCCCAGTAGTAGTGGGCTGCAGCTCATGCCGTCGTCATCCTCCGGGACGGCCGATGATATATGGGCTGCCGTGGATAGCAGAGTAGAGTTCAAACTGCCCGAGACGTCGCCACTTCGTCTTCGATCCTCGAGTGATGTCGTGTGGCAGTTCCTGGGGACCCTCCAGCAGACCGTAACGGCCAGTAGGGATTTAACTTATGTTCAGCTGAGGGGCTTGATAGAGCATCTATCCCGCTCGCTGTTGGCCCTCGGTTGTCCCATGGACGACTGGACTCCGCGGGTGATCCTGCTCCTGAAGTATGTGAACAGGAGGGAGTTCTTAGGCCGGGAGGCAGTTGACCAGCTGGCGGCCATATCATTGGAGCGGGCTAAAAGCAAGACGGCCCTTATTTCTCTGCAAGAGACCGCGGCGAGGGCGAGTGACGAAGCCAACGCCTCTTTACAACGCCGGAGCTCCCTGACGGCCCGGATGGCGGCATTGCAGGCCGAACTTTCCAGGATAGAGGCTGAACTTGAAGAAGTAGATCGCCTGGGGGTCCAAAAGGTTGAGGATGCCGAGATGGCTGAAGGACAAGCCGCTTCCCTGGAGGTGAAGCTATCCGAGCTGGAGGCCACCGAGTTCAAATTGCAAGAACTGACCCGTCATCCCTCCCTGGGTATTCCCGTGCTGGAGGACATCTTCCGACGCCCCTTGCCGTAATCTCTTTTCTTTATTTGCTCCCTTTTAATGCACATCATGTATTCCAGGGCATGGCCCATGTAATCATGTGCCTTTTACTTCATAGTAATGAAAAATCTCCATCCTGATTTTGAATGAAGACTCCATCTTGTCATTGTTTTTTTTTTCTTTCATTTGCCCGTTGATTCTAGTCCGAGTGTATGAGTCACTAGAGCAGGAGAGCGCTCACACCTTCAGGGAAGGGGTGAGGTGTTCACTCCACCGCGCCGCGACTTTTCTCAAGACTAGAAACGGCCTAGGCCGGCCGAGAGTTCGAGGGACTCAGGAGGGTATAGTGAAACTGACGGATAAACGGTCCTGCCGAGAACGGCCAGAACCGAGAACTGGTAGCGACCGATCTTGCCGATGGTGACAAGGGTCGAAAGGGGTAGACAGTCTTGCCGATGGTGATAAAAATCGGATAGGTAGCGACCGATCTTGCCGATGGTGACAAGGGTCGAAAGGGGTAGACAGTCTTGCCGATGGTGACAAGAATCGGATAGGTAGCGACCGATCTTACCGATGGTGACAAGGGTCGAAAGGGGTAGACGGTCTTACCGATGGTGACAAGAATCGGATAGGTAGCGACCGATCTTGCCGATGGTGACAAGGGTCGAAAGGGGTAGACGATCTTGCCGATGGTGACAAGAACCAGATAGGTAGCGACCGATCTTGCCGATGGTGACAAGGGTCGAAAGGGGTGGACGGTCTTGCCGATGGTGACAAGAACCGGATAGGTAGCGACCGATCTCGCCGATGGTGACAAGGGTCGAAAAGGTAGACACTGGACGTGTATAAGTGGGATATCGGATGAAGACCCTCGCCCCGACCTCGAAAATGGCCTTTTGGACGGCGGATGGTTCATCACTATTCATCATTCATTTTTATTCACATTACTGTCCTAAGCGCCCTTTCGGGTTTTCGCCGAAGCCAGCCCCCTCTTGCTTTTGCCCGCGCGCCCTTTCGGGTTTTCACACGGCGGGGTACCCGATTTTGCCCGCGACGCCCTTTCGGGTTTTCGCCACGGCTGGGTTATAGCCATTTTTGCACTTGTCCTAACCATAGGAGCAAGTCTAGCGAGGTATCTCTATTTTTAACCCCATTTTTCTTTCTCTCTTTTTTTTTGGGATGCGGGAAAACTGGACCGCAAAAACATCAACTGGCCTTGTCAATGACGACGAGGATCGAATCCTGTTTCGATTCGTCGATGCTGGTTAGATGTCGAAGCACAGGGGTATGGTCTATTAACAAGAATGTAGGATCCGTGTTAGGGGTAAAGATCGAACGATCCCGCCGATGATGGCGAGGGTCGAAAAGGGTTTGTTCGTCGACATATGTTACTGCCGAAACAAGGATGGGGTTGTCAACAGGGACGTAAGGTCCAAGTTGAGAGTAGAGATCGACCGATCTCGCCGATGATGACGAGGGTCGAAGAGGGTTTGTTAAAGGATTTCCGGCGGGACTTTGATGATTGTCCCTTTCGGAGTTTTATTGGGTGGAGAATAGGAGAGGCATTTGGAAATTACCACTTTACTGACTCAAGCGCCCTTTCGGGTTTTCGCCGAAGCCAGCCCCCTCTTGCTTTTGTCCGCGCGCCCTTTCGGGTTTTCACGCGGCGGGGTACCTGATTTTGCCTGCGACGCCCTTTCAGGTTTTCGCCAGAGCCGGGTTATAGCCATTTTTGCACTTGTCCCGATATGGGAGCAAGTCTGGCGGGGTATCACTATTTTTTTAACCCCATTTTTCCTTTTTCCTTCTTTCTTTTCTTTTTATTCGGAATGCGAGCCGAGGGAGGGTAGCTTGATCAGGGCGAAATGCCGCTAACCAAGGAGATGTAGCTTGATTAGGGCGGAATGCCGCTAGCCAAGGAGAGGGTAGCTCGATCAGGGAAGAGTGCCACTGACCGATGAAAAGTAGCTTGATCAGGGCGGAATGCTGCTAACCAAGGGAAGGTAGCTTGATTAGGGCGGATGCCGCTAATCAAGGAGACGGTAGCTCGATTAGGGCGGAGTGCCACTAAACCAAGGGAGAGGTAGCTTGGTTAAGGCGGAGTGCCACTAAACCAAGGAGAAGGTAGCTTGGTTAGGGCGGAATGCCACTAATCCAAGGAAAGGGTAATTCGGTTAGGGCGGAGTGCCACTAAACCAAGGAAAAGGTAGCTCGGTTGGGGCGGAGTGCCACTAAACCAAGGAGAAGGTAGCTCGGTTAGGGCGGAATGCCACTAAACCAAGGAAAGGGTTAGCTCGGTTAGGGCGGAGTGCCACTAGACCAAGGGAAGGTAGTTTGATCAGGGCGGAATGCCACTAGACCAAGGAAGGTAGCTTGGTTAGGGTGGAATGTCATTTAACCAAGGAGAAGGGTAACTCGGTTAGGGCGGAGTGCCATTAAACCAAGGGGAGGTAGCTCGGTTAAGGCGGAGTGCCATTAAACCAAGGAGAAGGTAGCTCGGTTGGGGCGGAATGCCATTTAACCGAGGAAAGTGTAGCTTGATTAGGGCGGGATGCCGCTAACCAAGGAAAAATAGTTTGATTAGGGCGGAATGCCGCTAACCAAGGAAAAGTAGCTCGATTAGGGCGGAATGCCGCTAACCAAGGAAAAGTAGCTCGATTAGGGCGGAATGCCGCTAACCAAGGAAAAGTAGCTTGATTAGGGCGGAATGCTGCTAACCAAGGAAAAATAGCTTGATTATGGCGGAATGCCACTAACCAAGGATAAGTGTGTTCCGACCGATCACTTGGGGTGTGTTGGCTGCGCTGCATGATACAGCTTAATATGTTTTCCGTTGAGGGGAGAGAATTTGATGACTCCTTTGTGGTCTACAAGGACGTAGGCACCCCCTTCATATACTCGGCGGACGATATACGGTCTGACCCAATTTTCGACCAGCTTCCCCTTGGGGTTAGAAGACATCACTTCTCTTCTTTTGACCATTACCAGGTCTCCTTTCTTGAACTCTCGACCCTTGACTAACTTGTCAAAAGCACGGGCCATGCGAGCTTGGTAGAGTTGGATGTTTTGTTGCGCCTGGAGGCATTTTCCTTCGAGCTCAGCGAGCTCTTCCAATCTTCTTTCTGCATTGGTCTGCTCACCACTGACTAATCTGTGCTGGATGGCAACTCGCAATGAAGGGACTTCGAGTTCAATTGGCACTACAGCTTCCGACCCATAGACAATGGAGAAAGGTGAACAGCCGGTTGGGGTCTTGTAGACAGTACGATAAGCCCAAAGTGCTTCGTACATCCTTTCTTCCCAATCTTTTTATTAGACTTGACGGTCTTTGCCAGTAGTGTGCACAGGTCTTGTTAAAGGCTTCTGCTAGTCCATTGGCTTGAGGGTTGTAGGGGGACGATGTCCTCCAGTCAATTTTGTATTTGTCGGCCAGCCGATAAACCTTCTGATTTCTGAAATGGCTGCCATTGTCAGAGATGATTCGGCTGGGGATTTCGAACCGGAATATTACATTCTGCCGGAAGAATCTTGCAACTAGTTCTCCCGTCACATCTCTTAGTGCTACTGCCTCCGCCCATCTAGAGAAGTAGTCTGTAGCCGCTAAGATGTATCTGCACCCTGATGAAGATGCTGGTAACGGTCCTACCACGTCCGTGCCCCATTGAGCAAACGGCCAGCTTGGTAGGGTGGGATGCAGCGGCACTGGAGGTCTCCTCGCCACATTAGCATGCTCTTGACATTTCTGACAAGCTTTGGCAAACTTGCAGTAATCATTAAATATAGTGGGCCAATAGTAACCCAGTTTCTTTATCTCAATTTTCATTTTCGGACCGGCCTGATGTGCTCCGGCTGATCCTGCATGAATTTCTTGCATCACATGTCCTGCTTCGCTAAAGACAAGCAACGGAGTAGGACCTTCCTTCGGGCATCTGCCATAATCCGGAATAAGGTCCCGCTTCTCATCTCGTAAGAATCCTTGATCCTTAGGAGTTTCATTCTCTGCTCGTTTTCTTTCGGAAGTTGCTGGTGCTGAAACCAGCGTAGGAGATGCTCTCGCCAATCGGGTTGCTGAACCCCTTCGATGACTGATACCTCCATGTTTTGTTCATCGACCAGGGCCTCTGTTACACTGGGGACTTGCCGACGGTTGATCACGGTTATATTCAGGCTTGTGTCTGGCGGGACCGCCAATGAGCTGGCCAGCTTAGCGAGGGCGTCTGCCTGAGCATTCCAGCCTCGATTGATGTGCTTGATGCTGATGAAGTAAAATCTCGACATCAGGCGAGTTGCTAACTGGTGATAGGGGATGAGCTCTTGCTTTCGTACATCGAACTCTCCTTCCAGTTGTTTATAACCAGCATGGAGTCTCCGAATGCTTCCAGCATCTGAATCCCCATGGACAGAGCGATTTGCAACCCGATTATCAGGGCTTCATATTCCGCTTCATTGTTCGTGCATGGTTTGTTTATGGAGCAGGATGTATGCACCACTTCTCCTTCCGGAGATTTCAGGACTATACCTGCCCCTGCTCTGACCCTGGATGATCCGGCGGCAGAGGTGTCAATTCTGGAAGCGCCATCGAAGTATAGCTGCATAAGGAAGGCTGCACTTGGGCGGCTTCTAGGGTTTCGTCTTCAGGAAGTTCCGGCTCCCACGGGTAGTCCCCGGGTACCGGATGTTCAGCGAAGAAGTCTGCAATAGCTTGACCTTTGATGGCCTTGCGCGGTACGTAGGAGACATCAAACTCCATAAGGATTACCGCCCATTTGCCTAGGCGGCCTTTGAGTGCCGGCTGGGACATGATATATTTCAGGGGATCCTCCTTGGACACCAAGCTGATTTCATGCGACAACATATAATGCCGGAGCTTTTTGACTGCGAAGACTAGTGCCAGGCAGATCTTCTCAATATAAGTGTATCTTTCTTCGGTTCTGACCAGTCTTCTACTGAGATAATAGAGGGCTTGCTCTTTCCCTTCTTCATTATTCTGGGCCAGCATTGCCCCCAGAGAATTATGTGTAGCTGCTATATACAATATCAACAGCCGTCCTTTCACCGGTGCGCCCAATACTGGAGAAGTCTTCAGATAGTCTTTTAGCTTGTCAAAGGCTGTCTGGCAATCTTCATCCCAATAAAAGGGAACATCTTTCATCATCAACTTGTGAAAAGGCTGACATCGCCCTGACAAATTGGAAATGAACCGCCGGATATAAGCCAAGCGGCCCTGTAGTGATCTCAGCTCGGAGATGTTCCTAGGTGGAGGTAGCTCCTGTATCACCTTGATCTTTGCGGGGTCTATCTCAATCCCCGGTATCGGACGATAAAGCCCAGGAATTTTCCGCTCGATACTCCGAACGCACATTTCATAGGGTTCATTTTCAGGTCATGCTGCCTCAGCCTCTGAAAAACAGTCTGGAGGTCTTGCAGATGGTCCTCTTTCCTTCTGGTTTTGACCACCAGGTCATCTATGTAGCACTCGACCTTGTGGTAGAGCAATTCATCAAAAATCTTAGTCATTGCGCGCTGGTAAGTTGCGCCAGCATTCTTTAGTCCGAACGGCATTCTCTTGTAATGATAAATGCCTTTGGGGGTTCGGAAAGCAGTGTGGACTCGGTCGTGCTCCGCAATCCAAATCTGATTGTAGCCGGACGACCCATCCATGAATGATAGGGCCTCGTGGCCGATTGTAGCATCAATCATGACTTCGTTATTGGCACCGGAAAGTCATCTTTAGGGCAGGCTTTATTTAGATCTCGGAAGTCAACACATATCCGGATCTGTCCATTCTTCTTTTTCACAGGGACGATGTTCGCCAGCCATGTGGTGTACTGATTCTCTTCAACAAATCCCACGTCAATGAGTTTGTCAACTTCAGCACAGATTCGGGTGATGAGCTCTGGCCTCATACGCCGCGGTGGTTGCTTCACCGGCTCGGCTTCGGGACTGATTGCTAGCTCATGTTGTGAGACAGCGGGGCTTAGACCGGGCATCTCTTTGTAGGTCCAGGCGAAGCAATCCCGGTATTCCAGCAACAGCTGGGTGTACAGCTCCTGTTCCTCCGGGGACAGTTGGGCGCTGAGGAAGGTAGGCCTAGGATCCCCCTCATTTCCCAAGTTGACTTCTATTAGTTCATCAACCGTGGCCTGGCCTCCGTCTTCTATTTCCGGAGGCGCTGGTTGGAGGTCGACGAAGTCTGGAACACCATCTTGAGGGTCGAGCATTTCGAGTTCCTCGTCGGACATCGCCAGAGCTTCATGAGGCGTCTTGATTCCATGCGCCAGCGGCTAAGCGGATGGATCTATTGACGCATCCATTGCTGTCACAGCTCCCAAGGGTGAGAGAACAGCTTCAGTGTTTGTAGATGAGGTTGCAGCCATGACAGGCCAGTAGCCGTTTGCTGTCAGGCTCGGACAGCATATTGGATTTGTAGCAGAAGTTGAGGGAGTCTCGCCTTCTGGGATAGCTGCATCTTCCGCAGAAGTGACTTTTTCTTTCCTGGTAGCCGGCTCCCCTTGATTGGAGTTAACCACGACTTCCCTGATTGACAGAAAGGGTGTTGAAGTCGCCATTAGCATGACCCCTGTGGAGGGAGAGACTTCTGCTTCTTGAATGTCTTCGGCTTCGCTGCTGCTAGCCGTATCAAATTCGGCTTGAAGGGCTGCTTCTTCAGGATGGACCTGCTCCCAGCATCGGCAAGGGATCAAGGTCTCTATTTGTTGATTCCCGGATAGAGCCGATTCAGCATGTTCGGCTTCCACCGGATATTCATCAAAGGTTGCCCCCAGAAGGCTATCTTCAGTTGGATAGAAGGCGGAGATAGTATCCACCTCGTACCGCCCACTGTAATAGTAGTCTTCCAGGGTGAAGCCCAGCCCCGGGTGTTGAGAGACGCGTCTCATTTCTTTGTCCAGATTTGTAGGATGCCACATGTTCTGGAAAGCTTCTTTGCGCTTTTGAGATTGATCGGGAGGAATGTGTTGCTTTGAAACATTATGGCCATCCGATCAGTTGTAAATGCCAGACCTTGGACAGGAACCGGCGGGTTGCTTATAACCTCGGGGAGGCTGCAATCTGTGTCTTCCCGAGTGGGATGCTCCTCAGCTATATAGAACAGGGTGCTGGGCCCATCTTCCTGTGTCACCTCCCAAGCTTTGAAAGGTTCGATAGTGGGATCATTGAGGCCGAGGACTGGCTTGGTGAGGTCGGCCGGGACTCCGATGCGGTCGTGCTGTCGGTTGACCTGCACTTCCTTAGCTTTGGGGTATAGTGCTGGGGGTGTTACCCTACCAACATTTCCAGGAGCTGTGATGTGGGAGACCACCTTTGGCTTGACATACCCGCGTGGCGGTGGTGGATACCAACCGTCACCCGATCTATTTTTTGATGCTTCTGTGGGGGTTTCAACTTCAGAAACCTTCCGGGGAGACCCCGTATATAGATTGGCATCCGTCAAGTGACATTCAAACACCTCGAATGGGTGGATATCAGCAAATATCCTCTCCTCCTTCCCCTGGAGGCTGTATTTGATGCATTGGTGGAGCGTGGAGGGCACCACCATATTTTCATGCAGCCATGGGCGGCCGAGCAGTGCTTTGTAGGAGGTGCGAGAGTCAATGACATGAAACTGCACCGTTGTAGTGAAATCTGCCAGGGTCAGTGTGAACTCTGCCACTCCCATAGATACTTCACATTTTTGGTTGAAGCCAGCGATACGCATATCCCCAACTTTCTCGAGATGCACATTAAAGTGGTACCTCTCGTATATTCTATATGGCAGGATGTTGACTGCTGCACCAGGATCGACCAGAATCTGGTTCAGTTCTCTTCCGTTCAGGTGCCCTTTCATATATAGCGGCCTGTTGTGGCTGGCAGTAGGCAGTAGCATGTCTTCTGGAGAGAAGGTCATACTGACTTCTGGTATAGCCTCAGCTATGCAGGTTTCAAAATGAGCAGGCGTCTGCAGAGCAGTGATGATCGCCTGTCGAGTCTCTTCACTCAAAGAGAGAATTTCCCAGATCGTAAATCGGGCGGGGAGCTTCTTGAACAACTTCATTATTCGGCTTCCAGCCCGGACATTGGAGAGCTTCATCTCTTCAGCCCATCTGGGCTTGGGGAGGTTTTGATTTGGGGGTCCATACGGACCTGCTTCATCTTCCTCGGACTCGGCACCCTCTTGGCTGACACCGGCTGTCGGGTCTTCTTTATTAGCTGCTGTAGGGCAAGCTCCATCTGCATTTGCATCCTCAGTAGATTGCGCTGGCTGCGGGTGAATGACCCCGGGTGTAGGGTTAACCTCTTGACAGGGCTGCTTCCCTTTTGACATCTTCATAAATTCAAGGAATGAAGGGACTGTCTTGCCCCCACTCTTGTTGTATAGGCCTGACGGAGGAGGGATTTGGGCTCCCTTAACTTCTGGCGGAGGAATCTTGTAGGGTTGCTCCCCTCTGAACATAATGTTGTGATTGGGTGGTGGCTGGCGCCCCCATTTTCGGCCTGACCGAGTGGCATGCGCAGCAGTTGCGGCCTCGGCCTTGCCTCCCCCGGCATGGGGTGTGAAGCAAATTTCTTATTCTTCCTCTTCTCCGGGTAGGTTGAAGAGTGCTGACAGGGTATTACAGGAGACGACCTGTGTTTTATGGGCCCCAGCGCCCTTTCTTTTCTTCTTCTTTTGCTTTTTCTTCTTTTTGGTTTCTGCAGGTGCTTGCCCCCAGAACATGTTGCTCTCTTGAGGTGGTGCTGCTTCAGCTTCCTCCCCTTGCTTGAGTGAGAGTTGCTCCAGCTCTTGCCATGGGACGTGGTCCCGTACCAGCAGAGGTTTCAGTTCGGGCTGCACATATTCATCTAGCCCTTCAATTAAGTGTTGTAGTCGAAGGACTCCAGGATTGGTTTCCTTGAATACTGGCAGCGGAGTTTGTCTCCTCCTGTTAGGTGTATGTATTCTGACAGCTGTAGGTGGAGTGATCCATACGGGTGCTACCACTGGCGGAGCAGGCCGGGGTGTAATGCCACGAATATGTGCCCCCTCTTTTGGGCGGGGTGCCCTCTTCTTCTTATGCTTCACAGGGATTTACTGCCACCCCTGTTGTTCTTTCACGGGCTCCAGGAAATGGATTTCGTAGGTGCTCCGTGTGCTTGCTTCAGAGATCTCCTCAGGTAATGCCTGGTAGAGGGAGACCATGTTGATTGCTGCCCTCCTGAAAGGGGCTTCATGTGGCTGAGGAGGGTCTACTTTGTACTCTCCCAGCTCTATCTCATTCTTCTTCACCATCCCTTCGATGATGTCTTTGAAAACGTAACAGTCTTCGATTGGATGTCCCAACATCTGGTGGTAGGGGCAGAATCTTGGACTGTCTTTTCTTTTCAGGTCCTCCGGCCTCCTTGGCTCGGGCAGAGTGACCATGTTGTATTCTGTTACCCAGTCGAACAGGATTCGGGTCTTGTCTTTTGGAAAGGAATAAGCTTTCTTCATTTTGTCCCTCAGCGAAGGACCTTCTTTATCATCTGGAGCTTTTGCAAGTTGCGGGGGAGCCGCTTTCTTGCCTTTCTCCTTCTGTTGTTCGAACGCCTTGATATCAAGCGCATTCGCTTCTTTAGGTGTGGGGCGCCGCTCCGCAGCCTTGCCTTTCTGGGCTGTGCTGGCAGTCGACGTCGGGACAGGCTTGGCTAGAAAAGCCTCCACCTCAGCCACCACATTATTCAGCCGGTCGAACGACCGTATTTCCATACCAATCATCTTTTCTAGGACCTCCCTCCTGAGATTTTGTTTACATATTTGCACAGCGTCCTCCTGATGCGGGGGCCGCTTACATCTCATTCTGAGGTTCCTCCACCTCTTGATGTAGTCAAAGGCTGTCTCATCTTCCCTTTGTCTTGTTGAGTAGAGTTCAGCCACTGTGACCTCCCTCTCTGTGACATGGAATCTTTCTCTGAACTTCCTCTGCATATCTGACCAGTCACTAATTGACCCGGCCGAGAGGCTAGAGTACCATTCGAATGCGAGCCCCGTCAGCGAGGACCCGAAGAATTTTAGCAGATATGACTCGTCGGTGGCCAGATCACCCATGACGGTCATATAATATGCAATATGCTCTTTTGGGGAACCTTTCCCGTTGAATTTGTCAAATTTGGGCAGCTTGTTGACCCCTGGGGGAAGTCGTTTAGCCGCATGGTGTTGCGGGTAGGGGACCCGATAGGCATCGAATGCGACGTAGTCGCCTTCACTCTTCTTTGCGAGCTTCAGCTCAATCATCCTTTCCACCATCATCCGGTTCACGACCGTGGGGTCGACTGGCTCCAGATAGAAGTGCGCTGGCTGCAGGTATGGGGTGACCAGGGTGGTCGCCTGTGGAGGACGCAGCAGCGGGGGTGCCGGGTGCACCTGGGGGAGCGCTGGAGGTAGCAGCGGCTGAGGCTATGGCGGCCGTTGTTGTGCAGTCGCCATGCTTGGCTCTGACGGCTGGGGTAGTGTATAGAGCGGTGGAGGGTCGTCTCGATGAGCTGCTCCCCGTGATGATTCACCCTGGACTTCGGGCGGTTTAGAAGCTGATGAATGCTCATTCTTTTCTATCAGCTGTTTCTTCAGAGAATCTATCTCCCGTTGATATTTCTGCAGCAGCATCAGAACTGATGGATCTATAGTGGTGGGGATACACTCTGTCGTTTCCCCGGACGTAACCTCAGGCAGGATGTCGAGGAGGACGTCGTCTTCTTCTTCCGTCGTCACCACATTAGCGGTCAAGACGGGGGCCTTATCATCCCAGTGGGGATAGACCTGGGGTTGTTTCTCTTTCATCATCGTCAGAAGCCCTCTTGCTGCTTCTGTCCTGCGGGTAGTTGGCCCCGGCCGTACGGCCAATTGAGCCAGTTCTTGGGGGTCTTCAGGAAGCTCCCCATATCAGCTGGACACACCAGCCATGTTGCAAGTGAAAACCTGCATCCTTCTTATTTGTCGATGGACCCTCCGCCTGGCTTGTTGCGGAAAGGTCAGCCTCTCGAACACAGAAACCCTTCTTCTTTCTTCCCGCTCGGGGAAGGCTTCATCGGCTTCGATCTCAAAGCCGTCATCGTATCCATTGTCGTCGACAGACGACACCATCATTCTATCTTCCATCTCTTCTTCATGTGCTACCGATGGGCAGTAATCTTCCTCAGTGGCGATTGTTTGCATCAACCGTTGCTATCCGAGTGAGGGGTTGCCTAAACCTCGGAAATAGCTTCTGACCAAGCAGGTCATTTCTTCTCGACCCCGTTCTTGGTGTAGTACGGGGGATGGTGGTCGGCCTCCCGCGGGAGGAATGTAGGCCAGTCGAGCTCTGTCGGCTGGCTGTTGGAATCTTCGCCCCGTGGCAGGGACGTTGGCTTGACAGGCCGCAGCCCGGAAACTTCTGTGGCGCGGAGGATCCGCAACCACCTCTTCTTCCATCTTCGGGGGTAGGCCCCTTTCTCTTATCACCTCCGCATCGTCATTCATAGGATGGCGGCGGATGGGTGTTAGCTGGTGGACAGGTCGGGTCCGTTTGGGAACCCACACCTGTTTGAACTTCCTCGGCTTGAGTGCCGAGTTTCCTTGGCCATGGTGGCCGGCTTCTTCCATTTCTGCCCTCCTTCCAACAAGGGCTTGATGTGTTGTGGACAGGAACGTTGGGGATGACTCGGTCCGGGGTCACCCGTGCCGTGCGTCCGTTGAGGAAGACGCGCATGCCTCCAACCAGCATTGATTTCCCGGACTGAGACACAGTTCCAGTGATCACAGTAGCGTTCCTGCGGACCTGGCGACGCTGACGTCCCCCAGGGTGTTTGTTGGCGACAGCGGGGTGCGTCCCACGTACAACGTGGTGCACCATACAGCTAGCGGCCGAGGCCGGATTCTTGAGCAAGTCGTCGCAGCAGGGAACCTTCAGAGGCTCCACCTCCTCCGTGGTTTGCTTGGCAGGTTCTGGGGCTTCGACTTCCAGGATGTCGACGAAGGCCAAACCCAGAAAGTTGGGGAAGCCTACAGTGGCAGGGAAGCTGCCGAATTCCATGGGTACCGCCAGGTACCCTTGCGCGTGTCCAGCGACTATCGACTGATCGAAGTCGACGCCAGCTATTCCATGAGTTGTCATTGATCTGCCTGTAAAGACAAACATGGAAATAATCATTAGCCTTGGAGAGGGCTTCGAACCCCAGATATCTCGGCAAAGAGATGAAAGGTGACACTGGTCCCACCGGGCGTGCCAGACTTGTTTAGCGTGCTTTTCTTTCGTTCGCGTATCGATCAACCAATCGACTAACTGGTAATCAACTGACTGATTGACGACGCGGACGTGCCAGTCACATGAGTGACGATTTTATTGTGCGCTCATTCTGACCCATGTCAGGCGAATGTGAGGTTCGGTCGGGACCAGCAGTTCGCCATACCATAAAGGTTATGGCGTTAATTACATCCCCCACGAGGAGGGAACACCTTTGATTAATTGCCGAGATAACGGGCTGTCGAAGCCGGAAAAAGAACTACATTATGATTATAGCAATGACAGGCAGGATGTAGCATTAATCATGCAAAAGATGCGTAGTTTAATGGGAAAATGGATCCTCGGTACGTGGCGGAGGACGCAGGTCCGAAGACCACCATCGCGCGTGATGAAGACTTCCGGCCAGACTTGATCCGACTTTCAGTCGACGCCATTTAATATACCCGGGGATCTATGCATGCATGCACACAAGACATTCATGATTATATTGAATATGAAGATAGCGCCACAAAGGCAGCGGTGATCGACCACATTTATTGCCCCTCGTCGAGAGGAGGAAGGACGACATGAGTATGATAGCGAAAGCATGAATGCTAACAGATACGATGATGATGACGATGCAACTCAGGCTCGCTTGGCCCCTCTTTTATTCAATTTACTGTCAGATATAGCTTATTGACATCGCCCCCGAGAGAGGAAACTCGTCCCGAGGCAAGCGAGTGAGTAAAATATCAAAAGGGTTTCAAAACCGGTGCGGTTACGACTTACACGGCGCGGCAGAGCGTAGGTATAGTGGCTAATACGGCGCGGCCATGACTAACAGCTTAAGACGGCGTGAGAGCTTGGGGGCGCGCCGGTCTGGGGCGCGCCGGAAAGTCGCAAGGGGAAAAAAATGGATATGAGTGTGGCCTTAATCCGGCGCGGGGGGGTACCGCGCCGGATTAGGGCGCGTCGGGGGACTCCGCGCCGTTTTAGCCCAAATTCTATTTCTTTGGACCTCCTTTGAGTTTGTTGGGCCCATCTGGGAGACTTTGAGTCCATTGAGGCCAAGAAATTTTATTAGATTGAAGTCCAGAGTCCTCCGAGGATGACATGTTAAGTCAGTATGAGGTTCATACTCGAGCACTGGGGTAATTAGATTCGGAGCAATTGATCATCAAGGTGTTCATAAACTTAATCTATCCAGAATTGGACAACATCTCCCCCGGATTGCAAAGAATTGCAGGGGATAAGCGGGGTCATGTTCACCTGTGGAACAAGCCCCTACATCGCCGGTCTGCACAATGTCAGCCAGCAAACCCCAGTGGATGGAGTACCCCGAGGACTAGCCTACTAGGGGCACCCAAAGTTCCATGGGGAGAAGAAATAGAGGGAGGAAGCCGTCGACAGTGGGAACGATGCCCCGAGGGCTAGCCTACGAGGGGTGACGGACCCATAGTCGATGGTTCATCCCATGGAGAGACTGACCAGCGGGACTCCGATGGCTAGCCTACAAGGAGCACGCATCCCCCGGTCTCGGTCGGGTCTTAATTTGTCGGGGTTGAGTTTCGTTGAACCAGGGCCCCGTCACTGTCTGTAGTGGCTTCAAGGGAATGCCCACCATCGAGAGATGGAGCCCCCCCCCCCAGTCGCCCAGTAATCGTCAAGAAACAGCAGAGGAATGTCCCCCTCCCCGGACGATCAAAACATCGGGAAACCCTCAGAGTGGTGTGGATGAATATGGTGCATGGGAGCAGTAGATGCAAAAACGAAACGAGATCGTTGCAGGGGCATTTGCTCGAACGGTTGAAAAGCAAAGTTCGAGAGGGGTGGATCCCTGGTATAGCGGATAGAGGCACACGCAGAGGCGCGGCTCTATCCATGAGGATAAGAACGATGCAATAATCCCTGAATCATGTGTAAAGCGAATGATCGAAAGAAAACCCCCGGGGAGGGGTGTTTCTATAGCCCACGATGGTTCGGGGCATAGCCGAGGCTTCGATGGAAACGGAATTACAGCTACGTCTAAGAGAATCCAACATACGCATTGACACAAGTGAGAGAGACAGAGATTCTGAATATCAGCTCGGCCTGTTGGGCTAATCATTCGCATACGTATCACTATTCAAAGATGAAAAACGAACGAATGTTTACATTGAGAATCCGGCGTCGACACCACTGCCAGAATGCCGTTCATCGACGCCGAGGAACATACAATGGCAGGATGAATCACAGAGGAGGGGAGGGTCCGGCTCATATCATTGCCATCCCTCCCCTCTTCGGTTTACAACCAGTAGACGGAGATTTGGGGGGATCGGCGGGAGATAGGGGAGAAACAACGCCGGTGCCCACCTGTTACCGAAAATAGAGTATCGTAACTCAGTCGGGGAAGAAGAAGGTCACCGGCGGAGGACGCCCAGGAGAGGCGCTATTCTTCTCTCTGGAATTCTCTCTCGATCCCTCATCTTCTCTCTGCTTTCCTTTTTTTGAAGCCTCCCTCTCGAGAGTCTCTCTTTTCTTTCTCTTCTTTCTTCTTCTTTCTTCTTCTTTGTTTCCGTCTAGCCTCTCTCTTCTTTGTTCTCGAAGAACCCTATATATAGAGGCCTGAGTTCGAACTTGAACCGGCGTGGGATTAGCGCGCCGGGAAGAGCCTTCAAGGCTTACCGCGCCGGGGTTGGACACCCTCAGGGTGATTTGCGCGCCGGCCTAAGGGCTGAAGATGGGCTTTAGCGCGCCGGGATCAGGGGCATCGAATGAGGGGCGCGCCGGTTTAAGGCGCGCCGGGCTAATGCTCCTCGTGCGCTTCAAGCCAGTCGATGAGTCCGGGGATGATTCCGGGAGTCATCGTGAACATTATCTCGCCAATGCCCATCGAAACCTTGGCGGGATGTTTTGTCGAAGCTCCCAGGTCAACGTACGGCCGTTCTTGAGACTCCAGATAGCTTTGACTTGACTGTACGGGCTTTCTGCCGACACGGCCTTTGGCTCTACGCTCCACGCTGTTGGTCCGGCCTGACTCGTACTCAGAGCTCTCTAGGAGGTTGGATAGCCGGGAGATAGTTCCGCCTGAGCCGGGCGATCATTCGGCCACTAATGGGCCCATCTTGGCTGGAAGCCGTGCCCATGCCGGGCGATCGGGATCTTCCGCCGTCAAAGCTTTCGGTTCTCCGTTTCGGGAAGCCGGGGGGACTCCTTTATCCTCAGGAGAGCCATTCATGAGGTGGGTATCCACCGGGTAGATCGCCGTCCTTGATCGAACAACGGGTGTAGTGTATGCAGCATGACAGAGTCAATGCCGATTCATTGGGCAGGCTTGGTCGCACCGCCAGTTGGTTGTGAATTCGTCCCGGCTCCCTTGAGGTGAAGTCCCCGTATCTATACGGAGTGACTCGAGGCTCTGATAGCTTGAGAAGTCTTCAATAGGTTGATCTTTGTCGGCTTCCGTGCTTCGGTGGGCCGGATCATTCGTCTTTATGGCTTGTTCGCCGGTGATCATATTTTGGGTGCCAATAACGATTTACTGGAAGAATTTCCTGAGGTTGACGGAGTTCCACGTCCTGGGTACCCCCCCCCCCCAGCCTCACTAGCTTGTATGCTCCTTTGCCAAGTGTTTCCGCTACCCTGTACGGGCCTTCCCAGTTTGGTGCGAGCTTCCCTGCGGCTCCTCTTGAGTCAGCCACGCTTGCTCGTCGTAGAACCAAATCTCCAGGGAAGAAGTGTCGTTCTTTAACCCGGGCATTATAATATTGGGCCAGCTTCTTTTGGTATGCTACGAGCTTTACTTGTGCGCCTATCTTCCTCGAGCAGGTCCAAGTTCTCTCGCATTACTTGGTTATTCCTGGCCTCGTCGAAGTGTCCCACTCATAGCGTGGGGTTCGATATCTCTACCGGTACCACTGCCTTAGCGCCATAGGCGAGGTGGAAGGGTGTCTCCCCGGTGGCGGCTCTAGCGGTGGTTCGGTGGGCCCATAAGATGCTCGGAATTGAGTCTACCCATGAATCACCCGCTTGGGCCAGCCGGGTATTGATGCCGTGGAGGATTGTTCGGTTGGCGTTTTCTACCAGCCCGTTAGCCTGGGGGTGTCCTACCGAAGTGTAGTGGTTCCAGATCCCCAGTCTCGAGCATTTCTCCTGGAAGGCCGTGCTCGCGAACTGTCTGCCATTATCGGTTGTGAGAACCCTTGGTATCCCAAAGCGGCAGATGATGCTTCGTAGTATGAATTTCCAAGTTGCTTCGCTCGTGATCTTCCCCAATGGTTCTGCCTCGATCCACTTGGTGAAATAGTCTATGGCGACTATGAAGAATTTCTTCCTCCCTTGCGCCTCGGGGAAGGGACCTAATATGTCCACCCCCCATCGAGCGAATGGGCGGGGCTCCATCAAGGCGTGAAGTTGTGTAGCTGGCTAATGGTGTAGGTGGGAATATTTCTGGCACTGGGGGCACCTCCAAACATACTCGAGACAGTCTTGCTGTAGGGTGGGCCACCAGTATCCTTGTCGAATTAGTGTCCGTGCGAGTGCTCGTCCCCCTACGTGGCTTCCGCAAAGTCCTTCGTGGACTTCTTGGATGGCCTGGTCGACTTCCGTTGGGAACAAACACTTCAGCAGGGGAGCCAAGAGGGACCGGCGGTATAGCCGGCCGTTCACTATTGTGAAGTGAGTCGCTCGTGCTCGCGTACGTCGGGCTTCAGCGCTGTCACTTGGGAGTTGTTGCCGTAGGGGGAAATCCAAGAGAGGGTCCATCCAGGAGGGCTCGTAGTCGATTGCGTTTACCTGGGGCGTTGGCTCGTCTATGCTTGGCGCCGATAATTCCTCTATCAAGACCGATCTTGAGTTGGAGACCGCGATGGCTGACGCCAGGCGAGACAGGGCGTCTGCTCAGACGTTTTCTCCCCGCGGGATGTGGACCATCTCACAGTGGGAGAATTCCTTTACCGCTGCCTTGGCCTTCTCCAGGTATTTGATCATGGTTGGTTCGCGCGCCTCGAACTCTCCTCGGACCTGGTTGGCAATAAGCATGGAGTCGCTGTACGCTCGCACGCTAGACGCCCCCAAATGTTTCGCCATGCGCAGCCCTAAGAGGAGTGTATCGTACTTGGCCACATTGTTCGTAGTCGGGAAGTTGAATCGCAAGGCGTACTGGAGTTCTAATCCTTCAAGTGAGAGTAAGACCAATCCCGCTCCGATGCCCGCTGCACAGGATGATCCGTCGACGTATAGTTCCCATGTAGGTCCCGAAGATTGCTCGGGCGAGTCCTCGACAGGTATGGTGCATTCGACGACGAAGTCGGCGAGGTCCTTAGCTTTGATCGCGGTCCTTGGGCGAAACTTGATGTCGAATTCCCCCAACTCGATCGCCCATTTGATCAGCCTTCCCGAGGCATCGGGGTTCTGGAGGATTTGTCGCAGTGGCTGGTCAGTGAGGACGACGATGGGGTGAGCTAAGAAGTACGGTCGCAGCTTGTGAGCGACCGTAACGAGTGCCAAGGCGAACTTTTTAGTTCATGAGTATCGGAATTCCGGTCCTTGTAACGCTCGGCTGACGTAGTAGACGGGTTTCATGATCCCTGCCTCCTCTCGCGTGAGCACATCACTCATCGTGCTTGGCGTCACAGAAAGGTACAGGAGTAGATGTTCTCCCTTTTACAGTTTGGCGAGGACGAGAGGCGTCGCCAGTTAATGTTTTAATTCTTTGAATGCCTGCTCGCATTCTTGAGTCCAATCGATCTAGCCTTTCTTCTCCGGTGCTTGATTGGCTTGCTTGATCAACCGAAAGAAGAGGAGGCAGCGCTCGGCGGCTCGGGATAGGAACCGAGCCAAGGCGGCGACACGTCCGATGAGGCACTGTACGTCCCTCACTCGCTCGGGTCGCTGCATCTCCAGCACTGCTCGGATTTGGTCGGGGTTGGCTTCGATCCCCCGGTGGGTAACTAGGAAGCCCAGAAACTTCCCTGATCGTACCCCGAATGCACATTTGGCTGGGTTGAGCTTCATATTGTACCTCCTGAGGGTGGCGAAGGTCTCCGTCAGGTCTCCCAAGTGCTCGGCGACTTGGAGGCTTTTTACGAGCATGTCATCGATGTACACCTCCATGTTGCGGCCGATCTGCGAGTCGAACATGTGGTTGACAAGGCGTTGGTAGGTCGGCCCCGCGTTCTTTAGCCCGAACGGCATCCGAGTGTAGCAATACAGGCCGTGGTCGGTGACGAACGCAGTTTTGTCTTGGTCGGGCTTGTGCATGCTGATTTGATGATAGCCGGAGTAGGCATCTAAGAAGCTTAGCATTTCATGCCCGATCGTGGCGTCGATCAGTTGGTCGATTCGTGGCATGGGAAAGCTATCTTTGGGCGTAGCTTTGTTGAGGTCGGTGTAGTCCACGCATATCCACCACTTCCCATTGCTCTTGGGGACCAGGACTACGTTGGCTACCCAGTCGGGGTATTGAGTGGGCCTGAGCAGCCCTGAGGGTAGCTTCTCACTTACCTGCTCTCTGACGATGACCTGTCGCTCGGGGTTGCAATGTCGTCGGCGCTACTGTATTGGGCGGCAGGCGGGGTCCAACCTAAGTTGGTGGGTGATGACCTCTGGTGGGATCCCGGGCAGCTCATCCTCGGACGAAGCGAACCCATCCTGGTTGGCTGTGAGGAAGTGTGTGTAGGCTTGCTTGTCCTGCTCGGACAGAGCAGCACCGATCTTTAGTGTCCTGTTGGGATCGCCCCCCACCTGAATGCGGTACAAGTCTTCGGCCGACGCACTCGTGCTCGGACCTGGATCCTCAGCTCTTGCTTTCTTTTCGGGTGGTGCTTCTTCGGGACGCCGGTCGTGAGTCGAGATGAGGTAGCATCTTCTGGATTCCCTCTGGTCTCCTCGAACCTCCCCCACCCCCCGGGAGGTAGGGAACTTGAGTTTTTGATGATAGGAGGAGGGGACACCTCGGAGTGTGCCGAGGATCCCTCGGTCGATGATGGCGTTGTATCCTGTCATTGTCCGAACAACCGTGAAGTCGGCGAGGAAGGTTACCTCTTTTGGCGCGGTTCCAAATGTGATCGGAAGCGAGATGCACCCTTCTGGTTGAACTGTAGTACTAGAGAATCCGTATAACGGTGTGTGTAGGGGCTTCAATCGAGATAGGTCCACACCCATGAGCACAAGATAGTCGTACGCGATAACATCCGGTCCGCTTCCATTATCAACTAATATTCGACGCACGGTACACTTGTTTATGGTGGTAGAAACCACCAAGGCATCAGAGTAGGGTGTGGTCACACCCTCCAGGTCATCCTCAGAGAAAACAATGGGGTCTCCTATACGACCAGGGGAGGAAACCCCTCATCGGGTGCTGTCGCCTTGGTCCACAGCGTGGACAACCGATGCGTATCGTTGTCGACGGCTTACGCTATCCCCCCCCCCCCCCGGACGGTCCTCCAGAGATCATCATGACCTCCTTTTTGTTGGGCCGATTGTCGATCCGCGGGGGTGTCTTATGTCGCCTCTCGGCGGCTTTGGCGAGGAATTTGTCGAGGAGTCATCGGCGGACAAGGTCCTCGATGGCATCCCTCAAGTTTATGCAGTCGGCGGTGTCGTGACCATGGTCACGATGGTAATGGCAGAACTTCTTCTTGCTCCTCGTGCTCGGATCTGACTTCATCCGGGGAGGCCACTTTGAGGAAGGGCTCCTCGCGGATCTCCATCAGGATCTGGTTAGGTGGAGCTGTCAGGGGCGTGTAGTGTCGATAAGCGCCCCTTTCCTTCTTGGAATGATCGCGGCGGTCCCCGTCACTTCGCTCTCGTTTGTTCCGGCCCTCTCATGGCGGGTCGACGGACCTCTTGCGATCGGACCGATAGGACCCGACCGTGCGGCCTAGGGCCGCAGTGTTCTCCTCGCTGCGCGCATGCTTCTGCGCTAGCGCGAGGAGGTCGGGGTTTGTCGTCGGGGCTTCAACCCCGAGGGCGCGTCGGAGGATGTGGTCTCGCGTCCCCTGGGTGAGCGTCGTGGTTGCGATGCCGACGTCGAGGCGGGGGATGCGGAGTGCCTCCGAGTGGAAGCAGGAGACGAAGTCCCACAGCATCTCTTCTTTCCCTTGCCTGAGGGCGAGCAGGGTCACCGCGGACTTGGCCACCTTTCGACAGCCGATAAAGTTCTCCTTGAACAGCTTCTTGAGCTGCTGGAAGGAGGAGATGGTCTCGACCGGTAGGGACTCGAACCATGCCCGGGCGTTGTCCCGGAGGGTCGTCACGAATGCCAGACACTTCACAGTGTCCGAGGCCCGGTGAAACACCAAGTGGGACTCGAAGTTGTGCACGTGGTCGGCCGGGTCGGTAGTGCCATCGTAGGAGATGAATGACGACATTTGGAGCTTTGGCGGGATGGGGACCTCCATGATTTCCCTGGAGAAGGGAGCATGGAAGTGTATGCCATCGTCTATCAGGCCGCGATTCTTAGCGGCCAAGAGGACGTCATCCAGGTATCGGGCTTTGTCCTCAATCTCGTTGAAGCGTTGGAGCCGGCGATCCATCTCCGGGTTGGAATGCAGTGGGCTGTGTACCCTTGGTGCGGGCTGGCTGCGCGATCGTCGGGTCCTGGCGACCGAGGCGTAGGACGCCTCGCGTACTTGGCGGGGGTTCTCCCCGATGTGTCCCCTCTCGTCCTCCCATCGTTCGGGTAGGGCACGTTGGGGTTCAATCCGCTGGTTCCGGAGCTCCTAGCAGAACTCTGTCAGGGCTCAGATCTGCTGGCGGATTTCATCTAGGTCACCTGGGGTGACCTCTCGTTGGGGATGAGCGGAGGAAGCTTCCTGCGATCCCCGGTAGGAGTTGGGTCCCTGGTGGGAGCCGCATCCCCGGTTGCTAGTGTTGCGGAGGCTTCCACGGGGTGCCATAACTTTCTACTCGAGTTTCCAACAGACGGCGCCAAGAAGTGTAGAGATAGAAAAATAGTTCCTAAGACACATACCACATTCTCTATTTATTTGTTGGGGAAGTCATCTCGCGCCCGTAGAAGCCTGCAAACACCAGAAGCCAGAAAGGCATCAGAAGGAGTCCCGGGTGTTACCCCAGGGGACAACCCTCCGATGCTTAAGTCAGCAACGGTTTAATGAAGAACAGAGAAGAGCGAGTTGAGAGAGAGAGAAGAAAAACGTAGTCGAAAGCTAAAGGGTCATGTAGATCCTCAGAGCGAGTGCTCGCCGCTCCCAGTGCCCACTCGGAGAGTGCTCGCTAGGTGGTAAGGTCGCCGGAGGAGAGTTTCCCTTTCAACGTTGGTCATGGATGCTTCCTTCTCGTTATTCCGTAGGATCAGTAGCTCTACTCTCTTACGTAGCAGTGTGGGGGTTTAATAGAAGAATCTACAGTGTTCGTCTCCTCTGTCGTTCTTCCCTTTATAGGGGTTATCCTGGAGCGAGGGGTCTCATCCCTTGATAGGGAAGGGCGTTCGTAGTAGAGTAACCATCTCCGCTATAGTGGCGGAAGCTTCCCGTTGGAGGGCGATTACCCCAACGTTGGTTGGTCCCGGGACGAGTCTTACGGTGCTCGTGGGACGTGCTTGCCCGTTATTGAGTCAAGACCGACGTCACGGGGGCAACGGTCGATCGCCGAAGAGTCCTCCGGCGATAACTGTGCTTGAGCCGTAACATTTACGCCTTATAGAATCCGATGCTCTTTTTGACTGGGCCTCCCCTTGGTGGACCACATCCGCATGCCCGCCTCTTGAACACGCTCCCTTGAGAGCTATCTGTCGTGGGCCTATTACTACTGGACCATTCTCAGACCAAACTGGATTTATCCTCCTCAAATACGGAGTCATTCTTTTGTATTTTGGAGTAGCTTCCTTGTTTTCTCTATCTTCTACTACCGGCAATCACAGTTATATTCTGCACCTTTTGTGATGGTAAACTCCTTATCTACACTGCGCAAGATAGAGTCAAATGCTTTGATCAACTGTACAAAATTAAGGGTCACTACCCCTGGGATCACTAAACAAATACTTGTCAAAAATTTCCCTCCTTGCCCATGGGGTTAAAGTCACAAATGACCCTGGGACACGTTGTGCCAAGCATCATAGTTTATATACGCCCTACGAACCCACTATGTTTTTAGGTTGAAAAGTGCCAAGGTAGAAGCACTGACCATAATAGTAACCCCATATACGCAGTACCTGCTAGGTTGAGATGTTAGCACGAATGCTATGTCAATCCCTCCTTAGCTTCCCTCGTGATATTGTCCATAGCATATCATTATTATATTTCAATGCAACTACGTGCTAAACAACATTACATGACACATGCATATATAGAATGAGAGGGGAGGGAGGGAAGAATACAGGGGCATCACCTTCTTATTGACAGTGTGAATGGGGACTTGCTATTGGAAGGAGGGGGGTTCACCTCTCTATTGGGCAGTGAAGGCATGTAGGGGAAGGGATCTTGTGTGATCGAGATTGTGTTTCTATGGAGACTAGATCTACACTTCAATTGCGCCTTGAAACGAGACATACCTTTCCTGCACAACCATGGATATAGAATTGTTTCTCACCTTTGCAAGGGATGTTAATTTCATTTCAAGGTGCTCGCAAAATCATTTTCCTATATTCTCAATCACATGTTAAATTTGACAATTTGACTAACATGAACCAGGTAGACATTTCCTATCTACGTTTCAGACTTTACTAGTATTCTAATTGATTTACCATCCTAATACCAATGCCCCCTATCAATCACTAAAATCTGGGAGATTAGACCTTGGATTACAATCGAATATCACTTCAAAAGCATAGTGCTGTGTTTATTGCATAAAATCTAATAAATCAAAGAAAACGGTTAAAAATATGGAAATTTAGTTACAACCGATCAAATCAAAAAACCCCTTTATTTCTTGGCCCCTTTAAAGGTTAATGTGTTAACACACGACAACAATGGGCCAATGGTTATGAGAACGAGAGAAAAACAAGTCTAATAAAATAGGGACCCACCTATCAACAAAAAAATTGATAAGAGATGGAAATAAGATGACAGTGGGGAAAGCGGTGGTTACTTTTACAGTGCAAAGCATATGCTTGCTTCCTTTGGAATGATTTGCCTGACATGCACACTAGAAACACTCTTCCCAGCATATCACAACCTCTTGTGCGTCATGCACAGGTGCAGCTAAAGTTGCACCACTAAAATGTTGGCTATGAGTTCCCAAAAACTTACAATAGCATAAGCGAGAAAGGATAGAGAATGGTGAAGCTCTCTAGGCAAGGGAGCATGAGTCAAAGGCCAAACATTCTAATAGACCCCGGTGTTAAGAGGGCCACATCCCTCGTTTGAGAATGGTACGTCGCACTTGACAAAAACTTGGAAGGGGAATAGGAAATTTCATGGGGTGACGCACATTAGGATGGTGTAGAATCCTTTTTCATTGATAAAAATGTTTCACAAGTAAAGATGCTCGGATGGTAATCACTTTCAATTGACACTCGGTGTTACACTTGGAGAACATGCTCAAAAGTCAATCTTCTAGCGAACCTGTAATAACTATAGCATTAATCTATTGTGCTTCTCTAGTCTATTAATAAATGAAAAAATAGCACCAAAATTAGAGAGCACATGATGTTGCATCTGAGAAAACAAATTTATGGGCTCTCAGACAGTATAAAGTCAGAATGTCAATAAAATGACTAAATCCGTATAATAATTCTGGCAATTAAATGAAACTTTTAATTGTAATCTATATAGTTTATAACTTTTTTCACGGCCTCCCCCCCTCCCCTACATGGGCGAACGTAGCAGTCATCTTCCATCAACACCTCTTTAAGTTCCTTCACAATCTATTATTTTTTATTTTTTCAGATGATGAATGAAGCAGGCATTCATTCAATATCCCTTTCTTAAAGACAATGTCCATACAAAGGACTAAATCTGAACAATAATTCTGGCAACTGAATGAGACCGTTAATTGCAATCTTCATATTTACTAACTTTTTAATGACCTTCGTCGCTACATGGACGATGTACCAGTCATCTTACACCAACACTGTTCTAAATTGCTCTACAATCTTACCTTTTTTGAGATGATGAATGAATCAAGTATTCAATAAATATCAATATTTTTTTCTCATTTGTGTTTGGAAACATACTCCGGAATGTGCGGCTCCAAACTACCTTTGCAGCATGCTGTATCATACTATTTGCCAAGTCCCCTTGTAACCCACCATACGAAAAGTTTCGAGGATCACGTACAGCTAATACACGTTAACGAGGCCTATCAACAAAAAAGGCCATTTCAATAACTTAACAGTACACACAAGAAAGACCAGGTGCTAGGCACCCAATACAAAGAGAGTAAAGGTCCATACCCTTCCAAAAAAAGGGTACACCTACTACATAGGTTAACCCCCCCAAAGTGAACATAAACTATAGCTATTAAAAAGAAACAACGGCCAAACACAGCAGAGGAAATAAACAACACCCAACAAGTCTTGGGCCTTTTCCTCACAAAAGCAGTTGCTACAACACAACATTTTGCAGTTGATGAAGATAATTGGAGAGCTTGGATGCCTCTCTTCCAAAAGGGAGATTAACAGACCATAGCTTCTAGCTTCCATGAAAGCTGATGATGGATCCACAACCAACATGCTCCACGAGTTAGATGACCTCACCTTTGGCAATCTCCTAAACAGTACGATGGACACCGTGGCAAGTAACCGATTGAACCCCTAGCCAGGCCTCTAGGAACTGGAGAAAGAGATCAAGGGAGAACACAAGTAAAACCGAAGGCCAAACCCCTACTGAGGCCATGAAGTTGAGGGGGGCTAACAAGAAGCCCCAAAATGTGCAAAGGATTGAAACCCTACTAGCGAGATCCCCCTAACAATAGGAGGGGAGAGAGGGGTAGATGGGAGAAGGGGGTCACTGACAAAGGAGAGAGGATGGGGAGGGGAAAGCAACGTTGGGGAGGTGATGGGGCCGGGAGGGTAACCTTGATGGTGGCGGCAAAGGGAGGGAGGGTAGGGGAGGAAGGAGGCCGGTGTCAATGGCCGAGTGGAAGATGAGAGAAGCGGATATGTGGCGAAGGGTATTGGGGGGGGGTCCAGATGACAAAGCAAGAGGGGGGAGGGAGAAGGAGACTGACGATGAAGTCTATTGGTGGTGAAGGACAAGGCTATGACGTTAAAAGGGAGGAGGGGAGAAGTCGACGACTACAAAAACAGGAGGGAGGGAGGACGAAGATAAATAAGAGATGATCAGAAGGGAAACAAGAAGGGAAGGACTAGGAAGTGGGAGTTGGAGTTCCTGGAGGGACCTCCCTCCACCCAACTTCCACTGACAACTGTGGTTGCTGTTTCCACATAGAGCTATCAAGTGCAACCATAAGAGGGGTGGTTTCTTAGGCGACTTCCAAACCTGCAGATTTCCTCTCCGCTATCTTTTGTTATAGCTTGTTTTCTCAACATGCAAACTTGGAAACAAGCTACCCTTTCAGAAATGCTTGTGGTACTGGCATAAGCATGTAGCTACCCTAGGAAAACATAGCCATCCATGTCTCCTAAGAAATGGTGCGGTAGGCCAAAACATGATAGGAAGAAATCAAGCAGTCACAATGGTCGTGTGAACCCAGCCATCTATTAGACAAAGTGTTAGGAAGCAAAGGAGAAGTTGAGGATCACAGTGGAAAGGAAGTTGGCGGAGTTGCCCAAATAGATAATCGAGCAATATCGCCTACAACGGAGAAGAAGAGTAATACCAGCCGCACACCACTACATGCAATTTGTGCCTAAGCTTATTGCAAACCCGCCTACAATTTGTCCACATGAGATGATGAATCTTAAGAAGAAAAAAACTCACATTAAAGAAGCATGAGACCCACATTTTCTTTGATTTCTCTATTGAAACTTTCTTATCTCCCAGTTTTAATTATCCCATATTGACCAATAGTAGGTTAAGTTTACAAGATGATAGAAATTGCACACCAGAACAAGTGCTACTCGGAGAAGAAAAACATTCTTTGGTTTGATGACACTCGGAGTCCAATAATGAGGCAGACCTCTAGGTTTGTCAAGGTGGCTAGGCAAGACAGATGTAGGAATGATGATAACACAGTCGGATGAAAGGATGTTTCCAGATAAAATTTAGCCGCAAATGAGAATGATGATAAAAAAAAATAGTTAAGATTGATGCCCATTATTCACTAACAATAAATTTTTGCAAGGCAAAGAAGACTTCTATAACAATAAATTACACAACGGCATCAAGAAATTCCTGCTATTGGAGGCTTTAAAACAGATAAAAATGGCATCTACCGCTACATTCTGTGATCCAACAAAAGCCATAGATCCCAATGAAATAAGGAAAGATGAAGTAATGATGGATGATTTCATCTGTAGACATTGGGAAAATCTTGTTTTCTACAGAAATGTACCCATAATATTCCATTGTGATTCAACAAAGCCCGAGATGGCCAATGAAAAGAGGAAAAGGCAAATAAAATATACATGATTTCATTTGTCGACATTGTGAAAAATCTTGTGCTCCACAAAAATGTATGCATAATCACTTTCTAATTTCTAGAATTAACTAAAATATTAAACAGCATCAAAAGTGACCTGGCAGAACATGGCAGAGGCTTCAAAATAGATAAAAATGACACCTATTATTCCATTCTATGAATCAACTAATACTAGAGAAGCCAGATGAAGAGGGTGGGGAGGATCGTTGCATTTGTTGACATCAGAAAAAGCTTGTGCTGTACACAAAGTTACGCAAAATCATTTTCTAAATTTCCCGGCTAATCTCATATTACTAACAATCCAGGAAACAGGGTACATGTGATGAAACAATACAGGCATTCCCAAGCTTCTCAACCGCAACTCATTAAATGAATCCAAAGATGTGACTTAAGGCTAACCCCTTCTACTAGTAACAAAGCGACAATGATGCCCCAGTTCGGTGCAGAATTCAATTCTATGGCAGCAATGAAATCATATCATTTCAATGATGCATCAATTTCATAAAAAATTTCCCCGCCAACATCTAGATTGAGCATCCACTAGTGTTCACTGAAATTGCAAATTCTAATGAAGTCGCTTATTAAATCAATGGGAATCTATGCTCAATCCCTTTTGGGAGCAGGTCATGACCCATGCACTGTCAAACCCACATGTCTTGCAACATCCCCCTAAATCATATAAAAGGAAACGTGTAACTTTGTAAAAATAGAAGAAATTAATCATCATCATCATCAGAATATTATCCCAAATATTAGGGGTCGGCTACATGAATCTTATTCGACCAAAAATTTCTATCTAAGTGTTATATTCATATTTAAACCTAAGAAACTAATATCCTTCCTAATGACATCGCACCATCTCATTTTAGGCCTTCCTCGAGCTCTTTTACTAACATCCACTAAGATTCGGTCATATCTTTTAACCGGCGTTAAGTTAGGGCGACGAAACACATGTCCAAACTAACTGAGTCTATTTTCTCTCATTTTACTATCAATTGGGGCCATCCCTAAGTCCTTACGGATACGCTCATTTCTAATCTTGTCTTTTTTAGTCTTATCACACATCCATCTCAGCATCCTCATCTCTACTACACACATTCTGTGAATGTGTTCCTTTCGTACTGCCCAACACTCGGTACCATATAACAAATCAGGTCTCACAGCCGTTCCATAAAACCTCCCCTTGAGTTTCACAGGCATACGACGATCACAAAGGACTCCTGATGCGCTTCTCCATCTTAACCAGCATGTCCTAATCCTATATGTAATGTCGTCATAAATATCTCCTCTCTCTTGTATGATAGACCCTAAACATCGAAAGCTACTACTCTTCGGAATGTTATGTCCATCAATTAGAACCATGTCTTCCTGTACCTCTCCCATTACTAAAATTACAATACATAAACTCTGACTTGCTCCTACTAATTTTAAAACCTTTAGACTCCAAGCCAAGTCTCCAATGCTCTAATTTAGCATTTATTAATCATGTAACTTATAAAACCAGAGGAAATTAATCAAAGAGGCTAAATGGTCCTCTGCTTTGTGGGCAATGGTGAGGTTGCCGAACCAATCCTGCCTGTCCGCACTCTCCACCCTCAAACATAAGTAAAAAACCTATTACAGGTCAAGGGTAGCCAGGGGGTTTGGATTTTTCCACACCCCAGGTCTTGTGGCATGCCACATTGCTGGTTTGTCTAGCTGGGCACGACACAAACAGCAGCCTAGGGGCTGATGGTTCATTTGTAGCCCAGACAGTGCGCGCATGCAAGAGAGAGAGAGAGAGAGAGAGAGAGAGATCAAACTCCAACAAAGTCCACAGGTATCATTCCTCATTACCTCTCCCCTTCCCACTCTCATCCCATTTCATGTGGATGTGGAACCGATCCTCGAGACCATACTGCTTTGCCACCACATGCTAAATAGTGGGAAAGATAGGTGGCATGAGAGGTTTTCAATCAAATGGAAAATGGGCAAGGAGACTAGGATGGAGAACCTAAGGATGACAAAACCACCGAGACAAGAAGCCCCATGAGAGTGGCACTGGAGTTACCAAGTTGTTATCGAGGCCTGCCCTCTGTAGTGTGCTGGGGTCTAGCCAGTGTTAAAGTCATGCACTGCAATAAATTTGTATCACACCACTAGATGTCCAGGCCAAACTAATGAACAGAGGCCAGTCGTGGGGGCAGGATTAAGAACAATGCACAGGAGTTGGGCCAGGGTGTGGGAGCATATAGTAATTTTCTGCAGGAAACTCAAACTTTAGGGGCATATTCATACTGCAATCATATATTTCTCCTTCCCCGGAAAGAAGAAAAATCACTCCATCCAAAGAAGTTTTCTCCTACAGTCTGGAGTAGGTTCTGCACAGGGGACAGCTGTCCCCAGACAAGCCTATGACTGCTCAGAGCAGCCTTAGTGCGCCCTTGGAAGGGCTTTGGGTGTGGCTTTTTGCCTCAGAAGCCACACCCCCAAAAGCCCAAACAAATGCAATATAGTCACATCAAGATTTTTAAAAGGTGGCTTTTTTGATGTAGAGAGATGTAGGAATAAAAAGGTCAACTTTTAAAAAGCCCAAAAAGCTCCTCTAAAGGAGCTTTTTCTCTCTACAGGCTTTTTCAAAAAAGTCAAAAATCAGACCCCTTCCAAACATGCCCTTAGCATCACCACCATGCTTTCCACCATCCACCTCATCATTCTATCAACTCCTGGTTCCCTGACGCACTCTTCTACAACCTCAACCATCCACCCCTATTGGGCATCCAGCCACCTCACCTGCTGCTTTTTTGAAAGGTTGCAATCAACAAGAAATCCCTCAGTCACCTCTGACCCACTCAAGGTTTGCCGTGCCGCACCGGATCAGTGCGTATTGCACGTATCGGATAGTGAAGCCAAAAACCGGTATGACAATACACCACTATGCACTCAATCCAGTGTCGGGTCGCTGGCAGCAGTGGCGGCAGCCAAAGGGGAGGCCGGCCTGAGAGAAAGAGACGTGGGAGTGGGGAGGCGAGGTGCTCCGATGGGGTTGATCTAGGCGCTGGAATGCTGGATCGCCATGGATGGAAGAGGGTGGCGCAGCGGTGGCAATGGAGGGATGGCGACGGAGTGCGGTTTCACGGCTAGAAAACTGCCTTTACAGGCGTACAAACTTATCGCACTTCCCGAGACTTGATGACTGGTATTCTTTCACTCGAAAGACTTTTAAGTAGGGCTTCTTGTCACAGGCTTCCACTCAAAAGCGATTGCAAACCGAGGGCGAAGGTGCAGATGAGGGATGGCTTGTGACAGGGGTCCAGCGGTGCAGCGAGGTGAATGGCGACAGCACGTCAAGGTGGAGCCAGCGGCAGCACGGCCTAGGGAGGAGGAGCCAGCACTGTTCATTCCTCACTTTTACCATTCCTCCAAGAATCAATCTTAAATCTTAAAAAAAAAACGCACTCCGGAAGCCCATGCTGTTAGAGCGAGGAGGAGATGGTGCAACGCAGGGGAGGCAAAAAACAATAAAAAAACCCACGTGTCGGCATGTTACAGTACCGTACCATACCATCGGAGCACCGGTACGGCGCGTGCTGGTGGTACGGCCAACCTTGGACCCATTAATATGATACAACTCAGCAACCCTCACTTCTCCCTCCCCACCAATCAACAATGTTCATCAGTGTCATCAATAAACAAACAAACATGTGAAACTTAAGAGGCATGTAACAAAAATATGATAAGTTGGGTGGAAAAATAGAGGGGGAAAACCCAGCAACCATGGTGAATAAAGGAGTTTTAGTGGAAAATGTAGGTAAAAGCAAGTGCCATCGTGGTATACAAGAAAAGGAGGTCCAACAAGGTTGTGTTAAACATGCATATGTAAAACGTTCTTGAGGAGATCCAGGGGACAAGCAAAGAGTTTTGCTATCAAGAGAAATAGTACATCAATGATGGCTGAAACAAACAACAGCACCGGCAAGAACATGGATCTTTCACAAGACCATCAGGGCGGGGCCAAAAGGCAAGATATTACGAAAGGCTTGAAAAGCCCCTGAACCAACCAGTAGAAAAAATTTAAAGAAAAGGGAAAATGATTCATGTAACCCAATCCAGATTTTTCTTAGTCCTCTGTCCCCATAACGGTGATTTATAGTAACATACTATGCACAACCTCTGTATCTGAAAGTAAACACAGCCATATTATGCCAGACAAGTCTACAGTAAACACAGCCATATTTACTGTTACATAAAGAACACAAAACAATTTATAGAATTCTTTTTTCTGAAAGTGAACAGAAAATAGTTAATAAATTTATAAAAATTTGAAGTTATGGTATCCTGGAACACAAACAAACAATATCAGCCTTTCCATTCTTCTGAGCTCCAATCTGTTGAAAATCCTTTGAGATTGATGCTCATTCTAGAAAATGTGGTTGGAAAAAAAAACAAGACGAAGGCCTGCATGCCAAAGAGAAGCAGGAGTACGATGGCACAATCATAGACCATCACAATGATACCTAATCTGGTCCCCACTAGTGAACCATTGAATATCCTGAACAAACTCCTTTCCACGGTGGCTGTCTATTTTGAAAAGACCACGTCCACTCTTAATAAAGTCCTGACATTGCTTACACGTTAATCTATTGCAAGAATATAGGGGACTTCACACAATTGATATGAGAGGCTAAGGCCGCATTTGGAAACGATGTCCAAGGGTTAAAAATTTTCAAAAGCAGCTATTCTGTGCGGCAATTAATGCGTACAGGATTTGTCGGGTGAGAGCAGGTACGTTTCAAAAGTAATGTGGCTCATTTGGTAAAACACGTGAGAGGAGAGGCAACAGCCTACGAATTCACTTTTTTACCCTAATGTCTCGTGCCAGTAATGGGATTGAATTGACTTTTGATATTCAAAATCTTTTCCCCGTCATCCAAAAGCTCGGTCTCACGAGCTTTTACAACCGCGGGCATGTGAAGCTCATTGTGCCAGTCTCTCTCTAAAATGAAAATCCGACGGTGCACACTTTTCGATATCATCAAAGTTCATTTGGTAAGGATGAAACCTTGTCGGGGGATTCCAATCATTGGAATCCCCTCTCAAGGTGATACCAAACGCGGCCCAAGTTTGCGTAGACAATCTCACTACTTTGCCTACTATTTATTATTTTTAAATTATCCTTTGCTCGTTGGTGTTAGCTTTCGATGGGTCAATCTGATTCTAATCCAATTTGTCAGATCCTTGGGACCACATCAATCAGATTGGACCAGATCAGGCTATCCAGCCAAGGATTGGCAGCAGCTAGCCAAACTAGTCATTGGTAGTTGTTTCCAAACAGCTAGCACCCGCTAGGTGGGGTCCCTTGGGGGCTATATATAACCCCCTGGCTCCTCCTAAGGCACCAAAACTCAAATAGGTCCATCTTCCCTTATTCTTCTCATGTGATGTCAAAAACCTCCACTGTTAGCATTCCTACTATTGTCTACCTACACCCACAATTTGCTGTATCGTATTGGATCGTCGGTGTGATACAGCCGACTCATACCACATCATGGGCCATCCGAGCGTATTGGCCCAATCCGCAATTAATTATTTAGATAACAATATAATATTTAGAAACTAGTTTAGTTTTTTAAAAAATAAAAAATATAATAATGATATAACATTAACCATGGATCTTGCATTTCATGGATGAAGAGCAGGAAACTCTATTTTCGAGTTTATTGATTATCTGATAATGATATAATGTTCAAAAGTTAGTTAAAAATGAAAAAGTAGACTACATAAGTGATAAATACTTTAGATTGATGAAATAGTAGTTCTACACATTAAAATATAGGCTAAATAGTCCAAATGTTGCAAGAAGTTTTGATTTTACCAAAAAATAAAAAAATAATCTCAAACAAGCGACTCGACTGAGTAGGCTCGAGTCAGTCCGAGTCGGGCAGACTCAAACCGGATCATGGGAGATCCAAGTCAATCCGGGTCTTCAATCTGGCGAACCCTGCCTACACCTTCATGCCCATGCCCAAAACAGAGTATCAATTTACGACATTACACAATAATGAGGTCATCATAATCTTTCTTTGGATACAAGTAAGGACATATAGACCACATTTTTATAGACAGCATCCTTCGTGTGAGAACAAAGATTTCTTGTATGTATTCTGAGCATTTGATTAGCACTATCCATCAATCTGCAGAAGACTATCCATCAATCTGCAGAAGATTTGCCATGAGTAGATGGGGATAGCATCCCATGTTCAGTTGTGCTACCAGTTGTCTGTGCAGTTTTTGTCTATAGTGCAGCAGAGATACAATATTAGTCCTCGTCAAGAGGCCTCATCTTCTACTGAATGTTGAGTACCACAGTTGCCAAGGTGACCCAAGGCATTAATGGGGAGCCTAAGCACTTAGGCGATAAGGCGTCCCCTTAGGCGTTGCCTAGGCAACACCTTGGCACCTATTTAAAAACCCCAAAATATATGCCTCCAATATACAAATTATGAATAAGATACATAAAAAATTATAGATTTTAATATTAAATTTTGAGAGATATAGAGGGAGGAGAGAGAGGGTAGAGAGAGAAAGAGGCACACACAAAAAGAGGGGGGCTGGAGGAGTGTGTGGAGCCCAATCTACCTATGACCATGCCTTGCATCGCGGATCCCCCCGGTCCCCCTTTTGTTGGGGGGAGGGGGGTGTAGGTATTATCGGTTATGCCCAGGCAGGCGCCTTGGTGCACCTAGTTGCCTAGGGGTACGACTTGTTTGCCTTGGGGGGGAGGGGGGGCAGAAAGGTGGGTTGGGCACTCGGCCCCAGGCGGTCGCCTGACAACTATGTTGAGTACCCATAATTCAAGCTCCAGATGGGATTATCAAGGCTTGTATAACTTTTCCTTTGGTGTCTGGAATACCCTTTAATGTTGTACACACCATTATTTGCGCATACGTTTAGATGTAGACAAGACATCCTCATATTCAGCCTCCCACCGAGAGGGATTTAGAGAAGTTCACAAATTTTGATAGCTCTTCTTTGTTTGACGGTGACGGTGACGGTGATGGTGATGAGCAAGTGAATTTTGATAGCTCTTCTTTGTTTGATGGTGATGAGCAAGTGATAATTATAGTACATTATTTAGAATGTTTTACATATTTTTTATGTTCAAAAAATGTCAAGTTTGCTTTTTCCCCCCACATTTATCAGAATGTTCTACTACAGGCCAAAGATTTGGGGTGTTCCTAGCTAATTATATTAAGCCAGGTCAGCCCAAATTGGATTTAGAACAACCAAAACCCATTGGTTTTAGGTCATCTGATCCAGACGTTGACACCAATCCTATCATCCTTACTCGACCACCCTACTGAACCTTCCTAATGTCTTCTATAGCAAGTTCTTTATGGCGGACAAAGATCGCAAATTTTATTTTGGAGTTGGTTAAGGACATGCAAGAGTATTAAATCAGGTTTGATGCTGGAATATGAGACTTTAACTTCGTATTAGCATTGTCACTTACATGGTCACGGTTGAAAAGCTGCACGTTGCACTTTTGTTCTATACTTCTATGGTATTAGTTTCAGGTGTGCCCTCCCTCCATCCCTCCCCACTGCCCTTTTCCACTTTTTTCCCCTTCTGCCCTATGCCTATTGCAATAATATAAGGTGGAAGGGGGATTCCTCAAGCCTACTTGCCAAACGCAGAAACGAGTGTCCTATGATGGAAGAAATACATCAAAATAGGAGAGAAAAAACACAAGACAGATGGTGAAATAACACTACAAAAGGATGGCAAGAACAAATGAGGCCTACTCGAGAAAATAATAATTGTACAATGATAGCCTTGTATGTGACCTAATTACACCTGTATTAGGGAGATGTTTTGCCCTAGTTACACTTGTTAAATAAATCGATCAAATTACGAGAAGCTTTGAGGAGTGCTTCTTTAAGAGTTAAACTTCCATTTGTCCATATTTCTAGAAAAAAGATCTCTTGTTTTCATTTCCATTCCCATAAGAATAAATACTATGATTTCCATTAGGAAATATTTTGTACCTTGTGTATACATATGGACTCCTGATGTTGCATAAAAACCTTTCATTATTTACTGTTTCTACTCAAAACATGGTATTTGAGCCATCATTTCTAGCACATAGCAAAGTTGGGTTCTTTCACATATCCCCTTTTTCTCATTACTTTGGAGAACTTCTATGTTTCTCTTTCCTTTGGACATGGTCGTCGTCAAGCTTCCTTTTGAATGTAAAATTTCCAGAGGCAGCATTCTTCTCATCGCATTTAGAACTCCTTCCTTATCATCCTCACAACTCCTATGCTATTCTTTCCTCTGGCCATGATCGCCGTCAAGCTTCCTTTTGAATGTAAAAGTTTCCATTCGCAACATCCTTCGCATTTAAAACTCCTTCCTTGCATCGTATTCTCACCCTTCTATGCCTGTCTTTCCCTCCCCCTTTCAAGGGGGAGACACTATGAAGATTCAGGAGCAACAATTCATAAACTCATACTCATCTGCAGCACTCTTTTCCTCTTTGGCAGCATCAACTCAAGGTCCATCCAGTGTCTTCATTCTGTTGCAGTTATACTCTCTTCAAAATTACGTCTTTGTCATCAACCTCATTGGCGTTCTCAGCTATCATTGTCCTTTTGCCACAAGTCTGCCACCTGCAACTCCCAATGGCACTTTGGCTCCATTCTCCTTAGTTATAGGCCGTTCTGGATCCAGTTTTAACCCACCAACTTGATGCTGACCTATAGTGGGATGATCAGAGATTGGCCAGATCAACCCAGACTGACAGATCATGGATCAACATTGAGATGGATGGGCAGATCAGTCTCATCCATCTCAACATGTTTAACAGGCCAATTGGCAATTTAAATCTCCTTATCAAGTTTAAGGTAGTTGTCTAGCATAGCCACATGGCACTCTAACAAGTTGCCATGTCACTTACTGACTTCAACTACATGATCCTCTAACCAAAGACATACCGGGAGCATTTTTTTTGACATTTTGATCACAGGTATGTGATTCATTTCTTTGCTTGGTGCACTGTTTGTGACTTTTTGAAGACTGTTGCTGTCTAGATACCACCTTCTACATGTGCCATACTATATGCCCATCCAAAAGTATTTCAACGTGCTAATTCATTGAAATGATGTCTTTCTTGATTTGGAACTTCCTTTGAGTGTTCTGTAGGCCTTCCTTCCACTAGGCATTTTCTCAGTTGTTTCATTTTTATATTGCATCTATGGCAACCACTGCACCATGTCGAGTTTCCCATTTCCAATTCAACTCTTCCCACTACAGCCGATGCCCAATATTTCAATATTGTAAACAATGGGCAAACCTACTGATGATTGGTCCCAGCCCTCTATAAATAACACCATGCCTTACAATTGAAATTATAAATTTCAAGGCCTCATCTTTGCAGTTTCCTCTGTTTATTCTGTCATGGCTTCAAATTTCACTCGGAAAACCAACAAGCTCAATTCCCCACTCAGAACTAGCAAATTCGAGGGATGCTTCAGTCAACCGGTTAACTTGGTGGTTAAGCTTCTTTCGCTGAGATTGTCTGGTTGTGGCATTTTCTTCAAGACCTTGGCATCACGTTCTCAACCCCATATACTATGGCAACTGGAGACATATGGTCTTCCATGAACAGACACAACATATCAAGATTGACTGGAGCCTTCTGCTTTACCTAGTGGTTACATTTCGATTTCCAGTGTTCTTACCACTTTCCAAAACTTCTTCGCACCAATGCAACTCCTTCCAAGTCCAAGGAAAGGGATACTCTGAATAGTAAGGAGTTTTTTTTTTTTTGGAGAAGTGGATAGTCAGCCCCAGGGACTTAACAGATAGAAGTATTCAAGTACCAATTGAGAATTACAATTTCCCCCTTCTTGTGATAATAGTGGAAGCCCAACATAAGATGCAAAAGAAGAATAACGGCTTGTAAATTGTATTTGGCAAGCTAAGGAGAGGAAAAATCACGCATTCTTTCCTCACCCAAGATCTAACATTCTTTCATTGATCTTTCTACTTTCCTTCTTCTTCATAATTTTCTTTGAGTCATGGTTTTTTTTTAAAGTGGGTAGTACCATTGTTTGTATAAAATGAAAAAGTGGGTATACAAGTGTAATCAAAAAACTGCCAAAAAGAGACCATGTACAAAAGACCACACCAAGGCAACGTGTGACAGTCTAAACCCCCAGCAAAACAAAGAGGAGAGTTGAGGGCATTGATATTACAAAGCAACTCCGCCCATTCCCTCGCTCTAGTACAAACAAAAAAAATAAGAGAGTCCTTCATTCTAACCTCCCTACTAAAAATTTGGTTGTTCCTTTCACTCCATAAGGACCATAGAGTGGCATGCAGAATGAGCCACCACACAATGCAATCACCTCTAAGAGGCCAACTCCTCCCCGAGGTCCCAACAAGGTGGTGAACCACTGTGTGCCGGCCAAGTGTACAGTAGGCTCTCGTGGCCAACCCGTCCCACACTGCCTGGAAGTAGGAGCAACCAACGAACAAGTGGTCCATAGTCTCAACCTCCAGACCACACAAGCAACAAGTCGACTGGATCCCCGGCACAAAATGACGAAACCTATCTCGAGTGGGATCCTCCAAGTCAAAATCTTCACCTTCAACGGACTCCTCAACTTCCAGATCTAGGGACAAGGTTGTGTCGCACTCCGCCGTCCGAGATGATAGAGTAGGCATACTTAATAAAGAAAGTCACCTCTCTATCCGACCTCCAGGTCCATGCATCCTCCCTGAGGGTGCAAGGCGAAGTCAAGGAGGAGGAGTAGCTCCTAGAACTACTCCATCTCGACACTCCTGAGGTCCCTCCTAAAATTCGGCACCCAGGTGCCCCCTGAAAGGCGGGGCTCAAAAGCCCGGATGACCGGTCTCAAAGGGTCAGAAGACACAACAAAAAGACTGGGGAAGACTGTCTCAAAAATGAAGTTGTCACACCATGTGTCCTTCCAAAAAAGACAATGGTTGACTTTCCCTAGACGGGCTCGAACGCTGTAAGAGATGAAGTCCCTGCGAGAGAACATGCCATGCCAAATAGGGGGTGTCTAGGATGGAACTGGAGAGTCCAAATCCCAAACTCTCCTCCTGACGAAATACCTATGTCTGATGACATGCGCCCAAAGCTCTTCATCCCCTTACCCCAACCTCCATAACCACTTAAGAGTGCCAAATTGAAGTCCTCAACCATCTTGATCACAATTCCCCCCTATCCCATGGTAGCAGTCACCCTCTCCCATTTGATGTGGTGTCAATCCCCACACCTCCCCCCACTCCTATGCCAGAAGAACTTGCCTTGAATGGCTTTGATCTTTTTGACTACCGTCTTCGAGATACGAAACATATAGAGGAAGTAGATAGGTAAACTGTCCAAAACAGATATGCAAAAAACTAGTATGCCCCCATAAGACAACAAAATCACCATCCACCAGTCAATCTAGCCTCGAACCTCTAGAAAATAGGGAGCCAATCAACACACCAAAGCAAGGATGGCAAACTCGGTTTCGGTCTCGGTTTCGCCCGGGTCCGAAACCGAGTCGACTCGGTTTCGGTTTCGGCCGAAACCGGCCGAAACCCATATAACAGGTTAAAAAATTAAAATTAATTCTAAAAAATCTGAAAAAAATCATAAAAAATATAAATAACCACTTAAAATCATAAAAAATCATAAAAATCATTACACATGCATTTCATTGTATAAGTTAGTGCAATAACCTTGAAGTAGACAACTACAAAAATTCAACTTCAAACATTGAACATGTGTAAGTCATATTCCATTGTACATTAATAGAAGCAGTACAATAAACCAATTTGGACAAAATAAATGTTACAAAAATTCATTGATTCTTACCTAATATGGATAATAATTACTAGAAGAACCTTCTCCCTCATCGTCTGGCCCTTGATGTCGATACCCATAACCAGGTTGCATGTATGGTCTATATTCACTATAACCAAATAATGAGGTAGCCAAGTCCTGCATCCCTCTTTGGATCCCTCTTGGAGTGTTTGGTTGGCTTGATTCGAATCCAGTATCAACATAGGAATCTTGAGGAAGAGAAGAGTCACTGGTCGAATATGGATGGAACTGAAATGATGGTTCATAATTCTGGGCCCCATAAATAGCTGCTTCATGTTGGCCACCTTCGTAACCTGGTGAACCATATCCGTGCTGACCTTGACTATATCCAGTAGTACCACTTGCAGCACCTGCACCACCTGCAGCACTAGTACCACCTGCAGCACTAGTACCCCCTGCAGCACCTCCGGGATGATCATCATCATCATCATCATCATCAGAATCATAAGAAACCAGTCGCCTTTTAACCTTTGAGGATGCTTTTTTCTCTTTTGGAGTGCTTTTTTCAATCAACGTTGACACGAGTCCTTTTCCCCTTGGCGTGTGCCTCACATAAATCTGCTTCAACTCCTCAATTGCCGGGTCCTCTCGAGCAGCAGCATTTGCCCTCTCAGTTTGCCCATGCACTGATGTACTTCTTCTTAAGGAGGACATTCTAGGAGTGACTGGCCTGCTATCTGTATCTGAGTGTCTAGCTGGCTCAAACTCGAACTGCTCCTCAGTGTCATCAACCACCCTAGACTGGTGCGCATGAGTATCTCTGGCCCTCTTTGATTTGCTTCTTAATTCGGGATCTCTTGCCTCATCTTCATCAAGTATGCCCTCTGCCCATCTTCTATCATCAACATCAAAAACGGGCTCATCAACCTGCTCTCGTGTCTCCACCCAAGACTGCAAGGGATTATCATCATCAAATAAGGCATCCACATCAATCTCTGCGGCGGCATCCTCGGCGACGCGTTTGTCTCGCAGCTGTTGTCTCAACCTCATATTCTTTATTCTCAACCTCATATTGTAGTGGCAGTACACTAATTTCTCTAACCGATCAGCCTTTAGCCGATTGCGAACCTTTGAGTGTATAAGGCTGAACGTGCTCCAATTCCTTTCACATTGGCTTGCTGATGTGGTTTGACTCAACACCCTGATTGCAATGAAAGCCAATGCAGAACTGCCCGATTGTCTATTGTTCACCATGATCCACCAGTCAGCTGTTACACCAACCAACCATAAACAAATAAATATAAGATGTAAATAAAAATTAATTAAGAAAGATGAAATTGCAAAGAAAGCACAAAGATGAAGTATACCTGGGCTCACTCTTCCCACTGCGTATTGCAATTGGGAGTCAGAATACGTCCCACTTTTCATTCTATAGGAGGTCATCTACAAAAATTACATAATAGATTAGCATTACTACGTAAGTAAATTCTATACCTCTTATTCATGAAATCAAACAGGCCAACCTCGACTTCCGCCTGAAACCTCTTATCTTGTGTCCTCGATAAACGACCAATGACTCTTAAAGTGCCTTGAAGCACCTCGGCATCAACATGTGCATTGGCATTGTACATTAATCGAGGGTTCAGAAAATAACCTGCATTTGTATATAGTTAATGTATGGTCAATAATATATGAATACAAATAATCACTCACCAGCTGCATGCAAGTCGTGGTGTAATGTGGTGTCCCATCTATGGTCAATAATCTTCCACCACTTTGCATGTTCTTTGGGAAGGGACTCCTGCAACTCCAATTTCGCACGGTCCATGGCCTCATAAAGATATCCCATATCATTCTTGTCATCGCCATCCACCAATCTTAGGACCTTCACGAGGGGGGTGACTACTTTCATGTATCGTGTTACTCTGCCCCAGAATTTGTTGTCGTCCACGATTCGACAGACATCCAAATAATCCATCTGAGCATCAACATTGCCCTTGTCGATGTATTCCCGCAGGGTATTATGGCACATGAAAGCTTTCAACTCATTCTTATACCTGTGCAAAGAAATAAAATTTGAATCAAATACAGATCATAACTATAAGGATAAAGAAGTAATAATTGAGTTCAACAGTATACCTATGTAGAGACTCCAAAGAAATAAAATTTGAAGCAAATCTGGTTGGCCCTGCACGTATAATATCTCGCCCCCCACTTGCATGCTCCCTGAACATGTTCAATATCCTAGGATGGCCATAAATATACTAGGTAATCTTTTGTCCCCTTTCAACCGTCTTCTTCACATGTTTGTCCTTCCCTATGTCTTCAAGTATGAGATCAAGACAATGTGCTGCGCATGGGAGCCAATATAAATGCCTGCGCTTATGCATCAATTTCCTCCCTGCAGCCTTATAACTGGCTTCATTATCAGTCACAACTTGTACAATATTTTCTTCACCAATTTCGTCTACCATGTTGTCCATCAAATGAAACAAATAATTGGCATTTTTTTCAAAATTTGATGCATCTACAGATTTTACAAATACTGTACCTTCAATGCAATACACCAAAAAGTTAATCATGGACTTTTTCGTGGTACCAGTCCAACCATCACACATAATAGTGCATCATCTCTCCATCCATATATACTTGAAGCTTTCAACCCACTGATGGAGCTCCTCAACCTCTGCCTCAAGGCCACGCCCGTATATGTCCCGACGTGACGGCGCCTTCAACCCAGGGCCAGCATCTGCTATGGCATCCAACATAGGTTGAAAATATTCACTTTCAGCAGCATGTGCAGGGACACCTGCATGAAAAAACCATTTACAAATGCTTTTAAATGCATGCCCTGCAACTTCTGCAGATTTTTTGACCCCTCTTAATGCACTTTTGATCTTAGGTTGTGTAGCCTGGGACCTTCTGTGGAGATAACTGTCTATGGGGCCTGCTCTCTACGTCTGCGGGGGCGGGGCAGCAACATCAGGACGTCGTGCAGCTGTACTGGAGTAGGTCCCTCCTGAACCCATGGGTGCCTTTCCTTTCCTTCGAGCGGCTTCTTCACGCTCCCTTGCTTCAGTCAGTTCCGGATCAGAATCTTCAGTGCCTTCCTCATCATCATCCCTCCTAACCCTTCTGTCAGAAATCTCCTCAGAATTTTCCTCCTCATCCTCAGCCCTTTGTTGCACCCTCTCCTTTTTCCCCACAAGGCACTGGCGCATCTCCTCTCGCACCTCTCGTGGACAGTGGTCGCATTGCCTCACCTCTCCTCGTACCCCTGCCAAATGTTGCTTGCCTCTGGTAATTCCGCCATACATCTCCTTACGACAGTAATTACATTTAACCTTCCTTCTCTTAGCATCAACTAAGGACATGTGGGTCCACCCCGGATCCTCCTGCCCTTGCTGCTCATGTGTTTGCTGACGTCTAGGCATGATGCTGCATTAAGAAGTTACACAGTCAAAGACAAACAATTGTAAGTACAAAACAAAAGACCCAAATTTATGAATGAATTAGGGCTTAATTACCAAATAACCCTTAATCACCCTTCATAAAAATATAATCCCAGCATGATCCTACCCCACATTCATCAATGAAACTTAATTAACCTTCAATTGTGGCTAAGAAACTCGAATTAGACAAAAGGCCCAATTTTTATGAACTAATTAAGTCTTAATTACTAATTAAGCCCTAATTACCCTTCATAAAAATACAATCCCAGCATGATCCCACCCCACATTCATCAATGAAGCTTAATTAACCTTCAATTGTGGCTAAGAAACTCGAATTAGACAAAAGGCCCAATTTTTATGAACTAATTAAGTCTTAATTACTAATTAAGCCCTAATTACCCTTCATAAAAATACAATCCCAACATGATCTCACCCCACATTCATCAATGAAGCTTAATTAACCTTCAATTGTGGCTAAAAAACTCGAATTAGACAAAAGCCCCAATTTCTATGACCTAATTAGGGCTTAATTAGCAATTAACTCTTAATCACCCTTGGGAAAAACTAATTACCCGCATGATCCAACCCCAAAATCCTCAATGAACCTTAATTTAACTTCAATTGAGCCTAAGCAAACCAATTTAGACAAAAGCCCCAATTTTTAAAATCTGATTAGGGTTTAATTAACAAATAACCCTTAAGCCCTTAATCACCCTTGGAATAAACTTAATAAGCAAGACTTGCTTACCCCAAATTTTTAACCCAACCAAAAGAACACAACAAAATAATCAAACAAAACCCAATGAAATTAACCTCAAACAAAATAATCAAACCCTTGAAGTTGAAGTTGTGTTGGCCTCGGTGGGCGGCGCAAGAAGGCTCCCTCAGACCTCAGTCCCTCTCGGCCTCTCCCTGTCGGACGGCCTTTCACCCTTGGTCGGACAGCTGCCGGCAGGAGCAGCCGCAGGCAGCAGCCGCAGCACAGCAGCCGCAGCACAGCAGCAGCAGGCCGCCAGCAGCAGCTGCAGCACAGCAGCGGCAGCAGCACAGGCGCACAGCAGCGGCAGGCACAGCAGCAGCGACAGCGGCAGACACCACCCGCGACGCAGACAGGCTAGACAGCAGGGGGGGAAGGTTTCGACCGAAACCTGTGGGTTATGGGGTTTCGGGGGCCAACACTTGCCATAAAATCACTAGTTTCGGCCGAAACCAAACGGTTTCGGGCCGAAACCGTTTGGTTTCGGGCGAAACTCGTATCGGTTTCGCCCGAAACCGATACCCCCCTTTAGTTTCGGATTGCTACAGTGTTTAATGTGTGTTTCGGATCGGTTATGGCCGAAACCGATACGTTTCGGCCGAAACGTATCGATTTCGGCCGAAACTGCCATCCATGCACCAAAGAGCACCTGGAGTGAGAGGGAGACCCAAGTAGAAGATAGGGAAGGCACCTATCTGACAACCCAAGATGCATGATGCCCTCTGAAGTGGTCTATCCTCTATGTTAACCCCAACAAGCAAACTCTTGTTGAAGTTAACCTTCAAGCCAGTAGTCACCTCCAACAACTCCAACAAAATTCTGGCCACAAACATCTGTCTCTCGTCCTCTGTCAAGATCAGGATGGTGTCATCAGCATACTACAAATGGGAGATAGAAAAGCCCCCTCCCAACCTAGAATCCCTTGATCAGCCCTGTAGACTCTGCTCTCTGCCACAACCTGCTAAGGACATTAACTATCAACACAAAGAGGAGAGAGGATATAAGGTCTCCCTGTCGAAGCCCCCTACCACTATAAAAGAAATAAATCGACTTCCCATTGACAAGAACCGCAAATGAAGTATAAGAGATGCATGTCCGAATCCAACCAATTCACATATCCTCAAAACTCATCTTCTCCAACACATCAAGCAGACAAGATCAGTTGACCCTATCATAAACCTTTTCAAAGTCCAACTTTAACACCACCCCTTTCTTTGAGTCATGCTACATACCACATTCTTCTTCTTTCATCAGATTTTATGTTACGTGGGAACAATCTCTTTGTTCTTTTAGTGGGAAAAATATTTTTTTTCAAATATTTAATTTTGAAGAGAACTATTTTGCAAATAGCTTTGTCCATCCACCCGATGGTTGCTTATGCATTTAGTATCCTATTTATCAAGTGTGTACTATGTAAAAGTAGTGACCACATGATATCAAGGCATTCTCATTATTCTTCACCATTATGCAAATCATCGTCACCACAAATTCTTATTAGACCAACCGAGTCCTTTCAAGGGCTATGACAAGGGTTAAACATGGTTTCCTTTCTCTTTTTTTTTTACTTTGAACATCAAACTGCCAGATGTCCATTTCCCGTTTGTGATGACTTGAGCCCAGACCCAACTAATAGGGTGGTTGGGAACGTTTAAAAAAAAACTTTCTACCTAAAAAATTATGTCTAGTCAATTTTTGGCTTAAATTTTAAAATTGAGAAAAAATGATATTACCTGTTTGGTAAAAGTATCATAATTTCTAAAATTTCTGTAGACCGGTTTAGCATATAATTTTTATTACTTTTTTAATCATTAAAGTGTCAAAAACAGTTCAAAGGAGATTGATATCAATCATAAAATAGAAAAAAAAAGCTATTAACATAAACTGTTGCCTCCTCTGTAACAAATGGGTGAGCAGAACAGGGGAGAATACGGTGAAGGTAACAATATTATAATAGAGGGAGAGAGTGTCGAGAGAGAGAGAGAGGGAGGGGTCGTTGGAAGGGGGGACGGGGTGCACCGGGAGAGAGAGAAAGAGAGGGAGGGAGCACAGGGAGAGAGGGAGAGGGAGGGAGCGCGCCAAGAGAGAGGGAAGGGGCGCCGAGAGAGAGAGAGAGAGAGGGGCCAGAAGAGAGAGCGTCGAGAGAGAGGGAGGGTGGGAGTGCACAAGGAGAGAGGGAGGGAGCGCCTGAAAAGAGAGAGGGGGGCCAGGAGAGAGAGAGAGAGAGAGAGAGCATCGGGAGGGGGAGGGGGAGGGGGAGGGGGAGGGGAGAGAGGAGGAGGGAGCGTCAGCAGAGAGGGGGAGAGGGAGGGAGAGCGCATAAAGAGAGGGAGGGAGAGCGCATAAAGAGGGGGCCGAGAGCGAGACAGAGAGGGAGGGAGGGAGCATCGGGAGAGAGAGAAAGGGGGAGCGAGAGGGAGCACAGGGGGAGAGAGGGGGGCCGAGAGAATAGTTGACAAGGCGACAAGGTGACCAAAGGCATTCACGGGTCCCTAAGTGCTTAGGCGATAAGGCGTCCGCTTAGGCGTCGCCTAGGCGACACTTCGGCCACTAATTAAAAAAATCTAAAATATACATCTTCCAATATATAAATCAAGAATAAAAATGTGAAAAATACAAAAAAAATAAATTACATGAAGAAATTGATGTAACTAAATTATGTGACCGTTATAGAAAATTAAATTGTATCAAAAAATTACAAAATTTTCAGAAGTAAATGTAAAAGATTCAAAAGTAAATGTAAAAGATTCAGAAAAATTGTAAAAGAATATAATAACATCAAGAAAATTATAAAAAAGAAAGAGTTAAACGTACATAACCAGGTCGGATTCGGTTCGGACGGGTCACAGTTGGCCCGCCTTGGCGCCCGCCTAGCTCGCACTTCCACTGTCAACAAGGCGCTAGACCGCCAAGCCAATTCAAAGGCGCCTAGGCGACGCCTAGGCACCCGCCTTGACAACTATGGCCGAGAGCGAGAGAGAGAGGAAGGGAGGGAGCTCCGGGAGAGAGAGGTAGGGAGCACCGGGAGAGAGGGGGGCCAAGAGAGAGAGAGAGAGAGGGAGGGAGTGCCGAGAAAGAGGGAGGGAGCGCCGGGAGGGGGGGAGTGGGCTGGGTGAGAGAGAGAGAGAGGGAGGGAGGGAGCGTCGGGAGGGGAGAGAAAAGAGAAAAGAGAAGGGAGAGGGGAGGGGGGTCCGTTCTCGAGCACGCACGGACGGCTCGAGGTCGTGCCTCTCTTAAATATATATATATATATATATATATATATATATATATATATATATATATATATATATATATATATATATATATATATAAAGACTTGTTTTTATTTTGAGGAAGGTTATAAAGGGATGGAATTTCATCCTAAAAAAATGGAGAGATCTTACCAAACGTGTCTAAGTGGATTGGCTATTCCTAATTTTTATTTTGAGAGAAAAAAGTGAAAAACTGCAACCAAACACCCCATAAATTTAGTTAGCAACAAATGCAATTTGCATATCACTGAGCAAATTTAGGGGAAAACAATAGATGAATCAGATTATACATAAGATTGAAAGAACAACAATAACAGAGCATATAGGAGCCACCTAGGCTACCAGACACTTGTAAGGGAACAGGGCACCAGCTTGCCTTTCTACACCCCAGAAAGGTGAGCAAGGCACCCACCTAATCTTAAATATAATATTGGTTATCTTTTTTTAAAAGTAAATTGTCCATTGTCTTTTATCTTTTGTTTTTTTATGGTGGATGGTACCACATATCATAAAAGGAAAAAAGTAAAAGATATACAAGTAAGGAGGGAGTGCTCTCAAAATACTCCCAAGGACAAAAGGAGGCAGGAAGCATCTTGGCCCAAGAGCAAAGGGGGAAAAGAAAAGAAAAACAAAATGACTGCCCACCAAAATTGACCCCCACCCACCAGCAAAGAGCACATCAAGGTCAAACATATAGTTGGACTAACAACTCATCCTTGGCAAGAGACCCTCGTACATCAAAAAACCTCCCCAAAGTCAAACATATAGTCGAACTAACAACTCATCCTTGACAAGAGACCCTCGTACATCAAAAACCTCCGCAAAACAACAGTAAACACGACTGCGGAACGTACTAGAGCTATCACTCGATCCATCGCCTCCACATCAAAGGTCTTGGAGCTGCTATCCACCCTTCCCGAGGGCCCAGACCCTCACACACAAAATGCCACCACATATACACCCTCACCCCCCTCTAGCTCTCTGCCGCTTCCTTCCTTTCCCCTTCCCTCTCCGCATTCCATCTTATATTGGTTCTTCCTACCTTGGCCTTCGTAGTTTATTCGCTTGCAATCTTCTCTGGATTCTGCAAAAGACAGACCTTACGTCCTTATCGACACCTACAGTGAACACACCAATCAGAATAACCACATCTCTTGCATGCTCTCCATGAAACTCTCCACCTTAGTTGAGATTTCCTTCACTTCCTCTTTGCCAAGACTCCCTTCTCCTTCCTCGTTCAAACACTCCTCCTCCTGAGGTGACTCCACAACAATTCTCACCTTCGACAATAAATCACTATCGGTGAAAGCAAAAGGAAGTTGCAGTAAAGGGAGAGCCTCCTCCCCTGATAGGAGAGGCGAGGGAGGCAAAGCTAGTTAAAGCTGCTGGCCAACATCCCCAGACCTCGTCTCTCAGGGTCTCTCCGTCGATAACCTCGAATGGCCTAACGCAACTCCCTCTAGTGTCCTCAGAGTCTACCCATCCTTCAAAAGCGAGAGGATGGATAGAGCCTTGAGGGCTCCCTCCCCCTCACTGTCACCACTACAGCCACCGCCATCAGACCTCGCTACCTCCGACCTCTGGGAAATGTTGATAGCATCGAGAACACCTCTGATGAAAGAACGAACACAAGGGCTGCTCGGTTTGCCGAGATCGACTATCAGACGCCCGCCCGGTGGGGCGGCCTCCAACTTGCGCCGCTTCTACCTCATCTTCCGCTATCGAGACAATCACCGATTGCACCGGCTCCTCACAACCGACCAATGCAGTGGCACACCCAACACTATCGCATCCTTCATGACTTCCTAGTCTCGATGTAGAAGACCGTTGGCCACTTGAGAACAGAAGCCCACTAGTGATGCATGGCCATCTACATGTGCCGAAGGGAGTACGCCGCCGGTGCTCCCTAACCGCAGGCTTCGCGATCCTCGTCGTCGTCCGCTGCCGCACCGGCTCCGCATGGCTGCTTCCTTGTTTGCTGCACAGTGTTGCATTGTCGCTGAAAAGCTGCTCCGCCATTGGCAGGTGAAAGATAGGGACATCACGCCCTTATGCAAGCGGCGAACCCCTAAGACCTACAGAATGCGCCTCTACCTCCGCACTTGAACGCTGCAGCAGGGTCCCCCAGCAAGAGCTACCGACCCACATATGACCATTGCAGCTACACCTCCTCTCGCCAGATGGTGAGGAGGTTAGGAACGAAGTAGACTCTGGCTATCGCCACCGACTGCATTGAGGTCGGGATGGGAGCCGGCCTCACCGGCCATCTACCAGAGTTTAGACCGAAATTGGAGTCGAGATCGCTACATCTCCCAAACGTCCTTTGCAGACCTTCCGCAACAGGAGGGTGGGGTATCAAGTGGCAGGGAAGGGCGATACCGGGTAGAGCAGAACTGAAATGCAGATCGAGTCTGGACACGGGTAACTCATACCTGTGTACCTGACCCAATCCAAAATCCTCCCAACCGCCCGAAGCACCTGGCCCATTGATGACTCCCACCTGTTGGGCCAAACCCGATCCAACGAAAGCCCATGGCCCGCTCCAACTGCCCGCCCGGCCCGATAATTCAAATTTTGAACTGGGGCAAGAGGGGCCGCCACGTACCCCACCCCTCCTACCTACTTCCTCCTCACGAAAAGGCAATGGTTGCCCTAACTGGTAAGGCCGCCGCATGCCTGAACGCGCCACCACCATCGTATGTGGTCTCTCCCCCGTCTTGGGGACGATCCTCATCGGAAAAACGTCTGCAAGGTCGAAGGTCCTCCAGGATGTCCTGCGGACTACACACCTAGACCGTCGCCTCCAACGTTGTAAGCTCCCTTCCCTCTGTGAAGCCCACAGAGCAGGTCTCCAGTTTACAAAACCTACTGACAAGCGACGAATCCCCAGACTCATTACAAAAGACAAGGGGCACTCCCATGAATCGGAGCCTGACTCGACACCTCCTGGGATTGGGGAAAGTCCCTAACTAGCAAGTCCACTGTTGAAGCCGGAACAATGCTCCCTCCGCTACCGCAAAGCCCACCTTTGCCCAAGCTCCCACCTCCTCTTCCCTCTGCCCCACCGCCAGAAATTACCTGAGCCCCGTCCGAGTGACCTCCCACCCGCTATCACTGCTTGGGCCCCCATCCAGGACCTCCTTCACCCGCACCGATTCCGCTTCCCCTTCCACCAGATCCACTCTCAAACACCTCCGGAGCCACTAGAGTTGACCCTGCACCACCTTCGGCAGCCAATAGACTACCTCCACACACGACCCATAGCCCCTCACAAGCAACAAGCGGCTTGGGTTGCCCTTCACAGCTTCCACGAAAGACCGATCGAGAAAGACTCGACCACCGCGAGTCAACGTCGGAGCGTTGCAGGAGCGAATCAGGTGGCCCTGACCGCCGCACCTGAAGCAACGTCTACCCTCACGAGACAAGCCGCTCCCTGACGACCTCCCTGGCGTGCTTCGGCGATCCGCATAGGAGACAGCCCCAGGCAACCCTCCCCACAGCATACCCACTCGACCTCATCTTTTATCTTTTGTTGTTGGTTTTGGTTGTCATTAATGTTTTTTCCTTATATGTTCAAGTTTATTATCTCATTGGAATTTAATTTTCTGTCATTCATATATTTAATTCATTATTTTTCAATTTTTTATAGTGAAATCTGTATTTTTATGTCTTCTATTCTTGATTTTAATATTAGGGATATATACATTTTGGGGTTTTTAAAGAGGCACGAAGTTGTTGCCTAGGCATCGCCTTATTGACTAAGTGCTTAGGCTTCCCATGAACACCTTGGTTCGCCTTGTCACCTTGACAACTATGTAACAGAGCATCAAGTCACACTATGGAAGGTATGATTCACACTCCGTGATAATGTTACGAGAAAAGATGAGTACTAATGGCAAGAGAAATAAAAGGTGCAGACAAAGGGAACTCATGTGAAATTAAATACAATGTTATGTATGAATATTCCATTGCATCTATCTTGATGTATTAATAAATAACCACCAAATTCCAAGTAAAAACATTACCAAGGAGTCCTCTAAAAAATAACCAGACACAAAGGAATAAATATATTACTTCTGCCAGAGAGTAACACAAAAGGTTCACCAATCTCCAAATATAATCAATTTAGTGGAGTTCTAGATTCAGTGAAAAACATGTAAAATTGTGCTTTTTCTTATATAATTTCAGACAATAAGATTTTTGCCAGAGAAGGAATGGATGCATCAATATCTACATGTCCTTAGACCAAAATGATGACCACGGTTCAAAACTATCCAAGCCTCCTCATACAAATCCCAATGGCAGAACCAAGTGATTCTTTTGCCAACTAAAAACAAAAATGCACATAGCAAAGTTCAACAAAAATCAATAAAATTGATCACCTTTTCGTCAAGTGCTCTTCTCTGCAGGAAGTGTGGGAGCATCTCTTTCACATGCTCCAATCTGTGCACTTTATTCCATCCACGGTACACAACTTGATCTTCAAGTGGAATTGGGGCTGATTCTCCATGCCACTCTTTGGGCCTTTTGGATGAGCGAAATACCAGGATCTTCCGTGGGGAGACAAAGCCTGTGGAAGCAACTACATCCAGGGTGTGGAAATGTGGAAATGGGCTAAACTCATTTGTAGCAAGGATCCAGGCCTCCTTTTAGTCTTGGGATCCTTAGTTTTCAGGCTTTCATATTTACATATTAGCCCCTCCAATCCAGATATTTCTTTATAACTCCTTAAAAACTCAAGTTATTTAGTAAAATGTCCCATATCATTACAAAGAAGCCCCTCATGTATTTATGAAAAAGCACCTAAAGAGGGTGTTTAACAAATAAATTGTAACTGTGAGGGCTTGCAAACAAATATCTAGATTGGAGGGGTAGGCTAATATGTAAATGTGAATGATTATAGGGGCTAAAAAATAAAAAACCCTTTACTTTTTTGGTGGTGAGCGAGCAACACCATCCAGGTGTGCTCCTATAAAGGGACTCTTGTATACATCTCCCTTTCCCATTTTTATCTTTAATACAATTATACAAATTGTGGTACTATCCATTTCCAAAAAAAGAAAACCCAATAAAATGAGTTTATCCTTAACCTCTACGATTTGGACTTTGTTAATGGTAGATATCTACCATAAAGAATTTCTGCTGGGATTTGGCATGCTCAAGTAACAGATCAACCTTCCCACGGTCATTAGGCAAGGTAATGAATGACAAGAATTTGACAGATGATGCCGCATAAGATGGGCACCTCAATCATATTACCAGGGACGCAAACTAGATCCTTGTTGACTAGAGATTGATGTTTAAGGCAAATGCTTGTCAGATATTAATCTCATATTCTTTTTCTTTTAAGAAAAGATGGTAAAGATTGCACCACCAATTTTATTGAAAACAGAGGTAGAACAACCAAAAAGGCATAAGAAAGAGGTTCCTCCACAACCTTAAAAGAAAAAGAAATCAGGCAATCACAGTAGTTTTATGACACCCTTCCAAGTTGCTACATCAACTTTGCGAAGATATCTAGACCAGAAATGAATGTAACTTAAAGATTGCAGACAAACATTCTCCAAATAAAAGCAACTTCCCTGGAATATGGAGTCATTCCACTTCTTCCAGAAAGTCCAACAAATGCTATGGGAAAGGAATAACAAGATATTCTTAGCTCAGCCCGCATGAGACTGAGACTTGAGATGGTTGAAAACTTCCCACATATCCTTCACCCACCCAAAGCATAAATTGAGTCCAACTAATCTGGCAAACACATCCCAAATCTGTCTGCTGCATGACACAAAAAACAAGTGGTCCATCCCCTCCTGCTCTGCCCCCCCCCCCCGCCCCACAATCACTACCCGGAGCCCATTTGGATTTGTAAACCCTGGTAATAATGCTTCTCTGAGATAACAACCACATGAAAGCTTTAATTTTAATAGGAACTTTAACTTTCCAAATCCCGCCAAGGTGAGTAAATCGGTGTTGATTCCCTTCAGTTAACTGGTATAGTGAACAAACAGAGAACTGACCACCATTTTTAGTCCAGATGACTTTATCCTTATCGGATTAATTGACAGAAACAGTCTCCAGTAATTGTAATAAAGCAATAGATTCAGCAGCCTCATCATCCTTCAGACATTGGAGGAGAACAATTTTCCAGGTCAGCCTCCCATTGGTAGCATAAAAATAATCCTTAACTATATGCCATTTGTGAACAGCCAGGTAAAAAGTCCTTGGAGCTTTGTCTTTCAACGAAATTGCCAACCCACTTCTACCCCAAAAAAAAGTGTCAAAACCATCTCCTATCTTAACTTGCATTGCTTTTGCCACCCAAGAAGCCAATTTCATTCCCACACCGGTGATAAAGCAAGTTGGTTATTAATCTCACATTCTAATGACGAAAATGGCTTTCAAATAGCATATGGCCATAGTTCTTTATTCAGATGTTTATATCTAACTCCTGATATGCAACAGCTTGTTGCAAATATAGCATATAGGATCATCAAGACACACAAGAAACTAGTTCATCTATGACATCAGTTGGAGCATGTACTTGCTCAAGGCTATTCTCATACAGCATACTGGGGACAGCCACATCTAACAGGTCATAAACTCACCAATTAGCTGCTGAAGCTAAATCCTGCCATGCCGCACTTTGCCTGTATTTACGCTGCATTCCTAATCCTAAAAATAAACTGCTAGAAAAACTAATTCCCTAAAATACTCAGAATTCAATGCCAAAAGTAGTTTGATTCCCTTTAAAATGTTCATTCTTTTGTTCCCTTCCCCTTCCTTTGGGCTTCAAATCTTTCTGCTGATAATTGTACACCTCTTATCACTTGCACGTAAAGGTGGACAAGAAACAGAGTTCAGATGGGTGTTCACACCCAAGTGTTCCCGGACTGTCAAGACAGTAGTTCACCATTGCAAGCACCTTTGGCTCACCCCGAATACACACCGGTTGAAATAAGAACAGAGGAAGGAGAAGATTTCCCTATTCTTAAGTTCACAATATACTGAGTAGCCATTTATAAAAAGGAAGCACAATCCCATGTTGGCTTCCACTTCCAGTGATCTGCAGCAGCTTACAAAAGCATATGGATATAAAGAAGCAAAATAAAAGGAGAAAAAATAATCCGAAGTGTTTTGAATTAGAGACCCAATACTTGCAGCAGAAAGGCAAAAGGAAAGCTTTCACAATGAATCACAGAAAAAAACAGTTTGAACTATGCCAGCATCCAGCTAATCATCTCTATAGTCAATAAAAAGAAGCCTTTTCATCAATCAATGTAAGAGTGAGAGCATGGAACATCAAGAAAAACAGTACACATGATAGGATACTAAAGGAAATTTAAGATACCAAAAAATGATGGATAACCGGGCAAAGCACCAAATCCAGAATAATCCGTTGCATTCCATAAGAAACATCCCCGGTTCTTCGTGAAGTTCACTAGTTAAAACGATATACCATGTGGCCTGACAAGATCCCATGTAAACCATTTCCAATACTGATATGTAAAACTAGAAATTCAACTTAAATTCGCAGTAAGATAAAGAAGATCCATCATTTCTCATTACAGAAAAGACAACTGATAAGATTCTGGAGAAAATCTTGACAAACAGAATGTATCCATCATTACACATTACAGAAAAGACGTTTGATAGAAGGCTAGAGAAAATCTTGACGAATAAAAACTAAGTTCACACATCCATTGAGGAAGGAAAAATCCATAAACATCTTCTTTGTAAGGTCTGATCGCATTGGAACACGTCGAGTATCCTGGCCAGCCTTACAGTTACAAAAGCCGTCCGATCTTCAAACCATTCGAGTAATCGCAATCCGGAATTCGAACTAAAAACATGTCACAAAGAAAAACAATTAGCGGGAATCAATCATGAAAAGAGGGTCACAAAGTAAATTTTAAAGTTAGCGAAAAAAAGGAATCCAAATAGCCATCACAAACAAGGTACCTAATGAGGTCCATATCCGCCCATCGGCCCCGCTGTGGGCCGCATCACTTGAGCCATGGGAGGACCCTGGTAAGAGCCACCACTCTGTTGAGGCGGTGGGCCTTGGTACCCAACATTTTGGTAACCAGCACTTCCACCCATGCTGTAACCCTGTACTGGTGGGACTTGTGCAGGTGGGACGACCGGAGCACTGCCCTGGTTCATTGCTGCTGCAGCCAAAGCAGGATTCAAAGATGCAATCATAGCTGGAGGGACGCCAAAGGCTGCCGGGTTCTGCCCTGCGGCTGCCAGCATAGCAAGAGCCGCAGGATTTGCTTGCATCCCCTGAGCAAACGGCAGAGCCGCACTGAGAAAGCCCTGCGCTAACCCCATATCCATTGCGCCGGGAAAAGCCATAGCACTCCCGGGCGCTACATTGTAGCCCATGTTCCCCTGCACGTCAGGTGTAACAGGGCCGGGAGTAGGGGTGGCCCCAGATGCAGCAGCCGCCGCAGCTGCCGCGGCCTTAGCTCTTTGGCTGTCGGTGGCCTTTTGGCAGTACAACAACCTCCCATCAAAATTCTTGTTTGGTTCCTGCAACGCCCTCCTCGCCGCCTCCACCGTCTTGTAGATGAACAGAGCGTACCCCTTGGCCTTGCCCGTTTGCCGGTCGAAACCCAGCGGCCCCTCCTCAATCTCACCATACTGGGAGAAAAACTGGACGAGGCGATCTTTGTCGACATCGGGGTTGACGTTCCCCACAAAGATCTTCCTCGGCAGGACGTCCTGCGGCGTGTGGTAGGGGGACGGCAGCGCGTGGGACGGGGCGGCCGGGGGCGGCTGGTGCACTATAGCCGGGGGCACGGCAGCGGGGCCGACGGTCGCCATCTGGCAGGCGGTCATGCGGCCGTCGATGAACTTCTGGGGCTCCTTGAGGGCGCGGCGGGCGGAGCTGCCGTGGCGGAAGACGATGAAGCCATACCCTTTGGACTTGCCGGTGACGCGGTCGGTGATGATCCTGCACTCGTCGACGTCGCCGTACTGGGCGAAGAAAGAGCGGAGGGTGTCAGCGCTGGTGCTGTAGCTGATCCCGTGGACGAAGATCCTCCGGAGGGCGGGGTCCTGGTCGGCGGCGCGGCGGATCTCGGCGCGGGTGCGGGGGTCGAAAGCCGCCGCGGCGCGGAGGAGGGAGATGAGCTGCTCCTTGGAGAGGGGCTCCAGGAGGTTGTCGATATCCCCTTCGTCCTCCTGGTCCTCGTCGCCGTCCTCGTCGCCGTCCTCGCCGTCCTGCCCGTTCTCATGGTCGTCGCTGCTGTCCTCCCCGCCGCCGTCCTCAGCGTCGGGGTCCTCCTCGGGGTCATCGTACTCGCTCCCCTCCCGATGCCCTTGGTGCTGCTGCTGCTGCTGCTGGATCTGCTGCTGCTGCTGCTGGATCTCCTCGGAGGCTTCGTAGTCGACCTGCTCTTCGTCCTCTTCGTCCTGCTTCGGGAGTGGCGTGAGCTCGACGGGCTCCGGCTTTCTTCCTTCGCGGCGGACCTTCCGCTTCTTCGACGGCGCCATGAGAGAGAGAGAGAGAGGGACGCAACGCAAGGTTGCTGTTACGGCGGGTGAGATGAGAGGGTTTGTGTTTTGCGATGGGAGCAGTGCGCGTGCGAGGGTTTTTGTAGGAAGCCCGCCCGGCCCCTTTTTCCTCTGTTGGGGCGGTTTAATTGTGGGGAAGGACGGGCTCCGGCCTCCTCCGGGGGATGACAGATTTTCCAAATTCCGGTGAAGTTTCTTTGGATTGTTTTTTTTTTTTTTTTTTTTGGCAGATCGATCTCAATCCTACAGGAGTTACGTCAGAGACGACACGGTTAAAAAAAATAAAAGAGATAGAAGTCATATCTTAACTTATATTATATTTTTATAGTTATTCAATACTTAATATATCTATATTAGGTAATAGACCGATTCACTTCTGTCCATTTATGTGTATATATTTTTAGTTTCTTGATTTTTTTAATTATTTGTTCATAAATCAAATTATATAAGACTTTATATATATATATATATATATATATGTATATATATATATATATGCGCGTATATGTATACACGATGGATACTCAAGTAAAGTAAAATATCAACTTATCTCAGGTTAAGTGTGAATGTGTGAGAGAGAGAGATACAGAGAGAGAGAGCACTACAGTAGCGCTCCTAGAGGGGGGAGGTCGGAGGCATCTCCCCCTCCGACGGTGACAGACGGAGGGAGGGGGGAGAGGGAGAGAGAGAGAGGATGATAGACATAGAGAGAGAGAGAAGCAGTGACAGAGAGAGGGATGGGGAGGGAGAGAGAGGGTGGGAACAAGGTGAGGAGAGTGTACATGGAGGGGGGCGCCCCCTCTGAGAGTGACAATGACAGTGAGAGAGAGAGAGAGAGAGAGAGAGAGAGAGAGAGGGGGGGAGGGAGGGAGGGGGAGGGAGAGAGAGAGACGACGACGACGACGACAGAGAGAGGGAGGGGGAGGGGGAGAGAGAGTGCAGGGATGCATCCCCTTTAATTGATGATAGAGAGAGGGAGAGGGAGAGAGAGAGACGGTGGAGAGAAAGAGAGGGAGGAGGAGGGAGGGGGAGAGAGACAAACGGTGACAGGGAGAGACGGGGAGAGAGAGAGATTATGTGAAAGTCGCTCCGTGTGAGAGCGATTTCATAAGATGAAGTCGCTCCCACATGGTGCGACTTCATCTGAATACCCCCCCCCCCCCTCCGGCCTCCTCTGATCCCCCCCTCCACCTTCGGTGGACACCCCCTCCGGTCCCCCTCCGCCTCCGATGGATGCCCCCCCATCCACCCTTGACCCCCCTCTAGTCCTCCTCCGCCTCCTATGATCCCCCCTCCACCTCTGGTAGGCCCCCCCCAACACCTCTGACCCCCCTCCGGTTCCCCTCCACCTCCAACCCCCCTCCGGTCCCCCCCCTTCCCGTGTCCCCCTTTGCCTCCCCCTCCCTCTCTGATCCCCTCCCCCTCCGGTGGACCACCCCCCCCTCTGATCCCCTTGACCTCCGACTCTCAGGCAGAGAGAGAGAGAGAGTCCACGGTCAACAAGGTTATTTTTATCTTTTTTCTATATATTTGATGGAATATTATACATAATATTCTTTTTTGAGACAACAACAAACTACTGAGATTCATTTGTAAAATATTGATGATTGTAGGGACTATTAAAATAATAGTCAGGTTTGAGGGACTAATTAACAATACACTAAATTTGTAGGGACTAATATGCAAAAATCCCTTTCATTTAACATGATCACTCAAGATTATCAGTATTTTAAACTCTTCTTCATCGTTATACTCAACACCTGACATGATGTATAGTCTAAAATAAATATATTTGTGCAATTTATAAAATATAATAAAAACATTAATCAGTTGCACTAAAAAAATTACCACACATAATGAAAATTTTAAAAAGTCACATAAAAGATAATTGTTCATATAACCAATGGTTAAATTCAAAACAAATACAATTCAGTTGCATATATGACCCATAATAATAGAAATCAAAAGTTCTAAATTCAAGTCAAACCTATATTTAAAGCCAACTTTTAAACTCAAAATTCCAAATTCAAAATAAAGTCAACTCCTAAATTAATGTCTTAATTCAAAATTCTTACTTTAATTAGTAGCGTAGAGTAGCAATCATGTTTCTCTCTCCTCAGGTGATAATCTAATAAATTATAGAGACTTTTACATATTAGTCCCTACAAATTTAGTGAATTATCAATTAGTCTCTCAAATCCGACTATTGTCTTAAAAGTCCCTACAATCTTTGACATTATACCTATAAATCCTTGCCGTTCATTCCGTCGTACCAAAGTTAACTAAACTATAGTTAACTTATACTCAAGGAGAGTAAAATACCAAATTGTCCCTCGTTAAGTGTGAGTATGTGTGCGTGTGTGTGTATAAGAGAGAGAGAGAGAGAGAGAGAGAGAGAGCACTGCACTGCAGTAGGTACACTCCCAGAGGGGGGATGCCGGAGGTGTCGCCCGCTCAGACAATGACGGAGGGAGGGAGGGGGAGGGAGAGAGAGAGGGAGGGGAGGGAAAGAGGGGGGAAGAGACGGGGTGGGAGAGAAAGAGATAGTGAAGGGAGGGGGGACGCAGGAGTCGTCTCCCCCTCTGATGGTGACAGACGAAGAGGGAGGGGAGGGAGAGGAAGAGAGAGAGAGAGAGAGGGGATGGTACATAGAAAGAGGGAGAGAGAGAAACAGTGACAGAGAGAGGGAGGGGGAGGGAGAGGGAGAGGGAGAGAGAGAGAGGAAGGGGACGGGGGTGAGAGAGAGTGTGTACAGAGAGGGGAGACTTCCCTTCCGAATTCCGATGGCGACAGAGAGGGAGAGGGAGGGAGAAAGGTTGTAACGCCCCAGATGTTTTCGGATTAATTATCGGATCAAGATCCGCGAGTTTTGGATCGCCTTTGTGGGTCCCGGATTGAGTTTTGAGGTTTGCGCGTCTTTTTACCTTTCGGACCTTCAGAATCTCGTATACGACGAACCGTTGCGTTTTCGACTCCGGGACGCTACCACTGGTCATGCGTTTTTTGAGGATCGTGGCCCATGAGTTGCCATTATCTTGCCCTTGTGATGCCTTCATCGGAACGTGGATTTTCTTATCCATCCCATCGTTAGTGCTGCACCCTCGCCAAATCGAGGACTCCCGACTGGTGCTCTGTGTGTGTGTGTTCACTCTCTCTGGTGTGTTCTCTTGTGCTTCATGTTTTCTATCAAGCATCATTCTTCATGATCATGATAAATGGAGCGTCCCTATTTGCTAAGATGGGACAATAGTGAGCGAGTGACAGACATTGGGCATTGATGTGCTCAAGTGTAATTCTAGTAAATTTATTTCTCATGTGCCCTTTTCTCCCCATGACAACACCATAATAGGGTGTTTGGTTGCGTTGTTTTTCCTTCTTTTTCTCTCAAATTTAAAAAAAGAGAGAGAGAACTCACTTAACCGTCTAATTTTTAAAAGAGAAATCAACTACGTTCAAACGTCTTTCCAAATAAAAATAACTCCAGAGTAATTTTTATTTTGAGAGCGCTCGCGTCGCGACCCCTGCGTTTCCCTCTCCCCCCTCCCCTTGCGTCCCCCTCATCGGCGTCAGCCGGCCTCTCCGTTTCCCTCTCCCCCCTCTCCTTGCGTCCCCCTCGTCGGCGTCAGCCGGCCTCTCCGTTTCCCTCTCCCTCTCCCCCCTCCCCCACCGGTCCCCCCTCCCCCGCCAACCTCTCCCTCCCCCTGGGTCCCCCCGCGACGGCCTCTCCCCCCTCCCCGCCGGTCCCCTCTCCCCCGCAGCCAGCCGGCTTCTCCCTCCCCCTTCCCCCTGCGCCGACCTCTCCCCCCTCCATCACCAGTCTCCCCTCCCCCGCCGACCTCTCCCTCCCCCTGCGTCCCCTCTGCGCCGGGCTCTCCCCCCTCCCCCGTCAACCTCTCCCTCCCCCTGCGTCCCCCCTCCCCGCCGGTCCCCCCTCCCCCGCCGCCAGCCCACCTCTCCCTCCCCCTTCCCCCTGTGCCGGGCCCTCCCCCACCGGTCCCCCCTCCCCCGCCAACCTCTCCCTCCCCTTGCGGCTCCCCTCCCCCGCGGCTCCCCCTCCCCTCCCCCGCAGCACCCCTCCCCCTCCCCTCCCCTGCGGCCCCCTCCCGCGCAGCCGATAGAAATCCCGGCATGGAAGACCATCAATTCTACTGGTTGCGGACAGCCATAGCCGATCTGCTGGGTGCTTGCCTAACCAATCTTCCAAGAGCCATATACCTGGAGTGCTTCTGCAACGCCATCGAGGTGAGGGAAGAGAGTGTTCGGGGCGCGGCGTTTCTGCTCGGGGAGGCTGACGGGATCATGTCGTTGCTCGCAAGGGTGGCGAGCTCGTACCCGGACAAGGAGTATGTGGACGACTGACGAGAGAAGATCGGTAGAAGCTGGATATGGAGTCTCGACAATGATACATGTTCAAATATTCGTCACAAGCCTCGTCTTCGGGTTTAACGCCCACTGCGTGGAATCTGGGCATAGTGACAGGTGGTCCGAGGCGAACATGACGCTCAAGGATTGATCGACGTGGACAACGTTGCCTATGTTGGGGTGAACCTCCGGGAAGAGCATCACCGGAGGGCCGTACCTCCACGTCTGCAGGAGATGCCGGTGATAATTTAATACAAAATTTAAAAATTATAACAATTTTACCAAACAGATAGTATCTATTTTTATCAATTTTAAAAATTAAGTTAAAAATATCCTAACATAATATTTTAGGTAGAAAGAGTTTTTAAAAAAATGCTCCCAAACACTCCATAATGTATTTGTTTCTGTTTTGTACTCGGTGGCGGGGAAGAAAAGGATGGAACTATGGAATCTATTGCTAGTTCTTGAGAATTGCCCATTTTGTATACATGTGATACCAACTTTTAGTTTATGATACTCGTCAACTTCTTAAGCCATCTGATTAATCATCTCATATCAACATGTCAAATATACAATTTCGTGATTAGAGGGTATAATAATCTACTAATCTACTTCATTGGGACTCTTGCTTAGTTTTCTTCTCTTTTGTCTCATTTGTCATGACAATCTTCATCACGTCTAGAACTTTTAGCTGATTATGTCGTGTCCATGCTTGTCGAGTGTTAGCATAGCATGTAGTAGTAGGATGGAGGGAGGGGTCATGGTCCGGTAGAGAACATATCCAAGTTGTATAGAACAAAAAAAAAAAAAAAGAAACATTGCAATGACTCGGGATCCGTGGTACGAAAGGAATGTACATGGCAAAAATCATGACCCATCACCCGTGGGCTGAACCTCGGAAAGGAACTCAAATGTTTAGATGAATATGTATGGATATGCAGTGATTAATTATAATTTCACAACAAAAAATGAGATTATGAAAGGACCAACAACCATGGGAGCCTAAATTCACAGTTGGATTCACTATCACTCATTTTTATACTGAAATTAAAACGTAAATGGCTTCCACTTTAAAGCTTCGGAAAACATGCCTTTCGAAGTAGTACAAATGAAGACCGTCAGAGTTTTCCAACGTCAGGGTTGAATTTTATGGTGCTCATCATCCTGAGAAGACATACCACTTTGAGGTTATCATTTTGCCCCTGGCTTCTATAGGAGACATATTCGAGATGGAGGAATATACAAAACGAGTTCCCCTGTGAGTGCTCTTGTAAGCCTTGGAAGAACAAACAGATGCCTAGAGTGTACTTTGAAAAGGCATCGGCAAAGCTTCCGCCCAGCAGTTCGAAACTGAGAAAGAGTAGAGAAATGTTATTTTTATATCAGTCATTATTCAGAACAAAAAAAGAGTTGTCCGATCGTTTGGTCCAATGACCCCGCGTTAAATGCCCTAGTTTCAGAAGGGAAAAAAAAAAGATACACTACAAATGTTCAGCAAGAATAGTTTGATAGGATGATCAGAAGGCTGTCCATAGTGTGACACAATGTATAGTAAGAATTTAGCATTACTTGGGGAAAAAAACGAAGAAAATTATACCCACCTCCAAGTTGCTTCTAGCTTGAATGGGAGCTTCCTCGTCATTTTACAGTTGAAAAAGAATCATTACAGAGCATTAAAAAGATGTGCTTTGAAAAAGTTGCTCTGCTCGCTTAATAATTACTACTCCAGAGGCCAAGGGTAAGCCGTGGTTTCAGCAAGTACCTACCTGGGAAGAAATTTGTGAACCATGCAGCATTAATGGCATACTGCGGCACCAGATGGCTCCTGTCCTGTCTTTGCACCGGGCGGTAAGTATTACCAAGGCAATTCGGTAAAAGATAATGAGGGACAGCCACTTTTTGCCACACTACTACAGTGATCATGCACCAAACAACCCTAAGGCTTCCATAGCTGCCTTTAGGAAGTTCCTTCGAATGTTGCTCGACATTTGAATTTACATTGCTGTCGAGTTTGAAATTAGATACAGTAGAGAGCAACCTAACCAGTTTTCTCCCCAAAAAAAAGCTACAAATGTTCATCTGCTGATCAGATCACATAATAACATGGATAGAGCTGATAGAAGAGACATAGATAGCTACAGTTATTGATATACAGGAGCACCTATCAGAAGAGAGCTTTGATGGAATATTTACACGTTCTGATGCCCCTTGAAACATGTAAGCAGCCCACATAGAACACAGCCAATGGATGTTGAAAGGCAGTCACCAATGACCACTTATAAAGAGAAGTTCCTTACTGATGATCAAATCCATATACATGCCTGCCTTGACAGACTCGCACGTGACAGGCTGAGGTAAGAACTCTTTACACTGTTGTAAAATTATCATGCAGGTTCGCGAGGGCGGGCAGCCCAGAGGGAACTAAGGGCCCGTAGGCGTTGGAAATAGTCACCTAAAGCAAGAAGCCCACGAGCAGCTTGGCGAGTGGTCAGTATCCGATACATCTGCTGCAGGGTCTGTTGCCGAAGGTGGTCAGCCTGCTCCAAATAAAAGTAGCAGAACTAGGTAAAACAATTGAGGCCTCTGTGCCATTTTTCTGTCATCCAGCCATCATAAAAAGGCAACACTTATCACAGGTAAAGAAACAATAGATTAACTTAGTTTAAACATGAAAAATTGAACCCATATTTATTGTACACTAATTCAACATATGAAAATAAACAGTATTGAGGTATATGCCAAATCTTAAACATGATAGGAGTCAACTGTAAAACAAGTGGTATGGATTTAGTAGGGGGTGGGGGTGCAATACCGTAGATGTTGGAAAATGGGTGATTTTTCTAAATTCATAAGAAATTAAAGTTGTATGGACTTTCATCACTAAGATGAAAGAAGTGGATAACACATTTGTCTGTTTTACAAATATTTTAATTAGCAATAAAAGAAATGAATGTAGTCCAACACAGTGAGTTGAAAAGGTTGGGTTTCATGCCAGCATACAACATCAGATTTGTTGTTTCAAACAAAATCTCAAATGCAAAAATGTGGATGGAAGTAAACAAACTCCTAGAGGTTTCATTTCTATCTTTCCACAAGCTATCGTATGTATTTGATAACATATTGACCAAAAGCTGATAGATAAATGATGCATGGAGAATATGAAAATATGCAGAGGCTATCTTCTATTAGAAATCTAAAAACTATAAGGAAAAAAGTTTAGAGAAACCTGACAGCTCAAAGCGCATAATCGCATTCCTTAGAGAAGATTTCGACTTATGTTGAAGCAATAGGCCGCTAGCAATCTACTCCTAAGATATGACCCTCTCAATAGCAGAACAAAGGTGCACCTCAAGTAGCATCATTTGGGGTGAAAACCACCGTGACAGTGTCTCAGGCTCTTGCAGCAACAGACAGGTGGAGAAGAAAGCATGACAGGAAGATGATAGATAGAGGAAGAGAGAGATGTGGACAGTCAAAGGCGAGGGGCGACCAAGGCTACCTAGGGGTTGCCTTAGCCTCAAACACCTAGCCAATGGCCCAGCCGTTTGAGGTGACATTTCATTAAAAGAAAGATAAAAAATTTAGATAAATAAATATATGTAAATATAACAAAGTACATATAAACCTATAAATAGGTTACATAAAGATAGAGAGAGAGAGAGAGAGAGAGAGAGAGAGAGAGAGAGAGAAGAGAGATCACACAAGGGAGAGATCACAGCTGTCCCCTAGCCGCACCTCCTCAACCCTCTTTATTATTTTAACCTAATTGGAACAAGACTGCAATGCCCCTGTTACATCAACTTAAAGGTATTTCTGGAAAAATATTAGCATGATCATGAGTTAAACGGATCCATGCTAATGGGTCAAGTAAGGTGGCAATGAACCTACATGACTTAAACCTAACTCTCCCTGAACCAGGCTGCTAAGTCTTGAAATGGGTTTATCTTCTACAATCTTATAGCTCGGGAAAACATGGGAATGCCAACTTTGTGATATCATTGTAGTTTGGTTGCACTTGCAACTTACATAAGCATTTAGAGCTGATGCTCCAATCTAAGCATTCTTGAGGTAGTAAATAGTTTATATCTAGCCATCTGGTGACAGACAAAAACTAAGATATGTGAATATTTGACTCTCCGATAACTATAATCTACTGCAAACAGAACAATCATGTCCCTCAACACTCACACTGGCATCCTAACACATAAATGTAACCTGCACCTGTTGACTGATGTATATATTTGATAAAAAAGTATGTTGCAAGCACCATAATCCATAAAACATGATCCAGCCATGTATGACCAATCCTACCCTGCACTCGCGAGACTAGCATTAAGGCCATGATCTGCAAGTACAGGGACTCTGAAATATGCACAACAGCATATTGTCCCAAGCTTGACCATGAATTAACGGTTAACTACGGAAGCAACAGCAACTCGTCTTCTAAGAGACAATGATCCAAAATAATGACCAATGGAACAATAGTTAAATATGAGGTAAGAATTGGTGCTTGCAAGAAACATGAAATGAGTATGTACCTGAGTTACAAAGCCTGCAAGGGCCTCCAACTTCCCCACAGCAGTTGCCATCTGTCCCATGCAATTAGACACACCTGATGCACCTAACGGATCAGATACCACAGCCTCAGCAAGAGTCTGTTGAAGCTTATCTATCCCCTGAGAAAGAGCATCCTCAGCTTGCTGAGATGATTGTTGAAGATTATATACTGCCATGAGTTGTTGCTCTGTCAAAGGATCAAGTTGTGGCGACAGGACCTAGAAACAACAAGGGAAGAGTTTTATCAAGGTAAATCCAATCTTATTCTAGAGAGATCCAGTTATATTTTAACTCCCCTGATGGAAGAACAGATCAATCAATGCTGAGATAAGAAGCACTAATACAGAGACTTGCAGTGAAGCCCAACGCTACTTTAAAACAGCAGACTTTGAACACTCAAAAAAAGATGGAAATGAACCCAATATCAATCAGATTTCAATGCAGCATGCCAAAGACTTGAGGAGGGCAACCAAACACACCGCTGCACATGGGGGGAGGGGTGGAGACTTGACTAACAAAGCTGATTGCTGACCACAGACCTCATACACAATTAATTGAACCCAGACAAATCCATATAAATTCATGATATCACGTCATCATAATAATGTCTAAATCCCATAAAATGGGTATGGTTAGCACTTGGCTAAATCACAAGTTTCCAACACACTTCCACCTGGTTGTCAATCTACACCAACTTCCCATTGGTTGTGTCATCATAACCAGGCAGAGATTTAAGGATCCTTCTAACAGTAAAAGCCCATTGATAATATCTGAATCACTATTACGAAAGCCACGTTCCAGCAATCAGGTGCTGTTCTAAGGGTCTGGGAGGGGACAGAATGTTTACAAAGCACAATGAAAAGCAAAGAAAATGTGATGCTTCTCTTCTTTGGAGGAAAGAAAGAGATGACATGCAAAAGGATTCACTTAAAGATGTACAACATCCAGGGGGCGAAGAGACAAGAAAATGCCATATGGAGTCTCAGTTCTTTCACAGGCTCCACTACATGAGAACATGGACACTGAAACAGGAAACCTGTGCCAACAGGTTATAGAACGATGAAAATTAATAAATATTATGGCAGGAGGGACAGATGGAATCTCCTTTCTTGTCATGCATGGATTAACCAACCTTCTGGCAGAGTATCTTGCATGTTGAACCTGAGTGCCCTGGTTATATTCAGGAGCAAATTAATAGAGAAATGTGCTTCACTGAGGTGGCAACTTTGATTACTGCTTAAGGGGAAAAAAGGCCATGATCACAGATTGATCAGATGTTCAATGCAAGAACCCATTGAGGACCGGTGTTCAGGAGTAGTCACAGCAAGAACATCACAGATGCTGCAGAATCTCTTGTAGACTAAAAGGGCTGAGGGAACACAAGCTGACATGGATTGCTGTAGCACCGATTAATTTTTACTCACATTGTTACAAACTATTTGGTCAACACTATTGCTTTAAAAAAAATCAGCCGATTCCATTGATAATCGACAGAACAGAATCAGGATCAAAAAGTGTAGATCAGATAATCGTAAAGTAAATCTCATTTCTGAATGTTTTGTAACCAGAACAAGGTTTAAAAGACTACTCTATTTTGATATCAGTGATGTAAATGATAATATGGCAACGCCTATTTGGGGCTGGCGTGAGCTAGCTTCATTACTGACACTGAAAGATTCTCATAGTAGGGGAGCTGATTACACAAAATATGGGGATTTGTGCATCTTGCTGGCATACAACATAGCTGTGATTATTTTTGTAGTTTCTTCTTTGGTTGTTTACGTCTGCAAGGATAGCCAGGATTTAAAGATCTTGGATTAGTTTCTTTATCCCCCCCCCCAAACTCTTTTGTTTGCAGTTTTTGTAGTCCCGAGTGGTGATGAGTCTCTCTACTACCTATGATTGTACTATGTCTATTTATCTTTGAATAAGATTGGTGTGTAATTCACTTCTTTCTGGGGGAAAAAACCACCAGTGCTTTGTTAGTTCTTCCTTTCTTTCTTCTCCTCTTTTTTTCTTTTTTTGGGGGACATATCTCTTATCCTTTGCTTTCTGTTTCCTTCTTTTTATTCTCTTATTTTCTCGTACCACATAGGATCAAGAATATACCAACAAAGATGAGCATTCAAATCAGGACTTGACCAGACTAATTCTAATCCTGTTTCCCATATTCTTAGACCCTTACCTAGAAGAATCTTGCAGTGAACAGTGTAAAATTTGGAAGGTGCAAATGTCCTTGAAAGCCTAGTGTTTTATCCTTTTCTCTGATTTCTTAACCTTGGTCAACATGAATCCTGTAGGAGACAATGTAAGATTTGGAAGGTGCAAACATTCTTTAGGGCCTATTCTTCAAGTGGCAATTTAGGAACAAATTGGAGACAAAAGATAAGAGACAAAAGATAAGCCTGCAAAAACATAGGATAGAAGCTGAGGAAACGTGCCCACAGCATCTAGAGATGACAGAAAACAGGAACCATATTCTAACCAAATGTCTGCTTGCAAAAGATGTATAGAAGGATTGCAGAGTGCAGTTGGGAGATTAGGCAAACAGTATTGTCACAGGTGAAAGGACATCTTGTCAGGACGAAGTCCAAAAAAGAGATGGAAAGGATTGTGATTCATGCTTGGTCATGAACGGTATTGTCACAGGTGAAAGGACATCTTGTTGGAACAAAGTCCTAAGAGAAGATGAGAAGGATTGTGATTCATGTTTACTGCTGACATTACATGAGTCATGAACAGGATAAAAACAAACTCCTTTCTTCCTTATTTTTCCTTTCCTTTTCTTTTTTTCTGTTAGGTTTGGGGGGGGGGGGGGCAGGAAAATCAACACAGAAGACCTGCAACCCTTTGCGACAAGATGATAATGAAGTAGTATTGATAATGTGCTTCATTCTACCTTTAAAAAAGATAATACGGTAGGAAAATGATGGTGTACAATGAAGGCTTATGACTTTATCAATCTTAAGAGAACGCACAAAAATGTCTACACATGCGCCAATTTGCAGGTACTGTGCACGAGGACATCTATTAGTAAGACCTGCTCAAGAGCTCCCATTCTCAACTACGAATGAGGGTGCAACAGCTGAGCATGAAGACCTTCAAAACATCAACAAGTCAACACTAGAGGTAAGATGTCAAAATCACACTGCAGGTCCAGCTGGTGGCATCTGGTTCCTTAATTTGTTGTTCTTTTAGAGACCCTAGTATCCATCATTTTTCTTCCTAGGAATAACTGAATCTAAGATGATGAGACCTACATTAGGGAAACAATTATTTTCCAAGTTGTGGGCAACACTAAGATATCAAATAATGTAGTGACACCTACATTAGTGTTAGTTTCCAAGTCATAGGCAACATAAAGATATCATATCATCACATGTAAAATATTGAGCATGGTCCTGGCTCGTTTGGGAATCCAGCATACCAAGGCACAAACTGGTCCACTTTAAAAGACATATAAAAGGCCTGATCCCATGCACCCCCCTCCACCCTCGATCCCCTTTGCCCTCTCCACCCCCGATCCCTAACCCTAGATGGCATCTTCAGCAACTGCCAATGCTGTTGATGGTCGAACCCTGGCATCCCTCGGCTCAGGCATTTGGATGACATCAACCCCAGCTCCGGTCAGCTCTGACATTCTCTCCCTCCGCGAGGTAATGCCCTCTCTCTGTTTTGTATCTGTTTTTGCGATATTTAATCTTTTATGTCTCTCTTTCTCTCTCTCTCTCTCTCTCTCTTTGTGATATTTAATCTTGCACGTATATATCTGAATTTGTTATATTTTTTTTAACTAAATGTCACCTCAAATGCCTAGGCCATCACCTAGGTGTTTGAGGCTAACGCAACCCTCCTCTGCCTCTGACAAAATAGCTTGTTAGTTACAGTTGCTTTCCCCATAACATAAGGGTTATCTGCATTTGGGGTCTTTCTCTAGAGGTACCTCACCTCTAGACACCAGGACTTACGGTCACTTTCACTTTGATTTGATGGTACATCCCACTCTTACTTTGAGAAATATTATATAAGCAAAGGTTTCTCAGAAATAATGCAACCAGTTAGTGAATAGAAAACTACCTTCTTGGATGCAGTCTAGGTTCAGGGAAATACCCAGGGAGCTCGCCCTATTAATGGATAATTAGCCTGCCTGACCTATCCTGCACAAGGCCAGTCTTGAACTGATCTTTTAGGCCCATCAGTGGGCCTGGCCACATATTCTTGGATCATCTAACATATGAGTAGGGTTCAATCTTATTTTTCTGGTATGGTGAGCCGCATATATAATAAAGTCTATACATGGAGTGACATGCCAAAAATTGTGCTTATCAGAAGTAGGTAACTGGCATACTGATGAACATAGAAGGCAGTACCGGTTTCAGTACCGGTTTCGGCCGGGTCCGAAACCAATTAAACTATTATTTTTTTCTTAAAAGGCTACATTTGGTTTCGGCCGAAACCGGGCCTTGGGTGTCGTTTCGTTTCGGTCCGAAACCGAAACGTTTCGGCCAAAATGTTTCGGTTTCGGCCGAAACTGCCATCTATGCTGATGAAGGATTAATATGTCAGGATCACTGACAAAAAATGGGCTTCAAAGGGGTTTAAAGGACCTGAAGTTTCCTGGGTCCATATATTATGAGGCAGGGTTGTAGGGATTGTCAGGTTGGTGGGCTCAATAAGCTTCACATTGTTGGGGGTTTCTTAAGTGATGAGCTGAGCTGGGCCAAGGGTGGATAAGCCCACCCAAGCCCAAACCATGGACATCCCTCAAACCTTTATAAGTGTTTAAACGAAGAGGAAAGAGACAAATTTCATGTAGGATATGTGATCTTCTCCAGGGCAAATATCAGCCAAAGAGTACACAATTCCATCCCAAAATGTCGTGCTTTCTTTTCAACTTAGAGAACCACTAATTGAAAATCAACCTTCTTCAAATGATTACTGGAGGTGATTTAACATTGTCTTCTGTTATTTGTTTCCCACATGTTTTAACTATAAAGTTCAGGAGCTTCAGGCCATAGAAGGAGAGTCTCGTGGATCAGGAAGGTAATTAACTTTACCTATACATGACATAATTAATTTTACTCATACATGACTCACTATGGAATTGACCGTGCAATCTACAAGCATATAGCACAAAACATTTCCAAAGAAGGATATAGAAGAGATCATATTAACTAAAACATTTGTGCCATTCCCCAAACACAAGGAGCCTACATTTCAAAGAAAAGATACATGAACTATGTATATCATCACTCCTAGCTTGAAGCAACCTTAAACCAGGGTAGAGGCCTCAATATCCATGAAAATTAAAACCCACATTAGTGAGCAGCTGGAAAATCTGTTCCTCCATACTGAAGATCATATCTGTGTCTATAACTATTTCTATGACAACATGATGACAACATGCAATGAAGCTACAAACAGTGTCTCCTGTGGCACTATGCAGAAATTATACGGGCTTAACTAGAGTCCATATCACCTTTAGAAGTTCGGAAGGGCGAAATCCTCCAATCCACAAAAAAAATCGTTCCGCAGATGTTTTCCACATGCCAGACATCAGATAGAAGACATCTGCTTTAGCAGCAATCGCTTTCATACGGAAAAGTTCATCGTAGTGGCTCATTACACTTTCTACAAGCATTCGAAGCTCTATATCAGAGATATGTGCCTGTAATGCAGCTCTTAACTCACATATCTGCCTATTTTGCTCTTCAACCCAGTGTCCATATTCCATCTCAAATGCCGCGATACCTACAAATCCCATTATTTAGTAGTAGGATAATCTTTGTAAGTTTGAAGTCCGTTAATTTTGGTAAAGAAAAGTATAACATATTCAGTCAACAAATTCCTAGACATAATCACTAAGCTGTAGAAACCAAATAAAAAATAAAAAGGATACCTGAGTTAATAGTTGTTGGCAATCCAAGAACAGAATCTCCTAAATTTCCACCCCTATGAACACCCTACAACACAGTGGACATGGTAGAATCAGGTTATAGGAAAGAACAATTAATCAAGCATAAGCCTTCATCAATATGGTGTGGTCTAGGACCTTCTAGAAAACTCAATCAGAAAGAAATGTAGGATGGCTAGGATCTGATGTAAAAATCCTGGTCTGGTTGAAATAAAAGGAAACCACAAAAATATTCTGGCTCACAATTCAATTTTTTACTCAGGGAACTTCAGCGGGAAAACATTTTAGAGTGAGATTAAATACCAAAAGAAAGGGAACTACTAATCTTTACATGTCAGAACATCAACCACTTAAAAGCCTCATTTTATTTTCCAAGACTCTGCCATTCTCCTATCCTAAAGAGCAGTTAGGGAAGCAGACATCAAACTTGAAACTTGTTTTCATGTTCCCGGTAGGATAGCAATCAGTCTTCAATCAGATTACATCATAAAGATAAACCAAACACATGATTCATAAACAATTTTCCACTCACTTGTGGCCTAGCTCGATCGAGCTCATTCTCTAACTGTGACAACTGCATACGACTTGATTCCAGTTGTTGAATATATGCCTACAAAAAAAATATAAGTTATAATATGCTAACACATCAATAATTGAACACCTCAATCATACCTTCTTCTTGAGACGACTTTTCCTAGCAGCTTCCCGATTTTGTGCAAGACGTCTTAATACCTACAAAACAAGCATGCATTTAATAAAAGTGTGCCTCACATGCTTAAATTTCTAAGAATTGACAAGAAGGGTGATCAAAGTATGCAGAATCCAGCACAAGCACTTGAGGAACGGAAATGCAAACCTCAAATCTACTTAAATGATGGCATGTTCCATGATTTTTTTCCCTTTTCATAACTTTCTGAAGGGGTGGGGAAATGCAAGAGCAGACCTCGATAATAAAAAAAACCATAGAAAAATTATCCTGTTACTTTGGCTTAGTAACATTGAAAAAAATATGGTGGTGGCTTAGACTTGGAAGAAGAAATCACCGACATTCCAATGAAAATTTACAATTGTCACATTGATATTGACCTCCCACTAATTGTATCCAAAACCTAGCATACGCCCATTAATCAACAGATGACTAACTTTGAAGATAAATTACTAGCCAATGTTAGCTGTCCAGTAGTGAGATCTACAACAACAATAGTAATACAATCACATGAAAACAATATCTAGAAAAATAGTTGTATCAAAATAAAATAAATGCTTCGATTATCAATGACAAAATATGTCACTAGCCCTTATAAAAAGTGTATTGGACAGGAGCAAATTGGTGACACCCATTATGCACATCAACGATGAAGGGGTGGTTGGGTGGGGAGGGTTGAATTGAGGAGCAGTTCACTCACTTTGCCCCCCATCCCATTTAAGTGTGCAACAAACAAGGACATATCATTCTGGCGAACATGGTTCGCCCTTCCAAGGGTGTTCTCGGAGCTCGACCTCCTCTGGTCGTCAGAACAGTTTCTCCCCAGAGGGGTGCTGCACATGAGTGGGGGTTTTCGTGGGCTGGCTGGTGGTAGGAATGTGGTGTGCTTTCAGTGCGGGAGAGAGGGCCTATCCAGAGGGTCTGCAGGGTCCGGCTGCCGGACGGGGCGGGTGCTGGGATGCCGGCTCCTCTAGCCCAGTCATATGCCGAAGTGGTACGCTCAAATGTCCGGAGTCTGCCTAGGCAGTGCAGGGAGGCAGTCAACATCGGCCAGATCCCAAGTGAGCTGGTCCCTGACCGTGTCTGCTGGCTGTGGAGATGCCTGTGGGTGGCACCAGTCGACGGTCAGGTGGAGGAGGAGAAGGTCCTTCGGCTGCTGGCCTCGTGGGGAGAAGGCAGGGAGATTCGTTGAGTCAACCTCTCGGGTTTCGTGGCGATCGGCTGGATGGAGGAGCAGGCTGAGGCGGCTGTGGATGCTGGTTACGCAGTGGGGAAAGGGACCCTTCTTCGGATATGACGCTGGGAGTTGGATAGGGGCGCATTCCCAGACCCTAGATGCTTGGAGGTGGGGATCTCCATCGAGGGCCTACCGTTGTTCCTGTGCACTGAGGAGGGGGTGGAGACCGTGGTGCGTGGCTTTGGGGGATCGGTGGTCCCAAGCAAGGTTCGCAGTACCGGTATCGGAACCGGTGCCGGTCAGGGCCGGTACTGGTACCGGTACCGGTACCCGTATGTATTGGCCGATACCGATACGGTACCACTTGGCAGTTGGCCCCCCTATGTTAGTGTACATATGTACATGGGTTTAAAACTTGAAAAAATGTTAAAAAATCAGAAGAATTAGGAAAAGTTAATAGAATGCAAAATCCAACATGATTGAACAATCTAACACATATATTGAGAAATTGAGGTGTTGATGTAATGAAATTTGATACTTAAAAACATGTAATTGAAAATTTGACTCAATCATGTGCCGCTGCGGGAGGGGAGTGGGCCTGAGAATGGAGGAGGGGGGAGGCTTGGGATCTCAACTCACGAGACTGCAGAGTGCAGCATGTGAGTTGAGGGAGGCGCTTAATTGGGTGGTCCGATGGAACGAACTGGGCTAGACTGGCCCCGGTTCGTTTGGGTTTCTTTTAGTTTTTTTAATAGGTACTGGTACCGATACCGATACCAGTCGGTACCGTCCGGTACGGTACCGAGACGACCCGCCCGGTACCAATACGTATGGGGCGGTACTGTGAACTATAGTCCCAGGTACCGCCACATTTCTCCCGACAAAGACCCTCATGACGAGCCACTTGGCGGTGAGGGTAAGCAGTCCGGAGGTGGTGCCTAGGAGTCCAAGACGTGCATCACCTGTTGGGTGTGAAGTTACCCTCATCATGACGGCATCCCATCGGCCATGGGAAAGTAGGCGTGGATGACAACATACGTTGCTCTTAGGATCCTCCCACTCCTCCGCAACCATTGACGGTGATCCGTCTTCCCCTGTATGATCTGATCTTGACCGTTGAAGTCGGAGCATCACAGCCGCCTCCCCCTTTTAAATAGATGCGGGAAGCAGTCACTGAAGAAAATTTCCTTGCACTAACGCTTCTTGCTTGTGTGATTGCCGCGCACTTTCTTATTCGATAAGCATCGTTGAGTATTACGCAAGAGTCTTGAGGGGCAGGTTTTCGTGCTTGGGCTAGTTGATCTCATCTTCCAATGGGATCTGCTGGCTCCAAGTGCGGTTCTTGGCTGGACAGATCCTATAGACCTGGATGGCTGGCTCTGGTGAGCGGCTCATTGACCCTACCATCAGATACTGATTCGTCATCCCAAGGGGTAAGTTGGTCACTCCTCCCTTAGGAGTAGACTAGTCAGCCTCTCCTATTAGTGGCTGCTCGATTGACTCCGGCAAGCGGCGCGTTTGCCTTTCCAATGAATGTAAATCCGATGTCTGTCGTTTCAAGGGACTGGTTGGTCATTTCTCCCTTATGAGCAGACTAGCTGGTCCCTCGTTGGTGGTGGTTGCTCAGCCAACTCTGACGAGTGGCATGTTCGCCTTTCCAACAGACGTAAGTCCATAGGTTGCCATTTCGAGGGGCTCGTTCGTCCTTTTCTCCAATCGGGAGCGGACTGGTTCACCTTCCTCTTGGAGGTATAAGGCCCCCAGGCAGAGTTCCTGTAATTAAATTATGAGGAACATTACATTGTAATAGGCTCCAATCTTTATTGATAGTAAGCCTTCAAGTTTACAGAATTCCAAGTGCGAGGGACTTCTCGACCGTTGAGTGTGGCGAGTCTGTACGCCCTTTTCCGAGCACTTCCACAATTCTCTATGGACCTTCCCAATTGAGAGCCAATTTCTCCACGGCTACTCGTGGGTCTGCGACACTGGCGCGCCGTAGGACCAACTCACCAGAGAACAAGAGGTGTTCCTTAACCCAAGCATTGTAATACTGAGCCAATCGCTGGTGGTAAACCATCAGACGTACTCGGGCTCGCTCTCTGTCCTCGAATAGTAGGTCCAAGTTCTCCCATAGTGTTTGGTTATTGCGCGCCTCGTCGAACCGTCCCACTCTGAGAGTGGGGTTGGAGATTTCCACCAGAATTACCGCCTCTGTCTCATAGGCTAAATGGAAAGTGGTTTCTCCAGTGGCTGTCCAAGTAATCGTGTGGTGTGTCCACAAGACACCGGGTATTGCGTCTACCTAGGACTTGCTGGCCTGTTGCAAGCAGGTCTTGATGCCTTAGAGGAGGGTCCGGTTAACGTTCTCCGCTAATCCATTAGCTTGGGGGTGCCCCACTGACGTGTAGTGATTCCAGATCCCCAGTTCCGAACAATTCTCACGGAAGAAGGTGCTATCAAACAGGCGACCGTTGTTGGTAGTGAGGACTCGCAGGATGCTAAACCGGCAGATGATGCTCCGTAGGATAAACTTCTAGAATGCCTTGCCAGTGATCTTGGCGAGCGCTTCTGTCTCCGCCCATTTGGTGAAGTAGTCGATGGCGGCGATCAATAACTTTTTCTGGACCTGAGCCTCAGGAAAGAGACCAAAGATGTCCACTCCCCAACAGGCAAAGGGGTAGGGGTCCATCAAGCCATGGAGCGGAGTTGCAGGCTAGTGATACAGATGTCCGAACCTTTGACACTGGTCGCACTGCCAGACATACTTGAGGCAGTCCTACTACATGGTCGACCACCAGTACCCTTGTTGGAGCAAGCCCCTAGCTAGTGCTCGGCCTCCAACGTGGCTACCGCAAAGTCCCTCATGGACCTCACAGATAGCTTTCTCTGTCGCAGTGGGGAACAAACACTTGAGGAGAAGCGAGGAGAGTGAACACCGATAAAGGCACCTGTCAACAAGCGTGAAATGGGCAGCCTGGGTCCTCACGCGCCGTGCCTCCGAGCGGTCCTTTGAGAGTTACTGTCGGCAAAGATAGTCCAAGATGGGGTCCATCCACGACGGCTCATAGTCAATAACATTGACTTGGGGATCTGACTCCCCAATGCTTAGTTGCCGCAGTTCTTCAATCAGGACTAATCGAGAGCTAATCAATGTTAAGGACGAAGCGAGACGAGAAAGGGCATCGGCTCGAGCGTTCTCCGCTCTTGGGATATGCACAACCTCGAAATGTCAGAGACCTGAGGCGACCTCCTTGACCTTCCAAAGATAGCAGGTCATGACGGGCTCTCGAGCTTCATATCTCCCTTTACCTGATTAGTAACCAGGAGTTAGTCGTTGTAGCTCGCAGGCGGAGGGCTCCTAGGTGCTTGGCCATGCAGACGCCGGAGATGAGGGCATCGTATTCGGCTACATTGTTCGACACCGAGAAGTTAAACCGCAGGGCGTACTGGAGCTCGATCCCTTTGGGCGAGGAGAGAACCGGACCTGCTCCGCTATCACTGGAGCACGATGACCCATCGACATATAACTCCCAGGTAGACTCCGTAGAAGAGTCACCCTCTCCATCGTCAAGGAGTGTGCATTTAGCAATGAAGTTAGTCAGCGCTTGGGCTTTAATGGTCGTCCTAGGATGGAAGTATATGTCGAACTCTCCCAAGTCAATGGCCCACTTGATCAATATCCTTGATGCGCCAGGGTTCTGGAGAACCTGAAGTAGGGGTTGGTCAGTGGGAACCACTATAGAATGGGCGAGGAGATACAGTTGCAACTTCGGGGCGACCGTCACTAGGGCGAGAGTGAACTTCTCCGCTTAGGAGTGGCGAAGCTCTGCTCCTTGGAGCACCTTACTGATGTAGTAGACAAGCTTTGTGACTCTGCCCTCTTCCCGGGAGAGCACAACACTGAGTGTGCTCCGCATCACGGATAAATAAAGTAACAACTGCTCACCGGATAGGGGTTTGGAGAGGACAAGAGGTGAAGATAGGTACCTTTTAAGTTCTTCGAAGGCGTTATCGCACTCCTGGTCCCACTCAGCGTGCCCCTTTCTTTCTGGCAGCTTATGCGCTTGCCTGATCAGCTTGAAGGGCAAGTAACGCTCGGCAACCCTATAAGAAGCGGTTAAGCGATGCAACGCGACCGGTGAGACACTGTACATCGCGCACACACTCGTGTCGCTTCATTTCCAATACCACCCTTATATGTTCCGAGTTGGCTTCTATCCCCCAGTAGGTGACTAGGAATCCAAGGAATTTTCCGGAGCGTACCCCGAATGCACACTTGTTTGGGTTCAGCTTCATGTTGTATCTTCGAAGAGTGGTGAATGTCTCCGCAAGGTCTGCTAGGTGTTCGGTCGCTCAGAGGCTCTTGACGAGCATGTCGTCGATATATACCTTCATGTTGCGGGCAATCTAGGAGTCGAACATGTGGTTGACAAAACGTTGATACGTCACCCCCGTGTTCTTCAATCCGAAGGACATCCTTGTGTAGCAGTAGAGGCCGCGGTCGGTGACGAAGGTGGTCTTGTCTTGGTCGAACTTGTGCATGCTGATCTGGTGATAACCGGAGTACGCGTCCAAAAAGCTCAGCATCTCGTGCCTGGATGTCACGTCAACAAGCTGGTCGATGCGCGACATGGGAAGCTGTCTTTTAAGATGGCCTTGTTGAGGTCGGCGTAATCGATGCACATCTGTCACTTCCCGTTGCTCTTGAGAACTAGAACTACATAGAAGATCCACTCTGAGAACTGAGTGAGTCTCAGCAGTTTGGAGTGTAACTTGTCGCTCACTTGTTCCCATATGATGGCATGTCGCTCTGGGTTACAGTGATGCCTCCACTGTTGGATCGGACAACAGTGCAGATCCAGCTTGAGTTGGTGAGTGATCACCTCAGGGGGAATGCCAAGGAGCTCATCTTCGGACCAAGCAAACACATCTTCGTTGGCTTCTAGGAAATTCTGGAAAACCTTCTTCTCTTCGTCGGATAGGAGGGAACTGATCTTCAAGATCATGTTGGGGTCTTCTACAATCTGGATGAGATAAAGGTCCTCGACTGGAGTTCCTCCGCTGATTCCGAGTTCATCCACCCTTGGCTTCTTCTCGGGTGGAGATACTCCAGTCGTCTTCTCCTTGGTCGAGATAAAGTAGCATCTCACCCCTGACTTCTCCTACTCTATGCGGAGTTGGGAACTTGAGTTTTTGGTGATATGGCGAGAGGACTCCCTTAAGCACTCCCAGGATTCCACAGCCAATGATGACATTGTATCCGAACATTCCCCTTATGACCGTGAAGTAGGCCACGAAGGTGACATGTCGTGGAATGGTTCCCAATGTGATTGGCAGGGAAATCCGACCTTCGAGGTAGACAGTGGACCCAAAGAATCCCAACAGGGGGGTGTGCAGCGAGGTAAGGCGAGAGGAGTCCACGCCCATCAGAAGAAGACAGTCATAAGAAATTACATCTAGACCACATCCATTATCAACTAGCATACGATGCATAGTACATTGATTTATAGTTGCAGAAATGACTAGAGCGTCGGTATGGGGAGTGGCCACGCCCTCCAAATCCTCATCTGAGAACATGACAGGTTCTTTGAGGTGTTCCTTCGCCGGGGATCTCGAGGGTGAGACGTGGGTGTGCTCAACCTGGTTTACCCTTTTGGTGTAGGAGCGGCGCCTACTCGAGCTATCCCCCACCTGAAGCCAGCGGTTGAAGCCCAAAATTGATAAAAAAAATAATAATAAATAAAAGAATAATATATATATATACTAGTCAAAGGAACGCGCTTCGCGCGTAAATTTATATTAAATTTTTTATGTTAAATAACAAAAATTTAGACAATAACAAAATATAATCGCTAGGCCTCGATGGCATTCTAATTACAATCACAACTTATTGACCACCATAAAGTACAACAAGAATATGTAAAGTACTCAAAATTTAGTCTGATCCAATATTTGTCCTTCTATCTTAATGCATTATATTTTACTTAGTAGATCAAATTAATAATTTTGAGCTACCTATGAATGATAAGTGATGAGATCACATGATGAACCAGTGAACCAACAAACAAATATATCAAAAAAAACACCTACTCTTATTTTATATGTTACAAAAATGCATGCTGAATTATAAGGGAGGACCAATGAGGCCAGTTGATCATTTTCTTGTGCATAAGCCCGTACAATTAAAGAACAATCATTACTTAAAATTTTTTTAAAAACAATTTTATCAGATGTCTCTGAAGATAAGTCCTGCCTCGACATGAGAGATATATACGGCAGACAAGTTTTTGGTTGCTAAGCGATATGGGATTATTATGAGACCTCAAGCACTTCATCGAGGTTTCACACCTCAGCTATTTCTTTAATTAGCATCTAGCCCTTTATCCAAAGATAATAATTTATCTTTCAGCTCAGGTTCTGATTGACTGATGAAATATAGAATTGAGGTTATGGTTGACTGATGAAATACAGAATTGAAGAAGATTATTCTCGTGAGTGGTCAATGTATTAATTATTATCCGTTACTTGTTGGTTGCTTGAGTGGGTGGGGTTTGGTCGTATGGAATTAAAATTAAGGTTGGCTGGATATTTTGGGGGTGTCCTGCATCGCTGATCGACCAAGGGGGGAGCTGCTAGAATATTGCTTGGACCACGTGACAGACAGAAAGTGGAGGAGTACGTGTGGCGGCCTGTGCTCCAACCATGGCCATCGATCCCTTATAAATCTCATTAACTGGACATTAATTAATTAATTCTCGGCCTCCTATTAATATTCCTCTCCTATATTTCTATTTGTCGGTCAGATTTTCGACGTAATTTGTCTCTTGGTGCTTGACACCAAGGAGCCTGATCTTACCAATGTTTGCGCACTCACATTCTATGGTCCACATATTTCATCCCGATAATTAATGCCTCCTTAAATATATATCTATTCTATATCTATGTATATTATATACTATAAGAGAATATAGTGATTTTTTTCCGTCGGTTCGGTGACAATGTTTAACTTTTAAGTTGGGTTCCGGTTTGATTGTCACTTCTCTCGACCGGACTATGCTACGCCCACTACCCAATACCCAGGTGACAGATTTCTTCCCCCACCACCAGAAAATCCCAATATGACCACTGTCGCGCGAGGAGGGTTACATGCACCCACATAATCTACTTATTGTTGTATGAATCAAATATTATAACCAGGCTCAATGCCTGAAAATGATTATCCATGTTGACGTCGTTTTATGTATTCTGGAATAAAAATCAATCAATATCTTTTTCCTCCCGAGGAATTCCCAAATAGTAAGTTACGTGATGCTTGACTCAGTTAATTGATAAGATCATCTCGTGCAAGGGATATATATTCTCCACATAATTTATAATTCTCTTTTCCTATTGAGACAGATGAAAATTCATATAACACTGTGATCACATCTGGAGCATATATATATATATATATATATACCAAATAACGTAGCAGGTAATGACATGATCTTGACATCACTAAGGCTCACATCCCAAACAAAGGTTTCAGTTAGGCCACTGATTCATTGAACCTAACCAATGTTTTCATTTGTTGTCCTATAGTACTCTCATCTACTTTTAATTTACTTACCTTAATTACTCGATCTTAGATAGATTAATAGAGTTTTAAAAAAGTTAGTTTATCTTTATTTGACTATCTAATCAATAACTAACTCATTTGCTTTTATGTAACCCTCTAACTAATTAACTAAGTAATAATTATACGTACACTCTTAAAATCTTTCAAGTTCTATTCTATATGTACACCCGAAAAATCGTATATCTATGCCACTGATATACATTAACTTCGTTGGAGTCTGCTATGATATGGAGAACAGGAACTTCGTTGGCTGTGGTTAGATGGCTGTGACGGTGGCTTAATTGTCATCATCGATCCGCGCCTTCCATGTTCTTCTCAATATCTAGCTAGAGGTTTTTTAATTATTAACCCATCACACGCACGCACAGAAACGAAAGACGCGGCAAGACAGGCATGGTAATTATTAACCCACCACACTCATGCACAGAAACGACGCGGCATGTAATTATTAACCCACAACACGCACGCACGAAAATGGCGCGGCACGTAATTGACAGGCATAGCGACGTCGAACCGGCGGAAAAAAACCGTTGTATTCTCTTATAATATATATATATATATATATATATATATATATGGAGGCCTACCCCCCCATTCCCTCCATAAGGGGGTTTGGACTGGATCCAACACCCAAGTGGAGGGTTTAGACCGGATCCAACCCCCACTTAGGAGTTTGGACCGGATCCAACCTCCCATGAGGGTTTTGGACAGGATCCAATCCCCACATGGGGGTTTAGACAGGATTAAACCCCCAAATGAATATTTTGGATCGGATCCGACCCCCCAAGTGAATGGTTTGGACATGATCAATCTACAACCACCCGAAGGCTCTATAAATACCCTTAGTAGGACCCAGATGAGAACACACAAAGAACGTAGGAATAGCGCAGGAGAGAAGGAGAGTGCGAGTGCTTGTGCTTCTAAAGGCCCATCCTTTGGGTTGTATTTGTACTTGTATTGTGCTTGTGCTCACAGTGAGGGCATATTATAAAATTGTCCCTCCTTGAGTCCGCACACATGTTCTTGTGTTGTAGTTAATGTAATCTTATTGTAAATATTTTGAGAAAAATAATGTGATTCTCTGAAATAATCAAGAATCCCATAAGCACCCCAACTTTTACAAAAAAGGTCTGCATAGATGCCCTTGCGGTGATGTCCCTTGTGTCACTCCTTGGAGAGGGATTATAAGAAATTTTTCTTCCAGAGGGGCAGACATGAATTATAAGAAAATTTTCTTCTAGGGGGCTCCGCCCCTCCGGAAACCCCGACGTTGCATTGATAGACGCATAAAGTTAGACCCCAACCCATGAGAGCTCGAGAAGGAGAAGCAATCTCCTGAGAGTCTTTGGACAGTGCACCTCCACCAAGGAGGGACTTGCACCTCATGCCAAGATTACATGAAAACCCCTGTTCAGTCTAGAGGTGACAAAAGTATCCCTGGTCTAGACAAGCTACACAAATACCCCTGAACTTTTCTAGAACCCTACTCAAAGGATAATTACAAATAAACCCAGAAAGGGTTCAAAACCTCAAATAAACTCAAGAAATAGTCCAAAACTAAAAAAATATCTCGGAAGGGTCAAAAATTACAAAAATACCCCAAAAAGGTCGGAAACTGCCAAAATACCCATGAAGGGTCGGAAATTGAAAAAATACCGCATGAGGGGCAGAAATTGCCAAAATACCCTGGAAGGGTCAAAAACTATAAAAATGCCCATGAAGGGTCAAAAACTGCACAAATACCCAGAAACAGTCGAAAATTGGAGAGATACCCAGGATGGGTCAGAAATTGCAAATATACCCAAAAAGGGGGGGTTTGATCTCTATGAAACTCGAATTCAACCATATGTTCTGGTGGTGAAATGAATGCCAAATGTAAATCAAATGACCTGACTATGTAATCGGGATTTCATGTATTTTGTAAAGATGAATCCAAAGAATGAAATGTTTAGTTTTCTCCTGCAAATGTGTATCTCTAATGGGTGATCTCTTTGATCAAATCTGTTAAATAAAACCCTCAATATCACAGCGGATATTGTGCAGGTCGAAAAGCGTTTCTTTGGTAATTAATCAAAAGTATTCGAACTTTACGCCGATGTAAAAAAACATAGACTACGGTCGATGGAGAAATGTCCCGTACCTGAACCCAAATCATCTGATAAACCTAAATTCACGGAAATAATAATGCACCCACTACTTAAATAACCACTAATGTGCATTTTCTTCTTTAAAGATACAATATTTATTTATTTCCGTGAGTTAAACACTGACCCACCAATGATCATCATTATTTCCCTTATGAGTGGTTGATTGTCAATGGGAGGAGGGGTATCAGCACCCTCCTCTGTTGTTGCTCTTCGACCTTGGCCACGAACTTGTCAAGGAGGCCTCGTTGAACTAGGTCCTCAAGTGCATCTTTGTGCTGGATGCACTCTTCAATATTGTGGCCATGGTCGCGGTGGAAGCAACAATACTTCCTCATATTTCTCTTCCTTGGTTCGGACTTCATCTTTCCGGGCCACCGTAGTAACGGTTCTTCTCGGATCTCCATGAGGATTTACTCGGGGAGAGCAATTAGGGGAGTATACTGCTTGTAGACAGGCCTCCCCTTGGGTGCGTCATGGTCGTGGCACTCCCTCTTCCTACGATTGTGCCCGGGCTACTTGGCCAAGCAATTCTGCTCGGAGTGGTCGCCTCCGACTGCTCGGCCAAGTGCCGCAGCGCTCTTGATGTGACACGACCTTGGACTTAAGCAAGCAAGCACATTCGCAATCTAAATGGGCCAATTTGGGCCGCCGCTCTCTCGTCGCTCACCCAAGCCCGGGGTAACTTGGCAATGCCAAGGTGAGGTTGAGGGGTTGGGCCCTTGCTGGTAGAGGGCCAGCAAGGCCAAGACTTGATTCCCAATGGATGTGGAAGCCCAAGACAATGGGGCCGACCAAGTGCCAAAGGCACCGGTTTCTCTCTTTTCCCACGGTGATCACTTATAGCACAAGAGCTTAAGGATCGGGCTCTCATTCACGGCCAGCGGAGTTTATGAACTAATATTGAAAGAACAAGCACAAATTAGAGCAAAGTTTGGAGCACTTACTCGACCGGTTTGAAGAAACCGGTCCCGCTCGGAGACGAGGGCGAGCGGGGAAGCGTGGGTTCCCCACACGCCGCGCCGGGGTAGCTTGACCTGTTTAAGCTATTACAACACTACACCCCATGCAAGGGGGGGATCGTGGGGAAGGAAGATGATAGTTACATCCAAACACTACCTCCACACAGGGAGGGGCCTTCAGCCGGCCAAGCGGGGAGGGGAAACTAGTGCTAAGAGTGATGAAGAAGTGATGACACCGAATCAGCCTTCTCTCTGTAATAGCTGACAGACAGAGGGTGTGGAGGCCGCAGAACTCTCTCTGGAATTTTGCTGAGGGTGAGACTAGTGGGGATCTCTTCGTCTCTGGAACAGGAGTGCCTCTGAATTTTTCCAATTTCTTCAGGGGTAGCTGGCGGCCTGGGCGGGAGTACGAACAGGGTTGCTGAATCTCGGACTGTCTGCAACAGACTATCAACAGCAGGAAGACAGGCTGCCCCGACCGTTCCTGAACTCCGAATCAGTCACCGTTAGAACCGTTGGAACCGTGGGTGAGTCCTCTTTACAGCAGAACAAACGGGGATGCCAAAAGATGCCGGTGAAGATCAGAGGACTCAGAAAAGTGAGGAGTGGTCGATGCAGACAGTGGGAAGGAGAGTCGAACGCCTGAGGAAGAAAATTGGTAACTTCTGCTGCAAGATGCCGAACGGAGTTCGCTTCTTGGTTCTGAAAGTAGACAGGGAGAGGAAGAACTTTGCAGAAGAGCTCGTGGCCTGATTCCTCTGGGGTTTGTCGTGGTGAAGCTTTCTCTCCGGATCAGGATCTCTGCAGAGCTAGCTCCTGGTTTCCAACAGCAGGTTGCAGAGGATGCCCGGCAGCTCCCGACCTCGGAATCAAGCGCCGTCAGAGTCGTTGGAATCGTGGACGAGTCCTCTTCGCAGAAAAACTGACAGGGAAGCCAACCGATGTCGGAGAAGACTAGGGGATGCAGAACAATGGCGACTGGTCGGTGCAGACTATGAGTAGCAGATCTGCGTAGCTGAGGGAGAAAAATGAGAACTCTGGATCACGAACGCCGAATGAAGTTCTGTTTCTTGATTCTGGAAGTAGACTGGGCGATGAAGAACTTTGAAGAAGAACTCGTGGACTGATTCCTTCGGGGTTCGTCGTGGCAGAGCTTCTAATCTGGCTCAGGTCCTCAGCCGAGGCAGAACTGCGCAGTTGTGGGAGAATGGACCTCCTGGACGGCTCGGAGATCGGAAGAAGATGAAACCACTTCTGTTGCGAAGGAGACTGGTAGACGCTTCCGACGATGGCTCTTGGGTCTTCAAACTCGTCCGGAGAAGTCGTGGTGGCCGCTGCAAGTTGCTGGTTCATCTGCAACCTCTGGACAGCAAACTGCAACTTCGAAGTAGCTTCCAATGACCAAGAAAGAAGAAGGGGAAGGGGGTAGATGAGTGTGGGAGTGACCCCTGGTTGTAAGGGGGTCTTGGAGGGGGTGTTCTAAGGTGTGGGAGGTGGAGAATAAGGTCTGGAAGAGGGTCCAATAGATGGTGGTAGTGGGGGCTGCGAATTTGGTTGGAATGGAGAGAGGGAAAGGATATTCGAAAATAGGTTTAAGGGTGGGGTTAATTTTTTGTCTTGGGAATGGGGGGGTTGTGTTGGGGAAGGGAAGGGGTGCTTGGGGTAGTGGGAAGGGTGCTTGGGAAAGTGGGAGGGGTAGTTGGGGGTTGGATGGTGAGGAGAGGATTGGTGGAGGGGGTCTTGGGAAGGGGTGGAGTATTGATGAGGGTTGTGGGGAATGGGAAGAGGCTTAAATGGGGTAGGTGGGGAGTGGAGGTGGTTGGGAAGGGAGGAGAGAGAAGAAAATTCGAATTTGGGTGTTGAGGAGAGAGAAAGTGGAGTGAAAAAGAGAGATTAAGAGAGGGAAGGGTGGGGAATCTCTCCCCTAGGGTTTCTCACCCAAAAAATGGAATCTCTCCACTAGATAAGAAGTGTAAACTCTCAAAATGGCAAGTTTTTTCATTCATTGATTCATTAAGTTGAAATGGGGGGAATGGGGTCCTATATATAGGAAACCCACATTTCTACAAAAGTCCCTGACAATTGACTCAATGACAAATAACCGAGGGGGTAGGGGAGAGCCCTTGGGCCAAGCCCAATGAATTGGGCCCAATAGCTAACTAGACAACCTGATGACACTCAAACTTAGGGAAATGAACACAAGACCTAGGAACATGACTCAAATAAAAGGAAAATACATCAAATGACTCAAATAAAAATTACATAGGACTCAAAATTAAATGACTAGAACATTCCGGATGCAACCGGGGCGAGGAGACGAGCTGTGAACGTGGGCATGGGAGGTGATGTCCCCATCATACTCTCGGGGTGCGGAGAACTCGACTCCGTCGAGTAAGTGTCCTTCCCTCCTCGGAGGGTGTAGAAGTGGTACTGCCCTCAAGTCTTCCGAACGAGACCGATCTATCCACCTGCCGAGATAGCGCTCGTATACCTTGCTCCTGGTGGTAGTGACATGTTCATCCAATATTCGTTCAATGTGCTCACGCTGGGCTCTCTTGGCTGGTGGACTCTCCTCACGGGTGGGTGCTCTCTCAACAGAGGGAATAGGCTCAATATCCTCACTAGGTACCACCGTGGGTCCCTTGTATGGCACTAGGTCGGCGACACTGAATGTGGGACTTACCCCATATTCCTCGGGGAGATCTAACTCATAGGCATTTGCACCAATGCGCCTCAGGACCTGGAAGGGACCAGCCCCATGTGGCCTCAATTTGGAGATGGCTCCCGGGGAGAGCCTCTCCGTCCTTACCATCACAAAGTCACCCTCATGGAATTCTTGGTGACGTCGATGAGAGTCGGCTCGCCTTTTATAAGTCACATTCTTCTTGTTAATGTGCTTGCGGATCTCTTTATGCAATGTTGTGAATGCAGACATTCTAGGGGTGATGGGTGGACCTGGGCAACCAAAAGTAGACCTATCGTGTAATGATGCAGTGTAGACTTTGGTTAGCCTAGGTGGGCCGGGGCACCCGTAGGTGGCCCTATCATGCAAATTGGTGATAAATATTGGGGGACCCGGACATCCGTAGATGCCTTTGACATGCTTAAGACCCATGATGCATGAAGGTGGACCATGACATCCGAATATGGACCACTCATACTTTCTACTTGACATGTGGGTGATATGAATGAATGGACCCAATATAGTGTTCATGCCAAGGGGTATGGTAAGCCTAGACACATGCATGCTTTTCCCAAAGGTGACTTCCATGTGTATAGGTGTGGGACAACCCTTGAACTCCCATTGGAAAGGATCGAATGGATCTAAGAAGGTGGTCATCATGGGGTGGGGCACAACTTTATTACCTAGGGATATGTGTCCAAGGTCATGGCTCCCAAGGTGTAACCCGGGTCTAGGATGGGGTGGATTGGGTCAAACATGGTGGGTTGGGATAGGGAAAGGTGGGTGGTGGATAAGGTGGTTGGGTCCCATGGGTTCTTTGACCCCCATTGGAAGGGATCAAAGGGATCATAAAAAGGGTTATCGAAGGGGAGGGCCCTATGTCCTCAAGATCCTCAAGTGGTGGTGGGTCATCCTCCTCTAATGAGACAATTGGCCGAAGTTCTTTGTGAGTGGGTCGACCATGAGGGAAGGGCTTGACTTTCCACCCGATATAAGAAGCTCCAAATTGAGGAGAAGGTCGGGCTCCTCGGGTGTGGGGAGGAATAGAAGGAGGTCACTAGTGTAGCATCCAATGGTGCAAACCGAGGTGATAGACCCAACACAAAGGTGTAGGAGGTCAAGGCTCCTAGATTGGTGGGCCATGGGGGTCAACAAGCCGGTCAACTCATATTGCCAAGCTAAGGCCTTGAGAAGGTCCTCTAAGGTTTCCACTTGGTAGGATGTTTGGATTATGGTGTGATAGGATGAGAAGGGTATAATGGGAAGGTTTTGCTCTATGGGAGGGCAAACATAGGACATGATGGGGTGAATTGGTCTCTCCTTTAGCCATCTAGCTAGGGGCCCATCTATGATTATAGTGCCTTTTGTGAGGGTTTGTGGTTCTTGAAGATCCAGATTATTTGAAGTGGTGACGGGTTGAGGCTCTTCCTCACCATTGGTGTGAACTCGGGCTTCCTTATGGGCGGGGAGAGGGTCGGGGCTAGCAACTATTCCTATGTGAGTGGGTGTGGCCTCCTTTCTCAAGGGAATGGGAAGGTCTTTTGGAGATGGGGTGATGATGGTTGGGGCATGGTGCACCCGGGGTGGTGAGTGAGGTCGAATTTGGGTTGGGAGTGGAAGTAGTGGTGGCCTAGATTGGGGTAGGGTTGGGGTTGGAAGTGGAAGGTGGGTTGGTTCAGTTTGGGTTGATTGGGGGGGTGTACCCTTTGTAGGGGATGATGGAGGGATAGTGGTGGGGACCAAGGGGAATTGTGGGGTGTGGGTTTGGTGAGGGATTGTGGGTTGGGTGGTGGTGGTCGTCATGGGTCTAGGTGGAGGGATGGACACGGGGTCCAGTTGGGCTTGAATGGTGAGAATAGGATGAGTGGTGGTTCTTATTGGGGAAACTAGGTCGGTTAGGGGTCTCTTCCACTTGGGATCGGCCGGTTGTGGAGGGGGGGAAGTGGGGGCCAATTGAGTTTGGATAGTAAGGTTTGCGGAAGGGGGTTTTGGTTGGAGTGTGGGGACCTTTAGGGGATTTGGTTGAGAGGTGGATGCTTGGTTTATTTGGGTCTTAAGGGAGAGGACTTGGTTGCGAAGTGTAGTTATGATGGTTGAGAGGTGATTTATTGGTGGTGGTGGGGGTGGAGACCAAAGGTCGGTCTCAAGTTGGCCGGGTGGGGATGGAGGAGTGGTAGTGCTCCTCGGGTTAGGGGTGTTTGAGTAGGAGGGGTGGGAATGTTTGTGGATGTAGATCTTTCTAAGTTCTACCTTCATCTCTTCCCATGAGTGAATAGGTTCTTGGCTTCTAACCCTCCTTAAGCCCTCTATGTGTTCCCACTTACTCTTGGCTTGACCCCGAAATCGTCCCTTGGCCTTTCGGACTCTCGCGCATCCATATACCCAAGTCTTTTCAAAGTACTTTTCTATGGTAGCCTCCCACCTAAGATAGTCACTAGAATGCGATCCGTCAAAGGTAATATCCCTATCTAGGATGAAGTCCATGGGTGGTGAGTAGGCTAAGTAGGTGGCCATGATGATCGGGGGAATCAATACAAGGGTCGGATTGATGATGACTCCAATGCAAGCATGCCCTAGCACTTGACTTGATAGAGACAAGTCAATGACTTGCTCTGATACCAATTGATGTGACACGACCTTGGACTTAAGCAAGCAAGCACATTCGCAATCTAAATGGGCCAATTTGGGCCGCCGCTCTCTCGTCGCTCACCCAAGCCCGGGGTAACTTGGCAATGCCAAGGTGAGGTTGAGGGGTTGGGCCCTTGCTGGTAGAGGGCCAGCAAGGCCAAGACTTGATTCCCAATGGATGTGGAAGCCCAAGACAATGGGGCCGACCAAGTGCCAAAGGCACCGGTTTCTCTCTTTTCCCACGGTGATCACTTATAGCACAAGAGCTTAAGGATCGGGCTCTCATTCACGGCCAGCGGAGTTTATGAACTAATATTGAAAGAACAAGCACAAATTAGAGCAAAGTTTGGAGCACTTACTCGACCGGTTTGAAGAAACCGATCCCGCTCGGAGACGAGGGCGAGCGGGGAAGCGTGGGTTCCCCACACGCCGCGCCGGGGTAGCTTGACCTGTTTAAGCTATTACAACACTACACCCCATGCAAGGGGGGGATCGTGGGGAAGGGAAGATGATAGTTACATCCAAACACTACCTCCACACAGGGAGGGGCCTTCAGCCGGCCAAGCGGGGAGGGGAAACTAGTGCTAAGAGTGATGAAGAAGTGATGACACCGAATCAGCCTTCTCTCTGTAATAGCTGACAGACAGAGGGTGTGGAGGCCGCAGAACTCTCTCTGGAATTTCGCTGAGGGTGAGACCAGTGGGGATCTCTTCGTCTCTGGAACAGGAGTGCCTCTGAATTTTGCCAATTTCTTCAGGGGTAGCTGGCGGCCTGGGCGGGAGTACGAACAGGGTTGCTGAATCTCAGACTGTCTGCAACAGACTATCAACAGCAGGAAGACGCGGCTGCCCCGACCGTTCCCGAACTCCGAATCAGTCGCCGTTAGAACCGTTGGAACCGTGGGTGAGTCCTCTTTACAGCAGAACAAACGGGGATGCCAAAAGATGCCGGTGAAGATCAGAGGACTCAGAAAAGTGAGGAGTGGTCGATGCAGACAGTGGGAAGCAGAGTCGAACGCCTGACGAATAAAATTGGTAACTTCTGCTGCAAGATGCCGAACGGAGTTCCGCTTCTTGGTTCTGAAAGTAGACAGGGAGAGGAAGAACTTTGCAGAAGAGCTCGTGGCCTGATTCCTCCGGGGTTTGTCGTGGTAAAGCTTTCTCTCCGGATCAGGATCTCTGCAGAGCTAGCTCCTGGTTTCCAACAGCAGGTTGCAGAGGATGCTCCAGCAGCTCCCGACCTCGGAATCAAGCGCCGTCAGAGTCGTTGGAATCGTGGACGAGTCCTCTTCACAGAAAAACTGACGGGGAAGCCAACCGATGTCGGAGAAGACTAGGGGATGCAGAACAATGGCGACTGGTCGGTGCAGACTATGAGTAGCAGATCTGCGTAGCTGAGGGAGAAAAATGAGAACTCTGGAACACGAACGCCGAATGAAGTTCTGTTTCTTGATTCTGGAAGTAGACTGGGCGATGAAGAACTTTGAAGAAGAACTCGTGGACTGATTCCTTCGGGGTTCGTCGTGGCAGAGCTTCTAATCTGGCTCAGGTCCTCAGCCGAGGCAGAACTGTGCAGTTGTGGGAGAATGGACCTCCTGGACGGCTCGGAGATCGGAAGAAGATGAAACCACTTCTGTTGCGAAGGAGACTGGTAGACGCTTCCGATGATGGCTCTTGAGTCTTCAAACTCGTCCGGAGGAAGTTGTGGTGGCCGCTGCAAGTTGCTGGTTCATCTGCAACCTCTGGACAGCAAACTGCAACTTCGAAGTAGCTTCCAATGACCAAGAAAGAAGAAGGGGAAGGGGGTAGATGAGTGTGGGAGTGACCCCTGGTTGTAAGGGGGTCTTGGAGGGGGTGTTCTAAGGTGTGGGAGGTGGAGAATAAAGTCTGGAAGAGGGTCCAATAGATGGTGGTAGTGGGGGCTGCGAATTTGGTTGGAATGGAGAGAGGGAAAGGATATTCGAAAATAGGTTTAAGGGTGGGGTTAATTTTTTGTCTTGGGAATGGGGGGGTTGTGTTGGGGAAGGGAAGGGGTGCTTGGGGTAGTGGGAAGGGTGCTTGGGAAAGTGGGAGGGGTAGTTGGGGGTTGGATGGTGAGGAGAGGATTGGTGGAGGGGGTCTTGGGAAGGGGTGGAGTATTGATGAGGGTTGTGGGGAATGGGAAGAGGCTTAAATGGGGTAGGTGGGGAGTGGAGGTGGTTGGGAAGGGAGGAGAGAGAAGAAAATTCGAATTTGGGTGTTGAGGAGAGAGAAAGTGGAGTGAAAAAGAGAGATTAAGAGAGGGAAGGGTGGGGAATCTCTCCCCTAGGGTTTCTCACCCAAAAAATGGAATCTCTCCACTAGATAAGAAGTGTAAACTCTCAAAATGGCAAGTTTTTTCATTCATTGATTCATTAAGTTGGAATGGGGGGAATGGGGTCCTATATATAGGAAACCCACATTTCTACAAAAGTCCCTGACAATTGACTCAATGACAAATAACCGAGGGGGTAGGGGAGAGCCCTTGGGCCAAGCCCAATGAATTGGGCCCAATAGCTAACTAGACAACCTGATGACACTCAAACTTAGGGAAATGAACACAAGACCTAGAAACATGACTCAAATAAAAGGGAAAATACATCAAATGACTCAAATAAAAATTACATAGGACTCAAAATTAAATGACTAGAACATTCCGGATGCAACCGGGGTGAGGAGACGAGCTGTGAACGTGGGCATGGGAGGTGATGTCCCCATCAGCTCTCCTCGCAGATGGCGTGCTTCTGACTCAACGTGAGGAGTGCCATAAGCGTGGTGGGGGCTTCGACCGCCAGAGTCCGGTAGAGAATGGTGTCCCGCGTACCTTGGGTCAGTGTCGTAGTGGCGATGCTAACGTCTAGAGGGGATGCAGAGCGCCCCCTTGCAGAAGCGGGAAACAAAGTCCCACAAGGGCTCTTCGCGTCCCTACCTGATGGCGAGTAGACTGACGGCAGACTTAACCTCCATCTCAAGGAAGTTTTCGTTGAACATTCTCTTCATTTGTAAGAAGGAGGTGATACATCTTGCCGAAAGGGACTTGAACCATGCTCGGGTGTTCTCCCGGAGGGCGGTAGTAAAGGCCAGACACTTCACAACATCTGAAGTCCGATGGAAGACCAAGTTAGACTCGAACCTGTGCAAGTGATCGGTAGGGTTGGTGGTGGCATTGTACAGTGTGAACGCCGGCAGTTGTAGTTTTGGAGGGATGAGTGCCTCCAAAATCTCTCGTGAGAAGAGGGATTAGAAATCGGCGTCGTCGTCGACCAGGCCCTTTGTCTTGGAGGCCTAGATGATATCATCCAGACAACGAACCTTCCCCTTAAGCTAGCACTCGACGTCGTCGTACCGTTGCAGACGTCTTGCCATTCCTAGGTTGGAATGGAGTGGACTTCCCGGGCAGTGAGGAGATCCATCACGTGGGCGTAGGGTGCAGCAGCGGAAGCCACCGAGGGCGCTCGCTCGTGATGGGAGCCGACCTCTGACTTGCCCTTCTCATTGGGTAGAGGAGCAGTCGCAGCGCGATCTTGTTCCGCCTATCGATGCAGGAGACCCTGATAGGCCTCTGTCAACAATTGGAGTTGTTGGCGCATCGCTACCAGCTCCTCGGTCACGAGGTTGGCTGGGGGTTGCTAATGATCCCCCTAGGAAGGGTGGTTGTCCGCCGGGCCACACTGGGATCCCCGCTGGGAACCAGCCACACTTAGGTGGTTATTCACATTGCGGTAGTTTCCTTGAGGTGCCATGACTTTCTGTTTTCTTCCCATAGACGGTGCCAAAATGTGTAGAGGTCAAAATGTGGTATCTTGAACCGTGCGCTACACCCCTAAGATTTGTTTGACAGGGAAGGAGGAAGCCACCTAAGAGGAAAACCTGTGAGTAAAGCAACTGTGTTAGAAGGATCCCCGGGAGCAATCCCAGGGGACAACCTTCTGATACTTAAGTCAAGTGAATGCTCGGATAAGGGGAAGTGTGTTCGGAAGCAAGGACAGTGTGCTCGGATAGAGCGGGTGAGAGAGTGGATGGAGATTGAGAGTGCTCAGAAGGCTTGGTGGAGCCAGGGAGGTGTTGAGAGCCCAGGTGTCGGGCTTAAGGGTGTAGAGATGTGTCATCATGATGGGAAGACAAGTAGGGTGAAGGTTTTGTCGAGCGTGAGAGATGTGAGAAGCGTACCACCCTGGCCGTCTGACCAGGGTCCTTATAGAGCCTTCCTCGAGTTTGTCTCGTTCTCTTCGCCTCCTGACTTAGTGGAGTTGTAGTTGCCCTGTTCATGGGGTCGTGGGTTACCCGTCCGCTCGCCATACAGAAGGTGAAGGGATGTGGGTGTTAACCTGACGTCCATCACTTTCTGGGATAACTTCCGCCATTATTGCGGTAATGGCCACTTAATCGTGCGCCACGTGATCCGCAAGACTAGTACGTGCACGGGGCACGGGCCTAGAACTTGGACTAGTCCTTAGCAAGTCTTGGCAGACGACGTCGTGGACTGTGGGCCGTTCCCTGTTGGGCCTTGTTGGGCCCTGGTGAGTTTCCCCTCCTCAGATGGCATTGCTATCCATACACATCCTCCAAGTTCCATCATTCTTTGGTGTGAGGAGGGCGGGTACTGCACATGGACTCATGCTCTCATGAGCAAACTCCTTCTCGATGTACTCTTTAACCTACCAAGCAATTCCGCATGTTCAATGGCGTCCATCCGATAATAAGGCAAGTTGGGCAAGGTGGCTCCCGGGACTAGGTCAATAACGTGTTGAATGTCACGCATGGGTGGGAAGTTGGTCCAACAACTCATTTGGGAAGATGTCCTGAAACTCACTAAGGATGACAAGCACTTCCTCTAGCTGATCACCTGAGATGTCTACAGTGGCTACTCTCGCAACCACTGCCAAAATTATTAACTCCTTCACTTTTAGCTCCCACTCCTTAGCACTGATCAAGTGGAGAGTTTCTGTGCTTTGGGAGTTTCCTTCACTACAATTTCTTTCTTCTAGGCAACCTTGGGCTGAAATGGTTCAATTTGATTCGCTTGCCATTATGTTCAAAGGAGCATAAATTGGACTAGCCATATAAGGTAACATCATGATCGTACAACCAAGGCCTACACAAAATGACACTTCCTACCTCTATAGGTAAGACATCGCACCAAACCTTGTCTTGGTAGGAGTGGACTTAAATGGAAACTAGACACTTCTGATGGACAGGGATAGAGGAATCTACCCAAAACCCCTTGTCGGAGTTAGGATGATCAACTGGGCCTAGATGGGACACAGAGTCGATAAAGATTGCATTGATGCAATTACCATTATCAACAATGAGTTTCAAGCCTTACCCCCCCCCCCCAATTTAAGAAAGGTGAAGAAAATGGAAGTCCTCTACCAATCAACACTCTCCTTTGATTAGGCCAAAATACAATTGACTATTGTAATGTCATCTGATAGATCAAAATCTCTGTAGAGTAGAGTATCTCGGTCCATCCACTGAAGACTGGCAGTCCACCAAACATGTAGAGAAGGGTCAATAGTCCAAGCCTGATAATGGCATTCCCATAGGAGATCAATTCCTGTGCGGTTTTACATGCCTCGTACGTCAAATAACATGTACCAATTGTAGACATGCGAGTTTGTACCCCGTCAACAAAGTTAAATCGAGAGTGACGCCCACCCAACCATTTCAACTCACTTAAATACGTAAACCCTTATTGTCCAAAAACTGCTCAGTCAAATCAGAGTAAGCATCGCAAGTCTCCCCCTCTAACTCATCCTCTAGTGGTCCCTCGGTGACTACTCACTCATGTGGAGGGCTCTAGTTGGGCGCTACCCAACATGGTTGCAATAGCTGTGGCATCTAAAGCATTGATTGCGTGAACTATTGCTCCCTGATGACTCTCCTACAAATGTTTCCTTACCCTTAACCTCCCTTCTGGAAGGTGCAATAGTGAAAGGAAGTGGTGGGGTACGGGTTGATGATCCCTAGGTAGAATTAGACCTCTCACGCACATGCATTGCACGGTCCTACTAGGGGCATCTCAAGAATGTTGTCTATCACTCAGGAATCCCTCTGATGACTCACGGGAATCCACTCTATAAGAGATTAGTGGCTTTTAAAATTGAGGTCATTGAAAGCTCTCCAAACCCTACGCCATCTGATATGCATGCTCCAAGGTGCTTACCTCAGGCGCAAAAAAGCTCACGTTGGATGTTCTCCCTCAACCCTGCTCTAAGCCTAGATAGGGTAACATTATGATCCTCAATAATGCTGCATCTCATAAGATACTCATCAAACAGGTCAATGTACTCAGAAACTAGTTGGTTCCCTTGAGATAGTTTATGCCATTGGTCTAATAGGCACTCACGATAAGGTGGAAGATTTTTTTCACGTAGCTTCTCTTTTATCTCATCCCAAGTTTCTATCGATTCTTGCTTTCTCTAGTTAAGGAGGCTTTCAATGTTCCGCCAACAAATTTTTGCTTGCTCAATCAACTGCATCTGAGCGAGCCAAACCTCGCGTGCCTCTGACATATCATACCAATCAAAATAGTGGTCCATGTCAGACTCCCAATCAAGGTAGACGTTAGGTTCCCTACGCTTGGACCCATCAAAATAAGTAGCCTCTATCAGAACACTCTTGTAGGCTAACTCTCCGAGGTCAATTGGTTCTCGAGTCACCCTCTCATCTCTAGCATGATGTTGGTTAATCTCACTCCCTAACCTTTTGATGTGTGGCCAGCACGACCATTGTTGTCAGATCCATCCCCATTATGATTTTCGTAGACAATCTCAAGCAAGGTCAACCTATCTCAGACCTCCTTTTCAAACTTATGAAAACGGCCTATAATGGTTTTCATCAAGTTCCCCAAGTGATTATCCATGCTAGAATTGGATCGGGACATTTCTAAGGAATATTTTGTGCCAAAACAAGTTCGCATACAATTGCACATTGATTGGACTCCATAGTCCTAGATGAACAATGCAACTTTTTTCCCGATTTTTGTTGAAAGCAAACAAGGAAACAAATATACACCCTAATTATCAAACCTGACTCTGATATCAAATTCGATGAGGGATACCCATGTAGACTCGACAAAAGCAACAAGTTCCTATAACTGGATAGGAAATCTCACAAATCCACCAAATTCCACAAATGTTACACGAAAATTAGAGTCCGACAACTTGGATGACCCTCAAAATAGTAACATGCAGATCATTGGTAATTAAGGAACTAACAACATAATTAGGGCACGCTCAACTCACAACGAGGTAGACTTAGCACAAGATTCTCACTCAACCAGCAATTAAAAAAGTCCTAACTAAAATGCTCTCAATAGCAGACCATCACGCATGTACACGGGTAGAACAAATAAATAACCAGAGGATATAGGGTTCTAGCACGTACCTTAACGTGGAGAGATGACCGTGTTGCTCAACGGATGACTCAAATCACAATGGAGCTGGGGGGGTTGCAGGCAAGAGATACACGGGATGGGGAGAAAAAGCCGGAGGGAGATAGAGGGAGACAAAACGGGCGGCATCTGCTGGCTACGGAGTGGTCTGCGGCAGGCAGCGCGCAGCACTACTGACTCGGAGGCAAAGACAGCAGCGAGTTCGGCTTGAGCATGGTTGCAGAAGACGGCCGAGAATAGTTGACGGTAGGCAAGTGGGGCAGAAGGGGCGGGCATTGGTCCTTGCAGTGCAGGCTGGCCGTGTGGTGGCTGCTGGAGGGCTCGGTGGTGCAGGCCCTGGCTGCTGGCAGTGGTGTGTGTCTTGGTCGCTGGAACGTGATGCAGAGGTGGGTGGATGTTACGCTGGAAGGAAGCCGTAGTGGTGGGGACACCGAGCCCATTACTCGGAGCCGACGCCGCACCGCCCTGACCGCATCGAGCTTGTGGTTCGGAGACTCACTTGAAGACTCGGCGTCCTGAGTACGTATCTGTACGTATGTGTGTATGTATTGTGTGTATTTTACTATGGTGGTATTTATATTTTTTAACCACCAAAGTATTTTATTTTATTAGGTCAAAGTATTGTATTTTATTAAGGTCCAAGTCAAACATTGGTCGGTGGCTTTTATTTTATTAGGTTAGGACATAAACACAAATAGATAAAGTTTAAAAGGTATAAGTGTTATGACCTTCCCTATATAAAGGGGGGCCAAGGGTGTTGATTTCATACATGAATGAATGAAAGTTTGCAAATCACGAAGGAGCCATCCCCTCTTACTATTCCCTTCCCTCTTTCTCATTTTGTGAGATTTGAGTGTCGCCCGGTGAGAGACCGTCCGATGTGAGGCCGAGCTGTGCGAGACAACAACTATCCCATCGTGTCCGCGTCCCAGAGCTGACGTCGATCCGTCCTCCGACGCCGTCCGAGTCAAATTTGGTATCAGAGCCCAACAACGGCGCCTCCGTCGACCTCGACGTCCTCGTCGTCTCCCCTCCTCTCTCTCGGTTGCTAGAAGTGAAAAAAAAAATATATACATAGCAAGTTTACGGGTGAGAGGAAGAAAGAGGGAAAAAAAGAGAAAAAAAAAAGAATAGGAGAGAAGCAGGAAAAAAAGGAAAAAAAATTGTTTTTCAAACCCCCCCTCCCGTGAATCTCTCTCTCTCTGTTAATCTCTATGTCACTCTCTCTCTCTCTCCCGTGTTTCTCTCTCTCTCTCTCTCTCTGACGCGCACAGCGCCAGCGCGCCCCACCGCGCGAACCAGCCTGCCACCTCCGGCCGCTCTCCCTGCCAACTGTCGCCACCTCCCTCGCTGCCAACCCCCCCTCTCACCTGTACGACCGTCGGACGCCCTCCATCTCCCTCTCCTCGTCCGTTCCGCACGCCCACCGGCGATAGCCCTCCGCCAGCCACCTCTGCTAACCGCCCTTCCTCCGCCCGGTGGTCCCCCGCCTCAGTCGCCGCGTCGTACCGGCCGCCCAGCTGCGGGTCCACCACCTCCCCGACGGCCGCGGCCAAGGACTTCCCCACCGCCGCCGCTAGCATCTGGCCCTTCCCCGTGCAGAAGGCCTCGGCGCCGGTAAAGCCAGTCCCTCCCTGCGTGCGCGCCCGGCCGCAGACCCCTCTCCACCGGCCTCCCCTCCACTCTCATCCGCAAGCAACACACCCCAGCAACCCCAGCTCCCGCCTGCTAACCCTCTCCCTCTCCGACGCTCACTGCGTCTCCCTTTCTCCACTCCGCTCTCCACCTACCCGGCTCACCTTCACCACCGGTCGCCCACGGCAACACCGCAACCACCTGCCCGCCTACGGCTTTGACCCGGCAGCCCACCGCCCGCGTTGGTTGACCCAGGCCCCCTCCAGCCGCGTGTTTCACGCGTGAGCCTTGAATATATATATTACATATGTAGGAGCAATCAAAATAAGAAAAAGAGAAGGGTTTGAAAAGAGTGAAAAAAAAGTCAAAAAAGGAGGTTAAAGTTTGAAAAAAAAAGTTTGAAAGTTGAAAAAAAGTGTTAAATATATATATATATAATATTATAATATATATATTTGGGGTATATATAATCATACATATATATATATATTATATATCTATATATATATATATAATCTTATATATATATATTATTGGATTAATTTATTGATTGTGGCACCCAAGTCCGCAACGGCGGTTCGACCGGCGCCCGAGTCGCCCGGTCGCCGACACACAGCCCGTAATTTACGGAGTGTGAGTGCACGAGAGTCTCCCTGCGCGGAGAACATTTTAGATTGATTTGTTCCCCTGCGCGGAAAATTTTAAGCGGTCTGTAATAATTAAATCCTCCCTGCGCGGAGTGAATTTGTTGTAACCGCCCAAGCTTCATCAACGCCGTGCGGGCACGCACGTCCCCACTCGCCTTCGTCTCCGGTCGGAGCTGGACTTTTCAGTCTAGCTAGATACGTGCTCCGATCACTTGCTTATTTAGTATCTTTTCAATTGCCGCGCGAAGTGAGAGAGAGCCCTATCCATGCATCCAGTCTCCTGAGTGCATCGCTGTGGACAGAGAGAGAGAGCTTGTATGTACCCGTCCTTTAAGTCCTAGAACTGTCACATTAGGGCACCCTAAATTGTCATAAGGTAGTTCCACAACTACTCCGCCTACGGGCGAGCAACTCTCCCTGACCGGTCCCTTCGAATTGACCATTTGCCTATCATCCAACAAATTCGGGTCTATAGCTTGCTAATTTTTGGTCCCATGATTGCATCATTTAGGTCAAGCCCGTGTATGCCACGCTGGTCTAGGAATCCATCAGGCCGTCTAGAGCGCCCTGCAACGCTACCCATGGATGAAAAGAGCGTGAGTGCTATGCTTGTCCAGCTCGAGCATAATCTTATGGCCCACTTTGAAGAATCCATAGGCCAATTACGAGCAGAGCTAGATGAGAGGATCCAGGCCTTATAGGAACGACTGAAGGGAGAGGAAGGAAAAGTGAATGGCCGCGGCGATCCCGTAGCCAATCCTAGGAAGGAGAGAGACCAAGCCCGCCAAAATCAGGCTCCCTAAGGTAGAGAGCAAGAGGCCCGTGCGCCTCGAGAGAGAGACCACGAGGATGAGGATATCATCCTACGGAACGTCAAGATTGACGCTCCGAGCTTTGATGGGTCCCTAAATCCCGCTACATACCTTGATTGGGAGACGGGGATGGATCAATATTTTGACTGGCATCGCCGCATGACCCCTGCTACAAGGGTGAGGTTTGCCAAAATGAAACTCCTAGGTCAAGCCAAAACCTACTGGTGTAACATTGAAAATCTCCTAGCAAGGAGACGAGAGGAGCCCATAAGCACGTGGGAAGAAATGAAGGAGAAACTGAGAGAGAAGTATCTGCCACCCTCCTACCATCAGCGTCTTTTAGACCAATGGCAGAAACTCACCCAAGATGGAAAGTCCGTGGACGAGTACATCGCCAAATTTGATGACTTCTTTTTTCGGAGTCGAGTCATGGAGGATGCCTCCGTCACCCTCTCACGGTTTAGGGCTGGCCTACACGAGAGCATACAGTGGGAGCTATTCCTACGAGAGGTTAACACTCTCGAGCATGCCTATCAGGTTGCTCGAGATGTCGAGCGATTTCAAAGGGTGGTCCCACCTCGGGTTCCCACCTACCGCCAACCGGATTCCGAAACCCCATGGTCCGCTACTCTGAGAGGCCTGGCCCCTCCACCTCCTATGTCCCTACTGCTACCCCACTTCGGGCCGTTGCCCCTACTATTCCTTTCCCAAGGAACCCCTTACCTGCACCCGCTACTGTGCCCAGGCTGGAGTACACTCCGCCAACTGATAGGAGAGATGACAAGGAAAGGGAGTCATCCCTAGCACCTCCCAACCAATCCCTGTCTCGGGAATTCGTTGCTTTAGGTGCCATAACCTAGGGCATGTTGCCTCCAATTGCCCCACCCGAGCCTTAGTCATCACCGACCCCCAGCCTGTGGAGCTTCCACCTCAGGAAGGAGAAGCCATTGAGAGGTATGAGGCCGATCCTGACCTCATCGCCCAGTTTGAGGAAATGGATGCAGGGTATGATGGAACGCATGTCGAGTACATGCAAGTGGGAGATATTACCGAGAGTTCAAACCAGGGAAGATTGGGTGTAGTTCGCTGCATCTTAACACACCCCCAGGAGGACGACTGGCGTCGAACCTCCATCTTCCAAACCTATATCATGGTGAAATCTCAACCCTGCAAGGTGATCTTTAACAACGGGAGCTGTATCAATGCAGTCTCTCCAGACTTTGTCTCCCGTCTAGGTCTACCTACCCATCCCCATCCTAGGCCATACAACGTGGCTTGGGTAGACGACACTTCTATCCCAGTCACCACTACATGTGTCATTCCCATCCAATTCCAGTCCTACCAAGGACAGATCTTATGCGATGTAGTGCCAATGAAGGTCGGTAGCATCATCCTAGGACGACCGTGGATCTATGATGTAGACCTTACTACATTCGGTCGGTCCAATCAGTGTTCCTTCTCACACAATGGGAAGAAGATACAGCTGTACCCGGCACCCCCAAAGGTGACCCCGGGAAAGAGCTCCACCTCCACCCCCACTGGAACCCCCAAGGTTCAGGAGAGTCCTCGAACTCCCACTGAAGGGAGACTTCCCATTCCCCTTTCTTCAACACCTATCACACCCGTTCCTAAGGCCCCTAAGGTTGGTTATGACCCGGTTAGGCGCCTTAACTTCATAGGTGTCCGTGAGCTGAATAGGGAGGTTGCCGAGGGTGCCCCAGTTTGGGCTGTTGTTGTCACCATCACACCCGAGGAGTCCCAAGTCTCAGTCCCACCTGAAGTCCAGGCAATCTTGCAGGACTTCCAAGACATTTTTCCCGAGGACTTGCCCTCTAGACTCCCTCCCATGCGTGATGTACAACACGCCATTGACCTTGTCCCTGGGTCAACCCTACCCAACCTTCCCCATTACAGACTGAACCCCAAGGAGCATGCTGAGCTCCAAAGAATTGTCGAGGACCTTATCCAAAAGGGTTTGCTCAGGGTGAGTAAGAGCCCATGTGTTGTCCCTGCTTTGCTCACACCCAAGAAAGATGACACCAGGCGGATGTGTGTTGACAGCCGCGCCATCAACAAAGTCACTGTCAAGTAAAGATTTCCCATTCCCTGTCTTGATGATATGCTTGACATGATGAGTGGAGCCACCATCTTTTCTAAGATTGACTTGAAAAGTGACTATCACCAGGTCCGAATCCGACCAGGGGATGAATGGAAGACAGCCTTCAAAACAAAAGAAGGTCTGTATGAGTGGCTCGTCATGCCATTTGGGCTATCCAATGCCCCCAGCACATTCATGCGGCTTATGACGGAAGTCCTTCGACCCCTTATTAGTCGCTTTGTTGTCGTCTACTTTGACGACATCCTCATCTATAGCCACAACCCTCAGGACCATATCCAGCATCTGAGGGAAGTCTGCGAGACTTTAAGGAGAGAAACTCTGTATGCTAATCTCAAGAAATGTGAATTCATGACAGACCGGGTCGCTTTCCTCGGATTTGTGGTATCGAGTCAAGGAATGTCTGTGGACCAATCCAAGGTCCAAGCCTTAATAGACTGACCGGAGCCCCAGAACGTCCATGACGTTCGAAGTTTCCACGGGCTAGTCACTTTCTACAGACGCTTCATTCAGGACTTTAGTATCATTATGGCACCCATTACGGATTACATCTGTAAAGAGAATTTTGAGTGGACCAGAGCCGCCTCCCAGGCTTTTCTTGCCATAAAGGAGTTTATGACCAAAGCCCCTATCCTCCGCCTGCCAGACTTTTCCAAAGTCTTTGAGGTTTCCTGTGATGCATCTGACGTAGGAATAGGTGGAGTGCTTAGCCAAGAGAGCCACCCTGTGGCTTATTTCAGTAAGAAGCTTTCTGATGCAAAGCTTCGTTACTCCACCTACGATAAAGAGATCTATGCCGTGGTCCAAGCTCTCAAACACTAGAGACACTATCTCTTACCACAAGAGTTTGTCTTATACTCGGACCACGAGACTTTGAAATTCCTTAGCTCTCAGAAGGGCTTAAATCCAAGGCATGGTCGGTGGGTAGAATTCCTCCAGTCCTTTATATTCGTCCTAAAACATAAGGCTGGAAAAGAAAATAAGGTGACCGACGCCTTGAGTCGAAGGGTCTCCCTTCTTTCCACTGTTCGGGTAGAGGTCACTGGATTCGACCGCACGAAGGAACTCTATGGAGAGTGTCCCGATTTTGGCCCTGCCTACTCTGCCTTGTCTGCTGGATCCTCGACAGCCTTTGCTGACTATCTACTCCAAGATGATTTTTTATTTCGAGGGCAGCAACTTTGTGTCCCGAGGACTTCTGTTCGGAACTTTCTGATTTGGGAAATGCATGCTGGAGGTCTTGCTAGTCACTTTAGACGTAACAAGACCATCCATTCTGTAGAGGAGCACTTTTATTGACCTGGCCTGAAGAAAGATGTGGCCAAAATTGTAGCCCAATGTAGGATATGCACAATGGCCAAACAGGTCAAACAGAACACTGGTCTCTACACTCCTCTCCCCATCCCTGATAGACCATGGGTTGATGTGAGCATGGATTTTATCCTTGGATTACCACGCACTGCTCACAAACATGACTCCATCTTCGTAGTAGTTGATAGGTTCTCTAAGATGGCCCACTTCATTGCATGTTCCAAAACATCTGATGCATCTAGAGTAGCCCACCTGTTCTTTGATGAAGTCGTGCGTCTGCATGGTCTCTCCGAAACCATAGTGTCTGACCGAGATGTCAGGTTCACTAGCTATTTTTGGAAGACACTTTGGCACCTAGTTGGCACTAAGCTGAAATTTTCCACTGTCTATCACCCCCAAACCGATGGGCAAACCGAGGTCGTCAACAGGAGTTTAGGGAATTTACTAAGGTGTCTTGTAGGGGATCACCCCGGCACTTGGGATCTTCTTTTGCCCAGAGCCGAATTTGCATACAATAGCTCTGTCAATAGGTCCATATGTATGAGTCCATTTGAGGTCGTGCATGAAATACAAACTTAGGAAACCCGTGGATCTCATTCCCCTTCCCCTCGAATCTAGAACATCCAAGTCAGCTGAGGAATTTGCACAGCATGTCAAAAGTCTGCATGAGTCAATTAGCAAGTAAATAAACCTCAGTAATGAAACTTACAAATGCTTGGCTGATTCGCATAGGCGTCACCATGAATTTCAAGAAGGTGACTTGGTTATGGTACGGGTCCGGCCCGAACGACTCCCCTCGGGAGCCGTTAAAAAGTTGCAAGCCCGTAGTGATGGTCCCTTCCCAATCCGGCTGAAGATTGGCTCCAACGCTTATGTTGTGGACTTACCTCCCGAATATGGGATTAGCTCTACATTTAATGTGGCAGACCTAGTGGCTTACAAGGAACCCACAGCGATTCCTAGTGACCCTTTCGAGCCTTCTCCTCCCATTGAGAGTGAGTCCACCCCTGTGCGTCCCACAGCCTCGAGAGTACCGCGCGAGCACATTGAGAGGATACTAGATGAGTAGGTGACAACTACACGGAGCCGGGTGTACCAGCGCTACCTTGTCCGCTGGCGGGACCGTCCACCTTCTGATGATTCCTGGATCAGCCGAGAAGATCTCCAGCGCCTCGATCCAGATCTGCTGGAGCACTACCAGAGCAGTGTTCCCCCTTACTCGACGGAGTCGAGTTCCAGCCGCCCCGGGAGGGTTGGTGGGGACACCGGGCCCACTAATCGGAGCCGACGCCGCACCGCCCTGACCGCACCGAGCTTGTGGCTCGGAGACTCACTTGAAGACTCGACGTCCTGAGTACGTATCTGTACGTATGTGTGTATGTATTGTGTGTATTTTACTATGGTGGTATTTGTATTTTTTAACCACCAAAGTATTTTATTTTATTGGGTCAAAGTATTGTATTTTATTAGGGTCCAAGTCAAACATTGGTTGGTGGCTTTTATTTTATTAGGCTAGGACATAAACACAAATAGCTAAAGTTTAAAAAGTATAAGTGTTATGGCCTTCCCTATATAAAGGGGGCCAAGGGTGTTGATTTCATACATGAATGAATGAAAGTTTGCAAATCACGTAGGAGCCATCCCCTCTTACTATTCCCTTCCCTCTTTCTCATTTTGTGAGATTCGAGTGTCGCCCGGTGAGAGACTGCCCGGTGTGAGGCCGAGTTGTGCAAGAGAGCAACTATCCCGTCGTGTCTGCGTCCCAGAGCTGCCGTCGATCCGTCCTCCGACGCCGTCCACGTCACGTAGCAGCGCCACCTTGCGTTGCCAAGAAAAGGAGAGAACGACAGAGACAGGAGGTTGTGGGAAGGATAGAACATGAACGACAAAGAAGAAAAGACAGAAGGGGTGGGAAAAGAAGCAGGTGCCGGTGGGAAGAAGAAGAGGACTCGGAGAGAGAGAGAAATGGGATGGGGAACGATGGGGTCCGAGAGAAAGGAAAACAGAGGAGGGCGGGGCGATGGCGGCGCTACCGTGGGCCTTTTGCCTGCCTCCCTCCTGGAGGTTCTCTCTCCCTCTCAGAGTTCCCAAGTTGCTGGGAAACAATTCTTTAACTCTATTGATCATGAAAGAAGGTTACAATCTTATTTATAGACTCCAGAAATTCAAAATACAAGTCCCAATAGAACTTGGACTCAACTAGACTTCCTAATGTAAGAGACTCAAATGAAGAAATAAACTCCTACTAAGAATCCTAGCAATCCAACTACAAATAGGACTCAACCTCTCCGAGCCAAAGTGTGAATGGAATTGGACGACAGCGCCACTGGTAAACCCGGGCTGGGTCAAACCTGGGGTTGGCCCTGGTGTCGCTACTAGAAGAACCATGAGACAAACAACCACTTACTGTGGTGGGGGCTGGTAGCTCCAACAAAGGCAGCAGCCAGATCCCATCTCTATTTTCTATTATGCTTAACAAAGGGTTTGGGAAGGTACAGATGGCCCTGCTAGTAGGGGACACCACATCACTCTAGCGGATAGAAAACAGGGGGGAAATTAAAATAAAAGAGTAAAAGACCCCTAAACAAAGCATCTATTTTCTGCAAACTTGATTGCATGTTACACTATGCATGCCATCCTAATTGTGAAGTTCTAAACAGTAAAAACTGTTAATTACATTAAAATATCACATCACACCATCCATGTTATCAGATGCCATTACTGTAAAAATTATATATTGCTCATCAATGCTGATCTAACAAATATTTCATCTTTCCCTCATGAATTATGATTTCTATGATAATATCATGTTCACAAAGGAAAAGGATATATCCCCCAAATGAAGCAACTGTGAAAAGTAAATGCAACAGTTAAAAAAATTACTGGATGTCCATTTTATGACAACAGTAAACTCCAAAGATGCAATCAAAGGAACAGCAATCGAAAAGTACTGCAAATCAGAATGAGGAAAATCCTCAATTGTCCAGGAACTCCTTTTAAAAAAATAAAGAAAGAAATAGGAAGCATCCCTTATATACCTTGTCTCTGGGTTTATCAGCTTCTTGATCAAAATTCTTTGCTGGACCAGACGCCTCATGTGGAGTATCTTCTGACTAATAACGTGTCACAAATACAAGAAATGTGATCAGACAAAAATAGAACTATTCCTACTTCTGAAACTGAGAAACAACAGAGACAAAGAATCTATTCAAACCCTATGATTAAGCTTTGCATCTGCTTCCACAATTGTAGATACACCAGTGCTGTGACTGCTGTCGGCTTTAAATGAGTCTCCCCATACACCCATCTGGTGGTTCGGTTCATATATACCCATTCTTGCAGGGAGGAATTGAGTTGATGGGGAAATCATAGTAGCTGGACTGCAACAAAGAAGTAGTTGAGTTTGTTGCTGGCAGAAGTAGATAATCTTATGTAAGAAGAAGGAATTTAGAAAATAACAGAATACATCAGATAAATAAGCCAACAAATGAACTCAACAGAAAGACTCTATGACAGAAAAGAAAAACTATCCAATCCTCATAATCGCATTTGATATATCCTCCCATTTAGTTTCTACTTTTCAATCAGGAAAATGTATTATCGTTTAATCAAGAATAGAAAGGTAGTGTTCTGGCAGAATTTGATGCCACACCAAACAAGAAATGGGCAGCGAAACCCATACACCACCTCCAATTTATGTTTTTTTTGGTAAGACATCCAATGTTGTTTGCAAAAACCAATCTAGGTAATACTAACAAATTTATGTTATGTGCACTTTTTGTTTGTGATATTTATGAGAGTCTAACACAAGCAATGTCATCTAAAGAATGTCTAAAATAGTGGAGTCCTCAAGTCCAAGAGATAGAGCTTGCTTATATCATTTCATAAGCATAATTCAAAAGATACCCAATAAAGCAAAACAACCAACATAAAGCTCCCAGCTATAACTGTCAAAACACAACAGGATACTGGTTTCTTCAGGCACATAAAACTGAGGTCACTTTCCAGCAATAGCTCCTTTCAGGGCCGTCTCATCTTCTATTGACCTTCTTTCTCCTCTTTTCTTCTGACTTCTGAGTGGTAATTTCAACGTTCCCAGCAGATCAGTAAAGCTATACATACTCCAAAAATCATTGGCCAAAAGCTTATAATCTTCAGTGGTTCCTGAACAGAGAAAACTTTTCACTCAGTCTCTACAAACCAAATACTGTTGAATTCAGCACTTCAAACCACTTGTTGGTCCAGCTCCTGCTCCCTTCATTGCAATTTAACCATGACCTACCATTGAACCCATTTCCCGTAAAGACCCCACTGTTCCATTTGACCAAAACCCAGAGCATCCACAAGGATTACGCATCTTCCTGACCGACAAAAAGCAATCAATCATTTCTAAATCTCCCCAGGCGCTGACAAATAGGTGAGAAAGCTATGTACCGTTCTTCTCTCCTTTAGAGGACCATACTTTACTGTCAGGTCCCAAAGCATGTATATTCAGTTCACAGAGACACATTCGGTACCGCAGAAAAAGCCTTAAGGCAAAATTTAGCAACATGCGTGGAACCGAAATCAAAACACCTGGCAAGCAGAAGAGAGACAGCAAGATGAAGGACTACGATCGTAAAGCTCGCTTAACAAAATCCAGAAAAAGGAGCCTACACAACTTATATAATGAACTGCATAAACAGTACAGAATATGAAAACCCGAGTAAGCTTTAACTGAATCGACAAAAAGACTACGCAATAAGAAGAAGAACAAGAATAGACGCATCACCGTAAGACGTCAGATAATTCGCTGGCGTTCTATGAGTTCCCCGCCAAAGAAAAGAACAGATAGAAACATGAAGTTGAGATCACTATCATAAAGACTTAAACTCAGTTCAGACGACCCGGGATAGTTCGAGTACCGGGAGTCCGGGCACGGGAAGACCGCGGACCTCAGCTGGACGACGCCAGCGCCAGGAGCACCAGGAGAAGCAGCAGCAGCAGCAGCAGAAGCACCCGTGATCGGGCAAGACCAGAGAGCTGGCCCCCGCGACAAACCCTAGCCCCGAGCTCCAACTCCGCCTGCCCCCGCGGAGACCCAATCCCCATCCCTCTCCTCCTCCCGGCTTCTCCCCCTCAGCCGCGAGAGGGGGGGCCTCGCAAAAGCTTGAGGGAAGACTGGGGTGCGAATAAAAAAATATTTAAAAAGTCATAAAAAGGGAAAATATTAAACAGAAGAATTTTTACTCAAAGAGTCTGAGTAATACCATCTTTGTACAAACAAATATGTATATATATATACTTGAATTATGAATATTCCTTCTGAGAGAGGGTGGAAAAGAGTGAAGAATGCAACACCACCACTCCTTCGTCAAATTCAAAAATTAAATGTCAAATTTCAGTTCAATGCTCTAAGATGACAGGACAAACGGTATAGTATCAAAATATATTTAAAAGATATTTTGATCATCTCTTTTGATGCTACTCGTGAAACAAACTGGGCTACAAGACAAGGAGCTTTCATCATATTAAAAAAGCAATAACTATTGCTATTTTCTTAAGAGCATTTTGATGCTAAAATTAAAAAATTAAAAATACATGTAAATAAAATTTCATGGGGGTATTTATGTAAAAGTCCTTTAAACAAATGAGGAGGGGAAAGTTTCCTGCACCGCATGCACCCCCTGCCGTGTGAACGGACGGGTACACGGTTGATGCGGGAAGGGAACTTGGGTTTGGATACCTTTTAGAGAGGAGATAATTACTAAAATATTCCCATTACACGTTGATTTGTCTGCGCACTATGCTAGTGACCGAAGCGTGTTGCATCCTGCATCTCTGCGTTGATGTTGGAAGATATTCCCATGATATTATATTCTATGTTTTCGTAAGGCAATGGTGCGAGTCTCTACATGACTTCCACGGCTCCACACCTCCACTTGCTCCAGAAACGCCGGGCCGCCGCCGAAGGCGCTCTGAGCGGTGGGGTCACCGGGAGGTGATGGTATCAAGCGCCACTTTCTATTTTTCTATTTAGGTAAGTTGCGCGGTGGGGGAGGTCGCGTTGCGGATTCTACGTCAGCAGGCGGGTCCGAAGACCAATAATGCGCCTCGTCTTCCCACTTGGTGGACTACACCAGGACAAGATCGGGGCCGGTGATGCGACCACGGCCGTGGGATGGACAGAGTCAGAACGGGGATGGGTATTATGGGATGGACGATATCAGTTGAGTAGTCTTTTTTTTGAGTTTCTTTTAACATGAATGATATTGTTACAGTTAAAAATATGAGTATGTCGTTCCTTAAAACGTATTAATATACATATGACTCTTATTCATAATATATTTATATATTTTTAAAAAATAATAATACATGTGTTTAACTTGAAAAGGGGCGATCTCGCGCTTGTCCTGAGCTGGGGAGACGATCACCGATCAGTGAACTGTAAGGAAGGGAAACGGATCAGGGGGCCCAGGGGTGGTTTCCTGGGGAAAACCCTCCGATGCTTAAGTCAGTAGAGCAGTGGTGGAAGCTATGAAGGGAGGAGGAAGGTGATGCACGAGATCCCTCTCCACCAAGGTGGTGAAGTGGTTCCTGCTCATGGAGTATTAGGCGTGTGTAGGCCTTACCTTTCGTCAGAGGGAGTCCCAAATTTAAATAGTGCACTAACCTCATGAGTCTCGTAAGCTGAGGAGTTTAAGGCGGGAGTTACGTCCTCGACGTGGGCTCTTTGCATCCTCATCGTGAGATCTTTATAGCCTTGTAAAACTCCTGCTCATAAAGGGCTCTCAACGGCAGCGTGGATAAGCAATCATCGGTCGACCCGAGCTTGAAGAGCGCCAGCCCTGTCCGGGCGATGGGCGTAGCTTGGGTGAGGCTCAATCGAAGTTGGCGTGGGGCGCTAGCCTTCCTCTCGGCGAGGGAGATAGATCGGGCTTAGGTCTTCCTCCGACCAGACCGACGCTCGGGCCTTCCGAGCCAGATGGCCGCTGAGGAAGTGCTTGATCCCGAGTGAACTTATTGGGCTTTTGTGTTAAGTGGGCCCTGTGGGGCGATCACTTAGATGAGCTGGGTCTCGTTTGGTCCTGTTGGACCTGGTTCGGCCGCTCTTATATGGGCTACAGAAATCCCCCTCTCCACTTGTCACCCTCCTACTCCTGAGCCTTGGCAGGCTCGGAGGAGTAGCCGTTAGGGTTTCGGACCAGCGTAGTTCAGGTGGGTGGAGATCTGGCGGTGTTATGAAGCCACGTGTCGTGGTCACCCGGGCCCGTAATGATGGTAATCCTAGCAGATTTTAAACGAAGGGGCCCCCTTTTCTCGGAGGTCGGAACGACGCGCCGCCTTCCGCGTGGGGATATAGGCGTTGTGTGCTTGTTGTCGCTCCAGACTCCCTCCGTTTTAGGGTTTGGCTCTCCTTCGTGCTTGCTTTCGGGGCTCTTTGATGCGCCGTGAGGACACGACGGAAGAGCAGAGGCTTGCAACGGCGTTCGCAGAGTTGGCAGAGATAACCGCGGAGGTGGTCCGGCAGCTTCCCCTTCCTCTAGAGTCTTCGGAGTCTGAGGCGCCTTCTTCTGCAAGTCTTTCTTCGGATTTCATGGCGGACCTTCGTTCGGAGATCGAAGAGCTTGAGGGCGAGCCCGGGACGAGGGCGATGGTGTTATCGCCGATCCCGAACTGCAGCGAACTAGGGGAGGCGGATGTGAAGCAGCTGGAGCACCTGTAACGACCCGAGAATCCGATTACCGGGAAGGCCCGATAACCCGAGACTAGCACTGCCACTCACGAGTCCGAAGACTTGGAAGGGTTAAAAGGATGGTGTGGAGACTACACAAGTATCACAAATAATTGTAGAAATTAAATAGCTATATAATTAAGCAGGAAATAAATTAACATTTACATCATACATGGTCCACAAGATATAATAAAATATACAACATCAGTAGTCCACAACTACTACAGAGACAAGAAAGAAAAGTACAGCTACACGGGACATACCCCGGCTCTGACCTCTGGCACTAACGCTGGGCACCCGAACCACGCTGAGCCTCAGATGCACTCCCTTGAGGCCGCGACTCACCTGAAACACGGTGAAAACACACAGGGAATGAGTCTCGGAACAAGACTCAGTATGGATCACTCGAACCCTACCTCGCAAACGGAAACCGCTACACTAGCAGTAAGCGAGAACCTCGAAAGGGGAAGCCCTGCAACCTACAAAACACCGATCTCGCGACACGAAAATCGACACACGTGCCACGGTGTAACGACCGGAACACCACGGTCAACATGATAAAAACCCGAAGGTCGAAGTCGCAACGACTGACAGTCTGTCACTCCGAACTCGACTGGAGTACCTCCCACTAGAAGCACAGTCGATAGCGTCCCCTGACGTCTTACACCGCACCGCAGGTGAACTGCCTAACGTGGTAGCTCCTACCAGAGGCACGGACACCGAACAAGTAACCACAAAGCAAGTGACTAGCTGGGGTCACGCTCGTCAGCGCGTGTCCACTCCCCCCAACCACGTGTGCACACACAGACCATGCGTCCTAGGTTTGGCCTCTAACTGGTTTTCCCCTGGAGCCGGACTCTGGCTACCGACGAGGGGCCCGACGGAAACCAGTCTAAAAATCATCCTCAGGGTAGCCTCTCCACCACTCCCTGGTGGGTCCACTCGCGTGCAGGCAGGCTACGACTAGTGGAGGGTCACTAAAGGAGTAGACTCTCAAGTCAATGGAAAACCACGTCTTAACCGGACAGGGTACAAGGACTGCCCCTCGTACCGACACCGTCTCACAGTGGCAGAAGCCGAGAACAACACCTCCCGGGATTACGCCGTACCACGACACCTGGCCCCGACACGATGCCCAGCATCTGTCAGACCACGGTTCAGCACGCGGACCAAGGTCCATGCCCCCGGGATTCGAATCGACCAAAAGGAAACGTCGGTTAGACTAACCCCTTGAACGGTCCACTCTAGGCTGCCCAGGGATGTACGGCTAGACAAGGGCCGCACCAGGAGATGAACGGCCAGGAACAAATCGTTCTTCCCTTGGGAAGAAAGGGCAAAGACGCGGCTACCAACAAACTGTCCAAAGGATGAACGGCTAGACACTAGCCGCACAAGGGGATGAGCGGACCCACCCTGGCTGCACATCCACCAACGGCACCAGTGATGAGCGGCCAACCCTTGGCCGCTCCTCGGGATACGCGGCTAGCTCATAACCGCTCGTCCCAATCACTGTGCAACGGTCACAAGCAACGGTCGAAAAACGAGGGGGGATGAGCGGACGGCCTCGGGCCGCACATGGGTTATGCGGTCGCTCGGCAGGCCGCATAACCCCACTGCGCTCCGAGCCGAAGGGCGGACAAACCAGGGTCGCACATGGGATAAACGGGCCCTGGTTCGACCGCTCAACCTTCACCGGCGCGAAAACGGCGAACTTCGTCGGAATTCGCCATTTCAGCCCCCAAACAAGCCCCACGAAGGGGGAAACAAACCCCCAAGCCCCCTAGCATGATTCTACGCTCCCGAAACGCGGAATCGTGGCTTAAAACGATGGATCGGGCGAGCTCTCCCCAAGGCATGGTTTTCCCTTCTCGGCGCGAAAACAACCCCTCTCGGCCTCGCCTCGGGCTAAAACTTGCGGGGAAGGAACGCAAGAGGCTAGGGATCGTCACCCTACCTCAAATGCACCTCGAGGCGTGCCGGATCGTCCCGAAATCACGATGAAAGCTTTGAGAATTCCCCGTCCCTTCACGAAAACCCACGAGCTTTACGCCGCCACGACCACCTCGCCGCCGCCACGCCGTCACCCACTGCCGTCTGCAGCCGGAGGGGGCTCGCCGCGGTCACGCCGGAGGAAGAGAAGGAGAGGGAGAGGCGCTCGCGGTGGGGAGAAAGGAGGAGGAAGAAGAAGAAGAAAAGGGGAAAAATGAATAAAGAAATCCCCTTATTTATAGAAAATCTGAATTTTCAAAAAAATATCAAAAAATTAAAAGTTATATTTCCGCGATCCTCGGAACGCACCGATCGCAACGGTACCACTCTCGCCTAGGTGAACGGTCCGGTTCACCCGGAACGAGGTTCCGAAGGAATTGCCGAAACACACACCGAAAATCAGAAAATACGCGCGGAAAAGCTGTAGACGCACTCCGGGTCTCCGAAACAACTCCGGATCGCGCCGACCTGAACACAAAAGATGCCCGAAACGAAATTTCAGACACGACGGAGCCAGACACTCTAAGAAACTAGATCTGGGACCCACGAAGAAGGATCCGAAAGGTCCAGGATATTACAGCCCACCCCCTTAAAGGAATTTCGTCCTCGAAATTGAGAACAACCCAAGGGGAAAGAAGAGGAAGACTCACTCAAACAGGTAAGGGAACTGCTGACGCATCTCGTCCTCATGCTCCCAAGAAGCCTCACCACCAGAGTGCCGCTGCCACACCACCTTAACCAAGGTAATGACCTTGTTCCGCAGGCGCTGCTCTCGCCTATCCTCCACGCGGACCGGAAACTATGGGAGAGAAAGATCTGGAGTCACCTCGGGCTAAACAGAATCCTCGAGCACATGAGAGTCATCGGGCATATACTTCTGCAACATCGAGACGTGGAACACGTCATGCATCGACGCCAACTCAGGGGGTAACTGCAACCGATAAGCTACTTCACCGATGCGCTCCACGATGTCGAAAGGACAAATATAGCGGGGACTCAGCTTCCCACGCCGCCCAAAGCGCATCACCCCCTTCATCGGAGAAACTCTCAAAAACACACGATCGCCAACGGCGAAAGCGACAGGCTGCCGCCTACGGTCAGCATAACTCTTCTGCCGACTCTGGGCTGCCAACATGTTCTGACGAACCAAGTGCATAACATCCACACACTGCTGCACCAACTCCGGTCCCGTCAAAACACGCTCACCAACCTCGAACCAATCAAGTGGAGTCCGACACGGACGCCCATACAACGCCTCATAAGGAGCCATGCCGATGCTCGAATGATAGCTGTTGTTTTAGGCAAACTCCACCAACGGTAGGTGGTGAATCCAACTCCCCAGCCACTCCAGACAGCAGGATCTCAGCATGTCCTCCAAAGTTTAGATGGTCCTCTCTGACTGACCATCTGACTGAGGATGATACGCCGAGCTAAAAGCCAAATCCGTGCCAAGAGCTCGATGGAAACTCCTCCAGAATCTAGAAGTGAAACGCGGATCTCGATCGGACACAATGGAAATGGGAATCCCATGCAACGGAATGATCCGCTCCACATAAAGACGAGCCAACTTAGACACGCTCCAGCTGACTTTGACCGGCAACAATCGAGTCACTTTCGTCAGCCTATCCACCATCAACTAAATACTATCATGCCCACTTGGAGTCCTCGGCAATCCCACCACGAAATCTGTGGTCACGTGGTCCCATTTTCACGCGGGAACATCCAAGGGCTGGAGAGTACCACCTGGTTGCTGATGCTCCACCTTCACCTGCTGACAGGTCAGGCACCTGGCCACAAACTCGGCGACATCTCTCTTCATGCGAGGCCACCAGAACTGCCTCCGCAAGTTCCGATACATCCTCGTCGCACTCGGGTGTACGGTGTACCGGCTCCCATGAGCCTCGCGCAACACCGCAGGATGAACCTGCTCCTCGGTTGGGAGGTACAGCCTACCACGGAACCTCACAGCATCGTCCTCATCAAGCTCCACATCAGCCATAGCCAAAGTCCGGGGCAACCCAGGGTCTGCATGCTGAGCCTCTGTCACCTGACGGCGGATAGCAGGCGTGACAGTCAGGCTAGCAAGCACCGCTAACCATGGCTCCTGAGGAATCTTGAGCCTGAATGATACTTCGGGCACTTATTCCCGGAGCCTCCACTTCCTCAATATCAAGGCACTGACCGCGACCTTCCGACTCAAAGCATCGGCGACGACATTCATCATGCCCGGTTGATAAGACAGGGTGAAGTCATAATCCTTCATAAACTCCATCCAACGCCTCTGCCTGAGGTTAAGGTCCCTCTGCGTGAACACATACCTCAAACTCTGATGGTCAGTGAACACCTCAAACTTCATACAGTACAGATAATGCCCCCAGATCTTCAGCGCGAAGATCACAGCCGCCAACTCCAGGTCATGGGTAGGGTAGTTCTCCTCGCGGGGCTTCAGCTGTCGAGATGCATACGCCATCACTCTACCATGCTGCATCAACACAGCACCCAATCCGACCTCGGAAGTATCTGTACACACCACAAAACCTCCCGATCCAGAAGACAAAACCAACACCGGAGCCGAGATGAGCAATCTCTTCAGTTCCCTGAAACTCTGCTCACACTCATCAGACCAGACGAAAGGCACATCCTTCTGCGTAAGTCTGGTCATCGGGGCCGCAATGCGAGAAAAATCCTGGATAAACTGCCGATAATAGCCTGCAAGCCCCAAGAAACTCTGGATCTCCGTCACAGACCTCGGCCTCGGCCACTACATTACTACCTCGACCTTGGCGGGGTCCACGAAAATACCATCACCAGAAATCACGTGCCCTAAAAAGTGTACCTCACAAAGCCAAAAATCGCACTTACTGAGCTTCGCATACAACTGGTGATCTCGCAACGTCTGCAGCACCACACCCAAATGGTATGCATGCTCTTTGGCAGACCGCGAATAGACAAGGATGTCGTCCACAAATATGACCACGAACTGGTCCAGATACGGATAAAACACTCTTTGCATCAAGTCCATGAAGGCTGCGGGGGCATTGGTGAGCCCGAACGGCATCACCAAGAACTCATAATGCCCATACCTCGTACTAAACGCAGTCTTCTCTACATCGGACTCGCGAATTCTCAGCTGATAGTAACCGGATCGCAAATCAATCCGTGAGAACACTCAAGCAGACTGAAGCTGGTCGAACAAATCATCAATCCGCGACAACGGATATTTGTTCTTAATGGTCACCTCATTCAGTTGCCGGTAGTCAATGCACAACCGCAAGCTACCGTCCTTCTTCTTCACGAACAACACGGGCACACCCCAAGGGGAAAAGCTAGGACGAATATATCCCTTGGCCAACAGTTCCTGCAACTGCGCCCTCAACTCCCTCAACTCAGCGGGGGCCATACGGTAGGGAGCCTTCGCCAAAGGTCCCGTACCAGATACAATCTCGATCACGAAATCAATCTCCCGCTGGGAAGGCAATCCAGGTAAGTCATCTGAAAAAACATCAGAAAACTCGCACACCACCGGAATGTCATTGACATCCGGACACGGCTGGTCTACCAAGACCACAAAAGCGAGAAAACCCTGACAATCCACATCAAGCAAACGATGAGCTCGAATCGTAGAAATGAAACAGCGGGGAGAGGAAGATCTGATACCTTGGAAATAGAAGGTGGGTCCACGAAGTCGCCGGAAATAAATCCTCTTCGAGCCGCAATCCACCAAAGCATGATGTGCCTTGAGCCAATCCATGCCCAAATCATATCAAAGTCATGAAGCGGCAATGCATAGAGCCTAGCCGGCAAACTCCGCCCTTCCACCCACACAGGGACCTCATCGAAACAATACGGAGTGATCATAAAATCACCCGAAGGTAACTCCACTGCCAAATCACAGGACAACTGGGTCACCGGCTCCTCGATACTCAGCGCGAAATCCTCCGAAATAAACAAATGAGACGCGCCAGAATCAAACAAAACCCAAGCCGCACAACCCAAAATCTTAACGGTACCTTCCACGAGCTATGACGCCACTGCCTCTGCCCTGGTCATGTGTGTAATCTGGCCTCGAGCTCTCTGCCTGCCTCCCACACTAGCTGACCTGGGTAGCGACGGATACTGTCCCTGCTGCTGTTGCTGCTGCTACTGTGGCCTCTGCTGCTGGGGGACCTGCTGCTGCTGCTGCCTCTGAGGACAGTCACGCGCCATATGCCCTGGCTGGTCACACCGGAAACAAACTATCGGTGATGTGCATTGCATGCCTGGATAGTACTTGCTACACCATGGGCACGGCCATCGCGATCCGCCCACTGATCCCTGACGTTGAAAAGGAATCGACTGCTGTACACTACCCGATGATGCCTGCCCCTGATCCTTGTGCTTCTTCTTCCGAAAACTCTTCCCGAAGAACTTCTTGACCTTAGAGCCAAAAGGCATAGATCATGTCGTCGACGCTGTCGGTGCCGGCCCTCCTGAACCACCCAACGCATGCTGAAAAGAATCATGCTGCTGGGTAGCCGACTGCTGGCTGCGACCCAACAAAGATTGCCCCTGGCTAATCGGTCCTCGAGTCCTCTGCATATCCATCTCCAAAGAAGCCGCAACACGAGACACTGTCTCCAGATCAGTGGCCACATTCGCGATCAAATGGTGCCTCAGCTCCTGCCTCAAGCCCTGTACGAACTGTGCGGTCTTCACCCTTTCATGCTCCATGATATGAGGTGCATACCGACCCAGCTCAACAAATCGGGCCCTGTACTGCAACACGGACATGTCGCCCTGAACCAGCTCAAAAAACTGACGCATCCGCTGCGTAGCAATATACTCTGGACAGTAGGTACGCTCGAAAGCACTGCCAAAGTCATTCCACGCAATCTGCTCAAGTGGACGAAGCTGGAAAGACATCTTCCACTAGAAAGACCACCACCCCCGAGCCGTGCCCTGCAACTGGTTGTAGGCCAATATCACCTTGTCCTCTGCAGTACACCGCATGGAACTGAACACCCGCTCCATCTCGTCGAGCCAACTCCGAGCTATATCAGGGTCTGGCTGACAGCCGTAGTAAGTTGGATGGAACTGCATGAAATCCCTCACTGCTCAGCCTGGCCCACCCCTGGTCGATGGGCCCTCACTAGCCTCTTCGTCGAACTGCTGCGATATAAGCTGGTACATGCCACGGAAGAAATCCTCGGCCCCCGGAAACCTTGCATTATCCACTACCTCGGTGGCCGCTGGTGGCACTCTACTCTGCTCCTCATGCTCATGCTGAACCTCCTGCTGAATCTTCTGACCTCCAGCCGACTGCCCCTGCTGAGAGCGAGTGCTCCGCCTCGGCGCCATGCTCGCTCCTGAACCAAATGACAGAAAACACGGAAACGGCAAGGTCAAGAAAAACACACGATGCCCGATGCCAGCGTCAACTGCACATCATCGTTATGGACTAGTGTACCACCACAATTACTTATGATTCTCGTATAATCCCACAACTTGGATCTGATACCAGCTATAACGACCGGAGAATTCGATTACCGGGAAGGCCCGATAACCCGAAACTCGCACCGCCACCCACGAGTCCGAAGACTCAGAAGGGTTGAAAGGATGGTGTGGAGACTACACAAGTATCACAAATAATTCCAGAAATTAAATAGTTATATAATTAAGTAAGAAATAAATTAACATTTACATCATACATGGTCCATAAGATATAATAAAATAGACAACAGCAGTAGTCCATAACTAATACAGAGACAAGAAAGAAAAGTACAGCTACACGGGGCATACCCCGGCTCTGACCTCTGGCACTAACGTTGGGCACCCGAACCACACTGAGCCTCAGACGCACTCCCCTGAGGCCGCGACTCACCTGAAACACGGTGAAAACACGCAGGGAATGAGTCTCGGAACAAGACTCAGTAGGGATCACTCGAACCCTACCTCGCAAACGGAAACCGCTACATTAGCAGTAAGCCAGAACCTCGAAAGGGGAAGCCCTACAATCTACAAAACACCGATCTCACGGCATGAAAACCGACACACGTGCCACGGTGTAACGACCGGAACACCACGGTCAACACGACAAAAACCCAAAGGTCGAAGTCGCAACGACTGACAGTCTGTCACTCCGAACTCGACTGGAGTACCTCCCACTAGAAGCACAGTCGGTAGCGTCCCCTGACGTCTTACACCGCACCGCAGGTGAACTGCCTAACGTGGTAGCTCCTACCAGAGGCACGGACACCGAACAAGTAACCACAAAGCAAGTGACTAGCCGGGGTCACGCTCGTCAGCGCGTGTCCACTGCCCCCAACCACGTGTACACACACAGACCATGCGTCCTAGGTCTGGCCTCTAACTGGTTTTCCCCTGGAGCCGGACTCTGGCTACCGACGAGGGGCCCGACGGAAACCAGTATAAAAACCGTCCTTAGGGTAGCCTCTCCACCACTCCTTGGTGGGTCCACTCGCGTGCAGGCAGGCTACAACTAGTGGAGGGTCACTAAAGGAGTAGACTCTCAAGTCAATGGAAAACCACGTCTCAACCGGACAGGGTACAAGGACTGCCCCTCGTACCGACACTGTCTCACGGTGGCAGAAGCCGAGAACAACACCTCCCGGGATTACGCCGTACCACGACACCTGGCCCTGACACGATGCCCAGCATCTGTCAGACCACGGTTCAGCACGCGGACCAAGGTCCATGCCCTCGGGATTCGAATCGACAAAAAGGAAACGCCGGTTAGACTAACCCCTTGAATGGTCCACTCTGACCGTTCGTAGGGAGAGGTCCCTTTAGCGTGTTTACGAGGGGAGAATCATTTAAGGTAAATAACCTCGTTTCTCCTATAAGAGGTCTAAAGGGCGTCTCTTCCTCTCCATCACTTAGGGTTTTCCCTGACAGTCTTTCCTCCCTCCTTCTTCATGAAGTGTTGTGCCGTCACACTTGAAGCATAGAAGACGCTCTGGAAGACGAAGCTGCAGACGATGGAGGGCAGAGAGTAACTTTCTGCTTCGGGTCTGAAGGGGGTTCGACGGCCGGCGGACAGGTTAGAAGGGGGTTCGACGTGCGGAGGCACGTCGCCTTCTTTTATCAATTCCGGCTGGCGCTTACGAGGAAGTTACTCGGGCAGAAGGTCCGACATGATGGGGCATGTCGAACTCTTGTCCCTGACCCGCCGACTCCATCCTGAGGGGAGGAGGAAGCCAATTAAGCTCCCTTCTTTCCGGGCTTTCCCCTGCCTCCTCGTCCAGCTCTGCTGGTTTCTTTTTCTCCTTCCCCCTTCACTCTTCCTTGCGCAACTTGGAAGATAGCCTTCCTCTGTCACCTTTGTTCCGAGTTGCCCGAGCCAACGGGGTCGGCTATCCTTTATCCGAGCCAGTTTCCACACGAGGTAGAGTCAGTGGCTGGACGCAAGAAGGTTAACTGGGTCGACGGAGCGATGGGCTCGTATGGTGGCGCCAGATGGATTTTTTCTTTTTTGACCTATATTGTATTGGCTTCGGCCTTCCTGATGTACAAATAATTGTTTGAATGAAAGATGAAGGAAATTTTTGCTTTATCTCATATTGCTTACACGACTGGGGTGTTCAGAAATAGAACTTGCGTAGTGTAGTCGCGTTCCACGTCTGAGGGATGGGTTCTCTTTCTATAGTAGATAGCCGGTATGCTCCTTTCCCGAGCGTCTCGACCACTCGGTAGGGGCCTTCCCAGTTAGGGGAGAGCTTGCCCGCCGTCTCAAGTGGTCGAGAGGCTTCGACTTTCCTGAGAACGAAGTCTCCCGGATGGAAATATCTGTCCCGGACTTTGGCGTTGTAATATCGAGTGAGGCGGCATTGATATTCTGTTGCTCGGATGCCGGTAGTCTCTCGGATTTCATCTGCTAGGTCGAGGTTTTCGAGCAGTTTCTGGTCGTTTTCCTCGGGCGAGAAGCAGATGACTCGGAGGGAGGGATTGCCAATCTCCAACGGGATCACGGCCTCAGTACCGTACACCAGCTGAAAGGGACTCTCACCGGTTGCCGTTCTGGGAGTCGTTCTGTGCGACCACAGTACGTTCGGCAATTCCTCAAGCCAGCTGCCCTTGGCTTTGCTGAGCCTAGTCTTAATGCCTTTTAAGATAGTCTTATTGGCATTTTCGACCAGCCCGTTAGCCTGAGGGTGGGCGATCGAGGTGAAGTGATTGCGAATGTTTAGGTCGACACATCTGTCTCGAAAATAGCGAGAGTCAAACTGCCGACCATTATCGCTCACTATCACCCGAGGGATGCCGTAGCGACATATGATCGACTTCCAGACAAAGCTCCACATGACTGTCTCGGTGATCCTAGCTGTAGCTTCGACCTCGATCCACTTGGTGAAGTAGTCAATGGCGACGATGATGAACTTCTTCTGGGCCTGAGCCGTAGGGAACGGCCCAAGGATGTCAATCCCCCACCGCGCGAAAGGACAAGGCTCGGCTAGGGTGACAAGCTCTGTTCCCAGCTGATGGACCAAGTGGTCAAATCGCTGGCATCGGTCACATTATTGCACGTAGGTCGAGCAATCACGCTGCAGAGTGGGCCACCAGTAACCCTGCCGAAGCAAGATCCTAGCGAGCGACCTTCCTCCTTGATGCGCTCCGCATAAGCCTTCGTGAACTTCTTGAATCGCTCGGCTAGCTTCGCTGGTACTGATGCACTTCAGGAGGGGACCAGAGAAGGATCTGCGGTATAAAGTGCCGTCCAGAACGATGAATCGCTAAGCGTGGTACTTCAATCTCCGGGCTTCTCGAGGGTCGGGAGGCTCCTGGGAGTCTTGGAGCCACGACAGATAGGGGGTACGCCAGTTGCTTGGGGAGGCCGAGTCAACAGTCATGAGCTCTGAATCGATGCTCGATTGCTCTAGCTCTTCGAGAAGGACCGATCGAGTACCCTCAGGGTCAAGGGAGGAGGCCATCCGAGAGAGGGCGTCCGCTCGGGAGTTTTCCTCTCGAGCTATTCGGACTACCTCAAAACTCTCAAACTGTTGTGCCACGGTCCTGACTAGCTAGAGGTATTTGACCATCGGTGCTTCTCGAGCTTCGTAACCGCCGTTGACCTGGCTAGCGACCAGTTGGGAGTCGGTGTGAATTCTGACTCGCTCAGCCCCCAACCGCCGGGCCATGCGGGCTCCCGAGATAAGGGCTTCGTACTCGGAGGCATTGTTGGATGCCTGGAAGTTAAACTTTAAGGCGTATTGTAGCTCTGCTCCCTTAGGGGACTTCAAGAGGATACCGGCGCCGCTCCCGGCCGAGTTGGATGATCCGTCGATGAACAATTTGCAGGTTGGCCCGGGCGCGGACGGATATTTTTCTTCGGTCGATATGGTGCTCTTGGCGATGAAGTCGACGGGCGCCTGTCCTTTGATAGCCGAACGGGGCTGATACGATATATCGTAGGCCCCGAGCATAATGGCCCACTTGACGAGGCGTTCTAAGGCTTCAGGGTGAGCGAGCATCCTCTTCAATGGTTCGTCGGTCAACACAATGATGGAGTGCCCTTGGAAGTAGGGTCGAAGGCACTTGGCCGAGGTATCCAACGCTAGCACGAGTTTCTCGGTAGCGGGGTACCTTCGTTCGGCCTCGTTGAGCAACTTGCTGGTGTAGTAGACCGGTCTCTCGACTCCCGAGTCATTTCTGACCAGGAGCGAGCTAACTGTGGATGGGGTTGCCGAGAGGTAGAGATGCAAGGCTTCGCTTGGGACAGGCTTGGACAACACCGGGGGCGAAGCCATGAACTCTTTAAGCTCAGTGAATGCCTTTTGGCATTCCTCATCACATCCGAACATAGTAGATGCCAGTTTGGGCCCCCTCAATAGTTTGAAGAAGGGTAGGCATCGTTCGGCCGCACGGGACAGGAACCTGCTGAGCGCGGCAATGCGCCCGGTAAGTCATTGAACGTCCTTGGTGGAGGCAGGTGGCCGCATGTTCAGGATGGCGTGGACCTTTTCGGGGTTGGCCTCGATCCCGCGCTGGGTCACCAAGAAGCCCAGGAATTTCCAGGACCTTACTCCGAAGGCACACTTGGTGGGGTTGAGCTTCATATTGTACCTCAGGAGAGTGTCGAAGGTCTCAGCTAGGTCGGTGAAGTGGTTCTCGGCCTTGGGGGTCTTGACGAGCATGTCGTCAATATAGGCCTTGACGTTCCAGTCAAGCTGTCCCTCGAACATGTGGTTAACCAGCCTCTGGTACGTGGCTCCAGCGTTCTTCAACCCGAAAGGCATCCGGGTGCAGCAATATACGTCGAAGTCGGTGATGAAGGCGGTCTTCTCGATGTCTTCCGGATCCATCTTGATCTGGTGGTAACCTGAATAGGCGTCCAGGAAGCTGAGTATCTCGTTGCCCGAGGTTGAGTCAACCAGTTGGTCGATGCTAGGCAACTGATAGCAATCTTTTGGTGTGACTTTATTTAGGTCGGTGAAGTCCACGCACATTCGCCACTTTCCTGAGACTTTTGGCACCAGGACGACGTTAGCCAGCCACGTTGGGTACATGACTGATCTAAAAAGACCAGTCTTTTGCCCCCTTGGTGACTTGCTCCTTGATGATCGCATGCTTCTTTGGCGCGTGCTTCCTTCTGCGTTGTCGTACGGGCTTTACGGTCGGGTCGAGGTTCAGCTTATGCATCACTGTCTCTCCCGGTATCCCGGGGAGTTGATCATCAGACCATGCAAAGACTCGAATGTACCCGGAAAGAAATTCTTTGTATTGCTGCTAAACTTCGGATGGTAGGTCGGCTCCGATCTTTACTCCTAGGGTCGGGTCGTCGTTTAGGAAAACCGTTAGCAACTCACCTCCAGGCTCGGATGTTGCGGGTTTTTCCTCGACTTCCCGGGGGCCCTTGTTTTTCCCGTCTGGCCTTGTGGCCTAGACCGAGATATTATAGCACCTTCTGGTCATCGCCTGGTTGCCCCGTACTTCCCCCACCCCATGTTTAGAGGGGAGCTTCATCTTTTGGTGATAGGTAGAGGCACCGCTTTCATTCGGCTAAGGATTCCTCGGCCGAAGATTGCGTTGTATGCTATCATACCCTTGATCACTATGAAGTCCACCATAACCGTAACGGTTTTGAGTGGGGTGCTGAGAGTAACCGACAGGCTTAGGGCTCCCTTGGGATAAGTGGCCTGGCCATTGAGCCCGCAAAGGGGGGTTCGGATCGGGCGGAGTTTAGACAGATTCTCCCCCATCTTAAGGTAACACTCATAGGACAACACATCAGGGGCACTTCCATTGTCAACTAGAATCCTATCTATGTTACAATGATTTATCGTGGCCGATATGACTAGGGCGTCGTCATGCGGGGTGGTCAGCCCTTCCAGGTCTTGGTCGGAGAAGACTATGACATGGGGCTCACTTGGCGGGGCCTTGGTAGGCTCGACGGCTCGGCTCGCCCGCTCAGCATGACACTTTCTTCCTCGGCCGCTGTCTCCTCCCGATGCAGCTTCTCCAACGATGACATTGATGTGGACCCCGCGAGGGGCGTTGTCGATCTCCTCTGGGGCGCCTCGGTCATCCTTATGCCCGGCTATGAACCGGGATTGGTGTCCCTGGCGGACGAGGCGCTCGATCTCATCCTGGAGCTGGTGTCAATCGCCGGTGTGATGCCTGTGGTCACTGTGGAACAGGCAGTGCTTGCTGCGATTGCGGCTTTTCGACCTCATTGGCTTGGGTTAGCGGAGGAGGCCCGAGCCTTTGATGTCTTCATATATCTCGTACACCGGAGCGGTTAAGGGAGTGTACCGCTCGTACTTCCGGGATGGTTCTTTGTGGTCCCCGTCTCGGTTCTGTCTTTTTCCTTGGCCCGAGCTTGACTTGGGTGCTCGCTTCTTGTCCCCCTCCCGACCCGAGCCGATTGCGCCTCGGCATGCGCTGAGCACTTCTTCGCACTCAGCATGGCGCAAAGTCAGGGTCACTAGCTCGGAGGTTCTCGTCCCGGGTGCCTCCGGTCAGCGCAGTTATGGCCGAGGTGACGTCCAAGTGGGGGATTCTTAGGGCTTCCGACTTGAATCGGTTGATATACGCACGGAGTTTCTCCCCTTGCGCCTATTTGAGTGCCAATAGCCCCGCTACCGACCTTGGGGCGTCGCTGCCGGCGAAACTTTCCTTGAACACTCGCCCAAATTGCTTGAGACCTCGGATGGATCCAGGGGCGAGGGCCCGGAACCATGCTTGGGCGCCTTGGACCAGGGTGGTCACGAAGGCTCGACATTTGATGACATCGGACGCTCCGTGAAGAGTCATCAGGGCGTCGAAGCTGTCGAAGTGGTCGACCGGGTCACCCTGGCCGTCATAAGACTTGAAGGTTGGAATGGGGATCTTGGGGGATACCTCTGCCTTCAAGATATAGTCAGAGAACAGGGATTTCTTCTCGTCCTCTGCTGGGGAGGTCTTCCGCAAGGCGTGTAAGGCGTGCTCCTGCTCTACGAAGCGCCTCTCGAACTCTCGCAGTCTGAGGGATAACTCCGGCTGCCGTTGTGCCGTGGGACTAGGGGGCGTGATGGCGGGCTACCCTGGTGTTCTCCAGGGACTTCGGTCTCTGGGTTCGCACGACGTGTCCCTGCTTTGTCCCCTCTTGGTGTGGAAGATGCTTCTTGCTCCGGAGGAGGGGCTTGTGAGGGTCCTCCTGACCTATTGCGAATAAGCCTCCGTCCTCGGAGGGTGAAGCGGCCTCCGACAGTGTGTTGGGACGCGTCCTCGCGGGGGGGGGGGGGGGGGGGGGGGGGGGCTCTCCGGAGGGGCGCGTGACCTTCCTTCCCTGGACGCCTGGGTCCTCATGAGTTCCACGATGACGTCCAGTTTCGCATTGAGGGCTTGGAAAGCGTTAACGCTCTCGTTGGGTAGTAGCTCCACCGCCGCGGGTGGAGGAGGCTGTTCGTCGACTGGGGTGCTGGCGTTGGAGGGGGGGTTTGTGCGGCCTGAGAGGGGCCCTCTCCCCCCACCACCATGGCCTTTCCCCTATCGCCGGTGGACCTCCTCCCTGTACTCCTTCGCACCATACTGGCTCTTTGATCGTTTCCCACAGACGGCGTCAGATGAAGAGGGGCGATCTCGCGCTTGTCCTGAGCTGGGGGGATGATCACCGATCAGTGAACTGCAAGGAAGTGAAACGGATCAGGGGGCCTAGGGGTGGTTCCCTCGGACAAATCCTCTGATGCCTAAGTCAGTGGAGCAGTGGTGGAAGCTATGAAGGGAGGAGGAAGGTGATGCACGAGATCCCTCTCCACCAAGGTGGCGAAGTGGTTCCTGCTCAGGGAGTATTAGGCGTGTGTAGGCCTTACCTTTCGCCGGAAGGAGTCCCAGGTTTAAATAGTGCGCTAGCCTCAGGAGTCCCGTAAGTTGAGGAGTTTCAGGCGGGAGTTACGTCCTCGATGTGGGCTCTTTATGTCCTCATCGTGGGATCTTTATAGCCTTGTAAAACTCCTGCTCATAAAGAGCTCTCAACGGCAGCGTGGATAAGCAATCGTCGGTTGAACCGAGCTTGAAGAGCGTCAGGCTTGTCCGGACGATACATGGGCGTTGCTCGGGTGAGGCTCGGTCGGAGTGGGCGCGGGGTGCTAGCCTTTATCCCGGCGAGGGGGATAGATCGGGCTTGGGTCTTCCTCCGACCGGACCGACGCTCGGGCCTTCCGAGTCAGATGGCCGCCGAGGAAGTGCTTGATCCCGAGTGAACTTATTGGGCTTTTGTGTTAAGTGGGTCACGTGGGGCGATCACTTAGATGAGCTGTGCCTCGTTTGGTCCTGTTGGACCTGGTTCGGCCGCTCTTAGATGGGCTACAGAAATCCCCTTCTCCATAACTAAATTTATATATTTATAAATTTTCAAAATAATAGTGATATATATGTTAATTATTTTAAAAAATGATATATATATAATTTTATGTATAATAATGATGTTTATGTATTTTTTAAAATTACTCTTATATCTTAGAAATGTTGTAAAATTATTCTTATATCTTTATCTTTATTGTAATATTTATATTTTTTAAAAAAATATTGTGCTTATATTTTTTTTGAAGAATTTTAGAAGTATGACAATAATTATGATAAAAGTAAAAATAAAGAGATAATTTTAAAATATTTAAGAAACATATATATTTTTTGTGAGGGGAGAGAGGGGAGGAGGGAGAGGGGGTAGACAACCTACCAATATTGGAAGGGTGCCCAAATGTTCTATTTGATAGATGGATAGACAAAATGAGAGTTATCTCTCCTAGATTAGTTTGTCTCGGAGTTTAATCATATTTATTTTGATAGACAATGAGTTTTCCTTTTAGGACAAGTGAGAGTTAACTTTGTCCCACTTTTGGGGTGGAATAATATATTCGAATTAAATGATAATTATCTCTCAACCTGATTCGATTAATTTTTTTAACTTATCAAATTAAAAAATGATAAATTAAGAGTTATCTCTAACATAAAAAGGGGACAACCCCCGATCAAAGTGAGGCAAATGTCTCCGTTACCACGTACGCCATATACGGACGGACGAAAAAGGGGCGTCCCTTCCAAGGGTAAGTTGGCATCCTACGGAGGTGCGGGTTCAAACCCATGCCCTCCCCGCCACGCCAACGTGTACAGGACATCAGATGAGTAGTCCTATTGTGTATAATTTAGGTTATTTTTGATAATATTATTGCACTGATATTTTGATCCGACAGATTTTATCAAAGTTCATGACATGACATATAGTGTTATCAAATTAATGAACACATTTGACGGAATACAATTATGAAAAAAAGAAAATATGATTATGACGGATAGACACATTAAGACATCTTCTCAAAATCTAAAAAAAAAGAAGGATTCTATCATAATTTGTTTATTTTTTATTGTTTCCAATATTCTAATTGTATATCCCTGATAACTGAAACATGAATATTACATTCCAATTTACTTCGAAGGTATAGCCGTAAAAGTGATCGACAATTTTTGCAAGAGATATCTCCTCCAACAAATGAGACTATCAACTTTAATAAAAAAACATATTTTTCCCCAACAAAATTTGCATTATTATTTTTGAAGCAGTCGAATTGTGGGCTCGTCGTCGAAGCCAATTGGATATCTCGTATATTTGTGCTATCCTTATCCTCCAGTTTAGTTGCTTATCTCTTAAGATCCCCTCTCTTTGATTATTTGTAACTGAAGCCCCTCCCTCCAATGGTGAATTAAACTTTCTTCCCATTTCATGACAGATTATATTAGGCTAACTTTTTTCTCCTATGTCCCGATATAGTTGCATTTATACGACTTGGTTATGAAGTTATGTTGCCCAAGGTTTGGTTTCATTTTATGGTGGCAATTTATTGTAGTCTTCGTGTACGTATTTCTTTCAAGTAATGCTTAGTGCACATCTAATATTGTTACATATCATGGATGCGTATTAAGTTTAATTTTTTTAAAAAAATTATGACGTAAAACCTAAGTAATCTTAACTTGTGATACAAGTAGCACCCTCATCATCATCATCATCGTCGTCGTCGTCATAGTATTATCTCAATTATTTAAGGTCGACTATATACATTCTGTTTCGTCAACAATTTCATTCAAATGTTATATTCATATTTAAACTCAATAAATTAATGTCTTTCCTAATAACATCTCACCATCTCATTTCAGGCCTTCTCCGAACTCTTTTACTAACATCCACTAAGATTCGATCACATCTTTTAACTGATACCAAATTAGGGCGACGAAACACATGTCCAAACCACCTAAGTCTATTTCCTCTCATTTTACTATCAATTAAGGTTATCCCCAAGTCTTTACGGATGTGATCTTATCTTTTTTAGTCTTGCCACACATCCATATCACTTGGTACCATATAACAAAGTAGGTATCATAGTCGTTCTATAAAACTTTCCTTTGAGTTTCACAAACATACGACGATCACAGGGGACTCTTGATGCGCTTCTCCATCTTAACTAGCATGTCTTAATCCTATGTACAACATCGTCATAAATCTCTCAATTCTCTTGTATAATAAGCCCTGAGTACTAAAAGTTACTACTCTTTAGAATATTTTGTCCATCAATTAGAACCATAGTCTTCCTGTATTACTCTCTCATTACTAAAAGTATAATGCATAAACTCTAACTCGCTCCTACTAATTTTAAAATCTTTAAACTCCAAGACATGCCTCCAACGCTATAACTTAGTATTTAAAGCATCAATACTCTCATCAATTAAGACAATATCATTTGTAAATAACATTCACCAATGGATATCATCGTGCAATTGTTTTGTTACTTCATTTATAACTAAAGCAAAGAGATACGGACTTAATGCAGAACTTTGATGCAAACCTATAGAAACTGAAAATTCACAAGTCTCTCCAACAATAGTTCAAACACTAGTAATAGCACATTCGTACATATCCTTAATTAACTAAATCAACATATCACCGAGAGACTTCTTTCTTTCTTAATATCCACTAAATCTATTCTCTCGGTAGTCGATCATACGTCTTCTCTAAATCAAGAAAAATCATATATAAATCTTCTCTCATCTCTCTATACTTCTCCATTAGCCGTCGTAGTAAGAAAATAACTTTTGTAGTAAATTTATTCGGCATAAAATTAAATTAATTTTTCGATACAGTAGTCACACATCGGAGGTGTTTCGATTACTATTTCCCAAAGCTTCATAGTATGGCTCATAAACTTAATTCCACGATAATTATTGCAGCTTTGAATATCTCCTTTGTTTATATAGAAAGAAACTACACTTTTTCTCTAATCTTCTGACATTCTCCGTTCCTTTAAAATTTTATTGAAAAGTTTAGTTAGCCACTGAATATTAATGTCTCCTAGGTCATTCCATACTTCAATAGGTATGCTGTCACGCCCCGACGCGGAATATCAGGACTGGCAGTAGAAAACACTAGTAACGATAACATGCTAAGCTAAGAATTAACATAACGCCATGAGCAGAAATAACTCCAAATCTATTACAATAGCCATCAAACCGACTTAAACATAATCAAGCATAACCTCTACCTGACTCCGTTACAATAACTAACACAAGCTCTAAGGCATAGCTAGATGCAAAACAACTATAACAATCTCAATATATCTACTAGCTGATACACTCCAAGTCATCACTCTGGCCCATTCCCATCCATCTGTGAATCTTCACCTGAGTTGCCTGGAAAGGGGGAAAACAACTATATGAGCGAACGCTCAGTAGGTAACAACAGGCAAGTGTAAGTAATTAACCAATTAATTACATGTTTATATAAAATGGAAAGAAAAGAAATAACGATCGGATGAAACAACATAATAAAAGAAAGTGCTAAAGAACGAAATGGAATAACAATATGACAGGATGATATAATTACAAGAATTACAAGTTTATGAACAATATATATAACAGGAAATTACAGAAAATTGGCCAACAAGCAAGAATGTAACCAAGTCGAACACGATTCAAGTAAGAGATTAAGAGATCATTGTCATAGACATCATGCTAGTCATGCACTCGGTGCAATGTCTCACCATGTCATTACAAACTCCCATGGGCTCAAGTACTTTTCGGGCGCTCTCCCCCGGACCAGACCGGGCCCCTATGATGCGTTGGCATTGATTTAATGGATCCAAGATCCCAAGTTCCGTCTAGACTTTAATCAAGTTAAATTGCCAATTACAATCAAGTACAAACTTACCTCGGAACATCCCAAGGCTAAGTTGAAGAGATACTGTCAAGAATTTCTGTCTAGGAGTTCAAGTTATCAAGAATCATCATGCATGTTCTTGGATTCAAAACCATAAAACACGGAGAAAACTTGTCTCTGGATGATATGCGGTTACTACTGGACCGCTCAAGCACTTGTGCGGTCGACTCTGGGCCGCATAACAGGAACTCGCTGAAGTTTAGCCTTCGTGAGGTCAAGGTTGAACGGCTGATTAAGGGCCGCTCTTCAAATTGAATGGTAAGTATTGGGCCGCACAAGGTCAGAAGTTTATAAAATCGAAGACAGGATATGCGGTCCATACAGAGCCGCTCATTAATTGAACAGTCCACTAAGGGCCGCCTGTAAGATGTACGGGCCATTACTGACCGCACAACACATGGCCTAACAATAATATAGAAATTCGCCCAAGTGGGCTCCCGGGCTGCCATAGGCAGGGTGGAACTGAACCATAGTCCAACCCACTATCTGCTGGTCGGCCTAGGGTCTACTGGGCTGATCAAATCAGGAATTGGCCGAAGATGGATCAAGGATAATCGGCCAAGACTAATTGGCATTAGCCAGGGATGAACGGTCGCCACTGGGCTGTTCAGGGAGATATGCGGTCCACTAATGGTCGCGCAAGTCCCTGCTAGTCCAATTCGGATTATGACTCATATCACAGAGTCAAAGTTCAATTCTAAGGGATAATAATGGTTCAAGATTAATGGTTCAGGTCTAAGGTTAAACAAGTGTAAACCTAATAGCCATTTCAATTATAAATGATTTACAATTAAGATTGACATTCATTGGAAAGATGAATCAAGATCAAGCTCAAATTAAATAAATCAGCAAGAATTATTTACTGTCATGAATTACAGTTTATTAGGTGTGTTGCTAACATGCCATTAACCACCAATCTACCAACATAACATGCTGTAATGGCAATTAATCTGTTCTGTTACCGATGTGCGGTCGGTTCTGGACCTTACATCTCCGTGGATGGTCACAGACAGGCCGCGCATGCCCCATCAGGTCCAAAGGTGTAATGCCCCGGATTTTTCGGATATTTTTCAGATCATTTTAGTGGGTCTCGGAGTGTATTTTGTGCTTTACACGTGTTTTTCCCTGATGTGCCTTCGGAACTCTTTGCAGGGCAAACCGTGGCGTTCTCCGACTCCGGGACAGTACCACTGCGTTGTGTTCCTTCCGAGGATCGCGGAGGTAATTTTTCGTAATTTTCTGAATTTATCGAATTTTCGGGTTTTCCTATATATACTAACCCTTTCCTCTCTCCCCCTCTCATTCTCTCTTTCTCACTCTCTCTCTTCTCTCACGCCCTCTTTCTCCCCTCTCTTCTCCGGCGGCCGACGGAGCGAGGCGGGGGCGAGGCGGAGGCGGCGCGGGTGAGGACGCGGGCGAGGATGGGCGAGGATCGAGGCGGTGGAGGCGCGTGGGAGCTCGTGGCGCGGTCGCGAGCCGGCGAGGGTTTCACGGCGTTTCTTCGCGGATCGGCGAGCTCGAGGCGCGAAATCTTCGGTGGAGGTAGGGTGATGGTTCCCCAGCTCGTGCACTTCCTTTCCCGCGAGTTTCGTAGGCCGTGGTGAGCCGAGCGAGTGGAATCGGGGTTTTTGGGCAAAACCCATGTTTTAGGGCTTGTGGGCCGATCTCCCGTTTCATTGCGTTTTTGGCCGATCCGAGGCCGTAGACGCATGCTAGGGGCTTCTGGGGAGCTTCCCCCTTGTTTTCCCCCTCTTCTGTGGAGGTATGGGGGCGTGGGACGAGTTTTGGGTCGTTTCCCGCCGTAGCGTTCTCGGAAGGAAGTGACGGTCCTTCCAGTGGCCGTCACTTGGTGTAACGCGCCTGGGCAGGACCGTTACATCCCCCTTCTGTTGGCCTTTGGTGGTCTGTGGGTGTGGCGGTCCCACGATAGACCGCCAGGTGCTGTGACGCACCAGGGCTAGACCGTTAGAGTCTCTTCCGTTGGTTTTCGGGTCAGGCGTGTGACGCACCAGGGCTGGCGCGTCACAGCCTTGTGACGCCCCAGGGTGGGTGCGTCACATTCCCTGTTACCCAGCTGAGGGCTGGGGGTGTGACGGTGCCCTCTGGACCGTTACATGCTTGTAACGCGCCCAGGGTGGGCCGTCAGAGCTGTTTTATCCGTTGAGGAGGGCAGCGTGTGTGACGCGCCAGGCCAGACGCGCTACATCCGTGTAACGCGTTGGGGCAAGCGCGTTACATCCTGCTTTCACGCTGAGAGCGTGAGGCGTGTAACGCACCAGGGCAAGCGCGTTACATTCGTGTAACGCGCTGGGCCAGGCGCGTTACATCCTGTGTTTCTTCGGGCCGTGTAACGGCCTGCGTTAGGCCGCCAGGTGGATGTGACGGTCTCGCCTAGACCGTTACAACCCTGTGACGGTCTAGGGTTAGACCGTCAGGCTTTGTGTCGTTCCGAGGCGAGTTTTTGTGTTCTCCGCCTTGCCCCGCAATGTGTGGATCCCTAGTCGACCCGGTTGGGACTCAGTGGTCGACCTGCGGTCTTGTGAGTGTCCCTGACACCCGTGGGTTTCTGTGTCCGTGTTTTGAGGGTGTCTGGAGGACCGTGTTATCTCGTTTAGCGTGCCCGTAGGGTTGAGAGTCCGGGTGACTTCTCGCGTGCTGGGCCTTTGTGTTACGCTCGATCGAGTCACCGTGTATCGGTGTGTGTGCGGTGGGGTGTCCCCCGCATGCCGTGAGTTTCTTTGGAAGGCGATTCCCATGTGGGCCACGTGGTTGGTCTTGGACTGCGAGTCCAGTTATCCGGCCTGGGGCTGGAGGTTTCCCGCTTGCTTCAAGATGGGAAATCGTCGTGGCGGCTTGTGTGCTGCCTTGGGAATCGTGCTTCTGCGTTTTCCGTGTGGCCCGTGTGAGTGGCCTTAGTCCTTTGCGTTCCCTCTCCGAGGGAGTGGTCTTGGCGACTCGTGTGTTGTCTCGGCACTCGTGCTACCGTGGTTTCAGACCTAGAGATTGGAATAGATTGACGGCCTTGTGCTGTTGCGTACAACGGTCTTGACCCCGAGTCCTGCGACTCAAGGACCGTTGGGTTTAGTGCGTCTAGAGGACTGTCCAGAGTCTAGTGACTTAGCGTCACTTGGGTTTTCTCGACTCTCGCGCAGGCTGTGTGCGTGACCGTGGACTGTATGTCATGTTTCTTCTCCGACTGTGGTCACCGTGTGACGGGGCCGGTACGTGGGCTGGTCCCCGTACGTCGTCGGATTCGGACGTTGTGTTCCGTTGAGAGTCTACTCCTTCAGTGACCCTCCACTAGTCGTAGCCCACCAGTACGAGGTGCTGGTCTCACCTGGGAGTGGTGTACGGGCACCTACCTTTTGAGACGGTTTGTGGACCGGTTACCGTAGGCCCCTCGTCGGTAGCCAGAGTCCGGCTACGGGGGAAAACCGGTCAGAGGACCAGACCTAGTGACGCAAGGTCTGTGTGTGCACACGTGGTTGGGGGCGGTTGGACCCACGTCGACGGGCGTGACCCCAGCTAGTTACTTGTTTGTGGTTACTTGTACGGTGTTCGCGCCTCGGGTAGGACCTACCACGTCAGGCGGTTCACCTGCGGTGCGGTGTAAGACGTCAGGGGACGCTACCGGCTGTGCTTCTAGTGGGTGGTACTCCTGTCGAGTACGGAGTGTCAGACTGTCAGTCTCTGTGTCTTTGACCTTCGGGTTTTGGTCGTGTTGACCGGTGAGTTCGGTTGTTTCATCTTGGCGCGTGTGTCGGTTCTTGCGCCGTGAGATTAGTGCTAGTGGCTTTACCGAGGTTGGGTCTTGTTGTGCGATACCCGCGATCGGATGGTCGGGGTTGCACCTTGGACAGCGTGTCCAGGTCGGCTGTGTCCGGGGGACAGGCCTCTACGGCGTGGTTGCCGTGTGTTCTTACTTCGGTAGGTGGTACTAGCGTGGTTCGGTAGCTTCGACTGTGTGATCGAGGTCTGCCTTCTTGCAGTAGGAGTAGCTGTAGTGCCGAGTTTTGACCGGCCACCGGTTTGCTGTTCCTGCTGTAGTTGTAGCTTCCTTTCCGCTACCGCCGTTGTTTCCGGTTGGGGTTCCGCGGGATCCCTGCTGAGTCTCTGTTTTGGAGACTCATTCCCTGCTTTTCAGGTGTAGCGGTTCTTCCTCGTGGTTCGAGGGTGCAGAGCGGAGGTTCTCAGTTGCAGCTTGCCGGGCCGAGTGTTCACTTGGCATGTGGTACGCTTTACTGCTTTAGACTGTACTTTCTGTTGGACTGGACTCTGTTGCAGTTGTTTATTTATTTCTGTTATTTGTTGAGTTGTCCTGCTTTATTTCCTATTTCTTTGTGCCTCCACACTCCTTCTAGCCCTTCCGAGCCCTCCCGGCTCGTGGGCGGCGGTGCGAGTCTCGGGTTATCGGGCCTTCCCGGTAATCGGATTCTCGGGTCGTTACAGCTGGTATCAGAGCGGTGGTTGTGGGCGTACTTAGGAATTCGAAACATTGCAGTGATCAGAGTCCGTAAGGTCCGGTACAGTCGGCAGTTGGCTTAGGGTTTTGTGTTCGCTTTCCGCCTTGTTTCTCGCTTGAGAGCTTGAGTGCGCTGTGCGGCGCTGTGAAGGTGGTTGCTGTCAGCGGCTTTCGTGCCAGCATGGGGTCTAAGGATCGAGGTTGAGAGCCTTCTCCCTCATCGGTGGTGGCCTTGGTTGTGCTGCGTTGGGCAGAGGTTGCTGGTAGGCGTGAGTTCGCGGTGCTGCGTTCGAGGAACCTGCAGCGTGGTCAGGTGGCTGGTGCGGACTGTTCTTGGTTTAGTGGCCTTGAGCGTGCTTCGAGGGAGCTGCTGTCGGTTTTTGGTCACTCCAGCTTGAGGTTTGTCCAGCTCCTGAGGCGTTTTGATCGAGAAGTGTGCTCGGGTGAGCGGAGGATCTTCTCGGTGGGCTGCTGTTTCGTCGAGCCTGATGTTCTTGTCGCGCTCTGTGGCATCAGAAATGACGTGTTGGTCCCGGTTGTTTTGTGGAATTCGAGGCAAGATTGGGCTGTGGTGTCCCAGTAAGTCTTGCTCCTGCGCTCTTCTGTGCGATTGGGTTGTGTTCGCCCTGGAGTTGGCTTGAGATGTGAAGGCTCCGCGGTGAGTTTCGGGACTCGAGGGTGAGCATCGGCGGTTGTCGGTTATGGCTCGTGTGGCGGCTCTTGGCATGCCGTGTTGCAGTTCGAGGAATTGCAGCGGTGGTGCATCGAGAGATGCTGTGATGGTGGTCCGACGTGACACTCGTCGAGTGTGTCGGAGGCGCTGACCTGATGGAAGCGATGGTTTTCCTTGGTACTGGATGGTGATGTTTCCAGCGTGCGCGAGGTTCGAGGTCAGGTCGAGCGTGGAGTTCTTCGTTGGTCGAAGTGCGCTGGTTTCTCCTTTGGTTGGAGAGATTGTGTTGGGCTAAGGTTCGTCGTCTTGCATTGTGTTCGGATTGGTTGGCCTTTTGTGCCATGAAGTCTGTGCGAGACGTGCTCCTTGTCTTGGCAGGGTGGTTGCCTGTGAGAAGTCGTGCCCATTCCCTTGTCGTGTGAGGGTGCTGGCGCTGTTCCGGAAGGACGAGTGCTGGTTGGGCGGTGTTTTGCTTTCTCGGCTGTGCGCGTGGATCAGAGTGCTCAGCGGAAGCGTGGTGGGCCCATAACCCACTGGTTCAGGATCGTAGCGTTGGTTGCTACCGGCGGATTCCTGAGTTTGCGTTGAGCATCGGAGGATGGGTTCCTCGGTGTGAAACGTGTTGTTGCCGTGCCGTTGCTCGAGGTTTTGTGGTTGTTGGCACTGGCAGGATGGAGTGTTGGGAAAAGTGCTGGCTTGTGCACCGCATGAGTACCCTGTTCCTGTGTTGGAAGCCGTGTCAGGCGTCGGTGTTGGACCTGAATGGGGTTGTTGAGAATGTCGCCTGACGGTGGTCGAGGACGTGATGGTCGGAGTCGGTGGCTTGGTGTCCGACTTGTGTTCCCAGTCGTGTCCTCGGATGAGATCGTGCTTTGAGGAGGTGGTCTCTGGCAGGCTGTGGGTTCCTGTTGGTAGCTGCGAGTGACTGGTAAGGCTAGTCTCCTAGACGACCACGGTGAGATGTTTCTTGCTTAGGGACCCGTGAGCTCTGTCCAGGTGGTGTCCCGTGGCTCTGTGGTAAGGGCGGAATCGGGATTGGCAGGTGTCCACTTGGATTGATCGAAGGATTTGATGAGACCAGATGGAAGAGTGACGCATTAAGGCGGAGGCCTCCTGTGAGGTTGGCGTCGGCTTGGTGGTCCCTGATAGGACATTGGTGTCGCAAGGTTATCCCTGGTTTGGTGACTAGCATGGGGTGGTTCCCTATAAGCCTGAGTCCCGTGAGGTGATGACTGAAGACGCCATGTTCCGTCATTTGGTTTCGTCGTGCTCCCCGAGAGGGTCGAGTTGGAGCGATGTTCGAGCTTGGATGCGGTGTCCGAGAGGAGTGCAGCTCGAGATGTGGCATCAGTCTGTGTGGGAGTCGACGGATGGCTTGCTGAGGTTTGGAATGTTTCCTTTGGACCCGGTCGAGGACCAGGAAAGAAAGAAGAAGCTGAGCAAGCGAAGGGTTCCCGTTGACGAGCAGTTGGTGACCAGTGGATGGTCTTTTCAGAGACAGAAGATGCTGGTTGTTGGGGCTCGAGCGTGGCGAGAGCCGTGTGCCAGCGAGACCTTTGATGGTCGTTTCTGTGATGTGCCTTTTCCGGATGGGATCTGGGCTTTGTCGAAGGTTGTCTTCTGACAAGAGTTGGCACGGTGTTGTGTCTGGCTTTCGGCTTGCCATGTGTGAGGTGTTTCTTGGTGTTGAGCCGATGAGCTAGTTGCGATCCGTTGAGATGACTGCTTGAGCTGGTGGAGGCTCTATTTTGGTTGCTCCCTCGAGGAGGGCGTGCGACCTGTCAGCTGGTTGCGAAGCTGTTGTGCGATTTGTCTGCTGACCATTGGATGGATCAGTAGCTGTTGCTCGTATCGAGGGTTGTGATTCTTCGGTGAGCGAGATCGTGGCTGCGGCGCCATGGTGGATTCTCGCGTTGTCTGAGGTGATGCCAGACTGTGTCCTTTGGTATATGCCTGCTCTGTGGCCGGTGTGCTCGGCGAGAGGAGCGAGGTGTTGTGTGTGATTGTGAGTCTGGCTGTGTTCCTCAGGATCCGTGTTTTCGTGAGAATCGAGGTTTTCTGTGCTGGGGCCCTGACAGCGTGTCAGTTGGTTCAGTGTTCTTCCTCTAGGACGTCGTTCTAGGTCCTGAATTTCGAGGACGAAATTCCTTTAAGGGGGGAGGGCTGTAATGCCCCGGATTTTTCGGATATTTTTCAGATCATTTTAGTGGGTCTCGGAGTGTATTTTGTGCTTTACACGTGTTTTTCCCTGATGTGCCTTCGGAACTCTTTGCAGGGCAAACCGTGGCGTTCTCCGACTCCGGGACAGTACCGCTGCGTTGTGTTCCTTCCGAGGATCGCGGAGGTAATTTTTCGTAATTTTCTGAATTTATCGAATTTTCGGGTTTTCCTATATATACTAACCCTTTCCTCTCTCCCCCTCTCATTCTCTCTTTCTCACTCTCTCTCTTCTCTCACGCCCTCTTTCTCCCCTCTCTTCTCCGGCGGCCGACGGAGCGAGGCGGGGGCGAGGCGGAGGCGGCGCGGGTGAGGACGCGGGCGAGGATGGGCGAGGATCGAGGCGGTGGAGGCGCGTGGGAGCTCGTGGCGCGGTCGCGAGCCGGCGAGGGTTTCACGGCGTTTCTTCGCGGATCGGCGAGCTCGAGGCGCGAAATCTTCGGTGGAGGTAGGGTGATGGTTCCCCAGCTCGTGCACTTCCTTTCCCGCGAGTTTCGTAGGCCGTGGTGAGCCGAGCGGGTGGAATCGGGGTTTTTGGGCAAAACCCATGTTTTAGGGCTTGTGGGCCGATCTCCCGTTTCATTGCGTTTTTGGCCGATCCGAGGCCGTAGACGCATGCTAGGGGCTTCTGGGGAGCTTCCCCCTTGTTTTCCCCCTCTTCTGTGGAGGTATGGGGGCGTGGGACGAGTTTTGGGTCGTTTCCCGCCGTAGCGTTCTCGGAAGGAAGTGACGGTCCTTCCAGTGGCCGTCACTTGGTGTAACGCGCCTGGGCAGGACCGTTACATCCCCCTTCTGTTGGCCTTTGGTGGCCTGTGGGTGTGGCGGTCCCACGATAGACCGCCAGGTGCTGTGACGCACCAGGGCTAGACCGTTAGAGTCTCTTCCGTTGGTTTTTGGGTCAGGCGTGTGACGCACCAGGGCTGGCGCGTCACAGCCTTGTGACGCCCCAGGGTGGGTGCGTCACATTCCCTGTTACCCAGCTGAGGGCTGGGGGTGTGACGGTGCCCTCTGGACCGTTACATGCTTGTAACGCGCCCAGGGTGGGCCGTCAGAGCTGTTTTATCCGTTGAGGAGGGCAGCGTGTGTGACGCGCCAGGCCAGACGCGCTACATCCGTGTAACGCGTTGGGGCAAGCGCGTTACATCCTGCTTTCACGCTGAGAGCGTGAGGCGTGTAACGCACCAGGGCAAGCGCGTTACATTCGTGTAACGCGCTGGGCCAGGCGCGTTACATCCTGTGTTTCTTCGGGCCGTGTAACGGCCTGCGTTAGGCCGCCAGGTGGATGTGACGGTCTCGCCTAGACCGTTACAACCCTGTGACGGTCTAGGGTTAGACCGTCAGGCTTTGTGTCGTTCCGAGGCGAGTTTTTGTGTTCTCCGCCTTGCCCCGCAATGTGTGGATCCCTAGTCGACCCGGTTGGGACTCAGTGGTCGACCTGCGGTCTTGTGAGTGTCCCTGACACCCGTGGGTTTCTGTGTCCGTGTTTTGAGGGTGTCTGGAGGACCGTGTTATCTCGTTTAGCGTGCCCGTAGGGTTGAGAGTCCGGGTGACTTCTCGCGTGCTGGGCCTTTGTGTTACGCTCGATCGAGTCACCGTGTATCGGTGTGTGTGCGGTGGGGTGTCCCCCGCATGCCGTGAGTTTCTTTGGAAGGCGATTCCCATGTGGGCCACGTGGTTGGTCTTGGACTGCGAGTCCAGTTATCCGGCCTGGGGCTGGAGGTTTCCCGCTTGCTTCAAGATGGGAAATCGTCGTGGCGGCTTGTGTGCTGCCTTGGGAATCGTGCTTCTGCGTTTTCCGTGTGGCCCGTGTGAGTGGCCTTAGTCCTTTGCGTTCCCTCTCCGAGGGAGTGGTCTTGGCGACTCGTGTGTTGTCTCGGCACTCGTGCTACCGTGGTTTCAGACCTAGAGATTGGAATAGATTGACGGCCTTGTGCTGTTGCGTACAACGGTCTTGACCCCGAGTCCTGCGACTCAAGGACCGTTGGGTTTAGTGCGTCTAGAGGACTGTCCAGAGTCTAGTGACTTAGCGTCACTTGGGTTTTCTCGACTCTCGCGCAGGCTGTGTGCGTGACCGTGGACTGTATGTCATGTTTCTTCTCCGACTGTGGTCACCGTGTGACGGGGCCGGTACGTGGGCTGGTCCCCGTACGTCGTCGGATTCGGACGTTGTGTTCCGTTGAGAGTCTACTCCTTCAGTGACCCTCCACTAGTCGTAGCCCACCAGTACGAGGTGCTGGTCTCACCTGGGAGTGGTGTACGGGCACCTACCTTTTGAGACGGTTTGTGGACCGGTTACCGTAGGCCCCTCGTCGGTAGCCAGAGTCCGGCTACGGGGGAAAACCGGTCAGAGGACCAGACCTAGTGACGCAAGGTCTGTGTGTGCACACGTGGTTGGGGGCGGTTGGACCCACGTCGACGGGCGTGACCCCAGCTAGTTACTTGTTTGTGGTTACTTGTACGGTGTTCGCGCCTCGGGTAGGACCTACCACGTCAGGCGGTTCACCTGCGGTGCGGTGTAAGACGTCAGGGGACGCTACCAGCTGTGCTTCTAGTGGGTGGTACTCCTGTCGAGTACGGAGTGTCAGACTGTCAGTCTCTGTGTCTTTGACCTTCGGGTTTTGGTCGTGTTGACCGGTGAGTTCGGTTGTTTCATCTTGGCGCGTGTGTCGGTTCTTGCGCCGTGAGATTAGTGCTAGTGGCTTTACCGAGGTTGGGTCTTGTTGTGCGATACCCGCGATCGGATGGTCGGGGTTGCACCTTGGACAGCGTGTCCAGGTCGGCTGTGTCCGGGGGACAGGCCTCTACGGCGTGGTTGCCGTGTGTTCTTACTTCGGTAGGTGGTACTAGCGTGGTTCGGTAGCTTCGACTGTGTGATCGAGGTCTGCCTTCTTGCAGTAGGAGTAGCTGTAGTGCCGAGTTTTGACCGGCCACCGGTTTGCTGTTCCTGCTGTAGTTGTAGCTTCCTTTCCGCTACCGCCGTTGTTTCCGGTTGGGGTTCCGCGGGATCCCTGCTGAGTCTCTGTTTTGGAGACTCATTCCCTGCTTTTCAGGTGTAGCGGTTCTTCCTCGTGGTTCGAGGGTGCAGAGCGGAGGTTCTCAGTTGCAGCTTGCCGGGCCGAGTGTTCACTTGGCATGTGGTACGCTTTACTGCTTTAGACTGTACTTTCTGTTGGACTGGACTCTGTTGTAGTTGTTTATTTATTTCTGTTATTTGTTGAGTTGTCCTGCTTTATTTCCTATTTCTTTGTGCCTCCACACTCCTTCTAGCCCTTCCGAGCCCTCCCGGCTCGTGGGCGGCGGTGCGAGTCTCGGGTTATCGGGCCTTCCCGGTAATCGGATTCTCGGGTCGTTACAAAAGGCCTGCTGGAGATAGACGGTCGGTAATGTGTCGCTGGGAAGGATGTGCGGTCTGGAACTGGCCGCAGGATATACATGCGGTTAGGGTTCGGCCGCACGTTCCAAGGAAACGATCAAAGATAGAAACAATTAAACGGTCAAAAACAGGCCGCCTGTCTTGGACGTGCGGTCTATCGTGTGGCCGCACAAGTCCAGACAGATCGCTGCCCCTTTCGCCTTGCCCGACTCCGGCGAGGTTTCTAGGGTCAGACTAAAACATGGAATTCGCACGATATAAAGCATGGAATTTGGGGCATTTACTACCAAAAGAAAGAGCACAAAAAACTCTACAAGATGCATGAATCAATTTTATGTTTACAGCCTGAAATTACTACTTAATCGAAAGGGAACAGTTATAACCCTAGATGTGACATGCTTCTACTAAAACTAAAAATTCTCGCAGAACACTTGATAAAATTTAGGACTTTCTACATCAATGAAAAGCTGACACGATGATGCTTCCAACCATATATTATTTGTAGGGTTTGACTTGCTATCACCTATCTGAATCGGATGAAGAAGGAAGGAGAAAGAAAACCCAAGACGCCGGTACACGCAGCCCCTAATCGCTGGAGATCGCCCTCGATCCAACTCCTCTGCAGTCGCCATTGGTTCTAAACGATTCTAGGGTTAGAGAGCTTCATTTTTATAGGTAATACGCCTTCTTGAGGGTTCTATTCGGGGAGTATTCGTCCACGCAAGTTGGGTTGATGCGAACGCCGTCGTAATTGTTGACTCGATCCAAACTCCATCGATTGCATATCCTAGGGTTAGGGTTTCAGAAGATTAAGAGAGAGGAAATGATCCTCTCATCCTGACCTTTCATTTGCCACTAGTTTGGGCTCATTTGATGGAGTATCGGGCTCGAATTTGACGTTTCAAGGTATGGTTAACTAAGTGTTTAATTTGGACTTAACCCACTAATTCGACCTATTTACAGATTTTATTTGGGTTGGCCATAGAAGACAAGTTTGTTAAACATGTTATCCTCTACAAGGATATAATTTTTTCTAGATTTTTATAAAATGGTCAAAAATTAACTTATTCTATTTATTAAGGCATTTCTAATTAATTTCTTGAAAAATAATCGGGGTATTACATATGCTATCTGATCCTAAGGCCTTGTCAACTTTCATTTTTCTTAACCCATCCTCCACTTATGACATCTTAATACGTCTAAAATACTGATATTTAGCAAATCTTGTTGACTCTTGAGCACCTTCTAAAGAGAAATCATTGACGCAATCTCAAGTAACTTCTGAAAATAACTACGCCACCTTTTTTTAATCTCAGGATCCATAATTAAAATCCTTTGATCTTCACCTTTAATACAACGAACATGATCTAGATCTCTAGTTTTCCTTTATCTTAATTTAGCAAGTTTAAACATATCATTTCCACCCTCTCGGGTTCCTAATTTATTATATAAACTTCAAATGTCTTTAATTTAGTTTCACTAACTATTTTCATAACCCTCTTTTTAGTGATTTTATAAGCTTTTAAGATTTGATTATTTTTATCAATTTGTCAAACTTTAAAGCACTCTTTTTTTACTCTAATGGTATTTAGATTTCCTCACTCCATCACGAAATCTCTTTTTCCTAATTCTTTTTACCTTTAGATTCGCTTAAGAGTCATTGTGCTACACTCTTTATATAATTTGTAACATTATTCCACATTACATTAGTTTCTAGTTCTAAATTTTAAATATTTTCCTTTAATAGATGACTTTTAAATGTTTCTAAATTTTTACTTTTTAAATTTCACCATTTAATCTTAGAATAGTTGTTTATAATTTTCTTTCTTTTGAATTTAGAGATAATGGCATCCATTACTAATAACTTATGTTGAGGGGCTAGACTCTCTTCAGGAATAACTTTGCAATATTTACATAAAACTCTATTGACTTTCCTAATAAGAAAATAATCAATTTGATTTATATGTGTTCCACTCTTGTATGTTATTAAGTGTTCGCCCTCTTCTTAAAGAAGGTATTAGTAATTGCTAGATCATATGCTATAGCAAAAGTAAGAATATTATAACTCATATCATTTCTATTGTCAAAATCAAATCCTCCATGAATGCTCTTATAATCTCTATTATCTTTACCCACATGACCATTAAGATCCCTTCTAACAAAGATTCTCTCGTCACTAGAGATATTTTGGATCAAACTATTAATAGCCTCTCAAAATTACTTTTAAATGCTCTCTTCTAATCTTACTTGAGGTGCATATGCACTAATTATATTTAAAATATCTTCACCTAAGATAAATTTAATTAAAATAAGCCTATCCCACAATCTATTAACTTCTACAACTCTATCTTTTAAATTTTTATCTATTATTATAACAACACTATTTCTAGAGTTATTACCTGTATATCAAATTTTATGTCCACCAATATCTTTAGCTTTATATCCCTTCCACCTATTTTCTTGTAGGCAAGTTATGATAACTCTCTTATCCGTCATTAACTTAACTAACTCTAAACCCCTACCCATTAAAGTTCTTATGTTCCAAGTAGCTAGACGGATCCTATATTTTTGGACTATCTTCTTTACCCATGATCATCTAACCCCACACGGGAACCTTTGTCTATTTGACACCGCAATCGGGCACCATTGTGACATGTCGCTCACGGAGAACGCCCTAGTTAGCCCTTGCTCACTTATCATTCTATCCGGATTTCGATGTAACGCGTCACTTTCGGGAGATGTCCTGGTATTAACACAAAATGTATTTAGATCATAATTTATGTGGGAGATGTGACAAAATTTTATTATTGGCAGTTAACTTACCCTCTTCCTTTCTCATTCGGGCTTGAGACCAATCATGGCAGAGTTAAGTCGCATCTCATCTAACGACTCAAAAAACTTAAAATAAAAAGGGTGGATTAAGAAAAATGGGTCCATTACTATTCATTTGTTCTAATTTTTGTTTTGATTTTTTTTATCATCCATCGAAAGTGTAACTTACATCACAAGTTAGAGTGACTTAGTCTCAAATCACAAATGTTTCAAAAAAAATTAAAGAATTAAAACTAATGCACACCCGGGGTGTATAATAACCCCGGGTGTGCACTGAGCATTTTTCATCTCTTTAATGGCTTGAATGAAAGCACCTTTTGTGAAGGAAACGATATGGGACTTATTTTCTCGGAATGAAATATATTATATATGAATTCTTGGGGATGTGTACCTGAAGCGGAAGCCATCCCATCCCGAGAAGGAAGACGTCGAGGAAAACGATCCACGCTCACGAACACCGAGAAGAGAGCAACGGAACCACGTTCTCCCTCTGGTTTCCTCTCTCTATCTCACTTACTGTATGTGTGTGTGTGTAACCTAATGGGGAGTTGTACACTCATGTAGAGAGGAGGGACCAGTCCCAATTGGGCTTAAGCAGGATCCCACCCATAACAGGATCCTAATGGGCACTGAATGGGTTCAGCCCATTAACATATTCCTTTAACGGGACTTAATGGTGTGTTTAAGTGTGTGCGGCCCAATGTCAAGTGGACCACAATATTAGGATAAAATCTAACATTCTCCCACTTGGTCCATCTTGTCACAAACATACCAATTCTTCCTTTCGAAAGCATACATATAAGATAGACATACATATAGTTTAAAAGACACTTGAAGATTTGATAGTGGGCCTACACCTGAAGGGAAAAACACGATACATGCGCACATGATTAAAACAAAACCACACACCATTCCAGTTGATAGAATTTGAAGAAATTCAAGTATAATAAATCAAATGACACGAGTCATGGCGGTAAATGCATTCTAATCATACACCACCTTCCATGTACCACGATGCTACCAACTTACTACAACTGAACACTGAAACTGAATTAATAGATAAACTAAAACTTAATGTTTATATACTGGTCACCACTTAAGCATACATTCTGCCAACCATAATGTATAACCAACATGTATATACAACAAATGGAATAGGCAAAAAATAATAGAAGAATCATGATATAAATGTGATCACAAATAACTGTAAGTGTCATAACATATCAAGAGAACTAACAAGACCCATCTTAATCACATGACTACAAAAGGTGCTAGCAGGTAGTCCCTTAGTGAGTGGGTCAGCAATCATAAGATCTGTCCCAATATGTTCTATAGACACTTCATGATTCTTCACTCTATCTCTAAGAGCAAAATACTTAATATCCAAGGCTCTACCACCCTTGGATGCCTTATTATTCTTAGAGAAGAAGACCGCAGCGGAATTGTCACAGTAAATCTTGATAGGTCTTGAGATGAAATCAATAAATGGTAGACATGTGAGCAAGTTCCGCAACTGAATGGCCTGTCCACTAGCCTCAAAACAAGCAATGAACTCAGCTGCCATAGTGGAAGTCACTGTAATACTCTGTTTCTCACTGCACCAAGTAATGGCTCCCCCTGCCAAGAGGAAGATATAGCCTGTAGTAGACTTCCTCGTGTCAAGGCAACCACCAAAATCAGCATCAGAATATACAATGACCTCCAACTGATCTGACCTCCTGTATGTGAGCATATAATCCATAGTCCCTTTCAAATAGCGCATGACTTTCTTGGCAGTCTTCCAATGATCCAAACCTGGGTTGCTTTGGTACCTGCTAAGCATACCCACAACAAAAGCAATATCTGGACGTGTACAAGTCTGAAGGTACATCAGGCTCCCAACTGCTGAAGCATAGGGAATGAGCTCCACCTGCTTCCTTTCTAAGTCATTCTTAGGACACTGCAAATCACTGAATTTATCTCCTTTCACAATGTGTACTTTATCGGGTGCACAGAATTACATGTTGAACCTTTTCAAGATATTTGAGATGTAAGCTTTCTGAGAAAGACTAAGTGTACCTGAAGGTCTATCTCTGGTGATCTCAATGCCTAAGACATAACATGCATCACCCATATCCTTCATCTCAAAGTTCTTAGAAAGAAAAACCTTAGTTTCATGCAACAAACCAAGATCACTACTGCAAGCAAGATGTCATCCACATACAAAAGCAAGATAATGAATTTACTCCCACTGACCTTTAGGTATAAATATTCATCAATGCTGTTTTCCTTAAACCCAAAGGACAAAATGATTTCACTAAACTTTATGAACCATTGACGGGAGGCTTGCTTAAGTCCATAAATGGATTTCTTTAATTTGCATACCAAGTGTTCTTTCCCTTAGCATGAAACCCCTGAGGTTGCTCCATATACACTTCTTTATCTAGGTCCCCATTGAGAAATGCCGTTTTCACATCCATTTGGTGTAACTCTAAATCAAAATGAGCTACTAAGGCCATGACTAACCTGAATGAGAGCTTCTTAGAAACTGGAGAGAAGGTCTCATCATAGTCAATGCTCTCCCTCTGAGTGAAACCTTTAGCCACCAATCTGGCCTTATGTCTCTCAACTTTACCTTTAGAGTCCACTTTAGTTTTGAATACCCATTTGCATCCAATAAGTTTGGACCCTTTAGACAAGTCAACGAGATCCCAGATTTGATTTTTAGCCATTGAGTCAAGCTCTTCCTTCATGGCTTCAAACCAATAGGTGGACTTTTCACTTTCATGGCTTGTGAAAATGTCACTGGATCATCAATGTCACCCCTGTCTACATTATCCTCCTGTAGGTATACCAAAAACTCATCAGATATGACAGGTCTCCTAACTCTCTCAGATCTGCGTAGTGCTGGCCCCTGATCCACCTGAGGAGGTGGTTGGTCAACAATTGCAGCATCTTCTGGCTCTGGAGCCACTTGAGGTGGACCAACTACAACTTCTTGTTCCCTCTGGATATCATTCTGAGGAATGAATATGGGAACAAAGTTGTCAGTTGTCACAGGTATTTCAACCTGATCCTGTAACTCCTCAAAAGAAATCTCTCGAGAAGGTCCACTCCCACTGACTCCGCCATCCTCAAGAAACCTTGCCTTATCTGTTTCTATAATGATGGGAACATGTGATGGACAATAGAATCTATACCCTTTTGATCTTTCCGGATAACCAATGAAGAATCCACTAGTTGTCCTAGGATCAAAAGTCTTTTCTTGTGGGTTATATGGTCTGGCCTCAGCTGGACATCCCCAAGTGCGCATATAGCTCACTGAAGGTTTCCTACCACTCCACAACTCATAAGGAGTCTTAGGAGTAGCTTTAGTAGGAACCTTATTCAAAATATGTACAGCTATCTTTGAGGCCTCCCCCCACAAAGATAAAGGAAGGGTAGAGTGACTTAACATTGTCCTAATCATTTCTTTAAGCGTTCGGTTCCTTCTTTCTGCAACCCCATTCTGATAAGGGCTGCCAGGAGTAGTGTACTGAGGTACAATACCCTCTTCTTTAAGGAACCTAGCTAATGGTCCAGGCCTCTGTCCCATCTCTGTATACCTACCATAATACTCACCACCCCTATCAGATTTGACTACCTTAATAGATTTTTCTGATTGTTTCTCTACCTCATTCTTAAAATCTTTAAAGGTATTGAAAACATCTGCCTTTTCAATAAGTAGATAGAGATACATATATCTAGAGTAGTCATCAATGAATGTGGCAAAGTATCACTCACCAGTTAGACAGGGTGAAAAGGGACCACAGATATCAGTGTGAACTATTTCTAGAAGTCCAGAACTTCTAGTGGCATCTTTATTAGGCGTGTGTGTTTGCTTTCCCTTTATGCAATCAACACAAGTCTCAAAGTCAGTGAAATCTAGAGTGTGCAACACTCCTTCTCCCAGTAACCTCTTAAGCCTCTTAATGGAGATATGCCATAATCTCCTATGCCACAACATGGATGAATTTTCATTAACTCTACCACGCTTGTTGGCAATATAAACTGAAGTATGTAGGGTACTAAAGGATTGTTCATTCACATTACTAAGACACAATTTATATAAACCGTCAGATATGGAACTAGTACCAATAACAACAGAATCCTTAATTAATTCAACTATAGAGTTTCCAAAACTAACATGAAAACCTTCTGAAGTAAGTTTTGATACTGAAACCAAATTTCTACTAAAAGAAGGTACATAAAAAGTATCTTTCAAATCTAGAACAAATCCTGAACTCAAAATGATCCTATAAGTTCCAATAGCCTTCACTTGTGAGCGCGTCCTATTTCCTGAAAAGATGCATTGCTCACCCTTATTGATAGGCCTTTGGAATAGGAATCCCTGCATAGAAATGACAACATGCACAGTAGAACCTGAGTCAATCCACCATGTATTATTAGGAACATTTACTAAATGAGACTCATAGCAAACATAAGATGAGAGATTACATTTCTTTTCAAACCATCCCTTGAATTTCACGCACTCTTTCTTAATGTGTCCAGGTTCATGACAGAAGAAGCATTTCTTTTCATTTTCTTTTTCTTGTTCTTTGCCTTTGCCCTTTTCTTTCTTGTAGTATTTCTTCTTGCCCTTCTTCTGAACACTCTTGTGCTTTCCTGAACTTCCACTTCCTTTATGAGAGGAGAAATTAACAACTTGATTTCTCTCCCCTCTCAACCTCTCCTCCTCCTGAACACACATGGTCATCAATTCATTTGGTGACCATTTAACCTGATGTGTGTTGTATGAGATCTTAAAGGCCTCATACTCATTTGGAAGAGAGTTGAGAATAAAGTGGACAAGGAATGTATCTGAAATGGTAACCTCCATTGCATTAAGCTGAAATGCAATATCTCTCATCATCATAATGTGTTCTCTAATACTACCACTGCCAGTGTATTTTATTGAGGAAAGCTTAGCCATTAAGGTGCTAGCCTTTGCTTTATCAGAATTGATGAACTGTTCCTCAATAGCCTTTAAAAATCCACTAGCTGTGACCTGTTCAGAGATAGATCCCTTAATGTTTTGACCTACATGTCCTTGTAAGAACAATAGGCACAAACGGTTGGATCTTTCCCATTTCTCAAAATGAGTCTTCTGTTCCTCTGTACTTTCTGCTGTAAGTGGAGCTGACTTTTCCTCTCGTAAAGATAAATCTAAATCCATGCACCCTAACGCAAATAGTACCCTTTATTTCCATTCAGTAAAATTAGTGTCATTCAGATAAGGGACAGTTCCAGTGAAGGGTGCAAACAAAGGAGAAGCACCTGAAGATAACCAAATGCTCACATATATCAAAATATGAAATGGTAGCAAATATGAGGCATACAAATGAATGCTAAGTAATTCTAACAACTGAAAAAAATTACTTTAGCATGTTAATGGACAAACTCCCCACAAAATAACATAAGTGATAGAACTAAGACTTATATACACTTTGATGTCAAGAGAGAGCACCTTTGAGTATAAAACTCTCAAGAGTCGCTATGCACATAAATTTTATTCTATCTTGTTCGTGACATAAAAATAAAACACTCCTTTGGGAGTTAAATTCTACATTCAAATCAGGAACACAAAAGTTTGATATCATTTTAATTCCTTAATGAAAATATTTTATTATTCTCCATGCATAAGGCCACTTTGGTGGTCAACTTACACACTTTGAATGCTAAAATATCCTCCCCTCAATTAAAAATGATAACAAACAAAACATAATGCTCATAAATGATACTATTTATAATTTAAGAGTGTAAAATTTTATCATTCCTCGTAGTTAGTGTCACTTTGGTGGTCTACCTAACCACTTAAAAAATCAAAAATTTCACACAAAACTGCATAATAGCATCAAATAACACTTAATATGAGCAAAAATGACATAAACATAATAATTATTACAATCTGAAATGGAGATATTAATACATGAATAATTTCTGTAGAGAGGTCAAAATATCATAAAAATATCTCCTAATATTAAAGTAATAATTATTTGTTCACTAATAAACCTTAATCATGCCAAAACCAAATTAAAAGGGGTTAAAAACATAAGTTTCAGCATGTTGTTACATAAATATCCCTATCTGTTTGTAGAAATAACCACTGAATTGTAAACATGTCCACAGAAATTGCTTCTGTATCCAAACTGTTCACAAAATGGACCCTATATCCTTTAAAAAAAATGTTAATGGGCTCAATATGTACTCAGAATGAATGGGCCCAAGATCCAGAACTTAAAGGATCTTATAGAAAACCCATTAACAGAATTTAAAGAATGAGGATATAATTAAATGAATTTGAATAAACAGTTTATACTTAAAGGATACACAGAAGTAATAATGGATACGGATATTTAAAACCGATTTAAATTAGATTCGGATACGTAAACGGATCCGGATTCGGGTTCCAAATGAGATCCATATGAATCTCAGACCCAATATCTGAAACCGGAACTGTTAAATAACTTAAACCCGGATCACAATCCAAACCCAAAACTTAAAATCAAATGCATTAATAAGAGACCCGAAATCGGATCCACAAGCCTTATTGGATCCCTAAAATTGAGTTTCAAAACTGAAATATTAATGTTATATGGTCAACCGGGTCAATGACCCTTCATCTTCCCCAACCGCCGCGAAGCCCCATGCCCTAAACCCTAATCGCAGGAGGCCGCCGCCGCCAAGGGCGTGGGGAAGGGGGGGCCACCCTGCCGCCGTCGGACACCCGCCGGCCGAAGACGGCGCCAGAGGCGCCGTCCGGCGGGGTCCAGCAGGTGCCCGGGCGCGGGCGCGGGCCCCCTGCATGCGGTCGTGGCGCCCCTGCAGGAGTTGGCCGCCGCGGCGATGTCCGGCCGCTGGGAACAGCCGGGGCGGTGGCCCTCCGGCGACCGCCGGCCTCCCCACTGGCTGAAGACGTGGCGGCATCGTCGGGTGGGGAGGTGGCCGCCGGAAACCCTCTTCGTCTGAAACCCCTTTTAAACACTAACCCAGCGGCGGGGGGAGCGGTGTGGAGCAAGCCCCGGGGACCATAGGCCTCCCCACGATCTGAAAACGGCGCCAGTAGCGTCGTCTGGTGAGGAGGTGGCCCCGTGACCTCTCCAAGACTGCAAAGCCATGTAAGAACACAAAACCACCCCTCCGGCAACCGTGTGGGTGGGTGCGCGAGGTCGTTCGGAGAACGACGAACGGAGTCCGAGAGATCGGAACTCGGGCTCTGATACCACGTGATGGGGATGTGTACCTGAAGCGGAAGCCATCCCACCCCGAGAAGGAAGATGTCGACGAAGACGATCCACGCTCACGAACACCGAGAAGAGAGCAATGGAATCACATTCTCCCTCTGGTTTCCTCTCTCTATCTCACGTACTGTATATGTGTGCGTAACCTAATGGGGAGTTACACACTCATGTAGAGAGGAGGGACCAGTCCCAATTGGACTTAAGCAGGATCCCACCCATAACATGATCCTAATGGGTACTGAATAGGTTCAACCCATTAACATATTCTTTTAACTGGACTTAATGGTGTGTTTAAGTGTGTGTGGCCCAATGTCAAGTGGACCATAATATTAGGATAAAACCCAACAAGAATAACATACGTAGCATACGAGTGAAAAATGTTATGCAAATGGAATATATAACATAGAAATAAAAAATGTGTGTAGAAATAAACCGTGTATTTCACATAAACATGTAAAAATCAAATATATATGTTTTTTTTGAACAAGGGAGGTGAAAACTTTCATTAGCCCATTTTAAGGAGATACATACGCGGAGACCGGGAAAAAGCAAATCCATACAACGGTAGAAGACAAGCCAAGGATGGCTGCACCCCAAACCCCAAACAGACAAATCTAATTCAGATGAACTTTAAAAGATGAAGCTTTAACCAACTCTACCATCACATGACAGGATAGGCGAAGATTACTTCGCTTCACAGTCAAGCGTGCTTCATCGAACCAGTGGCAGCTGCATGCATACACCACTCTAGCAGCTGAACAAAAATAGAAATCCCATACAACATCCTACCAATAGGAGGTATGAATTACGCGCATCACCTCGGGATGATCGGCCGATCATAGATATGTCCCCAAATGATCTCAGCAACGTTGAAAGCTCAACAACGATGAAACCCGAGAGGAGGATGGACTGCTCTGAAGGATTGGTGAGGGGGAGATCAGACGGAAGCGTGGGGGGTTCAAGTGGGATAGTGGAGGGATGGATGGTGGAGGAAGACGCGGGGGGCACTCAGCTTGGTTGAGGGGAACACAAAAGCGGGCGACGGAGGTGAACGAGGGTGGGATGGAGGGAGAAAGGCGGGTGGAAGAAACACCAGGGCAAAAGCTCAAAGCGGTCTCCAACAAAACAGGAAGTGGACTGTGGCAAAGCGGAGAGGGAGCGAACAAAGGGAGGAGAAACAACGCGGTGGAGGAAGGGTGGGACGAGGACGGAGGCACACTGCAGAGAGTGAAGGAGGAGATCAGAAGGGGTGGCGCGAGGGGAAGGGCGCCGATCAGACATAGCTAGGATTGAGAACAAGATCTGAGGAGAGGAGAGAGGGAGTTAGGAATGAAATATGTGTGCATTTGAGTTCTACACATGCAAAAAAATGAAACAACGTGGAAGTAAAACATACTATATCTTATTCCCACACATATATATTTTATTCTGGACGTGTATATTGTCTTCTCACATATTGAGAATAACTCGAGACCAAGGTTCACTTGCCCGCTCATGTCGGATCCTCGCTGATTCGGTATTTTAAGTTATTATGATATTTTAATTTTATTAAAATTAAAATATTTTTAAATTTTATATTATTATTTAAATAATTTATAATAACTCGTACGATCTTAATTAGATCACGTGTCGAGTTCGTTCAGATACAATTCCAGTCGCCTAAATTAGAATGAGTCGTCGAGCCATGCCCTAGACTCGAGAACCCGTACGGATTTCTGGATTTATTTTTGGGTTGGATATGAGCATGAACAAGCGAAGGGCGTTCTTGTTTTTGATCCCGTTAGCTGTGGTGTAATATTTGCTATACACCCAATCATAGTATATATCTCAGGTGTACACTAAAGTTTTTTATTTTATTTTTTATTTATGCCTCGAGGTTGGGGTTGAGCTGACGCGAGCTGCACGACCGCACAAGTCACACCCCAATCGGATGACTAGAAAAAATATACAAATTAGACTAAATGGTAATACAAAATAAAAATCATCGAGTTGATCTTTTATTTTTTATTTTTCTTTCCCCATTTTTGGATATCGAGGCAAACCCGCTTGTGCGGGACAATCTCTTGGGTGGAGCAGCATATAACTCCCCACACCATTTAAGCTCCTGGCTAATCTGATCATCTGGTGGTAACTTCCTAAGTATGAAAGACATGGGCTGCACCTCAGCATGCAAGTTCTCCTAGCATCATTATTAGGGACCAGGCAACAATGTTGATAATGCCATTTCTTGAGAATCCTAAAAAAACTAGTGATTAAAGATGTAGACAAATTCTTTTCCCCGAGGCAAATATATCAAGAGAGTAGAATCTTTTTTTTCTATGAAATGGAAAGAGAATGGGATCCAGAAGATCAATGCTGTGATTCATTTAAAGAACAAACAAAGATCTCCAAGCTACCGTGAGTGATATGTCTCGTGCTTATAACTAACAAAAAGGAAGAAAGAAGCATCGAATGTAGGTGAATGCAAAAAACAAGGTCAACCAGAAAAAAGAATAGAAACAATAACCTTGTTCATCAATTCCAGGAAGAATCAGAGGGTGCAGATCATGCTGTGTATTTTGAATGTGCAAAAAAGGAAAACAGTCAAGGTGACATTACAGAGATAAAGCTCCACATGCTGATGCAGAATTTCAGAATTGTTTAGGGGAGCATTTATCAGCCTTAATACTACTAATGAACATGTGCACATCTTGATGAGTACAATGTTCAATCCAAAAACAGATTCTTGCCAATTGGGATTCTCACTGAGTTCAGGATGTCTTGCACAGCTTGTGATCAGAAGTTTCTGAATGAGCTCAAAATCTGTGTTAGGTACTCAACATTTTTTAAAAGTTCTTCTAAGAAAGAAAATTCTTTATAGTGAGCACTAGCATCAAGAAGAGAACCAGCTTGGCAAGTATCATTAGATAAGCATTCTTGACACCAATATATCATGAAGATCACACACAATGAGATTCAGCAGCATACACAAGGCCCATAATTAATGTGTAACATAGGACTGATGCTTCGCAACAAAGTCGATGTAATTTTGCATGAATCCAAAGGGAAATCCTAAATGACTGCCTCCTTCTTGATGCTCCTTCCAGGTAATATGGGTCTCTAGGAAATTAAAATCCAGTTAATGATATTGCAATATTCAATCAAGGTGTTCTACCCATTACAAATTTCAAGTAACATGACAGATAAAATATGAAACCCTCATATTTTCCTCCCAAGAAAGGAGAAATTACAGCCCTTCAAGATAACTTGAAGGGCTACAATCCAGAAGAACATATCTCGTAAGTCATTTACAGTCAGAACTCTCCAGACTATCTTGAAAAATCTCGGACATGCTTGGACTTCATAAAAAGAGCAAGAGCAGCATTAGAACAAAGCAACAAAAATACCTAAGTTAACTATTTAAGTCATAAGCAAATACACATATACCCAAAAACATGCAGTAAAGGTAATGTCTATGCTGTCAACATTAGAAACTATGGTTTGTAGTATTTACTGATACCTGCAATGATGGCTGAATGGTCAAATCATACTATGGGCTTTTTAAAGAGCATGAACATGCTAAGACAATAGCTAATAATATGGAGGAATTTAAGTGACCAATGCAAAACTTGATATTGTTATTAGCAGCCCTCAGGCTTTAGACAAAAATGTCTAAAATTAAGTGCATGCAAAACATTCTAACTATAAAACGAAAATGATGATTTGATGGGATTGTCTGACCTAATTCAGAACAGCTAGCCCAATAGAGATTGACCTTTACTCAATTGTCATGAGTATGAGACTACTGAACCTCCTATATGGCATTATTCTTTGCAATACCTAATGAGATGTGTACTCAGGAACTGGATGTTCAAATCATACCATAGCTCTCTGGAAGAACATTTTTTGAGAAGTGGATAGTACCACAGTTGTATTAATTTTAAAAAGAAAGAGGGATTAAAATGTATAGCTCTCTTGAAGAACATGAACATGCTTAGATGGAAGCTAATAACAAGAAGAAGATAAGAATGAGTCATGACTAATGTAAAATTTAAAATTGTGAACAGGAGCGTTTGGCCTCATACTAAATGCCTGTAGTTAAGTACATGTCATTGCAACCATAAATCTACAATACATGTGAATGATTGCAATCATAAAGCTACAAAGCTGGCTCAATGGGACTATCTGACCTAATTCAGCACCGCTGGTAAGACTGATTTCTGGATCCATGAGTATACACTATGAAACCTCCTACGAGGAATTCTTATTTGTTCCATTGTTCCTTTCAAGTTCTTATAGGAGGCAATATCTGCAAAATTACATTGCTGAGATATTAAAGTAGAAGCATCAAGCATGCAGGACCACCATTCTCCCATTTCCAAGGAGCTATAAAAAACATCAATCTATATCCATCAGTTACTCTTATACTCACAGGTTAACAACTCAAAAGAACCCCTGCCATGCAAAGTGCAGTTTCATTGATGCAAAAACGATATTAACAGCCTAAGTTTGATTTTCCCCTGGTGCAAGTCGCTACATAACTTTCAAGGAGCTCTGGGACCTTTTCAGTATTCCGGAGAACATATCTCTTCAGAAATGCCTTCTCTGTCATGCTAACAGCATTGAGGAAATCATCCTTTCCACCAATCACGTCATGAAACTTCAGCATACGCAGAACATATTGCCGTGGCTTCAACCGTCCTTCCAGGCTGTATGTCAGGAGTATCGGATGATTGGCAACATATGAAGATGGACACCCGACTTCCTTCAGAAGAAACTCCATTATGGACCGGATCTTCATCTCAGAAGAACCTAAGAAGGTCGGGTTCTTCCTGAATGCTGTGAGGAACTCAGCTTCTGACCACCCGAAGCTCTTCAGGAGCATGAACTTGGAATCAAAGGTGGCTCTACTGATGTCAGAGATAGCACACAGAGCCTTCTCGAACATCCCCGAGCCCTTGGAGATCCCCAAACTCTCCACCCGTTGGATGACTTCCCTCATCTTGTCGACATTTGACGTGATCAGCCTGGGCCTCCTCGAGACGAACCTCGTGACCCTGTGCTCAGAGGCGAGGCAATCGCGCAAGAGAGAAACATTGGGCTTGATCTTCTCGTCAATATTGGACAGCATGAGGTGGCGATTCTTGATGCTGGCCCTCAAGAGCCGGTCCTTTGATCCGAACAGGGCTCCCAAGAATTCCACCCTGACTCTTTCACTAGATGGGTGGGAAGAAGGCATCTTTGCCGAGAATAGCTGGATCAGATCCGACCCAGAAGACCCCTCCTCCTTTGAAACCTTGACCTTCGTTTCCAGAGATTCGTCAGTGGCACAGAACATTGAGTGATCCCCGGGTTCGACCTTGCTGACATGGTAGTTCTTCAAAGCATACTGCTGCCCAAGGAAGTGGACGCCCCCACCTGCGCTCCCGGGGGATTCAACGTCATAAATAGGTCTCGGCGCCTTGGCAGCCTCATTCTGAGGAAACCCACATGATTTCATGAGGTATTTCACCATGAAATGGGCTTGCTGTGGTGAAGAAGGCGGCAATGGTGAAGCAGCAGCCGAGATGTGGTGATGGGTATCTGCCGAGGAGGCAGACAAAGATGGCACCTTTGTACCTTTACACAACGGCGACATAACAACCACATAGATGGGGAAATCACCGGCGGAGGGGAGAGGGAAGGACAGAGAAGAAGGGCAGATTGTAGCTGCCGCTGCTGCAGAGCTCCCAACCCTAGAGCGCAAAATCTAGCAGGGAGAAGAGGAGCAAGACTACCGCATCAAATTGGGGGTTCAGAAGCACCTTACCTCCGGGGATTTCCCCTCCCATTGATGTGGAGAACTGGAAAATTTCCTCTATACAGGGGGATTGTAGTGCTGGCAACCCTAGGGTTTTGTGAGGCGGGGAGAGGGAATGCTGGCTGTTGGGTTGAGACGAGAGGAGAGAGATAGTAGGAGAGAGAGGGGGTGGGATGTGGGAGTAATGACGGCTACCTCTGAAGTTGGACCCACTGTGTTCCGCCACCTGCTTGTGAAACTCCGCCGCCTGTGGCTTTGTCACTTGCGCGGAGAACTCTTTCTCGAAGATAAAATTAATATTTTAAGACTCTAGAGATATATTAGCGGATCATGGGTTAACGATTTAACCGTTTAAATGGACTCTTGACTAAGTAAAATTAAAATTGATCACATCAATACTATTATTACGTACTCATAAAATTTTAAAATATCTTTAGTAACTTAGAATATGAAAGACACTTTCTTTTATGTACTCTATAATTTTTTTTCACTTTTGTGACATAGATTTTGTTATAGGACGACGTCATAACGAGAGTTCACTAAATTTAGTTTAAAACTCTTAACTTTTATGTGTTTATTTATGCACGTAGAAAAAAAAGATTTAGAATCAAGATCTTTTCACTTTTTAAAACTTATGTTAATACTATTAAATGTTAAGACCATAAAGGATATAATTTCAAAGATGATTCATCATCTTTCATATTTATTTACGTGCTAAATTAAAAACTAGCCTAATGATGGAAAATTTTAAAATGTGAAATAGGCCTCGAACCTAGTCGGGTCACATTAGTTTTACTGGGTTGGGCCGGGTTAACCGAGTTGAGCCGGGTTAACTGAGTTTGGCCGAGTTTTAGGTCTTGACCGGTCTAGATAGAGTTTCAACCCGGTTTTAAAATCAGGTCATGGGTCAATTGGTCGGACCAATCGAGTCAAGCCGGGTTTTAAAATAGTGGTGCAAAGTAATGAAACACGTTAAAATTTTGTTAAATTACTCGACGAGACATTCACATAATTTAAAGAGATTTTTAATTTTTAACTCCTCAAAAATTTTAAAATTAAGAAAAATATCTCTAATCTAATTATTTAGTCAAAAAGTTTAAAATTTTTAATATTATATATATAAATTATTATTATAAAAAAATTACAGATATATCATATTTGAAAACGCATTAATATACATATCACTATTATTTTGAAAATTTTGCAAATATATCATCGTAGTTAACTTCTATCGACGTGATCAAGAATATTCCTAAAAGATGTCAATATTACCGTTAAATGATGATCAAATGATCAAAATGCCCTTATGGTGGTCAAATGACTAAGATACCCCCGAGAGAAAGAGAGAGGTGGGGGGATGTCCAGACTGGCAACACAGTGATCGGGGGAGATTCACCGAAGGTGATGGGGGTTGGGATAGTGGAGCATTAGGGGGGAGGGAACAGGAGGTGAGAGGTGGGTGGGGGAGAAAGGGAGGTTGGGAAGAGGGAGATGGAACCGGAGGTAGGAGGCGGGGTTGCTGGAGGTGGTGGGGGATTGGGAGGGCGGAGCAGTAGGGGGGGAACGGGAGGTGGGGGGTAGGGTGGGGGAGGAAGGGAGGTTGGGAAGAGGGAGATGGAACCAAAGGTGGGAGGCAGGGTTGCCGGTGGTGGTGGGAGGTTGGGAAGGCGGAGCAGTACGGGGGGGGGGGGACTGGAGGTGGGAGGCGGGGTGGGAGAGGAAGGGCTAAGGTCTCGCTGTGGCGCTATTCGCTTATTTGTCAACCATACCGTTGAGAACCTCACCGGCGTTAAGTTCATCGTCATCGGAGCATCGGTGGTGGGGGGACGGTGGCTAACCTACGTGCCCTCTCTGTCCTCCTGCCGCCGACGGAGTGGCCAAGATGATGGCAGCGACGTTATCCCTGATGAGCTTGAAGGACGCCTGGAGCTCATTGGCATTGACGACGGTGTCGAAATACGGGAGGAAGGCCAGCATGTTAGTAGAGGTGCCATTAGGGGAGAGGGCCACGGCCGGCGGCGAAGCTTCCCCCCCCATCTATGCTACTCTACCCCCCTCCCACCTTCGTCGAACACCTGCCCCCCAATCCCTACTGCTCCTGCGAGCACCCGCCCCCTGCAACCTCTTGCGAATGCCCCACTCCGCCCCTGTTTGCGACCTTTTCTTTCGTTCGCCTTTTCGTTCCTTTCTTTTCGTTCGCGTTTCGATCAACCATTTGACTAACTAGTAATCAACTGACTGATTGATGACGCGGGCGTGCCAGTCACATGAGTGACGATTTTATTGTGCGCTCACTCTGACCCATGTCGGGCGAATGTGAGGTTCGGTCGGGACCAGCAGTCCGCCATACCATAAAGACTATGGCGTTAATTACATCCCCCACGAGGAGGGAACACCTTTGATTAATTGCCGAGATATCGGGCTGTCGAAGCCGGGATAAAGGGTACGGAGCAGGCAAGTGATCATGCAGGATGGTACGGTTGACTACACACGATTTATTAGGGTGGACCCTAGTACACGGCGGAGGACTTAGGCTCGAAGGCCACCTTCACGCGTAACGAAGCCTCCAATCAGGCGTAACCTGACCTTCTGGCAATGTTATTTGATATACCAAGGATGCACACATTCGGGCATGCGTTAATGCGATATGAGTGTGTGGACTAGGGCATAACGGCAAGGATTCGAGGCGTATCGATTCAAGCTTGAACATGCCAATTTTATCTAGTTTATTTGGTTGAGGAACTTGCATCCCTCTATAATTAGCATAGGAAGTCATCCCATAAGTGGGAGAAGGGTTGGAATGGTGCGACGACACGATTCGGAACGAAATCGGTGCAGTGCTCGCGAAGACAGGGGCTAAAACGCTTGAAACGGCGCCCTGAAACGTAGGTAAAAGGTTTAAAATGGCGCCAGAACCGTAGATAAAAGGGGCAGCCTGTTAAAACGGCGTGGGGAGCTGGGGCGCGCCGGGAAGGGCGCGCCGGAAAGGGCGCGCCGGGAAGAGCACGCCGGAAAGGGCGCGCCAGGAAGGGCGCGCCGTTTTAAGGCGTTATCGCGCATGAACGCGCCGAATTAACCCGATTTCAAGGAAACAAGAGCTTCGTTAGTTTATTCATGAATTTATTAAAAGGTTTTGGAGGGTTTTGAAAATTTATTGAGTTGATTATTCATCGAATCGGTCCCGAAGTCATCCAATGGTCAAATCACGGGCTCGCGCGAGATCCGGACTCGAGCGCGGCGATTTTTCCGAGTTTAGACTCGTTCGACCCGAAATTTCGACAGCATCTCCCCATCCCAAAGGATCGTCGGGGAGACGCAGGGAGTACTCATGTGGCGGAGTAAACCCCTAAAAGCCGGGTGGCGCAACGGCGGCCGGCAGACCCAAACGGATAGGAAGACCCCGAGGGCTAGCCTGCTAGGGGCACCGAGTCCGTGGGTAACAGTGAGTGAGTGAGGCGACTCGATATGGGAGCGAAAACCCCGAGGGCTAGCCTACGAGGGGCACACAACCTGAATCACCACACTACTCGAGTCGGGACGACCGAGTAGAGAAGGGAACCCCGAGGGCCAGCCTACGAGGGGCACACGCGTCTCTCGGCCACCACAAAGTCCCTTAGGGACTGTGGATTTGAGATGTCGGGACTAACCCGTTTGCTATTCACTCGTTAGTCCATAGGAGATTCGTCACTGCTGGACGGTCCCCGGTGGACAGAGTGCTATCAAAGCGGAACAGTGGGGGATGTTCCCCCTCCCCGGGTTACCGATTCGCACTAATGAAAGAGTAGAACGGAGCTGTGAGGTCGTTCGCATAACCAGCAGGCCAGAACTAATGCCTGTAGATATACGTACGTTCACGCATATGCATATTCACGAATCAAAGGAACATTCGTCAAGGAATGTTCGGAAAATAATAACTGGAATGTAGGGGCGCCCTTACTTCCCTCTGTTCATGGTCAAGAACAGAAAGGGTATTACGAGGGCGGCCCAGACAGGTGGGAGGAACCCATATATTGACACACCTTACACGGTGAAGATTCCTAGCATTCGACCGAAAGAGAAAACCCCCGGGGAGGGGAATCGATGTAGCCCTTACCATAGAAGGGCATAAAGCGTCGGGAAGACGAGACAAGAAGGAAGTCATTCACACGAGAAGCCCACGGTGCTCTGCATTCATCCTCCACGGCGCCGGCATCATCGCACGGCACCGTTTCACCGACTGTAAGGAAAAAAAGGGGAAGCCAACAGGGAAGAAAGAGAAAACGTGGCATCGACCAGAGACTCACATTCCATTCCATTCATTCATAAAAAAAGGAAACAGACAGATAAGTAGAGAATATACATTCCGGCGCCGACGTTGTTGCTCGGCCGCCGTTTCCATTAACAGGGGAAACCCATTACAACGAAAAGAGGAAAAGAATCATCGTGAGGGAGGGGAGGTGAGGCTCATGTCATCGCCCCTCCCCTCCTTCACTTACATTATGCCAGAGGAAGAAAACCCAAAGCGGAATAGAGGGATTCACCTGATGAAACATGGGAAACCCACCTCGAGAGATAAGGAACAGATGCTCTTCTTCTCCGATTCCGGGAGACTCGGGTGGAGCAGGGTGTGGGCCGCCGAGAGCTCGGACAGAAGACTCTTCAGATCGAAGAACCCCCTCCGACTCTTCCCTGGACCTCCCCCCTTTCTTTCTAATTCTCTTTTTTCTTTCTTTTTGATTCCGCCTCTTCTCCCCCCGATCTCCTTGATATCTCTCCCTTCGACAGGCTATATATAGCCTTGGGGTTAATTCGGCGCCCCAGGAAGAGGCGCGCCGGGTTGACGGCGCCGGGAGAGGCCCCATTATGCCTTTGCGCGCCGGATTGACGGCGCCGGGGAAGGGCCCCATTTGGCTTTTGCGCGCCGGATTGACGGCGCCGGGGGAACACCCCCTTTTGTTCTCGGCGCGCCGGTTTGACGGCGCCGTTTTAACCTATTCACTTGGCGTGTCAGTCCGGTGGGCCCGGAGATGATTCCGGAAGCTCCCGTCGACTGTTCCCCTCGCCCTGGCCATCGAAGGGCCTTGATGGGGTGTTGACGAAGCTCTTGATAGGACTAACGGCCCTAAACAAGACTTCGTGTGTGTCTGGTCTGAGCACACGGGTGTCCTGCTGACACAGTCTTCGGCACTGTGATTTGTGCTTTTGGCTGAGACGGACTCGTGCTCGAAGCTTCCTTGCAGGATGATGCTACATCCTGGGTAATTCCACCTTGAACGGTGATCAATCGGCCACTAACGGGCCCACTATGGCGAGAAGCCGAACCCGTGCCGGGTAATCGGGGTCTTCTGCTGACAGAACCTTCGGCCTCTTGTTGCGGATAGCCGAGGACATTCTTCCTCCTTAGGAGAGTCATTGGGTAGATCGTCGTCCTTGGTCGGGCGACGGATGTGGGGTAGCGGCATGACGAGGTCGATGCCGGATCATTGGACAGGCTTGATCGCGCTGCCGGTTGGTTGCGGGTTCACTTCGACTCTCCTGAGGTAAAGTCCCCGACGTTCCCTTCAAGGTGGCTCAGGGCTTCGTCAGCTTGAGGGGTTCTTTTGATAAGTTGATCTTTATCGGCTTCTGTGTTTCAGTGGGCCGTATCATTCATCTTTGCGGCTTGGTTGCCAAAGGATCATATTTTGAGTGCCAACAAATGCCCCCCAGACGTAGGCGGTGCAAGTGAGGCAGGAATGCGGCAAGGCCTACGGATGAGCTTCGTTTGGCTGACGGAGGCTCGACCGGCACTTAATTCTGGCGTCGGATGTTGATCCGACGAGGCAGGAAGCCTGACGGCGTCGCTTAAAACGGCGTGGCCTTTGCTTCGAGGGTTAAAACGGCGCCGCCTTTACGACGCGCCCTGGGCCTTTTAGAGGTTAAAACGGCGCGCCCTCCCCGGCGCGCCAATTGCTTAAAACGGCGCGGATGGATGAGTTGCGCTCGGAACTTGCTTAGGTCGAAGCCGAGCTGCAGGAAGGTGAGCGCCTAGAGGTCCAGGCAACGGAAGAGGCTGACCTGGCTGAAGGACAACTTGCCTCGCTAGACGAGAGGTTATCTCTGCTGACAGCCACCGAGACCCGTTTGCAAGAGTTGACACGATACCCTTCGCTGGGCCTTTTAGACTTGGCAGATATCTTCCGGCGCCCTCTGCCGTGACTTTGCTTTTTTTTTTCTTTCTTTTTTTTGTAATGCTCCTTTTTGTCTTCGGAGCTCATGTACCCCCGGGGGATGCCCCGGGCAAAAAAATGTGTTCCACCCATTCTCATTAAATGGAAATATTTCTTTTCGTCGCCATCAATCGCGACTTCTTTTCCTTCTTTCTTTTCTTTATTCTGGATGGTCACCCGAACCTAGGGATACTTGCTGATGGCGCAGGAGAGCGCTCACGCCTTCAAGGAAGGGGTGAGGTGTTCGCTCCACCGCGATGTAGCCGTTCCCGGAATGGGGCCTTTGCCAATGTGGGACATAGGTAGCGTAGGCAGATGCACCTAGCGAACCTTGCCGTTGGTGATGAGAGGTGTGTTATGACCCTTGACACGGGTCAAATGTTGATGCCATGATGTTTTGTTGGTCAGCGAGGGCGGAGGGCCCAGGTTAGAGAGTAGTCAACCGATCTTGTCGATGGTGACAAGGGTCGAAAAGGGGTAGACGGTCTTGCCGATGGTGACAAGAACCGGATAGGTAGCGACCGATCTTGCCGATGGTGACAAGGGTCGAAAAGGTAGACGGTATTGCCGATGATGACAAAAACCGGATGGGTAGCGACCGATCTTGTCGATGGTGACAAGGGTCGAAAGGGGTTGACGGTCTTGCCGATGGTGACAAGAACCGGATAGGTAGCGACCGATCTTACCGATGGTGACAAGGGTCGAAAGGGGTAGACGGTCTTGCCGATGGTGACAAGAACCGGATAGGTAGCGACCGATCTTGCCGATGGTGACAGGGGTCGAAAGGGGTAGACGGTCTTGTCGATGATGACAAAAACCGGATGGGTAGCGACCGATCATGTCGATGGTGACAAGGGTCGAAAAGGGTATACGGTCTTGCCGATGATGACAAAAACCGGATGGGTAGCGACCGATCTTGTCGATGGTGACAAGGGTCGAAAAGGGTAGACGGTCTTGCCGATGGTGACAAGAACCGGATAGGTAGCGACCGATCTTGCCGATGGTGACAAGGGTCGAAAGGGGTAGACGGTCTTGTCGATGATGACAAAAATCGGATGGGTAGCGACCGATCTTGTCGATGGTGACAAGGGTCGAAAAGGGTAGATGGTCTTGCCGATGATGACAAAAACCGGATGGGTAGCGACCGATCTTGTCGATGGTGACAAGGGTCGAAAAGGGTAGACGGTCTTGCCGATGATGACAAAAAACCGGGAGGGTAGCGACCGATCATGCCGATGGTGACAAGGGTCGAAAGGGGTAGACGGTCTTGCCGATGATGACAAAAAAATCGGGAGGGTAGCGACCGATCTTGCCGATGGTGACAAGGGTCGAAAGGGGTAGACGGTCTTGCCGATGATGACAAAAATCGGGAGGGTAGCGACCGATCTTGCCGATGGTGACAAGGGTCGAAAGGGGTAGACGGTCTTGCCGATGGTGACAAGAACCGGATAGGTAGCGACCGGTCTTGCCGATGGTGACAAGGGTCGAAAAGGGTATGACAATAGATGTATATTACCGGGATATCGGATGAAGACTCCGCCATGACCTCGAAAGGGGTCTTCCGGATAGAGAATGAATCATCACTATTCAGCATTCATTTTTATTCACATTACTGACCTAAGCGCCCCTTCGGGTTTTCGCCGAAGCCAGCCCCCTCTTGCTTTTGCCCACGCGCCCTTTCGGGTTTTCACGCGGTGGGGTACTCGATTTTGCCTGCGACGCCCTTTCGAGTTTTCGCCACAGCTGGGTTATAGCCATTTTTGCACTTGTCCCGATATGGGAGCAAGTCTGGCGGGGTATCTCTATTTTTAACCCCATTTTCTTTTCTTTCTTTTTTTCTTTTATTCGGAATGCGAGCCGAGAGAGGGTAGCTTGATCAGGGCGAAATGCCGCTAACCAAGGAGAGGTAGCTTGATTAGGGTGAAGAGCCGCTTGATCAAGGAGAAGTAGCTCGATTAGGGCGGAGTGCCGCTAACCAAGGACAAGGATAGCTCGGTTAGGGCGGAATGCCGCTAACCAAGGGAAAGGGTAGCTCGATTAGGGCGAAATGCCGCTAACCAAGGAAAGGGTAGCTTGGTTAGGGCAGGATGCCACTAAACAAGGAGAAAATGTTCGATTAGGGCAGAATGCTGCTAACAAAGAAAAAGTAGCTTGATTAGGGCGGAGTGCCACTAACCAAGGAGAATGATAGCTTGGTTAGGGCGGAATGCCGCTAACCAAGGGAAAGTGGCTCGATTAGGGCGGAGTGCCGCTAACCAAGGGAAAGTAGCTCGATTAGGGCGGAGTGCCGCTAACTAAGGACAAGGATAGCTCGGTTAGGGCGAAATGTCGCTAACCAAGGGAAAGTAGCTCGATTAGGGCGGAATGCCGCTAACCAAGGAAAAGTAGCTCGATTAGGGCGGAATGCCGCTAACCAAGGAGAAATAGCTCGACTAGGGCGGAATGCCGCTAATCAAGGAAAGGGTAGCTCGGTCAGGGTGGAGTGCCACTAGACCAAGGAAAGGGTAGCTCGGTTAGGGCGGAGTGTCGCTAACCAAGGAGAAGGTAGCTCGGTTAGGGCCGAGTGCCACTAGCCAAGGAAAGGGTAGCTCGGTTAAGGCGGAGTGTCGCTAACCAAGGAGAAGGTAGCTCGGTTAGGGTGGAGTGCCACTAGCCAATGAAAGGGTAGCTCGGTCAGGGCGGAGTGCCACTAGCCAAGGAAAAGGTGTTCCGACCGATCACTCGGGGTGTGTCGGCTGCGCCGCATGATACAGCTTAATGTGTTTTCCGTTGAGGGGAGAGAACTGGATGACTCCTTTGTGGTCTACAAGGACGTAGGCACCCCCTTCATATACTCGGCGGATGACATACGGTCTGACCCAGTTTTCGACCAGCTTCCCTTTGGGATTAGAGGCCATCACTTCTCTTCTTTTGACCATCACCAGGTCTTCTTTCTTGAACTCTCGACCCTTGACTAACTTGTCAAAAGCACGGGCCATGCGAGCTTGGTAGAGTTGGATGTTTTGTTGCGCCTGGAGGCGTTTTCCTTCGAGCTCAGCGAGCTCTTCCAGTCTTCTTTCTGCATTGGTCTCCTCCCCACTGACTAATCCGTGCTAGATGGCAACTCGCAATGAAGGAACTTCAAGTTCAATCGGCACTACAGCTTCCGACCCATAGACAAGGGAGAAGGGTGAACAGCCGGTTGGGGTCTTGTAGACAGTACGATAAGCCCAAAGTGCTTCGTACATCCTTTCTTCCCAATCCTTTTTGTTAGACTTGACAGTCTTTGCCAGTAACGTGCACAGTGTCTTGTTAAAGGCTTCTGCGAGTCCGTTGGCCTGAGGGTTGTAGGGGGACGATGTCCTCCAGTCAATTTTGTATTTGTCGGCTAGCCGATAAACCTTCTGGTATCTGAAATGGCTGCCATTGTCAGAGATGATTCGGCTGGGGATTCCGAACCGGAATATTACATTTTGTCGGAAGAATCTTGCAACTAGTTCTCCCGTCACATCTCTTAGTGCTATTGCTTCTGCCCATCTGGAGAAGTAATCTGTAGCTGCTAAGATGTATTTACATCCTGATGAAGATGCTGGTAACGGTCCTACCACGTCCGTGCCCCATTGAGCAAACGGCCAACTTGGTAGAGTGGGATGCAGTGGCATTGGAGGTCTCCTCGCCACATTTGCATGCTCTTGACATTTCTGACAAGCTTTGGCAAACTTGCAGCAATCATCAAATATAGTGGGCCAATAATAACCCAGCTTCTTTATCTCAATTTTCATTTTCGGGCCAGCCTGGTGTGCTCCAGCTGATCCTGCATGAACTTCTTGCATCACCTGTCCCGCCTCTGCTGAAGACAAGCAACGGAGTAGGACTTTCCTTCGGGCATCTGCCATAATTCGGAACAAGGTCCCGCTTCTCATCTCGTAAGAATCCTTGATCCTCAGGAGCTTCATTCTCTGTTCCTTTTCTTTTGGAAGTTGCTGGTGTTGAAACCAGCGTAGGAGATGCTCTCGCCAGTCGGGCTGCTGAACCCCTTCGATGACTGCTACTCCCATCTCTTGTTCGTCGGCCAGAACCTCTGTTACGCTGGGGACCTGTCGGCGGTTGATCACTGTTATATTCAGGCTTGTGTCTGGCGGGACCGCCAATGAACTGGCCAGCTTAGCGAGGGCGTCTGCCTGAGCATTCCGGCCTCGATTGACGTGCTTGATGCTGATGAAGTAAAATCTTGACATCAGGCGAGTTGCCAACTGGTGATAGGGGAGGAGCTCTTGCTTTCGCACCTCGAACTCTCCTTCCAGCTGTTTTATAACTAGCATGGAGTCTCCGAATGCTTCCAGCATCTGAATTCCCATGGACAGAGCAATCTGCAACCCGATTATCAGGGCTTCATATTCTGCCTCATTGTTTGTGCATTGTTTGTTTATGGAGCAGGAAGTGTGCACCACTTCTCCTTCCGGAGATTTCAGGACTATACCTGCCCCTGCTCTGACCCTGGATGACCCGGTAGCAGAGGTGTCAATTCTGGAAGCGCCATCAAAGTATAGCTGCCATGAGGAAGGCTGTACTTGGGCGGCTTCTAGGGTTTCATCCTCGGGAAGTTCCGGTTCCCACGGGCTTTCCCCGGGCGCTGGGTGCTCAGCGAAGAAGTCTGCAATAGCTTGACCTTTGATGGCCTTGCGCGGTACGTAGGAGACATCAAACTCCATAAGGATTACCGCCCACTTGCCTAGGCGGCCTTTGAGTGCCGGCTGGGACATGATATATTTCAGGGGATCCTCCTTGGACACCAAGCTGATCTCATGCGACAACATATAATGCCGGAGCTTTTTGACTGCGAAGACTAGTGCCAGGCAGATCTTCTCAATATAAGTATATTTCTCTTCAGTTCTGACCAGTCTCCGACTGAGGTAATAGAGGGCTTGTTCTTTCCCTTCTTCATTATTCTGGGCTAGCATTGCCCCAAGAGAATTGTGTGTAGCTGCTATATACAGTATCAACGGCCGTCCTTTCACCGGTGCGCCCAATACTGGAGGAGTCTTCAGATAGTCTTTTAGCTTGTCAAAGGCTGTCTGGCAATCTTCATCCCAATAAAAGGGAACATCTTTCATCATTAGCTTGTGAAAAGGCTGGCATCGCCCTGACAAATTGGAAATGAACCGCCGGATATAAGCCAGGCGGCCCTGTAGTGACCTCAGCTCGGAGATGTTCCTAGGTGGAGGTAACTCCTGAATCGCCTTGATCTTTGCGGGGTCTATTTCGATTCCCCGATATCGGACGATGAAGCCCAAGAATTTTCCGCTCGACACTCCGAACGCACATTTCATAGGATTCATTTTTAGCTCATGCTGCCTCAACCTCTGAAAAACAATCCGGAGGTCTTGCAGATGATCTTCTTTTCTTCTGGTTTTGACCACCAGATCATCTATGTAGCACTCGACCTTGTGGTAGAGCAATTCATCAAAAATTTTGGTCATTGCGCGCTGATAGGTTGCGCCAGCATTCTTCAGTCCGAATGGCATTCTCTTGTAATGATAAATGCCTTTAGGAGTTCGGAAAGCAGTATGGACCCGGTCATGCTCCGCAATCCAAATCTGATTGTAGCCGGACGACCCATCCATGAATGACAGGGCTTCATGGCCGGTTGTAGCATCGATCATGACCTCGGTTATTGGCACCGGAAAGTCATCTTTAGGGCAAGCTTTATTTAGATCCCGGAAGTCAACACAAATCCGGATCTGTCCATTCTTCTTTTTCACAGGGACGATATTTGCCAGCCATGTGGTGTACTGATTTTCTTCAACAAATCCCACATCAATGAGCTTGTCAACTTCGGCACAGATTCGGGTGATGAGCTCTGGCCTCATACGTCGCGGTGGCTGCTTCACCGGCTCGGCTTCGGGACTGATTGTTAGCTCGTGTTGTGAGACAGCAGGGTTTAGACCTGGCATCTCTTTATAAGTCCAGGCGAAGCAATCCCGGTATTCTAGCAGCAGCTGGATGTACAGCTCCCGTTCTTCTGGGGACAGTTGGGCACTGAGGAAGGTAGGCCTAGGGTCCTTCTCATTTCCCAAGGTTGACTTCTATCAGTTCATCGACCTGTGGCTTGGCCTCCGTCTTCTATTTCCGGAGGTGCCGGCTGGAGGTCGACGAAGTCTGGAACACCATCTCGAGGGTCGAGTACTTCGACCTCCTCGTCGGACACTGCCAGAGCTTCATGGGGTCCTCTTGCTTCTTGTGCTAGCGACTGTGTGGATGGATCTATGGACACATCCGTTGCCGTTGCAGCTCCCGAGGGTGAGAGAACAGCTTCAGTGCTTGTAGATGAGGTTGCAGCCATGACAGGCCAGTAGTTGTTTGCCGCCGGACTCGGACAGCATATTGGATTTGTAGCAGAAGTTGAGGGAGTCTCGCCTTCTGGGACAGTTGAATCTTCCGCAGAAGTGGCTTTTTCTTTTCTGGTAGCCGGCTCCCCTTGATTGGAGTAAACCGAGGCTTCGTTGACTGGCAGAAAGGATGTTGAAGTCGTCATTAGTATGACCCCTGCGGAGGGAGAGACTTCTGCTTCTTGAGTATCTTCGGCTTCGCTGCTGCTAGCCGTATCAAATTCGGCTTGAAAGGCCGCTTCTTCAGGACGGACCTGCTCCCAGCATCGGCAGGAGATCAAGGTCTCCATTTGTTGATTCTGGATAGAGCCAATTCAGCATGTTCGGCTTCCGCCGGATATTCATCAAAGGTTGCCCCCAGAGGGCTATCTTCAGTTGGATAGAAGGTGGAGATGGTATCCACCTCATACCGCCCACTGTAATAGTAGTCTTCCAGGGTGAAGCCCAGACCCGGATGTTGAGAGACACGTCTCATTTCTTTGTCCAGATTCGCAGGATACCACATCTTCTGGAAAGCTTCCTTGCGTTTCTGAGGTTGATCGGGAGGGATGTGTTGCTCTTGAAACATCCTGGCCGTCCGATCAGTGGTAAATGCCAGGCCCTGAACAGGAACCCGCGGGTTGGCTAGATCCTCAGGGAGGCTGCAGTCTGTGTCCTCCTGAGTGGGATGCTCCTCAGCTGTATAGAACAAGCTGCTGGGCCCATCTTCTTGTGTCACCTCCCAGGCTTTGAAAGGTTCGACAGTGGGACCATCGAGGCCGGAGACTGGCTTGGTGAGGCCGGCCGGGACTCCGATGCGGTCGTGCTGTCGATCAACATGCACTTCCTTAGCTTTGGGGTATAATGCTGGGGGTGTCACCCTGCCGACATTTCCAGAAGCCGTGATGTGGGAAACCACCTTTGGCTTGACATATCCGCGCGGCGGTGGTGGATACCAACCGTCACCCGATTTGTTCTTCGATGCCCCTACGGGGGCTCCATCTTCAGAAACCTTCCGGGGAGACCCCGTATATAGGTTGGCGTCCGCCAAGTGACATTCAAACACCTCGAATGGGTGGATATCAGCAAATATCCTCTCCTCCTTCCCCTGGAGGCTGTATTTGATGCATTGGTGGAGCGTGGAGGGCACCACCATATTTTCATGCAGCCATGGGCGGCCGAGCAGCGCTTTGTAGGAGGTGCGAGAGTCAATGACGTGAAACTGCACCGTTGTAGTGAAATCTGCCAGGGTCAGTGTGAACTCTGCCACTCCCATAGATACTTCACACTTTTGGTTGAAGCCAGCGATACGCATATCCCCGACTTTCTCGAGATGCACATTAAAGTGGTACCTCTCGTATATTCTATATGGCAGGATGTTGACTGCTGCACCACGATCAACCAGAATCCGGTTCAGTTCTCTTCCGTTCAGGTGCCCTTTCATATATAGCGGCCTGTTGTGACTGGCAGTAGGTAGTAGCATGTCTTCTAGAGAGAAGGTCATACTGGCTTCTGGTATAGCCTCAGCTATGCAGGCTTCAAAATGAGCAGGGGTCTGCAGAGCAGTGATGATCGCCTGTCGAGTCTCTTCACTCAAAGAGAGAATTTCCCAGATCGTAAATCGAGCGGGGAGCTTTTTGAGCAACTTCATTATTCGGCTCCCAGCCCGAACATTGGAGAGCTTCATCTCTTCAGCCCATCTGGGCTTGGGGAGGTTTTGATTTGTGGGTCCAGACGGACCTGCTTCATCTTCCTCGGACTCGGCACCCTCTTGACTGGCATCGACTGTCGGGTCTTCTTTATTAGCTGCTGTAGGGCAAGCCCCATCTGCATTTGCCTCCTCAGTAGATTGCGCTGGCTGCGGGTGAATGACCCCGGGCGTAGGGTTAGCCTCCTGATAAGGCTGCTTCCCCTTTGACATCTTCATGAACTCAAGGAATGAAGGGACTGTCTTGCCCCCAGTCTTGCTGTATAGACCTGACGGAGGAGGGATTTGAACTCCCTTAACTTCCGGCGGAGGTGTCTTGTAGGGTTGCTCCCCTCTGAACACAATGTTGTGATTGGGTGGCGGCTGGCGCCCCCATTTCCGGCCTGACCGAGTGGCATGTGCAGCAGTTGCGACCTCGGCCTTGCCTCCCCCAGCATGGGGTGTGAAGCAAATTTCTTCTTCTTCCTCTTCCCCGGGCAGGTTGAAGAGTGCTGACAGGGTATTGCAGGAGACGACCTGTGTTTTACGGGCCCCAGCGGCCTTTCTTTTCTTTTTCTTTTGCTTTTTCTTCTTTTTGGTTTCTGCAGGTGCTTGCCCCCAGAACAGGTTGCTCTCCTGAGGTGGTGCCGCTTCAGCTTCCTCCCCTTGCCTAAGTGAGAGTTGCTCCAGCTCCTGCCATGGGACGTGGTCCCGTACCAGCAGAGGTTTCAGTTCGGGCTGTACATATTCATCTAGCCCTTCAATTAAGTGTTGCAGTCGAAGGACCCCAGGATTGGTTTCCTTGATTACTGGCAGCGGAGTTTGTCTCCTCCTGTTAGGCGTATGTATTCTGACAGCTGTAGGTGGAGTGACCCATACGGGTGCCACCACTGGCGGAGCAGGCCGGGGTGTAATGCCACGGATATGTGCCCCCTCTTTTGGGCGGGGTGCCCTCTTCTTCTTGTGCTTCACAGGGATTTGCTGCCACCCCTGTTGCTCCTTCACGGGCTCCAGGAAATGGATTTCGTAGGTGCTCCGTGTGCTTGCTTCAGAGATCTCCTCAGGTAATGCCTGGTAGAGTGAGATCATGTTGACTGCTGCCCTCCTAAGAGGGGCTTCATGTGGCTGAGGGGGGTCTACTTTGTACTCTCCCAGCTCTATCTCATTTTTCTTCACCATCCCTTCGATGACGTCTTTGAAAACATAGCAGTCTTCGATTGGATGTCCCAACATCTGGTGGTAGGGGCAGAATCTTGGACTGTCTTTTCTTTTTAGGTCCTCCGGCCTCCTTGGTTCAGGCAGAGTGACCATGTTGTATTCTGTTACCCAGTCGAACAGGACTCGGGTCTTGTCTTTTGGAAAGGAATAAGCTTTCTTCATTTTGTCCCTCAGCGAAGGACCTTCTTTATCATCTGGAGCTTTCGCAGGTTGCGGGGGAGCCACTTTCTTGCCTTTCTCCTTCTGTTGTTCGAACGCCTTGATATCAAGCGCGTTCGCTTCTTTAGGTACGGGGCGCCGTTCCGCCACCTTGCCTTTCTGGGCTATGCTGGCAGTTGATGTCGGGACAGGCTTGGCTAGAAAAGCTTCCACCTCAGCCACCACATTATTCAGCCGGTCGAACGACCGTATTTCCATACCAATCATCTTTTCCAGGACCTCCCTCCTGAGATTTTGCTTACATATTTGCACAGCGTCTTCCTGGTGCGGAGGCCGCTTACATCTCATTCCGAGGTTCCTCCACCTCTTGATGTAATCAAGGGCGGTCTCATCTGCCCTTTGTTTTGTTGAATAGAGCTCGGCCACTGTGACCTCCCTCTCTGTGACATGGAATCTTTCTCTGAACTTCCTCTGCATATCTGACCAGTCATTAATTGACCCGGTCGAGAGACTGGAATACCATTCGAAAGCGAGCCCCGTCAGCGAGGACCCGAAGAATTTCAGCAGATACGACTCGTCGGTGGCCAGATCACCCATAACGGTCATATAATATGCAATATGTTCTTTAGGGGAGCCTTTCCCATTGAATTTGTCAAACTTGGGCGGCTTGTTGACTCCCGGGGAAGTCGCTTAGCCGCATGGTGTTGCGGGTAGGGCACCCGATAGGCATCGAATGCGACGTAGTCGCCTTCGCTTTTCTCTGCGAGCTTCAGCTCGATCATCCTTTCCACCATCATCCGGTTCACGACCGTGGGGTCAACCGGTTCTGGATAGAAGTGTGCTGGCTGCAGGTATGGGGTGACCAAGGTGGTCGCCTGTGGAGGATGCAGCAGCCGGGGGTGTTGGGTGCACCTGAGGAAGCACCGGAGGTAGCAGCGGCTGAGGCTGTGGCGGCCGCTGTTGTGCTGTCGTCACGGTTGGTTCTGACGGCTGGGGTAGTGTATAAAGCGGTGGAGGGTCGTCTCGACGAGCCGCTCCCCGGGATGATTCACCCTGGACTTCGGGTGGTTTAGAGGCTGATGAGTGTTCAGTTTTCTCCATCAGCTGTTTCTTCAAGGAATCTATTTCCCGTTGATATTTTTGCAGCAGCATCAAGACTGATGGATCTATAGTGGTGGGGACACCTTCTGTTGTCTCCCCGGACGTACCCTCAGGCAGGATGTCGAGGAGTACGTCGTCTTCTTCTTCCGTCGTCACCACATTAGCGGTCAAGACGGGGGCTTTATCATCCCAGTGGAGGTAGACCTGGGGCTGTTTCTCTTTCATCATTGTCAGAAGCCCTCTTGCTGCTTCTGTCCTGCGGGTAGTTGGCCCCGGCCGTACGGCCAATTGAGCCAGTTCTTGGGGGTCTTCAGGGAGCTCCCCATATCGGCTGGACACGCCAGCCATGTTGCAAGTGAAAACCTGAATCCTTCTTCTTTGTCGATGGACCCTCCGCCTTGCTTGTTGCGGAAAGGTCAGCCTCTCGAACACAGAAATTCTTCTTCTTTCTTCCCGCTCGGGGAAGGCTTCATCGGCTTCGATCTCAAAGCCGTCATCGTATCCATTGTCGTCGACCGATGACACCATCATTCTATCTTCCATATCTTCTTCATCCGCCACTGATGGGAAGTAGTCTTTGTCAGTGGCGACTGTCTGCATCAGTCGCTGCTGACCCAGCGAGGGGTTGCCCAGCCCTCGAAAGTAGTTCCTGATCAGACATGTTACCTCCTCTCGACCCCGCCCTTGATAGAGTACGGGGGATAGTTGTCGACCTCCAGTAGGAGGGATATAGGCCAGCCGAGCTCTGTCGGCCGGATGTTGGAATCTTCGTCCCGTGACTGGGACGTTGGCTTGGCGGGCAGCAGCCCGGAAACTTCTGCGGCGCGGGGGATCCGCAACCACTTCTTCTTCATTCGTCGGGGACAAGCCCCTTTCTCTTCTCGCTCCCGCCTCGTCGTTCATAGGACGGCGGTGGATGGGTGTCAGATGGTAGGCAGGTCGGGTCCGCTTGGGAACCCACACCTGTTTGAACTTTTTCGGCTTGAGTGCCGAGCTTCCTTGGCCATAGGGGCCGGCTTCTTCTCTTTCTGCCCTCCTTCCAGCGAGGGCTTGATAGGTGTTGTGGACAGGGATGTTGGGGATGACTCGGTCTGGGGTCACCCGTGCCGTGCGTCCATCGAGGAAGACGCGCATGCCTCCCACCATCATTGACTTCCCGGACTGAGAGACAGTTCCGGTGATCACAACAGTATTCTTGCGATCCTAGCGACGCTGACGTCCTCTAGAGCGTCTGTTGATGACAGTGGGGTGCGTCCCACGTACAACGTGGTGCACCATGCAGCTAGCGGCCGGGGCCGGATTCTTGAGCGAACCATCGCAGCAGGGAGCCTTCAGAGGCTCCACTTCCTTCACGGTTTCCTCGACAGGTTCCGTGGCTTCGACTTCCAGCATGTCGACAAAGGCCAACCCCAAGAAGTTGGGGAAGCCCACAGCAGGAGGAAAGCTACCAAATTCCATGGGCACCGCCAGGTACCCTTGCGTGTGTCTGGCGACGATCGCAGGACTGAAGTCGACGCCGGTTATCTCATGAGTCGTCATTGTTTGCACTGAAATATCAAACAAGGCGATAATCAGTAGTCTTTGAGAGGGCTTCGAAGCTCGAGTATCTCGACAAAGAGATGAAAGGTGACACTAGTCCCACCGGGCGTGCCAGACTATGTTTGCGACCTTTTCTTTCGTTCGCCTTTTCGTTCCTTTCTTTTCGTTCGCGTATCGATCAACCATTTGACTAACTGGTAATCAACTGACTGATTGATGACGCGGGCGTGCTAGTCACATGAGTGATGATTTTATTGTGCGCTCACTCTGACCCATGTCGGGCGAATGTGAGGTTCGGTCGGGACCAGCAGTCCGCCATACCATAAAGGCTATGGCGTTAATTACATCCCCCATGAGGAGGGAACACCTTTGATTAATTGCCGAGATATCGGGCTGTCGAAGCCGGGATAAAGGGTACGGAGCAGGCAAGTGATCATGCAGGATGGTACGGTTGACTACACACGATTTATTAGGGTGGACCCTAGTACACGGCGGAGGACTTAGGCTCGAAGGCCACCTTCACGCGTAACGAAGTCTCCAATCAGGCATAACCTGACCTTCTGGCAATGTTATTTGATATACCAAGGATGCACACATTCGGGCATGCGTTAATGCGATATGAGTGTGTGGACTAGGGCATAACGGCAAGGATTCGAGGCGTATCGATTCAAGCTTGAACATGCCAATTTTATCTAGTTTATTTGGTTGAGTAACTTGCATCCCTCTATAATTAGCATAGGAAGTCATCCCATAAGTGGGAGAAGGGTTGGAATGGTGCGACGACACGATTCGGAACGAAATCGGTGCAGTGCTCGCGAAGACAGGGGCTAAAACGCTTGAAATGGCGCCCTGAAACGTAGGTAAAAGGTTTAAAACGGCGCCGGAACCGTAGATAAAAGGGGCAGCCTGTTAAAACGGCGTGGGGAGCTGGGGCGCGCCGAAAAGGGCGCGCCGGGAAGAGCGCGCCGGAAAGGGCGCGCCGGGAAGGGTGCGCGTTTTAAGGCGTTATCGCGCATGAACGCGCCGAATTAACCCGATTTCAAGGAAACAGGAGCTTCGTTAGTTTATTCATGAATTTATTAAAAGGTTTTGGAGGGTTTTGAAAATTTATTGAGTTGATTATTCATCGAATCGGTCCCGAGTCATCCAAAGGTCAAATCACGGGCTCGTGCGAGATCCGGACTCGAGTGCGGCGATTGTTCCGAGTTTAGACTCGTTCAACCCGAAATTTCGGCAGCATCTCCCCATCCCAAAGGATCGTCGGGGAGACGCAGGGAGTACTCACGTGGCGGAGTAAACCCCTAAAAGTCGGGTGGCGCAACGGCGGCCGGCAGACCCAAACGGATAGGAAGACCCCGAGGGCTAGCCTACTAGGGGCACCGAGTCCGTGGGTAACAGTGAGTGAGTGAGGCGACTCGATATGGGAGCGAAAACCCCGAGGGCTAGCCTACGAGGGGCACGCAACCCGAATCACCACACTACTCGAGTCGGGACGACCGAGTAGAGAAGGGAACCCCGAGAGCCAGCCTACGAGGGGCACACGCGTCTCTCGGCCACCACAAAGTCCCTTAGGGACTGTGGATTTGAGATGTCGGGACTAACCCGTTTGCTATTCACTCGTTAGTCCATAGGAGATTCGTCACTGCTGGACGATCCCCAGTGGACAGAGTGCTATCAAAGCGGAACAGTGGGGGATGTTCCCCCTCCCCGGGTTACCGATTCGCACTAATGAAAGAGTAGAACGGAGCTGTGAGGTCGTTTGCATAACCAGCAGGCCAGAACTAATGCCTGTAGATATACATACGTTCACGCATATGCATATTCACGAATCAAAGGAACATTCGTCAAGGAATGTTCGAAAAATAATAACTGGAATGTAGGGGCGCCCTTACTTCCCTCTGTTCATGGTCAAGAACAGAAAGGGTATTACGAGGGCGGCCCAGACAGGTGGGAGGAACCCATATATTGACACACCTTACACGGTGAAGATTCCTAGCATTCGACCGAAAGAGAAAACCCCCGGGGAGGGGAATCGATGTAGCCCTTACCATAGAAGGGCATAAAGCGTCGGGAAGACGAGACAAGAAGGAAGTCATTCACACGGGAAGCCCACGGTGCTCTGCATTCATCCTCCACGGCGCCGGCATCATCGCACGGCACCGTTTCACCGGCTGTAAGGAAAAAAAGGGGAAGCCAACAGGGAAGAAAGAGAAAACGTGGCATCGACCAGAGACTCACATTCCATTCCATTCATTCATAAAAAAAGGAAACAGACAGATAAGTAGAGAATATACATTCCGGCGCCGGCGTTGTTGCTCGGCCGCCGTTTCCAATAACAGGGGAAACCCATTACAACAAAAAGAGGAAAAGAATCATCGTGAGGGAGGGGAGGTGAGGCTCATGTCATCGCCCCTCCCCTCCTTCACTTACATTATGCCAAAGGAAGAAAACCCAAAGCGGAACAGAGGGATTCACCGGATGAAACACGGGAAACCCACCTCGAGAGATAAGGAACATATGCTCTTCTTCTCCGATTCCGGGAGACTCGGGTGGAGCAGGGTGTGGGCCGCCGAGAGCTCGGACAGAAGACTCTTCAGATCGAAGAACCCCCTCCGACTCTTCCCTGGACCTCCCCCCTTTCTTTCTAATTCTCTTTTTTCTTTCTTTTTGATTCCGCCTCTTCTCCCCCCGATCTCCTTGATATCTCTCCCTTCGACAGGCTATATATAGCCTTGGGGTTAATTCGGCGCCCCAGGAAGAGGCGCGCCGGGTTGACGGCGCCGGGAGAGGCCCCATTATGCCTTTGCGCATCGGATTGACGGCGCCGGGGAAGGGCCCCAGTTGGCTTTTGCGCGCCGGATTGACGGCGCCGGGGGAACACCCCCTTTTGTTCTCGGCGCGCCGGTTTGACGGCGCCGTTTTAACCTGTTCACTTGGCGTGTCAGTCCGGTGGGCCCGGAGATGATTTCGGAAGCTCCCGTCGACTGCTCCCCTCGCCCTGGCCATCGAAGGGCCTTGATGGGGTGTTGACGAAGCTCTTGATAGGACGAACGGCCCTAAACAAGACTTCGTGTGTGTCTGGTCCGAGCACACGGGTGTCCTGCTGACACAGTCTTCGGCACTATGATTTGTGCTTCTGACTTAGACGGACTCGTGCTCGAAGCTTCCTTGCAGGATGATGCTACATCCTGGGTAATTCCACCTTGAACGGTGATCAATCGGCCACTAACGGGCCCACTATGGCGAGAAGCCGAACCCGTGCCGGGTAATCGGGGTCTTCTGCTGACAGAACATTCGGCCTCTTGTTGCGGATAGCCGAGGACATTCTTCCTCCTTAGGAGAGTCATTGGGTAGATCGTCGTCCTTGGTCGGGCGACGGATGTGGGGTAGCGGCATGACGAGGTCAATGCCGGATCATTGGGCATGCTTGATCGCGCTGCCGGTTGGTTGCGGGTTCACTTCGACTCTCCTGAGGTAAAGTCCCCGACGTTCCCTTCAAGGTGGCTCAGGGCTTCGTCAGCTTGAGGGGTTCTCTTGATAAATTGATCTTTATCGGCTTCTGTGTTTCAGTGGGCCGTATCATTCATCTTTGCGGCTTGGTTGCCAAAGGATCATATTTTGAGTGCCAACAGCCCCCCAACCCTACGGCTCCGTCCTACACCTCCCTGCTACCTCCAGCGAACACCCCCTAACCCTACTGCTCTGCCCTCCCACCCCCTGCTACCTCCGACGAACTCTCCCCAATCCCTATTACTCTACCCTCCCACCCCCCTTGGGGCCGAAGACGAAGCTCCCCCCTCTCCCTACTACTCTGCCCCCCCTGATCTCAGCGACGAGGAGCTCCGTCGACCTCTACGATGACGAGGGTCTCAGTTCACCATGCTTTGTCACAGTAGAGAGAGAGAGTGTAACGACCCGAGAATCCGATTACCGGGAAGGCCCGATAATCTGAGACTCGAACTGCCGCCCACGAGCCGGGAGGACTCGGAAGGGTTAAAAGGAGTGTGGAGGCACAAAGAAATATGAAATAAAGCAGGACAATTCAACAATTAACAGAAATAAATAAACAACAACTGCTACAACAGAGTCCAGTCCAACAGAAAGTACAATTTAAAGCAGTAAAACGTACCACATGTCAAGTGAACACTCGGCCTGGGGAGCTGGCAACTGAGATCCTCCGCATCGCACCCTCGAACCTCGAGGAAGAACCGCCACACCTGAAAAGCAGGGAATGAGTCTCCAAAATAGAGACTCAGCAGGGATCCCGCGGAACCCCAACCGGAAACGACGGCGGTAGCGGAAAGGAAAGCTAGAACGACAGCAGGAACAGCGAACCGGTGGCCGGTCAAAACTCGACACTACAGCTACTCCTACCGTACCAGAAGACACACCCCGATCCCACGGTCGGGGGCTATTGAACCACACTAGTACCACTTACCGAAGTAAAAATCCACGGTAACCACGCCGTAGAGACATGTCTCTTAAAACACGGCCAACCTCGACACACTGTCCAAGGTGCAACCCTGACCATCCGGTCACGGGTACCGCATAACAAGACGCAACCTCGGTAAAGCCACTAGCACTAGTCTCACGACATAAAAACCGACACACGCGCCACGGCGAAACAACTGAAACTCAACGGTCAACACGACTGGAAACCCGAAGGTCGAAGTCACGGAAACTGACAGTCTGTCACTCTCTGTCCAAAATAGGAGTACCTACCACTAGAAGCAAGGCCGAATGCGTCCACTGACGTCTTAGTCTGCGCCTCAGGTGTCTCCCTCTGGCCCAGCTGGAAACTGGTCCAACCGTCCCCAACCACGTGTTCACACACAGACCGTGCGTCCTTGGTCTGGCCCTCTCACCGGTTTTCCCCTCAGCCGGACTCTGGCTACAAGACGTGGGGCCTGACGGAAATCGATCTAAAACCGTCTCAAAGGGTAAGCCCGTACACCTACTCCCAGGTGAGACCAGCACACGCGTACTGGTAGGCTACGACTAGCGGAGGGTCGCTGAGAGAGTAGACTCTCAAGTCAACGGAAAACAACATCCGAACCCAACGAAGTATAGGGACCGTCCCATGTACCAGCACCGTCGCACGGTGACCACAGTCGGAGAAGAAATGGGACTCACAGTCCACGGGCCGCACACTCGGCCATGTAGAAATGCAGAAGCACGGTTCCCAAGGTAGCTCACAGGCCGCCAAATCAAATCTCACTCTCAGGGAAAGGCGGGAACCCTCCAGCCCAAGGCTGGGCAACTGGACTCGCAATCCAAGGCCACACACATGACCCACACGGAAAGCACAGAAGCACGATTCCCATGGTAACGAACAAGCCGCCACGCCGATAACTGGACTCGCAGTCAAAGGCCAAACACATGGCCCACTCGGGAATCATCTTCCAGGAAAACTCATGGCATGCGGGGGAGACCCCACCGCACACACACCGATACATGGCGACTCGGTCAAGCGTAACACAAAAGCCCGGCACACGAGGAGTCACCCGGACTCTCAACCCACGTGTACGCTAACCGAGGTAGCACGGTCCTCCCGTCACCCTCAAAACACGGACACAGAATCCCACGGGTGTCTGGGGCATTCACAAGACCGCAAGTCGACCACTGGGTCACAACCGGGTCGACCAGGGATCCACACGTCACGGAATGAACGCGGAGAACACGAAAACTCACCTCGGCGCAACACAGAGCCTGACGGTCTAACCTTGGGCCGTCACAGTCTATAACGGTCCAAGCCTCGACCGCCACAACAACTCTGACGCACCAACACAGGGCCGTCAGACGCTCGGTGCAAACCGGTTGTGACGCGCGGACCCTGGTGCGTCACAGTCTCTGACGCGCCAGCCCTGATGCGTCACAAGACAAGATGAAACCAACTGTGACGCGTCCTGCTCGGTGCGTCACAGGCTGTAACGGACCAACTCTGGTGCGTTACAAGGTGGGAACGCGTCCGCTCTGATCCACCCACACAGGGGCGTTACAAGGCTGTGACGCGCCAGCCTTGGTGCGCCACAGGCCTTGACCCCGAACGGTCAAAACCAACGACCGAAAGCCGACGGTCAGATCGTCCATGGCGGTCCAACCCAGGCGCGTCACAACGCCGTGGCGGTCTATCGTGGGACCGTCACACTCACAGACCACCAGTTGGCTAAATCGGCCATGTGACGCACCCACCCTAGGGCGTCACAGTCTGTGACAGTCACTGGAAGGACCGTCACACCCGTCCGAGAACGGAATGACGGGAAACGACCCAAAAAATGTTCCACGCCCCCATACCTCCACGGGAGAGGGGGAAAACAAGGGGGGAAGCCCGCAAATAACCCCTAGCATACATCTACAGCCTCGAATCAGCCAAAAACGTAGATCGGCTCACAATCCCAAAACATGGAGTTTTTCCCCAAATCGTCCTGATTAGCCCGCTCGGCTCACCAGGGCCTACGAAACTCACGAAAAGAAAGAGCACGAGCTGGGGGTCCATCTCCCTACCTCCACCGAAGATTTCGCGCCCCGATCTCGCTGATCCGCGAAGAAATGCCGTTGAAGCCTCGCCCGCTCGCGACCGCGCCACGTGCTCCCACGCGTCTCCACCACCTCGATCCTCGCCCATCCTCGCCCGTGTCCTCGCTCGCGCCGCCTCCGTCTCGCCCCCGCCTCGCTCCGTCGGCCGCCAGAGAAGAGAGGGGAGAAAGAGGGCGTGAGAGAAGAGAGAGGGAGAGAGGGTGAGAAATGAGAGATGGGGAGAGAGAAAAAGGGAGGGGGTTTATATAGAAAATCTGGAAATTTTGAAAAATACCAAAAAAAAGGAAAATACACCCCCGCGATCCTCGGAACACGCTGATCACCGTGGTAACGTCCCGGCGTCGGAGAACGCAACGGTTCACCCTATACGGGGTTCCGAAGGTCCGACAGACGGAAAACACGCGTAAAATCCAAAACGCAACCCGGGACCCACAAAGGTGCTCCGAAAAATATAGAAAATTACCGGCGTGCTCCTCGAAACACCACGGACCCAAGGAAACTCACGGGCACACCACCAGTCGGTCTGACAATCCGGTAAAATAGTCCGAAGCTCGATCGGACTCAAATCCGAAACACAAGGAAAGGCGATCCGAAACCCACGGATCCAGATCTGAAAAACCCAGGGCATTACAGCCCTCCCCCTTAAACGATTTTCGTTCTCGAAATTAAGGACCTAGCACAAAGTCATAGGGGAAGAACACTAAACCAACTGACAACGCTGTCAGAGCCCCAGCACAGAAAACCTCGATTCTCACGAAAACACCGATCTTGAGGGACACAGCCAGACTTACAATCATAAATAACACCTCGCTCCGCGCGCCATACACACCGGCAATCAGAGTAGGCATATACCAAAGGACACAGTCCGGCATCACCTCAGACACCACGAAAACCAATCAAGGCATCGCTGCCACCATCTCGCTCACGGAGGGGACACAACCCTCGCACGAGAAACAGATACCGATCCATCCAATGATCGGCAGATAAATTACACATCAGCTTCACAACCAGCTGACCGGTCGCACACCCTTCTGAAGGGAACAACCAATACAGAGCCTCCACCAGCTCACACAGCCATCTCAATAGACCACAACCAGAACATCGGCTCAGCACCAAGAATCACCTCACACATGGCAAGCTGAAAGCCAGACATATCACTGTGCCAACTCTGTCAGAAGATAAACTTCGACAAAGCCCAGACCCCATCCAGAAAGTGCCTCACTGATACACAGCTCTCACCAATGTCGATGCACAACCACCAGCATCTTCTGTCTGTGAGAGATCACGCGCCGATCACCAACCGCTCGTCAACGGGAAACCTCCGCTCGTTCATGTTCTTCCTTCTTTCCTGGTCCTCCACCGGATCCGAAGGAAACATTCCAAACTTCGGTAAGCCATCCGTCGACTCCCACACAGATCGATACCACATCTCGAGCTGCACTCCTCTCGGACACCGCCTCCGAACTCGATCATCGCACCAACTCGACCCTCTCAGGGGAGCACGGCAAAACCAAATGACAAGATCATGGTGCCTTCAGTCATCACCTCACTCGAATCAGACTTACAGGGGAACCATCCCACGCTGGTCACATACCAAGGATAACCATTGCGACACCAACGTCCCGTCAAGGGCCACCAATCCGACGCCAATCTCACTAAAAGGCCTCCGCCCGCAGGCGTCACTCTTCCGTCTGGTCTCATCACATCTCTCGACTAATCCAAGTGACACCTGCCAATCCCGATTCGCCCTTACCACAGAGCCATGGGACACCACCTGAACTATGCATGGCACACCTCTCTAAGGGAGGAAAGTGCCACCCAATCTCACTGCAACCTGGTCGCCAACACCACGACCAAAGCACACGGGTCCCCAAGTAACATACATCTCACCGTGGTCGACTACGAGACTAGTCTTACCAGTCACTCGCAGCTACCAACAGGAACCCATAATCTATCAGAGATCACTTCTCCAAAAGAAACGATCTCAACCGAGGACACAACCTCCAATACATGTCGGGCACCAAGCCACCGACTCTGACCATCGCGTCCTCGACCTCCGTCAGGCGACATCCTCAACAACCCCATCCGAGTCACACCGATGCCTGACACGGCTTCCATCACAGGAACAAGGTACTCATGCGACACACTAGCCAACACATTCTCCAACACTCCATCCTACCAGTGTCAAGAACCGTGATATCTCGAGCAACGACACGACAACAACACATTTCGCACCGAGGAACCAATCCTCCGATGCTCAATGCAATCTCAGGAAATCCGTCCATAGCGACCAACGCTACGATCCTGAACCAGTGGGTTACAAGCCCACCAGCCTTCCGCTGCGCACTCTGATCCACGCGCACAATCACAAATTCTCAGAAACACCGCACAATCGGCACTCATCCTTCCGAAAAAGCGCCAACACACCCTCACACGACAAGGGAAAATGGGCACAACTCTCGCAGGTAACCACCTTGCCAGAACACGGGTCACGTCTCGCACGAACTTCATGGCACACAAGGCCAACCAATCCGGACACGCAATGCAAGATGACGAACCTTAGGCAAACACAATCTCTCCAACCAAAGGGGAGACCAAACGCCCTTCCGACCAATGGAAGAAATCCACGCTTGACTTGATCTCGAATATTGCGCACGCTGGAAACAGCACCATCCAGCACCACGGAAAACCATCGCTTCCATCAAGTCAGCGCCTCCGACACACTCAGCAAGTGTCACGTCGGACCACGATCACAGCATCTCTCGATGCACCACCGCTGCAATTCCTCAAACTACAACACGACATGCCAAGAGCCACAACACAAGCCATAACGATAACCGCAGACGCTCATCCTCGAGTCCCGAACTCGCCGTGGAGCCTTCACATCTCAAGCCAACTCCAAGGCAAACACAACCCATTTGCACACAAGAGCGCAGGAGCAAGACTTACTGAGACACCACAGCCCAATCCTGCCTCAAAATCCGTAAAACAATCGGGGCCGACACGTCATTTCTGACGCCACAGAGCACAACAGGAACATCATGTTAGTGTTGGTGTGCTGCATGCCAATTTAGGGTCGGGTAGACCCGATATATATACGATCTTGTTCATTATTAATAAAGTGGTATTTGAGCGTAAATATGCGATTGTGTCACTTTACGTTGTCCCTAGGATATGTGGTTGTAAAGTCAACTCGAGATGGGATCTCGATTATGAGACTGACTTTATATGAACACATACCTTAAATTGTTCATGGTTGGAGGGTAATCACTTGGGGACTTTGATTACCTATTAAACCAGTACACATGATGTGTCAGTGACCAGTCTCATGGTCATTAGTGCGGGGCACTAACACATATGTGTAGGTGTATGTCCTTGGAGGATGTACACTGAACTGATCCGCTATTGGATCTTCAGATGGTTGATTATGCCTAAAGTCAACTGAAGATCCAACTGTCTCAGTAGCATCGTTGGTCCTTTGACCTGAGACATTGATCGGATCTTACACGAGGACTGGAATAGTTTAATTACTTAGCTAAGTGACTTTAACTATAAGTCATGAGTTACCGAGTCATTAACTACTCCAGGATACGTGTGAAGATCATCAATGGTCAAGAGGGGATCGCTCACTGTCGGGTATATATCAGACAGTTAATTAGTCATGACATTGACGCTCCGTTAAATCCCTGGCCAGGGTCGTGTGAGTTCGTTTAGAACGGACGTCATACACTTTAAGGAGGTCATAGTCGAATGGCAGGATCATGGAGTTTGACAGAAATCATACCCTCGATCATACCAGACTCATAGAAGGAGCGAGGGGTTATATCGATGCGATAACTGTGGACTTACAGGTACCAGATAGGCTGGTTTAAATCCGGCGTCCTCTAGGATCACGCGGATTTACTTGACCCAACGTGATCAAAGGTTCAGAATAAATTAAACTATTATTCGGCTCTAGTAGAAGCGAAAAATATGTTTAATTTACTTCTAATTGGGAATTAGAAGTTAGTGGACCTTAAACTAGAGTGACTATGGACCTAGAGGATCACACACAATGGATTCTTGGGTGACGAATTATTATTATACAAGTGTATGCATTATTTCCATTTAATTCCTTTAGGAAAGGAGTGTAAATGGAGCTTAATACATATATATAATAGTAGATATGATATATATATATAATTTCGGTCTCTTGGAGCCCTTTCAGAAATGACCAAAATTCTAGATATATGGCATCCTACGTGAGCTCATTCGATTCTTCTCTTTGGCTAATCAAGCATTTAAGCCTAAGAGGAGGATTAGCTCCCCCCTTTCCTTCCTCTTGCGCTCTCTCTCTCTAGAAGGTGAAAGGGTCGGGGAAGGTCCGTGCCGGGGGTACCGTCACTGTAGAAGGGTCCGTGTGGATCGACTCTAGAGGCCGTGCAGTTGTGCGGCTTGGTATTCTACATCGGGCATAGCGGACAGCGTCGTTGCGCGCAAGGTATAAACACGCAACCTGTAATTAGGCAGGTTGGGGTCTTAGAAACACCGATTAGAGCAAAGATTAAGGTTTCCATAGCACCGGGATCGGGTAAAATGAATTTTTGTTATCCGCTGCGTTGCCCGATAGTGTTGTGCGAAATCTTACAGTGGTATCAGAGCCAGGTTTGCGCTCTAATCGGTATTTTTATCGTCGTATAGAACCATATTTGAAAGGGGATTAAATCTTCAATTGTTATTGCCACAAGGGGATGCTGGGCATCCCCGTTCTTCCAGGATGCTGGGCATCGCTGGAGCAAATTTTTTAAATTTTTTTTTTGCAGGCCCGGTTTGGGCGCATTGCGCCCTGGGCGCGGTGCGCCCAAGGCGCAGTGCGCCCGCCCCGAGCGCCGCATGGGCGGCGCACGCGGCGTCTGCGGGTCAGCGCGCCTGCGGCGCCCGCCCACGCGGGCGGCCGCGCATGGGCTGCCGACATTTTTTTTAATTTAAAAAAATTTGCTTTTATTTTTAATTTATTGTGTGCAGGAATAATAATATATATATATATATATATATATATATATATATATATATATATATGAAAATGCACAGTAAATTAAATCGGATTTTATCTAGTATGTTAATTGTGTTATCTCGATGGTAAATGTCAAATGTTAAATTTTATTTAACCGTGTTGAATTTACCGAGGTGAGATAATTACTATTTACCTTGAGATAAAATGGTAATAATTGAAGTTACTTCAGTAAAATTTAAGTTTTTAAATTTTTAATTATTAGATAATTAAAAATTTAAATTTTAAATTTTATTGAAGATAAATGTAAAAAATTTAAATATTTGAATTTTAATTATTAGATAATTGTTAAATTCAATTTTTGAATTTTAGAAAATTGTTAATTGAGGATAATTACATTATTTTAAATTTATTTTTAAACAAAATTATTGGATAATTAGTTTGAATTTAAATTTAAATTTAAATTATTGACATGTTTAAAATTTGAATCTAAATTTGATCATTGGATAATTAAATTTAAATTTAAATTTAAATTTAATTAATTATCTCAATTACATGCCCCTGTAGAAAATGATGGTTCTTTACGTGCTCTACTTTATTTACCTTGTATTGGCCTGCTTGTGTGTTTAATTTTAGTTAATCATGCTTTGATTTTTAAAATTAAACAAAGCTAGCCTATTTTATTTGCACATCCCATTTTTAAATTCAAAAGTAAGGTTTATTTTCAGAAAATAACCCTTGATTGATTTTATTTGAATGGGTTGACAAGTGATCATGGACTTAGATTAATGTAATTAATTGGGGTCTGCGAACCTCCTTTCTCTCTCTGTTGAAATTCCAATGTACTTTTATCTTCTTCAATTGTTGTACTCGCCCTGAGGGCTTCTGGAATTTTATTGATATGTAATTTACATTTTTCGGTCTGCGTGCTGTGTAAAAGTTGTAATTACTGCGGCGTCGGAGTTTGAAAGCGCGGAGCACACCTGACGAGGACGATCCAGCTGCTTCGGAAGCGGGCCGGATGCCTTAGTTACATTAGGGATTAAGTCCATGATCACTTGCGATTTATTTTTACATTGGATGCATTTATTTTGTGCAAACTACTAGGTACGGTAAATATATTGGATAAATTTATATTACCACCTAAGGTGAGATCAAGATAAAAATTAAATTCCCTCGCGATTGAATTTTAGATCTGGTAAGCGTGGCTCTAGGAGTCGTCGTGGCCCTCCATCATTATGGAGTGAATGAACGTCTTCATTTTATGGATTTGTTGTACTTTTCACAAGGTCCATGAGTTTGGGGGCGGGATTAAACTCCAAGGCTCGGCCTCAATGGGGTGAGGAATTGAACTCGGCTTTGTTGTGCTTTCCACAAGGGTCGGGTCATGAACTCATTGCTATGTTATAATGATGGTTAGATCTAACCGAGAATATCATTTGTTGTACTTTCCACGAGGGGATAATTTCTCGGGGGCCGAATATCGGATATTGCATTAGATGCAAGTGCCTATTGACTGCCCTTGAGATGGTGTATGGCTTATTGTGCTTTTCACAAGGTCGTACATCAGTCTCGTTGGGATTCTGACCCACTAGGTTGATCTCGCTGATATCCCGTTTTATATACTGAGGGTTATATAGTCCGATCGAAAAATAGTGGGACTAACTAAGATAGAAAACCACATCTAAGTTAGAATTTGAACACATGCTAAGTTATCTTTTATTTCTTATCCAGATTACAATGTCGTCGTCCAACCCCCTCCGCGGCATCTTGGATGCAAATAGATTAACTGGACCGAGCTACTCGGATTGGCTGCGTAATCTACGCATAGTCCTTACCGCCGAAAAGATTGCATACGTGTTGGACACGGTTCATTCTGAGCTAGCTCCTGATGACGATGAGGGCGAGTTACTGGCTTATGCCAAGTGGTCTGAGGACTCCTCCCTTGCCCAATGTTACATGTTGGCCTCTATGGCTCCCGAGCTGCAGAGGTAATTTGAAAAGACTGATTGTAGAAGCATACTTCTCAATATACGCTAGCTCTTCGGGGAGCAGGGTAGGATTGAGAGATATGATATCTCAAAAAGGCTTTTCAGGACACGGATGTCTGAGGGTTCATCAGTTTAGGCCCATATACTGAAAATGATGGAGTGGATTGAAGGACTTAATGCATTGGGGTTCAAGTTGGATCTTGAACTATGCATTGATCTTATACTCCAGTCATTACCCGATTCCTTTTCTTCCTTCATCATGAACTTTAACATGAACAGGATTGAAGCAACTCTTCCAGAGCTGCTCAATATGTTAAAGAGTGCTGAAGGAACCATGCAGAAAGATAAACCATCTTCGTCTGTAATGATTGTTGGCCGGGCCAACAAGAAAAGGAAGGCCACCCAAATATCCACCACAAGTAACAAAGGGAAGGGAAAGAAAAAGGCCACGGGTAAGTAACTTGCCAAAGTTGACAAAGGGAAGGGCAAGAAGAATGAAAAGGAAGATAAATATTTTCGATGCGGGAAAACTGTGCATTGGAAAAGGAATTGCAAGGCAATTCTACCTGAAGGTATTTTTGTCATATACCTTAATTTGTCATATATGGAATCCACATCATGGGTATTGGATACTGGATGTGCATCTCATATCTACAATTCTGTGCAGGTGCTGGCAAATAGAAGGCAATTGGGTAAAAATGAGATTGAACTGAGGATGGGCAATTGAGCTTTAGTTTCTACCAAAGCTGTCGGGACTGCACGCCTCAGTTTACCTTCAGGAGTCATTCTGGAGCTGAATGACTGTTATTATGTTCCTAATATTATTAAGAATATTATTTCAATCTCTGGCTTGTATAACATTGGATATACATTGACTTTTAATAGCACTGGGTGCTCTATAATGAATAATGGTTTGATAATAGCTAATGGTTCATTAGTCAATGGTCTTTATGTATTAGATACATGTTCTAATGTTTTGCAAATTTCCAATGCTGATGAAGTGAATTCTGCATATCTGTGGCATTGCAGACTTGGTCATGTAGGTGAGAAAAGAGTCTCTCACTTACACTCAAATGGGTATTTGAATTCGTTCGAATACAAGTCATTTGATACCTGTGAGTCGTGTCTCATGGGGAAAATGACCAAGGCTCCCTTTAGTGGACATGGTGAGAGGGCAGTTGACCTTCTCGAGCTCATACACTCGGATGTGTGTGGACCCATGTCCATGGAGGTAAAAAGGGGTCACCTCTATTTCATTTCTTTTATTGATGCCTTCTCAAGATATGACTATGTGTATTTAATGAGACATAAGTCACAAGCCTTTGAGAAGTTTAAGGAATATAAAAATGAAGTAGAGAAACAGACTGGTAAAAATATTAAGGCTCTTCGATCGGATCGAGGAGGTGAATACTTGAGCCATGAATTCACTTCTTATCTTAAAGACCAAGGATTATTTTCTCAGTGGACTCCACCGTATACACCACAGCACAATGTTGTATCCGAAAGGAGAAACAGGACCTTGTTAGACATGGTCCGATCCATGATGTCTATGTCAGGACTACCCTTGTCTCTCTGGGGCTATGCATTAGACACTGCAGCATATTTATTGAATAGGATCTCAAGTAAATCAGTTCCTTCTATACCATATGAGATATGGAAGGGCAGGAAACTAAATTTTAATCACATTAAAATTTGGGGGTGTCCTGCCCATGTAAAGAAGAACGATAGTGATAAGCTTGAGTCGAGAACCGATAAGTGTAGCTTTGTGGGATATCCAAAGGAGACATTTGGATATTATTTCTATCACCCTTCTGAGTAAAGAGTCTTGGTGGCCAAGAGAGCTGTATTTCTGGAAAGAGAATATCTACTCCAGAAAAATAGTGGGAGCCAGATAGAATTGGACGAGGTCCAAGAACCACAACCCATAGACACAAACTCATTAGATGAGATTGTATCGGTTGATGCTATTCAAGGTGAAACACAGACACTGCGGAGATCTGGTAGATTACCGAGAGAACCTGAGAGATATGTTGGACATGTCTCAGAGGGGTCCTCTAAGGTATGTATTGATGAGGATGAAGATCCTCAATCCTACCAAGAGACGATCCGTAGTGTAGACTCCGAGAAATGACAAGAGACAATGAATTCAGAGATTCAGTCCATGTACACCAACAAAGTTTGGAACATAGTTGATGTACCCGAAGGGAAGGTCCATATCGGCTGCAAATGGATTTTCAAAAGAAAAATCGGTGCAGATGGACAGGTTGACACATACAAGGCTAGACTAGTGTCGAAAGGATATCGTCAAAGGTAAGGCATTGACTATGACGAGACTTTTTCGCCGGTATCCATGGTTAAGTCAATCAGAATCCTCTTTGCCATTGCTGCATACCTGGATTATGAGATCTGGCAAATGGATGTGAAGACAGCTTTTCTTAATGGAAATATGTCAGAAGAGGTGTACATGGTACATCCTGAAGGATTCACCTTCAAGCTACATCCTAATAAGGTATGCAAACTTCAAAGGTCCATTTATGGATTAAAGCAGGCATCTAGAAGCTGGAACTTAAGATTTGACGATGCTGTCAAATCTTTCAACTTGATTCGGAATGAAGATGAACCCTGTGTTTACAAGAAGGTCAGTGGGAGCTCTGTGACCTTCTTGATCATTTATGTTGATGACATCTTACTCATTGGGAATGATGTAGGGATGTTGACATCAACTAAGTCTTGGTTATCCAAGACCTTCTCCATGAAAGATTTGGGAGAAGCATCCTATGTGATGGGCATAAGGATATATCGAGATAGATCTAAAAGGATGCTAGGATTATCCCAATCCATGTACATAGACACTATCCTCAAAAGGTTTAGGATGGAAAATTTCAAGAGAGGTCTTATTCCCATGAGACATGGAATTTGCCTATCCAAGGGGATGAGTCCTAAAACTTATGAGGAGGTGTCACACATGAATAAGGTACCCTATGCTTCGGCGATAGGGTCAATCATGTATGCAATGCTATGTACACGGCCTGATGTTGCCAATGCTTTAAGCATTGTCAATAGATATCAGGAAAATCCAGGAGAAGAGCACTGGAAGGTAGTAAAGGGCATCCTTAAGTACCTGCGAAGGGCTAATGATCTTTTTCTGCTTTATGGAGGAGAGGACCTATAGCTTAGAGCTTACACAGATTCTAGTTTCCAGTCAGATCTAGATGACTGTAAATTCATGTCTGGATTTGTATTCATGTTGAATGGAGGGGCAGTCAGTTGGAGAAGCTCCAAGCAAGATACGACTGCAGATTCAACGACGGAGGCGGAATATATTGCTGCAGCTGAAGCTGCTAAAGAAGCCGTCTGGATGAAGAAATTCATCTTGGAACTTGGCGTAATTCTCGAGATATCAGCTCCCATCCCATTATTTTGTGATAATAATGGGGTCATCGCCTAGGCGAAGGAACCGAGATCTCACCAAAGGTCGAAGCATATTCTCAGGCGCTTCCACCTTATTCGGAAGATTGTTGATCAAGGAGATGTGATGGTAGAGCATGTACCGTCAGAAGACAACATAGCAGATCCACTGACTAAGCCTTTGACACAGACTGTATTTGAGCATCATCGGGATAAGATGGGTCTCAAAGTTGTGGACAATTGGCTGTAGTTCAAGTGAGAGATTATTAGTGCTGGTGTGCTACATGCCAATTTAGGGTCGGATAGACCCGATATATGTATGATCTTATTCATTATTAATAAAGTGGTATTTGAGCGTAAATATGTGATTGTGTCACTTTACGTTCTCCCTAGGATATGTGGTTGTAAAGTCAACTCGAGATGAGATCTCGATTATGAGACTGACTTTACATGAACACATACCTTAAACTGTTCCTGGTTGGAGGGTAATCACTTGGGGACTTTGATTACTTATTAAACCAATACACATGATGTGTCAGTGACCAGGCTCATGGTCATTGGTGCGGGGCACCAACACATACATATGTGTAGGTGTATGTCCTTGGAGGATGTACACTGAACTGATCCGCTATTGGATCTTCAGATGGTTGACTATACCTAAAGTCAACTGAAGATCCAACTGTCTCAGTAGCATCGTTGGTCCTTTGACCTGAGACATTGATCGGATCTTACACGAGGACTGGAATAGTTTAATTACTTAGCTAAGTGACTTTAACCATAAGTCATGAGTTGCCGAGTCATTAACCACTCTAGGATACGTGTGAAGATCATCAATGGTCAAGAGGGGATCGCTCACTGTCGGATATATATCAGACAGTTAATGGGTCATGACATTGACGCTCCTTTAAATCCCTGACCAGGGTCGTGTGAGTTCACTTAGAACGGACGTCATACACTTTAAGGAGGTCATAGTCGAATGGCACGATCATGGGGTTTGACAGAAACCATACCCTCGATCGTACCAGACTCATAGAAGGAGCGAGGGGTTATATCGATGCGGTAACTGTGGACTTACAGGTACCAGATAGGCAGGTTTAAACCCGACGTCCTCTAGGATCACGCGGATTTGCTTGACCCAACGTGATCAAAGGTTCGGAATAAATTAAACTATTATTCGGCTCTAGTAGAAGCGAAGAATATATTTAATTTACTTCTAATTGAGAATTAGAAGTTAATGGCCCTTAAACTAGAGTGACTATGAGCCTAGAGGATCACACACAATGGATTCTTGGGTGACGGATTATTATTATACAAGTGTATTTATTATTTCCATTTAATTCCTTTTGGAAAGGAGTGTAAATGGAGCTTAATACATATGTATAATAGTAGATAGGATATATATATAATTTCGGTCTCTTGGAGCCCTTTCAGAAATGACCAAAATTCTATATATATGGCATCCTACGTGAGCTCATTCGATTCTTCTCTTTGGCTAATCAAGCACTTAAGCCTAAGAGGAGGATTAGCTCCCCCCTTTCCTTCCTCTTGCTCTCTCTCTCTCCAGAAGGTGAAAGGGTCGGGGAAGGTCCGTGCCGGGGGTACCGTCACTGCAGAAGGGTCCGTGTGGATCAACTCTAGAGGCCGTGCAGTTGTGCGGCTCGGTATTCTACATCGGGTATAGAGGACAGCGTCGTTCCGCGCAAGGTATAAACACGCAACATGTAATTAGGCGGGTTGGTGTCTTAGAAACACCGATTAGAGCAAAGATTAAGGTTTCCATAGCACCGGGATCGGGTAAAATGAATTTTTGTTATCCGCTGCGTTGCCCGATAGTGTTGTGCGAAGCCTTACACATCAGGCTTGACGAAACAACAGCTCACCGAGAGGATCCTCCGCTCACCCGAGCACCCTTCTCGATCAGAACACCCGCTCTGCCACCTTAAAATACGACCAGAACACCTCAGGGGCTGGACAAACCTCAAGCTGGCATGGCCAAACTCAACGACGACTCCTCAGAGCACGCTCATGGCCACTTAACCACAAACAATCCTCTCCAGCTACCTGACCACGCTGCAGATTCCTCGAACGCAGCACCGCGAGTTCACGCCTGCCAGCAACCTCTGCCCAACGCAGCACAACCAGGGCCACCACCGATGAGGGAGAAGGCTCTCGACCTCAATCCTTAGACCCCATGCTGGCATGAAAGCCGCGACGCAGCGCACTCGAGCTCTCAAGCGAGAAACTAGGCGGAAAGCGAACACAAAACCCTAAGCCAACTGCCGACTGTACGTGTCCTTATGGACTCTGATCACTGCAATATTTCGAATTCCCATGTACGTCCACAACCACCGCTCTGATACCAGCTGTAACGACCCGAGAATCCGATTACCGGGAAGGCCCGATAATCCGAGACTCGAACCGCCGCCCACGAGTCGGGAGGGCTCGGAAGGGCTAAAAGGAGTGTGGAGGCACAAAGAAATAGGAAATAAAGTAGGACAATTCAATAATTAACAGAAATAAATAAACAACTACTGCTACAACATAGTCCAGTCTAACAGAAAGTACAGTATAAAATAGTAAAACGTACCATATGCCAAGTGAACACTCGGCCTGGCGAGCTGGCAACTGAGAACCTCCGCACCGCACCCTCGAACCTCGAGGAAGAACCGCCACACCTGAAAAGCAGGGAATGAATCTTCAAAATCGAGACTCAGCAGGGATCCCGCGAAACCCCAACCGAAAACGACGGCGGTAGCCGAAAGGAAAGCTACAACGACAGCAGGAACAACGAACCGGTGGCCAGTCAAAACTCGAGACTACAGCTACTCCTACCGTACCAGAAGACACACCCCAATCCCATGGTCGGGGGCTATCGAACCACACTAGTACCACTTACCGAAGTAAAAATCCACGGCAACCACGCCGTAGAGGCATGTCTCCCAGGACACGGCCAACCTGGACACACTGTACAAGGTTCAACCCCGACCATCCGGTCGCGGGTACCGCACAACAAGACGCAACCTCGGTAAAGCCACTAGCACTAGTCTCACGGCATGAAAACCGACACACGCGCCACGGCGAAACAATTGAAACTCAACGGTCAACACGATTGGAAACCCGAAGGTCGAAGTCATGGAAACTGACAGTCTGTCACTCTCTGTCCAGAATAGGAGTACCTACCACTAGAAGCAAGGTCGAATGCGTCCACTGACGTCTTAGTCTGCGCCTCAGGTGTCTCCCTCCGGCCCAGCGAAAAACTGAGACACCGTACAAGTAACCACAAACAAGTGACTAGCTGGGGTCACACTCGTCAGCGTGGGTCCAACCGTCCCCAACCACGTGTGCACACACAGACCGTGCGTCCATGGTCTGGCCCTCTTACCGGTTTTTCCCTCAGTCGGACTCTGGCTACAAGACGTGGGGCCCGACGAAAATCGGTCTAAAACCGTCTCTAAGGGTAAGCCCGTACACCTACTCCCAGGTGAGACCAGCACACGTGTACTGGTAGGCTACGACTAGTGGAGGGTCGCTGAGAGAGTAGACTCTCAAGTCAATGGAAAATAACGTCCGAACCCGACGAAGTACGGGGACCGTCCCACGTACCAGCACCGTTGCACGGTGACCACAGTCGAAGAAGAAACGGGACTCACAGTCCACTGGACGCACACTCGGCCACGCAGAAATGCAGAAACATGGTTCCCAAGGTAGCTCACTGATAACGCAAAAGTTCGTCGTTTAAAACACGCGCGCTAACAATCTTAAAACCGAACTCGCACAAAATGATCAAAAGAGAACGTAGTACTATGGCAAGCACGGGTCGAATCCACAGGGAAGAAGAGATTTTTAGAGTTAAAAACCTTAGAGTCCTTTGAAAAACACTTGTGATTTGGATTTGCTTAAAGAAAATAGTGAAATGATGAACAAACCGAACACTTAATTGAAAACACCATGACTATGCGCTTATGCTATAGAAAATAATTGCATGAAGTGGAAAGAAGATATAGAAGAAAGAGATAGAGAGGGAAGAAGAGAAAGAACTAGATCAAGAGAACAACTCCTTTCATTAACTTAAAAGAAAGAGTACATGAAATGTGAAACAAGTTTATACTAATGACACAATGAGATTACAATGAAGTGAAATATCACAAAAGTAATAACACAAGAAAAGCCTGGAGTTTGGAGATGGTATCAGCAATGGTGATGATAGCGCCGTCCTCTCTTGGCCTTGGATCACTAACAACCTTGTGGAAGATGTCGTCTACGCCGGGAGGAAGTCGCCTTCGTCATTGAAGCAGTCTTTGGAGGATGAATAACTTTGAACCCAAGAGAAATTAGGGGATTCCCAAGAAGAAGAAGTTGAAGAGGGGGAAGAGAGGAAAAACTTTAATGAAGAACTCAGAGAGAAAAGAAAAGATGAAGAGCTTTAAAATGGTGACATAACAGAAACTAGCACCTCAGATGAACAGTGAAATCACAGGACATCAAGTTGAAAAATGAGAAATATCTTAAAACCCAGAAAGAATTAGAAGATGAGTAAGAAGAAGAAGTTGTAGAACACGTAAAAACCAAAAACTTTTATGAAGATAACAAGAGCAGAAAATGACTAGAAGAGGGAGAAATAAGGGAAAGAACAGAGAACAATACTGGGTCGCAGATGAACAGGACAGCACAGTGAAAAATACGAAATATCTTAGGAGAAGCAGGCCATTCACTACCATGATACTGCACTACCATTCACTACTCAACGTGAACCTCGACTCTTGCCTTAGGAGAAGCAGGCCCAGTTTCGCAGATCCAGGTTCCCTTTTCCGTTTTACGCGAACCTCAACACGTCTTAGGTGAAGTAGGCCCAGTTACTAAGATTAGGGGTATTTTTCACGGTATATTTTTTTTTCATAGTGCCATTGCACTTATTTGATAGATAATTTGGCAGAAAGCTTTGTATAAAGATTTCTTTTCTTAAGAAGTGCAGAATATCAGACAATATACCTAAAATAGCAGAGGGCTTGTCTTGCTTGTTTCATTAGTGTGTAATGTAAAAAAAAATAATTTTTTTAGTGCACATGAACTTTAAAGGGATTCTTATATCAGTTTTCCATAGCTAGATTGACTAAATTTTCCATCATCCTTCTCCCTAGCCTTTTCTATTCTAGAATTACTTTTAATTTAAGCATGAATCATGAAACTCAAAATGGGGTTTACATTTTTATGCAAGACAAAACTCCTATCAGGTTGCATCATGAAAATTTCTCTCCCCCCCAACTTGAATGACATTATCCTCAATGGCATGTAGAATTGAAAGTAAAAGAACAATGTATCAATAATACTTCTGAGTGGGAAAGAGACAACCGGATATGCGGGACGAAACCTCCATCAATGTCATAGGCGGCGATGACTTCCTCTCCTTGGCCTTAACCTGACTACTAAAACACATTCAAACAAAAACATCAAAACAACAAAAATTGTGGGTTGCCTCCCAGAAGCGCTAAGTTTTTCGTCTTCAGCCAGACGCATGAGAGCTCACAAAGATTTTATTCCAGACCACTTAGAACAATGGATTCTTTTTTCAACTGATCATTTTCCAAATAAGGTTTCAATCTTTGACCATTGACAGTGAAAATGTGACCATTTTGAGGATTTAAAATTTTGACAGCACCATGGTCAAAAGCTTTGATTACAATGAATGGACCATCCCACCTAGACTTCAATTTTCCAGGAAACAAACGCAGCCTTGAATTAAAAAGCCAAACTTTTTTGTCAGGTTGAAAAGATTTTCTGAAAATGTGCTTGTCATGAAAGGCTTTTGTCTTAGCTTTGTAGATCTTGAAATTTTCATAGGTTTCATTGCGTAGCTCCTCCAACTCATTGAGTTGGAGAGCTCTATGGGAACCAGCTTGGGCCAAGTCCAAATTCACTTATTTTATTGCCCAGTACGCCCTATGTTCCAGCTCAACTGGTAGGTGACAGGCTTTTCCAAAAATCAGCCTATAGGGGGACATACCTATGGGAGTTTTGTAGGCAATCTGATAGGCCCAAAGAGCATCATCCAATCTTTCAGACCAATCCTTCCTATCGGCCCGAACAGATTTTTGCAGGATGTTTTTGATTTCTCGATTGGATATTTCCACTTGGCCACTTGTTTGGGGGTGGTAGGGGGTGGCGATTTTGTGAGTGATCCCATATTTCTTAAGTAAAGCTCAGAATTGGGAGTGAGTAAAATGTTAACCCCCGTCACTGATGATAGCCCTGGGACACCCAAATCTAGAGAAGATATTCTTACGAACAAATTTCATCACAACTTTGTGATCATTAGTCCGAGTGGCTATTACTTCTATCCATTTAGACACATAATCTACGGCCACAAGAATGTATTCGTTTCCAAATGATGCTGGAAATGGTCCCATGAAATCAATCCCCCAAACATCAAAAATTTCAACAATCAAGATGGGATTGAGTGGCATCATGTCTCTCTTAGAATTGTTCCCCACAGCTTGACACCTTAGACATGTCTTGCTAAATTCATATGCATTCTTGAAAAGTGTGGGCCAGAAGAACCCACTTTGCAGGACCTTAGCAGCAGTTTTCTTACCTGAGAAATGGCCCCCGCAAGCAAGATTGTGACAGAAATTCAGCACAGATTGTTGTTCCTCTTCAGGGATGCACCTCCGAATTATGTGATCAGGACCCATGTAAAATAGCTCCGGGTCCTCCCAGAAATAATGCTTAACCTTGGCGAAGAAATGATCCTTCTCCTGCTTGGACCACCCTCCCGGAATCTGTCCTACCGCCAAGTAATTGACTATGTGAGCATACCAGGGGGTTGAGGTGTGAGAGATGGAAAGAATTTACTCATCAGGGAAGGAATCGAACATAGGAACACTTTTAGGAGTTATAATCCTAGACAAGTGATCAGCAACAACATTCTCCAACCCCTTCTTGTCTCTGATTTCTAAATCAAACTCTTGTAACAAGAGAATCCATCGAATGAGACGGGGTTTAGCTTCTTTCTTGGACAACAAAAATTTTAAAGCTGAGTGATCAGAATAAACAATGACTTTTGCCCCTAATAGATAAGATCTAAATTTCTCAAGGGCAAAAACAACAGCTAACAATTCCTTTTCCGTGGTGGTGTAGTTCATTTGGGCATCAGCGAGGGTGCGGCTCGCGTAGTAGATCACCACGGGTTTCTTTTCAACTCTTTGTCCTAGGACAGCTCCTACAGCATAGTCTGAGGCATCACACATGATCTCAAAAGAGAGCGACCAATCAGGAGATTGGAGAATAGGAGCTTGTGTGAGGGCTGCTTTCAAAGAATTGAACGCCTCTAGACATGACTCATCAAAATGAAAGGGAGTGTCCTTGGCAAACAATTGTGTAAGTGGTTGAGCAATGGTGGAGAAGTTTTGAATGAATCTGCGGTAGAATCCTGCATGGCCAAGAAAGGAACGGATCTATTTGACCGAAGAAGGGGGAGGAAGATTAGAAATCAGATCTACCTTGGCCTTGTCAACATCTATTCCCCTCTCTGAAACCACATGGCCTAAAACGATCCCTTCTTTTACCATGAAGTGGCTCTTCTCCCAGCTCAACACTAGATTCGACTCAATGCACCTTTTTAATACCCGAGTTAAGTTTCCCAAACAATCTTCAAAAGAATCACCAAACACTGAAAAGTCGTCCATAAAAACTTCCAAGCATTCTCCCACCATTTCAGAGAAAATGGACATCATACACCGCTGGAATGTGGCAGGGGCGTTACAGAGCCCAAAAGGTATTCTTCTAAAAGCAAACGTGCCATAGGGGCATGTGAAAGTTGTTTTCTCTTGATCTTCCGGGAAAATTGTAACTTGGTTATACCCGGAATAGCCATCCAGAAAGTAATAATACTTCTGCCCAGCCAGTTTCTCCAAGATCTGATCAATGAATGGGAGTGGAAAATGATCTTTTTTCGTGACTGAATTTAATTTTCTGTAATCAATGCAGATTCTCCACCCTGTTGGTAATCGTGTAGGAACTTCTTCTCCTTTCTCATTTGTTACAACTGTCAGCCCTGACTTTTTGGGAACAACTTGAGTTGGGCTGACCCACTTGCTATCAGAAATGGGATATATGATCCCGGCATTCAACCGTTTGACAACTTCTTTCTTTACTACCTCCTTCATACTTGGATTCAGCCGACGCTGCATCTCTCTGCTCGGCTTGGCATTATCCTCCAAGTAAATCTAGTGCATACACACATCCGGACTGATACCCTTCAAATCGGCCACTGACCAACCTATCGTCCTCTTATGCTCCTGAAGGATATCTAGGAGTTGGGATTCCTGAGTAACAGTGAGGTTGGAAGTAATGATTACGGGCAGAGTTTGGTTAGGACCTAGATAAGCATACTTTAAAGGATCCGGCAGAGCCTTCAATTCTAGACTGGGCGGCTGATCCAAAGATGGAAGAATAGGTTCAACTTGAAGTGGAGGGAGTGACTCTACTCTAGAGTGGGGTGCACTAGAAAGTGGGGAATCCTGGAGCATGCTACCCTCTTCTAGACATTCCTCATTAACTTCCAGACTTTCTTCAATTAGTTCTTCAAAAACATCAATGACATTACATTCCTCCTCATGGTCTGGATATTGAGATGCTTTGAACACATTCAGAGAAACCTTCTCTCCTCCAAAGGAAATATCCATCATCCCCGTGGCACAATTTATATTGGCCTTGGTCGTAGCAAGAAACGGACGTCCCAAAATGATAGGTGTGTGCTTTAATTCCTGGGACGAGGCCATATCCAGAATAAGAAAGTCCACCGGGAAATAACATTCATGCACCTTCACAATCACATCTTCCAATAGTCCCCTCGGAGTCTTTACAGATCGATCTGCCAGTTGAAGGATTATAGATGTGGGTTTCAACTCCCCTAGATCAAATTGCTCATATATAAAGGTGGGTAACAAGTTCACACTGGCTCCAAGGTCCAGCAATGCTCTATCAAATGTAATTCCACCTATATCACAAGAAATTAGTGGAGCTCCGGGGTCCTTCAACTTTTTAGGCAAATGATTCATAACAACTGCGCTGACATCTTCAGACAAGCGGACCTTTTGTGTTACTGCCTTTGGTTCCCTTTTTGGTGTACATAGCTCTTTCAAAAATTTTGCATACGCCGGCACATGTTTGATTGCATCCAATAGTGGAATATTGATGTTTACATGTTTAAACAATTCCACTAGTTCATCTTGTTGGACCGGCTTTCTCTTTTGAGCTTTAGGCTTCAATGCATCGGGGAATGGGACCTTAGGAACATATTCTTGAGGTCCTTCATCAACCTTTGCTTTTCCTTTGTCCAGCTTGTTTTCTCTCCCCTCTTGCATCTTCTTTTCTTGCATAATTGTCGGCTCCTCATCTTCACTATCACTCTCCTCGTGAGCATCTTGGCCCGAACTACTTCCGACATCCTTAGCCTGATAAGGATCATTAAGAATTTTCCCGCTCCTAAGGGTAGAGATGGCTTTGGCATTCTCGAACTGAGGACCTATAGGAGGGGACAACTGAGGTTGATTAGGCTGATTGAATTGAGGAAGAATGGGAGCTCTTGGAGGGAAGCCTGGAGGTTATTAATTACGGGGGTTAGCCACCGGTTGGCTAGGGAGCTGGCCTACCTCTCTTCTCATGTTATTAGCAGCAAGTTGTCCTATCTGATTTTCCAACTTAGAAATAGATTGTGCTTGGGTAAGAATAAGTTGTTGAGTTGTTCAAACTTGTCATCAAAAGTGGGCTGAGTAGGAGGTGGCTGATGGGAGCGATGTGAAGGAAATTGTTGAAATTGACCCTGAGAAAATTGGGCTTGAGGATATGGGGCCTGAGCTTGATAGAAAAGAGGTTGCTGGAATTGTTGATGGAGAAAAGGAGATGAATAAGAGTGATTTGGATTAGATTGACTTGGCATTGGAAAAGATTGTTTTTGATTTGAATGGTGTGAGGGATGAGGTTGGGTGGATGGGTTTTGATTGGATTTCCAAGAAAAAATTGGGTGATTTCTCCAGCCTGGATTGTAGGTGTTTGAGTAAGGGTCATATGCGGGCTTGGAGACACCTTGAGCAGTAAAGATTTGTTCTTGGATAAACGGGGGAAGTTGGGCTGCTATGGGACACTCACTCACAGAATGGTTAGGACTAGAACACAAAGCACAAATTTCTTCTTAACTGGGAGTTGAGAATTGTTGAGGTTGAGGAGCAGAAGATGAAGAAGGTTCCTGCCTATTCATAGCCAATAACTGGTCTAGCTTCTGAGCTACCATATCAACCTTCTCTATCTTTTGGGCCAACAAATCCATTTTATTCAATTTCTGGGTTATGGCATTGATGTCCATCTTATTCTCAAACTCCCCTTGATTCTTGACTTCGTAAAGCCCGGCCCTCTTGTTTGGTCCGATCATTCGTTCATATGATGAAAGTGAGGTGTGACTGATGGAGTTTTCACTCAACATTTCAAATAGATCATACGCTTCATCCTCACTCTTACTCATGAATGCTCCCCCACATGATGCATCCACCATCTGTCTATAATTCTCCGTTAGCCCCTCATAAAATGTTTGAACAATTTGCCATCTTGACAGGCCGTGATGAGGACATTTTCTTAATAGATCTTTCAACATATCCCAAGCCTCATGTATACGTTCTCCAGTATTTTGGGTAAATACAGTTATGACTCTTCTCATTGTGTTGGTTCGCCCTATGGGATAGAACTTCTTCAAAAATTCCTTTTGCATTTCTGCCCATGTATCAATGATCCTACCCACGGCTCCCTGGATACAAGACTCTCTCAATTTCTTGAATGGGTCCTAGTAGGTTTGGATGTTGAGATCTTCTACCTTGCATGAACTAGACGAAGAGAGATGAAAGTGATTTTTTATGATGATTTTTGTTTTGTTTTAAAAAAATGTTGTATCTTTTTTTTTGATGTTGATACAAACTAAGACGAAGAGAGAGAAGATGAGATGTTTTTTTTATTTTTATTTTTATTTTTTTTATACAAACACAAACAAGTTATCACACAAATTACTTAATGTCCTAGATGTGTCTTAGACCTACAAATTGGGTTTCACAAAATGGATAAAGTGCAACTTGAGTTCACCCTCAATGTTTGCACCGGCCAGGTAAGGGGTGGGGAAGTGGGAGGTTCCCCTACTTTCGTAGGGACCTAATTATGCCAAACCACTAGCCCGCTTAAGGCGTTTGCCGTCCGACCATCTTGCCTTAGGCACCGGTTTTCACAAGAGGGTAAGCCCAAATAACACAAGAATCACAGTGTGAACGTAGGGCCAATGTCTACTGAATTTTATTTAAGGTCTAGGTGATGCAAAGATGCAAGGAAATTATGGTTTGTGGGCTAAGGAAGGGTGATGAAATCCCCACCTTATCTTGTTTATGGGTGTTGCCCTTAGAATATTTTAGAAATGATATGTAACAAACCAAGTTCAAACAAGGGGTTCTATGCAAGCATGAAAATGCATAAGCATGCTTTTGAAAAAAATTAGAGTACTCACCTTGCCTCTCGTAATCTTCAATAATGTAATTAACAATAATTAAACAACAAGGAAAAATAAATTCTATCCTAAATGATGCATGACCTAAAATATGGAAGTGCGGGTTTTACTCTTGCAATGAACATTTTTATTGAAGTTCAAGTGATACTTTTTTTTTATTTTTATTTAATGAACCTATCTAACCACAAGATATGAAAGGTAGAGAAATGAAATTGACATGAAAGAGGAAAAGTTTAGATACTTACTTGAAAAGCGTTCCCTCGTTCCTTTTTTTTTTTGAAATGAAATGACAAAAAATAATGAAAGAAAGAAATACAAACTTATCTCTTTTTTTTCTGATTTTTTTTAACCTGTAAAAAAAAGAAAAGAGAGCTTTATTAGTACACTATATACACAAGGAAAACAAAGTTCTTAAATCAAAAATCATCATTCTTCCCCGGCAACGGCGCCAAAAATTGATAACGCAAAAGTTCGTCGTTTAAAACACGCGCGCTAACAATCTTAAAATCGAACTCGCACAAAATGATCAAAAGAGAACGTAGTACTATGGCAAGCACGGGTCGAATCCACAGGGAAGAAGAGATTTTTAGAGTTAAAAACCTTAGAGTCCTTTGAAAAACACTTGTGATTTGGATTTGCTTAAAGAAAATAGTGAAATGATGAACAAATCGAACACTTAATTGAAAACACCATGACTATGCGCTTATGCTATAGAAAATAATTGCATGAAGTGGAAAGAAGATATATAAGAAAGAGATAGAGAGGGAAGAAGAGAAAGAACTAGATCAAGAGAACAACTCCTTTCATTAACTTAAAAGAAAGAGTACATGATATGTGAAACAAGTTTATACTAATGACACAATGAGATTACAATGAAGTGAAATATCACAAAAGTAATAACACAAGAAAAGTCTGGAGTTTGGAGATGGTATCAGCAATGGTGATGATAGCGCAGTCCTCTCTTGGTCTTGGATCACTAACAACCTTATGGAAGATGTCGTCTACGCCGGGAGGAAGTCGCCTTCGTCGTTGAAGCAGTCTTTGGAGGATGAATAACTTTGAACCCAAGAGGAATTAGGGGATGCCCAAGAAGAAGAAGTTGAAGAGGGGGAAGAGAGGAAAAACTTTAATGAAGAACTCAGAGAGAAAAGTGTTGGGTTCGGTGCAAGTATTCAGAGGGGGGGTGAATGAATATAGCCTATAAAAATTTCACCCAATTAACAACTAGAATGCTAACAAGACAGATTAGATAATCTGAAGGCTAATTAAATCTTCTGTTCAACCTGTAAGCAAACAGATGGAGCGCCCCTATGCAAACATCTAGCGGAAGCAAAAACATATAGAGAAATCAAACCACTACACAAAGGTTTTTAGGTGGTTCGGTCCAGCAGACCTACATCCACCCCACACTCAACCCGAGTGTGGCTTCCTGCTGACTCACAGCTTGAACAGCTGGGCATCACAGCTTGCCATACATCAGCTGGGCAACACAGCTTGCCGTCCGAGGAATCCTCCTCGCCCCGCTGAGCAACACAGCTTGCTGTCCGAGGAATCCTCCTCGCCCCGCTGAGCAACACAGCTTGCTGTCCAGTGGAATCCTCACTGCAAACCGCTGGGGATTACAGCTTAACCCGTCCAGAGGCAGCACCTCTGCAACCGCTGACTAACAGCTTGAATAAAGATGTAAAAGGAAACAAAAGATAGAAACTACAACACCGGAAAGCTGTAAACAAAGAAGCACAATATGTGGCTCTCAAGGAGCTAACTGGCCTGGATTTGATCCACGGTCCAGTTAGACTGATCTTCACAATCTCTCTTCCTCTTTCCTTTTCTTCTTCTTCTCTGCTCTCGATCTCTCACTCTCTTTTTCTTTCTCTTCTTCTCTGTTCTTCTTCCTCTTCTTCTCTTCACACTCTGCTATCTCGATCTCTCACTCAATCTCTCTTTCTTTCTCTTTCTCACTCTCTTTCTCTTCTTCTTTTCCTTTTCTTCTTCTCTGTCTGGATCATGGCTCTCTGTATGGACTTCACCTCTCGCCAACTCGATCAACCTCCTTCAGACAACGGAGACTACCCTTTATAGCAGCTCGAGCAGGGGCAGCACTGGGCGCGTGTGGCCTTCACATTTCCCGCCCAATCGACTCTGCCACGTGTCAGCATCTCAGCTCCTTGGATCACGTGCCAGACACCTGCAAGACAAATGATCGGATTATCAACTTGGTGTCGACACTTTGTAAAATGAAATGCATTGTATAGACTTGTGAAAGCGCATGCATGATCGAGCCTAACCAATGTATAGACATTACAATGCTCATCCACTGAATTGACTTCACAGTGCTCAATCAGACTTCACGATGCTCAATCAGACTTTCACGATGCTCAATCACCCTTGAAGATGTGAGCGAGACAGTGTATGGACTTCAAAAGCTTGAAGGCCCAATGTACAGACTTTGAAGAGTCTGAACCAATGTACAGACTTGTAACGCTTGAGGACCGATGTATAGACTTAGGAGCATATGAAGTCTCAGGGGAGCATCTATGGCCTCTGGACAGCATCACCAGCGTCAGGGGAGCATGTGGAGCACATGCTGTCTCTGGGGAGAAATCGCTGCTCCAGGGGAGCATCATCAAAGTTAGGGGAGCATTAGCAGTCACTGGAGGGCATACTCGGTCCCAGGAGAGCATCCGGGGGGACAAGCGAGCATGCACGTCTGATGTACAGACTCTACCAATGTATAGACTTGGTGGATAGTGATGCATAGCCAAACGGATGTATAGACTTCACTATGAATGCATGAACAGTGAATGAGTGTATAGACTTGATCAAGAGAGACGCTGGCCAATTAGAGCATTAACAGTCACTGGAGAGCATACTCGGTCCCAGGAGAGCATCCGGGGGGACAGACGAGCATGCACGTCTGATGTACAGACTCTACCAATGAAATCATGAACAGTCCGATGTATGGACTTGGCTTCGGGTCTGCTATAGTCTAGTGTATAGACTTCGAACTCTTGAACTCTGCATGGACTTTGCAGTCAACAGGCGATGTATAGACTTTGGAGTCTGAGACCAATGTACATACTTTGTAAAACATAAGCCTGTATAGACTTGGAGGATCAAGACGCTAAGGAAGACGGTCATTGTATAGACTTTGCAAGCAGTTCGATGTACAGACTTCAAGAGACTCTAGACAACGGACGCTATATAGACTTGCTAGTCTGAATGCCAATGTATGGACTTTGAAGTTCAGTTGGTGAGTGTACAGACTTCACCAATGAGACGCTGACTGAGACGGACACGATGTATACACTTAGCCAATGTGAAGACTTTAATGATATGATGCAATGTACACACTTCATGAGATGATGGATATACATACTTCAGCTGAGCAAGCTACAGTGAATGTATAGACTTTGTGAGCGTACGCTGAATGAGACGGTGGCTGAGACAATAGACTTATAGAGTTGACGCTGCAGACTTAAGAATGCTCTCACAGCGTTGACGTTGCATGAGACACTAAATAGGATGGACAGTCTGAGGGAGTCGACCCATCAAGGATATCAAACATGGCACACTCATGCAATCTCCACAGACTAAATCAGATATAACACACTCAAGCATTCAAATCAACATGCCATCATCAAAACAAAACATAATATCATAATGCACTCACTGTGTTGCAATCATCAAAACAAAACAGCATTGCTATCATCAATTCAACATAGCACATGCTTGTGCCTAAGGGGCACAACATTCTCCCCCTTTTTGATGATGGCAACACACTGTGACAGTGAGTCACACTCAAAATTTTCTCCCCCTTTGACATAATCAAAAAGAGAAAAGCAGTATGAACATGAGTACAATATGGTAATATGAATGCAAATACCCTTAGAACAAGAAACTCTCCCTGAAGATATGAATGCAAATACCCTTAGAACAAGAAACTCTCCCTGAAGATAGGACTCCCCCTGAATGAATTCTCCCCCTATGAAATGGGATATTGTGTTCAAGAAATCAGATGTACAAAGGGAAAGATCAAGAAATCATCTGACTGGCATTCTGAACAAGTAGTTCAGGAATAAGCATTCTAAAGCATAGAGTCTTCAGTCATATGAATTTAGAAACTACTTTCAGATAGAATTCTGGTTTAAAGGTTATAAATTTTGAGTTCATGCACTACAATCAATGGATAAGTTGGCTGTGCATGATAAAATAATAAACCAGAATCACATTTGCATGAAAGATTCAGTTTCAAAATATCCTACTTTCATATACTCATTAAAAGTTGTTAAGATATGCTAGGTCATGTATTGAAAATAAACAAATTGACATCCATGAATTTTCTTTTGAAGGAACAGCATTATCAATATTAGTTCATTTATGGCATTCAGGTACCATAAGTCTTTCTGCGTAAGGGTATACGTTTATCAGACGCCAATACCCCTAGATACTCAACAAGATGGACAATTCTGCCTATGATCAAATTCAACAGAACTGATTTACACTTTTTTGTGTGAGGGTACACGTTTATCAGACGCCAGTTACGTACTCAGTGAAACCAGCCTACTGTTTTGATCATATTATACAGAGATAGCTGATACACTTCATGACATGAGTGTTGTCCACTTCTTTGATGGATCACTCAGTTTCTCAGTGATTTACCAGTCATTGCTCTGCCAATGTTAATTTTCAATGATTTTCAATATTTTTCTTAGCTGTCCTTTATATGTTTCAGAATGACTTGTTTTAAGAACAATACACATACTTAGCTTCTCTAACATGATTTCAGATGAGTTTTCAGATTTCAGATATGATTAGCTTTGTCTGACATGAAATAAGAAAGGGGTTGAGAGTTTTATTAATTTTCAGCTTTCTTATTTACTGATTGTAATCTTTAAACTTCAATGATTATAAAATTTAAACCATTAAGTCAGTCTTTAAGCAATTTAAAATTCTTATAAGAGAAGAAGTTTGTTATCTATTGCTTAGAAATCAGAACTTACTAACAGATTGCCATAAGTCAGACTCAATCATTTAGAGTCAAGGATGAAATGATTCAATAGAATTGATGACCACTCTGAATTTCTAACAGTACTCCCCCTGTCTATATGCGTGCAATTTTGCTAATGAATGGCAAGAATTAAATGAGAGAGAGCTTATGCATAGGTCATGAATGAATGATATGCAAAGGCATGCAAAGACTCAACAAACTCCCCTTGAATATATGCAATGTCTTCTCTGAAAACTGAACAAGGGATTTTGAAATTCATGCTCATTCAGACTGCCCTATCAATCAATATAACCCATGGTACTAGGCGGAGAACCTGATCTCAATGACCATCTCACACATAGCAAGAACCTCCAGATAAATTTCCCTGCCCTTTAGTAGCTTACTATTTAATATACCACGGTTATGCAGAGAAAAGTAGTTCAAAGCAGTTTTAATATGCATGTGATTTTAGACACATTCATGACTAACTGATATGTAATGATGATCATGAAAAGTATGAGTGTCATGCATGATCATGAGTCTGTTGCAACATCCAGCATTCACAAAATCATCAGAGAGTTTATTCATTCAGAGAGCATCATTCGGGAGCAATCAATTCTTCAAGATAATTCAGTTTCTAGCATTCAGTGTACACAGTGCAATAGTATGCAAAGAGAAGAGAATCATCAGCTTTTGTGCAGAATTTAAATTCAGTAGCTGAGTCTGGAATGCAGACTGATCAGCTAGACAAGAAGAGAAAGTCAGGAATTAACCAATCAAATCGACATTACTTTCTCAATTCAATTCTGAAGATAAGTCACTTACCTGCTTTACCTGACTGATTTATTTTTACCCTTAGTGTTCCATCAGATTGTTGACAAGGCCTCCAATCTCTTTAAGCTTTTGAATTTATGGCCTTATCTCCTGTCATATGCCTGAAGCAGCCATTATCCAAGTACCACAGATTTGTCCTTGGCTGCCAGACATACTTGCACACACAATCAGGTAGATGAGTTTGGAACCCAAGTCTGATTGGGCTCCAGAGAAGGATGAATAGAAGTAAAGCAAGACAACAGACTTTTTGGTATCCACATTTGTTTGAAAGAATTTTGTTCAGTGGATCCTACAGATTTCTTTCTAATGTTGTTCCTTTTCTTTTTGTTATTTTTCTTCTTATTTACACCAGCATAATTATTGACAGTGTTGTTTCTTTGCCAGTGCCTTGGCCAGGGTGTGTTCACAAAGTTTTGGCCATAGTAGTTCCTGGGCTGACTGAAATAATGCATATTTCTAGGTGACCAGTTGCCATACCCACTAACCCAATTTCTAGTGTAAGGTCTTGTAAACCTTCCCGGAGTTCTAGTCCAACCTGACCTATTGAAATAGGTTGGCTGTGCATTGTAGTAAGTCTGAGCTCTGGGTTGATAGAAATAATTGGGTTGACTCCTGGCAGCATTCTGTCTCCCCTGTACTTTGGACCCTGCTGACCTATTCATGGGTGTGTATTGGGTCTTCTTCAGAGGTGATGGTGGAGACTTGGTGGCCTTGACATGGGGTTTATAGGACTATTTAGGTTGACCCCTAACCTGTGATTGAGCCTTGGGATTTTGCTTGGATGTACTGGCTCTACTAGGCTCATTAACCTTTTGTTTGCCCTTCTCCTTAGCACTGGGCTTTTTCAGATTAGCAATTTTGTTCATGCTAATTAGATGTCCCTTTTCTTTTTGAGCAACAAATGAAATTGTTTTCATCCCAAATGTTTTTGTTGCACTAGAATTAAATCCTAGGCCCTCTTTTCTGAAATTAACCTTTGACCCTAACAAAGCATTTAGATTCTCTGTACCTTGGGTCATTTTCTCAATGGTCTTAAGCTTGTCCTCATTGTCCTTTTGAATATCTTCAACAGGTTTCTTAAGTTCAGTATTCACAATTTGGACAGCTTCATATTTCTCATTCACCGGCTTCATCTCACTCTCATATTTTTGAATTTTCAGTTTCCATTCATCAATTTCCTTTTCTAACCTCACATTCTCTTCCCTAGAAGTTTTTAACTCATTCTTGATTTCTTCTGATTCAGAACATGTGAGTTTGAGTTTATTATTTTCAGCTTCAAGATATGCAATTTTATCAGACAATGAGGTATCATTTTGCATGGAATTGATTTTTCTTTTTAGATGCCTATTTTCCCTTCTAATATCATCTGCTTGATCAGCTAGTTTATGATAGGCATCTACCCACTCAACAATAGTAAAATTATCAAATGGAGAAATTACCTCATCTGAATCTTCTGTTGCATCCCTACGGTTTTGATGATGTCTCACACTATAAATCAATCCTCTATCTCTAGATTTATGCTGGTTCATCATGTAAGTGAGTACAATTCATATGTTGTTTCATTATTTCGTCTATCTACACTCTGCTTAGTTAGTATGAACAGTAGTGGGTCAACCCACCCTTGCTGATGCGTCGACCCATCAGAACACTGACTGTCTGGGTATCAAAGTCTGTACATCAGCTTGATCGAGTAAGTCTGTACAGCATGCCTTAGTGTTTATATCATTAAGTCTGTACATTGGCATCTCTTCTTCAAGTCTGTACACCGGGCATCTTCTAATTGAAGTCTGTACAGCCAATGCACTTAACTGAAGTCTGTACACTGGTTTGTCTAACTTCAACTCTATACATCCAATTACTATTGCAGTGTTCATGAAGTCCATACATCCACAGTGGAACTTCCAAGTCTGTACAACGCTGAAGCCTTCACAAGTCTGTACACTGCTTGAGCCTCACCAAGTCTGTACATCGGCTTCACTCGTCAAGTCTATACATCCACAGTAGATCATCAAGTCCATACATCCATAGTGGAACTTCCAAGTCTGTACAACGCTGAAGCCTTCACAAGTCTGTACACTGCTTGAGCCTCACCAAGTCTGTACATCGCTTCAAGCGATTCAAGTCTTTACAACCTGCCTTCACGATCAGAGTCTATACATCGTTCCTCAAAGGCTAAGTGTATACATCCTTCCAAGCTTCAAGTCTACACACTCGATTGTTAGGTCTTCAACCCTATACATTCAATTGTTAGGCCTAAGTCTATACACTCGATTGTTAGGTCTTCAACCCTATACATTCAATTGTTAGGCCTAAGTCTATACACTCGATTGTTAGACCTTCAACTATATACATTGGTTGAGTCTATTCACTGAAGACGCTGAAGACCTCCAAGTGTATACACTCTCACATGATACCCACTTGGTTAACTGTTGTGTCAAGTTTATACACTCGATTCCCTCATGTATTTCACAGAAGTCTTTATATTTTATCTTGCTATGAAAATACTTTCATCACAAGTCTGTACACCGTCTTTTACATGCGTTCATACATTAAGTCTATACACTCACTCTCACGTTGTACACACTTGATCATTTGCTGCTTTAAAGTATGTACATTTGCTGATTAACAGTCTGAACTACCTAATTCGAATCATGTCTTCTGTCTCTATCAGAAGATAAACACAGGTTAATGATCGGGCACGTAATCTGAGGATGATCCCTGGCACGTGATCCGAGGTGCTCTCTGGGCGGGAACCTGCAAGCCACACGCCCATCATCTGCTATATATATATGGAGCATCGTCCTTCAGTGAAAGATAGATCGTGAAAAAGAAAGAATAGAAGATATTCGAGTGAGGCAGCACGATCCAGAAAAGAGAGAGAGCAGAGAGTCCCACATTGTCCAGATCTGAGAGGAATATGTTCGAGAGAGAGAGAGCAGTGTCTGCGGTTTGATGAATTGCTTCCTTTGAAGTTACATTTGTATTGGTTTCAGAACCGACTGCTTCTTCGTTGGTCATTGTTTCTATTTTGTGTTCTTTTTATTTGTTCATTCTTCTGATTCGAATTTGTTCCCCTCCAGTGTGTGGAGGAAGGGAGTGTAACTCCGGTTTCCCTCTGGGTTGCAGAGGAAGAGAGATCGGTGATCTCTGGTGTTGCTAGTGACGGGTTGTCATTAGTAGTTTCCCTCCGGATTGGAGGAAGAGAGACTTGTCTCCGGTTCTGTTCTAACTGGTAGCTGGAACAGGTTTCAAGCTCTGTGGGTAGCAGAGTTTGGTTGAGGGATTTGTTTCCCTTGGGTATTCAAGCTGTGTGGCAGCAAGTTGTTCGCAGACTGAGTCTGCCATGTTCTAGCAGTGACTAGTGGAATCCTCACTCTAGTTGGAGTGAGGGGTGGATGTAGATTGCGGACTGCAATCGAACCACCTAAAAATCCGATTGCCTATTCTGTGGTTTGCTGTTATTATCTACGCTCTCCATATGCTTGTCTCTTTGCTTCCTTGTGATCAGCTCTTCAATCTCATCTACTTATACTGTCTTGATTGTTGACTGCGTTAGCATTCTCATTGTGCGGGTTCAGGAGGAGTGTAAACAGAAGAATTAATTTTTAGCCGAAGTTTTTACAAATTGGGAGTGATCTATTCATCCCCCCTTCTATATCACTCTTGCTGCGCTAACATCTTCATCTCTGTCTTCAGAGCTAGTTGCCATGAGACAGATGTGTTTTTCAGCTTCAACTTCACTGTCCGAAGTATTGCTGAGACAACCTTCATCCTCATTGCTCCATGTGCTGATCATGGCTCTTCCTTTCGTGTTCTTTCTATTTGATTTGTCCTTGTGCTTCTGGTTCTCCGGACAGTCAACTTTCAGATGGCCAGAGTTCCTGCATTGGTAACACACGTAAGTTCCATATTGATTTGCAGGTTTAGATTTATACCGTGTGTCCTGCCGGCCGCCACTTTGGTTCCTTTGGTTGAATTGTCCTCCTTCTCTCATGAGGAACCGCCTGAATTCTCTAGTCATCATAGCCATCTCAGTATGAGTTATGTCTTGTTCATTCAAGCTCTCCTCGGATGATGATCTGCTAGAGCTGGATCGGTTTGATTTGCTGGATTTGCTAGCACCAGCCTTCAGTGCGATCGGTTTCCTCTTCTCTTCAGCTTCATCTACCTTCGGCAGATTCATCTCATATGCCATTAGAGATCCAATTAGCTCATCCGCCCTTGTATTGTGCAGATCTCTTGACTCTTCCATGACGGTGGCCTTGGTGTGCCAAATTGAAGTCAAGGATCGCAAGATCTTCCTGACTATATCATACTCAGAATACTTCTTCCCGAATCCTCTGAGGCCATTAGTAATAGTTGTCAATCTAGCATACATCTCCTTGATGGTCTCGTTGGGTTTCATCTTGAAGGCTTCATATTCAGACACAAGCAAATTGGCCTTCGTCTCTCTAACCTGAGAAGTCCCTTCATGAATTGCTTCCAGTGCATCCCACATCTCCTTAGCTGAATTATAGGCTGATACTCGAGAAAATTCAGTGGGATGTAGAGAACATTGGACTGCGTTGATTGCACTCCAGTTGAGCGTGGACCGTCTGATTTCCCCCTTGGTCTAGACTTCCTCATTCGAGGACAGCTCATAAGGTCCCTTGCTGACCACCTTCCAAAGCTCGTAATCCTTAGCCCTCAAAAAGACCTGCATACGGTTCTTCCAGTATGCGTAGTTGGATCCATCGAAGTACGGGGGCTTTGTAGTTGAATGACCTTCAGCAATCATCCCTCGAGCATCCATCTTGCCTTTCCTCTTCGGGCGATGAGTCCCTGTAGAAGAGTTAGGCTCTGATACCAAGTGTTGGGTTCGGTGCAAGTATTCAGAGGGGGGGTGAATGAATATAGCCTATAAAAATTTCGCCCAATTAACAACTAGAATGCTAACAAGACAGATTAGATAATCTCAAGGCTAATTAAATCTTCTGTTCAACCTGTAAGCAAACAGATGGAGCGCCCCTATGCAAACATCTAGCGGAAGCAAAAACATATAGAGAAATCAAACCACTGCACAGAGGTTTTTAGGTGGTTCGGTCCAGCAGACCTACATCCACCCTACACTCAACCCGAGTGTGGCTTCCTGCTGACTCACAGCTTGAACAGCTGGGCATCACAGCTTGCCATACATCAGCTGGGAAACACAGCTTGCCGTCCGAGGAATCCTCCTCGCCCCGCTGAGCAACACAGCTTGCTGTCCGAGGAATCCTCCTCGCCCCGCTGAGCAACACAGCTTACTGTCCAGTGGAATCCTCCACTGCAAACCGCTGGGGATTACAGCTTAACCCGTCCAGAGGCAGCACCTCTACAACCGCTGACTAACAGCTTGAATAAAGATGTAAAAGGAAACAACAGATAAAAACTACAGCACCGGAAAGCTGTAAACAAGGAAGCACAATATGTGGCTCTCAAGGAGCTAACTGACCTGGATTTGATCCACGGTCCAGTTAGACTGATCTTCACAATCTCTCTTCCTCTTTCCTTTTCTTCTTCTTCTCTACTCTCGATCTCTCACTCTCTTTTTCTTTCTCTTCTTCTCTGTTCTTCTTCCTCTTCTTCTCTTCACACTCTGCTATCTCGATCTCTCACTCAATCTCTCTTTCTTTCTCTTTCTCACTCACTTTCTCTTCTTCTTTTCATTTTCTTCTTCTCTGTCTGGATCGTGGCTCTTTGTATGGACTTCACCTCTCGCCAACTCGATCAACCTCCTTCAGACAACGGAGACTACCCTTTATAGCAGCTCGAGCAGGGCCAGCACTGGGCGCGTGTGGCCTTCACATTTCCCGCCCAATCGACTCTGCCACGTGTCAGCATCTCAGCTCCTTGGATCACGTGCCATACACCTGCAAGACAAATGATCGGATTATCAACTTGGTGTCGACACTTTGTAAAATGAAATGCATTGTATAGACTTGTGAAAGCGCATGCATGATCGAGCCTAACCAATGTATAGACATTACAATGCTCATCCACTGAATAGACTTCACAGTGCTCAATCAGACTTCACGATGCTCAATCAGACTTTCACGATGCTCAATCACCCTTGAAGATGTAAGCGAGACAGTGTATGGACTTCAAAAGCTTGAAGGCCCAATGTACAGACTTTGAAGGGTCTGAACCAATGTACAGACTTGTAACGCTTGAGGACCGATGTATAGACTTAGGAGCATATGAAGTCTCAGGGGAGCATCTATGGCCTCTGGACAGCATCACCAGCGTCAGGGGAGCATGTGGAGCACATGCTGTCTCTGGGGAGCAATCGCTGCTCCAGGGGAGAATCCTCAAAGTTAAGGGAGCATTAGCAGTCACTGGAGGGCATACTCGGTCCCAGGAGAGCATCCGGGGGGACAGGCGAGCATGCACGTCTGATGTACAGACTCTACCAATGTATAGACTTGGTGGATAGTGATGCATAGCCAAACGGATGTACAGACTTCACTGTGAATGCATGAACAATGAATGAGTGTATAGACTTGATCAAGAGAGACGCTGGCCAATTGGAGCATTAACAGTCACTGGAGAGCATACTCGGTCCCAGGAGAGCATCCGGGGGGACAGACGAGCATGCACGTCTGATGTACAGACTCTACCAATGAAATCATGAACAGTCCGATGTATGGACTTGGCTTCGGGTCTGCTATAGTCTAGTGTATAGACTTCGAACTCTTGAGCTCTGCATGGACTTTGCAGTCAACAGGCGATGTATAGACTTTGGAGTCTGAGACCAATGTACAGACTTTGTAAAACAGAAGCCTGTATAGACTTGGAGGATCAAGACGCTAAGGAAGACGGTCATTGTACAGACTTTGCAAGCAGTCCGATGTACAGACTTCAAGAGACTCTAGACAACGGACGCTATATAGACTTGCTAGTCTGAATGCCAATGTATGGACTTTGAAGTTCAGTTGGTGAGTGTACAGACTTCACCAATGAGACGCTGACTGAGACGGACACGATGTATACACTTAGCCAATGTGCAGACTTTAATGATATGATGCAATGTACACACTTCATGAGATGATGGATATACATACTTCAGCTGAGCAAGCTACAGTGAATGTATAGACTTTGTGAGCGTACGCCGAATGAGACGGTGGCTGAGACAATAGACTTATAGAGTTGCAATGCAGACTTGAGAATGCTCTCACAGCGTTGACGCTGCATGAGACACTAAATAGGATGGACAGTCTGAGGGAGTCGACCCATCAAGGATATCAAACATGGCACACTCATGCAATCTCCACAGACTAAATCAGATATAACACACTCAAGCATTCCAATCAACATGCCATCATCAAAACAAAACATAATATCATAATGCACTCACTGTGTTGCAATCATCAAAACAAAACATCATTGCTATCATCAATTCAACATAGCACATGCTTGTGCCTAAGGGGCACAACAAAAAGAAGAGAAGAAGAGTTCCAAAATGGAGACATAACAGAAACTAGCACCTCGGATGAACAGTGAAATCACAGGACAGCAAGTTGAAAAACGAGAAATATCTTAAACACCAGAAAGAATTAGAAGATGAGCAAGAAGAAGAAGTTGTAGAACACGTAAAAACCAAGAACTTTTATGAAGCTAGCAAGAGCAGAAAATGACTAGAAGAGGGAGAAATAAGGGAAAGAACAGAGAACAATACTGGGTCGCAGATGAACACGACAGCACAGTGAAAAATACGAAATATCTTAAAAACCAGAAGGAATTGAAGATGAGCAAGAAGAAGAAGTTGTAGAGGAATTAAAAATAAAGAACTTTTATGAAGAACACGAAAAGAGAAAACGAACTTACATGGGAGAAACCGGAGGCCTAAGGTTGGGAGAGAAAGAGGGAGAGTGAAAGATTGCCAAAAGAAAAGAACTCCCCTTCTCCTCCTCACCATGGGCTATTTATAGGGAAAGTTGGGTAGATAGAGGGTGGAGATTATATCAAAAGGAGATGGATGGCTGAGATTCAAGTGGAATATGATGCATGGGGAAGAGTAAAAGAAGGTGGGCACTCCCTTTCTTGAACTTTAGGCACCCCATTTCCCAAGGCTCATCATGTCTCTCCTTTATTTCAAACTTTGAATGTCCTTTTCCTCCTTTTCAAACTTTGAACTTTGAATTCCTTCTTTTCAAACTTTGAATTCAAAATTTTGAACTTTCTTTTCCCTCCAACCAAAATATGTGCTTTTTGACTTGGTCAAAGTAGTGGTGACAATTTTGCCTCCGGCTTCTTTTGTAATTGCCTTCGGTGTCCTACACACACATAATTGCACTTTAGTCCATAAAAATTACCACAATGTGTACATAAATCTCAAATGCTCATGATTATGCAATGGAGAATTAATGCTCATGACCCTCAACTTTAATTTATTATTAAATAAGACAATCGAATTAATCAATTTACCTGAAAGCTCCAATTTAAATGCGGAGTTGAGGTTAACTATCAAATATGTATAATTGCCTAATTATATGTACATAAAATGGTGTACATGCAATGAATTGTCATAAGAAATGGACACTTATCACTCACAGGCCGCCAAACCAAATCCCACTCTCAGGGAAAGGCGGGAACCCTCCAGCCCCAGGCTGGGCAACTGGACTCGCAGTCTAAGGCCACACACATGGCCCACGCGGAAAGCACAGAAGCACGATTCCCATGGCAACGCACAAGCTGCCACGTCGATAACTGGACTCGCAGTCCAAGGCCAAACACATGGCCCACTCGGGCATCATCTTCCATGAAAACTCAGGGCATGCGGGGGAGACCCCACTGCACACAAACCGATACATGGCGACTCGGTCAAGCCTAACACAAAAGCCCGGCACACGAGGAGTCACCCGGACTCTCAACCCACGGGCACGCTAAACGAGGTAGCACGGTCCTCCCGTCGCCCTCAAAACACAGAATCCCACGGGTGTCTGGGGCATTCACAAGACCGCAAGTCGACCACTAGGTCACAACTGGGTCGACCAGGGATCCACACGTCGCGGAACGAACGCGGAGAATACGAAAACTCACCTCGGCACAACACAGAGCTTGACGGTCTAACCTTGGGATGTCACAGTCTGTAACGGTCCAAGCCTCGACCATCACAACAACTCTGACGCACCAACACAGGGCCGTCAGACGCTCGGTGCAAACCGGTTGTGACGCGCCGACCCTGGTGCGTCACAGTCTCTGAAGCGCCAGCCCTGATGCGTCATAAGACAAGATGAAACCAACTGTGACGCGTCCCGCTTGGTGCGTCACAGGCTGTAACGGACCAACTCTGGTGCGTTACAAGGTGGGAACGCGTCCGCTCCGATGCACCCACACAGGGGCGTTACAAGGCTGTGACGCGCCAGCCTTGGTGCGTCACAGGCCTTGACCCCGAACTGTCAAAACCAACGACCGAAAGTCGACGGTCAGATCATCCTTGACGGTCTAACCCAGGCACGTCACAGTACCGTGGCAGTCTATCGTGGGACCGTCACACTCATAGACCACCAGTTGGCTAAACGGGCCCTGTGACCCACCCACCCTGGTGCGTCACAGTCTGTGACGGTCACTGGAAGGACCGTCACACCCCTCCTAGAATGGAATGACGGGAAACGACCTAAAAAAAGTCCCACGCCCCCATACCTCCACGGGAGAGGGGGAAAACAAGGGGGAAGCCCCCAAATAACCCCTAGCTTGCATCTACGGCCTCAGATCGGCCAAAAATGCAATGAAACGGTAGATCGGCTCACAACCCCAAAACATGGAGTTTTTTCCCAACTTGTCCCGATTAGCCCGCTCGGCTCACCACGGCCTACGAAACTCGCGAAAAGAAAGAGCACGAGCTGGGGGTCCATCTCCCTACCTCCACCAAAGATTTCGCTCCCCGAGCTCGCCGATCCGCGAAGAAATACCGTTGAAGCCTCGCCGACTCGCGACCACGCCACGAGCTCCCACGCACCTCCACCGCCTCGATCCTCGCCCATCCTCGCCCGTGTCCTTGCCCGCGCCGCCTCCGTCTCGCCCCTGCCTCGCTCCGTCGGCCGCCGAAGAAGAGAGGGGAGAAAGAGGGCGTGAGAGAAGAGAGAGGGAGAGAGGGTGAGAAATGAGAGATGGGGAGAGAGAAAAAGGGAGGGGGGTTTATATAGAAAATCCGAAAATTTTGGAAAATACCAAAAAAATAGACAAATACACCCCCGCGATCCTCGGAACATGCTGATCACCGTGGTAACGTCCCGGCGTTGGAGAACGTAACTGTTCACCCTATACGGGGTTCCGAAGGTCCAACAGACGGAAAACACGCGTAAAATCCAAAACGTAACCCGGGACCCACAAAGGTGCTCCGAAAAATATAGAAAATTACTGGCGTGCTCTTAACAACACCACGGACCCAAGGAAACTCACGGGCACACCACCAGTGGGTCCGACAATCCGGTAAAATAGTCCAAAGCTCGATCGGACTCAAATCCGAAACACACGGAAAGGCGATCCGAAACCCACGGATCCAGATCAGAAAAACCCGGGGCATTACACACACACACACACACACACACACACACACACACACACACAGAGAGAGAGAGAGAGAGAGAGAGAGAGAGAGAGAGAGAGAGAGAGAGAGAGAGAGAGAGAGAGAGAGAGAGAGGAGAGGGAGCTACAAGTCGTCGGTGCCACCACGAGGCCGCTGCCCCTTTCCACGACATCACCATCATCATCTTAGAGTTTGGAAAATCCATCAAGGAGAGGGGGGGGGGGGGGGCGAGAAGATGACCATTCAAAATGTTGCAACCTTAAAATTTATTTATTTATCTATATACCTTTATTATATGTGTTATTTCTATTTTAAGATTATATTTAGAATTATTTTGTTCTAAACCTTAGGTGAATTAACTATGGGCATTTTCATCTTTTCCTATATCTAGTTAAGCTTAATTATGGTTAAGTTGAGAGGTGGTAACGGGGGGTTACAGCGATGATATTTCTGAAAGTTTTTCAAAATAGTGATGGTATGCATGCTAATGCGTTTTCAGGAATGATATATCTGTAATTTCGTCTATAACAATAGTTTATATGTAAAAAATCTAATGGTTTATACCCTTAGTAACAAATCCTAAGGGTTAATAAAAATCTAAAAAATAGAATATGGTATCTCATTTTTAGGAATATTCTATCCCACACTCCCATTATCTTTATCTTTCTCATTTTACCCTCCCCATCTCTCTTTCTCCTTCCTACTCTCTCCCTCTTGACAAGCTCCCGACGCCCCCCTCCGGTTGCCTCCTTCACCCCCTCTCGTTCTCCCTCCCTGCACCTCTCTCTTCCCGACTTCGTGTCCTCCCTGTCCTCCTTCACCACGGGCAAGTATGTAAAACCCCAGGAAAATGTAACATTTAATTCAATTAAATATTTATGAATCAAAGTCCCAGAATTATTGAATTCATTTTATTTACTTATTCTTGATTCACGCATCACTAAAATTTCCCCCCAAGACTGATAAATGATAAAAGAAGTAAGGTGAAGGGAAGGGAGTAAGGCGAAAGGAGTAAGGCAAAGGAAAGAGAGTAGGGCAAAGGAAAAGAAGTAAGGTAAAGGGAGTAAGGCGAAGGGTAATAAGGTAGAAAGGTGACAAGGCAGAAGGGCAACAAGGCAAGAGGGCGACAAGGCGAATGGGAAGGCGAATGCCCCAACTAAAGTAAAAGATAAGGTAGAGGTGAATGCTAAGGCGAAAGGAAAGATGATACGATGACAAAAAAAATTTAGGAGATAGATGAGATATTGACGATGAATTTAAGATACACTCGATAAATTGAGAATATGGATGAGATATTGATGATAAATTAACAGAAGGTGATATATTGACGAGATAAACATGATATTGAAGATCCCAAGCGAGATATTTAACTAAACTAAGTTATCAGGTGATTTATTCAGGAATTAATCAGTTCAGCTAAGGATACTGATAGTTCATTAAGAGATTCGCCAATGGTTGACTACGGAAGCGAATGTTGGATCATAAGGTCATCAAGTAGAGAATAAAACAAAGCTGATCAAGGGTCAAACTTCATAGTCAAGGTGAACAACGCCTAGTGAAGGATAAAGGTCTTAGAACATTGAGCTCGTCGTCTTCCTTAGATTAAATAATAAGGAGGTTTGGTGGTATTAGATATTCTTTGGATTCATACACTGATAGAATTTGAACTAGTCAAGCTTCTCAACAGAAGTTAGGGCGATATGACCAATCAGAAGTGATAAAATAGAATAGAATGTCAGAGCATGGTGCAAAATTGCGAGGGAAGGTGGCTTGTTAGTTTAACCCTACAGGATAGGGCAGTGGGGCAGATCATTAGCCAGGGCAGAGACAGGAAGTTAAATAGACTTCTCATCTTCCTTCTTTCACTTCCATTCTTTTCATTTCCTTGGTCTCCTTACTATACGGAGCATTCTTAGGAGGACTCCGTCGTCTCGCAAAGGTAGGTCTCCAGTGGGCTTATCCAAGTTGTCTTTCAACTTCTTCTACTTTCTTTGAAATTTGGTTCTAAATCTCTTCGATCCCTTACCGTAGGGCAAACTAGAGGGAGAATAGGAAGAGCTACTTAAAGACATGAGCAAGAGATCCTGAGTGAATACTTGGTTAAGGAAGGTTCCTGGTAGGTTTCTCATGTCATTTCTTTAGCTTCTTGTGTTTTATTTGAAACACAACTCTAAGTTCTTCCTACCCTTTTATCTTAGGACGAACTAGTGAGAAGGGAGGACGAGCTGTTTGGAGGAAGAAAGGAGGATACTCAAGCAGGCTTCCATTATAATAGGATTCCTAAGTTAGAACCGAGCGTGAACTCTACTTTATAAGTTACCCAATTTGTGTTTTGACCGTGTTGAGATCGCTCAGTTCTGAGTCAGGACCATAGGTCTATGTTCAAATTTTCACTGAGTATCCATGGCGGTTTTTCACGAATAAGATTCAAGAAAAGTTGCAATAAGAAAGAAAACATGTTGCATATGGACTAGTTTCTTGATAAGGCAGCCATAAAGTTTAATAAGTCTTGCATTGCATGAAAATAGAGAGATCTAGACAGAAGGTCCACAACATGCCATGATTTACCTGGACCATGTTCATATTATCCAGTTGAGCCTTAATTCTTTTCTTGAACCCCATTTGAATTGCAAAGGAAAGAGGTACCTAGAGAAAATGGCTACCTGGATTAGGCATTAGGTGGAGAAAATTTGGAGTGGAGCCACCCAATAAGTGCAATCGCCCAGAGCGTGAAGCCACCCAGAGTGTGAAGCCGCCTTGTATATTCTTCCTAATTTTAAATGTATGACCATGCTTCATGGTAAAGTTTTGATTACTCCAATTAATGTGCAAGGGATATGGGTGTAAGCCTCGTGATATGTTTATCTATGAATATGAAATTAAAGATTATGCACGCTATATGTATGTATGTGCAAGTAGACTCACCCACAAGCAGTGTATGTTAACCTTCCTGATGAGAAAATATGACAATATATGTTTTATGCAAGTATGAAAGGCTCAGATGGCTTATGAATTGTCCATGTTCCAGTCTTCCATATGCAAGTCATGCTACATTACTCTTTCATGTTATTGAATCATGTTGCAAGTCTATATTCTGCATGATATTTGTAGGTTCCATGTTTAGAATTGCATGTTTTCTTCATTGGCCTCATCAGCCTTGGATGGTGGAATGGAATGCCCCGATAGCTGATCCACCCATGCTTACTTGAGTAACCCCTACCCTCCACAGTTAAGTCACATTCTTTCAAGTTTAGAAACACTTAAATACATTCATATCATGTTTTATGCTTATGATAGTTATGCAATGTATAGAGTAGGTGTAAGTAACCCCGATTGGCAGAAGATCGCTGGGTCAATGTTAAGAGTTCTACCGAGTCTTGCACTCAGACTGTGTGGTTTTGTTTTAGGTGCCAGGCAGTGAGGGAGGCTACCTCAGATTCTGAGCAGCGCGGCAAGGAGGGCCAATTTACAGGTGTGAAATGGTGAAGGAAGGCTGGCTTTATTTTTGTTCTAATTCTGTTGGCTTGTTACTCGTGTGGGCTTTTGTACCATGACATCTTTCTTGATTAACTACGATTACGAATGAAAAATAGTCATTGTGTATTTTTTTTCATAATGCATATGTAATTAATGAATGTTTTATATGTGGAATGATCAATGTGCTACTACTCTTAGGCACGTTATGTAAATGTGCCACATCCTGTGCTTTCCTTTTGGGCCACGTGACAAAGCAACTCCCTACTACTGCCACCTAGTGGAAGACTGCCCACAACTACTATTCCTTTTCCAACTCACCGCAACCTGTCATTGCCCTGGGAAGGCAGATCCTCAATGAGTATGGGTTGATCGATTACCTCTGATCGGCTCATGTTGCTCGAGACGTAGGACTACCAGCGAAGGGTCGTCAACGTGGTGTTGATGGCAGAGGACGTGGCGGTGGGGGGCTTCTGTAGGAGCCATTGCAGCACCCATCGGCCTCCCTGCACTCCAAGAAAGGCCGGTTTACCTATGTTTGGGTGGGCATCGACTAGCCAGTGTCCCTTCAGTGGCCCTGTTCCCCCCTCTCTTGTTCTCTCCCCAACTGTCTCCCCCCCATCCTGAAGCCCCCCTCAGGCATCCCCGCCCCCTCCCTCTCTCTCTCTGCCCCCCAGACCCTGGGGCCCCACACCAGCGGCCCGCCCCCCCTCTCACACCCCCTGTACCTCTCTCTCTCTATCCCACCAGACCCTAGAGACCCACACTAGAGACCCCATCACACCCTCTCGTTCTCTCCCTTCACCTCTCTCTCTCTGCCCCCCAGACCCCGACGCCCTCTACCAACGACCCCGTCTCCCCTCTCTCTCTCTATGCCTCCTAGACCTTAGCACCCCACGCCGGCAGCCCCATCCCCCTATCATTGTCCCTCCCCCCTCTCTCTCTCACCCTACACCTCTCTCCCCCTTGACCCGAGCACCTCCCTCTGGAGGCCCTCACCCCCCTCTCTCTCTCCCCCCGAACCCGACGCCCCCTTCCTACTCCAACGTCGAGCCTCCTCTCTCCCTCTCCTACAAACATCCCCCCTCCGGTGCCCTCTGTCTCTCCTCTCTCTCTCTCTTTTCCCTCACGTACCACTTGGGGATGCCAACGCCAGAGAGGGAGACCCCCTCTAATGCCCTCTTCTCCTCTCTCTTATCCAATCCTCTCTCTCTAGACACTCACTTGACACAAGGGCATTATGGTCTTTTTCGCCTTCTAGGTTATGTTATACTATGGTTAGATTAGTCTAACCATATCTTACCTCACGAAGACGATAAGGAATTTTTCATGTAATAAGGAAGAATTTGGGGGGGTTTAACTAAATAGATGGTTTATGGAACTCTTTTTCAAATTTTAAATTTTTTAAGAGCTAAAAATTAAAAATCCCTAATTTAAAGGACATTCTTTCCCGTGGGTTCTCCACCCGAAGGGAGCCACGTGCTCTAGGGCACCAACGTCTGGGTGACCCCGCTTAATTTTAAAGGACATTAATATAGATATTAACTGAGGGTTTTGAACCCTAGGCCTCCCTTTGCCCAGTCCTCTCCAATAATGTCATTGGCCACTGTACCACATGTCTGTTGAGTTATGGTTTTGATGATTGTCGTGATTGTTAAGTTATGATTTTGATGATAACTAAACTTAATGTGTGATTAAGTGATGATAACTAAACTTGTGGTTGATTGCTCATGCTCTTGTTATCTATGTATCGTTGAGATGGCAAATGACAACGGTTACATGGTCTTGATCCGTGGTTTGCATATGTTGGTTTTACAAGAGGCAAGAGGTTTCATAACCTCTTTAATGTGAGCAGGCATGGTATTAACCCTGACTATATTGCTTGCATGATTAAACTCATGGCAGTCACCTGGTGAACCAAACGTGTGGATAAGTACCCGACTTCTCTATAATCCAAAACAGGTGGTATATGTCATTTACTGTCAAGAACCATTGGTGAGACTCTTACCTTGTCTTAGCATCGATTTCACCATGTGTATCTCATATACCTCTCCTTAATACACCTCATTCATGCACATTAAGCATGAAACCCTTCTGACCATCGTGCGCCCTCGCCCGCGGATCGACCTGCGCGGTCAGGTCGCGGGGATCGACCTACCCGGTCAGGTCGCGGGGGTCAAGGGGGCAACGCCCCTTGCGGGGGTTTCCGGAGCGAAGCCCCCGGAACAAAATTTAGAAATGCTCAAATGGTCTAATGCATAAACTAAACCCAAAAATGCATGGAATTGATAAGGACATGAATATATTGACTTATGGATATATTTCCTTGGCTAACACTTCAACTTTGCAGGACTAGGTCATTCCGGTCAACCAGAATCGCCAAACGTGAAAAGTCTCATACTGTAGAACTGGCGGTCGACCGCCAGAGATTGACCGGAAATAACAACAGCCCATTGTCTACAGAACTCTCAGTGGCGGTCGACCGCCAGCCCAGTAGCGGTCGACCGAAAATTCCAGGGATCAAATTTCTACAGGGTTTCTCAGTAGCGGTCGACCGCCAGCTTCCACAGGTCGACCGCCAGCCCCGATCTGCCCATCTTTGTTGACTTTTTGTCACTTCGAGGAAAGCCCTTCATCTTGATATTGTTTAATCCCAAAGCCACCAAACCTTCCAGAATTTGTGGATATGGTCTAGGGCTTGTCCATAGACCTTCTAAGGGTTATAAACCATCCTATTAGAGTCATAACCCTAACCATCCAAGAGGGCTTCAAGGGAGATCAAGAGGGTGCTGTCCAAGGAGGAAGAAGAGAGTACTGTAGCTCCGTGAACAGTACTTCATGCATCAAGTTCTTCATCTATCTCCAACCCATTCAAGGTACTTCTCAAGGCAACAAGCATTTATGAAGTGAAGAATCAAGTAACCAACAAAGAGAGATCAAGGGTGAGGCTATCAAGAAGCAAGCAAGGGTTTCAAGAAGAGATCAAAGGAAGGTTATCCAAGTGAAGAAGGAAGAGTACTGTAGCCGTGAACAGTACTCCGTGCAGCAAATTCTACATCAACTCGAAGGCCATTCAAGCTTAATCTGAAGCAATTCAAGTGAAGAAGGAATCAAAGCAAAGATATGCAACATATCTTCAGAGGGAGCCATATCAGGAGTTTTCTAAACTGTGGTTTATTCATATTGATGTCTTGTGCTTTAAAGTTTGAGATTTATGTTCTTATAAACTGCAAACTCGTGTGTGTGTGGATCGTTGTTGGATCCGTGGTCGTGTGTGTGTTTCGTATTTGATTCGTGTGTGCGTAGGTCTTCTTAGATCTGCGTGTGTGTGTTGTTTTATCTAGATCTTAGCGTTTGTGAGTGTGGAGTGCTGCACTTGTTGCAGCGTGTGTGTGTTTTGTTGATCCGCTTGTTGGATCGTGTTGGATACCACGTCTCCGTGTGTGTGTGTGTGTTGAGGCGCGTCCCCGTGTGTGTGGGCAGGCGTCGTCCTACGCGTGTGTTTGGAGCATCGTCTCCGTTTGGAGATAGATCAAAAAGTTTTGAATCTCTTAACTAGCATTATATCACATATTTCAAAAAGATCAAAAGTTTCCTTAAAATTGGAAAACACCCAATTCACCCCCCTCTTGGGTGTCATTGATTGCGGGACTTCAATATCGAAGGAAGATAAAAAGGTTCCTTCTAAACTTCATCGATAAATAGCAAAAGCTCATATTTATAAGTTTTTAACTACACTATGGATAATATCCAGAATTATTTCATAAATGGATCTCTTTATTCTTGATTTATTTAGTATGATTTATATATCCTTTGTCACTAAATAACTAAAAAATGATATCATTTGCTAGTTTGGTCCCTCTAGCATATACTGTAATTGACATGCGGCAATTGGAACATCACAATATAAAGTAAATGTGTTGAGATACAATATCAAAATTACACATTTCACAGACTGATCTTCCCTTTTGCATAGTGATGTAAATAAATTTAAAACGTATTTTATTCCTGACCAAGGCAATAATCATGTTATTTTTAACTTCATTTTGGCATGCCAAAAATTAGGTTACTACAGTCAGAGAACTTATTTTTAAGAGAACTGAAGGCATCTTAAATAGTAAGTTAGAAAATCTCTGACTTTTGACCTTAATAGGTACAAACTCTATAAAATATGTCCTCCTTTAAAAATGCCGAACTCAAAATGCCTTTCTTAGATATTTTAAAATATTTTGAGCTATTTTAAAAAATCCAAAAAAAATGCCAACAGACAAATGATTTGGCATATGAGTTTTCTGAGAATTTGTGTAGTCACGCTCTGTAATCAATATTATAATTATAATAACTTTAACGTTGGAAAAATCTTTATTTGATAATTTTTCACTTAACAAATAATAATGCTTATCATTATTTGTAGGCGCGTCAATGAGTCAGCCTAAGAAGCTCAGCCAACCTGCTTCTGCAGAAGCCTGGCTTGGACTTGGCCCAAGTCCATAAAAAAAACCCGATTTTGGGTTGGCCTACCCGAGATCATATAGGAGATATTTACAATTATAGATATTTACAATTATAATTATTTCTTGACAATAATCAATAACAATTTGCAAAACAAATGTGCTTATCAAATAATAAAATAATAATTTAAATTTGATATTTTTACATGAAAATCATTTTTAGGTGATAAATTCATTCCTAGAAGTAGATTAGCATATATTTCACTGAGTTAATTCAAATAGTACATAAATATTATTTAAGCGTAATTTTTTTACAAATTAATAGTAAAAAGAAATGATATGCATGGAAAAAAATATGATATTTTTGTACAATTCAGATTCACAAAGTGATATACATGTTAATATATTTTTAAGAATAATTTTTTTACAAATTAACCCCTAATAATAATATTTATGTAAAAAAACCCTTTTAAATTATAATAAAGTCATGACCATAAGTCTCATATTTGTATTATCTATCGAAGGGGTCCGTAGCCTAAGGTCATAAGCGTAGTGATTGACAGTAAGTCAAAATATAATTAAAATAAGAACATAAAGTAATACTTTTTTGACTCTTTTTTTAACGATATTGAATTGAACAACTGCATAGTTTCAGCATGATGTTAGGATCTACGATTATATTTTTGATCATGTACTCTATGTTTGTGACTATCTATGACACAAAAAAATTAAGCTAATTTACACGTAAAAATGTTTATAAAATTTTCAATTGAGTAGAAGTAAAACATGAATATAATGAGGCGCTCGTTCCATTCTTTATCTTAAAAGAGGAAATTTAAATGTCAATGTTTCACATATGCAATGAACCAAAGTGGAGTTTATTTGTTCTCATTATAGAAGATGGGGCCTACAAGATTGTTTTTCATCATGTCTTTGTTATATCAAAAAAAACTTCAACTAAAAAGAAGTGGTTGACCAAAGCAAATTCTTTTAAGTTAAAAAAATTGCAACTTTTTAAAGAAAATGTGATTTACCTATGTTTAACACATGTCCATGGCATTAAATTAACAGTGTGAATCATGAGTATATTAGTTGAGATACATTTTAGAAGAGGAGAGATGCATTACCATCACCAGTGACAATAGAAGAGTATTGACACCTATTTCAAAATCACATGAATCAATCTTAAATTTTTGATCCACACTTTTAAATCTTTTTTACTATTAGTAAATTATACGAGACTTAAAAGTCATATGATTCTAACATTTATTTCTTAATTATACATCAGGTGAACATAAAATGAATGGATTAGATAATTTACTTTTTGGTATCATATAATATATACAATTTTGATATTAGATTTGAATTATGTTTCATGTGTAGTTAAATTTATGATGTTAGAGAAAATTTAATGACGTGGATTGAAATTTTGAGATTGAACATGTGATTTTGAAACGGATGATATCGCTCTTCCATTTCCACTGATGTCAATGAATCCCTCCTACTTTTAAGAGTATATTCAAATTGTAGATGGCCTAAGATTTAATATGCATTTGAAGGTGGTACCTACAAAATAACTTTATGTCTTGCATCCAAATAGGGAGTAAAGCCCTTGGCATTTCCATAAGTTAGATTGTAATAAATTTATGATTAGGAATCAAATCCCACTCTGAATTATTCCTTCTTCTTCTTTTGTACTGGATGAAAAATCTAGACAATAATTTATATAGTAGAACAAACACTTCATATTTTGAGAAAAACCAACGGTCCCTCTACACTTTAGAAATGACATACTATTCTTCATCTCGACCATTTGATATTTTAGATAAGTAATGCTTTGTGCGATATTCGGCTAATTACACATTGATGTGTTAAAAGTGTAATATTTTTTTAAAATTATGTTCATACTTTTACATATATTGTTGAGTCTCTCCAAGTGATTTTGATGATAACAAAATCCGGGACGTGCCTTCCGTCTCGTGCCGTGTATATTTGATCAAGAGCGAACTCAGAATGTATTTGAGACTTTGGTGCGTCAGTGTTTTTGGTAATAACAAAACTCTCCTTTAGTTGAGGTTGATGATATCAAAATCTTGGAATGGCAAATGGCTTAGCACCGTTTAATTACAAAATTGTAAACACATGTACGCTCTCAAAACCATTTCCATCACAAGCTAATGCGCAAACGAATCATGCCTCAAAATGCTCACAACAAGTCAAATAAACTCAAATTGAATAGAACAAAATGAGGACACAAAGTATTTTGTATGTGGATATGATTTATGGGCTAAACGAATCTGTTTTGCAGGAATTCCGAAGTTCGGTCGACCAACTTGGTTGGTCCGGTCGACCAATCCTTCCAGCATCGAGGACTCTGTAAAATTACAGAGTTCGGTCGACCGACGGCCCAGGATCGGTCGACCGAACTTCCCAACGCTGAAAGGTTCAGGAAGTTACAGAGTTCGGTCGACCGAACCCTTCGAGGCAGCTTTTGTTGACTTTGTTTCTTCAACGTGTTCAAAGCCTCTCTTGTGGACTTTTGGGTTCTAAAGTCACCAGACATGCCTAAATTCGTGGATCTGTATGTTGGAATGTCCCTTGACCAACCCAAGACTTATAAAAATATCTCTTAGGGGAAACAAACCCTAATGATCCAAAGGAGAAAAAGGGAAGGCCATCAAGGGGGAAAGAAAGCTTTGCAAGAACTCTGTGAACAGTGATTCATCCACAAATTCTTCATCCAAGATCAAAGATCAAGCTGAGACAAATCAAGTGGAAATCAAGTGGAGATTCAAGCTTCATTCAAGATCTGCATTATATATTCAGGGGGAGCCTAAATCAGAAGTTCTTCTTTTGTGTTTCATTCTCTAAAGTGTTTTGTGCTTCAAGTTTATGTTCCTTGTAATCTGTAAACATCCGTGTGTGTGTGGATCGACTCAGATCCGTGGTTGTGTGTGCTGTTTCGTTCAGATCCATGTGTGTACGTAGATCTCTTTAGATCTGCGTGTGTGTTGGATCTATCCAGATCCGGGTGTTCGTGTGTGTAGAGTGTTGGATCTATTGTAGTGTCTGTGTGTTGTCGATCCAGTCGTCGGATAATGTAGGAAAATTCGTTTCCGTGTGTGTGTGTGTGTTGGTGTTTATTCCCCGTGTGTGTGCAGGCGTCGACCTGCGTGTTGTTGGAGTTTGGCTCTGTGTTGGGAATTTATCCCCGTGCTGATTTTCCAACAGTGAAGTCTCACCGGGTTTTGGTGAGGGGTGGACATAGGTTGCCGTCATTGCATCCGAACCACCTTAAAATCATTGTCTATTGTGTGGTTTGGATCATTTCTTCTACCCCCATTCTATGTGATCGTTTGTGTTTATTACTCTTCCGCGTTTTATCTTTTAGATCTAGCATAATCGATCATTTCAGTAATAGATCTTTTGTATATCAAAAGGTGGGTTTGAATTGATAAGGCAAATCCTGTCAGGACGATAACACCTTGTGTGAGCAGGATCTTCGGATTCATACCTCCGCCTATTACCGAAGAACTATCATGATGATTGATTTTGATAGATCTAATCGAATTTATTACTGATCTGATTTTCTAAGTTGCTTTTTCTTCACATCTGTTTAAATCGAGTAAAAGTTTCGTAAAATTTATAATCACCTAATTTACCCCCCCCTCTTGGGTGTCATTGATCGCGAGACTTCAATTGGTATCAGAGCCTAGGACTCTATTTATCATAGATCTAACGATCTAGAGCAAGATCCAGATCAATGTCTACCAAAGTGTTCACTATGGATTCTCCACCTGCGTTTTATGGTTCTAACTTCGATTTGTGGTTAGGAAGAATGTGCAGTCTTGTCAACTCATATGACCCTAAGCTATGAAAGCTTATCTTACATGGCCCTTATGAGTTGCCTGAAGACGAATCAGTATGGACTACAGATTATCAATCTAAACATGATCAAAATTACTTAGTTCTAAACTTGCTCACTGATGCAGTTAATTCTAATAGTTTTTCCCTTGTCTTCAGTTGCAGCTCCGCAAAGGACATATTGGATGGCTTAGCCGGCTTCCATGAAGAGAATGAGGACAAATGTCTTATGGCAGGTATAAGTGATCACAACAGTGATCAGCAGAATGGATCACCCTCGGAGATAAAATCAGGTTCTGAAAATATAGCTCTTGATGAGCTATTGGATGCATACATTGAGCTTGCACGTAAATATAAGAAGCTAAAATCTGAGAATCAAAAATTGAAAAAGAAGGTTGAACAAAACAACTGTGATTCCTCCTGTAAAAAATGCTCACATTTAGAGGAATTGATTGAGTCTCATGTGTTCGACATTGAATTTCATAAAGATCAAATTTGCTCCTTAAGAAATGAAAATAAAGAGCTGAAAGAAAAAGTAAATTCAATGGCCAACGATCAAACCTTAATAGATGAACTCATGCGCGATGAGAAACTTATGAAAGAAAATGAGAAACTGAAGGAATTGAGAATGGCTATTTCTGAAAGATTGCATGTTCTAGAAAGAGGAAAATCTGTGGCTGTAAGTGATTGTGAAGATATGGATGGATTAAAATAGGAAGTTGATAGCCTCAAGAATATCAATGCAGTGTTGAATGTCCGTCTTGCTAATTGTGAAGAAGAACTTGCTGGTGTTGAATTAAAAATTACATCCTTAGAGAGTGAAATCCAGGATTTAAATAATTCACTGTCTAAATTTGTGGATGGAAATGATAATCTGGATAAACTTTTGGACATGAAAGTTAATTTTCAAAAGGAAGGGCTTGGCTATAATCTTGTTAAGAAGAAGTCTTTTGAGAATAAGGTATATACTTCTATTGTTCAAAGTTCAATTATACCCAGTACCTCAATTTCACCCCCAAAGCAGTCTTTTGTCCAAAAGATTCAAAAAGAAAATAAAAATCAGAAAATCAATCTGCTTCATAAACCCAAAAATGATGCTTGCACCACTGTGCATGTTAAACACACTCCTGTAACACACACACGTGCACCTAGAAAGAAAATCTCATGCTTTTACTGTGAAAAATATGGTCATGTGATACATAATTATTTTATCATGAGAAATGATGATTTAAGAGCATGCAAGAATAGAATGAACAATGGAAAAGGCAAGGGCAGGTCGACGCACCCCAAGGCTAGACAACAACTCATGAAGAAAAAGGATCGAGCAGGTCAACACTACCAACCTATGGTGTCAACAAATCCTATGTTTCTGACACATTATCCTCAGCAAAATCCAAGGGCAGGTCGATCTGAGATCTCTAACGTGTTTAACACACCCCCTGCCAATTAGAAACTACATTGGATCAGAAAGTCATATGCTTCAAATAATCTTCATGCTTTTAAGTATTCAAAGTCATGTTGTCAGTACTGTAGTAAATCTGGGCATAACATGCATGATTATTTTCTGATGAAAAATGATAATTTGAATGTTGTCAAAAAGTGGAAGCTACGTGCCAAGAGTGCTAACCCACAATAACCCAAGATAGCTTGGGTACCTAAGAATGTAAAATGAGAAATCTGTTTTGCAGGTGAGGCTTGGGAATATGAAGAGTGAAATATGTTTTCAGTCAAGAAGGTAAGGCACACGGGCCAAGCAACATAAGTCAGGTTAAAAGAAAAGTCAAAAACTGAAATCTGAATACTCAGGTGATATCCCTCTCATTTCTCTAGAAAAGGTGCTGTGTCTTGATTTACATTGTGCTGAATCTTATGTGATAATGCACATATTTGTACATGCATTCTATTCACAGTTATTTGCATATCTTTGTGTATATCACTTGTCACATAACATCTTGTTGAAGGGGAGTTTGAAAATTTTCAAATCAAAAATTCACTACATACATTGAGTTTCCATATGCTTTCACATTCTGTCATGCAAAAGTTGAACATTATGAATTCATGTCATAATGCATTGCAACCCCCCTGCCTTCATCATAACAATAACTACATGGTATATCAAATGGTGACATGTGGAAGGGCCAGTTAACCTTGTTTGAAAACTATCACTACGCGTGAGGTGATCCTCGGATCTACGTTCTCCGCCTGGTATTATGAGTCAATTTTTTCATAGGCTGCTAATGGCATTAAAACCTCACTAAACATTTTAGATTCTTGCACACATTAAGGGGGAGTTGCTAGATTAATCTTGTGAACTTATGCATAAGCTCATTCCTAAGGAAGTAACTGTTGTGCGGGTCGTCTTGTTGTGGTTTCGGCTGTGTCGCCGTAACACTTGTTAGTCTGTCAGGTTCTCCTTGACGGTTCTGACTCCAACAGTCGACCTCCTTGAATCCTAAATCTACTTGGACTATTGAATCTGTCAATCTATCTTTTGAATTCTGAATGACTTACTATGCTAGTGTCATTACACCAAGAGTTGGTAAGTTTGAATCGAGATTGACAAATTAAATTATATATATTTTGGATACAGTTTACGCTCCCAAATCCGAGTGATACTGGACCAGCTAAAGCCAAAAATAAATCAAATGCAGGAACCTCCAGTAGGGATGAAGATAATGAAGCTTCTTCAGATGAAACACTTCAAGAACAGCAAGTGAAGCAGCCCGACTTACCTAGAGCTTCAATGTTCTTGAAAGTTCACCCCGCCAAGAACATCCTAAGAACAACCTCCAGGTTTTGAAGATACAAAACATTCACAACATGTGTACAATTTGTAGAAGGCTTTGTACGGACAGAAGAAAGCACCAAGGGCATGGTGAAGCAAACGTTTTAAGACATTTTCATAAATCAAGCCAAGTACACCTTAGAGCTGTTAAAGAAATACGGGATGGCAGAAGCGAAACCCATGTCAACTCCGATGGCTACAACCACGAAGTTATACAAAGATGAAAAGGGTAAATGATGTGGGATGGAACGCGAACCTGGGACTCTAGCTCACGGACGTCCCTAAGCGAGGGAAACGTGGGATCTGCGCGGTTGAGAAACCGACAATGAGTTTCGGGTACTCGGCTCTTCCGTGTACTCGAATTGAGTTACGGGACGGTTCACACTTACTCTCTCACAGCGGTGATTGAAATGATATAACGAGCTAGTTAACCTATCACTCATGTAGCGGCATATGAAAATATACGAGATAAGCGAATGCCAAAGTAGGGAGCGGACATGATACCTCCACGCTCCGGGCGTGGGAAGACGACCCCGACCAAGACTTGTACTCCTAATGTACAGTAAATAAATAATCACAGCAGTGACTTTAATTACCCACTCCACGCAGGGAGGTAAAGGGCTACACTTGGGACCCGGGAGTAGCGAACTCGGGTTGACGGGTAGCAAGCCAGAAGGCTCTCGGGCCGGAGACGGTATGCTGGTCCGGCTCGGTTCTACAGGGCCTGCGGGATAGCATGCGGGTCCGGCTGCTGGGACGGTGGTGCCCGGGCGTCTCCTTGGTGCGGCAGCTGGCTGGGACGCTATTGAGGGATTGCTTATCAATCTTCGGGAGCGGCGGTCGCCGAATGTGAGCCGGCATATTTTACCGGAATTAGCTGGCGGACTGCTCTGCTGGCCTGTTCTCGGGACAGAATTGTGCATCTCCACAAAAATAATTGTTGCGCCCAGATGCGATGTCAGATCGAGGAGAAATCGATACCATTGGAAACTAGACTCAAAGGGCTACAACATATATTAGTTTCAGATCCATCCAACAAATGGATTTAAAATAAAAATGGCTGTAACACTGTAACTACCTCTGGCTCGGAACCCAGAACACACAGGACAGAAATAGATCTGTCTGAAGATGAACTTTGACCAAAATAAAAATGGTAGATCTAGACTCTGAGAAAATTATGGGTTGAGGGGGGGATGTGAGAATCACGTATGGATTTTTTTAAATTTTTTGGAGATGACTAAGGGGGGGGGAATATAACAGCAGACTACTATCCCGCAGATTTGCAAGTTGGCAGATTGCTGGGGGAAACTAAATTACTGGGAAAAATAGTAAACGAAGGTGGAATGACATGAAATTTAGACTAGATATGGGGGATGACAGGAGGAACAAACCCTTAAAATTTCAGGTCGAACAGATCTACGGATTGAAAGATAAAATTCCGGCCTCAGCTTGCTGTCCAGTAGAGAACATACCGGAGACGGGTTGGCGGTGGTGGTGCGATGGTGGCTCGATGGCGGCGACGGCGGCGGTGCTGAGCTTCACACTCAGAAGAGGACCAGATATAGAGGTTTCTCACCTCAGAAGATCAGCCTTTTCAATTGCAAGTGGGAGGAGAGAGAGGGGGGCTCTTGAAGGCAAATGCCATTTTTTTGATTTCTTTCTCATTAATTCTATGAAATATGGAAATACAAGGCTTATATAGATATAGATAAAAGACCTAAACTATCCTTAGATCTAGGGTTAGGGAGGGGCAAATGGGGTATGGGGGATTATTCTCCCATGTGGTCAAATGGTCATAAATAAAAAATTACAACATGAATATAATATCCTATAAAGGGGGGTGCCCCTTTGAAAAAGGGGGAGAGAAATTTAAATTTCTTCCTCCCTCTCCTTGGTCCAAGTCCAAGGTGGACCATGGACCAACCTCCATGGGCCCTAGAAGCCAAGTGACTCAATGGGAGAGAGGGTGGGGTTCCCGCCGGGCCTCCATGGCCATTTGCAAAGAAACCCACTAACTCCTAGTTACTAACCCTTTGGCTTATAATGCCATACAATTGTAAACCCAATTAACCCAAGGATATAAATGTAAACTAAAGGATACAAATGTAAATAAAAAAGTTAGTGGCCTTACTTCGATGTCCCATCAGTAAAATAGTAGATCTTACACTCTTTTCGAGGTATGATCGGATCACTACTGTACTTAACAGCATGCCGCCCTGACATTCAATACGGCATATGTATATATGCTCGTTTTAAGTCATGACCTAAAGAATTTTATTTATTGGCTGTTAAACAGATTTTTCAATATTTAATTGGCACAATAGACTTTGGCTTATGGTTTCCCATCGGTAGTTTATTTGATTTGATTGCATACACCGATGTGAATTATGCCAGATGTATTGTTGATCGCAAAAGTACTAGTGGGTATTGTGAGTTTCTTGTGGGTGTCTAGTTCCATGGGTCTTCAAGAAATAACGTTCAATAGCTCTCTCAACGGCCGAGACTGAATCTGTAGCCGCCGAAAGTTGTGGAGCCCAAGTACATCGGATCCAAAATCAATTGCTTTATTTGAATGATGAAATGAAATGTGTTCCAATTTTGTGTGACAATATCAGTGCAATTAACTTGTCTAAATCCTGTTCAACATTCTAGGTCATAGCATATTGACTTTCGGCATCATTTTCTGAGAGATTATGAAGGAAAAGGGGTCTTTGAATTGAAATTCATTGACACACACATTCAGTAAGCTGATATCTTCACAAAGCCACTAAACCAGGAATATTCAGCAAAATAAGAAGAGAACTGGGCATGTGCAAGGGTGAGAGCATACATACGTAGGTTTGCACTTGGGTTAAGTGTTACATATGTAGAAAAAAAATCACTTGCATAAAGGACATATTTCCATGCATTTTCTGTGTGATTATTTCTAATTCATGTGTGTATATACACACTTGCATGCTTGAATGTAATTATACGCATTACCCCTTCTTGAAAATTTTCTAAGGCCAAATATTTCTTGATTAAATAAATGTGGACCCAGTGACCTCGGGATCTGAGGCATTTTCTGAGGGGAATAGTCAGAGAATTTTCTCAATGCCCCATCACCTCCTACTTCAGGTCATTCCCTCTCAACTACACCAAGGTAAAGGTTCAAACAACAACAACAAAAGGAAGGTTGAAGGAGACATAAAAAAGGGGGGGGGGAGGTTGAAGCAGATATAAAAAAAACAACAAAAAAAAGGAAGGTTGAAGTAGACATAAAAAAAAGGGTTGAAGGTGTTATAAAAAAAATGAAAAACGATGAAAATTAGGGCTAGGCTGACCATTTCGATCGACCGACGCCCCGAGTTCGGTCAACTGAATCCGGCGAACCGGACCGGCCAAACCCACGTCCGAACCCCTTTTATAAGGGGTTTTTCTCACCCCATCTCCTCATTCCAAGCACCACATTCACTCTCCAACCTTCTTCCCTAACCCTAGAATACCAAAACTCCACTTCTCAAGCCCAAAAATATCCTCCTTCTTCCATCCGCACAAGATCCGACTTGTTCGTCATCGTTTCGGGATGAAATCTCCCCGGCGGTCTGTGCGTCCTTGAAGCCACTCCTAGGGTTCCTGATTGTGGAGAAGAGGTTTCCACTACATTTTGGTGTGTCATCCGGTCTACATCTTCATCCCAAGGGCAGAGGCTAGCAATCTAAGGGTTTCCACCAAAGTTTTCAAGTCTTGGATGGCGCCTCGAAGAAGTTCTCGGCATCCTACCCAGGGGGAGTCGCGTGCTAGGGGAGGTGAGGCTCCAGCTCCTCCACCACATGGGGCTCTCGCACCTCCACGTACACCGCCACAGTGCCCACGACCCATACTCGACCCCCATTTGGTCGATTTTGGTAAGATGCATGAGTTCCTTCCAGATCTAAGTGCTATTTTTGAGGTTCAGAATGGTGGGGGTGATTTTGTCACAAGGTATACCAAATATTATCCCAATCTTGTACAACAGTTCTATGGAAATCTAACTGATGCGGGACGGATGACCGACTCGGGCTAGGACGTACGATCGACTCGTTGTGCGGCCAGCACTAGCACACTAAGGCAAGCCGGGCGGCTGACCACCGTGGTATTCTCCGGGTGGAGACGTCTCTCAACAGTGACTCTCTTGAGCCCGACGATCGTCCCTTGCGAGGGAAACGTGGGGATCGCGGCGATTAAGAAACCACCGTCGCCTAGGGTACTGATTCGAGTTCGGTGCTCGACTGGAGCTATGGAACGGGCGCTCACAACTCACACTCACGGTGATTTTGCAGCTAGGTAACGGCCCTATTCTCACAAACGCAGCAATATAGAAAGCACACTAAATCAGCAAATGTAGATGTCGAAACGAGCACGCACCTCCACGACTAGGCGTGGGTAAGAATTCCCAGCCAATTTCCGAACAACCCCAATACACAAATGATTAACTTTACAATTTCAGAACTGAACACCCATTCCACACAGGGAGGTATCGGGCTACAATTGATAATTTTGGGGTTGCTGGAACCCGGGTTGACGGGCCATACTCGCAGGAGGCGAGGGACGCGTGCCGGAGCCGCTCGGGTACGCTGACGGAAAGCCGACCCGGTTCTGTCCACGCTGGTCACCCTGCGCAGCGAACTTGCGGAGACCGGTACGGCCAGATCCGATACCCGATCGGAGCGCCGTTTGTTGGAGAATGTCGGCAACATGATGTAGTTTTCTCACTCCGAAGGGCGCGATCAGATATTTTCAGATCTGGGCGCAGTAATGTTTCTTCTCAGCTTCTGGTTTTGAGCTCCCAGAACGACGCAGCGACACGGTAAAATGATGGAAAAATAGCTGCCGGTGTCGGATTGAGACGTTCTTTATGGAAGATTGTTGGCGACGTCAAGAGAAAGATGTACTCTGAAGATCCCTCACAGATCTCGACCGGATGAGTCGGGGTGGACTCTGGAAGTCGGCTCTGGTTTGGGGCAGGATCTGCTCAGATCTCTTGCACGATCTCACGAGAATCGCCGCCACAAATAGCACGGTGATCAGATCGAGGTGAGATTAGCGGCAACGCGAAGATGACTCGAAATCCTACGATCTCTCTTCAGGAACCGGCTTCAGATGGCACCAGGGTTGGATTGGATAAATTAAAACACAGTCATCACCAGATCTGGGCAGCAATCAGGGACCGATCTGCGCGCCTCCACGAAACGAATTACTCTCATCGCTCACCAACTCTGATTGACGCGAAACCAGCGCTAAAATTTTCCTAACTTGCAGAGGTATCACTGGGATTTTTTTGTGGAAGAAGAAGAAAAGAGAAAGAGGGGGATACGGGGTCGAGTCACACGACCCAATTCTGTCCCATCACAGGACAGAATCAAGGGAGTCACACCCAAGGAAGAATAAGAGAATCACTCTCTTAAACACACTTTCTTTCATAAAACTTTCATTAACTTGTGCACAAACACTATACATGCCTTTAAATAGACAATGGCAAGGGGTAGAGGGGAGGGGGCTGCGTGGGATTCAAGAAGGGAGAGGGGGGTGCGCATGGATCATGACACTTGGTGAAAGGGAAAGGGAGACAAGGGGACATGGTTGCTCACCTACCTTTGAAATTCAAGGTAAAGGTGGTAGGTTGCAGCCAAGTTTTATATTTGACCAGCAGCCATTTGAATGCTCCATGTGGTAAATGAAGGTGGAAAGAAAAGAAATTCAAACAACTAGCCTAATATGATAAAATAGGGGGCGCCCCCTACTTGGGCCTCCAATTGGGCCATTTGGCCATGGCTTAAGCCCACCCCATCATTCTTGTTTAGCCCTTTCCATAGAGACCATGACTGAAGGGAGCCCATTCTAGATAGCCCCACCTAGATAGCCCATGTAGGAAGGAAGCCCAATTGGGCCATGCATGGCTTATGGATCCATCACAATGGACCAAGGCCACTCCTTTCCTAAGGAATGCTTAAGGGCCTTAACCAATTTGCCCTTTAAGAGCCTTACAACCAACCCATTATGTAAACCCAAGTAGAATGTTCATTACAAGCCTAATTTCAATGCAAAAAGAGTCCAAATTGAAGCCAAATTGTCCCTAATTTGAAGGGAAGCCGAAGTAGTCCACTTGGTGCTCCGCGTATGGCACCGTCGGTTCGCCGACGTGTCACTGATCGCCCTGGTGTCCGCACCAATTCTCCCCGGGTGGGAGAAACTCGACCCCGTCGAGTAAGGGTCGTGAAACTTGAGCTCTCCGCATGTGATCAGGGCGTTGTTCATCGTGGGGCATCCTCGCCAATGCACTAGGACGTGTTGGTAGGCTCCGTTCCTGTGATCACCTGCTCATCCAGTATACAATCTATATGCATGCGTTGAGGCTGGAAGAGTGGACTCTCGGGTGGTGTATCACTCACAATAGAGGGAGAAAGCCCAAAATTCACTAGGATCACCGCGGGTTCCAATATGCTACCAGATCTGAAACATGGAACGTCGAACTGACACCATAGTCGCCCGATAGTTCAATATCGTACGCATTCGGACCCACTTGTTTCTTGACCCGGAAAGGGTGGATATCGTGGACCTAGAGTTGCTTTCGGTCTCCGGGAGGAAACCAATCAGGTATGACCCTGATCTAGACGTACTCTCCTTTTGAAGCCACGGATATGTAGCATGCATCGGCTACCTCCTTATACGTGCTTGACTGGCCTTTTATTGAGACACGACTTATGCAAACCATATGTATGAAAGAGAACAACTAGAGAGACAAACAAACACACACACACATGACTTTAGACAAACCTATGGTTAGTCCGACCTACGCATGGACGATGGCGGACCAGGACACCCAAATGTGTGCCATGCATGCAAGGACTTCCTATCAGATGTGGGTGTGGGTGGGCTAAGAGGTTCATCACCACTACATGTAGGTAAGGCATGCCATGCTTTCCAATAATCGGACCTATTGCTATGTGGAGTTTGATTGGCCCGAGTGGGAAGAGAGTAGTAGGGGACTTCCTTGACAAAGTAGAGGGGAAGTGGTGGGTCACGAGGCCCACTAGAGAAGGGGTCGAATGGGTCAAAGAATGTGTGACCCCCCGATTCCTCCATTACATAGTCCCATGTTTGAAATTCATGAAGGTGATGGTCACCTCCATCCATCGTGGTAGATGGGACAGTGTATAGAAGGTAGGGCTCCTCCCTCGGGATAAAAGGAGTGAAGTCGGGCTCGGCCGGTAACGGGAGGAGTAGAAGAATCTCCGTGGTAACATGACCCACGGTGTACACGGAGGTAATAGACCCTAAGGTGGAATCGGTGAAGCTACGACCGGTGGGTCGGTCGAAACCTGGGGCCAACAAGTGCGTAAATGCCAACTGCCGGTCTAACCCTTTAAGAAGGTCGTCCAATGAATCCACATAGTGACTAGACCGGAAGGTGGTGTGAAATGAGTTACTTGACACTAGAGGTAGTGTGGGGTCCATGGACGGGAAGGGAGATGGGACCAAGCCATCTTTGAGCGAGCTAAGGAGTGGCTCGGCGATGAAAAGCATTCCCGTAAGAAACACGGGTGGCTTGGGCGGAGGTGGCTCCAAACAGGACGGCTCCGGATGAAGTTTGGAAGGAGAGGATGGCAACGAAGCACTCACGGGTGATGAAGGAGGGATCTCCATAATGGGGAGAGGGCTTGGGGACCCCTTAGGTGGGGCCGGGTTGGGGCTACGGGCTATGGCCACCCTAGGTGCGGGTATGGCTACCTCCTGCCTCGAAGGTGGGCAAGGGGAGACTAATGACTCAAAATAAGCGCACCTCCTATCCACCCGATCCGAAATCATTTGCACAAGTTCGGCAACGGTCCGGGTTGGAGTAGGGGTATCAGAGTGGACTCGCCCGTAATCATCCGACCTAGGCTTGGGTCTAGGCTCATCTACGTGTAGGGCTCGTTGCCTCCGACTAGGACTCACTTGGTTGGAGGTGATTGGGTAGGGTCAGTTGGAGGTGATCGGTTGGGGAACGTAGACCTTCCTAAGCTCTCTCTTCATGTCCCACCATGACTCGATGGGCCATTGCCTCCTAACCTCTCTCAAACGTGCAATGTAGTCCCACTTTTCGGTGGCCTCATGAAGAAGCCGCTCTTTGGTGAAAGAGAATTGGATTGCCTCGGACATAGTATAACACTCAAAATATGCGTCTATGGCGGCTTCCCACTTGAGGTAGTCGCTCGGGACCTTGGTTCCATAGAAGTTCGAGGCTTCGGGCCTACGGATGTGGTGGGGTTGGATTCCCCATCATTGGTGGTGTCGCCACCATTCATATGAACTAGGCGTTTGGGAACCCATGGGACTCGGGGAGCTAAGGGATGAACATGCCGACACTAGGACACGACACTAGACCGATTATGCAAGGTTGGAATGCATGCACACTAAGGACAAGACACCAAGACTCGGTACGTGGAGGAGTTAATCGATCCGAAGATCACTCGCGCAAGTGTGTGGCCTTCCCGATAGGCACAGCCTAACGTTTGGACAACACCTTTTTATATACCGGGTTATTGGAATGCAAATGCAACCTTGGACTTAAATGACCCTAGACTTAAATGACGCTCTGATACCAATTTGATGCGGGACGGATGACCGACTCGGGCTAAGACGTACGACCGACTCGTTGTGCGGCCAGCACTAGCACACTAAGGCAAGCCGGGCGACTGACCACCGTGGTATTCTCCGGGTGGAGACGTCTCTCAACAGCGACTCTCTTGAGCCCGACGATCGTCCCTTGCGAGGGAAACGTGGGGATCGCGGCGATTAAGAAACCACCGTCGCCTAGGGTACCGATTCGAGTTCGGTGCTCGACTGGAGCTATGGAACGGGCGCTCACAACTCACACTCACAGTGATTTTACAGCTAGCTAACAGCCCTATTCTCACAAACACAGCAATATAGAAAGCACACTAAATCAGCAAATGCAGATGTCGGAACGAGCACGTACCTCCACGACTAGGCGTGGGGAAGAACTCCCGGCCGATTTCCGAACAACCCCAATACACAAATGATCAACTTTACAATTTCAGAACTGAACACCCACTCCACACAGGGAGGTATCAGGCTACAATTGATAATTTTGGGGTTGCTGGAACCCGGGTTGACAGGCCACACTCGCAGGAGGCGAGGGACGCGTGCCGGAGCCGCTCGGGTACGCCGACGGAAAGCCGGCCCGGTTCTGTCCACGCTGGTCACCATGCGCAGCGAACTTGCAGAGGCCGGTACGGCCAGATCCGATACCCGATCGGAGCGCCGTTTGTTGGAGAATGTCGGCGACAGAATGTAGTTTTTTCACTCTGAAGGGCGTGATCAGATCTTTTCAGATCTGGGCGCAGTAACGTTTCTTCTCAGCTTCTGGTTTTGAGCTCCCAGAACGATGCAGCAACACGGTAAAATGATGGAAAAATAGCTGCCAGTGTCAGATTGAGACGTTCTTTGTGGGAGATTGTTGGCGACGTCAAGAGAAAGACGTACTCCAAAGATCCCTCACAGATCTCGACCGGATGAGTCGGGACGGACTCTGGAAGTAGGCTCTAGTTTGGGGCCGGATCTGCTTAGATCTCTTGCACGATCTCACAAGAATGGCCGCCACGAACAGCACGGTGATCAGATCGAGGTGAGATCAGTGGCAACGCGAAGACGACTTGAAATCCTACGATCTCTATTCGGGAACCAGCTTCAGATGGCGTCGGGGTTAGGCTGAAGAAATTAAAACATAGTCATCACCAGATCTGGGCAGCAATCAGGGACCGATCTGCACGCCTCCACGAAACGAATTACTGTCGTCGCTCACGAACTCCGATTGACGCGAAACCAACGCTTAAATTTTCCTAACTTGAGAGGTATCACTGGGATGTTTTTGTGGAAGAAGAAGATATGAGGAAGAGGGGGATACGGGGTCGAGTCACGCGACCCAATTCTGTCCCGTCACAGGACAGAATCAAGGGAGTCACACCCAAGGAAGAACAAGAGAATCACTCTCTTAAACACACTTTCTTTCATAAAACTTTCATTAGCTTGTGCACAAACACTATACATGCCTTTAAATAGACAATGGCAAGTAGAGGGGAGGGGGCTGCGTGGGATTCAAGAAGGGAGAGGGGGGTACGCATGGATCATGACACTTGGTGAAAGGGAAAGGGAGACAAGGGGACATGGTTGCTCACCTACCTTTGAAATTCAAGGTAAAGGTGGTAGGTTGCAGCCAATTTTTATATTTGACCAGCAGCCATTTGAATGCTCCATGTGGTAAATGAAGGTGGAAAGAAAAGAAATTCAAACAACTATCCTAATATGACAAAATAGGGGGCGCCCCCTACTTGGGCCTCCAATTGGGCCATTTGGCCATGGCTTAAGCCCACCCCATCATTCTTGTTTAGCCCTTTCCATAGAGACCATGAGTGAAGGGAGCCCATTCTAGATAGCCCAACCTAGATAGCCCATGTAGGAAGGAAGCCCAATTGGGCCATGCATGGCTTATGGATCCATCACAATGGACCAAGGCCACTCCTTTCCTAAGGAATGCTTAAGGGCCTTAACCAATTGGCCCTTTAAGAGCCTTACAACCAGCCCATTATGCAAACTCAAGTAGAATATTCATTACAAGCCCAATTTCAATGCAAAAAGAGTCCAAATTGAAGCCAAATTGTCCCTAATTTGAAGGGAAGCCGAAGTAGTCCACTTGGTGCTCCGCGTATGGCACCGTCGGTTCACCGATGTGTCACTGATCGCCCTGGTGTCCGCACCACTAACCATGAGAAATGAGGTTCTGTACACTGTTGTCAAAGGAGTTCAAATTCCTGTCGATCCAGAATTATTTGAGCGGGCCCTTAGAGTTTCAGCTAGGGGTGCAGATATGGTATTTGGCCATGGCCTTGTTGAGGACACCTTTATGCTAATGACCTGCACTGAGTACGTGCGTGGGGTTAGTAACTTGATCAAGTTAAATGCCAATTATTTCCCTCCACTGCAGCGCATTATGCATCATATGTTCACCACCCTCATCTATCCCAAGGGTGGAAGTCGAAATGAAGTCACTGAAGTGCATTGGTTCCTATTCTATCATGTGATGAATGGGGTGATAATAAACATGGGTCGCCTTATGACGAGTTTAGTTGGGTCCTGCTGTACCCAAAGGAGGCGATCTCTACCTTATGCATCACAACTGACTAGGGTTTTTATTTATGCTGGGATTAGCTTTGGCCGATGAAGTTTTCATTCCTGTGCGCCAAGATGATGTTTACAACAAACATAAAATGTTCACAGATTTTGGCTACTATTGGGGTCCTGATGGTGAGCTCCATAGACATGTGCGGGTTTATGGGGAAGAGTCTGAAAATGATGAAGAAGAGGAGGAAGGCCAACAGGAAGCTCAAGGGCAAGTCCCACCTCCAGTTCAGCCCGAGGAGCAGCAACCTTCTCCTCCACATGCAGATCCAAAGATGCCTCCTCCACCTCAGTTCTTTCACGGGGAGTCCTCTACTCAGGGTGCTGGACAGTCTTCTAGGGTAGATTCTGAGACTTTTGACAGTCATTTTTCTGGACTAGTAACTCGCGTTGATACCTTTGGGGAGCAACTCTCTGACTTTGGGAGTAACATTGACACCATGGGCGATATGCTTGAGTCCATGTCTGACCGGATTGATTCCTTCTCCACTGTTTCGGATAACCTATCCACTCAAATGACCACCCTGTCCACTCATATGACCACCCTCACCACCAGCCATGAAGTCTCGCCAGGCCATTGACATCATGAACATCACTCTTCTTGACATGCATCGCCATGTTAGTGTTGGTGTGCTACATGTCAATTTCGGGTCGGGTAGGCCCAATAGTTGTACGATCTTGTTCATTATTAATAAAGTGGTGTTTGAGCGTAAATATGCGATTGTGTTACTTTACGTTGTCCCTAGGATATGTGGTTGTAAAGTCAGCTCGAGATGGGATCTCGAACATGAGATTGACTTTACATGTACACATGCCTTAAACTGTTCCTGGTTGGAGGGTAATCACTCGGGGACTTTGATTACCTATTAAACCAGTACATATGATGTGTCAGTGACCAGTCTCATGGTCATTGGTGCGGGGCACCAACACATATATGTAGGTGTATGTCCTTGGAAGATGTACACTGAACTGATCCGCTATTGGATCTTCAGATGGTTGATTATACCTAATGTCAACTGAAGATCCAACTGTCTCAGTAGCATCGTTGGTCCTTTGACCTGAGACATTGATCGGATCTTACACGAGGACTGGATTGGTTTAATTACTTGGCTAAGTGACTTTAATCATAAGTCATGAGTTGCCGAGTCGTTAACCACTCCAGGATACGTGTGAAGATCGTCAATGGTCAAGAAGGGATCGCTCACTGTCGGGTATATATCAGACAGTTAATGGGTCATGACATTGACGCTCCGTTAAATCCCTGGCCAGGGTCGTATGAGTTCGTTTAGGACGGACGTCATACACTTTAAGGAGGTCATAGTCAAATGGCACGATCATGGGGTTTGACAGAAACCATACCCTCGATCGTACCAGACTCATAGAAGGAGCGAGGGATTATATCGATGCGGTAACTGTGGACTTACAGGTACGAGACATGCTGGTTTAAACCCGACGTCCTCTAGGATCACGCGGATTTGCTTGACCCAACGTGATCGAAGGTTCGGAATGAATTAAACTATTATTCGGCTCTGGTAGAAGCGAATAATACGTTTAATTTACTTCTAATTGGGAATTATAAGTTAATGGGCCTTAAACTAGAATGACTATGGGCCTAGAGGATCACACACAATGGATTCTTGGGTGACGGATTATTATTATACAAGTGTATGTATTAATTCCCTTTAATTCTTTTTGGAAAGGAGTGTAAATGGAGCTTAATACATATGTATAATAATGGGAAGGTCATATATACAATTTTGGTCCTTTGGAGGTCTTTAGAAAAGGGTCCAAATTCTATATATATGGCACATACGTGAAGCTCATTCGAGCATTCTCTTCCAACCCTTTAAGCTAATCAAGCATTAAGGCTTAAAGGAGAGGATTAGCCTCCCCCTTTCTCCCTCTTGCTCTCTCTCTCTCTCTCGAAGGTGATAGAGCCGGGGAAGGTCATGCCGGGGAGGTACCGTCGCTGCGCAAGGGTCCGTGTGGATCTGCTCTAGAGGCCGTACAGCTGTGCGGCTCGATATTCTGCATCGGGCATCACGGACAGCGTCGTTCCGCGCAAGGTGAAACACGCAACCCGTAATTAGGGTCTTAGAAACACCGATTAGAGCACACATTAAGCTTTCCATAACACCGGGATCGGGCAAATGAAATTTTTGTTATCCGTTGCGTCGCCCGTAGGTGCTGTGCGAAACCTTACAGTGGTATCAGAGCCAGGTTTACGCTCTGGTCGGTGTTTTTATTGCCGTTTAGAACCATATTTGAAAGGGGATTAAATGCTTCAATTGTTAATGCTAGAAGAGGATGTTGGACATCCCCGTTCTTCCAGGATGCTGGGCATCCCTGGAGCAAATTTTTTTTTTAAAAAAAAATTTTGCTAGACCGGTTTGGGCACACTGCGTCTTGGGCGCGGTGCGCCCAGGGCATAGTGCGCCCGCCGCGTGCGCCGGCGCACGCGGCACCCGGGGTCAGCGCCCGCGTGGGCGGCCCCGCGCGCGGAAGTTTGACCCGGATTTTTTTTAAATAAATTTTTTTTGGTGCTTTTACCCTTTTTAAATTTATTGTGCTCAAATAAATAAACATATATATAAGATATATATATGGAAATGCATAGTAAATTAAATAGAATTTTATTTCATAAGTTAAATAGAGTTATCTCAATAGTAAATGTCGAATGGTAAATTTTATTTAACTAATTTGAATTTACCGAAGTGAGATAATTACTATTTACCTTGAGATAAAATGGTAATAATTGAAGTTACTTCAGTAAATTTTAATTTTTAAATTTTCAATTATTAGATAATTAGAAAATTCAAACTTTGAATTTTATTGATGTTAAATGTGAAAAATTCAATTATTTGAATTTTAATTATTAGATAATTGTTAAATTCAAATTTTGAATTTTAGAAAATTAATAAATGAGGATAATTACATTATTTTAAATTTATTTTCAAACAAAATTATTGGATAATTAGTTTGAATTTAAATTTAAATTATTAACATGTTTAAATTTTGAATTTAAATTTGATTATTGGATAATTAAATTTAAATTTAAATTTAATTAATTATCTCAATTACATGCCCCTGTAGAAAATGATGGTTCTTTACGTGCTCTACTTTATTTACCTTGCATTGGCCTGCTTGTGTGTTTAATTTTAGTTAATCATGCTTTGATTTTAAAATTAAACAAAGCTGGCCTGTTTTTGTTTACACATCCCATTTTTAAATTCAAAAGTAAGGATTATTTTCAGAAAATAACAATTGATTGATTTTATTTGAATGGGTTGGCAAGTGATCATGGACTTGGATTAATGTAATTAATTGGGGTCTGCGAACCTCCTTTCTCTCTCTGCTAAAATTTCAATGTACTTCTATCTTCCTCCGTTGTTGTACTCGCCCTAAGGGCTGCTGGAATTTGAGTCACATGTAATTTAATTTTTCTGGCCTGCGTGCCGTGTAAAAGTTGTAATTGATGCGGCATCAGAGTTTGAAAGCGCGGAGCACACCCGACGAGGACGATCCAGCTGCTTCGGAAGCGGGCCGGATGTCTTAGTTACATTAGGGTTAAAGTCCATGATCACTTGCGTTTAAATTTGCATTGGATGCATTTACTTTGTGCAAACTATTAGGTACGGTAAATATATTGGATATATTTAAATTACCACCTAGGGTGAGATCAAGATAAAATTAAATTCCCTCGCGATTAAATTTTAGATCTGGTAAGCGTGGCTCTAGGAGTCGTCGTGGCCCTCCATCATTATGGAGTGAATGAACGTCTTCATTTCATAGATTTGTTGTGCTTTCCACAAGGTCCATGAGTTTGGGGGCGGGATTAAACTCCAAGGCTCGGCCTCAATGGGGTGAGGAATTGAACTCGGCCTTGTTGTGCTTTCCACAAGGGTCGGGTCATGAACTCATTGCTATGTAGTAATGATGGTTAGATCTAACCGAGAATATCCTTTGTTGTGCTTTCCACAAGGGGATGATTTCTCGGGGGCCGAATATCGGATATTGCATTAGATGCAAGTGCTTGTTGACTGCCCTTGAGATGGTGTATGGCTTGTTGTGCTTTCCACAAGGTCATACATCAGTCTCGTTGGGATTCCGACCCACTAGGTTGATCTCGCTGATCTCCCGTTCTATATACTGAGGGTTATATAGTCCGATCGAAAAATAGTGGGACTAACTAAGATAGAAAACCACATCTAAGTTAGAATTTGAACACATGCTAAGTTGTCTTTTATTTCTTATCCAGATTATAATGTCGTCGTCCAACCCCCTCCGCGGCATCTTGGATGCAAATAGATTAACTGGACCGAACTACTCGGATTGGCTGCGTAATCTACGCATAGTCCTTACCGCCGAAAAGATTACGTACGTGTTGGACACGGTTCATTCTGAGCCAGCTCCTGATGCTGACGAGGGCGAGTTACTCGCTTATGCCAAGTGGTCTGAGGACTCATCCCTAGCCCAATGTTACATGTTGGCCTCTATGGCTCCCGAGCTGCAGAGGCAATTTGAAAAGACTGATTGTAGAAGTATACTTCTCAATCTACGCCAGCTCTTCGGGGAGCAGGGTAGGATTGAGAGATATGACATCTCCAAAAGGCTTTTTAGGACACGGATGTCTGAGGGTTCATCAGTACAGGCCCATGTACTGAAAATAATGGAGTGGATTGAAAGACTCAATGCATTGGGGTTCAAGTTGGATCTTGTACTATGCATTGATCTTATACTCCAGTCATTGCCCGATTCCTTTTCTTCCTTCATCATGAACTTTAACATGAACATGATTGAAGCAACTCTCCAAGAGCTGCTCAATATGTTAAAGAGTGCTGAAGGAACCATGCAGAAAGATAAATCATCTTCGTCTGTAATGATTGTTGGCCGGGCCAACAAGAAAAGGAAGGCCTCTCAAATATCCACCACAAGTAACAAAGGGAAGGGAAAGAAAAAGGCCACGGGTAAGCAATTCATCAAAGTTGACAAAGGGAAGGGCGAGAAGAATGAAAAGGAAGACAAATGTTTTCGATGCGGGGAAACTGGGCATTGGAAAAGGAATTGCAAGGCAATTCTAAATGAAGGTATTTTTGTCATAGACCTTAATTTGTCATATATGGAATCCACATCATGGGTATTGGATACTGGATGTGCATCTCATATCTGCAATTCTGTGCAGGTGTTGGCAAATAGAAGGCGATTGGGCAAAAAGGAGATTGAACTGAGGATGGGTAATGGAGCTTTAGTTCCTGCCAAAGCTGTCGGGACTGCATGCCTCAGTTTACCTTCAGGAGTCATTCTGGAGCTGAATGACTGTTATTATGTTCCTAATATTATTAAGCACATTATTTCAATCTCTGGTATGTATAACATTGGATATACATTGGCTTTTAATAGCATTGGGTGCTCTATAATGAATAATGGTTTGGTTATAGCCAATGGTTCATTAGTCAATGGTCTATATGTATTAGATACACGTTCTGATGTTATGCAAGTTTTCAATGCTGATGAAGTGAATTCTGCATATCTATGGCATTGCAGACTTGGTCATGTAGGTGAGAGAAGAGTCTCTCACTTACACTCAAATGGGTATTTGAATTCGTTCGAATACAAGCCATTTGATACCTGTGAGTCGTGTCTCATGGGGAAAATGACCAAGGCTCCCTTTGGTGGACATGGTGAGAGGGCTGTTGACCTTCTCGAGCTCATACACTCGGATGTGTGTGGACCCATGTCCATAGAAGTAAAAGGAGGTTATCTCTATTTCATTTCTTTTATTGATGACTTCTCTAGATATGGCTATGTGTATTTAATGAGACATAAGTCACAAGCCTTTGAGAAGTTTAAGGAATACAAGAATGAAGAAGAGAAACAGACTGGCAAAAGTATTAAGGCTCTTCGATCGGATCGAGGAGGTGAATACTTAAGCCATGAATTCACTTCTTATTTTAAAGATAATGGAATAGTTTCTCAGTGGACTCCACCGTATACACCACAGCACAATGGTGTATCCGAAAGGAGAAACATGACCTTGTTAGACATGGTCCGATCCATGATGTCTATGTCAGGACTACCCTTGTCTCTCTGGGGCTATGCGTTAGAGACTGCGGCTTGTTTATTGAATATGATATCAAGTAAATCAGTTCCTTCTATACCATATGAGATATGGAAGGGCAGAAAACCAAATTTTAATCACATTAAAATTTGGGGGTGTCCTGTCCATGTAAAGAAGAACGATAGTGATAAGCTTGAGTCGAGAACCGATAAGTGTAGGTTTGTGGGATATCCAAAGGAGACGTTTGGATATTATTTCTATCACCATTCTGAGCAAAGGGTCTTAGTGGCCAAGAGAGCTATATTTCTGGAAAGAGAATATCTACTCCAGAAAAATAGTGGGAGCCAGATAGAATTGGACGAAGTCCAAGAACCACAACCCATAGACACAAACTCATTAGATGAGACTGTATCGGTTGATCCTATTCAAAGTGAAACGCTGACACTACGGAGATCTGGTAGACTACCGAGAGAACCTGAGAGATATGTTGGACATGTCTCAGAGGGGTCCTCTAAGGTATGTATCGATGAGGATGATGATCCTCAGTCGTACCAGCAGGCGATCCGAAGTGTAGACTCCGAGAAATGGCAAGAGGCAATGGATTCAGAGATCCAGTCCATGTATACCAATAAAGTTTGGAATTTAGTTGATGTACCCGAAGGGAAGGTCCCTATCGGCTGTAAATGGATTTTCAAAAGGAAAATCGGTGCAGATGGACAGGTTGACACATACAAGGCTAGACTAGTGGCAAAATGATATCGTCAAAGGCAAGGCATTGACTATGACGAGACTTTTTCGCCGGTAGCCATGGTTAAGTCAATCAGAATCCTCCTTGCCATTGCTGGATACATGGATTATGAGATCTGACAAATGGATGTGAAGACATCTTTTCTTAATGAAAATCTGTCAGAAGAGGTGTACATGGTACAGCCTGAAGGATTCACCTCCAAGCTACATCCTAATAAGGTATGCAAACTTCAAAGGTCCATTTATGGATTAAAGCAGGCATCTAGAAGCTGGAACTTAAGATTTGACGAGACTGTCAAATCTTTCAACTTCATTCGGAATGAAGATGAACCCTGTGTTTACAAGAAGGTCAGTGGGAGCTCTGTGACATTCTTGGTCCTTTATGTTGATGACATCTTACTCATTGGGAATGATGTAGAGATGTTGACATCAACCAAGTCTTGGTTGTCCAAGACTTTCTCCATGAAGGATTTGGGAGAAGCATCATATGTGCTGGGCATAAGGATCTATCGAGATAGATCTAAAAGGATGCTGGGACTATCCCAATCCATGTACATAGACACTATCCTCAAAAGGTTTAGGATGGAAAATTCCAAGAGAGGTCTCATTCCCATGAGACATGGAATTTGCCTATCTAAGGGGATGAGTCCTAAAACTTCTGAGGAGGTGGCACACATGAATAAGGTACCCTATGCTTCGGCGATAGGGTCAATCATGTATGCAATGCTATGTACACGGCCTGATGTTGCCAATGCTTTAAGCATTGTCAGTAGATATCAGGTAAATCCAGGCGAAGAGCACTGGAAGGCAGTAAAGGGTATCCTTAAGTACCTGCGAAGGGCTAAGGATCTTTTTCTGCTTTATGGAGGAGAGGACCTACAACTTAGAGCTTACACAGATTCTAGTTTCCAGTCAGATCCAGATGACTGCAAATCCATGTCTGGATTTGTATTCATGTTGAATGGAGGGGCAGTTAGTTGGAGAAGCTCCAAGCAAGATACGACTGCAGATTCGACGATGGAGGCAAAATATATTGCTGCAGCTGAAGCTGCTAAGTAAGCCATCTGGATGAAGAAATTCATCTTGGAACTTGGCGTAGTTTCCGAGATATCAGCTCCCATCCCATTATTTTGTGATAATAATGGGGCCATCGCTGAGGCGAAGGAACCGATATCTCACCAAAGGTCAAAGCATATTCTCAGGAGCTTTCACCTTATTCGGGAGATTGTTGATTGTGGAGATGTGGCGGTAGAGCGTGTACCGTCAGAAGATAACATAGCAGATCCACTGACTAAGCCTTTGACACAGACTGTGTTTTAGCGTCATCGGGATAAGATGGGCCTCAAAGTTGTGGGCAATTGGCTGTAGTTCAAGTGGGAGATTGTTAGTGTTGGTGTGCTACAGGCCAATTTCGGGTCGGGTAGGCCCAATAGTTGTACGATCTTATTCATTATTAATAAAGTGGTGTTTGAGCATAAATATGCGATTGTGTTACTTTACGTTATTCCTAGGATATGTGGTTGTAAAGTCAGCTCGAGATGGGATCTCGAACATGAGATTGACTTTACATGTACACATGCCTTAAACTGTTACTGGTTGGAGGGTAATCACTCGGGGACTTTGATTACATATTAAACCAGTACATATGATGTGTCAGTGACCAGTCTCATAGTCATTGGTGCGGGGCACCAACACATATATGTAGGTGTATGTCCTTGGAGGATGTACACTGAACTGATCCGCTATTGGATCTTCAGATGGTTGATTATACCTAATGTCAACTGAAGATCCAACTGTCTCAGTAGCATCGTTGGTCCTTTGACTTGAGATATTGATCGGATCTTACACGAGGACTGGATTGATTTAATTGCTTGGCTAAGTGACTTTAACCATAAGTCATGAGTTGCCGAGTCGTTAACCACTCCAGGATACGTGTGAAGATCGTCAATGGTCAAGAAGGGATCGCTCACTGTCGGGTATATATCAGACAGTTAATGGGTCATGACATTGACGCTCCGTTAAATCCCTGGCTAGGGTCGTATGAGTTCGTTTAGGACGGACGTCATACACTTTAAGGAGGTCATAGTCAAATGGCACGATCATGGGGTTTGACAGAAACCATACCCTCGATCGTACCAGACTCATAGAAAGAGCGAATGATTATATCGATGCGGTAACTGTAGATTTACAGGTACCAGACATGCTGGTTTAAACCCGGCGTCCTCTAGGATCACGCTGATTTGCTTGACCCAACGTGATCGAAGGTTCGGAATGAATTAAACTATTATTCGGCTCTGGTAGAAGCGAATAATACGTTTAATTTACTTCTAATTGGGAATTAGAAGTTAATGGGCCTTAAACTAGAATGACTATGGGCCTAGAGGATCACACACAATGGATTCTTGGGTGACGGATTATTAATTATTATACAAGTGTATGTATTAATTCCCTTTAATTCCTTTTGGAAAGGAGTGTAAATGGGGCTTAATACATATGTATAATAATGGAAAGGTCATATATACAATTTTAGTCTTTTGGAGGTCTTTAGAAAAGGGTCCAAATTCTATATATATGGCACATACGTGAAGCTCATTCGAGCCTTCTCTTCCAACCCTTTAAGCTAATCAAGCATTAAGGCTTAAAGGAGAGGATTAGCCTCCCCCTTTCTCCCTCTTGCTCTCTCTCTCTCTCGAAGGTGATAGAGCCGGGGAAGGTCGTGCCGGGGAGGTACCGTCGCTGCGCAAGGGTCCGTGTGGATCTGCTCTAGAGGCCGTACAGCTGTGCGGCTCGATATTCTGCATCGGGCATCGCGGACAGCGTCGTTCCGCGCAAGGTGAAATACGCAACCCGTAATTAGGGTCTTAGAAACACCGATTAGAGCACACATTAAGCTTTGCATAACACCGGGATCGGACAAATAAAATTTTTGTTATCCGCTGCGTCACCCGTAGGTGCTGTGCGAAACCTTACACGCCATGATCTGGCTCGTGACAATACCCTTGCCAATGTTCTGCACCGTCTTCAGTATCAAGATAACACTCTTGATGATATCCGCCGCCGTCTTCCTTCGCCTCCAGCTGAACCTTCTCATGATGATGGTGCCCCAGAGGACTCAGCTCCTCCTCCTTAGTTGTTGCTTCCACGGTCTTCAGTTTCACCATGGTCTACCTTTTCTTGTATCCCCTCCCCTCTTTTGATGATGCCAAAGGGGGAGAAGTTGCTAGTCTAGGTTTATATAAGTTATGCATGTGTTGAATGCGTGTATGCATGTTTGTGAGTGTCATTTGAATTAGTTTGAGTCTTTTGCATTAGTTGAGTCTTTTGCATTGTGAGTCATTGTCCATGTAATATGTACTGAACTTGGAATTAACGAAATACACTTGTTATTGGACATACAAGGCTCTTGCCACTCATTTCCTCTCAATCTAGCAAATATGTTTGAATGACTTGTGTTGGCTTGAATGGTTTGAATGATGCAGATTATTAGATTATTAACTCTCCATGGGTTTTATGTATATCAAATGGTGTTGGATAAAAGGCAGGCCATCCCGTCTGAAATCCCTCACTATGCGTGAGTGTAAACGCCGCCACGTACAAGAACCATGTGGCAGCTTGCAAGCATATAATGTGTTGATTTCAGGGTTCCAAATTTGTTTTAAGGCACGCTAATGCTTTTTATGTTTTAGAGTTTTGTCATCATCAAAAAGGGGGAGATTGTTGAGTCTCTAAGTGATTTTGATGATAACAAAACCCCGGACGTGCCTTCCGTCTCGTGCCGTGCATATTTGATCAAGAGCGAACTCAGAATGTATTTGAGGCTTTGGTGTGTTAGTGTTTTTGGTAATAACAAAACTCTCCTTTAGTTGAGGCTGATGATATCAAAACCTTGGAATGTCAAATGGCTTAGCACCGTTTAATTTCAAAAGTGCAAGCACATGTACGCTCTCAAAGCCATTTCCATCACAAGCTAATGCATAAACGAATCATGCCTCACAATGCCCAGAACAAGTCAAATAAACTCAAATTGAATGGAACAAAATGAGGACACAAAGTATTTTGTATGTGGATATGATGTATGGGATAAACGAATCTATTTTGCAGGAATTCCAAAGTTCGGTCGACCAACTTGCTTGGTTCGGTCGACCAATCCTTCCAGCACCCAGGACTATGTAAAATTATAGAGTTCGGTCGACCAACGGCCCAGGATCGATCGACCGAACTTCCCAGCGCTGAAAGGTTCAGGAAGTTACAGAGTTCGGTCGACCAACCGGACATATTGGTCGACAGAACCCTTCGAGGCAGCTTTTGTTGACTTTGTTTCTTCAACGTGTTCAAAGCCTCTCTTGTGGACTTTTGGGTTCTAAAGCCACCAGACATGCCTAAACTCGTGGATCTGTGTTTTGGCATGTCTCTTGACCAACCCAAGACTTATAAAAACATCTCTTAGGAGAAACAAACCCTAATGATCTAAATGAGAAAAAGGGAAGGCCATCAAGGGAGAAGGAAAGCTCTACCAAAGCTCTGTGAACAGTGATTAGTCCACAAATTCTTCATCCAAGATCAAGCTTTTCAAGATCAAGCTAAGGTAAATCAAGTGGAAATCAAGTGGAGATTCAAGCTTCATTCAAGATCTATATTATATATTCAGGGGGAGCCTAAATCAGAAGTTCTTCTTTTGTGTTTCATTCTCTAAAGTGTTTTGTGCTTCAAGTTTATGTTCCTTGTAATATGTAAACATCCGTGTGTGTGGATCGACTCAGATCTGTGGTTGTATGTGCTCTTTCGTTCAGATCCGTGTGTGTACGTGGATCTCTTTAGATCTGCATGTGTGTTGTGAATCTATCCAGATCCGGGTGTTCGTGTGTGTTGAGTGTTGCATCTGTTGTAGTGTGTGTGTGTTGTTGATCCGGTCGTCGGATCGTGTTGGAAACTCCATTTCCGTGTGTGTGTCTGTTGGGGTCTATTCCCCGTGTGTGTGCAGGCGTCGACCAGCGTGTTGTTGGAGTTTGGCTCCGTGTTGGGGATTTATCCCCGTGCTGATTTTTCAGCAGTGAAGCCTCACCGGATTTTGGTGAGGGGTGGACGTAGGTTGCCAGCGTTGCATCCGAACCATCTTAAAATTGCTGTCTATTGTGTGGTTTGGATCATTTCTTCTACCCCCATTCTATGTGATCGTTTGTGTTTATTACTCTTCCGCGTTTGATCTTTTAGATCTAACATAATCGATCATTTCAGTAATAGATCTTTGGTATATCGAAAGGTGGGTTTGAATTGACAAGGCCAATCTTGCCTCAGGACGAAAACACCTTGTGTGAGCATGATCTTTGGATTCATACCCCCGCCTAATACCGAAGAGCTATCGTGGTGATTGAATTTGATAGATCAAATCGGCTTTGTTACTGATCTGATTTTTTAAGTTGCTTTTTCTTCACATCTGTTTAAATCGAGTAAAAGTTTCGTAAAATTTATAATCATCCAATTCACCCCACCTCTTGGGTGTCATTGATCGCGGGACTTCATATATACTCTCATGAAATTTAGTTTTGTCAAATATACCTCTCATCTAAATATATTATCTTGAATATCCTCGAAATATGAGTAATATCACGATTATGTTCTCGCCGTAACTCTCGTATGTTTAATCCGAGTTAAATGTGAGTTAAAGAGTAAGATTTTTGTATATATATATCTATGTAAAATTCGATTATGTCAGATATATCTTATATCTAATGACCGTAAATAGTATATTTTACGGAATATTCTCTTTTCGTCGATGACATTAAACTAAATGATATAATTATAATATTTTTATCTAAATGAAAGATATTCACGATAATATACTCAGACGAGGGATATATTTGATAAAATTAAATTTTATAAGAATATATATGTAAAAATCTCAAAAAAAATTGAGCGACCTCCATGTCAAACTATATTGGTCTGTCGACCACTCGGACGGAGATATCAGGTGCCCAGTGGTGCCTCTTTATTAAATTTCTAATTTAGGCATGATTTTTCTACATTTTATATGGTTTGGGTGTTGCGACGAGATGCGTGGAGTGGGCTGGTTAGTTTTGGCTAAGCATCTGCGATGAAAATAATTAGCTGGTTAATTATAAAAGGTGCGTGCCCGCGGTGGTGGGGGAAGTGCCACCCTGCTGATAAATAGGTTGCTTGTAAAAGGTGGGTGGATCGGTCAATGAAAAATTAAGGAGGTGTTTGATTACAATATCAAACATCTCTGTTAGTATCAATTTCAATGTTGTTATTGATAGAAGATGTTTGGTTAAGCTCTATTAATTTTAATAAATTAAGGAGGTGTTTGATTACAATATCGATCATCTCTATTTATATCAATTTCAATGTTGACATTGATAGAAGATAAGATGTTGGTTAAGCTCTATTAATTTTAATATTGAAATTGATATTAATAGAGGTGTTTGATTACAATATCAAGCATCTCTGTTAATGTCAATTTCATTGTTGACATTGATAGACGATGTTGGTTAAGCTCTATAATTAATATCAATATATACTATCACAGAGAAAATAGTGCAGTGTTGTACTAAATTTAATATAAATCCATACTTGCATTAAAATTGATACAAATTTAATTGTGAGAGTTCAAAAATAACTTCCTCTCCCGTTTCTCAAAATCTTATTTTATCATCTCCTTCAATTGCCATCTATTGATATTTTATACTCTAAAAATATTAATATCAAAACTAATATTATTTAAAGATTAATTCTCCACCCAAACAGTACTAGTTTGCAAGTCAGGGAGAAAATGACAAAGAAAACGAAATAAGGTGAGCTAGATTTTTTTCACACATATATAAGAGAGAGAGAGAGAGATGGAAAAATATTAAATTTAGAGTTTTTGGATGGAAAAATATTAAATTTAGAGTTTTTAAATAAATCATTAGCAAAAGTGAAATTTCAAAAAAAATCATGTCTGAATTGATATTAGAAGAGATATCATTATTTTTATGAAATGTTGCAAAAATGATGTTGCGCTTAGTTTCCGTTGACAAGACTATGAAGATTTCACAAATAAATATTATTTTTGTTAAATATTCGAACTCTAACTTAAAGTCTAGGCGTTGAGTTTTGAGAGAATCTTCGACAAATAAATGGGGAGGCGTTCACAAATTATCCAATGCGAGACTAAAGCTCAGCACCCCCCTCAATTATTCAATGTGGGACTAAATCTTAACACCACCGGACGCCGAACGTGAATGGTTATGATATGAGTGGTGCCCACTGAACCCGAATGGTTACGTTAAACCCAAATCATTACGGTATGAATGGCACAATTGAATTGGTGGAGTGGAGTTTGAGAAAATCTAGGTAGGATACTATATGGCCCTGTTTGATATAAAATCGACGGATATTCGCCGGTTGCTTATCTGCGTGGTTAGCATGGTTAGTGTATTCCATCGTTTAGGTGGAAAACGTAACTTAGATAAAGTGGCATTGTTGCAACAAAAACAAGAGCATTTAATGCTCTTCCCCACACGTTAATTCCACATTCCATCAAAGTGGGAGCATGGCATCACCGGCGAATAAGGCTCGTGACCGGTGAATATGCTACCATATTCAGTGGTATTCGCCGATCAAACATGGCCTATATGTTAAAGACTCGAACTCTAACTCAAAACTTAGACATTGAGTCGAGAGAATTCTCAACATATAAAAAAGAAGACGCACACAAATGATCCAACATGAGACTAAACCTCAACAATTTTCATTAATTGGTCATCCTACGATGAAAATACCTTTGTTCAGAGGAGAAATAGATTGCAACTTATGTTTCTATACTTATGAAGGGATCATCATATGCATGGAGAGTTGGGCGTGCCAATCGGGCTTCCCGACAAATCAAATTCTCTACCCTCTTTGCTTTGCATATATATATATATATAGAGAGAGAGGGTTGGGAGAGAGGAGAGAGAAAGAGAGAGAGTGAGGCATTCGATGGGACTTCCCCATTGACAATCCACCTAGTAGGTGGGGGGTTCTTAGAGAGAGAGAGTGGGGAGAGAGGGGAGGTGCTGACAACCCACCCAATAGGGGAGAAAGAGAGAGAGACATCGGAGGAGACTTCCCCCTCCAACATCGGGGACCCACCCAACGGGGGGTGGGTTGCACAAAAGAGAGAGAGAGAGAGAGACCTGATGGGAGAGAGTGAGAGAGAGGAGAGAGAGGGGGAGGTGTCGAAGTGGACTTACCCCTCCGTGCTGACAACCCACCTAGTGAGGGGCTGATTGCACACACACGCATAAAGAGAGAGAGAGAGAGATCAGATGGGACTTCACTCTGGCACTGCCAATCCACCCAACTGGTGGTGAGTTGTGCGGAGAGAGAGAGGGAGAGAGAGATGATAAGGAGCGATTGTGATTTCATCTCAACTGCTACTTGCTCCTCCTCTTCCATGGCCGCCAACAATCTAGATAGATCTTACCCCCATATCGACGATGGGGAGCGAGGGACGGGGGAAGTTTAAGGAGTAGGTGTCACCATGGTGATCCATGACCTTTCGAGGGTGGAGGTAGTAGGTAGTGATAGCGAGGCCGTGAGCGGCGAGGTGAGGTCCCTCTCACGTGGACCCCTTCTGTAAACAAAGAAGAGTGATGAGGAGGGAGATGGTTGGGTCATCTATGGTGATGACTGTGAGAATTATCATGTTTTCATAGGTCTAGTTAATGATAACTATAGCGGCAGGAAAATGGTTCCTAGGCCACGTACCACCTTCTCTATTTATTTGTTGGGAAATTCATCTCGTGTCCGTGGATGCCTGCACACACCAAGAAATCAGAAGGGCGTCAGAAGGAGTCCCGGGTGTTACCCCAGGGGACAACCCTCCGATACTTAAGTCAGCAAGAGATTAATGAGCAAATAGAGAGAAGTAGGGGCCGTAGTCGTCGATCTAGGAGGCGGGTAGATCCTTTGCACGCGTGCTCGCAGCTCCCAGCGGGCTCTTAGAGAGTGCTCGCTGGGTGGTAAGGCCGCGTAGGAGGGAGAAGCGCTCTGGATGTAGCAGACGTCCCTCTCGTCGTGGTAGCTAGTCGAGTTGCTCTCTTCTCAGTAGGAAGCTCTGGGGCAGGAGTATGCTCTTGCTTAGTAGCGTAGGGTTTTCAGTAGAAGAATCTACCGTGCTCTTCTCTTCTGTCAATGTCCCTTTTATATGGGTTGTCCTGGAGCAAGGGCCTCATCCCTTGATAGGGAAGGGTCCGTTTAGTTGGAGTAACGTTCCCCGCTATGTTGGCAGGAGTTGCCCATTGGAGGGCGATAGCCCCGGCGTCGGCCGTTCCCTCGGTGAGTCTTACGGCACTCATAGAGCGTGCTCGCCCGTTACGGGGTCAAGGCTGGCGTCGTGGGGGCAACGGTCGGTCGTCGGAGTGTCCTCCGGAGAGAACTGCGCTTGGGCCGGCCTCATCGGTGTCGTGGAATCCGATGCCTTGTTAGGCCGGTCATCTTCTTATTGGGCCGAACATGTACGTCCGTTCCTTGCTTGGGCCTAGCGCGTCCAAACCTCAATGGGCCGCGCGTGCGTGGGCCATTTCTGGGTCAAACCAGATTTACCCTCCTCACTTCCCCCATACTCTTAATTGTTGAGCACTCGTAGGGGACTGAGAGTAGCCCAAGAGAGGGTTCTTCTAGAGGGGGTGATCCGAAGATGATTTCCTCGTACGGCGGGAGTTGGTAGCTTCGAGGGCTGCTTGACGCGCAAGGTGCCTCTGGCGGTGGCAGAAGCCACGTTGGCAATGATGACTCCGGGTCTTATCTTGTTCGAGGGATGTGGGCTCAGAACGGTCGCCTGGCCTCGGCAGTCGTACCACCATAGCAGTCGACGTCTCTTCACTTGACCCTGAGGGGATGCAACCGTCGAATTGTCATGGGCGGTTTATAAGGAGCGTCGAGGGGGCCCTCGCGAACCATACCCACATCCCGCTGGTCATCGCACTCCGTCGTAGGCATCTTCCTCCCCTTTGCCTGGTGAGGATCCTCTTTTCTCTGTTCTTCTTTTCTTCGGTAGCGATGCGTCCGTGTAGGAGAGCTCTCACTGTCGAATCTTCCTCTTCGGAGGATACGCCTCAAGGTTGGGGCGGTGTGCTGAGCACTTCAGGTGTGGGCACCAGCCGGCCCGATTCCCAGCCCCTAGTGGCTTATAGGGTATTCCATGGCTTGCGGGAGACCTTCCAGATCCCCCCCGAGTACGACATTGTCTTCCCCGCCGCGGGAGATGACATAACGAGTCATCCTTCTGGCGGGATCATGATCCCTGTGGCCTCCTTCCAGGCGGGTCTTCGTATTCCGGTCCACCCTTTCATTGGAGCCGTCCTCCACCATTACGGGCAGAATCCTGGGGGAATAACCCTCAATTAGTACAATATCCTCTGCGGGTTTGTCTATGCTTGTCGTAGAGCGTCGATGGCGCCGAGTGTCGACTTATTCCGGCAGTTCTTTCTTCTTTAGAGTTGCCCGTCCGACACCTATTTCGCCTACTTCAAGGCCCGTACTCGTGACCATTTTATCTCTGTCTCCCGTACCGCGTCCAACCGCAAGGGGTGGGTGGAGTGATATGTTTACATGATCAAGTCGAAGGACTGGGAGAGAGCCTCTGATGGCTGGATGCGGGGTGGCTTTCCCCGCCCTTGGCGCGATTTGAAGCCTTCTCTGAACGCCGAGGGTCACCGGGATCTGAAGGCAGTTTCTCGGTATCCTCTCATTGATGCAGACCATGTCTTGACCCCGGCGCTGCTTCGAGAGCTAAAGTTGTGTCATCTGTTGCCGCAGGGTACTGGTCTTGTTCCCCGTAGGGATGTGGTAGTGGTGGCTGATGCTCGACTAACTTCATCCTTGCTTCCAGGGGCGGTTGAAGAGCAGGGGTGGACCCCTGATATCGTTCGGCTGCCGCGGCTTGCTCCTCACCCCGTGGATCACGTCACTCCAGGAACCGGCCAGGTGTCGGTCGTCGCCCCCCCTGTCCAAGTTTCTTTCACCTCGGGGAGGTTGCAGTACCCGACCCCTGTCGGCATTCCTCTGGTGCGTTCGCCCGAGGCATCGGTGGCCAGTGGAGGGCCTAGCCTTCGACGAAGTTCCCCCGAGGCCACTTCGAGTGCTCCCGACGAGGAGTCCGCCATGGCCGGTGGTGGTCGGGCTTGTCCGACCGAGGATGAGTTGGCAGAGATGGATAATCGCCGCCGGTCGAGGAAGAGGGGGAGAGACTCGACTCCGGGCAGGAGCAGGGCTCCTCCTCCGTCCGGGGTGCCTCCCCCCAATGTTCGCCTACCGTCGTCGCCTATGGTGTCGGCGGCTGCTGCCCCGGCGCCCGTCCCCGGCGGACGTGGGCGTGAAAGGGGCAAGGCCCCTGCCGTTGTTGAAGTTGACCCTCTTCCTTCGCAGAGGGCTCCTCTGCGCGGTCAGTCCCCACAGCCCGAGGACTCGCCGGCGGGGGCGCCTGGTGTCCCAGGCATCGTCGACCGCATGCTGCGGAGTGCTCGCTGGCATGAGCACGTTGGGGAGCTGGGTCCTGGTGTCGTGGACGAGTTGACGGCTGTTGCCGCGAGGAGCATGTGCCTGGTTGTCAGCGTCTTCGGGCTATGGAGGCACCGTTTCTTGGGTGCTGCGTGTGAGCTGGAGATCAGGCGGGCCCTGCAGGCGGGGGCCGAAGGGTGTTGGAAGGAGTCCGAGGCTGCGAACGTCAGACTTCAGAAGCAGCTGTCCTAGCTGGAGTCGTCGCTGACGGGGATGGAGCGCGACCGGGATGCTTTCTGGACGCAGGCTGATGCGGCCAGCGAGCGTGCAGCCAAGCTGGAGGTGGAGGCCCGAGCCATGAAGGCCCACGGCTAGGAGATCGAGGCAGAGCTCTCCAAGCTACACATGTCTTTGTCCTCGGCCAGCAAGGAGGTTGTGGAGGCCTTTCGTCTCTCCTCGGCTTACAGGGCCGTGCTGACGGAGGCAGCCCTGGAGTACTACGGGCCGACACGTGACCGTGGCTTCCGGGAGGACTGGAGTGCTGCTGTGAGGGCCACAGCTGAGCACTTCGACCTCAAGGCCCCGGTTCTGCCTCCTCCTTCAAATCCGTACGGCTCGGAGGCCGATGACGAGGAAGAGGGGCCTGACCCCGTAGAGGCGGGCGTCGAGCGGCCGGTGTCGAGAGCGGGCGAATGAGCCCCCGCCGAGGTCGCTGCGGTGGACTTGAGTTGTAACGACCCGAGAATCCGATTACCGGGAAGGCCCGATAACCCGAGACTCGCACCGCCACCCACGAGCCCGAAGACTCGGAAGGGTTAAAAGGATGGTGTGGAAACTACACAAGCATCACAAATAATTGCAGAAATTAAACAGTTATGATATTAAGCAGGAAATGAATTAACATTTTACATGGTCCACAATAAAATAACAACAACAGCAACAGTAGTCCACGACTAGTACAGTGACAAGAAAGAAAAGTACAGCTACACGGGGCATCTCCCGGCTCTGACCTCTGGCACTACCTCTGGGCACCCGCACCACGCTTCCGCTGCGCTCCAGACACGCTCCCCGAAGGTGGCGCCTCACCTGAAACACGGTGAAAACACGCAGGGAATGAGTCTCGGAACAAGACTCAGTAGGGATCACTCGAACCCTACCTCGAAAAACGAGAAACCACTACTCTAGCGGTAGAAAGGTACCTCGGAAAGGAAAGCCCTGTACTCTACAGAACTAGACCCTAACGGCACGCAAACCGACACACGTGCCACGGTACGAGAAGACCGAAACTCAACGGTCGAACCGTCAAAACCCGAAGGTCGGAAACACACGACTGACAGTCTGACACTCCGTACTCAACAGGAGTACCACCCACTAGAAGCACAGCCGGTAGCGTCCCCTGACGTCTTACACCGCACCGCAGGTGAACCGCCTGACATGGTAGGTCCTACCCGAGGCGCAAACACCGTACAAGTAACTACAACAAGTGACTAGCTGGGGTCACGCCCGTCGACGTGGGTCCAACCGCCCCCAACCACGTGTGCACACACAGACCGCGCGTCCCTGGTCTGGCCCTCTGACCGGTTTTCCCCTCAGCCGGACTCTGGCTGCAAGACGTGGGGCCCAACGGTAACCGGTCCACAAACCGTCTCTAAAGGTCAGCCCGTACACCACTCCCTGGTGCGACTAGCACACGCGTACTAGTAGGCTACGACTAGTGGAGGGTCACAGAAGGAGTAGACTCTCAAGTCTCGGAAAACAACGGTGCAACTGCAGGTACGAGGAACGCTCCTTGTACCAACACCGACGCACGGTGACCAGCTGCCAACAACATCTCCCGGTACACTCTGTACGACGAGAGACACACCGACGCAACCCGTACCCTTGAACGGTCCACACTGGGCCGCTCAGGGATGTGCGGTCACACAGGGACCGCACAAGGATTAGAACGGTCATATCAGGACCGTTCCACCCAGGGTCCAAACGACGGATAAACGGTCAGCACAGGACCGTTCAAACAGATGTGCGGCCAACTCTTGACCGCACGTGGGTGAAGAACGGTCACCTCCTGGCCGCTCGTCTCCCAACGGTAAAAAGCCTGGACGGTTAGTCCTTAGCCGCACTTGGGGAAGGGCGGCTACGGCTTAGCCGTTCAGGTGTTGTGCGGTCAGGGCCAGACCGCACATCCAACCATAGCGCTAGGGGATGTACGGCCAGCACCTGGCCGTGCAAGGGGTTATGCGGTCAGCTCCTGGCCGCACATCCCAGAGCACTGCACAACGGTCACAACCAACGGTCAAAACCCTTGGGGTTGGGCGGTTGCTGTGGGGCCGCACATTAGGATATGCGGTCCCACGATAGACCGCTCAAGCCCACTGCGCGCCAAGCCTCACCCAAAGCGCGCCGAGCCGATGAACGGTCCGAACGGAACCGCATAGGGGTTGTGCGGCCACTGGTTCGACCGCACATCGCTCACCGGCGAGAAAATGGCGAACCTCACCGGAATCGCCCAATCGGCCTCAAAACAAACCCCACGGAGGGGGAAATGGCGAGAGAAGAACCCCCAAGCCCCCTAGCATGCTCCTACGCCCTTAAACCGTGAAATCGGGGCTCAAAACGATGGATCGGACGAACTCACCCCGCGGCATGATCGACCCTTCCCGGCTCAAAATAAACCCCTCTCGACCTCGTCTCGAGCTGAAACTCACGGGGAAGGAAGACATGAGGCTAAGGAACGTCACCCTACCTCCGGTCCGCGACGAAACGCTCCGATCCGAGCTCGAAGTCGCGAAGAACGCCGCTAGAATCTCGCCTCTCCACGCCTCCCACGCTCGCCGTATGCCCGCACGATCGCCACCACGTCACCCACGTCCTCGCGCCGTCGCACCGCCGCCGTCTGCAGCCGGAACGGGGGTCGGCACGGTCGAACGGGAGAGAAGGAGGGAGAGAGCCGGCCACGGTCGCGTGAGGGAGAGAGAGGAAGGAAGAAGAAGAAAAGAGAAAAGAAGAAAAAGAAAAGAAAAGAAAATGGGAATATATAGAAAATCCGATTTTTCGGAAAAATACCGAAAATTAGAAAAATACATTTCCGGAATCCTCGGAACGCACCGATCGCAACGGTACCACTCGTGCCTCGGGGAACTGCCCGGTTCGCCCGCAGCGAGCGTCCGAAGAAAAAGCCGAAACACACACCGGAAATCGGAAAACACACGCGGAAAAAGCCACGGAACGCCTCCGGGCCTCCGAAACGACTCCGGATCGCGCCGATCCGAACACGAAAGATGTCCGAAACGAAATTTCGGACACAACGGAGCCGGACGCTCCGAAAACTAGATCCGGGACCCACGAAGAAGGATCCGAAAGGTCCGGGATATTACAGCCCTCCCCCCTTAAGGAATTTCGTCCTCGAAATTGAGAACAACCCAAGGGGAAAGAAGAGGAAGACTCACTCAAACAGATACGGGAACTGCTGACGCATCTCGTCCTCACGTTCCCACGAAGCCTCACCACCAGAGTGTCGTTGCCACACGACCTTTACCAAGGGAATAACCTTGTTCCGCAGGCGCTGCTCTCGCCTATCCTCCACGCGGATCGGAAACTCTGGGAGAGAAAGATCTGGAGTCACCTCAGGCCAAACGGAAAACTCGAGCACATGAGAGTCATCGGGCATATACTTCCGCAACATAGAGACGTGGAACACGTCATGCACCGACGCCAACTCAGAGGGTAACTGCAACCGGTAAGCAACCTCACCGATGCGCTCCACAATCGCGAAAGGACCAATATAGCGGGGACTCAGCTTCCCACGCCGTCCAAAACGCATCACCCCCTTCATCGGAGAAACTCTCAAGAACACATGATCGCCCACGGCGAACTCGAGGGGCTGCCGCCTACGGTCAGCATAGCTCTTCTGCCGACTCTGGGCCGCCAACATGTTCTGACGAACCAGGTGCACAACATCCACACATTGCTGCACCAATTCCGGTCCCGTCAAAACACGCTCACCCACCTCAAACCAATCAAGTGGAGTCCGACAAGGACGCCCATACAATGCCTCATAAGGAGCCATGCCGATGCTCGAATGAAAGCTGTTGTTATAGGCAAACTCCACTAACGGTAGGTGATGAATCCAACTCCCCTGCCACTCCAGGCAGCAGGATCTCAGCATGTCCTCCAAAGTCTGAATGGTCCTCTCAGACTGACCATCTGACTGCGGATGATACGCCGAGCTAAATGCCAACTCCGTGCCAAGAGCTCGCTGGAAACTCCTCCAGAATCCAGAAGTGAAGCGCGGATCCCGATCCGACACGATCGAAATGGGAACCCCATGCAACGGCACGATCCGCTCCACATAAAGACGAGCCAACTTAGGCACGCTCCAGCTGACTTTGACCGGTAGCAACCGCGTCACCTTCGTCAGCCGATCCACCAGCAACCAAATACTGTCCTGCCCAGTCGGGGTTCTGGGCAACCCCACCACAAAATCCGTGGTCACATGGTCCCACTTCCAAGCAGGAACATCCAAGGGCTGGAGAGTACCGCCTGGTCGCTGATGCTCCGCCTTCACTTGCTGACAGATCAGGCACCTGGCCACAAATTCGGCAACATCTCTCTTCATGCCAGGCCACCAGAACTGCCTCCGCAAGTTCCGATACATCTTCGTCGCACCCGGGTGCACAGTGTACCTGCTCCCATGAGCCTCGCGTAACACCGCACGACGAACCTGCTCCTCCGCTGGGACGTACAGCCTGCCACGAAACCTCGCAGCACCGTCCTCGCCGAGCTCCACATCAGCCATCGCAAGAATCCGGGGCAACTCAGGGTCCGCATGCTGAGCCTCTGTCACCTGACGACGATAGCAGGAGTGACAGTCAGACTCGCAAGCACTGCCAACCCTGGCTCCTGGGGAATCTTGAGCCTGAAAGATACTTCGGGCACCTGTTCCCAGAGCCTCCACTTCCTCAGCATCAAGGTACTGATCACGACCTTCCTACTCAAGGCATCGGCGACGACATTCATCCTGCCCGGCTGATAAGACAGGGTGAAGTCATAGTCCTTCATGAACTCCATCCAACGCCTTTGTCTGAGGTTCAGATCTCTCTGCGAGAACACATACCTCAAACTCTGATGGTCAGTGAACACCTCGAACTTCTCACCGTACAGATAATGCCTCCAGATCTTCAGCGCGAAGATCACTGCCGCCAACTCAAGGTCATGGGTAGGGTAGTTCTCCTCATGGGGCTTTAGCTGCCGAGATGCATAAGCCACCACTCTACCATGCTGCATCAGAACAGCACCCAATCCGACGCCGGAAGCATCTGTACACACCACAAAACCTCCCGATCCAGAAGGCAAAACCAACACCGGAGCCGAGGTGAGCAATCTCTTCAGTTCCCTAAAGCTCTGCTCACACTCCTCGGACCAGACGAAAGGCACATCCTTCCGCGTGAGCCTCGTCATCGGGGTCGCAATGCGGGAAAAATCCTGGATAAACCGGCGATAATAACCCGCAAGCCCCAAGAAACTCCGGATCTCCGTCACCGACCTCGGCCTCGGCCATTGCATCACAGCCTCGACCTTGGCGGGATCCACGGAAATGCCATCACCAGAAATCACGTGCCCCAGAAAGTGCACCTCACTGAGCCAAAACTCGCACTTGCTGAGCTTCGCAAACAACTGGTGATCTCGCAACGTCTGCAGCACCACACCCAAATGGTACGCATGCTCCTCAGCAGACCGCGAATAAACAAGGATGTCATCCACGAAAATGACCACGAACTGGTCCAAATACGGGTGGAACACCCTCTGCATCAAGTCCATGAAGGCTGCTGGGGCATTGGTGAGCCCAAACGGCATCACCAGAAACTCATAATGCCCGTACCTCGTACTGAACGCAGTCTTCTCCACATCGGACTCGCGAATTCTCAGCTGATAGTAACCGGACCGCAAATCAATCCGCGAGAACACTCGCGCAGACTGCAGCTGGTCGAACAAATCATCAATCCGCGGCAACGGATACTTGTTCTTAATGGTCACTTCATTCAGCTGCCGATAGTCAATGCATAGCCGCAGACTACCGTCCTTCTTCTTCACGAACAACACGGGCGCACCCCAAGGGGAAAAGCTCGGACGAATGTACCCCTTGGCCAACAGCTCCTGCAACTGCGCCCTCAACTCCCTCAACTCAGCGGGGGCCATACGGTAGGGAGCCTTCGCCAAAGGTCCCGTACCAGGTACAACCTCGATCACGAAATCGATCTCCCGCTGGGGAGGTAATCCAGGCAACTCCTCAGGAAAAACATCGGGAAACTCGCACACCACCGCAATGTCCTCGACATTCGGCTCCATCCGGTCAGACACAACCACTGACGCGAGAAAACCCTGGCAACCTGAATCAAGCAATCGACGGGCTCGAATAGCAGAGATAAGAAATCGAGAAGAGGCGGAACGGATACCTTGGAAATAGAAGGTCCTCTTGCTCGGATGTTGGAAGTAGACCCTCTTCATCCCACAATCCACCACCGCTCCATGAGTCTCGAGCCAATCCATGCCTAGAATCACGTCGTAATCCCGAAGCTGCAACGCATACAACCTGCCTGGCATACTCCGCCCATCGATCCACACCGGAACCTGGTCGAAGCAATACGGAGTGACCATAAAGTCACCCGAAGGCAACTCCACAGCCAAATCACAGGACAACTGGGTCACCGGCTCCTCGACGTTCGACGCGAAATCCTCCGAAATGAACGAATGAGACGCGCCAGAATCAAATAAAACCCGAGCCGCACAACCCAAAATCTGAACGGTACCTTCCACGAGCTGCGACGCCATTGCCTCTGCCCTGGTCAAGTGCGTGATCTGGCCACGAGCTCTCTGCCTGCCTCCCACACTAGCTGACCTGGGTAGCGGCGGATACTGTCCCTGCTGCTGCTGCTGCTGGGAAACCTGCTGCTGCGGCGGCCTCTGAGGACAGTCACGCGCCATGTGCCCTGGCTGGTCACACCGAAAACAGATGATCGGCGCCGTGCACTGCCTGCCTGGGTGGGTCTCACTACACCGTGGACAAGGTCCTCGCGATCCACCCACCGATCCCTGTCGCTGCAAAGGAAACGGCTGCTGCACACTGCCCGATGAAGCCTGCCCCTGATCTCTGGACTTCTTCTTGCCGAACCCCTTCTTGAAGAACTTCTTGACCTTCGTGCCAAAGGACGCAGATCCTGTCACCGAAGCTGCCGATGCCGGTACTCCTGAACCACCCGACGCAGACTGAAAGAAACCCTGCTGCTGAGTAGCCGACTGCTGGCTGCGACCTGACACAGACTGCCCCTGGCTGATCGGTCCTCGAGTCCTCTGCATATCCATCTCCAAGGAAATCGCAACACGAGACGCCGTCTCGAGATCAGTGGCCCCATTCGCGATCAGATGGTGCCTCAGCTCCAACCTCAAGCCCTGCACAAACTGCGTCGTCCTCACCCTCTCATGCTCCATGATATGAGGTGCGTACCGACCCAGCTCGACAAATCGGGCCCTGTACTGCAACACGGACATGTCACCCTGCACCAGCTCCAGAAACTCCCGCATCCGCTGCGTAGCAACAATATCTGGACAGTACGTACGCTCGAAAGCACTGACAAAGTCATCCCACTCGATCTGCTCAAGCGGACGAAGCTGAAAGGACGTCTTCCACTCGGAAGACCACCACCTCCGAGCCGTACCCTGCAACTGGTTGTAGGCCAACACCACTCTGTCCTCGACAGCACTCTTTGCAGAACTGAACACCCGCTCCATCTCATCAAGCCAATCACGAGCCGCATCAGGGTCTGCCTGGCCGCTAAAGTAAGGTGGATGAACTGCATGAAATCCCTCACTGCTCGGCCTGGCCCACCCCTGACTGACGAGCCCTCACCGGCCTCTCCGCCGAACTGCTGAGCCATGAGATGGTACATGCCACGGAGAAAACCCTCGGCCCCCGGAGCCCTCGCAGCATCCGCGGCCTCGGTAGCTCCCGGAACTCTGCTATGCTCCTCCTGGTCCCTCTGGACCCCCTGCTGGATCTCCTGGCCTCCAGCCGACTGCCCCTGCTGAGAGCGAGAACTCCTCCTCGGCGCCATCCTCGCTCCTTAAGCACAAGACAGAAAACACAGAAACGGAAGGTCAGAATAAAACACGCGGTGCCCAATGCCAGCGTCATCTGTACATCATCGTTGTGGACTAGTGGACCAATACAATTACCTATGATTCTCATGTAATTCCACAACCGCGCTCTGATACCAGCTGTACGACCCGAGAATCCGATTACCGGGAAGGCCCGATAACCCGAGACTCGCACCGCCACCCACGAGCCCGAAGACTCGGAAGGGTTAAAAGGATGGTGTGGAAACTACACAAGCATCACAAATAATTGCAGAAATTAAACAGTTATGATATTAAGCAGGAAATGAATTAACATTTTACATGGTCCACAATAAAATAACAACAACAGCAACAGTAGTCCACGACTAGTACAGTGACAAGAAAGAAAAGTACAGCTACACGGGGCATCCCCCGGCTCTGACCTCTGGCACTACCTCTGGGCACCCGCACCACGCTTCCGCTGCGCTCCAGACACGCTCCCCGAAGGTGGCGCCTCACCTGAAACACGGTGAAAACACGCAGGGAATGAGTCTCGGAACAAGACTCAGTAGGGATCACTCGAACCCTACCTCGTAAAACGAGAAACCACTACTCTAGCGGTAGAAAGGTACCTCGGAAAGGAAAGCCCTGTACTCTACAGAACTAGACCCTAACGGCACGCAAACCGACACACGTGCCACGGTACGAGAAGACCGAAACTCAACGGTCGAACCGTCAAAACCCGAAGGTCGGAAACACACGACTGACAGTCTGACACTCCGTACTCAACAGGAGTACCACCCACTAGAAGCACAGCCGGTAGCGTCCCCTGACGTCTTACACCGCACCGCAGGTGAACCGCCTGACATGGTAGGTCCTACCCGAGGCGCAAACACCGTACAAGTAACTACAACAAGTGACTAGCTGGGGTCACGCCCGTCGACGTGGGTCCAACCGCCCCCAACCACGTGTGCACACACAGACCGCGCGTCCCTGGTCTGGCCCTCTGACCGGTTTTCCCCTCAGCCGGACTCTGGCTGCAAGACGTGGGGCCCAACGGTAACCGGTCCACAAACCGTCTCTAAAGGTCAGCCCGTACACCACTCCCTGGTGCGACTAGCACACGCGTACTAGTAGGCTACGACTAGTGGAGGGTCACAGAAGGAGTAGACTCTCAAGTCTCGGAAAACAACGGTGCAACTGCAGGTACGAGGAACGCTCCTTGTACCAACACCGACGCACGGTGACCAGCTGCCAACAACATCTCCCGGTACACTCTGTACGACGAGAGACACACCGACGCAACCCGTACCCTTGAACGGTCCACACTGGGCCGCTCAGGGATGTGCGGTCACACAGGGACCGCACAAGGATTAGAACGGTCATATCAGGACCGTTCCACCCAGGGTCCAAACGACGGATAAACGGTCAGCACAGGACCGTTCAAACAGATGTGCGGCCAACTCTTGACCGCACGTGGGTGAAGAACGGTCACCTCCTGGCCGCTCGTCTCCCAACGGTAAAAAGCCTGGACGGTTAGTCCTTAGCCGCACTTGGGGAAGGGCGGCTACGGCTTAGCCGTTCAGGTGTTGTGCGGTCAGGGCCAGACCGCACATCCAACCATAGCGCTAGGGGATGTACGGCCAGCACCTGGCCGTGCAAGGGGTTATGCGGTCAGCTCCTGGCCGCACATCCCAGAGCACTGCACAACGGTCACAACCAACGGTCAAAACCCTTGGGGTTGGGCGGTTGCTGTGGGGCCGCACATTAGGATATGCGGTCCCACGATAGACCGCTCAAGCCCACTGCGCGCCAAGCCTCACCCAAAGCGCGCCGAGCCGATGAACGGTCCGAACGGAACCGCATAGGGGTTGTGCGGCCACTGGTTCGACCGCACATCGCTCACCGGCGAGAAAACGGCGAACCTCACCGGAATCGCCCAATCGGCCTCAAAACAAACCCCACGGAGGGGGAAATGGCGAGAGAAGAACCCCCAAGCCCCCTAGCATGCTCCTACGCCCTTAAACCGTGAAATCGGGGCTCAAAACGATGGATCGGACGAACTCACCCCGCGGCATGATCGACCCTTCCCGGCTCAAAATAAACCCCTCTCGACCTCGTCTCGAGCTGAAACTCACGGGGACGGAAGACATGAGGCTAAGGAACGTCACCCTACCTCCGGTCCGCGACGAAACGCTCCGATCCGAGCTCGAAGTCGCGAAGAACGCCGCTAGAATCTCGCCTCTCCACGCCTCCCACGCTCGCCGTATGCCCGCACGATCGCCACCACGTCACCCACGTCCTCGCGCCGTCGCACCGCCGCCGTCTGCAGCCGGAACGGGGGTCGGCACGGTCGAACGGGAGAGAAGGAGGGAGAGAGCCGGCCACGGTCGCGTGAGGGAGAGAGAGGAAGGAAGAAGAAGAAAAGAGAAAAGAAGAAAAAGAAAAGAAAAGAAAATGGGAATATATAGAAAATCCGATTTTTCGGAAAAATACCGAAAATTAGAAAAATACATTTCCGGAATCCTCGGAACGCACCGATCGCAACGGTACCACTCGTGCCTCGGGGAACTGCCCGGTTCGCCCGCAGCGAGCGTCCGAAGAAAAAGCCGAAACACACACCGGAAATCGGAAAACACACGCGGAAAAAGCCACGGAACGCCTCCGGGCCTCCGAAACGACTCCGGATCGCGCCGATCCGAACACGAAAGATGTCCGAAACGAAATTTCGGACACAACGGAGCCGGACGCTCCGAAAACTAGATCCGGGACCCACGAAGAAGGATCCGAAAGGTCCGGGATATTACATGAGTGATGAGCCACCTCCTCCTAGTGTTGTTGCTGTGCGTGCGCCTGCTGAGCTCAGGGTACGTGACGATGTAACCGGGGTAGGTCCTTGAGAGGATGCTCCTAGTTGTCTTTTCCTTTCTTTTTTCTGCGCTTTCCGAGGCAATAGCCTCTTTTTTGTAATTTCTCCTTTTTGGAAATGAAAATCTTCCTTTTTTCTGCAAATCTTAATATTTCTTCCGTGCATTCCCTTCCTCCTGAACCATTGCGAGATCCTCTGGGGATACGAAACGGCGCCCCTGGTGAGGGCTTCTGGAGGAGCGCAACTTTCGGGATCCGTTGCTTCGATTTCCACGGATTTGATTGAGGCGGTAGGAGTCATCATGCTTCTGGGGACTCTGCTTCCCCTATAAATAGTGGCTCTCGCAGCGTTCCAGCGATCATCTTTGTGCCAACGAACCATCATGGGTAACTTCCCCCGAGAATGTCCTCAAGAGAGTCTGGTACCTCGTCGGATGATGAATCGTTGCCGGCTTGTCGTCAACCCTTGGTCCTCCGGGGGAATCCAGCGCCGGTACCGTGGCGGCCATGCCCTGCGCTTGGAGGGGGTGTCCCGGCTTGTAATATCCCAGACCTTTCGGATCCTTCTTCGTGGGTCCCGGATCTGGTTTTCGGAGTGTCCGGCTCTGTTGTGTCCGAAATTTCGTTTCGGACATCTTTCGTGTTCGGATCGGCGCGATCCGGAGTCGTTTCGGAGGCCCGGAGGCGTTCCGCGGCTTTTCCGCGTGTGTTTTCCGATTCCCGGCGTGTGTTTCGGCTTTTCCTTCAGAAGCTCGCTGCGGGCGAACCGGGCAGTTCCCCCAGGCACGAGTGGTACCGTTGCGATCGGTGCATTCCGAGGATTTCGGAAATGTATTTTTCTATTTTTCGATATTTTTCCGAAAATTCGGATTTTCTATATAGCCCTAATTCTTTTCTTTTTCTTTTTCTCCTTTCTCTTTCTTCTTCTTCCTCTTCCTCCGTTTCTTCCCACCGTGAGCCCCCTCTCTCTCCCTCTCTCCCATTCGGACGCGGCGAGCCCCTCTCCGGCTACGGACGGCGGCGGGGCGACGGCGTGGGCGTGTGGGCGGCGGTGAGACGATCTCGTGGGCGTGCGGCAAGCGTGGGGAGCGTGGGGAGTTCGTGAAGCTTCGAGCATTCTTCGTGATTCGTGATCGATCCGGTGGAGCATTCGCTCCATTGAGGTAGGGTGACGTTCCTTAGCCTCATGCCGTTCTTTTCCGCGATTTATAGGCCGCGGGGAGGCCGAGAGGGGATCATTTGAGCGTTTTTGGGTTTTTACATGATTTGGGGAGAGCTCGCCCGATCTATGGATTCAATGCATGGATTCGTGTTTTGAGGGCCTAGAATCATGCTAGGGGTCCCCAGGGGTCTTCCCCTTTGTTTTCCCCCTCTCCTATGGAGGTATGGGGGCGTGGTTGGTTTTTTGGGCGTTCTTACCGTTTTCGGCCGCGGACTGAGAACGCGCTATACTCCAGTAGCGCGTTCTTGGAGGTCGCGCTGCCCCGACCGAGCGCGTTCATCGGAGAAGATGAACAGGAGGCGGTTCCTGTCGCGCTATGGGGTCATAGCGCGATCACCCTTGTCGCGCTAGGAGGACCTAGCGCGATGGTCCCTATCGCGCTAGGGAGACCTAGCGCGATCTTCCCTGTTGCGCTAGGGTCCCCTAGCGCGTTCTTCCGTGTCGCGCTAGGTATCCCTAGCGCGATTTGGCTGTTGTTGGGTGTTCCACTTGGGCCGTGTGTGCGTCCCGGGCACCCCGTGGAGTTCCGTGACCGTGTCTTTGGTGTCCGGAGGTTCCGTTTGCCTTGGTCATGAGTTTGGCCGTGGGCAGTGAGTCCGTTTTTCTCCGACTGTGGCCACCGTGCGACGGGACCGGTTACCGTAGGCTCCTCGTCTTAGCCAGAGTCCGGTTGCGGGGGAAAACCGGTCAGAGGGCTAGACCTAGGACGCGTGGTCTGTGTGTGCACACGTGGTTGGGGGCGGTTGGACCCACGTCGACGGGCGTGACCCCAGCTAGTCACTTGTTGTGGTTACTTGTACGGTGTTCGCGCCTCGGGTAGGACCTACCACGTCAGGCGGTTCACCTGCGGTGCGGTGTAAGACGTCAGGGGACGCTACCGGCTGTGCTTCTAGTGGGTGGTACTCCTGTCGAGTACGGAGTGACAGACTGTCAGTCTCTGTGTCTTTGACCTTCGGGTTTTCGGTCGTGTTGACCGGTGAGTTTCGGTTGGTTCGCCGTGATGCGTGTGTTGGTTTTCGCGTCATGAGATTAGTGCTAGTGGCTTTACCGAGGTTGGGTCTTGTTGTGCAGTACCCGCGATCGGATGGTCGGGGTTGCACCTTAGACAGCGTGTCCAGGTCGGCTGTGTCCGGGGGACAGGCCTCTACGGCGTGATTGCCGTGTGTTCTTACTTCGGTAGGTGGTACTAGCGTGGTTTGGTAGCTTCGACTTCGTGATCGAGGTTTGCCTTCTGGCAGTAGGAGTAGCTGTAGTGCCGAGTTTTGACCGGCCACCGGTTTGCTGTTCCTGCTGTAGTTGTAGCTTCCTTTCCGCTACCGCCGTTGTTTCCGGTTGGGGTTCCGCGGGATCCCTGCTGAGTCTCTATTTTGGAGACTCTTTCCCTGCTTTTCAGGCGTGGCGGTTCTTCCTCGAGGTTCGAGGGTGCGGAGCGGAGGTTCTCTGTTGCCAGCTTGCCGGGCCGAGTGTTCACTTGGCATGTGGTACGTTTTACTGCTTTAGACTGTACTTTCTGTTAGACTGGACTCTGTTGTTGCTGTCGTCATTCTTTCTTTCAGCTTATTGTTGTTGGTTGTCCTGCTTTATTCCCTATTTCTTTGTGCCTCCACACTCCTTTTAGCCCTTCTGAGCCCTCCCGGCTCGTCGGCGGCGGGGCGAGTCTCGGGTTATCGGGCCTTCCCGGTAATCAGATTCTCGGGTCGTTACACGGCTCCTGAGCAGTACATGCTCGGGTACCTGGACGGCTGGCGGGAGGCCTTGGAGAAGGTCGACCGCTTGTATGCTGGCAGGGGAATCCTACTTCTTGAGCCGGATAAGTTCCATCCTTAATAGGATGAGAAGTGTCAAGGTAGCGCTGCTTTTCAGACTTCAGTTACTTTCCCTTGCTTGTTTTTGCGGTGTATAACCGTCGTTTGCTCCTTGTAGGTGCTCGGTGAGATGCTCCTCGCTGCTGGAACATCTTCCTACTTTCCGATAGGAAGGATCGTAAGGAAGGGTGGAATCTGTTTTCCATTCTTCCACTCGGTGGGCCTGGTGGTTCGGCTTGGACGACGGCGGTGGGCTCCTCAGTTTGAAGGCATGGCTAGCACGCTGAGGTGGCCTTCCTAATGCGTTGGCCTAGTGGTACCGCTGCCTCCCGTCGGCTTGTGTGGGCCTGCTAGTTCCCTGTAACAGGTGGACCTCGCCGGCCTTCTTCCAAGTAGGGGTGGCTGGAGCTATTAGCCAAGTTTTCCTCGTGTAGGCCTTCTATTAGTGAAGCCCCTTGTCGGCCTGAGGGCTTTGTCCCTCTTCTCTGGCATAGGAGGCTTCTCCCGTAGGTATCCTCCCACAGAACAAAAATGGGTACGTACACCTGCTTGAAGATTAGCATGATTATTGACAAAGGATGGTATCCGGGAAGCGAGTCATTGGAGTCATACGTCACCATCGTCGAGCACGTCTTATCTCTCCATGTACTTATATTTGGCCCGTATGAGGGTACTTTGCCAATTTTTCGGCAGCTTGTACTTTGGCTAAAGAAATATAAATTCTTTGATTCTGAGCCAATATTGATGTGTACCTTTTGCTGGAGTTCTTCTGCATGCTTTCTTGGGCGGTCCTCCGTGCTCGTCTTCCACAGTGCTCGTGTCCTCCGCGGGAGCCCTTAGGCTACCTTCTCGTTTTCAAGGGGAGCGGTGCTCGCCTCTAGGGAACCCTTAGGTTACCTTCTTCGTTTTCAAGGGGAGCGGTGCAACCTTCTTCGTTTTCAAGGGGAGCGGTGCTCGCCTCTAGGGAACCCTTAGGTTACCTCTTTCATTTTCAAGGGGAGCAGTGCTCGCCTCTAGGAAACCCTTATGCTACCTTCTTCGTTTTCAAGGGGAGCGGTGCTCGCCTCTAGGAAACCCTTAGGCTGCCTCTTTTATTTTTCAAGGGGAGCGGTGCTCGCCTCTAGAAAACCCTTAGACTACCTTTTCGTTTTCAAGGGGAGCGGTGCTCGTCTCTAGGAAACCCTTAGGTTACCTTCTTCGTTTTCAAGGGGAGCGGTGCTCGCCTCTAGGAAACCCTTAGGCTGCCTTTTCGTCTTCAAGGGGAGCGGTGCTCGCCTCTAGGAAACCCTTAGGCTACCTCTTCGTTTTAAAGGGGAGCGGTGCTCGCCTGTAGGGAACCCTTAGGTTACCTTCTTCGTTTTCAATGCTTCTTTATTTGTGGGCAACTTACCCTAGTGGAGTACGGCTGGTGACGTTTCATTGGAAGAACTTTCTGAGGTTGACGGAGTTCCACGTCCTGGGCACCTCTCTCCCCCCAAGCGTCACTAGCTTGTACGCTCCTTTGCCGAGAGCTTCTGCTACCCGGTATAGGACTTCCGAGTTAGGTGCGAGTTTCCCTGCGGCACCTCGCGGGTCAGCCACGCTTGCTCGCCGTAAGACCAGATCCCCAGGGAAGAAGTGTCTCTCCTTAACTCGGGCATTATAATACTGCGCCAACTTCTGCTGATATTCCACAAGCTTTATCTGGGCGTTGGTTCTTCTTTCTTCGAGCAAGCCCAGGTTTTCTCGCATTGCCTGGTTGTTCCTGGCTTCATCAAAATGTCCCACTCGTAACTAGGGGTTAGATATCTCCACCGGGACTACTGCCTCAACTCCGTAGGCGAGGTGAAAGGGCGTCTCCCCGGTGGCGGCTCTAGTGGTGGTCCGGTGAGCCCATAGGATGCTGGGGATTGAATCAATCCAAGCGTCGCCTACTTGGTCCAGTCGGGTCTTGATGCCGTGGAGTATAGTTCGGTTGGCATTTTTCACCAACCCGTTGGCTTGGGGATGTCCCACTAAGGTGTAATGGTTCTAGATCTCCAACTCTGAGCACTTCTCCTGAAAGGTGGTGCTCGTGAACTGTCTGCCGTTGTCGGTAGTGAGAACCCTGGGGATCCCAAACCGGCAAATGATGCTCCGTAGCACAAATTTCCAAGCTACTTCACTTGTTATTTTTCCCAATGGCTTGGCTTCGATCCATTTGGTGAAGTAGTTGATGGCGACAATGAGGAATTTCTTCCTCCCTTATGCCTCAGGGAAGGGCCCCAGTATGTCGATCCCCCACCGCGCAAACGGATGAGGCTCCGTCAAGGTGTGGAGCTGTGTCGCCAGCTGGTGGTGTAGGTGGGAGTACTTCTGGCATTGGGGGCACCTTCGGACGTAGTTAAGGCAATCTTGCTGCAAGGTGGGCCACCAATACCCTTGTCGGATCAGCGTCCTCGCGAGTGCTCGTCCTCCCACATGACTTCCGCAGAGCCCTTCATGGACTTCCTGGATGGCATGGTTGGCTTCCATGGAGAAGAGGCACTTTAGTAGAGGAGCTGAGAGAGACCGACGATATAGTCGGCCGCCCACCATAGTGAAGTGGGCCGCTCTCGCCCGCGTGCGCCGTGCTTCGGCGTGGTCGCTGGGAAGCTGATGTCGAAGGAGGAAATCTAGTAGAGGATCCATCCAGGATGGTTCGTAGTCGATGGCGTTTACTTGGAGTGCTGGATCGTCTATGCTCGGAGCTAACAGTTCCTCTATCAGTATTGACCTCGAGCTGGAGACCGTAGTGGCTGACGCTAGGCGAAAGAGGGCGTCTGCTCGGACGTTCTCCTCACGTGGGATGTGGACCACTTCAAAGTGGGTGAACTCATTCACCACGGCCTTGGCCTTCTTTAAATATTTCATCATGGAGGGGTCTCGGGCCTCGAACTCCCCCCTGACTTGGCTTGCGATGAGCATGGAGTCACTGTATGCTCGCACGCTTGACGCCCCCAAGTGTTTTGCCATGTGTAACCCCGAAAGGAGTGCTTCGTACTCGGCCACGTTGTTCGTGGTCGGGAAGTTGAATCACATGGCGTACTGTAGTTCCACTCCTTCTGGTGAGAGTAAGACTAGCCCCGCGCAGCTACCCTCAGCACAGGAGGATCCGTCGACGTATAGCTCCCAGGCGGGCCCCGAGGACTGCTCAGGTGAATCCTCGGCAGGTAGGGTGCATTCGGCGACGAAGTCCGTGAGAGCATGGGCCTTGATCGCTGTCCTCGGTCGGAACTTGATGTCGAATTCCCCCAACTCGATGGCCCACTTGACCAGTCTCCCTGACGCATCAGGGTTCTGAAGGATTTACCGGAGGGGCTGATCGGTGAGGATGGCGATCGGGTAGGCCAGGAAGTATGGCCACAGCTTGCGAGCAACTGTAATCAACGCTTAGGCGAACTTTTTAGTCCGTGAGTACTGGGGTTCTGATCCTTGTAGTGCTCGGCTGACATAGTAGACATGCTTCATGACTCCTGTCTCCTCCCTTGTGAGCACAGCACTCATGGTGTTGGGTGTCACGGAGAGGTACAAGAGCAGTTGTTCCCCCCCTTGGGGTTCGGCGAGGACAGTAGGCGTCGTCAGGTAATGCTTCAATTCTTCGAACGCCTACTCGCACTCCTGGTCCCAGTCGATCCATCCCTTCTTCTCTAGCGCCAGGTTGGCCTGCTTGATGAGCCGGAAGAAGGGTAGACATCGTTCGGTGGCTCGGGATAAGAACCGAGCCAGAGCGACGACGCGCCCGGTGAGGCACTGTACGTCCCTCACCGCTTGGGTCGTTCCATCTCCAATACTGCTTTGATCTGATCATGGTTGGCTTCGATTCCTCAGTGAGTAACGAGGAAACCTAGTAACTTGCCTGACCGTACCCTGAACGCACATTTAGCAGGGTTGAGTTTCATGTTGTACCTTCTGAGTGTGGTGAAGGTTTCTGCCAAGCCGCGCAAGTGCTCGGCTGCTTAGAGGCTCTTCACGAGCATGTCGTCAATGTAGACCTCCGTGTTACGGTCGATCTGCGAGTCAAACATGTGGTTGACTAGGCATTGATACGTAGCTCCGGCGTTCTTCAGCCCGAACAGCATGCGAGTGTAGCAGTATAAGCTGTGATCGGTGATAAACGCAGTCTTGTCTTGGTCAGGCTGGTGCATGCTGATCTGATGGTATCCTGAATAGGTGTCAAGGAAGCTTAGCATTTCATGCCCGGCCGTGGCATCGACCAGTTGGTCGATCCGTGGCATGGGGAAGCTATCTTTGGGCATGGCTTTGTTGAGGTCGGTGTAGTCCAGGCACATTCGCCACTTCCCGTTGCTCTTAGGGACCAGGATCACGTTGGCCACCCAATCTGGGTACTGGGTAGGCATGAGCAGTCCTGACCGTAATTTTTCGCCTACTTGCTGCCTGATGATGGCTTGTCGCTCGGGGTTGCACCGTCTTCGGCGTTGCTGTACCGGGCGGCAGTTAGGGTCCAACCTTAGTTGGTGCGTGATGACCTCCGGGGGAATTCCGGGGAGCTCGTCCTCAGACCAAGCGAACACGTCCTGATTGGCTGCGAGGAAGCTTGCGTATGCTTGCTTATCGTGCTCGGACAAGGTAGCGCCAATTTTCAGTGATCTGCTTGGGTCGTCCCCAACTTGGATGAGGTATAAGTCCTCGGCGGGCGCGGTCGTGCTCGGACCTGGATCTTCGGTCCTCGCCCTCTTCTCATGAGGAGCATCTTCAGGGCGTCGGTCGTGGGTGGAGATGAGGTAGCACCTCTTGGACTCACGTTGATCACCCCGGACTTCCCCTACCCCATGGGTGGTGGGGAACTTGAGCTTCTGGTGGTAGGAGGAAGGGACGCCTCGAACCGTGCTGAGGATCCCTCGGCCGATGATGGCGTTGTATCATGTCATTGCACGGACCACAGTAAAGTTGGCGAGGAAGGTTACCTCTTTCGGTGCCGTCCCGAACGTGATCGGGAGCGAGATACGCCCTTCTGGGCGGACAGTCGTGCCGGAGAAACCATACAGCGGCGTGTGCAATGGCGCGAGTCGTGACACGTCCACACCCATGAGTACAAGACAGTCATACGCGATAACGTCGGGTCCACTTCCATATCTACCAGGATGCGGCGCACAGTACATTGATTGATGGTGGCGGAAACCACCAAAGCATCAGAATGAGGTGTTGTGACGCCGTTAAGGTCATCCTCGGAGAAGACTATGGGGTCTCCCGGGTGGCATGAAGGGGAAAACTCCCTTGGGGTTCCGTCGCCTTGATTTGCCGTGTTGATAGCCGTCACGTACCGACGCCTTCTGCTCACGCTGTCTCCCCCGGTGGCGGGCCCCCCAGAGATCATCATGATATCCTTTCAGTTGGGCCGATTATAGATCGGGGGAGGCGTCTTCTGTCGTCTCTCGGCATTTTTAGCGAGGAACTTATCGAGGAGCCCCCTGCGTACGAGGTCCTCGATGGCATCCTTCAGATTGATGCAGTCGGCGGTGTCATGGCCGTGGTCCTGGTGGAAGCGGCAATACTTCTTCTTATCCCGTGAGTTGGGATCCCACTTCATCCGCGAGGGCCACTTGAGGAATGGCTCCTCGCGAATCTCCATCAGGATCTGGTCGGGCGGGGCCGTCAGGGGCGTATAGTGGCGGTAGCCACCCATTTCCTTCTCGGAGCGGTCGCGGTGGTCGCCATCGCGCCGCTCTCGCTTGCTTCGGCCCTCGCGTGATGGGCCGGCGGCTCTTTTGCGGTTGGGCTGATCGGTCCCGGCCGCGCGGCGTAGGGCCGCGGTGTTCTCCTCGCAATGTGTGTGCTTTTGGGCTAGCGCGAGGAGATCTGGAAGGGTCGTCGGGGCTTCAACTCCGAGCGCGCGTCGGAGGATGTGGTCTCGCGTCCCCTGCGTGAGCGTCGTGGTGGCGATGCCGACGTCAAGATGGGGGATCCGGAGTGCCTCCGCGCGGAAGCGAGAGACGAAGTCCCATAGCGCCTCTTCCTTCCCCTGCCTAAGGGCAAGCAGGGTTACTACAGACTTGGCTACCTTTCGGCAGCCCACGAAGTTCTCCTTGAACAGCTTCTTGAGCTGCTGGAAGGAGGAGATCATCCCGGTCGGCAGGGACTCGAACCATGCTTAGGCATTCTCCTGAAGGGTCGTGACGAACGCTAGACACTTCATAGTGTCCGAGGCCCGGTGGAACACCAGGTGGGACTCGAAGCCGTGCAGGTGGTCGGCCGGGTCGGTGGTGTCGTCGTAGGGGGCGAATGACGGTAGCTGGAGCTTTAGCGGGATAGGGGCTTCCATGATTTCCCTGGAAAAGTGAGCGTGGAAGTCCCGGTCGTCGTCAATGAGGCCATGGTTCTTGGCGGCCAGTAGGACGTCATCAAGGTACCGGACCTTCTCTTCTATTTCTTCGAAACGTCGGAGCCGGCGGTCCATCTCCGGGTTGGAGTGGAGAGGGCTGCGTCCCCTAGACGCGTGCATGTTGCGTGATCGCCGGGTTCTTACGACGGAGGCATGGGATGCCTCCCGTATCTGCCGGAAGTTTTCTTCGGCCTAGTCTCTCTCGCCTTCCCGTCACTCAGGGGGGGGGGCGTTTTGGGGCCTCTGGTCCCGGAGCTCTCGGCAGAATTTCGCCAGGGCTCGGATCTCCTGGCGGAGCTCGTCTAGGTCACCGGGGGTGACCTCTTGTCGGTGGTACACAAAAGAAGCTTCCTGCGATCCCCGGCGAGAGTTGGGTCCCTGATGGGAACCCCGCCCCCGGTTGCTGGCGTTGCGGAGGCTTCCACGGGACGCCATAACTTTTTGCTCGTGATTCCCACAGACGGCGCCAAGAAGTGTAGCGGCAGGAAAATGATTCCTATGCCACGTACCACCTTCTCTATTTATTTGTTGGGGAAGTCGTCTCGCGCCCGTGGATGCCTGCACACACCAAGAAACCAGAAGGGCGTCAGAAGGAGTCCCGGGTGTTACCCCAAGGGACAACCCTCCGATGCTTAAGTCAGCAAGTGATTAATGAGCAAATAGAGAGGAGCAAGGTGAGAGAGAAGTAGGGGCCGTAGTCGTCGATCCAGGAGGCGGGTAGATCCTTTACACGCGTGCTCACCGCTCCCAGCGGGCTCTCAGAGAGTGCTCGCTGGGTGGTAAGGCCGCGCAGGAGGGAGAAGCTCTCTGGATGTAGCAGACATCTCTCTCGTCGTGGTAGCTAGTCGAGTTGCTCTCTTCGCAGTAGGAAGCTCTGGGGCAGGAGTATGCTCTTGCGTAGTAGCGTAGGGTTTTTAGTAGAAGAATCTACCGTGCTCTTCTCTTCTGTCAATGTCCCTTTTATATAGGTTGTTCTGGAGCGAGAGCCTCATCCCTTGATAGGGAAGGGTCTGTTTAGTTGGAGTAACGTTCTCCGCTATGTTGGCGGGAGTTGCCCGTTGGAGGGCGATAGCCCCGACGTCGGTCGTTCCCTGGGCGAGTCTTACGGAACTCATAGAGCATGCTCGCCCGTTACGGGGTCAAGGCCGGCGTCGTGGGGACAACGGTCGGTCGTCGGAGTGTCCTCTGGCGAGAACTGCGCTTGGGCAGGCCTCATCAGCGTCGTGGAATCCGATGTCTTGTTTGGCCGATCATCTTCTTATTGGGCCGAACATGTACGTCCGTTCTTGCTTGGGCCTAGCGCGTCCAAACCTCAATGGGCTGCGCGTGCGTGGGCCGTTTCTGGGTCAAACCAGATTTACCCTCCTCAATAACTACAGTTAAGTTCACGAATGGTAAAAGTGGTTACGACAGTAACATTTTTACATTTTTTTTGTAAAAGATAATGATATTTACTTAAACATGATATTTCTATAATTTTACTTTTAAAGATGGTTTATTTACAATATACTCTTAAATTTAAGTGGGTGGGGGACAGAGGGGCCATGGATTTGTTACGTGCGTAGAGACATGGTGCGCAAGGAAAACCTTGGACATGTAAGTGGTAATGGCGTATAACAATCTGTCATGCGAGTAGAGGTGTGGTGGAAAATGAAATGTTCATTTGTGAGGGCAACTTTAGATGCAAAATAAGATGCTAGCAAGAGAGAGAGAGAGGTTAAAGGATGGACGGTGAAATGTAATTTGAGAATAGAATGCGCCTCAATCAGAGAATTATAAAGTTTCAGATTTGCTTCATGGATTAATTGGTGGTCAACTCTTTTAAAAATTAAAGTATATATATATATTTTAACAAATAGAATCCAAAGAACATTCTCTTATATTTATAGATAGATAGATATATAAATCAATATAATTGGTGAACACACCCCCCACCCTTCCAGCCCCCCTCTCGGCGAACACCCCCCCTCCACCAAAGCTACCACCTCTACCTACACCACCTGCACCAATGCTATGGCCACCACCCTAGATAAGCGTCGTGGCGACGAAGGCCTCATATAGTCATGCTCGATGCGACAGGCATTGGCAATGGCGACGTGATAGGAGGGCTCAGGGCGGTGAATCTCTCTCTCTCTCTCTCTCTCACCACCCTAAACCCCATGCCCCCCACCTCGCTCGCCCGCACTCCCGCTCCTCGCCGTCCTCTCACTCCACCAGGTCGTCCTCGGTTGTCCTCGGCCTCTGGGTTCGCCCCCAGCTCTAGTAGTGCCTTCAAGTTGGCTACTTCAATAGAGACAATGGCGGGGAGGTGGATCGGGAGAGGCAGATCACCAATGTCGCCGCGAGTTTGTCCTCCCATAGGGTGGCCTCCGGGTCCGCCCCACCTCTAGCACACCTTCACCACCCCCGGCCAGGCGTACCTCAATCGACCCCCCTCCTTCGCCATTGTCCACGCACGCGAGAGAGAGAGAGAGAGAGAGAGTGTGTGTGTGTGTGTGTGTGTAAGTTAGTCATTTTCTCTCTTAACTCACATCTCACTCTAGTTAAACTAATAAGAGTTATGCGTACATCAATGATATTCTTGATAGTATTTAAAAAAAGAGATAAATATAAATATGATCTTTTATAAAGATATAAATGTAAAATTTTAATTCTTACTTAACTTTTTTATAAATAAATCATTGTTACAAATAAAATACCGGTGGATGACTTATTTAGAATACATGTGGATGGCTTATTTAGGATGACATGCTTACCTCCTATTTGTTTTGACCTTGGTTAAATTATTAGAATTTTTACATATATACTATCCTAAATATTATTTTTTACATATATACCTTTAATCTAAGCATGTTATCATATACACCCTTCATTTAGCTATATATTTTGTGGTTATATCTTCGTGGTTCACTGCCCTTTGCATCAGATGAATATTCAAGAGAATATTCTACGAAAATCATTTATTGCAAAATGCCCTCCTAAGACCCATGGATTTAAATGGATGAGGGAACTGAGAACTCGTCTTCCTCCTCCCTTCCCGTTCCTACCTCTGCGTAAACCCTAAATGGACGGACAAAAGATCTGTCCATGGCCAGCAAATCCGTAGGAGACGGGTGATCGTTCATTTCCATCCACTTTTAAATCGACTATGCCATCTCCCTCTCCCCGTTTCAATCCCTAAACCCTAAATGGTGGAATAAAATGACACTCATTGGCCGGTGAGTACGAGGATCATCTGCTTTCCCATCCACTTTCACATCTTAGACTCTCTTGTCTCCCTCTATCTTCTTCACTCGCATACACATTTTTCACAAACGGCAGCTTCAAAAGGTGAGGACGGATGACAAATGGCAACATACAATGGCAACAAATTGCAACAAACGCCGATGAGGATAGTCGAGCAGCACGGGCCTAGTCACCAGTGAGCACGGGAGAGCAGTAACCCGACCACCCACCAAGAGGACTCTAAGAGGGCAGAAGATGAGTGACACGACCATCGGACAATCTAGTGTGAGACATTCACTAAATATGGTGGAGTGTTACGATGTACTAGAATGTTATTGCCGGAAGAGGTGCAGGGTATACATCTTGAATCAGGAAACAAGCAGAGGATGAAGGTTCTATCAGTGTGCCGGTTGGAATGTGCGAGGTTCACAAGTTGTTCAATGAAATGCCCCTGAGAATCGGCACCATCAATTTCAAACTAACAAGACAAGTTAATGTGCATTTTTGCAGGAGGATAATTGTTGTGATTTTTTTGTTTGGTTTGATGATACACATCAGTGAAATGCCCCTGAGAATCGACTTGAAGCATCAGTTAAATTCCATGGAGTCCTTGCTTGAGAAGAAGTTAAATTTACTTGAGCGAAATATTGACATTCTACAAGTGAAGTTGGACATCAGACTGGCAATAAATGATAGGCAGTGGCGGCGCTAGGGGAGGCAAGGGGGGGGCAATTGCCCCCCCCCCCCCCACCCCCCCCCCCCCCTTGACCTGGGTAAATTTCTTGAATTCTTTACATTTGCCCCCCACCCTATGTTGGGTTTTTTGCGCCCATGACATCCATCCCATTTGGTGGGCCTATAACTGATAGGTTCGGTGCTGTATTCAGAGGGGGGGTGAATGAATATGGCTTTTAAAAAACAATTCGCCCAGTTAAAATTTCGCTCACTAAAAATGCTCGCTCGCAAACTAAACAAACTTGAAGGCTAATTGGGAGTAGAGAAACAAACAAGCACACAGTGAGATCACTAGAGAGCTAACAAGACAGATTTAGTCAAACTGAAAACTAATTAACTCTTCTGCACAACCAGAAGCCAAACACATGGAGCGCCCCTATGCAATCACCTAGCGGAAGCACAAATAGACAAGATAAACCACAGTGCACAAGAGGTTTTTAGGTGGTTCGGTCCAACAGACCTACATCCACCCCACACTCAACCCGAGTGTGGCTTCCACTAGCTCACGCTAGAAACCGCAGACTCAGTCTGCAACAAATGCTGCCTAACAGCTTGACCAGGGGAACAACCTCCCCTCTTCCTCCCAACCGGAGGGAACCACTAGTGACAGCAGTCACTAGCAAACCAGAGACGCAAGTCTCTCTTCCTCCAGACCAGAGGGAACACCTAGTCTTGCAACCCACAAGACTAGAACTGGAGGACCAATCCTCCCTTCCTCCAAACCGGAGGGGAACCTAGAGACCCAAGTCTCTCTTCCTCTGAACACCAGAGGGAAACACAAGTGACACTACGTCACCTGCAAACCAGAGGTCTAGGACCTCTCTTCCTCCCAACCGGAGGGACCCCTAGACTTGAAACCTACAAGCCCAGAACTGGAGGACGAGCCTCCCTTCCTCTAACCAGAGGGAACCCACAAGTAGCACCCAGCTACTTGCAACCGGAGATAGCAACCTCCCTTCTCCTGAACCAACAGGAGGGACCCCGACCTCTCTACAGAGAATCGGAAGAACAGCAAATGGATAAAAACAAAAAATGAAACCAGCAACAGAAAGCTGAAAAGATAAAAACAAATGTGGCTCTCGCAGGAGCTGGCTGGTCTGGATCTGATCCACGGTCCAGCAGGAACAAATCTTTAGTTGAAGCTTCTATCACTCTAGCTCTCTCTTCTTCTCTATTCTTCTTCCTCTTCTTCTCTTCACACTCTGCTATCTCGATCTCTTACTCAACCTCTCTTTCTTTCTCTTTCTCACTCTCTTTCTCCTTTCTTCTTCTGCTCTTCTCCTTTCTCTTTTCTTTTTCTATCTGGATCGTGGCTCTCTGTATGAGCTTTTCTTCTTGCCAACTCAATCTCTTTCATCTATGGATGAAGGTCTCATATATATAGCAGCAGCATCATCATCAGCCACGCCGTGTGACCTCCACATTTCCAGCCCTAAGAATTCGGACCACGTGGCAGTCTCTCAGCAGGCTTTATTCCAGCCTCGGATCACGTGCCCTCCTTAAGCTTCACGATCAAAGCACCTGTAAAACAGGGTATCGGATAAGTCATCAGTTTAAAGAACAACTCTGTATAGACTTATCAGAAGAACAGCGTTTTAGAAGAAACCTGGACGAGGTTAGAACGAAACAACACGGAGACAACACGAAGAGAGAATAAGGAAACGACACGAGGTACATACGAAGATAAGACAGAAACCAATCATGAAGTATGGTTTCAACAAACGAAAGACACAAGGTGGTATACAGAAAGCAACACGAGGTGCTGCAATGTTCTGCACGTAGTGGAACAAAAATGACACGAAGACACAGAAACAACAGTAACTGACACGAAGTAAGTACGACACCAAGACGAGGTTGACACGAAATGAAAGCAACACGAGGTGAAGTTGACACGAAATGAAAACAACACGAAGTGAAAACAACAGTAACCGACACGAAGTACATGAGAGGAAAAACGACACGAAGTCATGAAAACAACAGTAACCGACACGAGGTGAGGTTACTAAAGCGACAACGACACGCGGTGTGGAAAACACGACACGAAGACCTAAGACGGAGAAACGACACGAAGTGTAACAGGAACGACACGAAGTAAAAACAGTGATCGACACGGGTTGAAAACAACACGAAGTCGAAACAGTAATCGACACGGGTTGAAAACAACATGAAGACGAAATACAAAGAGACGACACGAAGTGAAGTTGACACGAAGTGAAAACAACACTAAGTGAAAAACAATAATCGACACGCGGTGAAAACAACACGACGACAGTGAGAACAGCACGAGGTGAAATGACACGGGGTGTAGAAAACCAAGAATCGACACGAAGTGTGGTCAAGGCGAAAAAGACACTAAGTCAAAAAACGAAAGACCAACACTCAGACAGAAACATAAAAACAACACGGAGACGTAGACACTAAAACAACACGAAGATGAAGACAAGGGAAACGACACGAAGTCTAACCTCATACAAGGTTTCCTGTCACGCATGGAAATCAACACGAAGTGTTGTAAGCTCATACGACACGAGATCTTTTCGTGTTAGTGAGGGGAAACAACACGAAAACTCAAGTACAGAAACAGCACGAAGATGATGTACAATCTGATGTACAGACTTTGAAGAACAGTCCAAGGTATAGACTTGCACGAGCAAGCTACAGTGCCAAAGTATAGACTTCACGCTGTACAGACTTGGAAATGTGAACCCAATGTACAGACTTGATAGTGAGCTCTGCAGCGAATGTAGACTTTCAATGAAGGGCGTTGTGTAGACTTTGGCTTTGAACGAAGGTAAGAATGAGGCTGTATAGACTTGGCCAGAACATAGGGAAAAAACACCAATGTGCAGACATGTACATCCAGCAGTGTATAGACTTCGTGAACACAATGCAATGCTGACTGATGTATACACTTGGCAAAATAGAGTAATGCGTGAACAAACAATTAGCCACTACGTTAACCCAATCTAGCCATATTCATGAATTAACTATTCAAGCAAGCAATCAGATAAAACAATCAGATATTCAAGCAGTCAATCAGCCATCTATATTAATTAGCACACCTCAGTGTGACTCATGGTGTGTCAGTCATCATCAAAACCACACAGGGGCACAACAATAACATGTTAAAAGGAGTAGGGATGGGGTGCATTATACCCCACCACATCTTAAATTAATACCCTAAAAATGTGAACAAGCTTCTTGGTGGGTCTTCTGCGAACTTGAAACATAAAAACACAGCAGCGGCATCAGTTCTCTCTCTAGCGTCCTTCTTGAAGGGAGAGAAAGAGAGAGGGAGTGAAAAAGGAAGAAGAAGCAAGGGAGAAAGATGAAGAAGAGAAGGAGCTCGATATTGTGAGCCCTATTTCTGATGTTGTCTATTCTCCTGGAGTTTTTGATTTGGGGATTTATTCTATGTAAGGTAATCCCGTATTCTTCCACTCTTTTATTTGTATTCCTAAAGATTTGGACAAATCTTGAGAGAGGAACTGTGTACTACTATTTTTCGTAGTAGAGTGTTGTCGGTTTGTCCCGTGATTTTTTCCCCTCCATGTCGTGGGGGTTTTTTTGACGTTAAAAATCTGGTGCATTTTGTGTGTGATTGTGCTTGTGTTAGTTTGGTGATTTTTCGACTCGGGTACTTGCATATGGATGGCATAGAAATTGTTATGGTTGTGCAGGGACGCCAAAAGGTGTACGGATAAATTTATTTCCGTGTTGATTCTCCGACTACACATATTTTGGCATTGACTTTACCGGTTGCTACAACTACTGTGGAGAGAGCATTTTCAGCAATGACAATTGTGAAGAATCGATTACGGAATAGAATGAGTGATCAATGGATGAATGATAATTTAGTGACATATATTGAGAAAGAGATATTTGAGAGCATTGACAATGAGGTAATAATGCAACGTTTTCAGAATATGAAGACCCGTCGTGGACAACTCACTTGTAATATGTCTTCTACTTGAAAGAAGATAAATAATTTTTATTATATTAGTTTTATTTTGCCCCCCCTTTCAAATATTCCTAGCTCCGCCACTGATGATAGGGCTAATGAATTATGTCTGACAGTGTCTCTGAAGAGACTGTTCTTGTACCTAATGGGACTTGGAGTCTGGTTATATTTTTGTCACTACCTAGGGTGAAGGGTACTTTAAGAATGGAATACTACTTTAATTAGGGATTACACATTCGGTTTTTGTACTGGGTTAGGGGATTATGCCTATAGTGTTGAATCTCTAAATGTAACGGGAACAAGTTTAATCATCCTTATAATGGGGAAGAAGTTTAATCTTCCTAGTAATACAATGCCTACTTTTTCTATGTATATTAAAGTAGTATTAAAGCAGGCGCAATATCTTCCATTCCACATCTACACAGTCCATGAATAAGTGATGCATATGCTACCTTATTTGGAGCACATTCTTTCTCCTTTATTTCAATCCAATATATGCTGAATAAGAGCATCCTCGAGTCTTCCAACATGAAAAAGCTCATTGATCAAAATTGTAAAGGTAATCACTATGGGTGATTGTGCTTCATCATAAACAATTTCAGAAAAGCACATCAGTGCAACATCAATATTATCATCCTTGCCCCATGCATTCATCGTTAAGTTGTAGGTGATAACAAAAGGCACCAATCCCTTTTCCAGCATCTATTTCAGAATATCTTGAGCCTCCACTAGTTTGCCATCATTGGTAGGGTCAAAACCATATTCCTTCACTTTTCTTAGAGGTTCCAAACTTTTATCCAATCTATCAGCAATACATAGATAGTTAATCAAGTTGTTATACATCAAGAGGTTCCCAGTGCATGTCCAACATTTAAGCCTTGCACAAACCACCAACATCAGGTGAGTGTGCACAACCACAAGTGTGTGGACATCTCAGGTGAGTATAAACAATAGTTTCATTCACAAAAAAACTCATCCAATCAAACACATAATTCTCATCATCTGTCAACCTTAAACAAGAGTTTTTTTCAAGAAAAAAAAACATCCAAAGATATACAATTTCAATCATCTGTCAACTTTAAACAAGAGATTTCATTATAAAAAAGGTCATCCAAATATATCCAATTCTCACAAAATAGAAATTGTCATTCACAAAAAGTAAATACAATTACCATCATTTGTCAACCTTAAACAAGAGTATTAATAAAAAAAGACCATCCAAACAAAATCCTCCACATTCCCCATTGTACCAGTCTTAAACATATACAAATATCTCTCTTAAAGTGACATCGGCAATAGACTAAAACTTTCTAAACCTAGCTATCACCACCCGGTCGCGACCCCTGGGAAGACCACTTCGCCCTTGAAGTGTGTAGACTCGACATTTACGAGGGTAAATCTGATATTACACCACGATCCTCCAAAGTGGTTTACGCATTTGAATTATGTGGGTGATTTGTATTTTTTTTAATTTTACATAAAATATAAAAAATTAAGAAAAGGTTGATAATAATATAAAAATAATAATAACAAAACAAAAGAAATATGTAATAGTAATAAAAAAAATAAATAAGAGTAATAATAGGAATAAATAAAATAAAGTAAAATAAAAATATACAAATCAAAAAAAAATAAAATAACAATATATACATATAATAATAGAAACAAAAAACAATATATAAATATAATACAAACATATATATATATATCATTATCTCTCTCTCTCATTATCTCCCTCTCTCTCTCTTCATATCTTCTCTCCCCAACCATCATAACCCACGTAGCCTTCTATCCCTTTCACCCCACTCTCTTCTTATCCATCTCCCTTTCTCTAACCCCACGTCAATGACGTGCTAGCCAATGTTCCCCTCCACAGCCACCTCCCCATCACAAACCAATACCACCTTACCCCTTATTCCCTCCACACTCTCCCCACTTCCCCTCTGATCGCAAAAAACCCATCTCCCCACCTCCCATCTCACTCTCCGCTTCACACCACCATACATCCACACCCAGTAGCAAACCCCCATCCCACGGCATACACGCCTCCCTCTCTCTCCCATCGCAACCCAAACCTCCACGACCCTCTCCCTTCACCGCTGCCACCTCCCATCTCACTGCACCCCCCATCGTCGCCCTCTCCGCTTCACACCGCCACCACCTCTCATCTTGCTCTCTTTCTCTCTCTTCACTGCCTTCCTCATCGCCGCAGCCATACCGCCTCGCCATCGAGCACACGCCTCCCATCGCCGTCGCCTCCACTCTCTCACCTCCCCTCTCTCTTCTCTCCCACGCACCACCTCCTCGCTGGCCTCCACTCCGCCACCGTCCACACCTCCCTCTCTCTCCCATCGCAACCCAAACCTCCACCACCCTCTCCCCTCACTGCTGCCACCTCCCATCTCACTGCACCTCCCCATCGTCGTCGTAAACCCCCTCCACTCCCTCTCACCACTGCCAACCCTCTGCGGCACCACCCCAGTCGTCCACCACCTTCTCTCCTTCTCACCTCTGCTAACCTCCCCATCTCTCACCGTTTCCACCCTCCTCGCCACGACCACCCTCATCCACACACACACCGCCGTGCCTACCTTGCTTTCTCTCTCCATCTCTCTCTTTTCTCTCTAACCACTGCCGCGACAGCTCCCGTCATCACCGGACCCCCCCTCCCTCTCACCACCTGCAACACAACCGCCCCCCCTCCGGCGACCGTCACTGCAGCTACCCCCTCCGCCTGCACCCCCTGTTGCCGCCGCGGCTACGTCGCCTCCCCCTCCCCACTGCATCTCTCTCCCCTTCACTCACTCCCCCATGCCCTCTCTTCCCTCTGCACCCTCATCACTATCGACCTCCCTCACCACCGCCGCACGCCGTCATCGCCCTCCCCACAGTCACCGACCACCGACCACCCTCGCCGCTCTCCCTCTCTCTCTCTAGCCCACACACCCTCTCCACCTATTACTCTCTTTCTCTCACCCCTCACGATCTCTCCCTTTCTCTCTCCATGTCCCTCACATCGTCGCAGCACCCTCATCCCCACCTCCCCCCGACCGGCTCTCTCATCTCACTCTCCCTCTCCCACGCCACCGCCGCAGGCCGCCGCCGACATCCTTCGGTCACCTCCCCACGCCGTCGTCGCCCACCTCCGGTCACCCCTCATCGCCGTCGCCTCCACCCTCACCCATACACCATCTGTCTCTCTCATACCCATACACGTATACACACAGACCCCCTCTCTTTCTCTCTCTAACCCTATCTCTCTATCTATCTCTCCCCACACATATTCCTAGAGTATTTTTATTGTTTGAGTGGTTGGGTTTGAAGTTAGAGGGATGGTGGAGGCCTTAAGTGGGGGCGATGAAGGATTACTTGATTGGGAACAAGGGTTAATGGGAGGCTTGGTAGAGGCTGATAGTATGGAGGTTACTTGTGTAATTGGAGGGGTAACGATAGGAGGCTTGGTACGTAGGAGGCGTCAGGTTTTGGTGGTACGTAAGGGATGTATACCCGTGCGGAGAGTCATTTCCCGTTGCGGTTCTCTTCCCCAATTTAATTCCAACACCTTTCCGTCCCCCAGAGGTCCGCGGTGAGTCACTTCCCGCCATGGCCGTTTAGTTTCAGCACACCCCCAATCCCCCTGTTAAAATCCCGCGGAGAGTAACATCTCGCGGTGGTTTACTTTATGCATTTATATTTCTGTCATTTTTATTTTGTTAAAATCCCGCGGAGAGTAACATCTCGCGGAGGTTTAATTCATGTCATTTTATTTCGTTAAGATTCCGCGGAGAGTAACATATTGCGGAGGTTTATTTCACGCTATTTATATTTCTGTCCTTTTATTTTGTTAAAATCCTGCGGAGATTGACATCTCGTGGCGGTTTATTTCTGTTATTTACATTCCTGTTCAGATCCCGCGGAGACTAACATCTCGCAGTGGTTTATTTTTGTTATTTTATTTCTGTTAAAATCCCGCGGAGAATCTCTTCTCGTGGTGGTTTCATTCATGTAATCCCCCCTCCCCCCATTTCAATTCCAGTTAAAACCCGCGGTGAGTAACATCCCGCAGCGGTCTCTTATTGCACTCTTTACATTCCGTGTATTCTCCAGTCTCTAAAATCTCGTGGAGACAATCCTCTTCGGGGCAACCTTTCCTGTATCTCACCCTATAACGCGCATGTACCAGAACCGCTCTCTCTGCACCACGTGACATCGTTCACAAAGTGCACTTTAGGAGGATGCCTAAGACAAACTTGACAGTTGCCACCTTTTACTTGCACCTGAACATTAATAGTTGAAGGGGCACCCTGCACTTGTGCTGTGCGCTTGCACTTGAGTCATCATCTCCTTAAGACTGGCTTCAATATTTGTGTTGACCTATAAATTTAAGCACAAATATAGTAAATACATTAAGCTTGATTAGATACCAACTGAATGTGTACAAAATTGTCCACAACCTGAGACAAACTTGACAGGCCACCAACTGCACTTTGGGAACCGCCAGCTCTGCCACCTTCTGCTTGCACCTGAACATTAACAGTTGAGTGGGCACCCTGTGCACCTGTGCTGTGCACTTGCACATAAGTCATCATCTCCCCAGGATTGACTTCAATATTCTTGCTGACCTATAAATTTAAGCACAAACACATTAAGTAAATTAAGCTTAATAGGACTAGGTTCAATATTCTCACAAAATTGTTCACAACATGTCCACTTTGGGAACCACTAGCTGTGCCACTTTCTACACTTGTGGGGTGCTGACCTGTTGATTGGCCACCTATTGCTTGCACCTATGCATCAATATTTGATCGGGCACGTTGTGAACTCTGGGAACCTGTGTATTGCATTTGCACTTGTGAGGTGCTCACCTGTAAACATGTAGCACAAAGATTATAATTATATTTCACCAGCAATTTAATTGCTCCAAAATTTACAGTTAATTTGAGTAATGAAGTACTGGCCACAACCTGTGACAAACTTTACAGAGTTGATACTTGGCCACTACCTCTACTCTTCCTAGGCCTACCAAGAGGCTTCATGCATTATAAGAATAATCATCACTACATGTCAAATGGAGGAAATGACAAAAATAGAGGGCACATTTACTTACCTTGTTTGTGTTATAAAAGTTTCACCCATGTTTGACACCGAGTTCTTGCAAGTCTTTGCATGGTGACCAAAATCTCCACATCTCTTGCACTTGTGGGGTTTCCTAATATTGTTCTCCTCATTTGGATCTCAGATTATTTTCTTCCTTGGCCTCTCATGTGGCCTTCTCATACTGGGGGGAGGACTTTTAATCCAAGTTTAATCTAATGTGTTTTATCAAGCATAGGGGCGATCCCCAAAGTATATGCCTGTTTATAAGCCTGCATTGTGTAAGATCTGTCAATGTACTCCTCATATTTTATATCCTTTCGTGTTGCTACAAAAGCACATGCATGTGATGACGGTAGTTGTAATACTCTGGATTCTTATCGGATCTTTCGGATCCTTATTAGAGTACTTTCGGATCACTTTTGTGGATCATGAGTTGAGTTTTACGATGCATGTGGGTTTTTCTCCCGTACAAGTTATGAAACCCAGTGGTGAGTTTATTTTTCAGTTCATCGACACGAGGATGCTACAGCTGCGATGTACTCTTTGAGAGGATCATTTCGACTATTTTTTTATATTTTTCTGAATTAGTAGATTTTCAGACACAAAAATCAAAATTTTAGAAATTTGGAAAATTCCTAATTTCTTTTCTATTTATTCTTCTTTCACCCTCTCTCCTCCCTTATTTCTCACCCTCACTTTCTCTCTCTCGTTCTCTATCCTCTATGGTCCTCTCGACGCGAGGCGCGCGACCGTGGCGAGCTGGCTGAGGCGGGAACGCGATGGAGTGAACTTGGAGCGTGATTGAGTGACGGATGGAGCGTGGCGCGGCGCGATCCCTCGGTGGATTCAAAGCCAGTGCGGTTCGTTGGTTTGACGATTTTCGACGCGGTTTAGTCGCTTCAGCGCGCGGAATCTTTAGTGGATGTAGGGAGATGGAAGCTCTACTTCTCTGCTACATTCCCTCGCAATTTCACGCCGAACAGGATGATTTTTGGATCAGTTGGTATCATTCGAACCCCTGGAATGTTAGCATTCCATTCTCACTGATTTCGTCGTGATTGGTGGTCATTTGGGACCGGTAGGAACCCGGAAACCCATGTGATTCCATTTGGGTCAATTCGATAGAATTGCCCATTTCTTGCCGTTTGTGCGTCGATTTGACCCCTTCCGGAGTGTGGAAGGTCAGTATCATCATTATGATTGTATCCCCCTCGTTTCAGAGCGAACGGGGCATGGAAAGGTCGAGATCCAGCCAATCCCATGGTTTTCCTGCCGTAACGCCCACGCGGTCGTTACAGTGACCGTTTCACTCTGAACGCGGTCCATCAGGCGACCTTTTTATGTATGTCGGTTTGGGTCTTCGCGGTCATGCGATAGACCATCTTCCGTTGTTCGTGGTCCATTAGAGGACTGTCTCTATCCTTTGAACGGCCCTTGGGTGGCCGTTCAGGTTCCTTAGTCGTTCAAGTCAGCGAAGCAGTCTCACGATAGACCATGTAGCGTGTGTAAGCGGTCCTTTACGGTTGGTGAAGCGGTCCTTCTCTAGACTGTTTCTTGTCTTTAGGGGTCCATTGCTAGACCGCTATTGACCGTTTTGACCAAGTTACTATTTTAAGTCGGTTTGATCTAGCGGCCTTCTCTTAGACCGTCTAGACTGCTTCACGGCCCATTCGTTGACCGCGAATGGGTGTTTGGCTGTGGTCAAGGGTTTTAGGTCGGTTAGCGTTGGTCCCCTATGTGGTCCATGTTTAGACCGCGTACGTTTGTGAACGGTCCCTTTGTAGACCGTTTGGGTGGTTTGACTAGTAGGTCGGTTGTGAGTTGACTGGGCTTAGCGGCCTATCGAATGACCGCTCTAGTCATTTCGCGGCCCTCCTTGTGACCGCCTAGTGTCTGTGTTCTCTGCGGCTGGTAAGCGGCCCTTTACTTGACCGCCTACATTGCTAAGCGGCCAAGCATTAGACCGCGTACCACCAGAGAGTTGTGTTTCCAAAGTTCTGGTTTCCAATCGTCTTGGCTTGACCTTATGGTTTGCCCATTGCCCCGTGGATGTCTTTTGATATCCTATGAGGGCTATGACCATATTATAAGGTAGCCAAGAGTGTCCTTACCTCGAGTAGTGTTTTGTACTGCTTCTGAGTCTCTTGAGTCATTATTTAGGCTCTGGTCAACCCAGTGAGACCCAGTGGTTGACAGGTGACCTTGTGTGTGTCTCGATAGATCAAGACATGGTTCTGGACGTCTAGAGGTGTTGTGTTACCTCGGTTTACGTGTCCAGGTATTTTGAGGGTCTTGGTGTTCCCTCAGGTCTCCGTGTTTCATTTTATACGGATGTGTCATTTTCCTATGACTTAGGATTAGCCTAATTGGCGGCTTGTCACCGCCGTTATGCGACGATCTTGACCCCGAGTCGCGAGACTCAAGGATCGTTGTGTCAACAGGTCTAGTTGTTGTCCTAAGTCATGTCTGGTAACAGTTGGTGTGCTACCTTGTGTTCTGCGCTTAGTGCTTCGTGGTACGTACGATAGTGCTTGCTTAGCCTGTCTGTACCTCAGCACTACTGTTTCGGACTCTCCGTGTCTTGTGAGCCTCCACTAGTCGTAGTTCGAAGACCTCGAGTGTCGGCCTACTTGGGAGTGGTGGCGGGGAAGTTCTCGAGATACGGTTTTTAGGCTAGTTTCTGTGGGCTCCCTTGTCTTGCAGTAGCATCCTGCTGGCGGAGAAAACTAGCTAGAGGCCGGGCTCAAGGCATTGATCTTGTGTATGCACACGTGGTCAGGGACGGTTGGACGAACACCAACGGGCGTGACCCTGACTAGTCACTCGTTATTGGAGTTCTTATTCTGGTTCCGTGAGTATCTCAGTCTCCGCCGTTTCGGCATCCGTAGGGAGATACTTGTGGCGCAGTGTAAGACGTTAGTGGACGCATCTAGCTGTTCTTCTAGTGAGGAGGTGCTTCTGTCACATGACGCATGACTCTCGTGTTTCTCGGGGTTTGTGTTCCCCTTCCGAGTTAGTCTGTTCTTGGCTTCATCCAAGATGATCTTCCCCTTCTGAGTTGGTCTGTTCTTGGCTTTGCCCAAGATCAGCTTGGTGTTGCGTGCACGACGATCTAGTTGTGTATGCTTTAGTGTCTCTCGTCTGTCTAGGTCTTTTGCCTGGTTTCGTAGGCTTTAGCCTTTGGGCTAATGCTTGGCCGACTATGGACATGCAAAATTGCACGCCCGTATGTCCCGACTAGTCCAGCATTAACGACGGCTTCAACTGAAGAAACTACGTGGAAGAGGGCCATCCGGACTCCCCGAACACATATACACTGCCGTGAAGCTATCTCCGGAGTCACGACAGCGAAGAGAAATCAACTCCCAGGAGCCCCACAATCCGTGGGCCTCGAAGAAAATCAAACAGGCCACAACTCAGCGCTGCCAACGGGCTCAAAACTGCCCATTTAGCCCTTCAGCGGCACACCCTTGAGCTCTTCAGCGGCACACCCTGTTGGCCTTCAGCGGCACACCCCTCTACCCTATTCAGCGGCACACCCGTTGCCCTGTTCAGCGGCACGCCCTTCAGCGGCACAGCCCTTGAGCTCTTCAGTGGCACGCCCTGGCAGCTCTTCAACGGCACGCCCTCAGGCCCCCCCTCCAGCGGTACGCTCTTTCAGCGGCACACGCTTTCGGCTCTCCAGCGGCACGCTCGCTGTGTATTTCAGTGGCACGCCTTTTTGGCCCGCTAGCGGCACACTTGTTGAGCCTACCAGCGGCACGGCCTTCAGGCTTTTTCAACGACACGTCCGGCAAAACGACGTGATGCCCATGCCCTATAGATCTTTGGCGCGCAGTGGGCTGTCTGAGGTGTCAGACGGGGGTTGGGCCATGCAGGCTACTCCCCTGACACCGAGGACGACGGGTCAAATCCCCAATCAATGTCTCCGGTTTCCCGCCTCCGACTGCCGTGCTCGAACGCCTCCGTCGTGAGGGGTATAAAAGCCCCTCTCCTTCGACACGAAAAGGAGGAGGAGGAGGCAGACACACGCGCAGATAGTGAAAGGGAGAAGAGAAGAAGAGAAAGAGAGGAAGAAGAAGAAGAAGAAGAAGAGAAGAGAAGAAGAGGAGGGGAGGCTCTGCCCCCCCTTGCTGCTCCATCCTCCGTCGTTCGCGCAGAGAGAAGAAGAGAAATAGAAAAGAGGAGAAGAGAAAAAGAGAACGAGAAAAAGAGGAGAAGAAGGAGAAGAGAAGAAGAGGGAAGAGAGGAAGAGAGGGGAGAGGGCTCGCCGCTCCCCCCATCGCCGCTGTCTGTGCGAAGAGAGAGGAAAGGAAGAGAGGGGAGAGTGCTGCCGCTCCACCTGTCGCCACCGCCTGAAGAGAAAGAAGAAAAAGAAGAGAAGAAGAAAAGGGGGGACAGGGCATGCTTCCCTTCCCCTCCCCGCTGCAACCTCTGCTCATTTCCCTAAAGGGAGACGCCCTTCCGTTTCTCCTTGGACTTCCAGGCCCAATGCTTCTATCCTGAGGCCCCTTGAGTCTCTCTCCCTCCTGCCAAGATTTCCTTCGGCCTAGCCAACCAACATCCCCGGTCCACCCTTAGCCCTTCTGGCCGGCATGCCCAGCCTTCCACCTTGCCCGGTGCACTGTGATTCCACCAACCCGACACACGCTGAACCCCCAGCGGCACACCTTGGCCCCCGTTCACCGGCCCAACCCCTGGGAGCCTTCCCCAGCACAGCCCATGCCCCCAGCCCGGCGCAGCTTCCTGGACGGTACACCCCTCCATTGGCCGGCACACTGCCCTTCGGTTCTTCGCCCGGCATACCCTTCATGTGCCTCCAGCGGCACGCCTTTGGCTCACCCGCTCAACGGCACGGTCCCCCTTGGCCTTTGCCCGGTACACCCTCTATAGGCCTTCGACGGTACGCCCCAGGTAGGCCTTCACCGGCACACTCTGGCCTCCCCCAGCCCGGCACGCCCTCTCGTGCCTTCCTTGCCCGGCACATCAGTCCCCAAACCCCTCCTTCTTGCCCGGTGCACTCCCGGCCAGCCATGGAGAGGTTTCCCGTCCATCGTTTCCTCCGAGTTTTCTGAGGTTTTGTTAAGGTGTTGTCGCTCTCGGGCGCCCACCTCCAGTTGTCGGGTTCCGCCACTCTATGTGGGCGCGTTCCCTGTATCTCCCTTACGCTCGGTCAAGGGGAGATGCTGTCGAATTTTTGTTAGAAACAATAACGTACTAGAAGGACAAAGGGAAGCAACAAACAAATGGGGCAATAACGAATTAAAAGGCAAAAAGAAGGCAACAAACAAATGAAAAGAACAACGGTAAAACATTTCAACCAAGACAAGGGAACCGCAATCAATACAAAGAGAGCCAAATCGAACGATAACTAAACAACTTGAACATTCGTCCACATGGGAGAAAGAATGGAAACTGATGAAAAGAAGAAAAGAAGAAACCCATGCAAACTTAATAAAACCAAAGAAAAGAAGAAAAGAAAAGCCTTAAAAGAACTAGAGGGAGAGTGGGCCCTCATCGGTATTTCCAACCTAGCCCTTCAGCGGTACACCCTTTTAGCCCTTCAGCGGCACACTACCTAGCCCTTCAGCAGTACACCCTTTTAGCCCTTCAGCGGTACACTCCTCAGCCCTTCAGCGGTACACCCTTTTAGCCCTTCAGCGGCACACTCCCTAGCCCTTCAGCGGTACACCCTTTTAGCCCTTCAGCGGTACAGTCCTCAGCCCTTCAGCGGTACACCCTTTTAGCCCTTCAACACCACACTCCTCAGCCCTTCAGCGGTACACCCTTTTAGCCCCTCAGCGGCACACTCCTAGCCCTTCAGCGGTACACCCTTTTTAGCCCTCTAGCGGCCCACTCTCTCTCCAAAAATATATATAATGATAATAATAATAATAAATTAATAAAAAATTATAATAAATAAATAAATCTGAATATACATAAGAAATAAACAAAAAATGTGAAATAGTAATAATAATAGTAGAAAAGAAGAACATAATAATAAAAATAAAACAAAAATCATCCAGAACAAATACATAAAGGGGAATAAACAGCACCAAATCTTACGACTAAAAATCCCAGATAAAGAAGATGGTAAAAATCTATATCGCAGCCCCGACTCTCCCGTGACTCGGTGCTGAAGGAACAACGATGCCGCCCTTCTAGGTCGGGTCTGAGTCTCGGGAATGATCCCGAACTGGCCATGACCCGACCTCGCCTCAGGCCGACATTCCGATTAAACCGGACTCGTTTCTCAGGTCGGATCCCTTCCGAGCCACTACGGAAATTACCGCACGTTCGGCAGACATTTGAACGGGCTCACCTCGATTTCCGCCGCGTTACTATTACGGACCTGTGTCTGAACATGAAAAGATCCGTGAGCAACCAACATGGCCGACGGCTCCCACCCCGACGTGGTCGTAACCCGGCATTGCTCAAGGCCGATAGCTCGCCAAATCAGATTCACCCTATCGGGATTCGTTCCCCCCTTTCATTAAAATTACCGCGAACTCAGCATACATTTGTACGGGGTTGTTTCTGTCTACGTCGCACCTTTAATATGGACCCTTGTCCGAATATCAAGTGGTCCGCAAGTGACCGACAGAAATCTGAATAGAACGAGATGGCTCCCGTCATCCCTGGACCCTATATACGGGAATATCAATAAGGCCTTTTGTGGGCTGTGCTTGGACCTCGGGTCCGTCCCGATTATGGTCATTGTCTGACCCACACCCTCGGCCTATAGCTCGCCTCCTTCGAACATGTTTTGATTTTGGAATCTAGTCCCAGGACTCTTCCCCGTTGCCCTCCGGCACCGGGAATATTAATGATGCCCACGCAAGCCCCGTTTGGACCGCGGGAGGCGCCCCCGGTATGGTCCCGACTCGATCTCGCACTGGGCCAATAAATTCGCTAGTTTCTTGCTACACTAATCGAGATTTAACCGAATATTTTTAGTGTCTCGGAATAATGTATTTGCCGTATCACAGCATACACATGTTCCAGGTCCTCCTACGACGATTATGATACTCTCAAGCTGGACACCCGTCCGAATATTAAACGGTCTCCCGAATGACCGACACGTTTCGAACGTCCGCTTCCCTAGACACAGGGCTTTTCAGCCGATTCAAGAGATATTCCCTCGTTGCCCCTTGGCACCGAAAATATTAATGACGCTCATGCAAGTCTTCTTTCGACCGCTGGGGGTCCACCGCAGTATGGTCACAGCTTGCTCTTGCACCGGGCCAACAGATTTACCGATTTTTGACCGCTCCAACCGAGGCTCAGCCGAACGTTTTCCGCTCTTCCGAACAATAAATTTGCCGTACCTCGGCATACATGCGTTCCGATTTTTCCGCGACAACCGCGATTTTCTCGAGCCGGACATTCGTCCGAACATTAAATGGTCAGTACACGACCGACATGATCGCGAATGTTTTCTTCTTACCCTCATACGGGGGTTTCGATGCTTCCTAATAGACCTTTCGTGCAATTAATTTCTTGGCCATGAGGCCCTGAATCACGGTGATTAATCAAGGGTGTTCCCTCGTATGGGGGATGTAAATGACGCCGTGACCTTTATGGCGCGGCGTGTTTTTATGCCGACACGAACCACACAATCGTCTGACCGAGTCAGATCGAGCGTACCATGGGCTCTTCGGAGCCCAAACAAATTGTCACTTCGGTGACTGGCACGCCCACGCACTTAATAGACGAACCACCTGAACCAGCGAATTTTAGTGCGTCCACAAGTCTGGCACGCTCGGTGGTACTTAAACTACCCTTCATCTCTTCGCCGGGATTCAGGGCCTCATGGCCCCCTAATAAACGATGTTTGCCTGCTTTGATGAATTGTAGGTGTTGTCTTCGCCAGCCCTATGGGGAGAAAATCCAGACTCGATGCAGCTGCCTTCGCGGCCTCGAGGACGTTGCTTCGAAGCATATGCAGCTTCCAGGAATCATGGGGGCTGTTATAAAAAAAAGAGAAGAGAAAGATAAGAGAAGGGAGGGGAAATCAAGCCCCCCGTTTCCCTCAAGAAGAAAGAGAAGAAAAGAAGAAAAGGATAAAAGAAGAAAAGAAGAAGAGAAGAAAAGAAGAAGAGAAGAAAAAAAAAGAGAGAAAAGAAAGAAGCAAAAAAAGAAGAGAAAGAATTGGCAAGAGAGGGTTGTACGGCCACGTCCGTCGAGACCCGTGCTGAACAAAGATTACCACTGTGGGGTTGATGCGGTGGAGCGAACCACTCATCCCCTCCCTGAGGGGGTGAGCGCTCTCCTGCACCTCCACCTTGGTCAATCATACAAAAAGAGAGAAATAAATAAGAAAGGAAGAAAAGTTGGCCAGCATCGCCGACTGAAAGAGCAAGAAGAAACCCGACATCCCGCCCGACTCTAGGAGGTCTCGAGTCCACGATGCAATGACCCCGCTCGTTCCTCCTTCATGCTGCCTCCATCCGGTACAAAACGGCCCCGAGTGGTTGTTAAAAGACCCAGCGAGCCACGATCGTAGCTTGGCGAATGGTTGCCCGCTGTGGGGAATGCTTTATAGCAATAAGGCCAAGCACGGCCACCACTCCCGAAGAGAGCATGCACATACCCCGCCATGGGGGATGAGAAGAAGATATATACCCTGCTACGGGGGCATAGGAGGCAAAAAAAAAAAAAGAAATACACCCCATTCCCAGGGGCACATGAAGAGAATCCGCCCCGACTAAGGGGCACACAAAGCAAAAGCTACACCCCGGCTTCGGGGCATTTGAAGAAGAATCCGCCCCGACCTGGGGACGTAAGAAGAAATAGAAGTGCACCCCGGCTTAGGGGCATTTGAAGGGGAAATACACCCCGATATGGGGGCACCTGAAGCAAAAGACATACCCCGCCATGGGGGGCATAAGAAGAAAAGAATTCACCCCGGCCTGGGGACACACAAAAAGAGAAACTCACCCTGGCTTAGGGGTATATGAAGAAGGAACGTACCCCGGCCTGGGGGCATGAGAAACAAAAGCACACCCCATGCTAGGGGCATATGGAGAGGAATGCACCCCGCCCTGAGCGACGCAAAAAGTATAAGAACACACCCTGGCTTAGGGGCATTTGAAGAAGAAACATACCCCGCCAGGGGGCATAGAAGTCATGAAGAATATGCCCCGGCTTAAGGGCATTTGAAGAATTCACATCCCGCCTCGGGAGCATGAGAAGCAGCAAGAATACACCCCGGCCTAGGGGTATTTGAAGAAGAAATATATCCCGCCTGGGGGCATAGAAGCCGTAAAGAACACGCCTCGGCTCAGGGGCATTTGAAGAAGCTACATCATGCCTTGGGAGTATAAGAAGAAAAGAGTCCACCCCATCTTAGGGGTATTTGAAGAAGAAACACACCCCGCTATGGGGGCATAGAAGCCATAAAGAATACGCCCCGGCTTAGGGGTATTTGAAGAAGAAGGATACCCCGCCTCGGGGGACATTGCAAGCAGCGATACACCCTGCTAGGGCGCACAGGAAGCAAACCACACCCCACTCCTGGTGACACATAAAGAGAGTACACCCCACCATGGGGGCACATGAAGAGAATCCACCCCGACTCGGGGGTACATGAAGCAACAAAGAATACACCTCGCCTTAGGGGAGTCTGAAGAAAAAGCATACACCCCACTTTGGGGGCACAAGAAGCAAACATTCCCCAGCGTGTCGGGGCAGGAGAAGAAGAATTCCCCCCTCGGGGGCATATAAAAAAAGAAAAGCAAAGATACACCCGGTGCCCGGCGCACATGAAGAGAAAGGCACCTCCCTTTGGGGGCACAACAAGCAACAAAGATACACCCCGACTGAGGGGCACAGGAAGAGAAATACATCCCTGCGCCAGGGGCATATGAGACAAAACTATACCCCAATTTAGGGGCATCTGAAGCAAAGACTTCACCCCACCTCAAGGGGGGGGGCATAAGAAGCGAAAGATATACCACACCTTGGGAGAACAAGAAGAAAACACACCCCACCTTGGGGGCGTAAGAAGCCAAGAGATATGCCCCACCACGGGGCAGTAGAGGCAAAATGCATTCCCCTCGGGGGCACATGAAGCAACATACCCCTCGCCTCGGCAGCATATGAGGCCAAGAGGCTACATCCCGGCTCGGGAGCATAAGAAACAAAAAGTATACCCCACGTCGGGGGCATATGAAGTCAGGAATCACATCCCCGTCTCTAGAGGTATTTGAAGAAGAAGCATACCTCGCCTCGAGAGCCTAGAAGCTATAAAGAGCATGCCCCAACTCAGGGGCATATGAAGAGAAGTCCACCCCGACCTAGGGGTATTTGAAGAAGAAACATACCCCGCCAGGGGGCATAGAAGCCATAAAGAACACGCCCCGGCTTAGGGGTATTTGAAGAAGATACATCCCGCCTCGGGAGCATAAGAAAGAGAAGAATACATCCCGTCTTAGGGATATTTGAAGAAGAAACATACCCCGCCAGGGGGCATAGAAGCCATAAACAATATGCGCCGGCTCAGGGGCATTTGAAGAAGAAACATACCCCGCCCGGGGGACGCAGAAGCAAAGAGACAGAGTACACCTCCACCCGGGGGCACCGAAGCAAAGAGGCATACATCCTGACCTGGGAGCACATGAAGAAAGAATATACCCCGACCTAGGGGCATTAGAAGAAGAAACATACGCCCCGATCCAGGGACATGAGAAGCAAGAGAATACGCCCTACGAAAAGGGTATGAGAAACATGAAGAATGTACCCCAGCCTAGGGACACAGAAAAAATACACTCCGCCCTTGGCGCATAAGAAGCAGAAGCACCTACCCCGACCCGGGGCATAGAAACAGAGACATACATCCCGATCTGGGAGCATAAGAAGAAAGATATACTTCACCCAAGCGGCATTTGAAGAAACAACATACCCTGCTTCGGGGGCACAGAAGCCGTAAAGAGATACACCCCCGCCTCAGGGGGGCGTAAGAAGCAAAAGATACACCCCGGCCTCAGGGGGGCATAAGAAGCAAAAGATACACCCCCGTCCCGGGGGCATTTGAAGAGAGTTACGCCCCGTACCAGGGGCATATGAAGAAGAAACATACCCCGCCTGGGGGCATAGAAGCCGTGAAGAGTATACCCTGGCTTGGGGGCATTTGAAGAGAGCTACACCCCGTACCAGGGGCATATGAAGAAGAAACATACCTCACCTCGAGGGTCTAGAAGCCATAAAGAACACGCCCCGGCTCAGGGGCATATGAAGAGAAGTCCACCCTGGCTTGGGGGTATATGAAGAAGAAACATACCCCACCTGGGGGCATAGAAGCCGCGAAGAGTATACCCCACCATGGGGGCCTTTGAAGAGAGCTACACCCCGCCTCGGGGGGTATTAAAAAAACACACCCTAGTCTGGGGACATAGAATCCATAAAAAAAAATACACCCCGCCTAGGGGGCACAGAAGCGAAGAGGTAAAACACACCCCTCAGGGGGGCACATACCAGATAAAGTTACATCCCAACCTGGGGGCACATTAAGAGAAATACACTCCAACGCGAAAGCAGTAATGAGAAAAGAAGAGCAGAATAAAGAAAAGACACATAAGGCAGACGTGGTCCTCGAGCCCGCCTCACCACACAAAAGAAGAGAAGGAAAGAAAGAGTACACCTGAGACAAACGTGGTCTTCGAACCCGCCGCTTCACGAATCCTTCTCCTCGGCTCTCGTACCCTGCTACCCGACGCCCTTCGGCTCAGCCGTGTCGGCCAAGGCCCACTATCAGGATTGATCTACCCGTCCCACCGCGCTCTCCAATATCTTTTTGGCTCTTACAGCCCGCTTCCCAATATCTTTGGCTCTTACAGCCTGCTTCTCAGAATTCGGCCTTTACGGCCTGCTTCACAGAATTCGGCCTTCACGGCCCGCTTCCCATAATTGCGGCTCCTACAGCCCGCTCCCCAATTTTGGCTCTTGTAGCCTGCTCCCCCGATTTGGCTTCTGTAGCCTGCTTCCCACAATTTTGGCTCTTGCAGCCCGCTTCCCAATATCTTTGGCTCTTGCAACCTGCTTCGCAGAATTCGGCCTTTACGGCATGCTTCCCAGAATTCGGCCTTCACGGCCCGCTTCCCATAATTGCGGCTCCTGCAGCCCGCTCCCCAATTTTGGCTCTTGTAGCATGCTCCCCTGATTTGGCTTCCGTAGCCTGCTGCCCACAATCTCGGCTCGTGCAGCCCGCTTCCCAATATCTTTGGCTCCTGCATCATGCTTCTCAGAATTCAGCCTTTACGGCCTGCTTCCCAAAATTCGGCTCTTGTAGCCCGCTTCCCAACTTTGGCTCTCGCAGCCTGCTTACCTTTGGCCCTCGTGACCTGCTTCCCAACCTTGGCTCTTACAGCCTGCTTCCCTTTGGATTTTATAGCCTGCTTCCCGCCTCTGGCTCTCGTAGCATGCTTCCCCTTGGCTTTTGTGGCCTGCTCCCCAACTTTGGCTCTCGCAGCCTGCTTACCTTTGGCCCTCGTGGCCTGCTTCCCAACCTTGGCTCTTGCAGCCTGCTTCCCTTTGGCTTTTATAGCCTGCTTCCCAATTCTGGCTCTCGTAGCCTGCTTCCCCTTTACTTTTATGGCCTGCTCCCCACTTTGGCTCTCGCAGCCTGCTTACCTCTGGCCCTCGTGGCCTGCTTCCCAACCTTGGCTCTTGCAGCCTGCTTCCCTTTTGGCTTTTATAGCCTGATTCCCAATTCTGGCTCTCGTAGCCTGCTTCCCCTTGGCTTTTATGGCATGCTCGCCAACTCTGGCTCTCGTAGTCTGCTTCCCTTTGGCCTTCGTGGCCTGCTTTCCAAGTCCGGCTCTCGTAGCCTGCTTCCCAGGATTCGGCCTTCGCGGCCTGCTTCCCATAACTTCGGCTCTTGCAGCCCGCTTCCCAATTTTGGCCCTTATGACCCGCTCCCCAAATGTCCCTTGGGTTCTATAGCCTGCTTCCCTAATACCCTTTCAACCATTCGTGGTTTGCTTCCCTAATACCTTTACTACCACTACACTTATACGTAACAATAATATTTTCTTATGCAAAAATAAACACAAAAAAAAAAACAAAACAAAACAAAACAACAAAGCAGACACACAAAAGAGGGAAAAAATAAAAAAAAGAGAATGCATGATCGCCCTGCTTGCATGGTTGCTTAATATAGAATAATGCACTTCCTTGAAATTTTCTAGGATCGTGTTTCCTTGCTAAATAATATCGCCCCGATTCCAGATGCACGCGCGTCACGGCGTACGCTCGAAGGGAACCCGATTATGGTGAGTGCACACGTCAAGGGGAAGAGCCATGGCCGAATCGCTAAGCCCAACTCACAAAATAAACCCGAGGCAACGCTCCCACACTTAGCACTTAATGTGTTCAATAGCCTTCGACTATAGGGATTGTCCGAATTTCTTCTTAGCACTCTACGGAGACTTGAATTCCTGCACTCGCGTGAAAGGTAATCGTGAGGAAAAAGCTGCCTACCCCCACTGTAAAAAAAAAAGGAGAGAAAAAAAAGAGAGAGAGACACCTGAATCCGAGTAGCCGGGAATCCCCATTGAGACACATGAGGAGACTCGCGCGAAATGGTGAAGCGAATTATAATAACGATGAAACCTATTAGCTGGGAATCTCCATTGAGACATATGAGGAGACTCGCGTCAAACGATGGAATCCGTAATAGAATTACAATAAGGATGAATCCTAGTAGCCGGGAATCCCCATTGAGACACATGAGGAGACTCGCGCCGAATGGTGAAATCCGCTACCAAAATAAACAGACGGGGGGCTGTGCGAAGCTACCAAAATCGAGAGCCTGAAACATATGTGTAGGCGCTAGAGTGATCCTCGAGTGTCACCAGGAAAACCTGCATATCCCTATGGTTAGGGCTCTTTGTTCACACATTTGCACTGCCACACCACAGAGAATTACCTCGGGTGAAATGCGTGAATTTAGGCTATGCATGCAAGACGTGCGATATCCTCTTGACGGGTGCACCACCCCTCAATTGTGCCTCGCGGCCCGCACCGCATCTACGAATTACGGGCGACGTCCCTATCCCATCCCCTATAGAGGGAGCTGCCTTACTTATATTTATGTTATGCCTGCTAATGAATGCTTGCATGCTTAAAAAAAAGAGAGAAGGAAAAGAAGGAAAAAATGATAATAAAAAAATAACATAATAATAATAATAATAATAATAAAATAACAAGAATGTGTGTATGCAATAAACTCAATTTCGGCCATCGAAGCCTACTTTCCTAGCTCCGGCTCGTAGAGCCCAACTTGGCCCCCATGGCCTACCTCTTGCCCTCGCGGCTCGTTAATCCCCAACTTCGGCTCTTTAAGCCCGCTCCCAGCCTTGGCTGTTTTGACCTCCCTTATCGGCTCCTGAGCCGACAGCTTTTCAATCATCGGCCCCTCAGCCGACAGCTATCTAATCATCGGCCTTCGAGTCGACAGCTTTTCAATTATTGGCTCCCATGCTGACAGCTTTTCAATCATCGGCCCCTGAGCCGACAGCTTTTTAATCATCGGCCTTCGGGTCGACAGCTTTTTAATTATTGGCTCCCATGCCAACAGCTTTCAATTATCGGCCCCTGAGCAGACAGCTTTCAATCATCGGCCTTCGGGTCGACAGCTTTTCAATTATTGGCTCCCATGTCAACAGCTTCCAATTATCGGCCGCTGTGCCGACAGCTCTTATATCATTGGCATCCACGCCAGTAGCCACCCGGAGTTCTTCAAAAAAAAAGGGAAGAAGAGAAGAAGAGGGAAAGAGATAAGAAAAAAAAACAACAAAAAAAGAGAGAAGAAAGAAAAAAAAGAGATAACAAAAAAAGGAGAAAAAAGAAGAAGAAGAGAAGAAGAGAAAAGAGAGAAGAAAAGAAAGAAAAGAGACAAAGAGACCAACAAGTCATGTCAGCTCCCGGCGTCCTGTCGGCACTGGCGAAGAGACCAAGAGATCAACAAACCAGGTCAGCCCCCGGCACCCTGTCGGCGCTGACGAAGAGACAAAGAGACCAACATATCATGTCAGCTCCCGGCACCCTGTCGGCACTGACGAAGAGACAAAGAGACCAACAAACCAGGTCAGCCCCCGGCACCCTGTCGGCGCTGACGAAGAGACAAAGAGACCAACATATCATGTCAGCTCCCGGCACCCTGTCGGCACTGACAAAGAGACCAATAAACCAGGTCATCCTCCGGCACTCTGTCGGCGCTGATGAAGAGACAAAGAGACCAACATATCATGTCAGCTCCCGGCACCCTGTCGGTACTGACGAAGAGACAAAGAGACCAACAAACTAGGTCAGCCCCCGGCACCCTGTCGGCACTGACGAAGAGACAAAGAGACCAACAAATCATGTCAGCTCCCGGCACCCTTTCGGCACTGACGAAGAGAAAAAGAGACCAACAAACCAGGTCAGTTCCCGGCACCCCGTCGGCATTGACGAAGAGACAAAGAGACCAACATACTACTTCAGTTCCCGGCATCCCGTCGGCACTGATGAAGAGACCAACATACTGCTTCAGTTCCCGGCACCCCGTCGGCACTGATGAAGAGACAAAGAGACCAATAAACCATGTCAACGCCCGACACCCCGTCGGCGCTGACGAAGAGAAGAAGAGACAAGCATGCCGTGTCAGCTCCCAGCACCCCGTCGATGCCGACGAAGAGGAGAAGAGACCAGCACACCCACGGGCACCGCCCGGCTCATCCTTCGCCTGTAGGTGGGGGGCATTTGTGGACATGCAAAATTGCACGCCCGTATGTCCCGACTAGTCCAGCATTAACGACGGCTTCAACTGAAGAAACTACATGGAAGAGGGCCATCTGGACTCCCCGAACACATATACACTGCCGTGAAGCTATCTCCGGAGTCACGACAACGAAGAGAAATCAACCCCCAGGAGCCCCACAATCCGTGGGCCTCGAAGAAAATCAAACGGGCCACAACTCAGCGCTGCCAACGGGCTCAGAACTGCCCATTTAGCCCTTCAGCGGCACGCCCTTGAGCTCTTCAGCGGCACACCCCGTTGGCCTTCAGCGGCACACCCCTCTGCCCTGTTCAGCGGCACACCCGTTGCCCTGTTCAGCGGCACGCCCTTCAGCGGCATAGCCCTTGAGCTCTTCAGCGGCACACCCTGGCAGCTCTTCAACGGCACGCCCTCAGGCCCCCCCCCTCCAGCGGTACGCTCTTTCAGCGGCATGCGCTTTGGGCTCTCCAGCGGCACGCTCGCTGTGTCTTTTAGCGGCACGCCTTTTTGGCCCTCTAGCGGCACACTTGTTGAGTCTACCAGCGGCACGGCCTTCAGGCTTTTTCAACGACACGTCCGGCAAAACGACGTGACGCCCATGCCCTACAGATCTTTGGCACGCAGTGGGCTGTCTGAGGTGTCAGATGGGGGTTGGGCCACACATGCTACTCCCCTGACACCGAGGACGACGGGTCAAATCCCCAATCAATGCCTCCGGTTTCCCGCCTCCGACTGTCGTGCTCGAACGCCTCCGTCGTGAGGGGTATAAAAGCCCCTCTCCTTTGACACGAAAAGGAGGAGGAGGAGGCAGACACACGTGCAGATAGTGAAAGGGAGAAGAGAAGAAGAGAAAGAGAGGAAGAAGAAGAAGAAGAAGAGAAGAGAAGAAGAGAAGAAGAAGAGGAGGGGAGGCTCTGCCCCCCCTTGCTGCTCCGTCCTCCGTCGTCCACGCAGAGAGAAGAAGAGAAAGAGAAAAGAGGAGAAGAGAAAAAGAGAAAGAGAAAAAGAGGAGAAGAAGGAGAAGAGAAGAAGAGGGAAGAGAGGAAGAGAGGGGAGAGGGCTCGCTGCTCCCCCCATCGCCGCCGTCTGTGCGAAGAGAGATGAAAGGAAGAGAGGGGAGAGTGCTGCCGCTCCACCTGCCGCCACCGCCTGAAGAGAAAGAAGAAAAAGAAGAGAAAGAAGAGAAGAAGAAAAGGGGGGACATGGCATGCTTCCCTTCCCCTCCCCGCTGCAACCTCTGCTCATTTGCCTAAAGGGAGACGCCCTTCCGTTTCTCCTTGGACATCCAGGCCCAACGCTTCTATCCTGAGGCCCCTTGAGTCTCTCTCCCTCCTGCCAAGATTTCCTTCGGCCTAGCCAACCAAGATCCCCGGTCCACCCTTAGCCCTTCTGGCCGGCATGCCCAGCCTTCCACCTTGCCCGGTGCACTGTGGTTCCACCAACCCGACACACGCTGAACCCTCAGCGGCACACCTTGGCCCCCGTTCACCGACCCAACCCCTAGGAGCCTTCCCCAGCACAGCCCATGCCCCCAGCCCGGTGCAGCTTCTTGGCCGGTACACCCCTCCATTGGCCGGCACACTGCCCTTTGGTTCTTCCCCCGGCATACCCTCATGTGCCTCCAACGGCACGCCTTTGGCTCACCCGCTCACCAGCACGGTCCCCCTTGGCCTTTGCCCGGTACACCCTCTATAGGCCTTCGACGGTACGCCCCAGGCAGGTCTTCACCGGCACACTCTGGCCTCACCCAGCCCGGCACGCCCTCTCGTGCCTTCCTTGCCCGGCACATCAGTCCCCAAACCCCTCCTTCTTGCCCGGTGCACTCCCGGCCAGCCTTGGAGAGGTTTCCCGTCCGTCGTTTCCTCCGAGTTTTCTGAGGTTTTGTTAAGGTGTTGTCGCTCTCGGGCGCCCACCTCCAGTTGTCGGGTTCCGCCACTCCATGTGGGCGCGTTCCCTGTATCTCCCTTACGCTCGGGTCAAGGGGAGATGCTGCCGAATTTTTGTTAGAAACAATAACGTACTAGAAGGACAAAGGGAAGCAACAAACAAATGGGGCAATAACGAATTAAAAGGCAAAAAGAAGGCAACAAACAAATGAAAAGAACAACGGTAAAACATTTCAACCAAGACAAGGGAACCGCAATCAATACAAAGAGAGCCAAATCGAACGACAACTAAACAACTTGAACATTCGTCCACATGGGAGAAAGAATGGAAACTGATGAAAAGAAGAAAAGAAGAAACCCATGCAAACTTAATAAAACCAAAGAAAAGAAGAAAAGAAAAGCCTTAAAAGAACTAGAGGGAGAGTGGGCCCTCATCGGTATTTCCAACCTAACCCTTCAGCGGTACACCCTTTTAGCCCTTCAGCGTCACACTCCCTAGCCCTTCAGCGGTACACCCTTTTAGCCCTTCAGCGGTACACTCCTCAGCCCTTCAGCGGTACACCCTTTTAGCCCTTCAGCGGCACACTCCCCAGCCCTTCAGCGGTACACCCTTTTAGCCCTTCAGCGGTACACTCCTCAGCCCTTCAGTGGTACACCCTTTTAGCCCTTCAACCCCAGACTCCTCAGCCCTTCAGCGGTACACCCTTTTAGCCCCTCAGCGGCACACTCCTAGCCCTTAAGCGGTACACCCTTTTTAGCCCTCTAGCGGCCCACTCTCTCTCCAAAAATATATATAATGATAATAATAATAATAATAATGATAATAAAAAATTAATAAAAAATTATGATAAATAAATAAATCTAAATATACATAAGAAATAAACAAAAATGTGAAATAGTAATAATAATAGTAGAAAAGAAGAACATAATAATAAAAATAAAACAAAATAAAACAAAAATCATCCAGAACAAATACATAAAGGGGAATAAACAGCACCAAATCTTACGACTAAAAATCCCAGATAAAGAAGATGGTAAAAATCTATATCGCAGCCCCGACTCTCCCGTGACTCGGTGCTGAAGGAACAACGATGCCGCCCTTCTAGGTCGGGTCTGAGTCTCGGGAATGATCCCGAACTGGCCATGACCCGACCTCGCCTCGGGCCGACATTCCGATTAAACCGGACTCGTTTCTCAGGTCGGATCCTGATGCGGGACGATATGCTCTGATACCAAATTTGATGCGGGACGATATGCTCTGATACCAAATTTGATGCGGGACGATATGCTCTGATACCAAATTTGATGCGGGACGGGACTGACAAATGGACTAAACCTATGATGAAGACCAAGTGCGGCCAGCACTCACACGTGACAAGGCAAGCCGAGTGATCGACCTCCGTACTATTCCTCCGAAGAGAGGCGTCTCTCAACAAGAAACCCAAGTCCACGGTCGTCCCTATGAGGGAAGCGAGTGGATCAAAGCGGCAAAGGAGCCGACGCGCAACTATAGGAGTCTAGTCCGAGCTCGGTGCTCGACTAGGGCCACGGAATGGGATACTCTCACTCACGATCTCGCGGTGTTGAATGCTAGCTAGGATCCCTACGCTCTCACGCGGCATGTAAGATCACATACTAGTAAAGCAAAATGCCAAGGGGGGGAGCGTCGCACGTACCTCCACGCCTAGGCGTGGGGAAGGAACCCCGGCCGAGACCGACAACCCCGATACACACAATGAAAGAATAGGTACAAGCCAGCAATGGTGCCCACTCCTCGCAGGGAGATAACAGGCTACAACAATTCCATTCGGGGCGGCCGATACACGGGCTGACGGGCTGCACTCGGTGAAGGGTTGGCCACGAGGAGGGTCCGGATGACGATCGGCAGAATCGCAGCAACGCGCGACTCGGTGGTAAACGTTCCCACGAATGGATCCGGAGTCCGATTGGGGCGCCGTCAGCGAGGGCGCGTAGTTAGGTCGCAGGAGGAAGCCTCGGCCAAAAGGCGTGCTCAGATTCTGTCCGTGGAAGCCGTGGCCGCACCTGCAAGTGGGGACAAGGAATCTGCACCCAGAACTGCGCTGTCGAGCGGGGAAAATGGTAACTCGCTGCTCCGGTAGGCGAACGAGGCCCCGCTTGTGGGAGGACGTCGGGGACGCAGAGCAGCAGGTCCCGCCCAAAGGGCTCGATCAGATCTGATCGTGGCTGAGAGCAGCAGGCTCTGAAATCCGCTGGTGGCTCTGGCGCCGGTTGGGCAGGGCAGACCTGCGTGACTTCACGGGAACGGATGCCACGAGCAGCTCGGACGTCGGAACGACGTGAGGTCGGCGGCGTTGGACAGAGGATGGGGAGAGGTACGATCGGTGAAGATCCCACGCCCAAACTCGCAGATGTCCGTCCTGTGGGAATTTTGTAATGGGGCGAACAGAACCAGGCCCGCAGGGAGAGGGCGTCCTGCGTGCGCTCACGAGAAAAAATGCCACGGGCGGTGCCGATCTCTGAATGAGGCGAGACCACCTCGCACGCGTCGACGACTCGTAGAAGAACCACAAAAAAATGGGCTGGTCGCCCAAGATCCTCACGAACAGGGGGTGGTCGTCGCTGCTCTTGGAGGAGAAATCTGGGCGCACCGAACTAGAACTTGAGAAGGGATAGGGGAGAAAGGGGCCCTCGGCGTCGCACCGAGGGGATGGGGAGTCGCACCCCGGGGTTGCTCCCGTCGCAGGAGCAGAGGAGGAAGAGAGGGTCGCCCTCTCCAAGGGGTGGCTGCGCCAATGGCTGCTCAATCAAAATATTTCATCTATTCATTAATTTCCTAAAGAAAATACAAGAGATCTTTTATATGGGGAGGGGAAATGCTAGGTTTGAAACCCTAGCCACAAGGGAAGGGGGGGGGTGCGCCATGTGGCATGGGGGAGAGGGGGGGGTGCGCACATGGGCTAGGGGGGAAAGGGGGGGGGGGGGGACGCACCACTCCTAGATTCTAGGAGGGAATTGGGGAAGGGGGGCGGCCAAAGGAGGGATGGGGTGGCCGGATAGGGAAGGGAAAGGGGGGGGGGGTGCGCATCCCTCTTCCTAAAATCTAGGAGAGGGCCGCACACTCCACTCCTAGAAAGTAGGAGTGGGGCGGCTGCCACCTCCTCCTCTTGGAGGAGATGAGAGGGGCGCCCAAAACCCTAATGGGCCAAAAGGTTGGACCAAGAAGTGGCCCACTAGTCCTATTGCCCAACCAATGAGCCTAGCACACCCAATAAAGGTCTAATTGGCCCCAATTGGCCTACAAAGGTCCACAATAAAGAATAAACATGTCCACGCAGGGACTAAACCAAGGCCTGGTGTGGCCATCATGTAAAAGAAGGTCCTCTAAACCATGCCGTAGTCGCCGACCCAAAGAGATGCCGGCGTGCTCCGCGTGCTCCATCGAGAAAGGCGGCGCGTGTCCTCACCAATTCTCCCCGGGTGGGAAGAACTCGACCCCGTCGAGTAAGGGTCACGATCGCTCCAATAACGCTCCAGCAGGTCCGGGTCGATCAGCTCCAGCTCTCCACGTGTGATCCAGGTGTCGTCTGTCGCAGGGCGCCCTCTCCAGCGCACTAGGAAGCGCTGGTAGGCTCCGCTCCTGGTCGTGGTCACCTGCTCATCCAGTATGCAATCTATATGCTCGCGTGTCTGTAATGGGGCTGGAGGAGGTGGACGCTCAGAAGGTGTAATGCTCTCAATAGGAGGGGTAGGCCCAAAAAAGCTCACTGGGAATCACCGCGGGATCCCGATATGCCACCAGATCAGAGACATTGAACGTCGAACTGATCCCATAGTCGTCTGGTAGCTCAATCTCATACGCATTCGACCCTATTCGCTTCAGAACTCGGAAGGGTCCTGCACCGCGGTCCTGGAGTTTCTTCACGGCCCCCGAAGGGAACCGTTCAGGTCTAACCCCGATCATGACGTGCTCTCCCACTTGGAACTCACGGGTGCGTCGATGCGCGTCAGCTAAATCCTTATAACGTGCGTTGCTGGCCTCGAGGTGGTGATGATGCAGACTCCGAACTAGCTGTGTTGACTCATACCTATGTGAATGCAGTGGTGGTCCTGGACATCCAAACATGGATCTAACATGCCTATGACGTCTACCTGACTGGACAGCACGGGGAGGACCAGGACAACCAAAGTTGTATCTATCATGCATGGGTGTCCTACGGAATGTGGTAGACTCATGGGGACTAAATTGCCCAAACTCACTCATGACATTCCCTATATGAGACAAACCCCTATATGATGGTGGACATGAAGAAACATGGGGAAGAGACATGTGTCCCTGGCCTCCTAAGCTCGGGCATCTGGATGCCGGTAAGGTGAGGTGTTGACTAGAAGGCCTAGGTGGTGTATGATAGCGGACCTCCTCGACAAGGTGGTGAAAAGAATATGGGTCGAGAGGCTCACTAGGGAGGGGATCGAAAGGGTCAAAGAAATGATGACCCCTCCCGACAGGTCCCTTCACTATACTTGCCCATGTGCGACATTCGCCCAGGTGCAGATAATCACCTTCAGGCACTCTCATGTATGGGGCAAGAGGCTCATGAGGAAGGCAAGGAAGGCTAGGTTCCTCCCTCGGGACCGTGAAACCATAAGCGGGGACAAAATCAACCTCCACGGGTATGGGAAATAATAAAAGGACCTCGGATGTGATATGTCCTATGGTGTAGACCGAGGTAATAGACCCCAAAGCAGGGAGTGTAAAGCTATGACTATAGGGTTGGTCAGACCCTAAGGTCAACATATAAGTCAACTCCCATTGATAATCTAAACTCCTAAGGAAGTCCTTCACATTTTCAAGAAAGCAGAAGGACCGAAAAGTGGTGTGAAAGGAGTTAAGGGGTATTATTGGGAGGGCTGGTCCCATGGGTGTATAGCAAGGAATGGAGACATCTAGAAGTGGACCCTCCCTTAGCCAGCTAGCTAAAGACTCTCCAATGACCAGTTCACCCTCGGAAGGTAAGAATGTCTCTATATGAGGGTCTAAGGGTGAAGCCTCTCTCTCGGGAGTGGAAACTGAGTCCTCTATGATGTGGGGGGGGTCACTCCCTAACTCCTCAACCTCAGTTAGGTACTCCTCCATCAACTCCTGTTCAGCCTCGTAACTCACTGGAACAAACCCAGGTGATGACATGGAGGTGGTCGGCGTAACGCCGTCATGGAAGACAAACTCACCGGGAAGGTGAGATGGGTGTAGGGTGCAGGTCCTCCTATCCAGGTCGATGGTCGCACTTCTTTCCTCCAACCAAGTTCGCCCTAAAATGATGCATGGACCAGCAAGTGTGCTGATCTTGCACCAAGCGCCATCGAAATATTTAACGGGGCCAAACCACCGTTGGAACTCGATAAAAGCTAAACCATCACGGAGAACAATCTCCCCGGTCTTAGAGAGTGACTCAACAATGTCTTGTGAGACACAGTTAGACGACACCCTACTGATGAAGTCGATCTCCGTATGCATCCCATTAGGTAGGATGGCAGTGGACATGACAGGGCGCTGGATTGACTCGGCCATCGGTATAGGGATCGGGTCTCCCGACGACTGAGTGGTAGGGCCGACACTTAGGGGTCGTACCATAAGAGCATCGAATCGGGCCAATAGGGATGACTAATCTGACATGTGGTCTCGAGGAACCACCATGGGGTTGGCGCGGAGCTGGACATGCAAGACTCAACGAGACAAGGACAAAACTCTAACTAGACACAAACCTAACATTACAATGCAATGGTGGGTTACCTAGATGAACTAAGAGACTCAATGCAACCTAGATAACTCTAAGGCCTCAATTGCACCCTAGACAACCTAAAGACTCGAATGACCTAAGACCCCAATTTGTTAGAACAAACTGGTTCCCTAGGCTCTGATACCAAATTTGTTGCGGGACGATATGCTCTGATACCAAATTTGATGCGGGACGATATGCTCTGATACCAAATTTGATGCGGGACGATATGCTCTGATACCAAATTTGATGCGGGACGGGACTGACAAATGGACTAAACCTATGATGAAGACCAAGTGCGGCCAGCACTCACACGTGACAAGGCAAGCCGAGTGATCGACCTCCGTACTATTCCTCCGAAGAGAGGCGTCTCTCAACAAGAAACCCAAGTCCACGGTCGTCCCTATGAGGGAAGCGAGTGGATCAAAGCGGCAAAGGAGCCGACGCGCAACTATAGGAGTCTAGTCCGAGCTCGGTGCTCGACTAGGGCCACGGAATGGGATACTCTCACTCACGATCTCGCGGTGTTGAATGCTAGCTAGGATCCCTACGCTCTCACGCGGCATGTAAGATCACATACTAGTAAAGCAAAATGCCAAGGGGGGGAGCGTCGCACGTACCTCCACGCCTAGGCGTGGGGAAGGAACCCCGGCCGAGACCGACAACCCCGATACACACAATGAAAGAATAGGTACAAGCCAGCAATGGTGCCCACTCCTCGCAGGGAGATAACAGGCTACAACAATTCCATTCGGGGCGGCCGATACACGGGCTGACGGGCTGCACTCGGTGAAGGGTTGGCCACGAGGAGGGTCCGGATGACGATCGGCAGAATCGCAGCAACGCGCGACTCGGTGGTAAACGTTCCCACGAATGGATCCGGAGTCCGATTGGGGCGCCGTCAGCGAGGGCGCGTAGTTAGGTCGCAGGAGGAAGCCTCGGCCAAAAGGCGTGCTCAGATTCTGTCCGTGGAAGCCGTGGCCGCACCTGCAAGTGGGGACAAGGAATCTGCACCCAGAACTGCGCTGTCGAGCGGGGAAAATGGTAACTCGCTGCTCCGGTAGGCGAACGAGGCCCCGCTTGTGGGAGGACGTCGGGGACGCAGAGCAGCAGGTCCCGCCCAAAGGGCTCGATCAGATCTGATCGTGGCTGAGAGCAGCAGGCTCTGAAATCCGCTGGTGGCTCTGGCGCCGGTTGGGCAGGGCAGACCTGCGTGACTTCACGGGAACGGATGCCACGAGCAGCTCGGACGTCGGAACGACGTGAGGTCGGCGGCGTTGGACAGAGGACGGGGAGAGGTACGATCGGTGAAGATCCCGCGCCCAAACTCGCAGATGTCCGTCCTGTGGGAATTTTGTAATGGGGCGAACAGAACCAGGCCCGCAGGGAGAGGGGGTCCTGCGCGCGCTCACGAGAAAAAATGCCACGGGCGGTGCCGATCTCTGAATGAGGCGAGACCACCTCGCACGCGTCGACGACTCGTAGAAGAACCACAAAAAAATGGGCTGGTCGCCCAAGATCCTCACGAACAGGGGGTGGTCGTCGCTGCTCTTGGAGGAGAAATCTGGGCGCACCGAACTAGAACTTGAGAAGGGATAGGGGAGAAAGGGGGCCCTCGGCGTCGCACCGAGGGGATGGGGAGTCGCACCCCGGGGTTGCTCCCGTCGCAGGAGCAGAGGAGGAAGAGAGGGTCGCCCTCTCCAAGGGGTGGCTGCGCCAATGGCTGCTCAATCAAAATATTTCATCTATTCATTAATTTCCTAAAGAAAATACAAGAGATCTTTTATATGGGGAGGGGAAATGCTAGGTTTGAAACCCTAGCCACAAGGGAAGGGGGGGGGTGCGCCATGTGGCATGGGGGAGAGGGGGGGGTGCGCACATGGGCTAGGGGGGAAAGGGGGGGGGGACGCACCACTCCTAGATTCTAGGAGGGAATTGGGGAAGGGGGGCGGCCAAAGGAGGGATGGGGTGGCCGGATGGGGAAGGGAAAGGGGGGGGTGCGCATCCCTCTTCCTAAAATCTAGGAGAGGGCCGCACACTCCACTCCTAGAAAGTAGGAGTGGGGCGGCTGCCACCTCCTCCTCTTGGAGGAGATGAGAGGGGCGCCCAAAACCCTAATGGGCCAAAAGGTTGGACCAAGAAGTGGCCCACTAGTCCTATTGCCCAACCAATGAGCCTAGCACACCCAATAAAGGTCTAATTGGCCCCAATTGGCCTACAAAGGTCCACAATAAAGAATAAACATGTCCACGCAGGGACTAAACCAAGGCCTGGTGTGGCCATCATGTAAAAGAAGGTCCTCTAAACCATGCCGTAGTCGCCGACCCAAAGAGATGCCGGCGTGCTCCGCGTGCTCCATCGAGAAAGGCGGCGCGTGTCCTCACCAGATCCCTTCCGAGCCACTACGGAAATTACCGCACGTTCGGCATACATTTGAACGGGCTCACCTCGATTTCCGCCGCGTTACTATTACGGACCTGTGTCTGAACATGAAAAGACCCGTGAGCAACCAACATGGCCGACGGCTCCCACCCCGACGTGGTCATAACCCGGCATTGCTCAGGGCCGATAGCTCGCCAAATTAGATTCACCCTATCGGGATTCGTTCCCCCCTTTCATTAAAATTGTCGCGAACTCGGCATACATTTGTACGGGGTTGTTTCTGTCTACGTCGCACCTTTAATATGGACCCTTGTCCTAATATCAAGTGGTCCGCAAGTGACCGACAGAAATCTGAATAGAACGAGATGGCTCCCGTCGTCCCTGGACCCTATATACGAGAATATCAATAAGGCCTTTGTGGGCTGTGCTTGGACCTCGGGTCCGTCCCGATTATGGTCATTGTCTGACCCACACCCTCGGCCTATAGCTCGCATCCTTCGAACATATTTTGGTTTTGGAATCTAGTCCCGGGACTCTTCCCCGTTGCCCTCCGGCACCGGGAACATTAATGATGCCCACGCAAGCCCCGTTTGGACCGCGGGAGGCGCCCCCGGTATGGTCCCGACTCGATCTCGCACCGGGCCAATAAATTTGCTAGTTTCCTGCTGCACTAATCGAGATTTAACCGAATGTTTTCAGTGTCTCGGAATAATGTATTTGCCGTATCACAGCATACACATGTTCCAGGTCCTCCTGCGACGATTATGATACTCTCAAGCCGGACACCCGTCCGAATATTAAACGGCCTCCCGAATGACCGACACGTTTCGAACGTCCGCTTCCCTAGACACATGGCTTTTCAGCTGATTCAAGGGATATTCCCTCGTTGCCCCTTGGCACCGAAAATATTAATGACGCTCATGCAAATCTTGTTTCGACCGCGGGGGGCCCACCGCAGTATGGTCGCAGCTTGCTCTTGCACCGGGCCAACAGATTTATCGATTTTTGACCGCTCCAACCGAGGCTCAGCCGAACGTTTTCCGCTCTTCCGAACAATAAATTTGCCGTACCTCGGCATACATGCGTTCCGGTTTTTCCGCGACAACCGCGATTTTCTCGAGCCGGACATTCGTCCGAACATTAAATGGTCAGTACACGACCGACAGGATCGCGAATGTTTTCTTCTTACCTTTATACGGGGGTTTCTATGCTTCCTAATAGACCTTTCGTGTAATTAATTTCTTGGCCATGAGGCCCTGAATCGCGGTGATTAATCAAGGGTGTTCCCTCGTATGGGGGATGTAAATGACGCCGTGACCTTTATGGCGCGGCGGGTTTTTATCCCGACACGAACCACACAATAGTCTGACCGAGTCAGATCGAGCGCACCATGGGCTCTTCGGAGCCCGAACAAATTGTCACTTCGGTGACTGGCACGCCCACGCACTTAATAGACGAACCACCTGAACTAGCGAATTTTAGTGCGTCCACACCGACAGATTGGTAACTCCTGATTTTGTCAGATCAGGGTTCACCTTTCTGTCGATGTTTGGAGTAGCTTAGGGAGCTGAGCTTCTCTTGGTAGTCGTGTTCCGATCTTTGCGGCTTTGCTTTTCTCTTTTCTTTTAGTTGTTTCTACTCCTGCCTTTTACTGCTTTTGCTTACAGCTTCTAGTTGTAGTTTAGCTTTCTTGCCTTACAACTTGTTGTAGTTCCGCTGCTTAGCGTGTTACTGCGTTATTTTTCAGTGGGGATCCGCGTGACCCCTACTGAGCCAGTGACACGAGACTCACCCCTACTTTTCAGGTGTGGTACTCTTCCTTCGCGGTTCCTGGTGTGGCGTGTCGGTTCGTAGTGCCAGCGGTACCTGTGTCGGGCTTCCCCCGACTTCAGTGTACGTTCTCCTTTCTGTTGGCCTGTACTTATCTTTCCTTTGGACTGGACTCTGGTATAATTGTTAAATTTAAACTACTAATTAAAAAGTAATTTTATTTTTACTATTTTAGCAAACATGATTAATGAAATTTAATTGCTTACTGTTATATCTGGGGATTCAATGTACTCCACACATTCCTTTTTATCCCTTCGGAGCTTTTATCGCTCTTGGGAGGCTTCACAGATTCGAAGTGATCTCGGATCTACTCGGTAATCTTATCGGGTTATCCGGTATCCGGAGTCTGGGTCGTCACAGGTGATATCAGAGCTCTGTTGTGTGAAAGTACATGGGAATCCGAGATATTATAGCATCCATAGTCCTTAAGGTCCAGTATAGTCTATTGCTGGCGTAGGTTTTGTGATTATTTGTCGTTTTGTTTCCGTGTATGGTCTTGTGCGTGCTGTGTTGGCACTGCGCGAGATGTTTTTGCTCTCGTCAGGATGCGACAGGATGCTTCTTTCTGTCGTGGTGTTTGTCTCGATCATGTTGTACTTGGCAGAGTTCGCCGACATGCATGAATCTGCAGTGCATTGTTCGAGATTTTTCCGTGGCTTGTTCAGGTCCCTGGTGACCTTTTAGCGTTGGTGTGATGGCCATGCACGTTCTCATGTTGTTTTGGTCATCCCAGCTTAAGTCTGTGCAGCTGATGAGGTGTTTCGCTTCTGTTGAAGTAGTCGTTTTGTTGCCTCGATCGGGAAGGATGCTCAAGCGAACCTAGGATTGTCCTTCCTGGTGAGCTACTGTTAGTGAGCTTGATTCTTCTCATCCTGGTTGGTGGAATCTTTTCGAGGTAAGCCTTATAAGTGTTGTCTTAGTGAGACCTTTGTCCTATGTCTACTTAAGCGTGGACTGTGTTAACGCTGAGCCTGATCTACTCCTTGTTTGACGATTGCTTGGCTTTGAACCTATTCTTGTGCTAGGAGCCGTTGTGCGCCGTGTTCGTCGTGTCGTGTTTGGTGACCAATGTGTTGTGAAGGCTCGATAATTGTCTCAAGACGTGAGGATAAGCTGAGATTAGCATTTTCTTTGTGCCTTGTGCTGAAGCTGGTACTCTCCTTGGTTTGCGCTTAGGCGACTTGTGATCGGTTGCTCGCAAGATCAGTACTCGTGGCGTGTTATATTACGATTTTCCTGAATTGCGATGGCACTGAGTGTGTGCTGAGATGCGGATGCCGAGGTATTTTCTAATGCATATGTGCATTGTATGAGTGCACAGCAGAAGCGTGTGGGCTGATAACCCACGGGTCGAGGATCATTGGCTGTAAGATTCTGACCGGTCGAGAGAATTATTTTTCTCGATGTGACTTTGCCTTGGCTTCCTGTGCCTTGACATTGTTGTTGCCGTGCTGCTGTTGGAGGTATTCTGATGTTGGCATCGGCGTTGGTGAGTGTTAGGGAATCTGTCAGCTTAATTGCTAGTCGAGTACCCTTCGCTTCTCTATGTCTTTTCTTGAGTGTTGTGTTCTCGGGACGTGATCGTGGTCCTTGAGATGCGTTTCCCAAGGTTGTTGTTCTCGTTGTTGTGGGTCTTTTCTTGGTGAGCTGCTTGCTGCGTGAGTAGTCCATCGTAGTCATATGTTCAGCTGACCGTTCTTGAAGGAGGATGATCGATTCTTGCACGGACACTTGTTGTATCTTGGATTTCTATGCAGCTTGCAGCAGAGGAACGTTTGGGGACTTGAAACTTCTCTCTTCCCTTCGTATTCACGCTCAGAACGGTGTGGAAGAAGCTCTGGAGCTACTGCATGCGACCTGCACTCATAAGGGTTAGAAAGCACACACAAATTTCAGATCTCACTGCTTGATTAGGGTTTGTGACCCAATGAGACGATTTTATGCTTCCAGATCGGTCAAGGGACATCTTAGGGACCAGATCCACGAATCAAGGAGTGATTTGTGGCTGAGGGACCGGACTGGTTTGACAAAATGGCCGTGGACGTGAAAGTCCAAAATCACGACTGCACAGTGGTGTCGACACCAGGTGTCGACACCAAGGCCAGGCCCAAAGCAGAAAAATAGCCGGCCAAAGAAACCCACAGTTGGTGTCGACACCATGTGTCGACACAAGGACATGGCCTATAGCAGAAACCTGCTGGCCAGAGGATGGTGTTGACACCAGGTGTCGACACCAGGACATGGCCTATAGCAGAAAACTGCCGACCAGTACAAAAACAAATGGGTGTCGACACCAGGCTTCTAACAGAAGAAAAAATAAAATGACAGAACATAGAGAAACTGGTGTCGACACCAAGCAAATGTGAACTCAAAAACGCCCGATGAACTAGAAATATAACCGAACAACCTCATCGGGGTTTTGCCATTTTGAGTTGGGTATTAGAAGTCCTTCTTACATGCAAGAACACCTCAAGAAGGTTAAATTTGTATTGGCATTCATAGAACAAATCCACTCATGCATTTCTCATTAAGTCATGAATCTATGAATGATGAATGAAGCTTACCCTTATGGCTTTTACCATGATCTTACCTATCGGATGGAAAGACATGTATCTATGGACTCCACTGACCATCCATGAGGAGTTTATGCACAGGTCATCACATATCCCTGAGTGCATATATTTATTGATCCGAGCCTTGTGAAAGACTTACACAAAATAGCATTATTGTCCTCACACCATGGGTTACCAAAAGCCATTGACAAGTGTTACAAAAGAGTGTAGCAAGACTCCAATAAGTTTGCCATGAATCAGCAAGTCCAAGGAGTTTGAGATTATACCGAATCCATATGACAAAGATGTCAATAGTTCAATACACGGTAACGTATGATTTCTAATCTCAAACCAACAAAGAATCAATACATTCCAATTTCATAACCCATGAAGTTCAAGGAGACAATCACATTGAAACAATAAGCCATTTAGCAATATCTCATTTGACATCATCAAAACTCTTGAAGCCACACATCATAGACTTGGGAGCAACAAAGGCGATCAGCTCCCCCTTCGGCCTATAAAAGATCCGAGGGGCGTCTCCTTTTCCTTTCATCGCTTAAGGCCATCCCTGGCGGTTTCTCCTTCTTCCCTTTCCGCGAGGCGTTGTGCTTTCGATCTTGGCGAGGCATGGAAGGCGCTTCAGAAGACGATGATGCAGATGGCGGTAGGAGAGAAACTCCTGCTATTTCAGTCTGGAAGAGGGTTCGTCAGTCGGGGTTCACTCTGGGAGAGGGTTCGTCATGTCGGAGCATGTCGCCCTTCTGTCCCTGAACCGCCAACGCCATCCTGAGGGGAGGGGGGAGCTTTTTAAGCTCCCTCCTCTCTGGGCCTCCCCTTCCCTCCTCGTCCATCTCTGCCGTTTTCTTTTCCTCCCTCCTCTTTCACTCTTTGGAGGGTGCTTGCGCTATCTGCCTTCCAAAGAGTTGGCAGAGAGGATGCCTTCACTTGTATTCCTTCCTCTTCTCCTTTCTCTTCCGAGCTGTTCTCTAACCAACGAGGCCGGCAATCCTTTGTCTGAGCCAGTTTCCGCACGAGGCAGAGTCAGTGGCTGGACGTACGAGTGCTTACCGGGTTGGCCGAGCGTTTTGCTCATGTTATAGTACCAGAGGATGTGATTTTTCGTTTTGTTGTACATGCATACTGTATTGGCTACGGCCTATTTGATGTACATTCAAATTTAATGAGAAGAAAAGAATGGTGTTTATTCTACTTTGCTTACATGTGTATGCTTGTCAAATGATCAAAAGTAGAACTTGCGAAAGATTCATCGCGTTCCACGTCCGAGGGACAGGTGTTCCTTCCATGGTGGATAATCGGTATGCTCCTTTCCCGAGCGTCTCGACCACTGGGTAGGGGCCTTCCCAGGTAGGGGCCAGCTTCCCCGCCGCCTCTAGTGGTCGAGATGCTTCGGCCTTCCTCAGGACGAAGTCTTCCGGCTGGAAGTGTCTGTCTCGGACTCTGGAGTTGTAGTATCAAGTGATGCGCCGTTGGTATTTCGTCGCTCGGATACTTGAAATTTCTCGGAGCTCATCCACTAAGTCGAAGTTCTCTTGTAGAATCTGCTCATTTATCTTGGGTTGGAAGTGGACGACTCGGAGAGAGGGATTGCTGACCTCCAACAAAATCATGACTTCCGTGCCATACACCAGCTGAAAATGTGTTTCACTGGTGGCCGTTCTCGGAGTAGTTCGGTGCGACCATAGTACGCTCAGTATTTCCTCGAGCCAACTTCCCTTGGCCTTGATGAGCCTAGTTTTGATGCCTTTTAAGATAGTCTTATTGGCATTGTCGATCAGTCCGTTAGCCTGAGGGTGGGCTACCGAAGTGAAGTGGTTGCGAATGTTAAGGTCGACGCATCTGTCTCTGAAGTAATGAGAATCAAATTGCCGACCGTTATCACTCACGATCACTCGGGAGACACCATAGTTACCGATGATCGACTTCCAAACAAAACTCCATACGACTGATTCGGTGATCTTGGTGGTGGCCTCGGCCTCGATCCACTTGGTGAAATAGTCGATGGCGACGGTGATGAACTTCTTCTGAGCTTGAGCCGTAGGGAATGGCCCCAAGATGTCGATCCCCCACCGAGCGAAAGGGTATGGCTCGGCGAGGGTGATGAGCTCCGCGGCGGGTTGATGGATCAGGTGGTCGAAGCGCTGACATTGGTCGCACTTCTGTACGTAGGTCGCGCAGTCGCGCTGGAGAGTGGGCCACCAGTAACCCTGCCGAAGCAAGATCCTGGCAAGCGATCTTCCTCCTTGGTGCGCTCCGCAGGTGCTTTCGTGTACTTCCTGAACCTCTCGGCTGGCTTCGTCGGCACTGATACACTCGAGGAGGGGACTAGAGAAAGATCTGCGGTATAAGGCATCATCCAGCATGACGAAATGTCGGGCTTGGTACTTGAGCTTCTGAGCCTCCCGAGGATTGGTGGGCTCTTGAGAATCTCGGAGCCAGGATATGTAGGGGGTCCGCCAGTCGCTCGGGGGTGCTGGGTCAACAATCATAAGCTCGGATTCGATGCTCGATCGCTCGAGCTCTTCGAGTAAGACCGATCGTGTACCAGCGGGCTCGGGCGAGGAGGCCAGTCGAGAGAGGGCGTCCGCTCGGGAGTTTTCCTCCCGGGCTATTTGGACTACCTTAAAGCTCTCGAAAAGTTGGGCCATCCTCTTGACCGCCTGGAGGTACTTGACCATTTTACCTTCCCGAGCTTCGTAATCATCGTTGACCTGGGTAGCGACCAATTGGGAGTCGGTGTGGATCCTGACTCATTCGGCCCCTAGTCGTCGAGCCATCCTGGCCCCTGAGATAACGGCTTCATACTCAGAGACATTGTTGGACGCTTGGAAGTTGAACTTCAGGGCGTACCACAGCTCCGCTCCTTCACGGGATTTGAGGAGAACACCGGTGCCACTTCCGGCTGAATTGGAGGACCCGTCAACGAACAGATCCCAAGTGGGCCCGGACGTTGGTGGAGTTCTGCTTCAATCAGGACCATGCTTTCGGCGATGAAGTCCGCGAGAGCCTGTCCTTTGATGGTCGAGCGGGGGCGATACGAGATGTTGTAGGCCCCGAGCATGATGGCCCATTTGACGAGGCGTCCCGAGGCTTCAGGGTGAAAGAGAATCTTCTTCAGGGGTTCACCGGTCAATACGACAATGGAGTGCCCTTAAAAATAGGGTCGGAGGCGCTTAGCTGAGGTAACCAACGCTAGCACGAGTTTCTCGGTTGCGGGGTACCTTTTCTCAGCCTCATTAAGCACCTTACTGGTATAGTAAACTGGTCTCTCGACCCCTACGTCATTCCTGACCAGGACCGAGCTTACTGTAGAAGGGGTCGCCGAGAGATAGAGGTGTAGAGCTTTGCCTTGGACCTGCTTGGACAGCACCGGGGGCGAGGCCAAGAATTCCTTGAGTTCGACGAACACCTTCTGACATTCCTCGTCCCAAGCGAACGTAGCAGATGCCATTTTGGGTCCCCTCAACAACTTGAAGAAGGGTAAGCATCGTTCGGCCACTCGGGACAGGAAACGGTTGAGCGCAGCAATGCGCCCCGTAAGGCATTGGACGTCCTTGATGCAGGTGGGTGGCCTCATGTCCAGGATGGCCTTGACCTTGTCGGGGTTGGCCTCAATCCCACGCTGACTTACCAGGAAGCCTAGGAACTTTCTGGATCTGACTCCGAAGGCACATTTGGCAGGGTTGAGATTCATGTTGCACTTTAGGAGGGTACCGAAGGTCTCGGCTAAGTTGGCAAGGTGGTCTTCGGCCTTTGGTGTTTTGACGAGCATATCATCAATATAGGCCTCGATGTTCCGACCGAGTTGTCCTTCGAAAATGTGGTTGATCAGTGTCTGATATGTCGCTCTGGCATTCTTTAACCCGAACGGCATCCGGGTGTAGCAGTGTACGCCAAAGTCGGTGATGAAGGCGGTCTTCTCGATGTCCTCCGGGTCCATCCTGATCTGATGGTAGCTGGAGTAGGCGTCCAGGAAGCTGAGCAACTCGTTGCCAAAGGTTGAATCGACCAGTTGATCGATGCTCGGCAGCAGGTAGCAATCCTTTGGTGTAGCCTGGTTGAGATTGGTGAAGTCCACGCACATTCGCCATTTCCCAGAAGCCTTTGGTACCAGGACGACATTGGCGAGTCACGTAGGGTACAGGACCGGACGAAAAAGGCCAGTCTTCTGCCCCTTGACGACGTTGCTCTTTGATGATTGCCTGCTACTCCGGGGCGTGCTTTCTTCTGCACTGTTGGACTGGCTTCATCGTTGGGTCGAGGTTGAGCTTGTGCATCACCACGTCTCCCAGGATCCCGAGAAGGTGCTCATCAGACCATGCAAAGACTCGGATGTGCCGCGTAAGAAAATCCTTATATTTTTCTTGTTCCTCAAGTGGTAGCTCAGCTTCGATCTTTACTCCTAGAGTCGGGTCACCGTTAAGAAAGACCGTTAGTAACTCGCCACCAGGCTCAGATGTTGCGGGTCCCTCTTCAACTCCCTTTACTCCTTTATTTTTCCCTTCCGGCCTAGTGGCTTCAACCGAGATAATATAGCACCGTCTAGCCAATGCCTGGTTACCTCGGACTTTCCCCACGCCATACTTGGTTGGAAACTTCATCTTTTGGTGAAAGGTAGAGGGCACTGCTTACATTCGGCTGAGAATGCCTCGGCCGAAGATGGCATTATATGCCATCATCCCCTTAATCACGACGAAGTCTACCATAACCATAACGGTTTTAGGCGGGGTGCCGATAGTAACTGGCAGGCTCATGGCTCCCTTGGGATAAGTTGTCTGGCCGTTGAACCCACAGAGGGGGGTTCGGATGGGGCGGAGTTTAGATGGATTTTATCCCATCTTGAGGAAACATTCATAGGATAATACATCAGGGGCACTACCATTGTCAACTAAGATCATGTATACATTACAATGGTTTATTGTAGCCGACACAACGAGAGCGTCATCGTGCGGGGTGGTTAGCCCTTCCAGGTCATGGTCGGAGAATATCATGGCATGTGGTTCGCTCGCCTACGGGGCCGTAGATGCCTCAGCAGAGGCTCGGCTCGCCCGCTCGGCGTGACGCTTTCTTCCTCGGCTGCTATCTCTGCCTGATGCCGCACCGCCCGCGATGATGTTGATGTGGACCCTGCGGGGGGCATTGTCGATCTCTTCGGGGGCACCTCGGTCTTCCTTCTGCCTGGACACGTATTAAAATAGGTGTCCCTGGCGGATGAGGCACTCGATCTCATCTTGAAGTTGATGACAATCGTTGGTGTGATGCCCGTGGTCACTGTGGAACATGCAATGCTTGCGGCGATTGTGGTGTTTGGCTTTCATAGGCTCGGGTTGGTGGAGGAGGCCCAAGCCTTTGATGTCTTCATATATTTCGTAGACAGGGGTGGTAAGGGGGGTATACCGCTCGTACTTTTGGGATGGCTCTTTGTGGTCTCCGTCCTGGCTTCGCCTCTTTCCTTGGCCAGTCCTTTGCTCGGACGAACGTTTCTTGTCCGCCTCCTGACCCGAGCCAGTTGTGCCTCAGCAGGTGATGAGGACTTCCTCACACTCTGCGTGGCGCAAGGCCAGTGGCACTAGCTCGGCAAGGGAGGTGGGAGGATGAAGCACTAGCTCGCGCTGCAGGTTCTTGTCGCGGGTACCCCCGGTTAATGCAGTGATGGCGGAGGCCACATCAAGGCGGGGGATGCGCAGGGCTTCCGATTTGAATCGGTTGATATAAGCCCGCAACTTCTCCCCTTGTTCCTACTTGAGGGCCAGTAATCCCGCCACTGACCGGGGTGGACCGCTGTCGGCGAAGCTTTCCTTGAACACTCGCCCGAATTGCTTGAAGTTGTGGATGCTGCCGGGGGCGAGGGCCCTGAACCAAGCCTGAGCGCCCTGAACCAGAGTGGTTACAAATACTCGGCACTTGATCAGGTCGGATGCCCCATGCAAGGTCATTAGGGCGTCGTAGCTATCGTAGTGGTCAGCTGGGTCTCCCTGGCCGTCATACGACTTGAAGGTCGGAAGTGAGATTCTGGGGGATATCTCTGCCTTCAAAACATAATCGGAGAACGGGGATCGCTCCTCGTCCTCCGTAGGAGAGGTCTTCTGCAAGGCGCGGAGGGCGCGCTCTTGCTCTGCGAAACACCTCTCAAAGCCTCGCAGCCGGAGAGACAGCTCCGGGAGTCGTTGGCCCGAGGGGCTGGGGGGGCGCACTTGCATACTATCCTGACGCTCCTTGGGGACCTCGGCTTCCAGAAATGGTCGACGTGCTCCGGTCTTCACCTTCCTAGGGGTTGAGGAGGCTTCCTGCTCTGGGGGAGGGGCATGTGATGGTCCTTCTGATAGGTTGCGAATGAGCCGTCGCCCCCGGAGGGTGAAACGGCCTCCAGCAGTTTGCTGGGAGGCATCTCCACGTGGGGGGCTCTTCCGGGGGAGCTGTGACTTCTCCTCCCTGGCCGCCTGGGCCCTCATGAGATCCATGAGGACATCCAGTTTTGCGTTGAGGGTTTGGAGGGCCTCGTTGCTCCCGTCGGGAAGCTGTTCCCCCTTCACCGATGGAGGTATTTCGTTGGCGTGGTTGCCTGACGGGGAATTCTCCTTGGGGAGGGAAGGTGCACCTTCTTTCGTCACCAGGGCTTTTCCCAAGTCGCAAGCAGTCCTCCTGTTGCAATTTCTTCGCACCATGATGGCACTTTGTTCGTTTCCCACAGACAGCGTCAGATGAAGAGGGGTGATCTCGCACTGCTCCTGAGCGGGGAAGAGGATGACCACGTACACTTGAAGTATGAACTGCAAGAAGGGAAACGAGTCAGACGTGCCCAGGGATAGATCCTCGGGGAAGACCCTCCGATGCTTAAGTCAGCAAAGTAGTAGAGCTCTGGTACGAAGGGAATAACAAGGAGAAAGATGGAAGCGCGAGATCCCTCTCCACCAAAAGGTGAAGTGGTTCATGCTCAGGGTTTTTGGCTCTTGCCTTGCTTACATCTTGTAGTAGGGCTTTTCCTGTTTGAATAATGGCATGTTGAGTGAACGATCCTTGTAAGCGGAGAAGTCTCAAGGGGGGGGTTACGTCCTTCATACGCGCTCCTTATAGCACGCGGACTCCTGGTCTCCCCTATCCTTTTGAGCTTCCTGTCATTAAGGGACTCGCAACGGCCATACTAATAGGCTTCCATCAATGAGCCCGAGCAATCGGCACTTGCCCAAGAGTGGTCTCCGAGTGATAAGTGCATGGTCAGGACAGGGAATGAGGGGCTCCGGGGAGCTTTCCCGATCGAACTGATGCTCGGACTTCTCAACCCGAAGGCCGCCTAGGAAGCGCTTGTTTCGAGTAAGTTATTGGGCTTATAGTATGTGGGCCCGGGGGCTGCCACTTCGAGGAGTTGGGCCTCGTTTGGCCAGGGTTGGACCTCGTTCGGCCTCTCCGTGCGGGTGGTGAGATTTCCCCTCTCCAACCGTGTAGCATGTATAAGTGGTCATTTGCTAGACCGCTTAGTGTTGTTGACCTTAGTCAACAGTTTTATGGCGGTTGGTGAAGTAGTCCTTCTCTAGATCGTATCTTGTCTTTAGCGGTCCATTGCTAGACCGTTATTGACCGTTTTGACCAAGTTACTGTTTTAAGTTGGTTTGATCTAGTGGTGTTCTCTTAGACCATCTAGACTGCTTCACGGCCCATTCGTAGACCGCGAATGGGTGTTTGACCGTGGTCAAGGGTTTTAGGTCGGTTAGCTTTGGTCGCCTACGCGGTCCATGTTTAGACTGCGTACGTTTGTGAACGGTCCCTTTGTAGACCGTTTGTGTGGTTTGAATAGTAGGTCAGTTGTGAGTTGACTGGGCTTAGCGACCTATCGAATGACCGCTCCAGTCAGTTCGCGGCCCTCCTTGTGACCGCCTAGTGTCTGTGTTTTCTGCGGCTGGTAAGCGGCCCTTTACTTGACCGCCTACGTTGCTGAGCGGCCAAGCATTAGACCGCGTACCACCAGAGAGCTGTGTTTTCGAAGTTCTGGTTTCCAATCATCTTGGCTTGACCTTATGATTTGCCCGTTGTCCCGTGGATGTCTTTTGATATCCTATGAGGGCTATGACCATATTATAAGGTAGCCAAGAGTGTCCTTACCTCGAGTAGTGTTTTGTACTGCTTCTGAGTCTTCTGAGTCATTATTTAGGCTCTGGTCAATCCGGTGAGACCCAGTGGTTGACATGTGACCTTGTGTGTGTCTCGATAGATCGAGACATGGTTCTGGATGTCTAGAGGTACTGTCTTATCTCGATTTACGTGTCCAAGTGCTTTGAGAGTCTTGGTGTTCCCCCAGGTCTCCGTGTTTCATTTTATACGAATGTGTCATTTTCCTATGGCTTAGGATTAGGCTGATTGGCGGCTTGTCACCGCCGTTATGCGACGATCTTGACCCTGAGTCGCGAGACTCAGGGATCGTTGTGTCAGCAGGTCTAGTTGTTGTCCTAAGTCGTGTCTGGTAACAGTTGGTATGCTACCTTGTGTTCTGCGCTTAGTGCTTCGTGGTACGTACGATAGTGCTTGCTTAGCCTGTCTGTACCTCAGCACTACTATTTCAGAGTCTCCGTGTCTTGTGAGCCTCCACTAATCGTAGTCCGACGACCTCGAGTGTCGGCCCACCTCGGAGTGGTGGTGGGGCAGTTCCTGAGATACGATTTTTAGGCTAGTTTCTGTGGGCTCCCTTGCCTTGCAGTAGCGTCCTGCTGGGGGAGAAAACTAGCTAGAGGCCGGGCTCAAGGTATTGAGCTTGTGTGTGCACACGTGGTCAGGGGCGGTTGGACGAACGCCAACGGACGTGACCCTGACTAGTCACTCGTTACTGGAGTTCATGTTCTGGTTCCGTGAGTATCTCAGTCTCCGCCGTTCCAGCATCCGTAGGGAGATACTTGTGGCGCAGTGTAAGACGTTAGTGGACGCATCTGGCTGTTCTTCTAGTGTGGAGGTGCTTCCGTCACGTGACGCATGACTCTCATGTTTCTCGGGGTCTATGTTCCCCATCCAAGTTAGCCTGTCCTTGGCTTCGTCCAAGATCAGCTTCCCCTTCTGAGTTGGTCTGTTCTTGGCTTCGCCCAAGATCAGCTTGGTGTTGCGTGCACGGCGATCTAGTCGTGTATGCTTTAGTGTCTCGCGTCTGTCTAGGTCTTTTCTAGGGCTTTTGCCTGGTTTCGTAGGCTTTAGCCTTTGGGCTAATGCTTAGCCGATGATTTGTAACTCCTGACTTTGTCAGATCAGGGTTCGCCTTTCTGTCGATGTATGGAGTAGCTTAGGGAGTCGAGCTTCTCTCGATAGCCGTGTTCCGATCTTTGCGACTTTGCTTTTCCCATTTCTTTTAGCTGTTTCTACTCCTGCCTTTACTACTTTCGCTTATAGCTTCTGCTGTAGTTTAGCTTTCCTGCCTTACTACTTGATGTAGTTCCGCTGCTTAGCGTGTCACTGCGTTATTTTTCAGTGGGGATCCGTGTGACCCCTACTGAGCCAGTGACACGAGGCTCACCCCTGCTTTTCAGGTGTGGCGCTCTTCCTTCGCGGTTCCTGGTGTGGCGTGTCGGTTCGTAGTGACAGCGGTACCTGAGTCGGGCTTCCCCTGACTTCAGTGTACGTTCTCCTTTCTGTTGGCCTTTACTTGTCTTTCCTTTGGACTGGACTCTAGTATAATTGTTAAATTTAAACTGTTAATTAAAAAGTAATTTTATTTATGCTATTTTAGCAAACCTGATTAATAAAATTTAATTACTTAATGTTATATCTGGGGCTTCAATGTACTCCACACACTCCTTTTTATCCCTTCGGAGCTTTTATCGCTCTTGGGAGGCTTCACAGATTCCAAGTGATCTCAGATCTACTCGGTAATCTTATCGGGTTATCCGGTATCCGGAGTCTGGGTCGTCACAGTAGCCTTGTTATCTGCTAAGCGCTACAGGTACATGTTTGCTCCTTCAAGGCCACAACTTCCTTGTTATCTGGGCTAGTAACCTGAGCAGTCTCATTGAACCCTTTATCTACCAGATAGCCGCCTCATTTCCTGCTCATCACACAAATATACTTCCTGGCCTTAGGCACCAAAGTATCTGTCCATTTCTCAGCTCTTGACCTTCTAATATGTATTGTCTTCATTGTTTTTGATCGGATTAGGTCAATGCAGTCAACTATGGACCTCTAGCGTACGTTTGAGGTGTATGCGTTAAAAGATTCACTCAAATTATTGGTAATGTGATAACACTTTGTCCCTGTCTAGAATTTTGACCTACTCTACATAATACCCTCCATTGTCGGTGATGTCAAGTAAGCATGTGCATTTGGGAAATTTTCCTTAATTTGCATCATACAATTTAGAAAATCTACCTCTGTGTAGGCCCTTGCTACATTCCAAAATAATATTTTCATGAATTCACCTGAAAACTGCTTCTTATAGTTCTTATATAGATGGCTAAGACACACCCTATGCTGAACCCCTAGGAAAATAAGTGGGAGACCTTCTTCTAATCCCTTTTGTATGTCTAACATGAATGACAGGCCATTTGGTACACCAATGGCCTCTTTTAGGCCATCCAAGAACTAGGTCCAACTATTTGCATTCTCTTCCTCAACAATAGCAATGGCTATTAGAAAAATTCTATTGTTCCCATCAAATGTAGTAGTAGCTAGTAAAGCTCCCCTGAATAATCCTTTTAGGTGGCACCCTGACGAGAATCGTCAAGCAGCATGGGCAACTATTTATATTTGTGTGTATTAAGTATGTAAGCGATACGTATTTATGTGTGTATGTAAGTAAAATACATGTATTACTACATGTGTATTTACTTTTGTTTTACAAGACTAGTTATAGTCAAATAACATGTGTATTTTATTAAACCCACAAGTCAAAAGGTTGGTTGTTGGGTTTTGTCTTATTAGGCTAGGGTATAAACACAATAAGTGAAAGTGTGAAGGTATGTATGCTATGGCTTTTCCTTATATAAGGGAGGCTAAGAGTGTGTTACATATGATATGATGAAATTGAATGAAAGAGTGTCTTACGTGAGAGCCATTCTCACTTGTTCCTTTCCTTCCCTCTAACTCCCTTATGAGAAGAGTGTGTCGCCTGGTGAGAGAACGCCCGGTGTGAGGCCGAGCTATGCGAGACAGCAAGTTATCCCATCCTGCTTGCGTCCCCGGAGTTGTCGTCGATCCGTCCCCCATCGCCGTCCGCGTCAAATTTGGTATCAGAGCCCAACATGGCACCTCCCTCGACCCCGACGTCCCCGTCGTCGGTCCTCCTCTTTCTCGGTTGCTAGAGTGAAAAAAAAGGGAGCATAATAGATCTCGGTTGAAGAAGATAATAGAAGTTGAGAGAAAAAAAATATAGGAGAAAAAAAAGAAGAAGAATAGGAGAGAGAGAGAATTTTTTTTTTCTTTTCAAACCCCCCTTCCCGTAAATCTCTCTCTCTTAATCCCTATATCTTTCTCTAATTAATCTCTCTCTTTCTCTCTGTTAATCCCTCTCTCTTTCTCTGTTACTCTCTCTCCTCCCTGCGTTCCCCCTCCCGTTAATCTCTCTCTCTCTCTCTTTGTTAATCTCTATCTCTCTCTGTTAATCCCTCTCTCTCTGTTACTCTCTCTCCCCCCTGCGTCCCCCCCCTCCCGTGAATCTCTCTCTGTGTTACTCTCTCTCCCCCTTACGTTTCCCCCCTCCCGTTAATCTCTCTCTCTCTCTCTCTCTCTCTCTCTCTCTCTCTCTCTCTGTGTGTGTGTGTGTGTTAATCCCTCTCTCTCTCTGTTACTATCTCTCCCCCCTGCGTTCCCCCCTCTTGTGAATCTCTCTCTCTGTGTGTTAATCTCTCTGTCACTCTCTCTCTCTCTGCACCCACGGACACCCGCGGACCCCTCTGCCATCAGCACCATTGCCGCCCTACCGCCCCGGCTGCCGAGGTCGCCCGCCTGCGTGGCCGCGGCGCCCCCCCCCCCAGCCGCCTCCGCCAGCAGCACCGTTGCCGCCCTGCCACCACGGCCGCCGAGGTCGCCCGCCTGCGTGGCTGCGACGCCCCCCCCAATTGCCCGCCCCCCCTGCCACCTCCGGCCTCCACACCTCTCCACGCCGCTGCTGCAACATCACACAGCCGCGACCAAGCTCTCAGCAGCCACCGGACGCCCCGCCGCCTCCACAGTCGGCGCCCGCCTCCCCTCACCTTCTCTCCTTTCGCAACAACCCCCTGCATCTGCCGCACCCTTACTGGCGAATGACGTCCCTTCTCCCCACGGCCAATGCCCGCGAGCCCACCTTCCCTGTACTGTCACGCCCATCACCTCCGGCCACCCACTCTAGCCACCGCGGCCACGTCCTCCCCTTCGCAAACGGCCGGCCACCCCTCCGCGAGCTCCCCATCGCCCACCTAGTCTGCCGCTGCCACCGGCGTCCCCCACCTCTGGCCACCGTGACCACCCAGCAACGCCCAGACACACACACACACCCCTTCACACGTCCCTGCCAACCTTCCCCTCGCCGTTGCCCCCTCACAGCCGCATGCGTTGCCGTCCACACCGCCTGCCGCATCAACCGGTGCCGCGTTAACCCGCGCCATGCGGCGCCCACCGTGGCCGCCCGCCTTCGGTAGCGTGGCCGCCTCCCACGTTCTGTGGCTAGCCCTTGACTGCGTGATTTACGCAGTGGTCAAGTTTGGAAAAAAAAGTGTGAAAATTGAAAAAAAGAAAGAGGTCAAAAAGGAAGGTTGAAAAGTTTGAGAAAAAATTGAAAAAAAGGAGTGTTATATATATAATATATATATATCATGGATATATAATAATATATATATATATCTATGTAAAAAAAAAGAGTGTTATATATATAATATATATATCGTGGATATATAATATATTATATATATCTATATAAGAAAAAAAGGAGTGTTATATATATAATATATATATCATGGTTATATAATATTATATATAGATATATATATATCTATGTAAGAAAAAAAGAGTGTTATATATATAATATATATATATATCATGGATATATAATATTATATATATATATATATATATATAATATTATATCTATATATCATTTGAATAAATGAGTAACTGTGGCCCCCGAGTCCACTACGGCGGCTTGAGCAGTGCCCGCGTTGCCTGGCCGTTGACAGACAGTCCGTGATTTCGGGAGAGTGGTGTCCGTGACCGTCCTTCGCCAAGTCCGCTCTGCCGAGAAGGAAGAATTTGACGCTTTGGATGCATCGTCCTTGAGATGGGGACGGGTGCAAGGCCCCATTCGAAGCTCCAGATTCGTCCTCCTCCGCTCCACCCTGAAGAGATAATTTGAAGCTTTGGGTGCATCGTCCTTGAGATGGGGACGGGTGCGAGACCCCACTTGAAGCTCCAAGTCTGTCCTCTTCTGTTGTTCGCCTTCGCCTCCACCAACGCCACTACCACTTCAACCAAGGGTTCTGCGATTCAAGGTTCGATGTTCGAGGTTCGAGGTCGAACCTTGTAATATCCCAGACCTTTTAGATTCTTCTTTGTGGGTCCCGGATCTGGTTTCTCAGAGTGTTAGGCTCCGTTGTGTTCGAAATTCTATTTCGGACATCTTTCGTGTTCAGATCGGCGCGATCCGGAGTTGTTTCGGAGGCCCGGAAGCGTTCTGCGGTTTTTCCGCGCGTGTTTTTCGATTTCCGGTGTGTGTTTCGGTAATTCCTTCGGAACCTCGCTACGGACGAACCAAGTCATTCACCTGGGCACGAGTGGTACCGTTGTGATCGGTGCGTTCCGAGGATCTCGGGAATGTAATTCTTAATTTTTCGGTATTTTCTGAAATTTCCAGATTTTCCTATAAATACCCCCCTATTTTCTCTCTCTCCCCCACCTTCTCTTTCCTCTTTTTCTTCCTCCTCCGTTTCTCCCCACCGCGACCCCCTCTTTCCCTCTCTTCCTCCCGTTCGAGCGCGGCGAGCTCTCTTCCGGCTGCAGACGGCGGTGGGGCGACGGCGCGACGACGCGACGACGTGGGTGGTGGCGAGGCGATCTCGTGGGCGTGCGGCAAGCGTGGGAAGCGTGAAGAGGCGAGGTTTTCTAAAGCGTTCTTCGCGGTTCACGGACCATTCGGTGGAGTATTCGCTCCATTGAGGTAGGGTGACGTTCCCTAGCTCCTTGCCGTTCTTTTCCGTGGTTTATAGGCCGTGGGGAGGCCGAGAGGGGCTTGATTGAGCATGTTTGGGGTTTTCCATGATTTGGGGAGAGCTCGCCCGATCTATGATTTTAGCCCGCTATTTCGCGTTTTGATGGCCTAGTATCATGCTAGGGGTCCCCAGGGGTCTTCCCCTTTGATTTCCCCCTCTCCGGTGGAGGCATGGGGGCGTGGTTGGTTTTTTTGGGCTTTCCTGCCGTTTCGCCGTCGGGCGGGTGTGACGGTCCTTCCTGGAAGGACCGTCACACCGCGTGACGCGCCTGGGAGGGTGCGTCACATCCCTTGTTAGCCATCTGGGGGTCAGGGGCTGTGACGGTCCCGCGATAGACCGCCACATGCTTGTGACGCGCCTGGGTTGGGCCGTCAGAGGCATCCGACCGTTGGCATGTGATCGTTGTTTTGACCGTTGGGGGTCAAGGCATGTGACGCACCAGGCCTGGCGCGTCACATCCTTGTGAAGGCCCAAGGTGGGCGCGTCAGGGCGCTTTTGAGCATTTGAACCCCCAGGCGGTGTGACGCTCCTGGTGTGGACCGTCACACCCCGTGACGCGCCTGCGTGGGGGCGTCACAGTCTGTAACGCGCCAAGGCAGGCGCGTTACACTTTGCTTTGCACTCGGAGCGTGACGGCCGGTGTCGGACCGTCAGGTGTCTGTGACGGTCCATCCAAGGACCGTCAGGCTTCCTGTGATGGTCCCGCCTAGACCGTCAGAGGTCTATGACGCGTCTAGGGTAGACCGTTAGGCTTGGACTGTCCCGAGCGGTTCGCAGTCCTGTTTTCTTGTCCGACCGTGGTCGCCGTGCGACGGTGCCAGTACTTGGGGTGGTCCCCGTACGTCGTCGGATACGGACGTGGTTTTTCGTTGACTTGAGAGTCTACTCCTTCAGTGACCCTCCACTAGTCGTAGCCTGCTTACACGCGTGTGGTCCCACCAGGGAGTGGTGGAGAGGCTACCCTTAGAGACGGTTTGTGGACCAGTTTCCGTCGGGCCCCACGTCTTGCAGCCAGAGTCTGGCTGAGGGGAAAACCGGTTAGAGGGCCAGACCTAGGACGCATGGTCTGTGTGTGCACACGTGGTTGGGGGCGGTTGGACCTACGCTGACGAGCGTGACCCCAAATAGTCACTCGTTGTGGTTCTTGTTCGGTGTCTGCCTTTGGTAGGTGCTACCACGTTAGGCAGTTCACCTGCGGTGCGGTGTAAGACGTCCGGGGACGCTACCGGCTGTGCTTCTAGTGGGAGGTACTCCTGTCGAGTCGGGAGTGTTAGGTTGTCAGTAATTGCGACTTCGACCTTCGGGTTTCTGTCGTGCTAACTGTTGTGTCCCGGTTGCTTCGCCGCGGCGCGTGTGTCAATTTTCGTGCCGTGAGACCGGTGTTTTCGTAGATGGCAAGGCCCCTTTTTTTGAGGTACTCGCTTACTGCTAGCGTAGCGGTTCCTCCATTTGCGAGGTAGGGTTCGAGTGATCCATACTGAGTCTTGTTCCGAGACTCATTCTCTGCGTGTTTTCTCCGTGTTTCAGGCGAGGCGAGGCTTCGGGGGAGTTCGTCTGAGGCTCAGCACAGTTCGGGTGCCCAACGTTAGTGCCAGAGGTCAGAGCCGGGGGATGCCCCGTGTAGCTGTACTTTCTTTGTTGTCTCTGTCCTAGTTGTGGACTACTGTTATTATTTTATTGTTATCTTGTGGACCATGTAAATTGTTAATTTATTTCCTACTTAACCATAGATGTTTAACTTCTGCAATTATTTGTGATACTTGTGTAGTTTCCACACCATCCTTCTAACCCTTCCGAGTCTTCGGACTCGTGGGTGGCGGTACGAGTCTCGGGTTATCGGGCCTTCCCGATAATCGGATTCTCGGGTCGTTACAGCTGGTATCAGAGCGCGGTTGTGGAATTATACGAGAATCACAGATGTTTGTAGTGGTCCACTAGTCCACATCGAGGATGTACAGTTGACTCTGGCATTGGACATCGTGTGTTTTCCTTAACCTTGCTGTTCCGTGTTTTCTGTCTTTGCTTCAGGTGTGAGTATGGCGCCGAGGGGGGCGACTCACTCTCAGCAGGGGCAGTCGGCTGGAGGTCAGGAGATCCAGCAGGAGGTTCAGCAGGAGTAGGAGGAGCAAAGCAGAGTGCCACCTACGGCCACCGAGGCAGTGGATACTGCGAGGTTTCCGGGGGCCTAGGATTTCTTTCGTGGCATGTACCAGCTTATGTCACAACAGTTCGGCGGAGAGGCTGGTGAGGGCTCGTCGACCACGGGTGGTCCGGGCCGAGCGGTGAGGGATTTCATGCAGTTCCACCCTCCTTACTATGGCTGTCAGCCAGACCCCGATGCGGCTCATGATTGGCTCGACGAGATGGAGCGGGTGTTCAATTCTGCGCGGTGTGCTGCAGAGGATAGGGTGACATTGGCCTGTAATCTGTTGCAGGGTACGGCTCGAGCATGGTGGTCTTCCGAGTGGAAGACATCTTTTCAGTCGCGTCCCGTTGAGCAGATTGCGTGTAGCGACTTCGTTAGTGCTTTTGAGCGTACGTACTGTGCAGAGTACATTGCTACGCAGCGGATGCGTGAGTTCTTGGAGCTGGTTCAGGGCGACATGTCCGTGTTGCAGTACAGGGCCCGATTTGTTGAGCTGGGTCGGTATGCACCTCACATCATGGAGCATGAGAAGGTGAAGACCGCACAGTTCGTTCAGGGCTTGAGGCTGGAGCTGAGGCACCATTTGATCGCGAATGCTGCCACCGATTTGGAGACAACGTCTCGCGTTGCGGCTTCTTTGGAGATGGATATGCAGAGGACTCGAGGACCGATTAGCCAGGGACAGTCTTTGTCAGGTCGCAGCCAGCAGTCGGCTACCTAGCAGCAGGGTTCCTTCCAGCATGCATCGGGTGGTTTGGGAGCACCGACAGCGTCAGCGACAGGATCCGTGTCTTTCGGCTCGAAGGTCAAGAAGTTCTTCAAGAAGGGGTTCGGTAAGAAGAAGTCCAAGGGTCAGGGGTAGGCATCATCGGGCAGTGTACAACAGCCGGCTCCTTTGCAGCGGCAAAGGTCAATGGGTGGATCGCAAGGACCGTGTCCACGGTGTAGCGGGTTTCACCCAGGGAGGCAGTGCACGGTGCCGATTATCTATTTTCGGTGTGACCAGCCAGGGCACATGGCGCGTGACTGTCCTCAGAGGCAGCATCATCAATTTCTTCAGCAGCAGTAGGTTCCTCAGTAGCAGAGGCAGCAGCAGCAGCAGGGACAATATCCGCCGCTACCCAGGTCAGCTAGTGTGGGAGGCAGGCAGAGAGCTCGAGGCCAGATTACACATATGACCAGGGCAGAGGCAGTGGCGTCACAGCTCGTGGAAGGTACCGTTAAGATTTTGGGTTGTGCGGCTCGATTTTTTTTTTATTCTGGCGCGTCTCATTCGTTCATTTCGGAGGATTTCGCGCTGAGTATCGAGGAGCCGGTGACCCAGTTGTCCTGTGATTTGGTAGTGGAGTTGCCTTCGGGTGATTTTATGATCACTCAGTATTGCTTCGATGAGGTTCCCGTGTGGGTGGAAGGGCGGAGTTTGCCGGCTAGGCTCTATGCGTTGCCGCTTCAGGACTTTGATGTGATTTTGGGCATGGATTGGCTCGAGACACATCATGCATTGGTGGATTGTGGCTCGAAGAGGGTTTATTTTCGGAGACTTCGTGGACCCACCTTCTATTTCCAAGGTATCGGGTCTTCCTCTTCCCGTTTCCTTATTTCTGCGATTCGAGCTTGTCGTTTGCTTGATGCGGGTTGTCAGGGTTTTCTCGCCTCCGTGGTTGTGACTGACCGCGTGGAGCCGGATGTCGAGGACATTCCGGTGGTGTGCGAGTTTTCCGATGTGTTTCCGGAGGACTTACCTGGATTGCCTTCCGAGCAGGAAATCGATTTTGTTATCGAGGTGGTGCCGAGTACGGGACCTTTGGCGAAGGCTCCCTACCGTATGGCCCCCGCTGAGTTGAGGGAGTTGCGGGCACAGTTGCAAGAGTTGCTGGCCAAGGGGTATATTCGTCCTAGCTTTTTCCCTTGGGGTGCGCCCGTGTTGTTTGTGAAGAAGAAGGACGGTAGCTTGCGGTTGTGCATTGACTACCGGCAGCTGAATGACGTGACCATCAAGAACAAGTATCCGTTACCGCGGATTGATGATTTGTTCGACCAGCTTCAGTCTGCTCGAGTGTTCTCGCGGATTGATTTGCGGTCTGGTTACTATCAGCTGAGGATTCGCGAGTCCGACGTGGAGAAGACTGCGTTTAGCTCGAGGTACGAGCATTATGAGTTCTTGGTGATGCCGTTCGGGCTCACCAATGCCCCTGCAGCCTTCATGGACTTGATGCAGAGGGTGTTTCGTCCGTATTTGGACCAGTTCGTGGTCGTATTTGTGGATGACATCCTTGTTTATTCGCGGTCTACTGAGGAGCATACGTACCATTTGGGTGTGGTGCTGCAGACGCTGCGAGATCACCAGTTGTATGCGAAGCTCAGTAAGTGCGAGTTCTGGCTTCGTGAGGTGGACTTTTTGGGACACGTGATTTCTGGTGATGGTGTTTCCGTGGACCCCGCCAAGGTCGAGGCAGTAATGCAGTGGCCGAGGCCGAGGTCTGTGACGGAGATCCGGAGTTTCTTTGGGCTTGCGGGCTATTATCGTCGGTTTATCCAGGATTTTTCTCGCATTGCGGCCCCGATGACTAGACTTACACGGAAGGATGTGCCTTTCGTCTGGACTGAGGAGTGTGAGCAGAGTTTCAGGGAACTAAAGAGATTACTCACCTTGGCTCCGGTGTTGGTTTTGCCTTCTGGATCGGGAGGTTTTGTGGTTTGTACAGATGCTTCTGGGGTTGGGTTGGGTGCTGTGTTGATGCAGCATGGTAGAGTGGTGGCTTATGCATCTCGACAGCTGAAGCGCCACGAGGAGAACTACCCTACCCATGACTTGGAGCTGGCGACTGTGGTCTCCGCGTTGAAGATCTGGAGGTATTATCTGTACGGTGAGAAGTTCGAGGTGTTCACTGACCATCAGAGTTTGAGGTATGTGTTCTCGCAGAGGGACCTTGACCTCAGGCAGAGGCATTGGATGGAGTTCATGAAGGATTATGACTTCACCCTGTCTTATCAGCCGGGTAGGATGAACGTCGTCGTCGATGCTTTGAGTCGGAAGGTCACGATCAGTGCCTTGATGTTGAAGAAGTGGAGGCTCTGGGAACAAGTGCCCGAGGTTTCATTTAGGCTCAAGATTCCCCAGGAGCCAGGGTTAGCAGTGCTTGCGAGTCTGACTGTCACTCCCGCGATCTGCCGTCAAGTGACATAGGCTCAGCATGCGGACCCTAGTGCCCCGGATTTTGGCCATGGCTGATGTGGAGCTCGGCGAGGACGGTGCTGCGAGGTTTCGTGGCAGGCTGTACGTCCCAGCTGAGGAGCAGGTTCATCGTGCGGTGTTGCGTGAGGCTCATGGGAGCAGGTACACCGTACATCCAGGTGCGACGAAGATGTATCAGAACTTGCGGAGACAGTTCTGGTGGCCCGGCATGAAGAGAGATATGGCTGAGTTTGTGGCCAGGTGCCTGACTTGTCAGCAGGTGAAGGCAGAGCATCAGCGATCGGGAGGTACTCTTCAACCCTTGGATGTTCCCGAGTGGAAGTGGGACCACGTGACCACGGATTTCGTGGTAGGATTGCCGAGGACTCCGAGTGGACATGACAGTATTTGGTTGCTGGTGGATCAGCTGACGAAGGTGACTCGGTTGTTACCGATCAAGGTCAGCTGGAGCGTGTCCAAGTTGGCTCGTCTTTATGTGGAGCGGATCGTTCCGTTGCATGAGATTCCCATTTCCATTGTGTCGGATCGGGATCCGCGCTTCACGTCTGGATTATGGAGGAGTTTCCAGCGAGCCCTTGGCACAGAGTTGGCTTTTAGCTCGGCATATCACCCTCAGTCAGATGGTCAGTCAGAGAGGACCATCCAGACTTTGGAGGACATGCTGAGATCCTGCTCCCTGCAGTGGCAGGGGAGTTGGATTCACCATCTGCCGTTGGTGGAGTTTGCTTACAACAACAGCTATCATTTGAGCATCGGCATGGCTCCTTATGAGGCGTTGTATGGGCATCCTTATCGGACTCCACTCGATTGGTTTGAGATTGGTGAGCGTGTTTTGACGGGACCTGAGTTGGTGCAGTAGTGTGTAGATGTTGTACACTTGGTTCATCAGAACATGTTGGCGGCCCAAAGTCGGCAGAAGAGTTATGCTGACCGGAGGAGGCAGCCTCTCGCGTTCGCCGTGGGCGATCGTGTGTTTTTGAGAGTTTCTCCAATGAAAGGGGTGATGCGCTTTGGACAGCGTGGGAAGATGAGTCCCCGCTACGTCGGTCCTTTCCTTATCGTGGAGCGCATCGGTGAGGTAGCCTATCGGCTGCAGTTACCTCATGAGTTGGCGTCGGTGCATGACGTGTTCCACGTCTCAATGTTGTGGAAGTATATGCCCGATGACTCTCATGTTCTCGAGGATTCTGTTTGGCCCAAGGTGACTCCAGATCTTTCTCTCCCAGAATTTCCCGTCCGCATTGAGGACAGGCGAGAGCAGCGCCTGCGGAGCAAGGTCATCCCCTTGGTAAAGGTGGTGTGGCTGCGGCACTCTGGTGGTGAGGCTTCTTGGGAACGTGAGGACGAGATGCGTCAGCAGTTCCCTTCTCTGTTTGAGTGAGTCTTCCTCTTCTTTCCCCTTGGGTTGTTCTTAATTTCGAAGACGAAATTCATTAAGGGGGGAGGGCTGTAATATCCCGGACCTTTCGGATTCTTCTTCGTGGGTCCCGGATCTGGTTTCTCGGAGTGTCAGGCTCCGTTGTGTTCAAAATTCTATTTCGGACATCTTTCATGTTCGGATCGGTGTGATCCGGAGTTGTTTCGGAGGCTTGGAAGCGTTCTGCGGCTTTTCCGCGCGTGTTTTCCAATTTTCGGTGTGTTTCGGTAATTCCTTCGGAACCTCGCTGCGGACGAACCGAGTCGTTCACCTGGGCACGAGTGGTACCGTTGTGATCGGTGCGTTCCAAGGATCCCGAAAATGTTAATCTTAATTTTTCGGTATTTTCCAGAATTTCTGGATTTTCCTATAAATACCCCCTATTTTCTCTCTCTCCCCCACCTTCTCTTTCCTCTTCTTCTTCCTCCTCCGTTTCTCCCCACCGCGACCCCCTCTTTCCCTCTCTTCCTCCCGTTCGAGCGCGGCAAGCTCCCTTGCAGCTGCAGACGGCGGTGGGGCGACGGCGCGACGACGTGGGTGGTGGCGAGGCGATCTCGTGGGCGTGCGGCGAGCGTTGGAAGCGTGAAGAGGCGAGGTTTTCTAAAGCGTTCTTCGCGGTTCATGGACCACTCGGCGGAGCATTCGCTCCATTGAGGTAGGGTGACGTTCCCTAACTCCTTGCCGTTCTTTTCCGTGGTTTATAGGCCGTGGGGAGGCCGAGAGGGGCTTGATTGAGCAGGTTTGGGGTTTTCCATGATTTGGGGAGAGCTCGCCCGATCTATGATTTTAGCCCGCTATTTCGCGTTTTGATGGCCTAGTATCATGCTAGGGGTCCCCAGGGGTCTTCCCCTTTGATTTCCCCTTCTCCGGTGGAGGCATGGGGGCGTGGTTGATTTTTTGGGGCTTTCCCGCCGTTTCGCCGTCGGGCGGGTGTGACGGTCCTTCCAAGGACCGTCACACCGCGTGACGCGCCTGGGAGGGTGCGTCACAACCCTTGTTAGCCAGCTGGGGGTCAGGGGCTGTGACGGTCCCACAATAGACCGCCACAGGCATGTGACGCGCCTGGGTTGGGCCGTTAGAGGGATCCGACCGTTGGCATGTGACCGTTGTTTTGACCGTTGGGGGTCAAGGCATGTGACGCACCAGGCCTGGCGCGTCACATCGTTGTGACAGCCCAGGGTGGGCGCGTCATGGCGCTTTTGAGCGTTTGAACCCCCAGGCGGTGTGACGCTCCTGGTGTGGACCGCCACACCCCGTGACGTGCCTGCGTGGGGGCGTCACAGCCTGTAACGCGCCAAGGCAGGCACGTTACACTTTGCTTTGCACTGGGAGCGTGACGACCGGTGTTGGACCGTCAGGTGTCTGTGACGGTCCATCCAAGGACCGTCAGGCTTCCTGTGACGGTCCCGCCTAGACTGTCAGAGGCCTGTGACGTGTCTAGGGTAGACCGTCAAGCTTGGACTGCCCCGAGCGGTTTGCAGTCCTGTTTTCTTGTCCGACCGTGGTCGCCGTGCGACGGTGCCAGTACTTGGGGTGGTCCCTGTACGTCGTCGGATACGAACGTGGTTTTTCGTTGACTTGAGAGTCTACTCCTTCAGTGACCCTCCACTAGTCGTAGCCTGCTTACACGCGTGTGGTCCCACCAGGGAGTGATGGAGAGGCTACCCTTAGAGACGGTTTGTGGATCGATTTCTGTCGGGCCCCACGTCTTGCAGCCAGAGTCGGCTGAGGGGAAAACCGGTTAGAGGGCCAGACCTAGGACGCATGGTCTGTGTGTGCACACGTGGTTGGGGGCGGTTGGACCTACGCTGACGAGCGTGACCCCAACTAGTCACTCGTTGTGGTTCTTGTTCGGTGTCTGTGCCTTTGGTAGGTGCTACCACGTTAGGCAGTTCACCTGCGGTGCGGTGTAAGACGTCCAGGGACGCTACCGGCTGTGCTTCTAGCGGGAGGTACTCCTGTCGAGTCGGGAGTGTTAGGCTGTCAGTAATTGTGACTTCGACCTTCGGGTTTCTGTCGTGCTGACTGTTGTGTCTCGGTTGCTTCGCCGCGGCGTGTGTGTCGATTTTCGTGCCGTGAGACCGGTGTTTTCGTAGATGGCAGGGCCCCTTTTTTCGAGGTACTCGCTTACTGCTAGCGTAGCGGTTCCTCCATTTGTGAGGTAGGGTTCGAGTGATCCCTACATAGTCTTGTTCCGAGACTCATTCTCTGCGTGTTTTCTCCGTGTTTCAGGCGAGGCGAGACTTCGGGGGAGTTTATCTGAGGCTCAGCACGGTTCGGGTGCCCAGCGTTAGTGCCAGAGGTCAGAGCCGGGGGATGCCCCGTGTAGCTGTACTTTCTTTGTTGTCTCTGTACTAGTTGTGGACTACTATTATTATTTTATTGTTATCTTGTGGACCATGTAAATTGTTAATTTATTTTCTGCTTAATCATAGCTGTTAACTTCTGCAATTATTTGTGATACTTGTGTAGTTTCCATACCATCCTTCTAACCCTTTCGAGTCTTCGGACTCGTGGGTGGCGGTACGAGTCTCGGGTTATCGGGCCTTCCCGGTAATCGGATTCTCGGGTCGTTACAAACCTCCTCCAAGCAGAGGGGTTTGACGAAAATCGTCAAGCAGCATGGGCAACTATTTTTGTGTGTATTGAGTATGTAAGTGATACGTACTTGTGTATTTGTGTGTGTATGTAAGTAAAATATATGTATTGCTACATGTGTATTTACTTTTATTTTACTAGGCTAGTTATAGTCAAATAACATGTGTATTTTACTAAACCTACAAGTCAAAAGGTTGGTTGTTGGGTTTTGTCTTATTAGGCTAGAGTATAAACACAATAAGTGAAAGTATGAAGGTATGTATGCTATGGCTTTTCCCTATATAAGGGAGGCTAAGAGTGTGTTACGTATGATATGATGAAATTGAATGAAAGAGTGTCTTACGTGAGAGCCACTCTCACTTGTTCCTTTCATTCCCTCTAACTCCCTTGTGAGAAGAGTGTGTCGCCCGGTGAGAGACCGCCCAGTGTGAGGCCGAGCTGTGCGAGACAGCAAGTTATCCCATCCCGCTTGCGTCCCCGGAGTTGCCGTCGATCCGTACCCCGATGCCGTCCGCGTCACACCCATCTAGTCCTAATAAGTGCATGCATCCCAATTTAAACCCCTCAATAGAAACCTTTAAAGACACAAACATCCTCATAAATTTATCACATTCATCTGTTTGATATCTTACAACATTATCTGGATTTTTTAATAGCAATTCATGTTGCAGATCTGGAACCCTACCATACATCTTCCCATGACCCGTGAATTTTCTCCAATTCTTACATCTTTCCTCTATAAATCCGATGATAAGGTATGTCCATATGATATTGACTATTCAATCTCCTTGAAATCTCCTCGATACACGCATCTTCTTCTGTCCTTAGCCACCCTATGCACTTACTTGCTACCCACTTCTGGGTGACCATATGGTTCCCAATCTTATTTGCCCTTGTGCAAGTGTGGTTAGATTCAAATTTTATTATTTGGAATGTGTTGCCATGTGGTAAACAAGAAGCATCTCCATTTGCACTTTTTTTATGACACACCATTGTCACACATGTAGGTTCAGATTTCTTATACTTCATACCAAATTCATTTTTCACTGTATATTGGGCTAGGGCTTTTCTGAATGCATCTACATTCTCAAATATGCTGCCTAAAGACATGTCTGGATCATGAAAATTCCTCACAATAGGAGTACCCTCATGGTCTCCTTCAGCTACACAAACATCACAATCAGAGTCTGAAGAATATAAACTATCATGGCTGTCATCAGTGTACATCTCATCGTCAGATAGGTCCCCCTCCCTAAAAAGTGTCCCAGCCTCATTGTTCCCTTCAGGCTCAACCTTAACAAACTCTAAGTCATCTGCTAGAGGATTCCAATCCAGATTATCTTCGGTTGGGTTAACTTTCTTGGCCCTGGACCTTCTTATAGTGTTTGATTCTATTATGGACATCCCAAGATGAGAAGATGCTAATGGCACACCTATGTATTGTGTGATGATATATAAGCTTATGTTCAAGTTGACATTGTACTTATCAAACAAAGACATGTCATTCTCATCTGAAGAAATTTTTACAAATTTTCTAAGTTTGACATTAGGTACTAGAGCATAGAAGTCAATGGTCTAGTCATGTCCCTACTTGGTGACTTGACTAGCAAGCACTCTAAGCTCTCTCAAATGACCATAGTCCCTTTCAAAACCATAACACTTTTGTCTAAATCCGATGGCGATCATTCTCCCATCATCACCCTGTGTCTTAAAATATCTTCCATAATGCAACTTTAGTATATATGAATCGGCCCTATTTCTGCTACACATGTATACACCATGATAGAAAGAAAATAAGAGAGGTTATTAATAGTTAACCCAATAAAAAAAACTTATAAACATACATGCCATTAGCTTCGATCTTACCTTATAAAGGATGACAGTAGGGGACCACAGTCACGTTCCCGTCAGCAGAATCTTTTAAAGTCATGTTTCCACTTACTGTAGTTGTGTGACCCTACACATAAACAAAAGCCGCAAATCCCATATGATGGTCCTAAATAATCAGTATTTACCCATAACCCCTTAATAAACAAATGACGAAATTTGGCCAAGTCATTATTCAATCGCTAGCATAAAACCCTAAACCCTAACCCCACCCAAATGCCATCATTATTTCCTCGACCCCACATACGAGTGACAATGGCATCTTCGTCGATGATATAACTCTAAGAGAAAGATAGAGGGAGAGTGAAGGAGATATTATGACCGTCAGAGAGAGATAGAGATTGATATAGAAAATGAGTGCGTGAAAGAACGGGTGCGAGCGCTAAATCGACAGCGTGAGAGATAGATTGAAAGAGAAATTGAGATCGTGAGAGAGAGTGTGTGATGAAGAAAGTGTGTGAGACTCACCGTAAAGAAGGATCTTCTATCACGGCGAGTGAAGAAAGCACAAACGATCGTAGTCTCGCAAGGACGTTCCGTCGAAAGGGAGGGAAGAGCATTTAGGGTTTGGCAGTTTCGTGATAGGGAAGACGAGGGTTAGATTAGTCATTGTGCCATTTAACCAAACCTTAACCCAAGAAAATCTAATGGGAGTTACGATGAGTATATAACCGTAAAATGTATAGCTAAATAGAGGGTATATATGATAATATACTTAGATTAATGGTTTATATGCAAAAATTGATATTTAGGAGGGTATATATGCAAAAATCCCTAAATTATTTCACCTATTTTGTGAGAATGAGAAAATTTCACTCCCGCCTTCTCCTAATTGGGCTTATTCCGTTATCAAAGTGGGCCTTACGAGTTTTGTCCCACTCCCACCTGCTCCTTTCTTCTTTTTCTTATTCTCCTTCTTTAGTTGTGTAGCTGCATATGATCATGTGGATGTGGTGCCTTGTGAGTCGTCGGTGGACAAGTGGGTCAGATATGAGGAGAAGGGGCCAGTTTATACAAATCGGACTTGTCGGATGCTATCAGAATCCCTGATCAACTGTTGGAAAGTGGACATGGACAATGCAAAGTGGCGGTGGAAGCCCAACGGGTGCGAGCTACCCAACTTCGATCTGCGGAGGTTCCTCAACACCGTCTGTGCCCGCCTCCTCCGCTATGCTACTCCGCCCTCCTACGTCATCTCCGGTGACCCACCTCTCACCTCTGTCGAACCCCTCCCCCTACTGCTCCACGCTCCCACCCCCATCACCATCTCCGGTGATCCCGCCTCCCACTACCCCCTGTTGCTCCACCCTCCCATCTCCTGTCACTTCCGGCGAAGCTCTCCCCTTTCGACGAAGAGTTCCATTATGACGCGGTCGGCAGGGTGGTGTGAATAAGAGGGATATTATGATCGTTCGACCGTCACTACGTAAATATTGAAATCTTTGACAAATATTCGAGACTTCATTGATGACAATTAATTGTAATGATATTTTTAAATTTTTTTAATATAACAAGAATATATATGATAATACATTTTCAAGAATAATATATTTACACTTTAAATTATAATAATAATAATTTATCTCTATATATTTTTACTATTGTAAAGCCCCATGCCCCAGCCCCGCACACACTGATCATCACTCGTGGGCAGGCAGCAGTGGCTTCCCTCGTGGATATGCCGGAAGCCCGAGGACATCACAGGCCTTTGCAAACGCACCTCCACCGGGTCCACCCCACGACGTGACTATTTAAAAAAAAACCATAAACAAACACACACAGCTCCGACCTTTCAGATCTTCCCCTCTCTCTCTCTCTCTCACACACACATCTGTTGTTCTTGAGATCCAGATCTGGTGGTTTCTTCCCGATCAGCAGCAGCCATGGCCAACTGGGGAAGGCACGTCGCCGGCGGCCGCGGTGACGCCGTGGACGACTTCGACGAGTACGACCCCACCCCCTACGGCGGTGGCTACGACATCGCCCTCACCTACGGCCGCCCCATCCCCCCGTCCGAGGAAACCTGCTACGCCGTCTCCACCACCTCTTCCTCCGGCACCGACTACGATCGCCCCTTCTACTCCTCCGGATCCGCCCGCCCCTCCCCGTACGAGTCCTCCGATGCCCCCGTCTCCGACGAGGGCTACGGCGGATCCGGCGGGTACGGATCCTCCCGCCCCAAGCCCCAGCCATCCTACGGCTACCGTCCCCAGCAGGAGGAGGAGGAGGAGCGTCCTCAGCGCTATGGCGAAGGCGGCGGCGACTACGGCTACGGCGGCCTGCGCAAGCCCCAGCCTGCGTACGGCAACCGTCCCCAGGAGGAGGCGGCCGCCGAGAAGCAGCAGCAGTATGGGTATGGCGGCAGCGGTGGCGGAGACGATTATAGCTACGGATCACGCCCCAAGCCCCAGCCAGCCTATGGGTTCCGGCCGCAGCAAGAGGTCGCTGCCGAGGAGCAGCAGCAAGAGTACAGCGATGGCGGCGGTCGCAGGACAAAGTATGGTTATGGAGGCGAGGAGGAGCACTCGTCTCAGTATGGTTCTGGTTATGGAGGAAGGCCCAAGCGGGAAGAAGAGCCCACATCGGAGTATGGATTTGGGTTTGGCGGCAGGCCTAAGCGTGAGGAGGAGCAGTCCTATGGTTATGGTTATGGGCAGGAGCGCCCCAAGCCCAAGCCTTACGGTGAGGAGCAGACCTATGGCAATGAAGGGGGGTATGGAGGCGGAGCCAGCCAGTATGGGGGGAGGCCGGAGCATGGATATAGCGGCTCCGGTGAGTACAACAGGGGTGAGCACGGGCAGGGGGGGAGGCCCAGTTACGGGCAGCAACGCGGTGAAGAGTACGGCCGCCAGAAATATGTAAGTGGATTTCCCACTTCAGGGTTTCGCCTTTCACAATTTGATGTCATTTCCTTTGTCTCATCGGTAACTTCTTATACTGCTATTGATAAGTTACATGTTTAGTTGTTGTTTCTTGGCGTAAAGTTGTTTGCTTCGATTTCTTTTTCTTCTCCTTCTAGAGCAGTTTGTCCAAGTCATTAATGTGATATGCTCTATTTTAGCATTCAGAATTTCCACTTATTCTCATCCAGTCAGACTAATTATAGCGATGATAAATCGATGAACATTTGTTTCACGAATTTACATCCTCAGTTCATCTGTTCATGAGAAGTGTTTGTTCGCTATTTCTCTTTTTAATGTTTCTTCATTATTAATTGACATGTTAGCTTCTTGATGAATGTGTGGCTGACCCAAAGCACGAGTGAGAGATCTCTAGTGTCCTGAAGCAATTCCTTGTGTGATGCAAATCCTCAACGTCTAATGGAGATTTGAGATTGCGTCAGTCGGATTCAAGTCATGTATTATTTAGAAATTCCCCGTGATTATGAAATGCTAAGTCAAAGAACAAGTGCTTGATCATGAGTGATCGATGAAATATTGAGTTAAATGTCAGATATATCTGGATGCATATAAACTGGGTTTTGTCTACTTATTTCAGATTATATACTGCTATAACCTTGTCCACAGTCTCTGGTGCTATCTTTTTCTGCAGCAGTGTAAGATATACTTAGTTATGAAGTGCGGTAAAACTGTTAATGGAAATATAGTATCCTACTTAATCTTTTATCTTGAAAAATAATGTCCTTCTATCTACCCAGACTTTGGACCTTATTTGTTTGGCGCTTGCACTTGTGTACTTCTCATTTGTCATAAAATTCTTTATTTAAATATCCTCCTGGATTTATGAGATATCTATGTTTTATTCATCTTGGGCAAATCAGTTATAGGTTGGCAGCACCAGAGTCCTTTTCCCCCCTTAAGCCTGTGTAATCTCTCTATATCTGTATGTAGGCCCTTGTGTGCATATTTTTCACAATATTTCTCTCTATATTATCTTGATCTCTGCATAAATTTACTGATTGCTTGACCAAATGGATGTGTGCTAATGATTATGCAAGAGGAAGAGATGATTGTTAGATAAAATTGTCTTTACTCATTTGAAACAGGAGAATTCAATTGCAATATGTCAGCTATCTTGGCTGTAGATTAATATGTAAAGAATGATATGGATGCATGGAAGGGAAAGTGAGGAAAATGAGGAAAGGGGGAGAGGAACCTGAGATGTACTGGAGTAGTAAACAAAAGAGATGGAAGCTTTACCAAAAGGAAGATTTGCATAATTGCGGGAAATTTTGCAGAGCCACTGAGTGGGGGTTGCGAAGGTCCCATTAATTGCTTAATTTATATATGTTCCTTAGTCTACTGGGTATCTGGTTCTTTAGCCATGGAGAAGGTTCCATTATTAAATACCGGTACAGCACTTGCCCCTTAGTTACCATTTGGGAATCATCTTTTTTTCATTTAAATATCTTACATGTGATGTAAGTGAACATCAACCTTACCTTTAGGGGTTAAATGGCAGAAAATATAAGGCTTTCTTGAAGGAAGTCACCAAGTAAAAGAAAAGAAAAATTTCTGATTTCAGATGGTTTTATGTGGATTTATGTGATGCTTCCTTTTATCATATCTGAATACATGATCATTATACAGATGAATAACCTTTGCCTGTCTTTTTTTATTTTCTCATGTTGCTGTTTTGGTCTTCATTAGTGTTGTTGAGAACTGTGGTCCATATTCTAAGGATCTTGTCATCGGAAGTAACAACCATAAGATGAAATCAAGTGGGAGGTTTTTTTACAATGTTATCAAAAGTGCGCCTAGGCGCTGGCCTAGGCGGTTTTTGAGGCGAGGCGGCCCCAAACAACCCTACTTTCGCCTCAAACGCCTCACTCCCAGGGGGGCTGGTCCTAGGAGATCTTGATTGACTTACCCTATATATTTTCACCTCAAATCTTGATTGTATGTATGCATTTTTCGCCGCAAATTTTGATTGTTGTTAATTTTATTGAAAATCTTGATCGTATGAGTATGTATTTTTTTGATATTTAGACAAACATTTATATTTTTTGAATTGTATATATATATATTTTAATAAAATACCTCAGACGCCTCGAATGTCTCAAACGTCTAGGCCATCGCCTAGGCATTTGAGGCATGAGACGACCCCTTGGTCGCCTCACGCCTCTAACTACATAGGTTTTTATAAGTTTAGGGCTCGAGTTGTGTCGAGAGCCCAGGACAAGGAAACTTCCATTGCCATCAGTGTTCAATTTTTCTATTTGTTTCATTTTTTGTGTTTACCAATTGTATGGTGGTTTCTTGCTGTGGTTATGTATATGCTCTGTGTGGTAGTTATGGAGACAAATCATATTCTCATTGCATAGATTTATGCTTCACAAAAAGTACAATTTTTTCATGGCCGCTCTATGGGTGTAGGCCGATTGATGAACCCTATAATTATGCATGTCAATCCACTATTTGATTTTAGCTTAATCATTTAGGTGTTTTGCTTAGGTCCTGAACATCTTGGGTTATATCGAAGAGATATATCCTCCTAAGTGACGCGGATGGCGTCGAAGGACGGATCGACGGCAGCTCCGAGGGGACGAATAGGACGAGATAACTTGTTACCTCGCACAGCTCGGCCTCACGCCGGACGGTCTCACACCGGACAATCTCTCGAAACTCACAAAAGAGCTTAGAGGGAAGAGAAATGCAAGAGGGGAGAGCTCTCACGTATAAAATAATCTTTTATTCATTCTTCATCATATCATACGTAACACACCCTTAGCCCCCTTTATATATAGGGAAGGTCATAACATTCTTACCCTTGAACTTTTCCTAATAGCATATATACCCAAGACTAATAAAACAAACCTCAACAACCCACCTTTTGACTTGTGGGTTTAATAAAAATAAAATACACATGTCTTTTGACCAACCTTGCCTAATAAAATAAAAGTAAATATACATGTAGTAATACATGTATTTTACACACGTACATACTTAATACTCAAATACGTACAAATACACACAAGTATCTACTCAGGAGGCCGAGTCTTCGAGTGAGTCTCCGAGCCACAAGCTCGGTGCGGTCGGGGCGGTGCGGCGTTGGCTCCGAGTAGTGGGCCCGGTGTCCTCACCAACTCTCCTGGGGCGGCTGGAACTCGACTCCGTCGAGTAAGGGGGGACACTGCTGTGGTAGTGCTCCAACAGGTCTGGATCGAGGCGCTGGAGATCTTCCCGGCTGATCCAGGAATCGTCAGAAGGTGGATGGTCCCGCCAGCGGACAAGGTAGTGCTGGTACACCCGGCTCCGTGTAGTTGTCACCTGCTCATCCAGTATCCTCTCAATTTGTTCGCGCGGTGCTCTCGAGACTGTGGGACGCACAGGGGTGGGCTCACTCACAATGGGAGGAGAAGGCTCGAATGGGTCACTAGGAATCGCTGTGGGTTCCTTGTAGGTCACTAGGTCTGCCACATTAAAGGTCGAGCTAATCCCATATTCGGGAGGTAAGTCCACAACATAAGCATTAGAGCCAATCTTCCGCAGGATTGGGAAGGGACCATCACTACGGGCTTGCAACTTTTTAACGGCTCCCGAGGGGAGTCGTTCGGGTCGGACCCGTACCATAACTAAGTCACCTTCTTGAAATTCATGGTGACGCCTATGCGAATCAGCCAAACGTTTGTAAGTCTCATTACTGAGGTTTATTTGCTTGCTAATTGACTCATGCAGACTTTTGACATGCTGTGCAAATTCCTCAGCCGACTTGGATGTTCTAGACTCGAGGGGAAGGGGAATGAGATCCACAGGTTGCCTTGGTTTGTAGCCATGCACGACCTCAAATGGACTCGTACCTATGGACCTATTGATAGAGCTATTGTATGCAAATTTGTCTCTGGGCAAAAGAAGATCCCAAGTGCCATAATGTTCTCCTACAAGACACCTCAACAGATTTCCTAAACTCCTATTGACGACCTCGGTTTGCCCATCAGTTTGGGGGTGATAGGCAGTGAAAAATTTCAGTTTGGTGCCAACTAGGTGTCACAGTGTCTTCCAAAAGTAACTAGTGAACCGGATATCTCGGTCAGACACTATGGTTTGGGGGAGACCATGCAGACGCACGACTTCATCAAAGAATAAGTGGGCTACTGACGCGGACGGCGTCGGAGAACGGATCGACGGCAACTCCGGGACGCGAACAGGACTGGATAACTTGCTGTCTCGCACAGCTCGGCCTCACACCGGGCGGTCTCTCACCGGGCGACTCTCTCTTCTCACAAGGAGTTGGGAGGGAAGGAGGGAACAAGAGGGAAATGCCTCTCACGTACAAAACAATATCTCATTCAATTCATCATATCGTATCATACGTAACAACACAACCTTGGCCTTCCTTATATAGGAAAAGCCATAACTTTCAAACTCTCAAGTTTTCCTAATTGCATTTATACCCAAGCCTAATAAGACAAGACTCAACAACCTAACTTTGACTCTTGGGTTTAAGAAAATATAAAATATAATAACTTTTGACTATGACTAGCCTAATAAGACGAAAGTAAATATACATATAGTAATACATGTATTTTACTTACATACACAAATACGTATCACTTACATACTCAATACACACAAATATAAATAGTTGCCCGTGCTGCTTGACGATTCTTGTCAAACCCCTCTGCTTGGAGGAGGTTCGACCTCGAACCTTGAATCGCAGGACCCTTGGTTGAAGTGGTAGTGGCGTCGGTGGAGGCGAAGGCGGACGGCAGAAGAGGACGGATCTGGAGCTTCAAGTGGGGTCTCGCACCCGTCCCCATCTCAAGGACGATACACCCAAAGTTTCAAATTCTCCCTTCAGGGCGGAGCGAAGGAGGACGGATCTGGAGCTTCGAATGGGGCCTCGCACCCGTCCCCATCTCAAGGACGATGCATCCAAAGCGTCAATTCTTCCTTCTCGGCGGAGCGGACTTGGCGAAGGACGGTCACGCACACCACACTCCCGAAATCACGGACTATCTGTCGACGGCCAGGCGACGCGGGCGCTGCTCAAGCTGCCGCAGTGGACTTGGGGGCACAGTTACTAATTTATTCAAATGATATATGCATAGATATATAATTATTAAATTATATATATATATATATATATATCCCTTGATATTATATAATATATATATATATATATATATATGTCACCAACTTCAACCTTTTTTTTTTGACTTTTCTAACTCCTTTTTTTCTTCAAACACTTTTTTTTTCAAACGTGACCACTGCGTGAATCACGCGGTCGGCGGGAAAAGAGGGCTGACTGGGTGGGCGGTTGGCCACGCGGGAAGAGGGCTGCGGTGAGGCGGTTAACGCGGGGCGCGGGCGACCAGCCGCCGGGCGCGGGCAGGCATGGACTCGGGTGCGGGGGGGGGGGGGGGAGCTGGGTGCTGAGGCCATGCGTGGGCGGGCGACGCAGTGCAGGCGGGATGCTCGCAGGCGATGGGGCGGCCACGGGCGCTGCGGGATGGGCGGAGGCGTCCGCGGGCGGCCGCCAGCGCTGGCGCCGGACGGGGCGGGCGCCGAGGGCAGCGGCCACGCGGCGATTGCGGAGGGGGGGGTCCTGGCGCAGGAGCGCGCTGGCGGGCGTTTCGCTTGCGTCGGGAGAGAGGGAGAGAGAGAGAGAGGGGGGGAGGGAGAAACGCGGGAGAGAGAGAGAGAGGGAAAGAGAGAGAAATCGAGAGAGAGAGAGAGAGAGAGTAACAGAGAACGAAAGGTGGGTTATATGTTTTCTCTATATTTTTTTTCTCAACTCCTATTTTCTTCTTCAACCGAAATCTATCATGCTCTTTCTCTTTTTTTCTCTCTCAACCTTTCTCTCTTCCTCTCTCTCACCCAAGAGACTTTCTATTTCTTTTTTTTTCTTTCTTCTTTCACCCGGGGATGAAACTCTACTACTCTTTCTATTCTTTTCTATTTCTTTTTTTTTCCACTTCTGGCGATCGAAAGAAGGGAGAGGAGATGGCGGGGACGTCGGGGTTGACGGAGGCGCCGTTGTCGGGCTCTGATACCAAATATCTGACGCGGACGGCGTCAGAGAACAGATCGACGGCAACTCCGGGACGCGAACAGGACTGGATAACTTGCTATCTCGCACAGCTCGGCCTCACACCTGACAATCTCTCACCGGGCCACTCTCTCTTCTCACAAGGAGTTGGGAGGGAAGGAGGGAACACGAGGGAAATGCCTCTCACGTACAAAACAATACTCATTCAATTCATCATATCATATCATACGTAACAACACAACCTTGGCCTTCCTTATATAGGAAAAGCCATAACTTTCAAACCCTCAAGTTTTTCTAATTGCATCTATACCCAAGCCTAATAAGACAAGACTCAACAACCTAACTTTGACTCTTGGGTTTAAGAAAATATAAAATATAATAACTTTTGACTATGACTAGCCTAATAAGATGAAAGTAAATATACATGTAGTAATATATGTATTTTACTTACATACACAAATACGTGTCACTTACATATTCAATACACACAAATATAAATAGTTGCTCATGTTGCTTGACGATTCTCGTCAGCTACTCTAGATGCATCTGATGTTTTGGAACATCCAATGAAATGGGCCATCTTAGAGAACCTATCAACTACCACGAAGATGGAGTCATGTTTGTGAGCAGTGCGTGGTAATCCAAGGATGAAATCCATGCTCACATCAACCCACGATCTATCAGGAATGGGGAGAGGAGTGTAGAGACCAGTGTTCTGTTTGACATGTTTGGCCATTGTGCATGTCCTACACTGGGCTACAATTTTGGCCACATCTTTCTTCAGGCCAGGCCAGGCCAATAAAAGTGCTCCTCTACAGAATGGATGGTCTTGTTTCCTCCAAAGTGACCAGCAAGACCTCCAGCATACATTTCCCAAATCAGGAAGTCCCGTACAGAAGTCTTCGGGACACAGAGTTGCTGTCCTCGAAAAAGAAAACCATCATGGAGTAGATAGTCAGCAAATGCAGTCGAGGATCCAGCAGACAGGGCAGAGTAAGCAGGGCCAAAGTCGGGACACTCTCCATAGAGTTCCTTCGTGCGGTCAAATCCGGTGACCTCTACCCGAACAGTGGAAAGAAGGGAGACCCTTCGACTCAAGGCGTCGGCTACCTTATTCTCTTTTCCAGCCTTATGTTTTAGGACAAAGGTGAAGGACTGGAGAAATTCTACCCACCGACCATGCCTCGGGTTTAAGCCCTTCTGAGAGCTAAGGAATTTCAAAGCTTCGTGGTCCGAGTATAAAACAAACTCTTTTGGTAAGAGATAGTGTTTCCAGTGTTTGAGGGCTTGGACCACGGCATAAAATTCCTTATTATAGGTGGAGTAACGAAGCTTTGCATTAGAAAGCTTCTCACTGAAATAAGCCACAGGGTGGCTCTCTTGGTTAAGTACTCCTCCTATTCCTACGCCAGATGCTTCACAGGATATCTCGAAGACTTTGGAAAAGTCTGGCAGGCGGAGGATAGGGGCTTTGGTCATGAGCTCCTTTATGGCACGAAAAGTCTAGGAGGCGACTTTGGTCCACTAAAAAGTCCCCTTACAGATACAATCCGTAAGGGGTGCTATAATGGTGCTAAAACCCTGAATGAAGCGTCTATAGAAAGTGGCTAGCCCGTGGAAACTTCGAACGTCATAGACGTTCTGGGGCTCCGGCCAGTCTACTAAGGCTTGGACCTTGGATTGGTCCACAGACACTCCTTGACTCGATACCACAAATTCGAAGAAAGCGACCCGGTCTGTCATGAATTCACATTTCTTGAGATTGGCATACATGGTTTCTCTCCTCAAAGTCTCGCAGACTTCCCTCAAATGATAGATGTGGTCCTGAGGGTTGTGGCTATAGATGAGAATGTCGTCAAAGTAGACGACAACAAATCGACCAATGAGAGGGCGGAGGACTTCCGTCATAAGTCTCATGAAAGTGCTGGGGGCATTGGATAGCCCGAACGGCATGACGAGTCACTTATACAGACCTTCTTTTGTTTTGAAGGCTGTCTTCCACTCATCCCCTGGTCGAATCCGGACCTGGTGGTAGCCACTTTTCAAGTCAATCTTGGAAAAGATGGTGGCTGCACTCATCATATTAAGCATGTCATCAAGACGGGGAATGAGAAATCTATACTTGACAGTGATCTTATTGATGGCGCGGCTGTCAACACACATCCGCCAGGTGCCATCCTTCTTGGGTGTGAGCAAGGTAGGGACAACACATGGGTTCTTGCTCACCCTGAGGAAACCTTTTTGGATAAGGTCCACGACAATCCTTTGGAGCTCAGCATGCTTCTTAGGGTTTAGTCGGTAATGGGGAAGGTTGGGTAGGGTGGACCCAGGGAGAAGATCAATGGCGTGTTGTACATCACGCATGAGAGGGAGTTGTGAGGGTAAGTCCTCAGGGAAGATGTCATGGAAGTCCTGCATGATTGTCTGGACTTCAGGAGGGACAGAGACTCGGGACTCCTCGAGGGTGATGGTGACAACAACAGCCCAGACAGGAGCACCTTCGGCAATCTCCCTATTCAGCTCACGGACACCTATGAAGTTAAGGTGTCTAACCGGGTCATAACCAACCTTAGGGGCCTTAGGAACGGGTGTGATAGGTGCAGGAGGAGAGTGAATGAGAAGTTTCCCTTCAGTGGGAGTTCGGGGACTCTGTTGAACCTTGGGGGTTCCAGTGGGGGTGGAGGTGGAACTCTTTCCCGGGGTCACCTTTGGGGGTGCCGGGTACAGCTGTATCTTCTTCCCATTGTGTGAGAAGGAACACTGATTGGACCGACTGAATGTAGTAAGGTCTACATCATAGATCCACGGTCGTCCTAGGATGATGCTACCGACCTTCATTGGCACTACATCGCATAAGATCTGTCCTTGGTAGGACTGGAATTGGATGGGAATGACACATGTAGTGGTGACTGGGATAGAAGTGTCGTCTACCCAAGCCACGTTGTATGGCCTAGGATGGGGATGGGTAGGTAGACCTAGACGGGAGACAAAGTCAGAAGAGACTGCATTGATACAACTCCCGTTGTCAAAGATCACCTTGCAAGGTTGAGACTTTATCATGATGTAGGTTTGGAAGATGGAGGTTCGACGTCAGTCATCCTCCTGGGGGTGTGTTAAGATGCAACGAACTACACCCAATCTTCCCTGGTTAGAACTCTCGGCAATATCTCCCACTTGCATGTACTCGACATGCGTTCCATCATACCCTGCATCCATTTCCCCAAATTGGGCGATGAGGTCAGGATCGGCCACATACCTCTCAATGGCTTCTCCTTCCTGAGGTGGAAGCTCCACAGGTTGGGGGTTGGTGATGACTAAGGCTCGGGTGGGGCAATTGGAGGCAACATGCCCTAGGTTATGGCACCTAAAGCAACGAACTCCCGAGACAGGGACTGGTTGGGAGGTGCTAGGGATGACTCCCTTTCCCTTGTCATCTCTCCGGTCAGTTGGCGGAGTGTATTTCAGCCTGGGCACAGTAGCGGGTGCAGGTAAGGGGTTCCTTGGGAAAGGAACAGTAGGGGCAACGACTCTAAGTGGGGTAGCAGTAGGGACATAGGAAGTGGAGGGGCCAGGCCTCTCAGAGTAGCGGACCATGTGGTTTCGGGTTTCAGGTTGGCGGTAGGTGGGGACCCGAGGTGGGACCACCCTTTGAAACCGCTCGACATCCCGAGCAACCATGCTCGAGAGTGTTAACTTCCCGTAGGAATAGCTCCCGCTGTATGCTCTCGTGTAAGCCAGCCCTAAATCGTGAGAGGGTGACAGAGGCATCCTCCATGACTCGACTCCGAAGGAAGAAGTCATCAAATTTGGCGATGTACTCGTCCACGGACTTTCCATCTTGGGTGAGTTTCTGCCATTGGTCTAAAAGACACTGATGGTAGGAGGGTGGCAGATTCTTCTCCCTCAGTTTCTCCTTCATTTCTTCCCACGTGCTTATGGGCTCCTCTCGTCTCCTTGTTAGGAGATTTTTAACGTTATACCAGTAGGTTTTGGCTTGACCTAGGAGTTTCATTTTGGCAAACCTCACCCTTGTAGCAGGGGTCATGTGGCGATGCCAGTCAAAATATTAATCCATTCCGGTCTCCCAATCAAGGTATGTGGCGGGGTTTAGGGACCCATCAAAACTCGGAGCGTCAATCTTGACGTTCCGTAGGATGACATCCTCATCGTCGTGGTCTCTCTCTCGAGGCGCACGGGCCTCTTGCTCTCTACCTTGGGGAGCCTGATTTTGGCGGGCTTGCTGCTCTCTTTCCTCCCTAGGATTGGCTACGGGATCGCCGCGGCCATTCACTTTTCCTTCCTCTCCCTTCAGTCGTTCCTCTAAAGTCTGGATCCTCTCATCTAGCTCCGCTCGTAATTGGCCTATGGATTCTTTAAAGTGGGCCATAAGATTGTGCTCGAGTTGGACTAGCATAGCAGTCACGCTCTTTTGATCCATGGATAGCGTTGAGGGGCGCTCTAGACGGTCTGATGAATTCCTAGACCAACGTGGCATGCACGGGCCTGGACCTAAATGATACAATCATGGGACCGAAAATTAGCAAGCTATAGATCCAATTTGTTGGCTGATAGACAAAAGGTCAATTCGAAGGGACCGGTCAGGGAAAGTTGCTCGCCCGTAGGCGGAGTAGTTGTGGAACTACCTCCTGACAATTAGGGTGCCCTAATGTGGCAGTCTAGGGCCTAAGGATGGGCCAAGCAAGCTCTCTCTCTTCGTCCACAGCGATGCACTCAGGAGACTGGCTGCATGGATAGGGCTCTCTCTCACTTCGTCGCGCGGCAATTGAAAAGATACTAAATGAGCAAGTGAGGGGAGCACGTACCTAGCTAGACTGAAAAGTCTAACTTCGACCGGAGACGAGGGCGAGCGGGGACGTGCGTGCCCGCACGGGGTCGATGAAGCTTGAGCGGTTACAACAAATTCATTCCACACAGGGACGATTTAATTATTACAAACCACTTAATATTTAAAATTTTCCCGCGCAGGGGAACAAGTTAATTCAACACTTTTTCCGCGCAGGAAGACTCAGGGGTACCCACGTTCCGTAATTTATGGATCGTCTGTCGGCTTCCGGGCGACTCGGGCACTGGTCTAACCGTCGTTGTGGACTTCGGGCGCCACAATTATGAACGTGTTTCAAATGATGTATATATATAATTATATAAATATATATATAATATCATATATATATATCCAACACAATATATATATAACTATTGCTATTTTGAATTTTCCAATATATATATAATATTATATATGAGATATATAATATATATATTAACACTTCAATCAACTCTCCTTTTTTGACTTTTCTTTTCAAACCTGTTTTTTTCTTTTTTTTCAAACCTTCAACCCTGCTTTTTTGACCTTTTTTTCCACTTTTTTTCAATCTTTTTTTTTTCTTCGGACACTTTTTTTTTCAAACTTTACCTACCCTTTCAGTGCAACTCACGGAGGGGGAGGCGGTGGTCAACGCGACGGGCGCGGCACGAGGCGGTCGGGCGCGGGAGGACGCGTGGGCGGCCTAGGCGGGCTGCAGGGGCCCGGTGGGCGCGAGGGCGCTTGCTGGCGCGGCCGGACGCTCCTACGGGTGTTGGCGCGGGGGCGCCTGTGTGTGCGACCGCTGGCTCGGTCAACCCCGCGGTGGGGCGTGCCGTCCTCGCAAGTGCTTCGGGCGTCGACTTCGCAGGCACGAGGCGGGGGCGCTCGCAGGCGGTGGGCTCGGGCGGGGCCACGCGGCGGGCGGGTGGGCGAGCGCCTCCGTTGCGGGCGCGGGCGACGTGGCCTCGTTCGCGGGGTTGTCGGGCGCGGGGCCGGGCAAAGCAGGTTCTGGTGCGCTTTCGGGCGACGACTTCGTGGGCACGGGCGACGAGGTGACGACCGCGAGCGAGCGAGAGAGCGCGAAAGAGAGAGAGAGAGAGCGAGAGAGAGAGAAACAAAGAGAGAGAGAGAGAGGGAAACAGAGAGAGAGAGAGAAAGAGAGAGAAACAGAGAAAGAGAGAGAGAGAAAGAACGCAGGAGGGGAATTTTTTTTTTCTCAATTTTTTTTCTCAAGATGTTTCTACTACTCTTCTCTTTTTTTTGTTTCTTTTTTTTTCACTCTAGCAATCGAGAGAGAGAAGGACCGACGACGGGGACGTCGGGGTCGAGGGAGGCGCCGTGTTGGACCCTGATACCAAATTTGACGCGGACGGCGTCGAAGGACGGATCGACGGCAGCTCCGAGGGGACGAATAGGACGGGATAGCTTGCTACCTCGCGCAGCTTGGTCTCACGCCAGACGGTCTCACATCGGGCAATCTCTCGAAACTCACAAAAGAGCTTGGAGGGAAGGGAAATCCAAGAGGGGAGAGCTCTCACGTACAAAATAATCTTTCATTCATTCTTCATCATAACATACGTAACACACCCTTAGCCCCCTTTATATATAGGGAAGGCCATAACATTCTTACCCTTGAACTTTTCCTAATAGTATCTATACCCAAGATTAATAAAACAAACCTCAACAACCCACCTTTTGACTTGTGAGTTTAATAAAAATAAAATACACATGTCTTTTGACCAACCTTGTCTAATAAAACAAAAGTAAATATACATGTAGTAATACATGTATTTTATACACGTACATATTTAATACTCAAATACGTACAAATACACACAAGTATCTACTTAGGAGGTCGAGTCTTCGAGTGAGTCTCCGAGTCACAAGCTCGGTGCGGTCGGGACAGTGCGGCGTCGGTTCCGAGTAGTGGGCCCGGTAGTGGACTCGGTGTCCCCACCATTAAATTTTCTATGTAACAGGAATCCATGTTGGTTATTCATCTGTCATTTAAACTAGTATTTCTTTAGGTGAAGAAGGAATTTTGTTGAACGTTAATGTTCATGTTTTCAGATCAAGAAGTCCTACAGTGATATTATTTTTGTTTCATTGAGATTTGAGGGTGGGAAGTATATTTGGACTTGTAAATAAATGCAGCAATGTAGATTTTCTATGGCTTGAAGACACAATGTTCATGACTTCATTTTTCATTCATACATTTGTAACATGTGATCATATCTCTTGCACTTCTAAGTGTCATTACTGTTCCAGATAATGTTTCGGTTTAAATTTGCCTAATAGTCATCCTTGAATATAGGTTGTCTCCTAAATATTTCCAACTTAAAATTTGTCAGGCTCATGTACGACAGCTGTTGATGTTAGATGACCGACCCTGTTAGTTCCTTAAAAAGTAGCAAAGTTGTCGAAGTTAAAATGTTAAATCGAAGGTTATAAAAAATTGATTTATCTTGGATTCAATGCCCACCAAAGGCCGAAAAGAAGACGAAAGCAAACATATTATTTGCCAAGTTTTGAAACAAGTAAACAACTCAATGTGCATTTTCCTGGAGAATAAGGGATGTTGAGGTTGTTCATTGGATTCCTCACAGAGTAGGAAAAACTTTGTTTAATTGTAATCTGTTGCTATAATGGAGCAATTAAGATTTCTTTCCCAGGGTTTAGCTCAGAAAGTTTTCCTTAGCTGTTATAGCTTTAAAATTTCAGAGGTTAGTCCATCCTTGGGCTGTTCTTCCCTGGAACAGGATGTGGGACAAGTAATGTCAGCTAACACTGCTGTTTTTCCTTCATAAGCTCGTGGTAAGTTCAAGCGAATTTGATAGGCCTGTATGTTGGTCTGGCTCATATACGAGCTTGTTTATGTAGGTGAATTAGGTCTATATTGTATGGGAACTAGGCTGAAGTTGTGGTCTAGGTTTCTTCTGTATACATATTTGTTTGGGACCTTGGAGTTTGGACAGGGCTTTAATCAGCCTTTGTCACAAAGAATGTGCGGACTGTTTGATAGTCGTATTGTGTTTGGCAACTGCTATTCAGTCTGGATGGTCGAGGAGCCAATGTTTGGCTTCAATGTTAGGGCCTTGAAGTGGGTCTTATTTTGGGGTCTGATTTCTTGGTACCTGGTTCTTACTTTCGAGGAGGTTGATGGGTATCCAGTTAGGGTGAGGAATGGTTTCTTCCTCTTCATTGATACAACTGTAGGAGTTGCTGGGTTGCAGCAGATAGAGCACTGTCAGCAGCAAGTGGATTACAGCAACAACCATGCACTGAAGTTGCAGTAAATAGGCTTTGGGCTCTCAAGGGGAAACAAAGATGCAGTGAAGGTCAATGGTAGGCATCGATTGCATAGGAAGGATCTATGGCTGCAGGTGTGGCCAGTCAATTACCTGTAGAAGCAGGGTTCACGACCAGTCGACCACTGTTGTGTCACTGCAGGATCTGACAATTGGGGTCCATCTGACTGCGTTAAGTTTCTGATTTTGCAAACAGGTTATGACTATTGGGAGCTCTTGTTATACAGGCGGCAGTGGATGTAGAGTGTGATGAGAGGATGTGAAGAAGAGGAGAGGATGAAGTAGTAATAATAAGGGAAAAGTTACTTGTATACCCCCGAAAAGAGTCCGAATTACCACTATACCCCCACCTTTATGGAATCTACCAGTATACCCCAAATTCTTAAACAACTCATTGTTATGCCCCTACCGTCAACGACTTTTTACATTAACTAACTCAAAGTGAATGAGGGGTGGAAATCTTTAACTTATCCTTGGTTAGGGCGCCCATTCACCCCCTCCCACGCAGACGGATACATAGGTAGAGAGAGAGAGAGGAGTGGGCGGTGGGAAGAGGGGTCTCCCTTCCTGCGCAAGCATACAAGGATGCAGAGAGAGAGAGAGAGAGAGAGAGAGCGGCGGGGAGGGGGGTGCCGGGGGATTCTTCCCCGCTGGTGCCGGTGCAGATAGAAAAAGAGGGAGAGGGAGAGGGTGATACAGAGAGAGAGAGAGTGGTGGGGAGGGGGGATGCCGGAGGGGGTCTCCCCCTCTAGTGCAGAGAGAGAGAGAGAGAGTCGCTTCGTGTGGGAGCGACTTTAGGTGAAAGTCGCTCCCACACGGAGTGACTTCACTTGTTCCTCCCTCCCGGTGCCAACGTCTCTGTGCGTGTGTGTGTGTGTGCGTGCGCGTCGCAGCATTCCCCCGTCTCCGGCGGAGCCGGAGATGAGGTATGGTTGGGTGGGGGAGGCGCCGGTGGGTGCAGGCGGTGCGGGTCGGAGCTTGGACTCAACGAAAACGGGACGGGAGGGGAGGAGGAAGGAGAAAGGGAAGGACGCGGCGGCGGAGGAGGGGGAGAAGAGGGTGGAGAAGAAGAGGATGAGGGAGACGGCGGAGCCGGCACCCCCTCCGGCGCTCTCTCTCTCTCTCTCTCCCCCTCCCTCCCTCCCTCCCTCTCTCTCTCTCTCTCTCTCTCTCTCTCTCACCCACAGGGGTGCCGACGCCGGAGGGGACGATCCTCTCTCTCTCTCTCTCTCTCTCTCTCTCTCTCTGCACCCCTCTCTGAATCGTCTACACCCACGAGGTGCTGCCGCCGGAGACCCCTCCCACGCTCTCTTTCTCTCTCTCGTCTTCTCTCTATATCTATGCACCTCTCTCTCTCTCTCTGTCTGTCATCTACACCCGCGGAGGTGCCGCCGTCGGAGGGGGAGACCCCTCCGGCGCCCTCCCCTTCCCACGCTATCTCTCTCTCTCTCTCTCTCTCTCTCTCTCTCGTGTGCGCACCCATTGTGACACTTGGGGACCCCCTCCCTAGCTAACTCTCTCACTCCATCCTCTCTCTCTCTCACCCCATACTCTCTCTTCATTGGGGGTAAAACAGTCACTTCACGTGTATTATTATTGCCGTCTCTTGTGAATCTAACCCCAAGGGTATCATGGCTTGAGTTAAGAGAAGTTGCGGGTATACCGGTACATTCCATAAAGGTGGGTGTATAGTCATAATTCGGGTTTTTTTCAGGGGTTTACAGGTAATTTTCCCTAATAATAATATGATGGATTAAAATTGCAAGAGGTATGGGAATAGGAGGTCAGCAGCAGGCTTCAGGATGTCAACGGGTTGAGTTTGTTAGGAAGGAGTAGAATGCTGGTTTAATCTTTCCTGTGGTTGTTTGGTGTCTGCAGCTGGCGATGGACTGGAAGGCACGCTGTGCTTGTATTGATCGAAACCTTCTGGTTGCCAAAAAGACCAAGATAAAAGAGGAATTGGAAAAGTGTGGGGAGGAGAGGATCCGGGAGAAGGATAGAGGTACAGCTTTACATCAGGAGAATGTATATCTTTACACTATTGAAAGCCTTGAGCATCTGGAGAATGTATAGCTTTACATCAGGAGAATGCATATCTTTACACTACTGACAACCTTGAGCATCTCACAGAGGGGACAGCTTTTATGCCATAGATTGGTCGGCCTCGTCACTGCTCCAGAGTGGAAGAAGCATCATGCTTAACACCAAATCTTTTCATAGCCCCATCATTATTATTGGCCCTTATATATATATATATATATATATATATATATATATAAACTTATAAAGACCGGAACCAGGAAGGTCTCCCACCTTCCCTTATGGTCATAATTGGGTCTTAATGTCGTCACTTGTCTGGACAGACTCCAAATACGTAGCGGTCTCCATGAGCGAAACAGTGCCACATTCCGGACCTTTTAAAGTTTGATAGAGTAAGTTCTGAGAACATTATTAACAGATGATAATTTTAAATACATTTAGGCGATAATTTATCAGATAACTGCTACCATATGAAACCATGCTTGATACCAAATTCTCTAATACCTACCTGGTCTTCATTCTTTATGATGAGTACAATTTTTTTGAACATTGTTAATTTTAAAAATGGGATTTTTATATCTATACCCCTATAAAATATCGTATTTGCATTTATCCCCCTACTTTTACCGTATTATCAACTATATCCTTGATATACATGGTATTGTTGCAGTTATACCCTCGGTGTAACCCTACACCCCCGTCTCTATAACTAAAGCAGAGTGTGGGTTAAGAGGGAGAATGACTAACCTGCCCTTAGGTTAGCATTCTCTCTCTCTCTCACACACACACACACACGGGGGGGGGGGGGGGTTACCAAGGGGAGGGGATGGGGTCGCCGGCGGGAAGAGGGTTTTGGGAGGGAGAGAGGAGGGAATACCGGGGAGAGATGGCGAGGGTGGGGGGTTCTTCTCAAGGGGGCGAGGCAGGGTTGCTGGCGGGAGGAGGTCCTCTCTCTCTCTCTCATGTGCCCAACAACCCGATCATGTCGACCCATTACCACCGTGCGCCTATGGTGGTGCAGCGATGTCGGCGACACTGTGGATGTCCCCTGCTGGCCGCCTCATCCAATTGCGCCCGTGGTGGCCGCGGTGCTGTGGATCTAGTTAGATGGAACGTTGAATGGCCGCCAATGGAGCCTAATCCAGTGATGTGGAGGAGGAGGACAGTAAGGAGGAGACGGCGGCGGCACAAGATGAGGGAGAAGAGGGGCAGCCATAGTTGCGGGGCCTTTTGTCGGCGCAATCCATGCAGAGGCGGAGTAGGCGGGTGCGGAGGCACTTGGGGCAAATGCTGTTGGTGTGGGGTTGGGTTGAAGGGTGTCATTAGACACCTCCTGCCTCATCGTTCTGAGTAGGGCTGTCAATGGGCCGGGCCCGGGCTTAGGTCGGCCCGGCCCGGGCCCGACTCATCAAAATTAAGGCCCGAGCCCGGCCCGGGCCCGACTTATGTCGGGCCGGGCTGGGTCGGGCCCGACATTATGTAAAAAATGTAAAGCCCAACTAAGGCCCGGCCCGGCCCGACAACTTAAATAAAATAATAAAAATAATAAAAATTAATAGATTTAACATTATAAAATTTATAATCTCACTAAATTAATTAAAATTTTGATATTAATTACATAATTTGTGTGAAAAGAGAGTTTTAAATTGTCTAATTAAGTAAAATAATATAATTTTAACTAAATAAATTTTAAAATTTGAAGTGAGAATAAAAAAAGAGAACGGGTCGGGCCGGCCCGCGTGCCGAACTCAAAGCTCGAGCTCGGCCCGCGGGTCTAGTCAGGCCGGGCTTTTAGGCCCGACTAAAAATTCGCGGGCCCAAAATGACCTTGCGGCCCGGCCCGAAATCGGTATTTTAAAGGGATTTTTACATCCATACCCCTATAAAACACCGTATTTATATTTACCCCCCTACTTTTTGCATATTCATACATATATCCCTCGTATACTTCATATTGTTGCGGTTAAACCCCCGTGGTTCTCAGGCCATCAACCTTGACTAATCTTATGAGAATATGCTCACGAAAATCATTTGAAAGTATAAAATATCAAAAATGCTCCCATTTTAGAGAGAGAGAGAGAGAGAAGGGTGCCACATGCAACCCCTCTCCCCCACCTCCGGTAGCTCCACTTCTCCCTCCCTCTCCCCCACCTCTAGCGAGCTCCGATGAGCACCCCCACCCCTCCCATCTTCCCTCCACCCCTCCCGACCCCCCCTCCTCTCCCTACCGACAAGTAGACCCACACCCCTACACCCCTCCCAACCCCCATCTCCCCATCCGACGAACACTTCCCCCACTCCTCCTGGCCATCCATCCTCTCCCCCTCTAGCAAACACCCCCCCACACCCCTCTTCTTCCTCCTTGATCTCTTGGATTCTACCGCCCGACGCGGGTCCGGCGACCAGCTTGGTGAGGAAGACAAGATCGCCCTCATCGTACTCAACCTCGATCCCCTACGTGTCGATGCCCTCCACAATGCAGAAGGCTTTGTGAAATCACCCGACCTCCTCCTCCTGGCACAGTCGCACCCGCCGGGCGCAGACGTGCTTCCTCGTTGACCCGCCGCCGTCGCCGCTGATGTGGAGCTCCACCCCATCGTCGCCGCTCTCTTTGTGCTCCAGAACACGGCCTGTGTCACGGTGAACACCCCCCACCCCTCCGGCCCATTGACAGCCCTAGTTCTGAGTGGGGCGGAGGGGTGGGGGGTGTTCACCGTGACACAGGCCGTGTTCTGGAGCACAAAGAGAGCGGCGACGATGGGGTGGAGCTCCACATCAGCGGCGACGGCGGCGGGTCAACGAGGAAGCACGTCTGCGCCCGACGGGTGCGACTGTGCCAGGAGGAGGAGGTCGGGTGATTTCACAAAGCCTTCTGCATTGTGGAGGGCATCGACACGTAGGGGATCGAGGTTGAGTACGATGAGGGCGATCTTGTCTTCCTCACCAAGCTGGTCGCCGGACCCGCGTCGGGCGGTAGAATCCAAGAGATCAAGGAGGAAGAAGAGGGGTGTGGGGGGGGTGTTTGCTAGAGGGGGAGAGGATGGCCAGGAGGAGTGGGGGGTGTTCGTCGGATGGGGAGATGGGGGTTGGGAGGGGTGTAGGGGTGTGGGTCTACTTGTCGGTAGGGAGAGGAGGGGGGGTCGGGAGGGGTGGAGGGAAGATGGGAGGGGTGGGGGGTGGAGGGAAGATGGGAGCTCGCTAGAGGTGGGGGAGAGGGAGGGAGAAGTGGAGCTACCGGAGGTGGGGGAGAGGGAGGGAGAAGTGGAGCTACCGGAGGTTGCATGTGGCACCCTTCTCTCTCTCTCTCTCTCTAAAATGGGGGCATTTTTGATATTTTATACTTTCAAATGATTTTCGTGAGCATATTCTCATAAGATTAGTCAAGGTTGATGGCCTGAGAACCACGGGGGTTTAACCGCAACAATATGAAGTATACGAGGGATATATGTATGAATATGCAAAAAGTAGGGGGGTAAATATAAATACGGTGTTTTATAGGGGTATGGATGTAAAAATCCCTTTAAAAATTTGAGTACCTTTAGGCAGTGTTTGGTAACAAGAGGGAGAGAAGGGTGATTTTGGAGATGCGGGGCCCACATCAACAATGATGAACCCACATGGTTTTAGAGAAACTAATCTTGTGTATCTTTCGAAAGAGAGATTGCACCTCCCTCGCTCTCTAACAAGGGAGCTTTAGGAAAGGAGAGATTCTAGGAGTGAGGCCTACAGTCAGCGCCTGGTATGCTTTTGTCCTTATTTAATGATTGTATTTTTTTTCTCTTTTTTTGTTGAAAGTTCCCAGATGCCACTTCAATAATAAATTAAGAATTGTTCTACCACTTAACAAAAATATTCTATAAATAACTAAACTGAAGATGATCAAACAAATGTGTATACCTCTGATCGTGGATGCGAATTCAGCTCCTGCACCAAAAGGTATAAGGCGTTGGATTTTGATCTGTTGATAGTGAAGGCTGTTCTCTGTGCTTTTGGATCATCTTCCTGCTTTTCCCCTGAATGAGTTACCCTTCACCTAGATGGGCTGGTTCTGTTTTTTTTTCATCTTTGATGTAATATGAAGTGACATTGGATTCTTTCTTTACCAAAAAGAGAAAATGTCCACTCAAAAATGGAAAAAAGGTGCCAGCATCTGACGTGGGTCTCTTTGCTTTATGTTTTCTGTAGAAAGCGAAATGATTGAGGTTCAAAGGGTTTGCTATGTGCAGATGATCCTTCGTTAACCACAGAAACGAAATGTCGTACTCCCAATTCGCTGATCATTTGTCTAGCTCTGGGTGTATATCGATTAAATGCTACAGATTTTGGTGGTGACGTGTTGTCCATGATACTGATGGCTTCTCTTATCAAATGATCGGCAGGGTGAAGACTCTGACGAGGAAAAGGAGGAGCGGCGCCATCACAGGTCTCATCGCCGCCGACATGACTACGACGACGAATGAGTCTTTTACTACAGAGTGGGCTTTCATCTGCCCCGGCACTCCCACCTTTAAGTAGTAACTAAATAAAGCCGGGGTTAAAGCCGTACGGCATCATCTCAGTTCTAGCTAAACTAAGTTGGGGCTAACTGTTATTGGTTGTGCCCTCTTGGGCGACGATGCTTCACTTGCTGTTTTGAAGCTGCTCTTTACTTTGAATAATGCCCCGAGACAGTCATTTGGTGAAGGGACATGTTGTGTTATCTATCTATTATGATTTTGGATTGTGATAAAAGTTAATGCCCTGTTTGGTTTGAGTATTTAAGTTTTGTTTGAATGCTTTCAAGACTATGAGATTTCGATATTGTTGTTGGCAGAGGAGTGTATAGGGTGCTAAGTTAACTAAGCGTGAAGAATAGAGTTAGAGTTGGAGGAAGAATAAAAAGTCGGTGGCCTCTCAAATTTTTTTAAAATATATTCACCCTAAAAAAATTTAAATATATTATTTTCAAGACAAGTCTGGGCTTGTACACATTGTACTAAGTTTTTTTAAACATGGAATGTTGAAATTAGCCGAGTATAATCTATTATGGCCATTCTTATTTTCATAGTCGACCCTAAACCCTAAACCAAGCTAGTGTCAAATATTTCTATAGTTAACCTCCGTTCAAAATTTGATATATATTTAATTGTCTTATGTAAAATTAAATTTTGAATGAAAACGACCTTATAAAAAGGGGCTTTTTTGACCAATCTGTTGTGTAAAAATGCAGAATCGAGTATTTAAATTTTGCATTATTATTTCATGGTATGGTAGCCCCTTTTTTCCTTCTGATTTGATCTGACTACGGTATAACATTTGGAAATCTGTTTACAAGGTAAATTCTAATCATTAGAATTCCTCGTAGCCTAACTATGCACAAAAGCTTTCATGCCTCAAAAAATTGAAGGGGAAGGAGAGAGACTAACTCAGCTCTCTCCTACTGATTTTGAATCTCCTGAGCTTTCTGAACTTTCGTGCCTTCATAATGGGTTTTGACTGAGGACATAAGCAAGGATTCCTATTGAATTTCTACCGGCTATCCTTTGTTCTATCTGAATATTTAAGATTTCCCAGTTAAGCGGTTTTAACAAGGAATTTCGACTGGATTAAGACTTCAACTAAGTATATCAACTTGATTATAGCCTGTTTTCTTTTTCGACTACATATATCAACTTGATTATAGCCGGTTTTCTTTTTCATTTGGCTTTTACTTATCATTAAGCCTAACAGTATTTTATTTTATTTGTTCAGCATCTTAATATTTTTTGCTCAGTATGTCATAAAATTATTCTTATGTAAATTATTATTATCATTCAAAATACGATAAAACATGATCATTTATGAGTAGGATTTAAACAACAACCAGCCACTCAAAAGCTGTAATGATAACCACAGGTATTTGAATAATAAATACGCCCATCCCACCGTCCAAGGAGCCGAGGATGGGAGAGCAATTTCGAACAACCTGGTTAGTTAGGTGTAATGTTTAACAATAAAATAGTTGTTAAAAAATAAATAAGTTATCAAAGGTTACCTCCCATATAAGCTTCCCATTACAACCATCATTTTGAAACTTACCTTCCATAAAAAATAAACAATACAGGATTTTTTTTGATGGTAAAAATAACCCGCTTACATATATAATTGCAGAAATTCTACTCTCACATGTTAATTAATAAAACCTCATCATATCCAGTTATGTGCAAAACTGCCAATGGCATGAGGTGCCATAAGCTGCCGTCAGATAAATATAACTAACTCAGGTTAAATTATAACTAGAGTTTAAAAATGTTTCTAATGACTACACTCATGTTTATGAAGTTATTTTAATTAATATGCTTATAAAGGTGGCATTTCTGCAATTGTACATGTAACAGAATTATTTTGAAAATGTCCAAAATGACGTTACATCAGAAAATCACATGGAAAACAGGCTGTGTATGAGAAACAAGAAGTGAGCGAGCCATGCCCTTTTGCACTTGCCACAAAAATGATCACCAGAACAAAGTGATCACCTATGCATAAATGGAATTTCATTAGAATCAACCTCCGTACAAAGTCCTGCATGACCGCCAATCCATGGACAGACAAGGAAAATGCACCACCTCAAGGAATTCCAGCTGCATCTACCACATTGGGAGAACGTGCACTATCTACATTAGTATATGATTTTTGTCTTCCTCTGGTAGAAGCCAAGTCTTCTAATGCCTCCAAAAAGAAGTTCTTGTTTGGAACAATCCCTTTTTCATCCATACGCTTCAACAATTTCAGTATAAGGTCTTTCCTATTGGCTTTAGCATAGGCTTTGTATAGTAGCTTATATGTTGAAGCATTTGGAAGTAAACCTCTTCCAATGACAAGATCCAGAAGTTGATCTGCTTCAGTGGGCAAACCATTAATACAGTACACGTCAAGCATTGCATTCAATGAAGAAACCTCCAACTTATTCTGGGTATCTAGCATTTCATCAAATATTTCTCTGGCTTTCGAAACACAGTCACAATATCCATAGGTTGTAATTATGCTTTCATATGTCACGAAACTAGGTTTATAGCCTAGGTCATTCATCTTCTTCAAAATAGACTCTGCCTTGTCCCTAAGCCTGGCCTTCCCATAGTTTATTATCATTGAATTGAATGTAGGAAGAGTGGGCTTCTCCTTCGAGCGCAATAAGCTCTTGAATACTTGTTCCATCTTTTCAAATGCCTGTCGTTTTCCATACGAATCAATGAGCAAATTGAATGTGATTACATCTGGCTTGCACTGGTTGCTTTTCATTCTCAAAAGAACAAATTCCATTTCTTTAAGCATGCCATTTTTCCCATATGCATCCATCACACCATTATAAGTATATGTGTCAGGAGAGACAGAGCTCATCTCAAGATCTTTGAAGAGGGCTTCAACTTGCTTTACATCTCCTGCCTGAGCATATGCTCTCAACAGAATATTATAAGTTATGATATTGGGCTGGCATCTATCAATACTTTTCATCTTCTCCAAGTATCCAGAGGCTTTTGACAATGCCTTCACTTTATCTTGTGAATGGAGATGTGCTGTAATAAGTGCATTATAGACAGACGTATCTGGCCGGCATCCACTGTTCCGCATTTCTGAGAAAAGCCACATAGCCATCCTTGTTTGTCCTTTTTTCCCCATTACTGATATTAGCTTTGAATAAATACCATTGTCTGCAATATACCAACGTTGTTTTTGCATCCATCTGAATACCTGCAAAAAAACAGAAACAGATTATGGTAACTGCAGAAATATAAGATAGTTTATTGCAAAAAAAAAGCGGGAAGAAATTAGTTACAAAAGTTGGCATTAAGCTTATTGATCTAGGGAACTAGGATCATCAATGAGCTTACTGTACCAAAATGACTAACAACTGTTTTTGTAATTTAAGTCTTCGAGGGGAAAGTTTTGTACCCCCGTATTACATGAACTCATGAAGTCATATATCAATACATGGTATGTTCCAGAGCCATGTGAAAGGAATGACATGTGAACCCCTAGGTGCATTTTCATCATCAAGTGATAAACCTGACATGACTCTTTCGAAGCTAGTCACAAACCACAATCCATTAGAAAGTCTATCAACAAAAGAAAAAGAGAAAAACAATTGCAACCTTGTGTCCCATTTAGTTGAAATATTAGTCTTGATATTAATATATTGTTTCGAGATCTATAATGTTATTATGCAAATTAATATTAGAGCAATGTGGAGGAACATGATCAAAAAGGAAAAGAGAGAGAGAGTTCCGAGTGGAGAAGGGAGAGGAGAGAGTCTTGAGACTCTTTAAAACTAAACTCTAATGTTTTTAATGTTGATTCAGAATTGTGTCAGATTTTGTTATGACAATACATTCTGTTAACATATGAATATCAAATAGATAGAGCAAAACCAAACACTCACTATTGGTAGAGCTATCCCAAGCGACAAGCAAGTACCCTATAAACTATCCAACTCTCTCCTCCAAAACACCAAATACATCAATGCTCTCCCAAGAACTAGGTTAATACAAACCAATTCCCTTCTAAATTTTCCCTAATCCCCACTGCAAGTACACTCGGACTGCCTTCCTCTCTCATGTTGTTCATCAATAATTGGATTAGTGGAAGCAAAAGCCTAGTCTCTATTGTTGATCCTCCTCCTCCTAGGAGGCCTCGCTGTAGAGGGCCACATCTCCCATGAAATAAAATTTAGGGATGGGATTGGATGACCCCAAAGGCTCATCACTAACAATAACTTGCAACACCAAACAAAATATGAGCGGTTCACTACCTCCCAGGGCCCCTCCCCCCAATGGCTGACTTTTCCCTCCCCCAACAGCGACCCCTCTTCCCAAGGCAACCTCCCTCTCCTCCCTCTTCCATGCCAACCCCAGACTCCCCTTGTGTGAGGGACTCGCAGTCACCAATATGCTCACCAAGGTTAGGGCCTTGATATTGTCCGGCTGGATTTGCAGGGGAAGCAGGGTCGCAGTGGGGTTTGGGGTAACCAATCTGCTCCTTAAATAAAAACCTTGACTGTATCTGGCTGGCTTGCAGGCGAAGCAGCTTTGGTCTGGGCTGGATTTCAGTGACAATTTGGGGACAATGCTGCAAGTGATGGATCTGAGTACCAGGTTGCAGTATTAGCAGACTGCTGTGAGATCACTGCAGCACGTAAGCAGCCACTGAGAATAAACAGAGCAAAAGGAAAGTGTTGTACAAGAGGGTGATGAGAAAGAGGCCTGTTGGCTGGCTGGGCCTGTGGGGAAATCATGTATTCTGTGGGATGGATTTGGGCATACAGGTGTGTGGATGGAGTATGATGATTTGGGGTCAGCTGTCCAAGTATTAGCTCCACTTCTCTGTGGATCTACCAGATTGTGGTCAGCATTACAGATGCAGAATTGGCAGATTGCCATGATATTACTACAGCAGGTAAGAAGCTGCTAGTGAAGATACACAGCAACAAAGGGGAAGTGTTATAGAAAAGGATGATTAGGAAGGGAACTCATGCCTGATCGATCGGCAACACTGGGCTAAGATATTTAAAGCATGAAGAGGCAAAGGTGACTGTAGGTTGAGTTGAGGGATGCCTGGTTGATGGGTTCTGAGATAGGCATGTAATACATAACTGTTCGTCAGGATGGACAGAATTCACTTTCAAAAAAGGATGGACAGAATTAGATGTCTGCAGGAGGGTTGCCAAATTGCAAATCACCTAGGAGCACAAAGCAACTGCTGAATAATCAGGTGAGGTAGTTTCAGTGGAGAATATAGCATAACATGGAATGAGGGGGATGATTGGTGATAGTGATGGCTATTGATAAAGACAACAAACGTTGCTTATAACCATGGTCTGCCGGGTTGATCAGACTTCTGCTGCACAGCATAAGTAGGACCAGTTTCAGGAGTATGAGTCATGAGACAACTGATACTACGTTTGTCATATTATTATTTATTAATATTCTTAAGAAAAGTTTGAGCCTTTATAAGTCAGTCTGAATTGTGATATGAGTCAAACCAATATGTATGTTTTCAGGATTCCAAGTTCATCCAAGATACACATGGCCAACCTTGATATAGAAAGGCAGAGGATCTTGGTGTAGAGGCAGCATGCATGGACTGATGCAGAGCATGTTAGAAGCTGCTTAGGATTAAAACCTGATTATAGCAGCCCTTCATTTGTTAGCCCTCAGCATTGTGTTCTGTTGCAGGGAAAATAGCAGTTAGTCAGAAGGTAGGTGCAAAAGAAGGAGAAAAACAGACAAGAAGTAGTATTCTGACTTAGGCAGGAACATGTCCATTTAACAACTCCAGTGGATTCCCACCTGGGATTATCTCCTATATATCATCTGAACTCTTGGCACTGCACTAAGCCGCTCCTCCAGAGTCAACCCCAATCGAATTATATGAACCCTCTCCTTGGTTCACTTACCCCTGTCAAAGGAACCACTCTGAGTTTCCCCTAATTCCTGCTACACTCTTCAGAACTTGATGAAAAGAATCACACATGTTTGGTCATCGATTAAGGTCATTCCATGTTGCTAGATTATTCAATATCCTAATACCTAATATCAGTATTAGAGAGTGGAATCCCAAGATAGGTAGTGAGAGAGAAGTAGGCCCTATAGTAGAGACCCCATAGCTGAGTGGATGACTTCTAGCTAAATCAAAACAAGCCAATGAGATCTTCAGATTTTTCTCCAACATAGTCAGTTCCACCAAGTTGCAACTTTGTGAATTCCTACTAATCTAACCTGCAATAGGAGAACATCTTGGTAGAAAATACATCCCTATGCTTGAGATGAGCTATGTATGTAGTCAGAGGCGAGAGACACCGGAGGCAATCAAGAGGTTGCCTTAGCCTCAAACGCCAAGGTGAAATATATTAAATAAAATAAATATACAATATATATCATTAAATATGTCAACAACACAGATAAAATCAATCAAATTAGTAAATTTATCCAGTTAGATGTGAGAAATAAATTAAGAACCTATCAAATTCACATAGAACCGGGCCTTGCATCGCGGATCGATATGTGCGGTCAGGTCGGGGGGGGGGGCAGCGACCCCCTTGTAGGGGGGTTGAAGTGGGGCGGAGCCCCCCTGGCTAAAATTTCTTATAGGAATGTGCTGGGCAGCCTAAGTGGGCTTGGCCCAAAGGCCCTGCGGCCACAGCCAACTGGCCTAGGTGAGATGGGCCGAAGTGAGGCAAGTTATGGGTGCCTTGCCTTGCGGCATTACCTAGGCAAGCGCCTCAAGCGCCTTTGATAACAACAGAGACGAGAAGGCACAATGCCTACAATATAAACCAACACTCCTGGCTCCATTTCGGAAGCATCTCAAAACTTGAGTTATCTAAGGAAAAGAAGATGGCAGATGTGGTTCCCTTGCCCAAAACCATTGACATGATAGAAAATCAAGCAGAACTCATGCACTTAAGGATCCAGGCTGTAGCAACCCTGGTAATTATCTAGATTTTTATAGAATTTTCAGAAAATTAAAAAGAATTAATCAAGCATTTAGTAGGCTAATAGACTAATCATGGATTAATAGGTTAAGGCCTTTGAGAAATAGGCCCAATTAATAACCAAATGGTTAGGTCCACTTAAAATGGGCCTAAAACCCTAAAACCTAAGCTTGTGGCCCAAGCCCAAACCCTAAAAATGTAATAGGGTAATTTTCCCTAATTAAAATGTATAAATAAGGAAAATTAGGGGATAATTAGGAAGGAGTTTGAATTAAATTCAAATTCCAGCGCCCAGGCAAGTGGCGGTCTATCGCAAGACCGCTACCTGGTGAAGGCGGTCCAGACCAGACCACCACCTTGTTCCGTAAACGGAAGGTGTTAAACCCCGAAAGTTTGGATTTTTATCCACCCAAATCGTCAGGGATTGATGTGATCTGACATGGGGACTTGTCTAGGACTCTTAGGGGATCGAATTGACACCCCATAGGACTCTTAATTCGATCTAATCCCTCGGCCCTAGGCCAATCCCTATAAATAGGACCCAGTGTCAACCTGCGTGAACCCTAATTTTGGATCGCGTGGTTCGAAGGTATAGTATTGTTATTTCACGTTCTTCCTTTAGAATTAAATAATCCCCTTAGTGTCTTCTAACCCTCTGCAAACTTTTGTGTTAGGAGATCAAGAGGTTAAGGAGTTAGAGCGCTCGGAAGTAGCAGTTTCTACGCAGGACGTGCAGGAACCAACACCATCTTCTGGCGACAAATTCGAAGTCTAGGGACAATACCAGAGGTAGGTTATCTCATGATTGGCTTAAACATCAAGTTAGGAACAAAAGTCCTTTGGCCTTGCTTGATTTCATGCATTATACGTAGAGAATTTTGTGTTTCTCCATGACTGCGCAGCTAGGTTTCTCATGGCATGCTATCCCTGCACCCTTGACTAAAAGATAAGAACTTTGGCTTAATTCGTACCTTTTCCATGCATTTTCCTTCGTTCTAACCATGATATCATGTCTTACCTTTATGTTCTCTATAGTTTTCATTCATTAAATTGCCCTAGAATAGGCTCTGCACGGGGATGTTGCTTCTGTTTGATACAGGCATAAGGCGGTCCTTCAGAGACCGTTTAATTCAAGTGGCGGTTCTAGATAGACCGCTACCTTCAAGCAGCGGCCCTAGACAGACCGCTGCCTGGTTTCTGTAACCATATCAAGCCCTATTTATTTCCATTATATAAATGCTATCCTGCATGCCCTAGCTCGTTAGTTGTATATCCTGATCATGGCAAATGATTCATACTGCATCTTGGCATGTTTAAAAGCTTATTTTTCATATATGTTATTTTTCATGCCAAAACCTTATAGTTTTGTATTTAAGGGTTTTAATGTAAGTTCCTACACTTGGATTAATGCTTTGATGCGTTCCCTTCGCATCTCCTTTCTATTTTGTTACTTCACATATAGCCCGTACTCCGGTACGACGCTATTAGATCACTTACACTTGATAGGAAAATCTCTTGGACTTGAGAATCTCTCCGTCAGATATTCCTTCTGCCGGACTAGGTAATCTTGTTTCAAGACCTCCGTAAGTCTCGGCGAGCCTGAGATTCCCACTAGGACGCCGAGCTAGTTGTACCCTAAAAAAATCAAAAGTCTAGAAAACATTTCGTGAATTCTGCATTTTCTGTGGACTGACTTGAACGCGGCCATCAGGTGACCGCCACTTTCAGATAGCGGTCCTGGCGCGACCGCGTTCTGCCAGTTGTTCATAGCATCGACCCAGCTTCTTCTTGCGTCGACTCATTATTCAGTGCCCTTCTACCAATTGTTACATACCTTCCCAAAGATAATTTTTATTACCATGTCACGGTCCCCCCTTTATGTATGAACATGGATACATTCATGAGCAAGAAGGAGAATCTTCTACTTTAACTTGCCATGAATAAGGTCCCTTGGTTGCAAACATGACATTGTCTTCAATCATAGCTAATCTGGTAGTAAGCATATTTTAGAAATCACCATTCACTGGTCTATTTTTCTGAGAGTACTGAACACTTGCTGCTTCCTCAGGTAAAAGCATCTTTGGGAAGGAGTGCCCCTCTCCTTCCTCAAGGCTCAAACTCCATGACCAATGCCAAGAATTCTGCATCAGGTATGTGCCAGCAATGTTGACAGAATCTGAGGGAAACCGTCTGGACGCAGGATTTCATCATCCCCACCGACTTATTGCTCGTGGTCATGGGGAATATGGATTTCCCACTAACTACTGAGCTACTCTTGTATAGATTCTTGAAGATTGTGTTTCATTCTCTCTTTGGCTGATAATTGCCCCATAAAAGAGCATATACCCCTATAAAGTGCTCTCCTCTTTCCCTCTTCATCAAGACTCTTTCCAAATCAGGGGACACATTTAAGGTTGCTTGTGTAAACTGCATAACCAAGAAGCTTTTCCACCAATTAATTGATCTCTAGACTTTTGACAGGCCTTCTCCTATCCGGAGTCATTCAGGCCAGAAATTTGGCATGAACTAGTAGAGGCTTGACGTCAGGTAGACATTACAAATGTAAGTTTGCCAGACCATTGAACAAATGATATGGTTTCAACCCAATAGTTCCCAAGTAAGTTAAGATTGTTTTAAATAACTGTTGAAGAGGACAAATAGAGATTGTAATGAAATAACAGAGCTTGTCCGGTTGCCTTTCAATCAACAATGCCAACCAATTTGTTACAAAACAAAAAGGGAAAAACCTCATCTCATGGGTGCCATTATTCAGATCAAAAACACAGTCGGCATTAAAAGACTACAGTGTAACAGTTCCCAACATCCCAGGTTGACCAATACGATGAATGCAAACTCAGAAAAAGAGGGGAGAAAGTTGCTTAGTGTAACGGAGATAGAAGATGTGATCTGCTACTCTTTTCTCCCAGGTAATGCAGCTGCAAGCAAAGTAAAAAAAAAAAGGAATGTCCACAATGACCAGTAGTATTTTTCAGCATAGGGACCATTAACTATCAAGGTACACATCGAAAAACAAACAAGAAAGCACCGAAGGAAATGAACCAAGCTTTTTGACAATTATCTCAGCCATATCAAACGTAATGGTTGATGGCAGGATGTTTTGCAATTGTTCAAAGCATTCGCAGTTCTAACTTCTAAACAAGACAGAGGCACCAAAATAAAGCGGAAATTGGAAGATAGATAGTTCCACATGCCATTTCAAACACAGCCCGTCGACCTGTTATACCAACCGAAGGTTCTCAAATTGGGATCCAACTGCATTCTGTCCATGAGCAGCATCATGTATGCACGGGCACCTAACAAAGGCGACAACTTTAAGCGAATTTCTGAGAACGAAACCAACCTCCAAGCACTGCAGCCAGCGGTCCCTCCTGCCCAGCTCCTCGAACAGGAGGAAGCAGTGCTCCGTCCTCACGACCCGGACGAACTTGTTGAGCGTGGAGACCAGCGGCCGCTTCTCCTCCCCGGCCTTCTTCAGGAGAGCTCGGACGAGCTCCTGCGCCGCCTCTGGGCCGCCGTCACCCCTCCGGGGGCATTTCCGCCTCGGTCTGGTGGACACGCAGGTCACCACCCTGATGGGCTTGCCCAAGAACCTGCCTTGGTCATGTGGGTTCCTCAGTCTAGAGCCATAGATGGAGGAAGAGGAGGAGAATTGGGTGGGCGAGGAGAGGAATGGGGATGCAGCGGGGAGTCGGAGCGCGAGGAAGGTTGATGGTGCTGAGAGCATCCTCAGACCGGCAGGTTGGGCGTACCAGCAGCAGAGCTCACCCTTTTTTGTCTTTTTTTTGTAGAATATTAAAAATATTTTATAGCCATAAGTAGCCTTCCACCTCAACATGTAATTGAATTTCACAAATTTGTCCCAAGGTTGGTTTAAGTTGTTGATAAAACGGGAAAAATGAAAAAAAAGACAAAAAAGGAAAAAAGACAAAGAAACTGAGTTCCATCCAATTCTCCAGTATCTATTTATACTCTTAGATTAACGAAAAATAGCTAATTCTCATTTGGTTGGACTTTTAATTTTGAATTGTTATCTTTAAAATCTAATTATTAATAGTATAGTTATTATTAGGGGAGTATGAAAGTTGGCATTTGAAAGCGAGAGTTGATGATGGGAGATGAAACTGAGAGAAAAATACGAGACTTCCATAAAAAAATGAGACTGTCATAAGTTAAGTTAGATAGTTTCCCTAATACTTTTAATATGAATTTAAATGTAATGTGAGATCCTCTCATATTATTTTGGATTAATTACCCTTGTATTTTTGAAATCTTTAATTCTATAATATATACGGTGTACCCCTGAATCTTAGAGATATATACAGATAGATTAGGTAATGGCGGAAGTACACGATGGATATTTATAAAGATTTGGGGGGAATACGAATAATTAACCCCAATATTTTTTACTTCTAGTCAGGATTTGCCTTATCGACTGATCCGTCTGTCTCGGTCATGGGTTGGGACGGGTCGAGTAGGTCCCGACTCGATCTATCTCGTTCTATGTTAAAATAAAAAAGAATATATATATATAATATAAAATAATAGAATAAAATAAAAAAAGATAATATTAAATTAATAGAACGACCCGGTGACGACTCACGACCCGGACATCTCGTCCACAGTTTGGATCTGGTCGGGTCATATAAGTCGGGACGACTCGCACCATGTCGACAAACCCTACTTTTAGTATATGAATGTCAAAAGAAAAAAAAATCCTTCGTCATTTTGTCAATATAATTTAATCTAACGCATCGGACGATCATAATTTTTCTCGTAGGTGACAGTGATGGTAAGACAAAGCAATAGGGGGGGGAGATTTTTGCAGGGAGGGAGCCTTATTAGACTGTCACCTTATCTTTTATTATCAAATTTTTTGGAAAAAGTTATCTCTATATTTATTAAAATTTTATAAATTATCTCCATATCCTTATCTTCGTAGTATTTATTGTAATAGTCTTAAAATCTTTAAAGAAAGAGTCATTGTGCTCTTCCACAGGGATATAGAGATAATTTTTTATTTTAAATAATTTTAAGGATAGGGACATAATGACTTTTTAAAAAAAATTTAAAAGTATTATAATAAATATGATAAAAGTAGGGATATAAGGATAATTTTATAAGATTTCAAAAGTATAGAAGTAATTGTCTCAAAATTTTTTGGGTTGTTTAGTAGACTCCTACCATGTGAGAGGTTTATTTTTCAAATTTGTTAACAAATTTTATATAATTAAAAATCTATGGTGAAGATGCTTCATATCAAAATATTTCAAGCTTATCATTGAATCTTCCAATGATTAGACTCAGTTTGTAGAGCGTTTCCACACGTCATCCGTACGGTCTTCAAAGGTGGCTCGTGGGATGACCCCCAAGCTAGCTAGCTAGATCATACTTTTGTTTAGTGTAGGACTTCTGTTCCCATTCACAACATGTTTCCACAAAATGGAAAAAAATGTTCATTTAGTAGGATCTTTAAGATGGGTCGTCAGTCATCACTGCATTATTACATTAGTTTCCTGTTGGAACATGCGTGGATTTTCTTCGATCCATTTTATTATTCGTACCCTTCTCTTACCCTGTTTGATAATCGGTTAAGTTTGGATAGGATAGATTAATCGGAGTCGGATAGATTATTTTTTTTGACATTTTTTTCTTAACTGAAGTCGGATAGGGTTAAAGTGGATTAACTCGTTTTTAAAAAATAGGTGGAACGAGTTAACCGACCCCGATTAAAATTAGGGGTCGGGTTGATCATCTCAGATAAGTCACCCGTCTCTAACCTACTCCGTTATCAAATTCACCCTTAAGATCTGAACGTAGTCTATCATTAGTGGGCTGGGTCGTCATTTAATTCTTCCTCTTTTGATCTTCAACAAAAGAACAGAGCCCATATACACGTAGGTGAGTGAGGTATATGACCTGGCAGCCAAGTGTACCACCGCCTGTGAACGCGTCACGTGGTGAAAAGAGAGAGAGATGTGGTATTTTCCTCTCTCTTTAATAAATGGTAGAAGAAATGAGGACAAAACAATAGAAACGCGCGCTATAGGGGATATGGAAAGAACGGTAGACAAGTACGACCTACAGATGACACTCTAATGGAGACAGAAAGAATTTAGACTGACCGAACTCCGGTACATGGCGGAGATAGGGGTCCGAAGACCCTCTCGCGCAAACTGAACCCCTTCCCGGTAGGCGTGACCCACCGTTCCGAGAGCAGCTTTTCAGATACCGAATTCGAGTCCTCGGACTCTACGTAATAGGAGTTGACAGACGGGAAGACTCGTAGACTCGGAATTTGTAACGGTATCCCACTCCTCGGACAGTTACGAGAATAATATAAATAAAAGTACACCACCGCAGGACATTGGTCTTTGCGGGGTTTTAACAGCAATATAGCAATATGAACAGTAATTAATATATGTACATATAGAAACCACCGCGAGACATTGGCCTTAGCGGGATTTTTACAGCGACATAAATAATAAATATAAGCATATATAAACCACCACGAGACATTGGCCTCTGCGGGATTTTTACTATAACATAAATAATAAGTATAAGTATATATATAGACCACCACGAGACATTGGCCTCTGCGGGATTTTTACTATAACATAGATAATAAATACAAGTATATATATAGACCACCACGAGACATTGGCCTCTGCGGGGTTTTTACTATAACATAGATAATAAATATAAGTATATATATAGACCACCACGAGACATTGGCCTCTGCGGGGTTTTTAATATAACATAGATAATGACTATAAGTATATATATAAACCACCACGAGACATTGGCCTCTGCGGGGTTTTTAATATAACATAAGTATATATAACAAGAAATAAAAAGGGGATCAAATAAACCGCCATGAGATGTTATTCTCCGCGGGGTTTTAGAGCGATGATAGGGGAATACTGAAATTAAATATTTAGGAGTTAGAAAGTAGGGTGCAGAAAATAAAATGCTGAAATGGAAACGGTAGCGGGAGGTGACCCACCGCACCAATTAGGAGTTAGATATACAGAAAGTAAATGACAGAAACCGCCGCGGGGAATAATCCTCCGCGCGGGTGAGGCCAGAGACATAAGAAGATAATCGCTGCAGGAAGCAACTCTCCGCGGGTGTTATTAAAACAAAGATGATCAAAATGAAGCGCGCGTTAGAAGTTTTGTGATCGCCAGGGACCGAGGGTCCCGAGTGGATTGATCGCTTTTGCCTTTGACACGGGAGTTGCGTGGGTTCCTTCTTCCTCTTCTTTCGACAGGCCGAAGAAGAGGGCCTTTTAACTGGTTACCCCTACACAAAGAACAAATAGAGAAAAAAATAACTAGTTGGTGAGAACGACGGCGGTGTAGTACCAATTCTTAGATAATAAAATTGTAAATAACATAAACGAACACGTACCTAGTTGGTGGTGTTTAAAACCCCTTTAGAACTAAAGGGTATGAAATGTCGTGATGAAATGCACAAACACAAATACACTCACAAGCGAGGCCCTCTCGGAGAGAAAGGCATGGCACATATGCTAAAGTGATGCATGCAATGTAATTAACTGACTGATTAAAAATAAGAAAGGGGAGAAAAGCTTATCGAGGGAGGCCGGCGACGAGCTTTGAGAAGGGCTTCAATAGCACGAGCACAGTACGACCAAGGAGCTTCAGAGCGGACTTCAGAAACTAATTAAACCGGACATAAAAACACACACACAAGCATATACATATGAATGATAAATATACTTATGTAAACATATACTTAGACATATTAAAGATATTTAACATATACATAAACACACACATATATAAACATATTCGCAAATTGGTCGAAATAAAAGAACAAGAATTTGAGAAAGAATGCGAGAAAGGGAGAGAGAAAACTCTTTTATTTATTTATTTTTAAGACTTTGTTTTAGAAGAAAAAGGATAAGATATATATATATATATATCAATAATACACACACATATATATATATCACATATATATATATGAGAAAGAAAGAGAGAGAGAGAGAGAGAGGAGATGAGAGGGAGAGAGAGGGAGAGAGAGAGAACCGAGACAGGGAGAGAGAGATCTAGAGGGAAAGATGAGAGGGAGAGAGAGACAACGGAAGGGGGAAAAAATAATAAAAAGAAAAGAAAGAGAAATCGAGAGGGAGAGAAAGAGAGAGAGGAGAGAGGTGGGAAGGAGAGAGAGGGATCGCGACAGGGGAGAGAAAGAGATGAAGGGAGAGAGGAGATGAGAGGAAACGGGAGAGAGAGAGAGAAAACAGTGAGGAGAGAGAGAGAGATCGTGGCAGGGTGCCGCGAGAGAGAGAAAGAGAGAGAGAGGGAAAGGGAGAGAGAGAGAGGTGGTGAGAGAGAAGAGAGGGAGGGCCGGAGAGAGAGACAGAGCGAGAGGAGAGAGGGGGGAAGAGAGAGAGAGGGAGACGGGAGAGATGAGGGAGACGGGAGAGATGAGAGGGGGTGCGAGAGGAGAGAGGAAGACACAGAGAGATGGGAGAGGGAGATGCAGAGAGGGAAAGAGAGGGGAGAAGAGAGAGGAACGTCGAGGGGGACGAGAAGAGACAGAGAAAGAGGTCGCGGGAGGGAGAGCTCGCCGCGGTGGTGAGGAGCAGACGGCGGTCGGTGGCACACGGAGGTGTCCGTGGCGACGTAGGGAGGTGAGCTCGACGTGGGCAGTGCGTCGGGGTGGTGTCCGGGGGAGCTTCGCGGCGAGTGAAGGAGGCTCACTGCGAGCTTTGGCGGCGGACGGGTGGACGTGGAACTCGACGGCGGTGGCGGCGGCGGTGAGCGTGCTGGCGGGGAGAGGCGGCCGGCTTGCGTGGCGTTGGCGGTGCTGGGTGGCAGAGAGAGGCGGTGGTGTGGGAGGCTTGCGAAGGTGGTGTAGGCGGGCTCGACGGGGAGAGCGGCAGTGGTGTGGGCTCGTGGGGGCGCATGCAAAGGAGGGTGCTTGCGGACGCGGCTCGCGGCGAAAGTGTGGAGGACGGTGGAGGCGATGAGGACCGGAGGTGGTGGCTGGTGGGGTGGTGTTGTCGAGTGGGAGATGGCAGTGAGAGAGGGTTGGCAGGCTGCGGGTGGTCGGAGGCGGCGTCCGCGGCGGGCAGACGACGACGACGACGAGGTGGAGGTGGCGGCTATGGTAGTGGGAAGGCGGGGGGAGTGTCAGGGAGCCGGGGTGAGGGGGGGGGGGCAGTGTTGCCGGAGGCTAGAGAGAAGGAGCTTGGAGGGTGGTGTGGACGGCAGCGGGAGCGGCTGTGATTACGGGGTGGTGCCTGGGTGCAGGTGGTCTCACGGAGGTGGCAGGAGGGGGTTTGCGACGTCGAGGGGTGGTATGAAGATGGTGCAGAAGGCGGGTGTGGTGGAGATGTGGGGGCGAGAACCTGAGATGGTGAGGGGGTCTATGAAGTGTATAGCAGAGATGGTGGATGGTCGGGAGAGAGATGGGTGAGGGGAGTTCAACCGGGAGAGAGTATGAGGGAGGGAGTGTGTGTGTGCCGTAGGGGAGGGGGATATGTGCAGTAAGGTGAGAGGGAAAGAAAGAGACGGGAGGTAAGGGAGAGTGTGTGCGTGTGTGTGTGTGTAAGGGAGAGGGTGAGAGAGCAGGGAGGAGGGGATTACGTGAGAGATAGGGAAGAAAATAGAGAGAGAGAAAGGGACGTGAGGATTAATAGGTATATATATATATATGAATTATTTTTATTTATTATTATTTTTTGTAGTTATTATGCCTTTTTACCTTTTAAGAAATATATAGTTATCATTTATATATTTATAGTAATCACATATATATATATTTACAAAAATAAATTTATCATTAAAAAAATCAATTACATTTTTTTATGTAAACATAATTATACACATTTTTTTTGATTTCATGTTCTCTTTTGTTTATTGATATATATATATATTTTAATTTTCTCCCTCTCACCAAATAAATGTAATTTAACCAAAATTACGGAAATCACTCAAGTAAAAGAAAATGTAAGCCACTTCAGGGCATTATGGTACAATATGGGATTTACTCATCGTAACGTCAGAAATGGCGTGTCTATAGCTGTCCCGCCTTGGCATCCACTTTATAGGGGAGGGGCGTGTAATGGAATGAAACGAAGTGTATTGAAATGAAATGGAGTGGACTAAAAAGTCGATGCCAAGCTGTGATGAGACACGCTTCTAACATCACGCGATGGGAATCTTTCCGGAGTTTCACGAAGCAACCTTGAGGAAGGTCCTCCGAAATCAACGATTGTTTGGACGGTAAATAAACTAGGAAAGACAGTGTGTGCACTGGGGCACGAACAAACTAAAAGGACCAACTTCACGGTGTGGAAGTACCTGGGTCGTAAACATCAGGTTTCACTATTGGGGAGCGGTTACCAGCCATTGTGGAAGTGCTGCAGCCAAGGTGGGTCCGAAGGAAATAAAAAGATGATTGAAGACAAATCCAAACAATGGTTTCTTCCAAAGAACATCCCAAGGCAACCTCGGGAAAACTCAGTACTCGACTCAGAATGGAATATCCCATATTTAAGCAATTAAGCACAGTAGCTCACACAATCAAAGTAAGTGAATGATTTTCCACATTGAACTCAAAGTCCTACATGAATGCATGCTGGATTTAAAAAGAAAAATAAAACAAACTAAAATAGAAACTAGCCAAGGATAATATTGCTAAGCTGTGGAGAGTGGGTCAGGATACCGATCCAATGAGCTAATACTGAGCCGGGGCCCGTTTATCCACGTACCGACTCATCGAACGGAACCATCGTCCCCATTCTATCACAACTTAACGCCCTATCCGTACGTCCTGAACTCCTCCGGAATCATCACTATTTTTGTTGAAGGGAAACTCAAATCCCATATTTGTCCAAGGCGTAAGGTCCTTGGCATGCTCTAGTAGCGTAAATATCATACAATACAATGCATGATAAGGGGGACCACAATGATTGAATGATTAGGGGACAAGGCGGTACAAGGTGGGACATCGGTGGGACAATGGTACCCCACTCGATAATTAACATAACAAAACAAGATCACAACTATGCAAGCAAATTATCACACACAACAAAACGAAACTGCTAACACTGTTCCTAGATTCCTTTCCTCACTATAAGTATCGCCCCTTTGGCCTTAAGAAAATGCATTCAAGGGCGAGTTAAGAAAGTTGAAGCTCAGGAGGAGATCAGAGCTCGAGATGGAAGGCGAGTCTTCCCATCCCGTGAAGAAAAGCAAGCCCAACAACGAGTGCAAGCGACTTACCGACCTCGAAGGGCATCTTAGCGGGAGAATTCAGTCACGAATGGTGAGTTACCATCTGTTTTTTGTGTTTCTGCAAGACTTTTTAACGCTAATTTTTGCCTTCTCCCCTTTTCTATTTCCAGCCGTATCCTCTCTTTCCTGGCCCGAGGAAATTTTCAAGGTTACCTTGGCTATCGAAACTCACTTCGAACATCTCAATCAGTATGAGGGCCATCATCAGAAAGTGGCATCTCCAAAAGCTCGTAACTCATGCCAAACATTACAACGAGATTCACATGGATTGGGCGGCTATGGGTGCACTGGTAGAGCTTTGGCACCCTCAAACCCATACATTCATTTTCCCCACTTTCGAGGTAACTATTCTTCTCGAAGAAGCAGAACTTCTACTTGGCGTGAAGAAATTCCAGAGAAATGGCAAGGTAAAGGTTATGCGCATGCTAAGAAGGGTGACTTCCGAGGAGGTGCTCAGAAGCTTCATGCCGTCTGAAGCCATCAAGGGCGTCCAGACTCAGAAGGGAATCCATCTACAAAAACTTGCAGATTGGGTCATAAATGCTCTTGAAAGGTTGACAAGCGATGATGATCGCATTGAAGGGCTCATGAAGGGATTCACCATCTGCTTAGCGGGTGCTCTCCTATTCCATTATACTGACAACATAGTGGAGGAAGATCAGCTAAGCGCCATCTGTGGAATTTGGGAAGGAAAGAGAGTGGGACCTGCTATCCTTGCTTATCTCTATAGTAGACTCACGACTTCCAGTATGGGTAAGCCTCCTTTTGGTTGCGCACTCCTTTTGAATTGCTGGACTGACTTGCATTTCAAATTTAACCATCGTGAGGGGATGTCGTCTACTTCAAGACTCTTCCAACAAAGCCCACTTTACCATATGGTCAATGTGTTAGGCTCTAGTGGTAGTATAGCAAATCGCGTTCCCTGGCTGAAGAAACGAGAAGACTGGCGGGCTCACTTCAATACCTTTGAAGAGTATATGTTCACTTATGCACCGACATGCTTACTCCCATATGAGCTTCTCACGAGGTCTTCTCTTAACATGGAGCTCCAGCTTGTTGGCGCGTCTGAATTCATCCTTTACAACACGCACCGGTGTCATACTCAGATGGGCCTCCCTCGCCATTCATTCCCACTGCTATCCAACCTTCCTTTAATCAGGAAAAGGGAGCTGGGCACAGGGGGTGACGCAAGAAATGTGAAGACAATCAAAGCGTCATGGAAGGCCAACATTACACTGAGGGCAACAGAGTCTGTGAGTGAGGACGAAGAACTGCTGAAAGCTTATGTAATTTAGTTGGGGAAATTGAGGCCTGAGATGCCCAAACCCTAATGTATCTTATCTTGGAATGAATATGGAAACTTTAATGTGTATTTAGATCCTAACTCTCTTCTGTTTTTTTTCTTTTTTTATTCCCTTTTTTTCTTTCTTTTTGTTTTATTTTTGGCACAAACATCTGCAATAGCCAGTGCTAGGTGGTAGCCAACCATTCCGGACAAGAGCCAAAAAATCAAGGCAACTAGCATGAGGAGTTGCCCTGAGATGCCCGGGAGCTGAAGATTTCTCTCCGAATGGCTAAGAGAGAGATAAAGCAAGAGATAATAGAGAGAGAAAAGGCAAAAATAGAGTAGCACAAGAGGCCCAGGAGATGGAGCTCTGAGAGAAAGAGCATCCAGACATGGCTCGCTCTGCAGATTGAAGGGGATTAGAGCTCGCAACAGAGGAGCTCCTGGAGTTGGTAGCATCTTCATCGGTAGAGCATAGGGCAGCTCAGCTAGCGGCCTCGACTTCAAGAGCTTCGCAGCCATCAGGGTCGCGAGAGAGACAGGAGGACGGTGAGGAGCACTGCCGAAGAGCAGGTGGGAACGCATGGCGCGACAAAGCGATTGCTGCGTCACGGAACTATAGAAGTCCTCCGAGAGACTTCTTGCCTTGGGAGAGAGAAGAGAAGCGACCAGGAGGGTGATGAGGGTTGGTGAGTGGCTTGTTAACTCACTCCCTTCTCATGACGGGCACAAACCCTTATATAGATGTGTGAATGGAACAACTGGGTTCAAACACGGCTGGTTTGCCCTAGATGTGTTCCTTCTACTCTACACCTCTTCTCCACCACATGGGTTCTCGCGCAGTATGCTCGGCGAGATTTCGCCTTAAAACACGGGGCGGCGACTCACCATAGCCATGATTTTCAAAGGGGATCAGCCACGGATTTCAACAATATCGGCCCGTGGTGCTCTTTTCCCACGTGAATGCCCCTCATTTCCTCGTTTGTGCTAAAAGTAGTTGCAATAGGACAAGAGACACGGGGAATCTTTGGACCGAATAGGAGTGGCGGGTCAACAAATCACAGCTCCGCTCCATTTACTTCACATGGCGAAGTGGCATGCGAGTATCCCATGGCCATGACTTTCAAAGGAATCTACCACCAATTTCAACAACATCGGTCCATGGTCCTGTTTTCCCGTATAAATGTCCCCCACTTTCTTCTTTGCGCTAGCAGTAGTCGCAACGGGACAATAAACACGGGGAATCTTTAGACCGCATGGGGAGGACATGTTAGTGTTGGTGTGCTACAGGCCAATTTCGGGTCAGGTAGGCCCAATAGTTGTACGATCTTGTTCATTAATAAAGTGGTGTTTGAGCGTAAATATGCGATTGTGTTATTTTACGTTGTCCCTAGGATATGTGGTTGTAAAGTCAGCTCGAGATTGGATCTCGAACATGAGACTTACTTTACATGAACACATACCTTAAACTGTTCTTGGTTGGAGGGTAATCACTCGGGGACTTTGATTACCTATTAAACCAGTACACATGATGTGTCAGTGACCAGTCTCATGGTCATTGGTGCAGGGCACCAACACATATGTGTAGGTGTATGTCCTTGGAGGATGTGCACTGAACTGATCCGCTATTGGATCTTCAGATGGTTGATTATACCTAATGTCAACTGAAGATCCAACGGTCTCAGTAGCATCGTTGGTCCTTTGACTTGAGACATTGATCGGATCTTACACGAGGATTGGAATGGTTTAATTACTTGGCTAAGTGACTTTAACCATAAGTCATGAGTTGCCGAGTCGTTAACCACTCCAGGATATGTGTGAAGATCGTCAATGGTCAAGAAGGGATCGCTCACTGTCGGGTATATATCAGACAGTTAATGGGTCATGACATTGACGCTCCGTTAAATCCCTGGCCAGGGTCGTATGAGTTCGTTTAGAACGGACGTCATACACTTTAAGGAGGTCATAGTCAAATAGCACGATCATGGGGTTTGACAGATACCGTACCCTCGATCGTACCAGACTCATAGAAGGAGCGAGGATTATATCGATGTGGTAACTGTGGACTTACAGGTACCAGACAGGCTGGTTTAAACCCGGCGTCCTCTAGGATCACGTGGATTTGCTTGACCCAACGTGATCGAAGGTTCGGAATGAATTAAACTATTATTCGGCTCTTGTAGAAGCGAATAATACGTTTAATTTACTTCTAATTGAGAATTAGAAGTTAATGGACCTTAAACTAGAGTGACTGTGGGCCTAGAGGATCACACACAATGGATTCTTAGGTGACGGATTATTATTATACAAGTGTATGTATTAATTCCTTTTAATTCTTTTTGGAAAGGAGTGTAAATGGAGCTTAATACATATGTATAATAGTGGATAGGACATATATACAGTTTCGGTCTTTTAGAACCCTTTTCTAATAAACCTAAACTCTATATATAGCCATCTACGTGAGTTCATTCGAACTCTTGGCTTCTCCCTTCCAACCCCCCTTAATGCTAATCAAGCATTAAGCATTAAGGAGAGGTTAAGCCTCCCCCTTTCTCCCCCTTGCTCTCTCTCTCTCTAGAAGATGTTAGAGCCGGGGAAGGTCGTACCGGGGAGGTACCGTCGCTGCGCAAGGATCCGTGTGGATCATCTCTAGAGGCCGTACAGCTGTGCGGCTCGGTTTTTCTACATCGGGCTTAGCAGACAGCGTCGTTCCGCGCAAGGTGAAACACGTAACCCGTAATTAGGGTATTAGAAACACCGATTAGAGCACAGATTAAACTTTCCATAACACCGGAATCGGGCAAATGAATTTTTGTTATCCGTTGCGTCGCCCGTAGGTGCTGTGCGAAACCTTACAGTGGTATCAGAGCCAGGTTTGCGCTCTGATCGGTGTTTTAGCGCCGTTTAGAACCATGTTTTAGGGGCAATTGAAAATTTTCAATTATAATTTGTAGAAAGAGATTTAGATATCTCTATTCTTCCTGGATGTTGGACATCTAAACATCAATTTTTTTTTAAAAAATTTTTTTTTTAAAAAAAGTTTTTTTGGGCTTCCCGCCGGGCGCACTGCGCCTCTGGGCACAGTGCGCCTGGCGGGCGCCGCCCACGCGGGGCGCCCGCGGGCGCCCGCAACGCGGGTCGCCCGCGTTGCGGGCGCCCGCAGCGCGGGTCAACGCCCGCGCGCGCGGGCGGCGCCCGCGCGCGCGGGGTTGACCCGGCGCGATTAAACAAAAAAAAGGTTTTTTTTATTTTTTTTAAAAAAATTGTTTTAACCTGTTTAATTTACTGTGCTCCAGTAAAATTATATATATATTAGATATATATATTAAAATACTCAGTAAATTAAATAGAATTTTATCTAGTAGGTTAATTGTGTTATCTCGATGGTAAATGTCAAATGTTAATTTTTATTTAACCGTGTTGAATTTACCGATGTGAGATAATTACTATTTACCTTGAGATAAAATGGTAATAATTGAAGTTACTTCAGTAAAATTTAAGTTTTTGAATTTTTAATTATTAGATAATTATGAAATTCAAATTTTAAATTTTATTGAAGTTAAATGTGAAAAATTTAATTATTTGAATTTTTAATTATTAGATAATTGTTAAATTCAAATTTTGAATTTTAGAAAATTACTAAATAAGGATAATTGCATTATTTTAAATTTATTTTCAAACAAAAATTATTGGATAATTAGTTTGAATTTAAATTTAAATTATTGGCATGTTTAAATTTTAAATTTAAATTTGATTATTAGATAATTAAATTTAAATTTAAATTTAATTAATTATCTCAATTAGATGCCCCTGTAGAAAATGATGGTTCTTTACGTGCGTTACTTTATTTACCTTGTATTGGCCTGCTTGTATGTTTAATTTTAGTTAATCATGCTTTGATTTTTAAAATTAAACAAAGCTAGCCTGTTTTTGTTTGCACATCCCATTATTAAATTCAAAAGTAAGGATTATTTTCAGAAAATAACCCTTGATTGATTTTATTTGAATGGGTTGGCAAGTGATCATGGACTTGGATTAATGTAATTAATTGGGGTCTGCGAACCTCCTTTCTCTCTCTGTTAAAATTCTAATGTACTTCTATCTTCCTCTATTGTTGTACTCGCCCTAAGGGCTGCTGGAATTTGAGTCACATGTAATTTAATTTTTTCGGCCTGCGTGCCGTGTAAAAGTTGTAATTAATGCGGCGTCGGCAATTGAAAGCGTGGAGCACACCCGACGAGGACGATCCAGCTGTTTCGGAAGCGGGCTGGATGTCTTAGTTACATTAGGGTTAAAGTCCATGATCACTTACGTTTATTTTTGCATTGGATGCATTTATTTTGTGCAAACTACTAGGTACGGTAAATATATTGGATATATTTATATTACCACCTAGGGTGAGATCAAGATAAAATTAAATTCCCTCGCGATTAAATTTTAGATCTGGTAAGCGTGGCGCTAGGAGTCGTCGTGGCCCTCCATCATTATGGAGTGAATGAACGTCTTCATTTCATGGATTTGTTGTGTTTTCCACAAGGTCCATGAGTTTAGGGGCGGGATTAAACTCCAAGGCTCGGCCTCAATGGGGTGAGGAATTGAACTCGGCCTTGTTGTGCTTTCCACAAGGGTCGGGTCATGAACTCATTGCTATGTAGTAATGATGGTTAGATCTAACCGAGAATATCCTTTGTTGTGCTTTCCACAAGGGGATGATTTCTCGGGGGCCGAATATCGGATATTGCATTAGATGCAAGTGCTTGTTGACTGCCCTTGAGATGGTGTATGGCTTGTTGTGCTTTCCACAAGGTCGTACATCAGTCTCGTTGGGATTCCGACCCACTAGGTAGATCTCGCTGATCTCCCGTTCTATATACTGAGGGTTATATAGTCCGACCGAAAAATAGTGGGACTAACTAAGATAGAAAACCACATCTAAGTTAGAATTTGAACACATGCTAAGTTGTCTTTTATTTCTTATCCAGATTATAATGTCGTCGTCCAACCCCCTCCGCGGCATCTTGGATGCAAATAGATTAACTGGACCGAACTACTCGGATTGGCTGCGTAATCTACGCATAGTCCTTACCGCCGAAAAGATTGCGTATGTGTTGGACACGGTTCATTCTGAGCCAGCTCCTGATGTCGACGAGGGCGAGTTACTGGCTTATGCCAAGTGGTTTGAGGACTCCTCCCTAGCCCAATGTTACATGTTGGCCTCTATGGCTCCCGAGCTACAGAGGCAATTTGAAAAGACTGATTGTAGAAGTATACTTCTCAATCTACGCCAGCTCTTCGGGGAGCAGGGTAGGATTGAGAGGTATGACATCTCCAAAAGGCTTTTCAGGACACGGATGTCTGAGGGTTCTTCAGTACAGGCTCATGTACTGAAAATGATGGAGTGGATAGAGAGACTCAATGCACTGGGGTTCAAGTTGGATCTTGAACTGTGCATTGATCTTATACTCCAGTCATTGCCCGATTCCTTTTCTTCCTTCATCATAAACTTTAACATGAATAGAATTGATGCAACTCTCCCGGAGCTGCTCAATATGTTAAAGAGTGCTGAAGGAACCATGCAGAAAGATAAACCATCTTCGTCTGTAATGGTTGTTGGCCGGGCCAACAAGAAAAGGAAGGCCTCTCAAATATCCGCCACGAGTAACAAAGGGAAGGGAAAGAAAAAGGCCACGGGTAAGTAACTCGCCAAAGTTGACAAAGGGAAGGGCAAGAAGAATGAAAAGGAAGACAAATGTTTTCGATGCGGGGAAACTGGGCATTGGAAAAGGAATTGCAAGGCAATTCTAAATGAAGGTATTTTTGTCATAGACCTTAATTTGTCATATATGGAATCCACATCATGGGTATTGGATACTGGATGTGCATCTCATATCTGCAATTCTGTGCAGGTGCTGGCAAATAGAAGGCGATTGGGCAAAAAGGAGATTGAACTGAGGATGGGCAATGGAGCTTTGGTTTCTGCCAAAGCTGTCGGGACTGCACGCCTCAGTTTACCTTCAGGAGTCATTCTGGAGCTGAATGACTGTTATTATGTTCCTAATATTATTAAGAACATTATTTCAATCTCTGGCTTGTATAACATTGGATATACATTGGCTTTTAATAGCACTGGGTGCTCTATAATGAATAATGGTTTGGTTATAGCCAATGGTTCATTAGTCAATGGTCTATATGTATTAGATACACGTTCTAATGTTATGCAAATTTCCAATGCTGATGAAGTGAATTCTGCATATCTATGGCATTGCAGACTTGGTCATGTAGGTGAGAAAAGAGTCTCTCACTTACACTCAAATGGGTATTTGAATTCATTCGAATACAAGCCATTTGATACCTGTGAGTCGTGTCTCATGGGGAAAATGACTAAGGCTCCCTTTGGTGGACATGGCGAGAGGGCTGTTGACCTTCTCGAGCTCATACACTCGGATGTGTGTGGACCCATGTCCATAGAAGCAAAAGGAGGTTATCTCTATTTCATTTCTTTTATTGATGACTTCTCTAGATATGGCTGTGTGTATTTAATGAGACATAAGTCACAAGCCTTTGAGAAGTTTAAGGAATACAAGAATGAAGTAGAGAAACAGACTGGCAAAAGTATTAAGGCTCTTCGATCGGATCGAGGAGGTGAATACTTAAGCCATGAATTCACTTCTTATCTTAAAGACCATGGAATAGTTTCTCAGTGGACACCACCGTATACACCACATCACAATGGTGTATCCGAAAGGAGAAACATGACCTTGTTAGACATGGTCCGATCCATGATGTCTATGTCAGGACTACCCTTGTCTCTTTGGAGCTATGCGTTAGAGACTGCGGCTTATTTATTGAATAGGATCTCAAGTAAATCAGTTCCTTCTATACCATATGAGATATGGAAGGGCAGGAAACTAAATTTTAATCACATTAAAATTTGGGGGTGTCCTGCTCATGTAAAGAAGAACGAGAGTGATAAGCTTGAGTCAAGAACCGATAAGTGTAGGTTTGTGGGATATCCAAAGGAGACGTTTGGATATTATTTCTATCACCCTTCTGAACAAAGGGTCTTAGTGGCCAAGAGAGCTGTATTTCTGGAAAGAGAATATCTACTCCAGAAAAACAGTGGGAGCCAGATAGAATTGGACGAGGTCCAAGAACCACAACCCATAGACACAAACTCATTAGATGAGACTGTATCGGTTGATCCTATTCAAGGTGAAACACTGACACTACGGAGATCTGGTAGACTACCGAGAGAACCTGAGAGATATGTTGGACATGTCTCAGAGGGGTCCTCTAAGGTATGTATCGATGAGGATGATGATCCTCAGTCGTACCAAGAGGCGATCCGTAGTGTAGATTCCGAGAAATGGCAAAAGGCAATGGATTCAGAGATACAGTCCATGTACACCAACAAAGTTTGGAACTTAGTTGATGTACCCGAAGGGAAGGTCCCGATCGGCTGCAAATGGATTTTCAAAAGGAAAATCGGTGCAGATGGACAGGTTGACACATACAAGGCTAGACTAGTGGCGAAAGGATATCGTCAAAGGCAAGGCATTGACTATGACGAGACGTTTTCGCCGGTAGCCATGGTTAAGTCAATCAGAATCCTCCTTGCCATTGCTGCATACCTGGATTATGAGATCTGGCAAATGGACGTGAAGACAGCTTTTCTTAATGGAAACTTGTTAGAAGAGGTGTACATGGTACAGCCTGAGGGATTCACCTCCAAGCCACATCCTAATAAGGTATGCAAACTTCAAAGGTCCATTTATGGATTAAAGCAGGCATCTAGAAGCTGGAACTTAAGATTTGACGAGGCTGTCAAATCTTTCAACTTCATTCGGAATGAAGATGAACCCTGTGTTTACAAGAAGGTCAGTGGGAGCTCAGTGACCTTCTTGGTCCTTTATGTTGATGACATCTTACTCATTGGGAATGATGTAGGGATGTTGACATCAACTAAGTCTTGGTTGTCCAAGACTTTCTCCATGAAGGATTTGGGAGAAGCATCCTATGTACTGGGCATAAGGATCTATCGAGATAGATCTAAAAGGATGCTAGGATTATCCCAATCCATGTACATAGACACTATCCTCAAAAGGTTTAGCATGGAAAATTCCAAGAGAGGTCTCATTCCCATGAGACATGGAATTTGCCTATCCAAGGGGATGAGTCCTAAAACTTCTGAGGAGCTGGCACACATGAATAAGGTACCCTATGCTTCGGTGATAGGGTCAATCATGTATGCAATGCTATGTACACGGCCTGATGTTGTCAATGCTTTGAGCATTGTCAGTAGATATCAGGCAAATCCAGGCGAAGAGCACTGGAAGGCAGTAAAGGGCATCCTTAAGTACCTGCGAAGGGCTAAGGATCTTTTTCTGCTTTATGGAGGAGAGGACCTACAGCTTAGAGCTTACACAGATTCTAGTTTCCAGTCAGATCCAGATGACTGCAAATCTATGTCTGGATTTGTATTCATGTTGAATGGAGGGGCAGTCAGTTGGAGAAGCTCCAAACAAGACACGACTGCAGACTCGACGACGGAGGCAGAATATATTGCTGCAGCAGAAGCTGCTAAGGAAGCCGTCTGGATGAAGAAACTCATCGTGGAACTTGGCGTAGTTCCCGAGATAACAGCTCCCATCCCATTATTTTGTGATAATAATGGGGCCATCGCCCAGGCGAAGGAACCGAGATCTCACCAAAGGTCAAAGCATATTCTCAGGCGCTTTCACCTTATTCGGGAGATTGTTGATCGTGGAGATGTGATGGTAGAGCGTGTACCGTCAGAAGATAACATAGCAGATCCACTGACTAAGCCTTTGACACAGACTGTATTTGAGCGTCATCGGGATAAGATGGGCCTCAAAGTTGTGGGCAATTGGCTGTAGTTCAAGTGGGAGATTGTTAGTGTTGGTGTGCTACAGGCCAATTTCGGGTCGGGTAGGCCCAATAGTTGTACGATCTTGTTCATTAATAAAGTGGTGTTTGAGCGTAAATATGCGATTGTGTTATTTTACGTTGTCCCTAGGATATGTGGTTGTAAAGTCAGCTCGAGATTGGATCTCGAACATGAGACTTACTTTACATGAACACATACCTTAAACTGTTCCTGATTGGAGGGTAATCACTCGGGGACTTTGATTACCTATTAAACCAGTACACATGATGTGTCAGTGACCAGTCTCATGGTCATTGGTGCGGGGCACCAACACATATGTGTAGGTGTATGTCCTTGGAGGATGTGCACTGAACTGATCCGCTATTGGATCTTCAGATGGTTGATTATACCTAATGTCAACTGAAGATCCAACGGTCTCAGTAGCATCGTTGGTCCTTTGACTTGAGACATTGATCGGATCTTACACGAGGATTGGAATGGTTTAATTACTTGGCTAAGTGACTTTAACCATAAGTCATGAGTTGCCGAGTCGTTAACCACTCCAGGATACGTGTGAAGATCGTCAATGGTCAAGAAGGGATCGCTCACTGTCGGGTATATATCAGACAGTTAATGGGTCATGACATTGACGCTCCGTTAAATCCCTGGCCAGGGTCGTATGAGTTCGTTTAGAACGGACGTCATACACTTTAAGGAGGTCATAGTCAAATGGCACGATCATGGGGTTTGACAGATACCGTACCCTCGATCGTACCAGACTCATAGAAGGAGCGAGGGATTATATCGATGTGATAACTGTGGACTTACAGGTACCAGACAGGCTGGTTTAAACCCGGCGTCCTCTAGGATCACGCGGATTTGCTTAACCCAACATGATCAAAGGTTCGGAATGAATTAAACTATTATTCGGCTCTTGTAGAAGCGAATAATACGTTTAATTTACTTCTAATTGAGAATTAGAAGTTAATGGACCTTAAACTAGAGTGACTGTGGGCCTAGAGGATCACACACAATGGATTCTTGGGTGACGGATTATTATTATACAGTATTAATTCCTTTTAATTCCTTTTGAAAAGGAGTGTAAATGGAGCTTAATACATATGTATAATAGTGGATAGGACATATATACAGTTTCGGTCTTTTAGAACCCTTTTCTAATAAACCTAAACTCTATATATAGCCATCTACGTGAGTTCATTCGAACTCTTGGCTTCTCCCTTCCAACCCCCCTTAATGCTAATCAAGCATTAAGCATTAAGGAGAGGTTAAGCCTCCCCCTTTCTCCCCCTTGCTCTCTCTCTCTCCAGAAGGTGTTAGAGCCGGGGAAGGTCGTGCCGGGGAGGTACCGTCGTTGCGCAAGGATCCGTGTGGATCATCTCTAGAGGCCGTACAGCTGTGCGGCTCGGTTTTTCTGCATCGGGCTTAGCGGACAGCGTCGTTCCGCGCAAGGTGAAACACGTAACCCGTAATTAGGGTATTAGAAACACCGATTAGAGCACAGATTAAGCTTTCCATAACACCGGAATCGGGCAAATGAATTTTTGTTATCCGCTGCGTCGCCCGTAGGTGCTGTGCGAAACCTTACAGGACAAGTCAACAAATCACGTCTCCGAATTGATCACTCCAAATGGCAGAGTGACATGCGAGAGTAAAGAGAGGGTGACTTGTCGTAAAGGCTGTTGCTAGGGTGATGGTGATAGATCCAGATCACTTTCTTTCCGATCCTATAAATACCTCCCCTTTCGCTTGACTTGGAAACACCGAAGTTTTAAGAGCTAATTTGAGGAGTGAAGGTTTGTAAAGGGAGAGGTAGCGAGCGTTGCTCATTTTTTACAGGATGGAGGGTGAATCTAACTTCAGAGCAGAAGGCGAGTCTTCCCGCTCCTCAAAGAGGAGCTGGTCTGGCAGTAGTTCCAGAAGACTCTCAGAAGTCGAAGGACAACTGAGTGAGAGGACCTGATCACAGCTTGTAAGTGGATCCTCTCGTTCCTTTCTTCATGCTTTCTTCTCCTTTCTTCCTTAGCGAAGCTCCATTTTGTCACTTCTTGTGGATGTGCAGGGCATGATAAGATCGCACATCTCATGGGAGCTGGTGGTAGCGGCCTATCGAGGTCTCCCGGACTTCCAGAAGGCCAGATTAGACGTGATGGGGTTCGGGGCCTTCCTCAGAATCGAGCCGATCAAGCTCGACCTTGCCCTTATCCAGGCACTGGGCGAAAGATGGGACCCAATAAGTCGGGCATTCCTGATGCCTTGGGGGCACATGGTGCCCAGCCTTGAAGACGTGGTCCGGATCACGGGCCTCAAAGTGGATGGGGAGGCAGTGACCGGAGTCACCTATGCGATTACCGAGAAGGTGCCCAAAAGCTATTAGGGCTGGACCTCGACGGTTGGAAGAACAGGTCAGTAGCGAAGGAATCGATCATGGAGGCGCTAGGGCTTACTGACATTCGTCCACGAGATGACGAGTCCTTGGAGGAATTCATGGGAAGGGCCGAAAGAGGAGCCCGTGCTGTGTACTGCGTGGACGCCAGCAACTGGGAAAGGACCAACATGGATCTGAGGAGGTTCCTCATCTTTCTGTTGGGCAAGTTGCTACTGGGCTCCAAGGGAAACAATATACACTGCCGCTTCCTGGAGCTGCTCGTGGATTTAGAGAGAGTAGGACAATACGCCTGGGGAGCTGCCATACTAGCGCATCTATTCACAGGTCTGTCGCAAAGGACAGGCCGAGAGGTGACAATAAATGGGTTTACGCCCTTCATTCAGGTAAAAGATTATTATTATTTTTTGTTTTTGTTTTTATATTTTTTTTTGTATTTGTTGATGCCAATGACACATGATGGTGTAGCTATGGAGCTACTATTATATTCCAATGGGGAGAGCTCGACACTGGCAGCCAATGACGATCCCGTTGGCTAGGCGGTGGCAACCCATCATGAGCACATCACCACTATCCTACCAACTGATGTTATTGAGACGTGAGCTACAAGAGTTCCCTGCAGCGATGGTAGGATTTTTTTCTTTTTTTCTTTTTTTTTTCGTTATTCATTTTTTCATCATTTTTTTTATATTTTCAACTAACTAAGAAGATATGTACAACCCAACATAGGTAAACTGGAGGCCTTACTCGAACATGGTCGATGTCGACCAGCCGTGGGTAATTGGAAGCCATGCCCGATTCGGACGGGACCTCTGGCTCCATTGCTTGAATGAGATCGAGCCCCTCAGGCTGCGATTAGCCATGAGGACCCTAGGGTTTGCCCAGGAATGGGTGGATATGGCCACATCACCCAGCGTCGGGAAGAAGACACGCGGGCCGGCAACTTGTGTTGATTGGAGGGTGCGCTTCCCCGAACAATATGAAGATTGGCAGCGGGGAGGCACGCTCGTGGAATCACAGGCGCAAGACAGTGAGGATTACCTGCGACTCTACAGGGCAATGTATGCGGAGAGACTCTAGCTTGGAGGGCTTGTGGAAGTAGAATACAACATAATTTTTTTATCTTTTACATTTTCTCCATTTTTTTTGTTCTTTTGGTGAACTCCTAAGCCATAACTGTAGGATGCCCGTGACACCATAATAACGAACTTACGAGCTCGCTTGGCGGACACGGAGCAAGAGTTGAATGACACCCGAGCGGCTCTGGGTTCATCAGTAAGTATTCATGTACACACTCCTGATATGATTTGAGATTCATGGCACTAACCACTTAAATGTCACATCATGTGCCGCAGCGTGCCCAGCTCGATGCAGTTTCATCGGCAATGGGGGCAGACGGCGCTTCTTCCAGTCTATGGATTCCTACTTCAGAGTTAGATCTACTCCACGAGCAGCTTGCTCATACCACACAACGGGCTGCGGAAGTAGAAGTGATGCTTTCTGCACAGGTGAGAGTCTCACCATTTAATATCCCTTGTTCAAGCATTGCCATATGCTTGAGATGATATGTATGGCAGGAGAAAGAAATAGAGGAGGCACTCGCGCATGTCACCCAGAAGGAGGCTAGAATAGCCGAGCTAGAAGAGGAACTGCGTCGTCGTCCAGATGACGACTCTTCTAGGGATGCTGTGGAGCTAAGGATCACCCTTCAGCTGGAGAGAGAAGATAGGGAGAGAGAACGTGTCGAGAGAGAAAGGGACAGGGAAAGAGAGAAGGCCAAGAAATTGACCGAGAAAGAGGAGAAGAGGGCCATGGAGGCCCAACTATTTGAATTGAGGATCAGTCTTGGCCTCGCCGAGCAATGGCTGAAGGATGGCGAGGAACGCTACCGAAGAGCACGAGAGCGTGGCTTTCGTGTTAGTAGCTTCTTTGCTACCCCCGCAGATCAACGCCGGGGTATGGAGATAGGAAGAGGAGCACTGAGTGGTAGAAGTACCGCTTTTCGTAGTTGGGTTGCACTCTCTAGAGCGTCTTGTCCGGAGAGCGGTGGGACGAGTAATGTAGAGAGAGAAGGTGGAACTTAATGTACAACTTCTAGTTTTGGAATAGAATAAAAAATTCGGTTTTTTTTTCATTTTTCATCTCTTTCTTGCTATCTGGAATCGCTGCACACATCACTAAAATAAACAAGTCAGAATTTCTGCTCTGACTTGGCCCCTTGCTCAATAAGCAGGTTTGTTTTGACTGTCCTTGATAATGGGTTAAGGGGCCAAGCCTTTATTAATAAAGGCAAGATGAAGATATGATAATGAATGCGGCACACAAACACACGGATGCAAGCGAAATTTAAAAGTGGGATGCTGCATGCAAATGCAATCATAGGAAATGTGTTTTTTTTCTGTTATTTTTATTTTTCTTACATTTTTTTTGTTGTTTTATTTTTATATCATTTTTTTGTTCTGCATATATCTTCATTTTTTTCTTTTTCATTTTTTTGGTGTTTTTATCATTGTCATCATTTTTTTGTTGCTAATGTATGGTAAGGACCCATAGGGCACCTAACCTGCATGAGAATAGGGATTTCTTAGTAACCTCCCAGATATCCTAAGTGCACATCTAGGTTGATTTGGACCTTTAGACTCCTCGAATGATAATCCCGCCGGTTAAGACTTATCCTGATGACAATGCCGTCATGCCATGCTTAGGCTCCCAGTTGCTTCCGACCACAGGGACTCACCCAAAAAGTGTTTGAGGTAAATGGTTTGCCCGACCCGGGTCTATTTCCTCACAACTCTAGATGGTATGTAATGGAACACCCTGGAACCCAAACGACCAACCGCGCGACGCTGACCCGGAATCAGACGCCGTCGCACCCATAGGTGACGCGCTTGCATTGGTCTAAGCCCGAGGTTAGACTAGAAGACATTAGGGTGGTAGATAAAGGTCTTGATCGGCCAGAAACACGGAGACTCTTTCACAGCAACGACTTTTACTTTTCAAAATAAATAACCATATGCTTGTATTGAAAGGAGGTTGCAGGCCTTGGCGAGTTTCACCCTTCGGGAACTCTATTGAGCCTTCATCTTTAGGGGAAGACGGAAGAATATTGGGGGCAAACCTCCTGAGAGGACCGACCAAACCGTTAACCCGACGAGCCAATAGGGGCACACTTAACTTCCCCTTTCGGGCAATTTCAGACTAAATCTCGAACATTTACATCTCATGACCCCTTTTGTGTAATTTGACTTTCAGTCGAAGGGGTTTCATTTAGTGGAATCAGGCACGGTTACGACCAGGCCTTTCTTTTGACTTTGATTTCTTGCTTTTCTTTTCTGATTTTTTTTGATAGATTTTTGCAAGAGACATAATATTTTGACATTTATGGAATCCCTCTTGGATGCCTGTGGGGACACTGCCCTCTTCTCGTGCTCTGATCGATGCTCGAGGAATTGGGTCCTAGTCTTACCCTAGGGGCTATATTCGTGTTTCCCATGCTCAACGTTTTAAGGGTGCCGACTGTCTCATTCGGTCGAAGAGAGAGAGAGAATAAAGATTTAAGCCTTCTGGAGACCTTCTGGGTGAGGCCTCACCATGAGCGATGCTAACGATCCTTATAGAACACATGTGTACATGCATGTTGCCTTCTTTTGAAGGGGGCATAAGTCGAACCAGTCGGACATGGATCTCTACGGTTCTGGCAAACCAAGACCTGAGACCTACCAAATCTTAATGGGCCCTATTTTAACATGGAGGTTGAATGCAATGACTTAACTACAAGGTGATCTCCAGGCATCAACATTTTAAAATTTCTATTTTTTTTGTCTTTTCTTTTGTTTTATACACCTGTTTTTGTTGTTTTCATTGTTTTTTGTTGTTTTCCTTTTCATTATCATTTTTAGTTATTTATTTATTTTTTTTAAAAAAACTATGTACACCTGTCTAAGGGTAGTACTTTTTAAGATACAGTCCATTCCAAGGGTGGGATAACTCAACTCCCTCAGCATTGACTAGCATGTAGGCGTTACCAGGATGCACAGCCTGAACCACGTATGGTCCCTCCCAATTGGGTTGGAGCTTAGAACGCGGCCCGCCAGGTTTTACAAAAATCTTTTCACTACCATTTCACCAACTTTGAATTTTCTCTCGACAACCTTCTTTTGATAAAAACGTGCGAGTCTATTTTGGTATACACGAGCATGCTCAGCTGCGGCCATGCGCTTTTCATCTAAGAGTTCCAATTGGGCAAAGAGTGAGTCACGACGTTCATCGAGGGGAAGTTCCTTATCCAATTGTACCCTAAGAGAAGGGACCAGAATCTCATATGGGACTACCGCCTCCATCCCGTAAGTAAGGGCGAATGGAGTTTACCCAGTGGGAGTACGGACTGAAGTGCGATAAGCCCATAGAGCTTCAATAAGTTTTTTTGGCCAATCCGAGAATCTGCTAGACTCACAGGTTTTCTTTATGATTTTAATCAATGTTTTATTAGTGGCCTCCGCTTGGCCATTGCCTTGTGGATAATATGGTGATGAATGATGCAATGCAATCTTATACCTTTGGCAGAGGTCCTTAAGGTCCTGAGAAATGAATTGTGGCCCATTGTCGGTGATGATAGTTCTTGGGATGCCAAATCTGGCAATGATGTTCTTCATAATGAACTTGCACACTGTTGATGCCTTGATTTCCGTGTAAGCTTCGGCTTCAGCCCATTTGGTGAAATACTCCGTTGCAGTGAGGATGAAGGATTTTTGCTTGGTGAGGGAGTTAGGATCACCAAGAGGACCAATGATGTCGAATGCCCACATGGAGAAAGGCCATGGGGAGGACACTGGATGGAGAGAGGAAGATGGGGAATGGATCTTATCGGCGTGAAGTTGACACTTGACACACCTACGGACATAGACAGCGTAATCTTCTTCCATAGTGGGCCAGTAAAAGCCTTGCCGAAGGATCTTCTTAGCAAGTATTTGGCTGTTCACATGGCCACCACACACGCCTGAGTGTGCTTCCTCTACACACTTCCAGGACTCATCATCATCAAGACACCTCAGGAGAACACCAGTGAGGCTTTTCTTGTATAGCAATCCTCCAACAAGTGTGTACCTCTGGGCTACTCTTCTTATGGCCCTCTTATCTTCTGCTGTTGCCTCTTCAGGATAAGACTGGTCTTTGCAATATTTAACAATCTCATAGAACCATGGCTTCTCCTCATCAGCCAATTCTTCTTCCAATCCGACCAACATAATTTCCCTCTTTTCAACAACTTCTCTATCCTGAGCCATCTTTGACATTTCCTCTAGAACCCTTAAATAGGAAGGGTTATGAATAGCAGGGAGGATAAGCTTGTGGATGGAAACAGATTGAGCCCTTCTACCCAGAGGGAACCTTAATGATGATGCCAACGAAGCAAGGGCATCGGCGAGAATGTTCTGATTGCGAGGAACATGGACAAAGACTAACTTGTTAAACAGTTTGGCAAAAGCAACAGTGAGCTCTTGATATGGCTTGAGCTTGGGATCGCATGTGCGATATTTAGTGAGCACCTGGCGAAGAACAAGTTGACTATCACCTATGACTCGTAATTCGGTGACCCAGAAGGAATAGGCAAGATTCAGACCTGCTAGAAGAGCTTCGTATTCAGCCACGTTATTGGTGACTGGAAATGAGAGCTGAAATGCCTCTGGGATAGTGACGCCTTCGGGCGACAAAAGGACAATGCCAATACCTCTCCCCTGGGAATTCAAAGCTCCATCAAAATATAATGTCCACATGGGATCATCAGACTGGGTAATAGACATTAGTTCCTCATCTGGAAACTCTGATTGAACATGATCAAATTTGGGGAGAGGGTGGTGAGCAAGATGCTCAGCTATAGCATAGCCTTTAATCGCCTTTTGCTGGATATAGATGATGTCGAATTGAGATAGAAAGCTTTGCCAACGTGCTAGCCTATCAGTAAGGACAAACTTTTTCAAGAGAAATTTGATAGGATTCATGCGAGTAACTAAATGGACTTTATGAGCAAGAAAGTAATGTTTTAATTTCTGCACTACCCACACAAGGGCGGCACATGTCTTCTCCATGGCTGTATACTTTCGCTCACAGGGGTTGAGAAGTTTAGACAAGTAATAGGTTGCCTGTTCCTTGCCTTCTTCATTGATTTGTGCCAGAACGGCTCCCACAGAGTCGTCTAGGACTGAGATATATAGGATCAGAGGTTTATCTGGAATATGTGGAGTGAGAACAGCTGGGTTGGCCAGATATTCCTTTAATCCATCAAAAGCGTTCTGACACTTAGAATCCCAACAAAATTTGGTCCCTACTTTGGTCAACTCGTAGAAGGGCCTGCATCTTTGCGAGTGTTGAGACACAAAGCGGCGGATGAACTGCAACCTCCCGATTAATCCTCGAACTTCTCTCAGATTCTTCGGGGGGTGGCATATCCCTAATCGCCTTAGCCTTGTTGGGATCTATCTCAATGCCCCTTTTGCTCACAATGAAGCCAAGTAACTTGCCCGATGATACACCAAACACGCACTTTTTTGGATTCATTTTCAAATTGAACTCACGCGATCTTTGCAACACCTTTGCAAGGACCTCGGGATGTTCTACCCTAGTTTTGGATTTTACCAACAAATCATCCACATACACTTCCAAATATATGTGCATCATGTCATGAAATATTACCATCATAGCCCTTTGGTAAGTGGCTACCAAAGGGCTCCAGCGTTCTTCAGTCCAAATGGCATGACCACATAACAGTAAGTTCCCCAGGGAGTAGTGAATGAAGTTTTCTCCTGGTCTTCTTCTGCCAGACGGACTTGGTTGTATCCAGAAAATCCATCCATGAATGAAAGGGTTTCATATCCTGCCGTATTATCAATCAACACGTCAATATGAGGCAAAGGAAAATCATCCTTCGGACACGCGCGGTTAAGATCCCGGAAGTCAATACAAATTCTCACCTTACCATCCTTCTTCATGACCAGGACAATGTTTGCCACCCACTGAGGATAAAGGACGACTCTTATGAACCTAGCTTTGTGGAGCTTATCGACATCTTCCTTCATTTTTAAAGCCATTTGTGGGCGAAAACGTCTTAACCGTTGTTTTACCGAGACGGACCCTGGTTTTAAAGTGAGACGATGTTCCACCAAGGTGGAATCCAAAGTTGGCATATCCTCGTAACTCCATGCGAACGTGTCCTTATATTCCTTAAGAACCTTAATCAATGCCTCTTCGTCAGACGAGGGTAAATTATCACTTACGAGGATAATCCTAGGGTCATCCTCAGTTCCCAAGTTTATCTCTTTGGTGGACTCTTCTACAGCGGCTGACGGCTCATCAAATCTGCTCATTCCATTAGCATATGCGTCGGCCGCATCCTCATATTCATCATCCTCTTCTTCAATGGGATATTCCTCGTCAGTGAGTTCGTAGACCCCATACCCTTCATCAATCATGCAATCATTCTCACATTCTATTTCTGACAGTTAGATTGGATTTTCTAACAATTAAGGGATAGCTAGAAAGGCTTGACACCTACGGGCTAGATCCAAAAGGAATCGACGGGGAATCTGCCTACCGTTGGATTTCTTCTTAGGCACTACCCTTGACTTACTATTGCTAGCTAGACTTACATTTACAGAAGAAGAAGAAGAAACTGAAGAGGATGGTGAAGAATGTACAGGGAAGGACCCCTCAGATGAGGGGTAGAAAAGGTCGCTCAGGGGACCTTGAATGAGTGGCCCGTGAGTCGGGGCACACTCGTGGGAGATATAGGAGGTTTCCTCAAAGACAATGCGCTGTTGAGGAGTTGGGAGATTGGCGTTTTTTTTTTCATTTTCATTTTTGATAACAAAATAGGGAAAAGAAATTGGAGGAGGTGAAAAGGGAATTACAGCTAAAGGGTTGTGTAGCTCGTAGAGCAGATCGTGATGGAAGACCTGGCGTGAGTTGAGAAACTCACGCAAGTGAATAAGTAAAGAAGGGGACCTGGGGAGATCAACAGACAACCGTCTGGCCCAGGAGGGAGACAGCAACAAAGGCTGTGATAAGTGAATGGAGAAGATGACGACTAATGAGCCGTCAGTGGCAATGTTGATGACGGATGATGATCCGTTGATGACAACACTCTCCTGACGAGGAGGATTTGACATTCTGGCAATAGTGGTGATATCCCCTGGCATTTTGGAGATCGAAGGTGGCCCTTCTAGATGTGGAGGTGAGAACATTCTTTCCAGTGCAATGGATATATCTGGTATGTCAAACCATTTATACCATTCACAATCCAAGTGGGCAATCTTTCCTTTTTTTGGAGTTTTTGAACATCATTCAGCCAAGAATACATTCTGTAACCCCCCATGTGATTCTGGTGGAAGATCTCCCATCTGAACGATGGGCCCCTTCTTGAAATGTGAGGACAAAGTCCAAGTGAGGGGTTTTCCGTCTGATTCGAACTGCCCCTTAAAACCTAAGCCTGCTCTACAGACCGACTTTGTCTTCTGTAGTGGTCTCAACCTTCCTTGCAATTGTGCCCCTAAGCCTTTGCCCTCATGATAGTCAATATTTCTCATAATCTCCCATCCTTTGGAACGGAATGGGAGACATGAGGTTGGCACAAGAAACGGCTTTTGTTGTGTGAAGGGATCACGGTAGGGATCACTGACATCTAACAAGGATAGTATGGGCCGATGAGTCGGCCAGACCGAGGGCAAAGAGGTGGTGATAGCATCCACCGTAGAACAGAGGGGCATGCTCATTACCTTGATAACCCATCCTTTGTATGGAAATTTCAAACACTGATGATTGGTGGATGGTACAGCATTCATGGCTTCAATGTAGGTACGGCCTAGTATAGCCTTGAAAGTGGGATCCATATCAAGGATATGGATTTCCGTGAAGACTGATACATGGCCTAGTTCTACATTGAGCGTAATCATCCCCATTGGCGGCCTTTTACTATTGTCATAGGCCGTGACTGTGATTGAGGAGGGCATGCGTTGTTCTTCAACAACCCCACATGCTTGGAGAGTACTCGGGGAAATCACATTTATAGACGCGCCCGTGTCCACCAGGCATGGATCCACTGACACACCATTGATTTTTACCGCAATACACAACGCATATTTTCGAGCTTCCTTGGGGACAAGCTCGTGATTATGGAACATGATGGGCGGAGAGATTTTCTCCGCAGGGAGATCCTCATTCACCATGACTTTTTGGAGATATTCCCTTAAAGCTTCTTGGTGAGATGTGGATCTTTTGATCAACTCGAGGATGGAGATACGGGCAGGCGTCTTATCCAGATGTTTCAACAAGTCATACTGGTCCCAGGGATGGACTCTTCTGATTGCTCTTCCTTATCTTTCTCTGGCTGAGACTATTCGGGGGCCTGACTATTCTGGGGAAACACCCGGTGGAACATCTTTCCACTCCGGGGCACCATTGCTTGTGGGTCTTGCTGCACCTCTATGGTATTGGCTGTGGATTTTAACAGGGGTTTGAGAGGTAATGGTGAAGGAACAGTTGGTGGTATAGGGGTGATGACGGATGTAAAGGTTTTAATTAGGGGTTTGTTTGGTGGGGGAATGGTAGAGTGGTGGATGATAAGGGGCTTAGATGGTGGAGGTAGATTAGAAGTAGAAGGGACCTCGGATGAGTGGTGGATAATAAGGGGCTTAGATGGTGGAGGAGGAGGTTCAATGGAGGTAGAGGCGGATGACGCGTCATACGGGTAATGGGCGGTAAAGAAGTTAAAAGGTTGGGGTAGAGATTCAATAGAGGTAGGTGGTGAAGTAGAGGGATAAGAGGTAATGAGAGGGTTTAGAGGTAAAGGAGATGTGATAGATGGTATTGGGTGATGGACTGGTGGTGAATTGACGATAGGGGTACGAATAAGAGGGCGTGATAGCTGTGGAAAGGAAGAAGGACCAAATAGGGGTTGTGAGGGGGTTGGGTGATAAGAAGATGATGTTCGAAGGAGACGAGGAGGCTGATTAGTAACATGGCTGGTAGCAAGGACAGAGGTGCTTTCCAAATGCCAAGTTTGCTCTCTTCCAACTTCCGGGAAGGAGGAAATGGGATTAGCCTGGTGGTTAGGCTGTTGGTGCTTCGGAAGTGGATTATGGATGATGCCCATATTAGGCTGCTGTTGTGGGGCCTGCTGAGGTTGCTGCTGTTGCTGTGGTGGTTGGGGTTGCTGAGGCCTAGGCGGAGGTCTCCTGGCCTTCAGGGTGGCGATGTATCGTCTCATTTCATCCCAATCAATTTCACCCTGATCATTCATGTCATAAATGTAATCTTTGAAGTTAAAACAATTTTCGACCGTATGACCTGGTTGCCTATGATAGACACAGTACCTAGAGGTATCAGCATTCGGGGGCCATATAAACTTTTCTTTGGGCAAAGTGAGTGCATTGGCAGCCATAAGGGCGTTGAAAATATCCGGCAAGGCTTCATGCAATGGTGGATAATGGGCTCTTTTGGGTCCAATGGGCCTCATCCGTTGTTGTGGTGGGCCGTAATTTCCCGGAGGTGGAACTTGGTGATATTGAGGTTGGGGTTGTTGTTGTTGTTGTTGTTGGGGATAAAAAGCTTGAGTCATGTTGTTCTGGGGGAAGTTGTTCTGAGGACGATAGGGAGGTGGGCCCTGTTGAAAGGGTGGTGAACCTTGCTGAAAGGGTGGTCGTGACATTTGACGAGGCCCGGGGTAGGCTGGCTGGTTGGGACTGCCAAGCACACTCACTTGCTCGTTTATGACAACCCCTTCAGTTGTTCCTCCTTGAACACCGGTGCCTGTTTTCTTAAACACCCTAGGCTTTGGGGGTTCAAACATATGCATGATGGGGGAATCTTTTAATTGGGTCTGGATATACCGGACTCTCTCATAAAATTCCTCCATCGTAGTAAGCTTATTCATGGCCAAAATGTGTCTAAACTGCGGGGTTGCATTAGACACGATCATTTTGACTTGCTCGGGTTCTGAAAGGGTATCCTTTACTTTATCGGCCAGAGACCTCCACCTATCAGCATACTGGACAAAATCCTCATCTGGCCTCATTTTCTCAGCAACCAGGTCGGTGATAGAAAGGGAGGGACCGACCCTATCCCGGTACTTTTGTATGAATTTGGCTTTGACCACGTCAAAATCCTCAGCCTCACTCGGCTCTAGAGAATAGAACCATTCTAGGGCGGGACCATCCAGTGATTTCCGAAAAAGGTAAGCCAAGGATTTTGGATCGTTCTGCCATGAGGAAGATTCATACATGAAATCCTTCATGTGAATAGAAGGATTTCCCGTGCCGTTATACCTACGATATGTAGGCATTTCGGAGGGAGGGAGATGAAATGTGGGAAGATTTGGCAGGGAAATGTCAAGAGCAGACTTCCCATGTACCACTTTCTTGAAATTTTGGAACTCCTCGTTCATTTCATTGAATTTGTTGAGGAGAGACTGAGTGAGGTCCTCGGCAGGTGGAGGTTGGGCCTGCCACTGAGGCTGAGAAGGTCTGCCAAGGGCCTGAGAGGGGAATCCTGAACCAGAAGGGTATGGTGGCCCAGTAGTGGACGGACCCGTTTGGGGTACCGCATGAAGGATGGCAGGGGCTTGAGATTGTGGAGGGGGAAATTGGTAAGAGACAGGCTGTTGACTCGCCTGTCCTTGAAATGAGGAAGAAGGAACGTCATGTACATATGACGGAAAAGTGGTAGCCTGGAGCGGCTGTTAGTGGGATGTGGGAGCCGGAGTTGACTCCTGAGGAGGGGGAGCAATAGATTTCCCCTTTAAAATAGCCTGAAAGGCTAGAAGTTGCTCAGGGCTGAGCTGCGTACTGGCGAGGACACCTAACAGGGAAAAGATGTCCTGAGGTGGGGCTACTTCCCGTGAAACAGCGGGGACCTCTTGTGAGGTCTCACGAGAAGGGCCTGAGTCCATTGCGTGGACACGTGGGTCAATTGACTGACCACGTCCTGATTGGTTCTCTTCGAGAGAATCGTGGGCCATTCTTGTAATTTTTCCAGAACGTAAATGCATACACTAGCAAACAAGTATCAGAGATTAACAGACAAGTGGATGATCTTACGCCATTTTTTTGTTTTAACCTTTTTTGTGTTTTGATTTAATTAATTTTTTTTTGATTTTTTTCTCTTTTTTGATTTTAACAAATATAAAATTCACACTTAGTAGGAGGGACCCTAATTGCACTTTGTTTTACCACCGTGTCAGCTAGGGGCACTCGTCTCACCACGAATAGGTAACTAACTCCGGGATACTTCAGTGGTACAACCAGCCCAGTGAACGAAGAGGGAATCCTTCGCTGTCGGGGACTTACGGAGGTCCCAATGGAGGAGATCCTAGTCCGTCGAGAGGAATTCCCGACGGAGAGTCCTTCCTTCACCGAGAGGGGTTAGTCCTTAAATAAGTAAAAGAAAGAAAAGAAAAGGAGTAAATGCATGAAATGTAGTGCTGAATAAAAGATGTATAATACACAAATACCAGAGATAAACACACAAATAGAACAGAGATAATCACAATGATATAACAGAGATATAAAAGTAATAAACAGATGGAGTAGGATACAACCGTTCCTCTTTCCGAGACACGTAGATCACTTGAAAAAAGAGAAAGGGGCTCTAAGGCTGCACGTAGTGCACGAGGGGAATGACGTAGCACACGTGGGCGCAATAAGGAGGGGGGGGCATGAGGGTGCCAAATAGAGGGGAACAAGGAGGGGCGCACGTGGGTGCCAAAAGGAGGAGGGCACACGTGGGTGCCGAATGGAGGAGAAGGGGCACCCGTGGGTGCTAAATGGAGGGGAAATGCACGTGGTGCACGAGACAACGTTAACCTCTCAAGTAACCACAAAGGACCGGGGGGAGTGCACGAAGTGCACGAGGGGAGTGGGCGCACTTGGGCGCAGTAGGGAAGGGCATACGTGGATGCCGAAAGGAGGGACACACGTGGGTGTTAAAAGGAGGGGCACACGTGGGTGCCAAAAGGAGGGACACACGTGGGTGCCGAAAGTTTGTGGGTAACCAAAAAAAAAAGTAAAAAGTAGGTCCCACCGTGATCGCCAGAGATGTGAACGCGTCACGTGGTGGAAAGAGAGAGAGATGTGGTATTTCCCTCTCTCTTTAATAAAGGATAGAAGAAATGAGGACAAAATAATAGAAACGCGCGCTATAGGGGATATGGAAAGAACGGTGGACAAGTACGACCTACAGATGACACTCTAATGGAGACAGAAAGAATTTAGACTAATCGAACTCCTGTACATGGCGGGGATAGGGGTCCGAAGACCCTCTCGCGTAAACTGAACCCCTTCCCGGTAGGCGTGACCCACCGTTCCAAGAGCAGCTTTTTAGATACCGAATTCGAGTCCTCGGACTCTACGTAATAGGAGTTGACAGACGGGAAGACTCGTAGACTCGGAATTTGTAACGGTATCCCACTCCTCGGACAGTTACGAGAATAATATAAATAAAAGCACACCACCGCAGGACATTGGTCTTTGCGGGGTTTTAACAGCAATATAGCAATATGAACAGTAATTAATATATGTACATATAGAAACCACCGCGAGACATTGGCCTTAGCGAGATTTTTACAGCGACATAAATAATAAATATAAGCATATATAAACCACCACGAGACATTGGCCTCTGCGGGATTTTTACTATAACATAAATAATAAGTATAAGTATATATATAGACCACCACGAGACATTGGCCTCTGCGGGGTTTTTACTATAACATAGATAATAAATACAAGTATATATATAGACCACCACGAGACATTGGCCTCTGCGGGATTTTTACTATAGCATAGATAATAAATATAAGTATATATATAGACCACCACGAGACATTGGCCTCTGCGGGGTTTTTAATATAACATAGATAATGACTATAAGTATATATATAAACCACCATGAGACATTGGCATCTGTGGGGTTTTTAATATAACATAAGTATATATAACAAGAAATAAAAAGGGGATCAAATAAACTGCCGCGAGATGTTATTCTCCGCGGAGTTTTAGAGCGATGATAGGGGAATGCTGAAATTAAATAGTTAGGAGTTAGAAAGTAGGGTACAGAAAATAAAATGCTGGAATGGAAACGGTCGTGGGAGGTGACCCACCGCACCAATTAGGAGTTAGATATACAGAAAGTAAATGACAGAAACTACCGCGGGGAATAATCCTCCGCGCGGGTGAGGCCAGAGACAGAAGAAGATAACCGCTGCGGGAAGCAACTCTCCGCGGGTGTTATTAAAACAAAGATGATCAAAATGAAGCGCGCGTTAGAAGTTTTGTGATCGCCAGGGACCGAGGGTCCCGAGTGGATTGATCGCTTTTATCTTTGACACGGGAGTTGCGTGGGTTCCTTCTTCCTCTTCTTTCGACAGGCCGAAGAAGAGGGCCTTTTAACTGGTTACCCCTACACAAAGAACAAACAGAGAAAAAAATAACTAGTTGGTGAGAACGACGGCGGTGTAATACCAATCCTTAGATAATAAAACTGTAAATAACATAAACGAACACGTACCTAGTTGGTGGTGTTTAAAACCCCTTTAGAACTGAAGGGTATGAAATGTCATGATGAAATGCACAAACACAAAGACACTCACAAGCGAGGCCCTCTCGGAGAGAAAGGCATGGCACATATGCTAAAGTGATGCATGCAATGTAATTAACTGACTGATTAAAAATAAGAAAGGGGAGAAAAGCTTATCGAGGGAGGCCGGCGACGAGCTTTGAGAAGAGCTTCAATAGCACGAGCACAGTACGACCAAGGAGCTTCAGAGCGGACTTCAGAAACTAGTTAAACCGGACATAAAAACACACACACAAGCATATACATATGAATGATAAATATACTTATGTAAACATATACTTAGACATATTAAAGATATTTAACATATACATAAACACACACATATATAAACATATTCGTAAATTGGTAGAAATAAAAGAACAAGAATTTGAGAAAGAAGGCGAGAAAGGGAGAGAGAAAACTCTTTTATTTATTTATTTTTAAGACTTTGTTTTAGAAGAAAAAGGATAAGATATATATATATGATATATATGTGATATATATATATATATGCGTATTATGTATATATACAATATATATATATATATATATAGGAGAAAGAAAGAGAGAGAGAGAGAGGAGATGAGAGGGAGAGAGAGAGAACCGAGACAGGGAGAGAGAGATCGAGAGGGAAAGATGAGAGGGAGAGAGAGACAACGGAAGGGGGAAAAATAATAAAAAGAAAAGAAAGAGAAATCGAGAGGGAGAGAAAGAGAGAGAGGAGAGAGGCAGGAAGGAGAGAGAGGGATCGCGGCAGGGGAGAGAAAGAGATGAAGGGAGAGAGGAGATGAGAGGAAACGGGAGAGAGAGAGAGAGAAAACAGTGAGGAGAGAGAGAGAGATCGCGGCAGGGTGCCGCGAGAGAGAGAAAGAGAGAGAGGGAAAGGGAGAGAGAGAGAGGTGGTGAGAGAGAAGAGAGGGAGGGCCGGAGAGAGAGACAGAGCGAGAGGAGAGAGGGGGGAAGAGAGAGAGAGGGAGACGGGAGAGATGAGGGAGACGGGAGAGATGAGAGGGGGTGCGAGAGGAGAGAGGAAGACGCAGAGAGATGGGAGAGGGAGATGCAGAGAGGGAAAGAGAGGGGGGAAGAGAGAGGAACGGCGAGGGGGACGAGAAGAGACAGAGAAAGAGGCCGCGGGAGGGAGAGCTCGCCGCGGTGGTGAGGAGCAGACGGCGGTCGGTGGCACACGGAGGTGTCCGCGGCGACGTAGGGAGGTGAGCTCGACGTGGGCAGTGCGTCGGGGTGGTGTCCGGGTGAGCTTCGCGGCGAGTGAAGGAGGCTCACGATGAGCTTTCGCGGCGGACGGGTGGACATGGAACTCGACGGCGGCGGCGGTGAGCGTGCTGGCGGGGAGAGGCGGCCGGCTTGCGTGGCGTTGGCGGTGCTGGGTGGCAGAGAGAGGCAGTGGTGTGGGAGGCTTGCGAAGGTGGTGCAGGCGGGCTCGACGGGGAGAGCGGCAGTGGTGTGGGCTCGTGGGGGCGCATGCAAAGGAGGGTGCTTGCGGACGCGGCTCGCGGCGAAAGTGTGGAGGACGGTGGAGGCGACGAGGACCGGAGGTGGTGGTTGGTGGGGTGGTGTTGTCGAGTGGGAGATGGCCGTGAGAGAGGGTTGGCAGGCTGCGGGTGGTCGGAGGCGGCGTCCGCGGCGGGCAGACGACGACGACGACGAGGTTGAGGTGGAGGTGGCGGCTATGGTAGTGGGAAGGCGGGGGGAGTGTCATGGAGCCGGGGTGAGGGGGGGGGGCAGTGTTGCCGGAGGCTAGAGAGAAGGAGCTTGGAGGGTGGTGTGGACGGCAGCGGGAGCGGCTGTGATTACGGGGTGGTGCCTGGGTGCAGGTGGTCTCACGGAGGTGGCAGGAGGGGGTTTGCGGCGTCGAGGGGCGGTATGAAGAAGGTGCAGAAGGCGGGTGTGGTGGAGATGTGGGGGCGAGAACCTGAGATGGTGAGGGGGTCTATGAAGTGTATAGCAGAGATGGTGGATGGTCGGGAGAGAGATGGGTGAGGGGAGTTCAACCGGGAGAGAGTATGAGGGAGGGAGTGTGTGTGTGTGCCGTAGGAGAGGGGGATATGTGCAGTAAGGTGAGAGGGAAAGAAAGAGACGGGAGGTAAGGGAGAGTGTGTGCGCGTGTGTGTGTGTAAGGGAGAGGGTGAGAGAGCAGGGAGGAGGGGATTACGTGAGAGATAGGGAAGAAAATAGAGAGAGAGAAAGGGACGTGAGGATTAATAGGTATATATATATGAATTATTTTTATTTATTATTATTTTGTTTTTGTAGTTATTATGCCTTTTTACTTTTTAAGAAATATATAGTTATCAATTATATATATATAGTAATCACGTATATATATATTTACAAAAATAAATTTATCATTAAAAAAATTAATTACATTTTTTTTATGTAAACATAATTATACACATTTTTTTTGATTTCATGTTCTCTTTTGTTTATTGATATATATATATATATATTAATTTTCTCTCTCTCACTAAATAAATACAATTTAACCAAAATTACGGAAATCACTCGAATAAAAGAAAATGTAAGCCACTTCAGGACATTACGGTACAATATGAGATTTACTCATCGTAACGTCAGAAATGGCGTGTCTACACCGCCGTCCAATGCGGTGGATCTGGCGGCAATAGTTAAAATTTTTTTTTGTTGGGCATATATACTCCGGTTAAAGTGAATTTAGGTGAAAATCTATATCACAATTGTACTTGTATGTACATCCTCCCTATATGAATGAAATATTAAGTATGTCCTTATTTTGTTAAAAGACTGTTAAAATCTCTTTAAGCCCAATTTGATAATAGATTAGGATAAGGGGGGATGGCTTATCCTGGGTGACGTGAACACCCCTCATCCTAATCCACCACCGGTAAATCGACCTCGGTTAAGAAAAATAGACCAAATTTACTTTAACAGGGGCATACATGCAACCCCACCAAAAAAGAAAAAAAATGCGAGGATGGGCGGTACGGAAGGCTGTTTAACCGTGGATTCCATTCCCGGACATATTGACCTCACCTACAACGAGCACTAGTTGTGGGTTTCATACCTGCAATCCCCTTTAAATGGCATTATCCATTCCCGAGTTATTTCACTTTCTTAATCATGTGTGAGGCCAATCGATTGTCTAAAGGGAATGGAAAACACATTAGGGAATTAAATCCTACTCATTTATATGCATTAATTCGTACTTAGAATCTGATGTGGGTTAAAGGATCTGGAAATATGAGTTTAGGTAGCATTCGCTCCATTTTGGGGTAATTAGGTAAGGAAATCAAAATAAAGGAAGAAGGGGAAGGGGTGGGCGACTGCCGTCGGCTGGATAGGTAGGGGAAGGAAACAAAGGGTTGGGGCCCCTTCACCCCAACTCCCTCGCGGAGACAACAATAAGCTCTGTCAGCTTAAACAAAGGGGTTTTCCCATTCTCATGTCATTTTTCTAACATCTGGTCCCAAAGTGGGGGTAGTACATGTCTTATAAAGAGGAAGAAGACTCAAGGCTCAAGGAGCCACCTTAGGGACCCTCAGAACTTGCAAAATGCCTTGAAAACACAAGCGATTTTATGGATTCTCTAGGAAGATCCATGCAGATACAAAAAACATAAAAAAAAATTGAGCACCCGTGGGGAATACAAACTACCCTAGTGATGACACAAGCACTAACATGGGAAAATAAAATACTAATGAAATATTACAAACACCCAATAATGGAGATCTTCTCTCAACCAGGCGCGACGGGGACTGGGTCTTCACGGCGCCAATTCACTTAGCGTCCAATCGAACTTCCCGGCCGGACCAATGTCCTCACCAGTCCGCATTCTCCTTTTTTTGGAATAAGCACCAGAAATGTGGAATTAAAACACCTCACAACCGCAGGGTTATTATGAAATTCTTGGACAGCTGCCATAACATCATCCTTCACAATATGCCAGAAATGTTGATAGAAGCCCATAGAAAAACCATCGGGTCCTGGGGACATATTTCTGAATGTAGACAAAAGGGGTATCAACGGTCATCATCAGGGAAAAGAATTAACTGCTCAAAATGAGCAGCTTGCTTCCAGAGATGATAGTGAGTTGCTTGTCTTCCAGCTTGCTTCCAGATGTTGAGGAAATAGAGAGCATAAGCACCATCTATGTAAGAAGGATGGACACTGGAAGCAGCAGTTTTGAGAACTTCAGCTGGAGCTGTTGGACCTGTTAAACTGTAGACCACATCTTGTCACTTCTCATTGACTGGCAACTTGACGAGAATCACATGTGCTTTCAGTCTAATGCAAACTATGTCCAAATTTTCAAGATAAGCTAACATAAATAAACTTTCAAGGTGAGCTATGGATAATTGAAAGAGGCTTTTGGGTCCTTAGGGGGTCAAAATAAGAGAGAGGTAGAGACTGCATAACTGAAACAGGGCAGTTTTTACTCTCATCAACACTACAAAGGAACCATTGCATGTGGTTTTGGTCCCCACAAAATACAACTAGATTTTCCAGCTAATCTAGGGAGAGTTGAAACATCAAATTAGTTCCTTGTTGTGGGGAGGGGGGTGAGAGATGGAACATTGTAAACTGAACCCTTTTTTAACTCTTGACACAATGCCATTGAAAAATATTTGTAATTTGCAAATTATGGCATTGGAATATGAAGCAATATATGGAGACTAATTAAACTAAAGATGAACAAGGAACAGCCAGAAAAACAACTTTATCAGAATTCAGAGACAGGTTGAAGGACCAAAGCAAGGTGAATAGACTATTAGAATGTCATTGCCCTTGGAAAGTAAGTTTGACTGAATTGTCCAGCCAAGAAGGAAATGCACATGGGCTTGAGATCTTGTGCATCTCAACAAAATATGTGGTGATGGATGATCCAACCCCACCCCCACAACTGAAAGCAAACACAAGGAGACAAAGCGTTAAGGATATGATAATAAAGATGCACTTCACAGACAAAATCTTAATGTAACAAACAACAGACGACCTCCTTCTGATAGGGTGGGTGCTCCCATCAGTCCGAAGCTGCCTTTGTACCAACAGCATGATACATTTCAACGATTTTGGGGAACTTGTCACTGTGTGGGGCAATGTACTTCTCCACAAATGCCCTCTCAGGAATGCGTACGGCTGCATAAAAGTCGTATCTCCCTTCCGGCGGACCTGCCGCCCTCAAAAACTGCAGAACATAATGCCTGGGTATCAACCGCTTCTCCAGGTTGTATGCCAGGAGCGCCGGGCGGCCAGCAATGTACGAAGGGTCGCACCCAGCTTCCTTCAGTAGGAAATCCATGGCGGAGCGGATCTTCTTCTCCGACATAGTCAGAATGTTTGGAAAGCTTCGGAATGCATGGGTGGCATCCGCCTGGGACCATCCAGTGCTCCTTAGGAGCTCGAACTTGGCGTCCATTGTAGCTGTGGTGTAGTAGAGGACGACCCTGAGCGCCTGAGCAAACAGTGTCGAACCAGGGGTAAATCCCATACTCTTCACCTGTTCACAGGCGACCTTGATCTTGTCCACGTTAAAGCTGATCAACCGGGGGTTCTTCAGGATAAGCGTCCCCACCTTGTCTTCGGGAACACCCATGTTGCGCAGAAGAGAGAGCTTCGGAACAACCCCCTCGTTGAGTCTGAAGTCCAGGATCTTCCCATACTTGCTTGCAGCTTTTAAGAGATTCTGATTGTTACCGAGCTGGTCCCTCCAGAACTCAATGCGCGGCAGCGCATTGCGGAGGATGAGAACACGCGGGCACGACGTGATCAGTTGCGCGAGATCCGACCCGGAGTAACCGGCTTCCCGCAGCACCCTGATCTTGGGTTCCAGCAGCGTGGCCGGGTCGGCCACGAGCACCGTAGGTTGGCTCAGCACGACGCGCCTGATCTGGGCGATGGACAGGCCCTCCCGCTTCAGGAGGCAGAGGACGGCGTCGGGCTTCTCCGGGGATTTGAGGCGAGCAAGGCTTCTGCTGCAGGCCTTCGCGGCTTCGTCGCAGGAGAGCCCACACGAACTGACAAGGTAGTCGACCACGAAACGGGACGCCGGTGGCTGAGGCGACGGCCTCCCTCGAATAGCCGCGGCGGATAGGAGGCGGAGGAGGGGACTGGTGGGGAGGAGAGAGCGGAAGGAGGAGGGCAGCAGCTGCTGCCTGCGCTTGACGAGCCACATCCGTCGGTCCGCGCAATCTGGCCCGCACACCAACTGCTCGACCGAGAGCTTTCCACAGGGGCACACCAGGCGTCGCCGGCAGGCGCTGGAATCAAAGATGGGTACTCTGCGCATATATGGGAACGCAAGAAGTGGAGAGGGTGGTGAAGATCGTTAGTGGTAGAGTCGGCAACGGCGGCGAGTTTGCTGGGGGATTGGATTGTTCTTCTGATCGTGGAGCCACGTAGTGACGGTGGTGGCGGGCGGGTTTCCGCCAAATAGTAGCAGCCTAGCAGAGGGATTCGTGACTGACTGACGAAGGAGGGGAAGAACTGAATAGGTAGGGCGGCAGGAGGAGAGCAGGTGGAGATGAGGAGGGGGGCCGCGGCAGGCACCCGGCGGGCCATCGGCAGCCCCCCCTCGGCCGCACACCAGCGCCGCCACCCAAACGAAACGGGGATCCATCCAACGGACGGTCGCCTCCACCTACAGTAATGGCATGATAGGGCTGCGAATGAGATTAGAAAATCCGAAAAGTTCTCATCTTTGAATCCGATTATTTTTATAATTTTTGGATGTATAAAATGCCACCGTTAAACTATCAGATATTTTATTATGGAAATCGGATATTACACTCTCCATATCTTATTTTTGATCTATGATTTTGATCAAATTTTTTAAAAATATATTTGAAAGTACGAAGCATGCGACCCACTCAAAAAGAATGAAGAAGATGAGAGATATGCTGTGCCCCCCCCCTCTCTCTCTCTCTCTCTCTCTCTCTCTCTCTCTCAGGCACTCTCACTCCCTTGTTGTCCCTGGTATATTCTTATTATAAAAATATTAAAAACATATTTTTTCTCATAAAATTAATTATTTTAGATCATGATAAAATAAATATATTATAATATTTCAATTTCTACATTATCTCATGTGACCACGTAACCCTAAATTTACATGTTTAACTTAACTCAGATCTCACAATTATTTACCCTAGAAAAATCGGTTAAACTTATATATATATATATATATATATATATATATATATATATATATGAGAAAACTAGACGCTGTTGCATCTAAGGTCTCAATGTTTAGATGGCATATCATCTAATCGTCTAAGGCAGAAGTTGGACGATAGATTGTCCACGAGCTTAACTTAATTAGACGATAAGAAGCCTGTCGTCTAAAGAATAAATGTTAAACGATACATCTTCTACTATGGGAAGATAGATGATACATCGTTCACTTTCTAAAAGATTTTGTCTAAGTGACATCGTCTAAGAATAAACATAGATAAAGCACCATCTACCTTCTAAGTTAGAAGATGTTCCATCTACTCTAAAATGTCAACCCGTTTTGACTAAGTTCCTCCGTGTAAAAGTAAACGTTAGACGATACATCATCTAAGTCTCAAACATAAATGAAACATCATCTAAAGTCTCCATTAGATGATACATTGTCTAAGCTGAATAGTTAGACAATGCAGTAGCTAAGTATCAAAACCTATCGTCTAACTCCTTAGAGGCACTACAAGTTGGACTATACATCATCTAAGTGCCATGTAGACGGAAGATTGTCTAAGCTGCAAATGAGTAGACGATAGAACATCTAAATAAAGAACTTGGACAATATATCATGTAAGATCACTAAACGACAAATCTATTGTCTAACTTCATAACCTTTTGTCTAAAACTCATATAGATGATACATCACCCAAGTTTGCATAAATACTACTGTCACATCGTCTAATAAATCAATAGAAAATGCAACTTCCATCTACCGGACTTTAGTCAAATAAACTACTTTTGACTGCGTTCCATCTAAGTGTTATAAAATGACAAACTAAGAAATACCAATGAAAACACTTAGATGATATAATATATACGATACTCCTATCATCTAAATTGCTTGAAATACTCTAATATCGGGACGATGCACATCTAGACAAAAGTTCTAGCTGATTAAACATTCATGTATGTCTTGCATTAAATGCAAACTATTCATTGTATACTTTTATCTCTAGACATAACATATATTATGCGTGCTCAAAAAATAATACCACCTTTTAAGAGTAGGATGTATTTTATTTGCACACCCAGATTTATTTTATTCATGTATTCAAATGTTAAGGCTCATATTTTCAAATTTCACTATTTTATATCATGACATTCTAACAACTATATATGGAAGAAATATTTTCCGTATATATACAAGATGTATAGACTGTGACGATAGAGACGTATAGCTCCCAAAGGAAAAGATATGCAAACATGATATCCGTAGTAGGCACTTGACTCACCTACCGTCTGGACAAAGACCAACATATGTAAGGAATGTTGAGTTTTGAGAAGGAGTCAGGGCCACTGAACATTGCGATGGGATCATACTGTTGAAGACTACTTAAGCCTAATGGATAGAAGCTCCAGTAGTCTATAAATATCCTGAAGAATGAAACACTTTTTGCATGTCAAGCGTTCAACAAGCATTTAAGCGCAATCCCCAAGCCACGAGCTTCCTACACATTCACACCTATTATGGACTTCACCGCATTCACTCCGATCCTAAAGTCTCTCACTCTAGAAAGTATTCAAGAAGAGGAAGAATCTACACTTCAATGACATTTTTTATTCCCTCCTATTCCCATATATAATAAGCTGCATGCATACATGCGGATGATCAGTTAGTTCCTCGAGATGGTATGTTAATTAAATCTTACGTTCATTCTTGGCGCCGTACATCTATAATTAAGATCGGCGCCCCTTGGTCAAGTAATTAATTTCTTATGGTTTTTATTTTTTTGTTTCTTAATTTTTTGTTAATATAATTAATATCTCATCGTTGATAGACCTTGGAAATTAATTAAGGGGTCGATCTTGATGGGTCTTAGAAACAAGCGAAAACCACGTAAATTAATTTAATTATGTCACCCCTAATTAACTTCATTTAAGATTTTTATAAAAAATATATGCAATTAATTAATTGATTAATAGACCATGCAGTGCATGTAAGCTTGAAAACGTAATATATACACTAGGCATATCGGAAAACCGCAGAAGATGAGTAACAAGTTTCTGTATGGTCACATGAACGAAGAAACTTAATTATGCCCCCGGAATTGGAAGCCATATTGACGCAGCGTCGACGTGGAAATGGATCGACGGCAACTCCTGAGGGCACAGACGGGAACTGATAGGGGGACGCGAACGGGACGGGATAACTCGCTACCTCACGCAGCTCGACCTCACGCCGGACGGTCTCACACCAGGCGACACTCAAATCTCACAAGAGAGAAAGGAGGGAAGGAAACACACAAGAGAGAAATGCCTCTCACGTAATGCAAACTTCATTCTATTCATCATATTATAACATACACCCTTAGCCTTCCTTATATAGGAGGAGACTATAACACTTACACCTTTTAAACTTTCCTAATTGCACATATGTCTTAGCCTAATAAAACAAAGCCCACCAACCAATATTTGACTTGGACCCTAATAAAATACAATTCTTTGACTTGGTAAAAATAAAATAAGATAAGGTGGTTTAATAATACAAATACCACCGTACACACAGATACACAAATACATATAAATACGTATTCAGGATGCCGGGTCTTCAATCGAGTCTCCGAGCCATAAGCTCGGTGCAGTGGCGGTGCGACGTCGGCTCTGAGCATTGGGCCCAGTAGTGGGCCCGGTGTCCCCACCAACCCTCCCGGGGCGGTTGGAACTCGACTCCGTCGAGTAAGGAGGGACACTGCTGTGGTAGTGCTCCAGCAGATCTGGATCGAGGCGCTGGAGATCTTCCCGGCTGATCCAGGAATCATCAGAAGGTGGATGGTCTCGCCAGCGGACAAGGTAGCGCTGGTACACCCTGCTCCGTGTAGTGGTCACCTGCTCATCCAGTATCCTCTCAATGTGCTCGCGCGGTACTCTCGAGGCTGTGGGACGCACAGGGGTGGGCTCACTCTCAATGGGAGGAGAAGGCTCGAAAGGGTCACTATGAATCGCTGTGGGTTCCTTGTAGGCCACTAGGTCTGCCACATTAAAAGTCGAGCTAATCCCATATTCGGGAGGTAAGTCCACAACATAAGCATTGGAGCCAACCTTCCGCAGAATTGGGAAGGGTCCATCACTACGGGCTTGCAACTTTTTAACGGCTCCCGAGGGGAGTCGTTCGGGTCGAACCCGTACCATAACCATGTCACCTTCTTAGAATTCATGGTGACGCCTATGCGAATCAGCCAAGCGTTTGTAAGTTTCATTACTGAGGTTTATTTACTTGCTAATTGACTCATGCAGACTTGTGACATGCTGTGCAAATTCCTCAGCTGACTTGGATGTTCTAGACTCGAGGGGAAGGGGAATGAGATCCACATGTTTCCTAGGTTTGTAGCCATGCACGACCTCAAATGGACTCAGACCTATGGACCTATTGATGGAGCTGTTGTATGCAAATTTGGCTCTGGGCAAAAGAAGATCCCAAGTGCCGGAATGTTCCCCTACAAGACATCTCAATAGATTTCCTAAACTCCTATTGACGACCTCGGTTTGCCCATCAGTTTGGGGGTGATAGGCAGTGAAAAATTTCAGTTTGGTGCCAACTAGGTGCCAAAGTGTCTTCCAAAAATAGCTAGTGAACCGGACATCTCGGTCAGACACGATGGTTTGGGGGAGACCATGCAGACGCACGACTTCATCAAAGAATAAATGGGCTACTATAGATGCATCAGATGTTTTGGAACATGCAATGAAGTGGGCCATCTTAGAGAACCTATCAACGACAATAAAGATGGAATCATGCTTGTGAGCAGTGCGAGGTAAACCAAGGATAAAATCCATACTCACATCAACCCATGGTCGATTAGGAACAGGGAGAGGAGTGTAGAGACCAGTGTTCTGTTTGACCTGTTTGGCAATCGTGCATGTCCTACATTGGGCTACAATCTTGGCCACATCTCTCTTCAGGCCAGGTCAATAGAAGTGCTCCTCCACAGAATGGATGGTCTTGTTACGGCCAAAGTGACCAGCAAGACCTCCATCATGCATTTCCCAAATCAGGAAGTCCCGAACAGAAGTCCTCGGGACACAGAGTTGCTGCCCTCGAAATAAAAAACCATCCTGGAGTAGATAGTCAGAAAAGGCTATTGAGGGTCCAATAGTCAGAGCAGAGTAGGCAGGGCCAAAATCAGGACACTCTCCATAGAGTTCCTTCATGCGGTCAAATCCCGTGACCTCTACCCAAACAATGGAAAGAAAGGAGACCCTTCGACTCAAGGCGCTGGCCACCTTATTATCCTTTCCAGCCTTATGCTTTAGGACAAATGTGAAAGACTGGAGGAATTCTACCCACCGACCATGCCTAGGGTTTAAGCCCTTCTGAGAGCTAAGGAATTTTAGAGCCTCGTGGTCCGAATATAAGACAAACTCTTGAGGTAAGAGATAGTGTCTCCAGTGTTTGAGGCCTTGGACCACGATATAAAACTCCTTATCATAGGTGGAGTAACGAAGCTTTGCATCAGAAAGCTTCTCACTGAAATAAGCCACAGGGTGGCTCTCCTGACTAAGCACTCCACCTATTCCTACGCCAGATGCATCACAGGAAACCTCAAAGACTTTGGAAAAGTCTGGTAGGCGGAGGATAGGGGCTTTGGTCATAAGCTCCTTTATGGCAAGAAAAGCCTGGGAGGCGGCTTTGGTCCACTCAAAATTCCCTTTACAGATGTAATCCGTAATGGGTGCCATAATGGTGCTAAATCCCTGGATGAAGCATCTGTAGAAGGTGGCTAGTCCGTGGAAACTACGAACGTCATGGACATTCTGGGGCTCCGGCCAGTCTACTATAGCTCGAACCTTGGATGGGTCCACAGACACTCCTTGACTAGAAACCACAAATCCGAGGAAAGCGACCCGGTCTGTCATGAATTCACATTTCTTGAGATTGGCGTACAGGGTTTCTTTCCTCAAAGTCTCGCAAACTTCGCTCAAATGGTGGATATGGTCTTGAGGGTTGTGGCTATAGATGAGAATATCGTCAAAGTAGACGACAACAAAGCGACCGATGAGAGAGCGGAGGACTTCCGTCATAAGCCGCATGAATGCGCTGGGGGCATTGGATAGCCCAAATGGCATGACAAGCCACTCATACAGACCTTCTTTGGTTTTGAAGGCTGTCTTCCACTCGTCCCCTGGTCGGATTCGGACTTGGTGGTAGCCACTTTTCAAGTCAATCTTGGAAAAGATGGCGGCTCCACTCATCATGTCAAGCATGTCATCAAGACGGGGAATGGGAAACCTATACTTGATAGTGATCTTATTGATGGCGCGACTATCAACACACATCCGCCAGGTGCCATCCTTTTTGGGTGTGAGCAAGGCAGGGACAATACATGGGCTCTTGCTCACCCTGAGAAAACCTTTTTGGATAAGGTCCTCGACAATCCTTTGGAGCTCAGCATGCTCCTTTGGGTTCAATCGGTAATGGGGAAGGTTGGGTAGGGTGGACCCAAGGACAAGATCAATAGCATGTTGAATGTCACGCATGAGAGGGAGTCTAGAGGGCAAATCCTATGGGAAAATGTCTGGGAAGTCCTGCAGAATTGCCTGGACCTCGGGTGGGACTGAGACTCGGGACTCCTCGGGGGTGATGGTGATAATAACAGCCCAGACAGGGGCACCTTCGACAACCTCCCTATTCAGCTCACGGACACCTATGAAGTTAAGACACCTAATCGGGTCATGGTCAACCTTAGGGGCCTTAGGGATGGATATGACAGGTGTAGAAGAGGAGGGCATGAGAAGCTTCCCTTTAGTGGGGGTTGGGGCATTCTCCTGAATTTTGGGGGATGCATCGGGTGTGGAGGTAGGACTCCTTCCCGTGGCCACCTTTGGGGGTGTCGGGCACAACTGAATCCTCTTTCCATTGTGGGAGAAGGAACACTGATTGGACCGACCGAATGTAGTAAGGCACACATCGTAGATCCATGGCCGTCCTAGGATGACGCTCCCGACTTTCATAGGCACTACATCGCATAGGATTTGTCCTTGGTAGGACTGGAACTGGATGGGAATGACACATGTAGTGGTGACTGGGATAAACGTGTCGTCAACCCAAGCCACGTTGTATGGCCTCGGATGAGGATGGGTAGGTAGACCTAGACGGGATACAAAGTCTGAAGAGACTGCATTGATACAGTGTGGACGCACTAAAATTCGCTTATTCAAGTGGTTCCGTCTATTAAGTGCGTGGGCGTGCCAGTCACCGAAGTGACAATTTGTTCGGGCTCCGAAGAGCCCATGGTGCGCTCGATCTGACTCGGTCAGACGATTGTGTGGTTCGTGTCGAGACTAAAACCCGTCGCGCCATAAAGGTCACGACGTCATTTACATCCCCCATACGAGGGAACACTCTTGATTAATCGTCGGGAATCAGGGCCTCATGGCCGGGAACTTAATTGCATAGAAATTTATTAAGAAATGTTGAAGTCCTTGTATGAGGGCGTGAAGAAAGCGTTAGAGATCATGTCGGTCGTGTGCTGACCATTTAATATTCGGACGAATGTCCGGCTCGAGAAAATTGCAATTGTCGCGGGAAAATCGGAATATATGTATGCTGGAGTACGGTAGATTTATTGTTCGGAAGAATGGAAAACGTTCGGCTAAACCTCGGTTAGAGCGGTCAGAAATCAGTAAGTCTGTTGACTCGGTGCAAGGACAAGCTGCAACCATGCTGCGGTGGGCCCCCCCGCTGTCGAAGTTTGGCTCGCATGAGCCTCGTTAATATTTCCGGTGCCAAGGGGCAACGGGGAAATGTCTCTTGAATCAGTTGGAAAGCACTGTGTCTAGGAAGCGAACGTTCGAAACGCATCGGTCATTTGGGAGACCGTTTAATATTCGGATGGGTGTCCGGCTTGAAAATATCGTAATCGTCGCGGGAGGACCTGGGACATATGTATGCCGGGATACGGTAAATATATATATTATTCCGAGACACTGGAAACATTCGGTTAAATCTCGGCTAGTGTAGCAAGAAGCTAGTGGATTTATTGGCCTGGTGCGAGATCGAGTCAGGACCATACCGGGGGCACCTCCCGTGGTCCGAACGAGGCTTGCGCATGCATCATTAATATTTCCGGTGCCGGAGGGCAACGGGGAAGAGTCCCGGGACTAGACTCCAAAACTGAAAACGTGTTCAAAAGGAGCGGGTTGCAGGCCGAGGATATGAATCAGACGATGACCATAATCGGGATGGACCCGAGGTCTAAGCGTGGCCCACGGAGGCCTTGTTAATATTCCCATGCAAAGGGTCCAGGGATGATGAGGGCCACCTCGTTCTATTCAGATTTGTCGTTCATTCGTGGACCACTTTATGTTCGGACAAAGGTCCGTATTGAAAGTACGACGTAAATGAAAATAAATCCGTACAAATATATGCCGAGTTTACGGCAATTTCAATGAAAGAGCAGAAACGAATCCCAATGGGAGCGAGTCTGGTTTGACGAACTATCGGCCCAGAGCCATGTCGGATTATGGCCATATTGGGATGGCTCCCAAGGTCCGAACCCGACTTGGAGGGGCAGCGTTAATGTTCCCTTCATACCGGGTCTTGAGGAGAACGAGGCTGCGAAGCGGATCTCATCGTTTTATTATTATTTGAGTTCTAATTATTTTTTGTTATTTTCATATATTTTTGGTGAGTTTGTTATTATCATCATTTATTTATTTTTATTATTATTTGTTTATTTATTTACTTTTTTTGAGTTCATTATTATCACTGCTTATTTCTTTATTATCATTATTTATTTATTTTAATTTTTGAATTTATTATTATTATTATTATTATTTATCCCCTTTTTATTATTTATCCCCTTTTTATTGTTTATTCCTTTTTTGTGAGTTTGTTATTATTATTATTATTTTTTGTTGCATTTAGGGCACGCGTGGGAGGATGGGCCAAAAGGGGCTGAAGGCTAGAGAGTGTACCGCTGGGTTAGTTGGTGTGCCGCTGGAGGAGGGCAGGAGTGCATCGGATAGGGGAGTTGATAGTGTACTGCTAGGGGAAGGTAGGAATGCACCGGGCAGAAGGGCTGGAGAGTGTACCGGGTGGGGGTGTAAGCAGGTGGGTGTACTGCTGGAGGGGGGGTACGAGCAGGACCTAGGCTTAAGGTCGGTGCATGTTCAGAACAAAAGCTGGGCAAGGTCAGTGCAATGCTCCGATGAGGTTGGTGCAGGTTCAGAACAAAGGCTGGGTAAGGTCAGTGCAATGCTTGGGCTGAAGTCAGTGCATGCACAGGGACAAGGTCGGTGCAGATTTCGTGCGGGCGAGGGGCGGTCGGTGCAGACGAGGTCGGTGCAATGCGCACCTAAGCAGACTCAAGGTCGGTGCAGCCTGCGGATTGAGGTCGGTGCAGCCTTGAACTGCGAAGGAGGGGAGGGCAAGGTCGGTGCAGCTGCAGCCGAGGTCCGTGCAGGGTTCAGGCAAAAGTCTGTGCAAGCTGGGGAGAGGTCCGTGCAGGGTGTGTTTATGCACAGGGCCAGACCAGTGCAATGGCTGTGAAGGGCTGAGGAGGTCGGCACAATTCATGTTGATGTAAGGGGAAGGGGTCCGTGCAAGCTGGCCAGGGTCTGTGCATATGCTGGCCAGGGCCTGTGCAATGGGAAGGTCGGTGTAAATCTGGTTGGCTAGGGGGATGGAGTCGATGCAGTGTTTGTTCATGCAAGAGATGAAGTCGGTGCAGGTTCTGGACAGGAAAGGGAGAGGCCAATGCCTTGCTAGGCTATGTCGGTGCAGTGCCGGTTTGCCTCGGTGCAATGCGTGTTGGGCAAAGGGGAAAGTCCGTGCATTGCTAGGCTGTATCGGTGCAGCTTCTGGCTGGGGCTAAAGGCAAGTCGGTGCAAGGTTGAGCCGGGGTCTGGCTGGGTAGTGTGCCGTTGGGACTGGGAGTCGGTGCAGCTGCAGCTGAGGTCGGTGCAACTGGGGCCGGGTCGATAGAGGTCGGTGCACAAGGGCACCGAGGGTGAAGAGAGAGAGGGAGACAGTGGGAGCGCGAGAGAGAAAGAGAGGGTGAGCGACTGAGAGAGAGAAGGAGAGGCGGTGAGGGAGAGAGAGAGACAGCGAGGGAGAGAGAGAGAGACAATGAGGGAGAGGCTGAGAGACGGTGAGAGGGAGAGGGAGATAGTGGGAGCGCGAGAGAGAAAGAGACGGTGAGGGAGAGAGAGAGAGACGGTGAGGGAACGCGAGAGAGAAAGAGACGGTGAGGGAGAGAGAGAGATGGTGAGGGAGAAGCTGAGAGACGGTGAGAGAGAGAGGGAGACATTGGGAGCGCGAGAGAGAAAGAGACGGTGAGGGAGAGGGGGTGAGACGCTGGGAATGCGAGAGAGAAAGAGACGGTGAGGGAGGGAGAGAGAGAGACAATGAGGGGCCGAGAGAGGGAGAGATGATGAGAGAGAGAGACGGCGAGGGAGAAAGAGAGACGGCGAGGGAGAAAGAGAGACGGCGAGGGAGAGAGACGGTGAGGGAAATTTAGAGAGAGACGGTGAGAGGGAGAGGGGGTGAGACGTTGGGCAAGGGTGTGCCGGGTAAGAGGAGATGAGGGTGTGTATCGAGTAGTGATGGGAATCGACGCCGAGCATTAACTTTTATTTTTACATTTGAGTCATTTTATTTACTTTTATATCCTTGGGAAAGTATATGTACAATTGTAAGGCTTTGTAAGCCAATGTGTCATTCCCTAGGATTGTGTGGGTTTTTGTGCAAATGTGTAGTAGGTCCAGTTAGGGGGCCCCCTCCCCTTCCCCATTGGTCCACCTCATCCATGTGGGGCTGGTCAACCATCCTAGGTGGCCATCTAGAAGGTTTGAATGCTAATTGACCACATGGGAGACAAAGGGGTTAAAATTTCAAAGGTAGGCCACCTACCTTACCTACCTAGTCAAAGGAGTGCCCCATCCATATGTAATTTATTTATTTTGAGTTTTGACCACATGGGGGATGAAAATGACATATTTCCCACGAAATTATCAGCCCCCCCACCCCTTGCTATTTTATATATAAGCCTATGTATAGTGTCATTAGAGATTAATGAAGAAATTATGTGAAAAATACTTGAAGCAAGAAGGGTGTGCCCTCTCTCCCTCTCTCCCCTGGTGTTCTTCCTTCTCCAACCCCAAATTCTAGAGTGGTTCTATATTAAATCCCCTCCTCTCAACCTCCGGTGATCGTTTGTGCCGCCGCCGCCGCCGTTCGTGCCGCCTTCGAGCCGCCACGGGATCGTCTTCGGCTTTCTGCCCTGCTGGACAGAGGTGCAGTTCGTGAATTACTGAAGCCAACCATGAGCTCAGATCGATTTGAAATTTTGAGGGTTGGTTACTATCTTCTAGCCCCTTCTCCACAAAAACATTTAGGTTCAAAATCCACCGTTTCATATCCTTACCATTTCGTTCAACTCTCAATCTCAGATCTGTTCTGTCACTGTCTACAGTGACAGTAGCCCTAAGTTCTCCACCTTCGACCACTCTTTTGATTTATGTTAGACCTCCCAATTTAACTGGACGTTCTGTCCATCGTCCCCTACCACCAAAAGTTTTCTTAAATTTTTATCATCCTTCTACCTATTTTTAAAAATTCATGTTCTACCGGAGCTATAGTACTTTCAGCCAGATCCCAGATCCGACCTTTGTCCACTGAACAAATCACAGAAAATCATAGACACATCCAAACATGTCCAAACCAATTTGGCCATCTTCCCATCTCAATGTCTAACAACTTTTATGAAGAACACATCTTTGAATTCGGACATCCACATCACGGTCAAAGGCAATCAACAGTCAAGTCCTCTGCAGGCCTGAGTCTTCGGTTACTGTACAACAGAAGATTGAAAATTCCATAAGTCAAGATCCGAGCAGATCAGGGCCAGATCTTTGGGCCTAAGTTGAAGAACTTCAAGGTAGCTTTCCAACGGCGCCAGTCTCGTGTCGATCCGACATCGGGGCTGATCGCAACGCCCATTCTCGCCGGAGCGCGCGCTGCAAAACAGTAGCAACCAGCCCGTGGACAACAAACCCGACGGGTGCCGATCGGAGCCGCCCGACCTCCGGGCGACGTTCCAGCGTGCCGCCAGCCCGGGGATCGCCTCCACCAGTGTCCCCACCACAGTGGTGACACCGGGTCCCACACGGCCCCTCCGGACAGCACGTGGGCCCCACCGTCACTAGTTCGGGTGCTGCCGAAGCTACGCGGAAAGTCGCCCGTCAACCCGTATTCGGTCCTCCCGGGCCCCGTTGTGTCACCCTTTACCTCCCTGCGTGGAGTGGGCGTATTTCCATTACTGTACTATTCATGTATTAACCGTCTCGGGAGCACGAGTTCGGCCGGGCCCGTCGTCCCCACGCCGAGTGCGTGGAGGTATCGTCTTCGCTCCTACACTTGGCATTTCGCTTATTTCATATATGCTTGTTTATGCCACTGCTAGAGAGCATGTTTTAGGACCTAGCTTGCTATAATTTCATATCACCGCTGCTGCGAGAGAGTGAGCGAGACCGTCCCGTGACCCGATCCGGGCACGAAAGTGCGAGCCGACCACCCTAGCTCTTGCCGGTTTCTCAACCGTGCACGTCCGACGCTTCCCTCGTTAAGGGACGATCGCGAGCTTGTCGTGTCCGTGGTCCCGTCCCGCATCAATTTGGTATCAGAGCGAGTTTGAGTCTAGGGTGTCAAAAAGAAAAAAAAAGAGTGTCATTTACATCGAGTCATTAGTCGGTTTAAGTCGAGTCTAGGATCATCATTATTTTAAAACATAAAAAAGAGTGTCTTTTCGCATTGCATCCCTTTACTCGGTATATCAAAAGGTGTTGTCCGAACGTTAGGCCATGCCTATCGGGAAGGCCGCACACTTGTGCGAGTGATCTTCGGATCGGTTATCTCCGCCACGTACCGAGTCTTGGTTTACGTCTAGGGTCCTTAGTGTGCATGCATTCCAAACTTGCATAGTCGGTCTAGTGTCTTGTCACCGTGTGTATGCATGTCCATGTCCACTACCCATGGCCGATCCCCAAGACCATACGTCCGAGTGGTCAACTTTTGTGGCCAAAATGAATGTCCTCATGGACCGAGCCTTTGGTTTTGCCCCTCTCATTTTGAAAGCCGCTCTACCCAACGGGTTCACAACGGAACTCCATTTCACCGATAGGGAGTCGGATAATTGGGTTTCTCTTGACATCGTGGAGTCTCTCTCCAAGACAGGCGAGATTGTCCGCGATGGTGATTTTGCTTGTGTTGAGTTCTATAAGAGGATCGGCTCTGTTCTCTACACCGATGGCGCATGGTGCAGGATCGGCACGCTTGCTGGTTCATGCATCATTTTAGGGCAAAAGTGGTTAGGAGAGAGAAGGGCCAATCTTGACTGGGACAAGAGGACTTGCACCTTATGCCCACCATACCTACCCGGTAAGATCACCCTTAGGGACCCCGTATGTCTAGCCACCCAGCCCCAGCGGCCCACTCCACCTTCAGATTCGCGCTTGGAGCAACCTCATCCCGAGCCACCCGTATTTCTAACGGGTACATTATACATAGCCGAGCCGCTTCTTAGTTGGCTCAAGGATGGCTTGGTCCCACTCCCTTACCCGTCTATGGACCCTACCCTACCTTTGGTGTCCATCAACTCCTACCACACAACTTTTCGGTCTAGTCACCATGTCGATACTTTGGATGACCTTATTATGGGATTAGATTCACAATGAGAGTTGACCCATCTTTTGGCCCGAGGCTTTGACCAACCCGCTAGTCTTACCTTCACCCATCCGGCCTTAGGATCCATTACCTCCGTGTGCACCGTGGGGTGTGTCACCACGGAGATTCTTCTACTCCTCCCGATGTCGGCCAAGTCCGACTTCATTTCCTTTTGCCCGAGGGAGGAAGTTTATTTTCTTCACATGACCATTGTCCCGTTCACTATGACGGATGAAGGTGAGCATTCACACCTTCAAGAATTTCACGATTGGGACCGTGTCATGGAGGAACCCATCTCCCGGGGTCATACCTTCTTTGACCCTTTTGACCCCTCCACTAGTGAAGCTCCCGAGCTATCACATTCCCTCCACCTCTTCCAAGGAGTTCACTATTCCACCCATACCCCTCGGTCTAGTCGGAAAGCCGTCTCTACATCTAGGGATGATGACGAAGGTAGTTTTGGATCTCCTAGCCCTTCTTCACCCAAGTCCCATCGGTCACCAATGCATGAGTGGTACATCTTAGGGTGTCTAGGAGTCCTCCCTTCCATCAACCATCGTGTACATCTAGTATATGCATGGCACATATTCGGGTGTCCTGGTCCGCCGTCACCATGTACGGGTCGGACTAACAGTGTGCTTTTTCTTTGTGTGGTTTGTTTTGAGTGATTTTTTTGCATAGTTTGTGTGTCGTTTGTTTGTCTGCATGCGTCTTGTGCAAGCTCGTTGTCGTTCTCTTATGAGTAAGAGGCGAGTGGACTCACTCGATGAGTATGGGATCGGTTCTACATCTATACCCGGATCAGTCACTTATAGGGACTCAGCGGTGATTCCTAATGAGTCTTCGAGCTGCTTACTTCCCTTTGAGAGTGCCCCACCCGGAGTGTCCACCTCTAGCCTATGGCAGCTTGCGCATGTCGAGTATATATGGAATGAGCAGGTGATGGTCACTTGGAGTGGAGCATACCCGTGCTACTCGGCACGGTGACGGATCCGCCGGAGTACTCGAGCATCCATACCCCTACTCGACGGGGTCGAGTTCCTCCCACCCGGGGAGAGTTGATGGGAATCGACGCCGAGCATTAACTTTTATTTTTACATTTGAGTCCTTTTATTTACTTTTATATCCTTGGGAAAGTATATGTACAATTGTAAGGCTTTGTAAGCCAATGTGTCATTCCCTAGGATTGTGTGGATTTTTGTGCAAATGTGTAGTAGGTCCAGTTAGGGGGCCCCCTCCCCTTCCCCATTGGTCCACCTCATCCATGTGGGGCTGGTCAACCATCCTAGGTGGCCATCTAGAAGGTTTGAATACTAATTGACCACATGGGAGACAAAGGGGTTAAAATTTCAAAGGTAGGCCACCTACCTTACCTACCTAGTCAAAGGAGTGCCCCATCCATATGTAATTTATTTATTTTGAGTTTTGACCACATGGGGGATGAAAATGACATATTTCCCACGAAATTATCAGCCCCCCCACCCCTTGCTATTTTCTATATAAGCCTATGTATAGTGTCATTAGAGATTAATGAAGAAATTATGTGAAAAATACTTGAAGCAAGAAGGGTGTGCCCTCTTTCCCTCTCTCCCCTGGTGTTCTTCCTTCTCCAACCCCAAATTCTAGAGTGGTTCTATCTTAAATCCCCTCCTCTCAACCTCCGGTGATCGTTTGTGCCGCCGCCGCCGCCGTTCGTGCCGCCTTCGAGCCGCCACGGGATCGTCTTTGGCTTTCTGTCCTGCTGGATAGAGGTGCAGTTCGTGAATTACTGAAGCCAACCATGAGCTCAGATCGATTTGAAATTTTTAGGATTGGTTCCTATCTTCTAGCCCCTTCTCCACAAAAACATTTAGGTTCAAAATCCACCGTTTCATATCCTTACCATTTCGTTCAACTCTCAATCTCAAATCTGTTCTGTCACTGTCTACAATGACAGTAGCCCTAAGTTCTCCACCTTCGACCACTCTTTTGATTTATGTTAGACCTCCCAATTAAACTGGGCATTCAGTCCATCCTCCCCTACCACCACAATTTTTCGTAAATTTTTATCATCCTTCTACCTATTTTTAAAAATTCATGTTCTACCAGAGCTACAGTACTTTCAGCCAGATCCCAGATCCGACCTTTGTCCACTGAACAAATCACAGAAAATCATAGACACATCCAAACATGTCCAAACTAATTTTGCCATCTTCCCATCTCAATTTCTAACAACTTTTATGAAGAACACATCTTCGAATTCGGACATCCACATCACGGTCAAAGGCAATCAACAGTCAAGTCCTCTGCAGGCCTGAGTCTTCGGTTACTGTACAACAGAAGATTGAAAATTCCATAAGTCAAGATCCGAGCAGATCCGGGCCAGATCTTTGGGCCTAGGTTGAAGAACTTCAAGGTAGCTTTCCAACGGCGCCAGTCTCGTGTCAATCCGACATCGGGGCTGATCGCAGCGCCCATTCTCGCCGGAGCGCGCGCTGCAAAACAGCAGCAACCAGCCCGTGGACAGCAAACCCGACGGGTGCCGATCGGAGCCGCCCGACCTCCGGGCGACGTTCCAGCGTGCCGCCAGCCCGGGGATCGCCTCCACCAGTGTCCCCACCACAGTGGTGACACCGGGTCCCACACAGCCCCTCCGGACAGCACGTGGGCCCCACCGTCACTAGTTCTGGTGCTGCCGAAGCTACGCGGAAAGCCGCCCGTCAACCCGTATTCGGTCCTCCCGGGCCCCGTTGTGTCGCCCTTTACCTCCCTGCGTAGAGTGGGCATATTTCCATTGCTGTACTATTCATGTATTAACCGTCTCGGGAGCACGAGTTCGGCCGGGCCCATCGTCCCCACGCCGAGTGCGTGGAGGTATCGTCTTCGCTCCTACACTTGGCATTTCGCTTATTTCATATATGCTTGTTTATGCCACTGCTAGAGAGCATGTTTTAGGACCTAGCTTGCTATAATTTCATATCACTGCTGCTGCGAGAGAGTGAGCGAGACCGTCCCGTGACCCGATCCGGACACGAAAGTGCGAGCCGACCACCCTAGCTCTTGCCGGTTTCTCAACCGTGCACGTCCGACGCTTCCCTCGTTAAGGGACGATCGCGAGCTTGTCGTGTCCGTGGTCCCGTCCCGCATGAAGTAGAGCCTGGGGTTTGGGTGTGTCGGTGAAGGATCAGGGGAAGGCGCATGCGGGCAAAGGTCTGTGCGTGGGGAGGTTCAGAGTTTGTGCAGTTGGGGGAGTGAGCTCTATGCAGGTTCTATGCATGCAAGGGAAAAGGTCAGTGCATGGTTCAGACAAGGTCTGTGTAAGGTTTGAGTAGGATCTGGGGCTGCAAAGGGGCAGGTTTAAAGCAGGGTAGACTGTCCCGGACTGGGTGGCTTAAGGGTGCACCGGGTAGAGGCTGGGGAGGTGTACCGGATGAGGGTGCTGGGCAGGGGCTGTGCCGGGCTAGAATGGAGCTCATGTGTTGGCGAAGCCAATGTAGGTATAGTCAAGTCTATGCCCATGATGGTCCGAGGCTTGTGCATATGGGACGGGGGTTTATGCATGCAGGGTGGATGTTGAGATGCACTGCGATGCTTATGCTCATGAGGGAGGCTCTCTTATTCATGAGATGCACGCGGGAAGTTTTCTTTTATTCATGAAATGCATGGAAGGAACTTTATTTGGTTCTCTTTTATTCATGCAGATCAAGTTCGCGGTCATGCTCGGTATTTCGTTATGAAGATGCAGGTGATCAGTTTGTTCGGAATCTCCGTGGTTCTTTCATCACTTCGGTGGAGCCGTTGCATTGGTGTTCATTCTGTTCATTTGTTATTTCTCTTTGCAGTGTTACTTTTCTTTTATTATTATTGCTATTGTGTTAATTCTGACCAAAATTCGGCAGCATCTCCCCTTGACTCGAGCGTAAGGGAGATAAAGGGAACGCGCCCACATGGAGTGGCGGAACCCGACAACTGGAGGTGGGGGCCCGAAGGCGGCATCACCTTTGATGAAACTTCGGAAAACCTCGGAGAAATCAGCGAACGGGAGACACTGGGCTAAAATGGGCTAAGTGTGCCGGAAAGAATGAGCCAAGGGTGTGCCGGCCAAGGAAGGCTGGGAGGTGTGCCGGGCTAGCTGGCTGGAGTGTACCGGACGAAGACGCGAAGGGCGCACCGGGCTCCCATGGGCTGGGGCTGTGCCGGGCAAAAAGGGCAGAAGGAATGCACCGGTCAGGGGGGGGGGTGAAGTCCAAGGGTGCTGGTTTCAAACCAAGGGAGGTTCTTCGCATGGAGGTAAGGGTGTGAAAGGTGGGGCATGAGCCAAGAGGCCAAGGAACCCAGGGGTATGTGGCATTTTGCAAGGAGTTAACCTTGATTTTTGCTCATCGTATTGAGTGAACCCTAAGGCCACTGTCCAAGAGGAGCTTGCTCTCTGCCTGGAGGAGGGGTTGGGCGAGATAGATAGCGAGAGGGATGCTTCCCACGATAGGATGAGCAAGGGAAGAAGAACTGCTAAGCCGACCAGCAATAGGGGGACACGAGGAAAGCATAGGACGGCGACGAATGCAAACACCCGAGGAGGCGCATATGCCATACACATAAAACACCATGCAAAGGGAAAAAACATTTCTTCCATTCTTTTGATAGAGGGGGAGCACAGAGGCTAATACATTGAGAGGGAAAGAACAGACAGGGCGAAAAAGCCAAAATAAACACAGTGGGGAGGGGAACGGAGCACTAGCTCCTCCCCTACCATAGCTCACTCTCTTCTCTCTTCACTCTTCACTCCTTCGCACAGGCGGTGGCGAACGGGGTAGCGCCCTCTCTTTCTCTCTTCTTCTCTTCTCCTTTTCTTCTCTTCACTCCAGCGACGGTGAGTGGTGCACCAGGGAGAGGCCCAACCTCTTCTTCTCTTCTTCTCTTCTGGTCCCTCTGTTGTGTCTGCTTGCCCCCCCCTTTTCACCGTGGAGAAGGGGCCTTTTATACCCCAGCAGCGGGAGCGTTCGGGCCGAGCCGTTGATGGCGGGAACGTCCGATGACGACGGGCATTAAATGGGAGTTGACTCTCCCGTCCTTGGTTGCAGGGGGTAGCTTGCGTGCCTTCCTCTCTGGGTGACACCTCAGCCAGCCCTGAGCTGGCTCTGCTACGCGCCAAGGGTCGTAGGGGATGGGCATCACGTTGCTCTGTCGGATGCGCCGGGTGAGGAACAAGCCATAGCGTGCTACTGGAAGGCCAGGCAGCTGTGCCGCTGGAGGGCTGGCAAGCTGTGCTGCTGGAGGGCTTTGACGGCATGCCGTGAAAGGCAACCCCTGGGCATGCCGTTGGTGTGGCATCCAGGGTGTGTTGCTGGGGGGCTTGCAGAGTGTGACGCTAAGGGCTAGCAGGGGCGTGCCGTTAAAAGGCCACCCCGAGTGTGCCACTGAAAGGCCGTTTGGAAGCGTGCCGCTGGAGGGGCACTTGGAGTGTGCCGCTGGGGGGCGCCGGGGAGTGTGCCGCTGGAGGGGCATGCTAGTGTGTGCCGGCCAGGGCCTCATGGTGGGTGTGCCGCTGGGGGCTCAAGAAGGCGTGCCGTTGGGGCTTCAAGGGGCGTGCCGCTGAGGGCGCCCAGGGGGTGTGCCGCTAGTGGGCCTGCAGGGCGTGCTGCTGAGCAACCCTGAGGGTGTGCCGCTGGAAGGCCACAGAGGGTGTGCTGTTTGGGGGAGCACAAGGGCGTGCTGCTGAGGTAGACTTGAGCCCGTTGCGAGCACGAGTTGCGATCCACTTGGTTTCCTTTGGGGCCCACGGGTCGTGGGCTTTCCGGGGGTTAGTCTCTCTTTACTGTCGTGACTCTGGAGACAGCTTCACGGCAATGTGTGTGTATTCGGAGCGTTTGGGTAACCCATCTTCTCCGGGATTTCTTCACTTGATGCTGTTGTTGTTCTGAAACCGGGCAGGACATATGGGCGTGCAATATTTGGTGTCCACAAATGCCCCCCACCCACGGGTAGCGCAGGCGAAGGATGAGCCGGGCGGTGCCCGCGGGTGTACTGGTCTCTTTTTCTCTTCGTCGGTGCCGACGGAGTGTCGGGAGCTGACATGGTTTATTGGTCTCTTCTTCTCTTCGTCAGTGCCGACAGGGTGTCGGGAGCTGACATGGTTTGTTTGTCTCTTCTTCTCTTCGTCAGTGCCGACGGGGTGTCGGAAGCTGACATGGTTTATTGGTCTCTTCTTCTCTTCGTCAGTGCCGACAGGGTGTCGGGAGCTGACATGGTTTGTTTGTCTCTTCTTCTCTTCGTCAGTGCCGACGGGGTGTCGGAAGCTGACGTGGCTTGTTTGTCTCTTCTTCTCTTCGTCAGTGCCGACGGGGTGTCGGAAGCTGACGTGACATGCTTGTCTCTTCTTCTCCTCATCAGTGTCGACAGGAGACGGAGAATGATGTGGTATGTTGGTCTCTTCTTGTCTTCGTTAGTGCCGACAGGGCGTCGGGAGCTGACATAGCATGTTGGTCTCTTTGTCTCTTCATCAGTGCCGACAGGGTGCCGGGCGCTGACGTGGTATGTTGGTCTTTTCTTCTCTTCATCAGTGCAGACGGGGCGTCGGGAGCTGACATAGCATGTTGGTCTCTTTGTCTCTTCATCAGTGCCGACAGGGTGCCAGGCGCTGACGTGGTATGTTGGTCTCTTTGTCTCTTCATCAGTGCCGACAGAGCGTCGGGAGCTGACATAGCATGTTGGTCTCTTTGTCTCTTCATCAGTGCCGACAGGGTGCTGGGCGCTGACGTGGTATGTTGGTCTCTTCTTCTCTTCATCAGTGCCGACGGGGCACCGGGCGTTGACGTGGTATGTTGGTCTCTTCTTCTCTTCGTTAGTGCCGACAGGGCGTCGGGAGCTGACATGGCATGTTGGTCTCTTTGTCTCTTTATCAGTGCCGACAGGGCGTCGGGAGCCGACATAGCATGTTGGTCTCTTTGTCTCTTCATCAATGCTGACAGGGTCGCATTCAGCCTCATAGGATGCTCACTTTTTCCCTCTTTTCTTTCTTTTCTTCTCTCTTTTCTCTTTTTCTCTTCTTCTTCTCCTCTTCTCTTTCCCCCTTTTTTTCTCCCTTTTTATTATCTTTTTTCTTTTTCTCTTCTCTCTTTTATTCTCTTTTTCTTTTCTCTTCTCTCTTTTCCTTCTTATTCTCTTCTTCCCTTCTTTTTTTCTTACTTTGAACTCCGGGCAACTGCTGGCGTGAATGCCAATAATTGGATAGCTGTCGGCTGGGTGGCCGATGAAGGTAGCTGTCTGCTCAGAGGCCGATAAGTAAATAGCTGTCGACTTAGGGGCCGATAATTGAAAAGCTGTCGGCTCAGGGGCCGATAATTGAAAAGCTGTCGGCTCAGGGGTCGATGATTGAAAAGTTACCGGCTCAGGGGCCGATGATCGAGGAGCTGTCGGCATAGGGGCCGATAATTGAGAAGCTGTCAGTGCAGGGGCCGATAATTGAAAAGCTGTCGGCGCAGGGGCCGATGATTGAAAAGCTGTCGGCTCAGGGGCCAATGATTGAGAAGCTGTCGGCACAAGGGCCGATAATTGAGAAGCTGTCGGCGCAGGGGCCGATAATTGAAAAGCTGTCGGCGCAGGGGCCAATAATTGAAAACAAGCCACGAGGGCGGAGAGAAGGGTTTATTGATTCCAAAGGGATATTCGCCACCCGAAGGGGGGAGAGAAAGGTTTGAGGATTCAATGATCTAGACGGGTGGTTCAGATCAGATGGGCTATTCGTCACCCGAGGGGACGGAAAGAAGAGTTTGTTTATTCGATGATCTGGACGGGAGGTCCAAATCAAAGGAGTATGATCGTCCTCTAGCTGGACAGATGGTCCGATCTAGAGTGAAAATGGTCTTTTCGTTGTGCTCTAATGTGCCGGGAGCACCGGCTGTGAAATACGAACCCGGGAAAGTGGACTGCAAGGGACAGAATCGGTGTTGCGGTAGTAGACCGTGAAGGCTGAAGTCAGGAAAGCGGACTGCGAGAGCCGCAATTGGGAAGCTGGTCTACAAAAGCCGACATTTGGGAAGCAGGCTGTGAAAGCCCAAATCGGGGAAGCGGACTAGAGAAGCCGAAGTTGGGAGATTAGCAGACCGCAGGGGTAGGAAGTAGGCCGTGGGGGCCAGGATTGGGCTCCATGAGCCAAAACTGGGAAGACGGGCTGCGATAGCCGAAATTGAGAAGCAGACTACAACAGGCAAAATTGGGAAGTATGCTACAAGAGCCAGAGGTTGGGAATTAGGCAACGAAGGCCAAAGGGAAGCAGGCTGCAAGAGCCGGAATTAAGGAAAGCAGGCTACGAGAGCCAAAGATCAGGGAAGCAGGCTACATGAGCCAACATCGGGAAGCAGGCCAAGTGGGCTACAAAAGCCAAAATGTTGGGGAAGCGGGCTACAAGCCGAAGTTGAGAAGCAGGCTGCAAAGAGCGAAGTTGGGAAGCAGGCTACAAGAGCCAAAGATTGAGGAAGCATGCTATAAAAGCCAGAGGTCGGGAAAGTAGGCTATGAAAGCCAGAGGTTGGGGAAGCAGGCTATAAAGCCAAAGATTGGGAAGCGGGCCGTGAAGGCCGAAATCAGGAAAGCGGGCTGCGAAAGCCGAAATCGAGAAGGCAGGCTGCGGTAGCCATTTTTTTATGCTATTATTATTAATATTAATTTCTTCATCCAAGCATGCAGGCATCCGTCAGCAGACATAACATAAGTATAAATAAGGCGGCTCCTTCTACAGGGGATGGGATAGGGACATCGCCCGTAATTCGCAGACACGGTGCGGGCCACGAGGCACGATTGAGGGGTGGTGCACTCGTCAAGAGGATATCGCACGTCTTGCATGCATAGCCTAAATTCACGCATTTCACCCGAGGTAATTTTTGTGGCGTGGAGGTGCAAATGTGTAAACCCAGAGCCCTAACCATAGGGATACGCAGGTTTTCCTAGTGACACTCGAGGATTACTCTAGCGCCTACACATAGGTTTCAGGCTCTCGATTTCGGTAGCTTCGCACAGCCCCCATCTGTTTATTTTGGTAGCGGATTTCACTGTTCGGCGCGAGTCTCCTCATGTGTCTCAATGGGGATTCCCGGCTACTAGGATTCATCCTTATTGTAATTCTATTACGGATTCCACCGTTTGGTGCGAGTCTCCTCATGTGTCTCAATGGGGATTCCTGGCTACTAGGCTTCGTCCTTGTTGCAATTCGCTTCACCATTTCGCGCGAGTCTCCTCATATGTCTCAATGGGGATTCCCGGCTACTAGGCTTCGTCCTTGTTGCAATTCGCTTCACCATTTGGCGCGAGTCTCCTCATATGTCTCAATGGGGATTCCGGCTACTCAGATTCACGTTTCTCTCTTTTTTTGCATCATCTTTTTCTCTCTCTCTCTCTCTCTTTTACAGTGGGGGTAGGTAGCTTTTTCCTCACGATTACCTTTCACGCGAGTGCAGGAATTCAAGTCTCCGTAGAGTGCTAAGGAGGAATTCGGGCAATCCCTATAGTTGAAAGCTATTGAACACATTAAGTGCTAAGTGTGGGAGCGTTGCCTCAGGTTTATTTTGTGGGTTGAGCTTAGCGATTCAGCCATGACTCTTCCCCTTGACGTGTGCACCTGCCATAATTGGGTTCCCTTCGAGCGCGTGCCATGACGCCCGTGAATCCGGAATCGGGGCGATATTATTTAGCAAGGAAACATGGTCCTAGAAAATTCCAAGGAGGTGTATTATTCTACATTAAGCAACCATGCAAGCAGGGCAATCATGCATTCTTTTTTTTTGTTTTTTTTTGTGTTTGTTTTGTTGTGTTTGTTTTGTTGTTGTTGTTTTGTTGTTGTTGTTGTTATTTTTTTTTTTGCATAGGAAAATATTGTTGTTACGTATACGTGTAGTGGTAGTAAAGGTATTAGGGAGACAGACCGCAAAAGGGCTGAAAGGATATTAGGGAAGCGGGCTATAGAACCCGAGGGACATCACAGGAGTGAGCCATAAGGGCTAAAAGATGCTGGGGAGCGGGCTGCGGGAGCCAGAATCGGGAAGCGCGGTGGGACAGATGGATTAATCCTGACAGTGGGCCCCGACCGAAATGGCCATGCAGAGGGGTGTTGGGTAGCGGGACGTGAGAGTCGAAGAGAAGGGTCTCTTTTGTTCTCTGGCCAGGGAAGGATCTGGACCAAAATGGAAGGTTTATTCTTTTGTTCTCTGGCTGGGTAAGGATCCGAACGAAAGCGAGAGGTCTATTTTTAACTAGGAAGCTGTCGGCTGGGGTGCCAATGATGAAATAGCTGTCAGCTAGGAGCCGATGATGAGGTAGCTGTCGGCTAGGAGCCCATGATGAGGTAGCTGTCGGCTTGAAGCCCCGATGGCTGAAAGTTGGTCGGTTTAGCGCCCCGTCGGCGGAAGGTCTAGTCGGTTTAACGCCCCGTCGGCGGAAGGTTTAGTCGGTTTAACGCCCCGTCGGCGGAAGGTTTAGTCGGTTTAACGCCCCGTCGGCGGAAGGTCTAGTCGGTTTAATGCCCCGTCGGCGGAAGGTTTAGTCGGTTTAACGCCCCGTCGGCGGAAGGTTTAGTCGGTTTAACGCCCCGTCGGCGGAAGGTTTAGTCGGTTTAACGCCCCGTCGATGGAAGGTTTAGACGGTTTAACGCCCCGTTGGCGGAAGGTTTAGTCGGTTTAACGCCCTGTCGGCGGGAGGTTTAGTCGGTTTAACGCCCCGTCGGCGGAAGGTCTAGTCGGTTTAACGCCCCGTCGGTGGAAGGTTTAGTCGGTTTAACACCCCGTCGGCGGAAGGTTTAGTCGGTTTAACACCCCGTCGGCGGAATATCTGTCGGCTTGAAGCCCCGATGGCTGAATATCTGTCGGATTGAAGCCCCGATGGCTGAATATCTATCGGCTTGAAGCCCCGATGGCTGAATATCTATCGGCTTGAAGCCCCGATGGCTGAATATTTTTCGATTTAACGCCCCGATGGCTGTTCTTTCTCTTCTTCTCTTCTTCTTTTATGGACATACCGGTGCAAAGACCGCATTTGTCTCGTGACTCTCTTTTTGTTTCTTCTCTTCTTCTTTTGTAGAGAGGCAGGTGCAGAGACCGTGTTCGCCTCATGTGCATTCTTTCTTTCCTTCTCTTCTTTTGTGTGATGAGGCGGGCTCGAAGACCACGTCTGCCTCATGTGTCTTCTTTTGGTTCTGCTCTTCTTCTTTTATGTGAAGAGGCGGGTTCAGGACCACGTCTGCCTCATGTGTCTCTTCTTCCTTTTCTTCTCTTCTTTTGCGTGATGAGGCGGGCTCGAAGACCACGTCTGCCTCATGTGTGTCTTTTTCTTTATTCTGCTCTTCTTTTCTCATTAATGCTTCCACGCTGGAGTGTATTTCTCTTAATGTGCCCCCAGGTTGGGGTGTAGCTTCATTTGGTATGCATCCCCCCTGAGGGGGTGTGTTTTGCCTCTTCGCTTCTGTGCCCCCAGGCGGGGTGTATTTTTTTGGCTTCTATGTCCCCAGACCAGGGTGTGTTTTTTTTAATGCCCCCGAGGCGGGGTGTAGCTCTCTTCAAATGCCCCCAAGCCAGGGTATACTCTTCACGGCTTCTATGCCCCCAGGCGGGATATGTTTCTTCTTCATATGCCCCTGGTACGGGGCGTAGCTCTCTTCAAATGCCCCCAAGCCGGGGTATACTCTTCACGGCTTCTATGCCCCCAGGCGGGGTATGTTTCTTCTTCATATGCCCCTGGTACGGGGCGTAGCTCTCTTCAAATGCCCCCAAGCCGGGGTGTATCTTTTGCTTCTTATGCCCCCCTGAGGCCGGGGTGTATCTTTTACTTCTTACGCCCCCCTGAGGCGGGGGTGTATCTCTTTACGGCTTCTGTGCCCCCGAAGCAGGGTATGTTGTTTCTTCAAATGCCGCTTGGGCGGAGTATATCTTTCTTCTTATGCTCCCAGATCGGGATGTATGTCTCTTTGTTTCTGTGCCCCGAGTCGGGGTAGATGCTTCTGCTTCTTATGTGCCAAGGGCGGAGTGTATTTTTGTGCCCCCAGGCTGGGGTAGGTGCTTCTGCTTCTTATGCGCAAGGGCGGAGTGTATTTTTGTGCCCCCAGGCTGGGGTAGGTGCTTCTGCTTCTTATGCGCCAAGGGCGGAGTGTGTCTCTTTCTGTGCCCCTAGGCTGGGGTACATTCTTCATGTTTCTCATACCCTTTTCGCAGGGCGTATTCTCTTGCTTCTCATGTCCCTGGATCGGGGCGTATATTTCTTCTTCTGACGCCCCTAGGTCGGGGTATATTCTTTCTTCATGTGCTCCCAGGTCGGGATGTATGCCTCTTTGCTTCGGTGCCCCCGGGTGGAGGTGTACTCTGTCTCTTTGCTTCTGCGTCCCCCAGGCGGGGTATGTTTCTTCTTCAAATGCCCCTGAGCCGGCGCATATTCTTTATGGCTTCTATGCCCCCTGGCGGGGTATATTTCTTCTTCAAATATCCCTAAGACGGGATGTATTCTTCTCTTTCTTATGCTCCCGAGGCGGGATGTATCTTCTTCAAATACCCCTAAGCCGGGGCGTGTTCTTTATGGCTTCTATGCCCCCTGGCGGGGTATGTTTCTTCTTCAAATACCCCTAGGCCGGGGTGGACTTCTCTTCATATGCCCCTGAGTCGGGGCGTGCTCTTTATAGCTTCTAGGCCCTCGAGGCGAGGTATGCTTCTTCTTCAAATACCCCTAAGACGGGGGTGTGATTCCTGACTTCATATGCCCCCGACGTGGGGTATATCTTTTGTTTCTTATGCTCCCGAGCCGGGATGTAGCCTCTTGGCCTCATATGCTGCCGAGGCGAGGGGTATGTTGCTTCATGTGCCCCGGGGGGAATGCATTTTGCCTCTACTGCCCCGTGGCGGGGCATATCTCTTAGCTTCTTATGCCCCCCGGTGGGGTGTGTTTTCTTCTTGTGCCCCCGGGGTGGGGTATATCTTTCGCTTCTTATGCCCCCCCTTGAGGCGGGGTGAAGTCTTTGCTTCAAATGCCCCTAAATCGGGGTATAGTTTTGTCTCATATGCCCCTGGCGCAGGGGTGTATTTCTCTTCCTGTGCCCCTCAGTCGGGGTGTATCTTTGTTGCTTGTTGTGCCCCCAAAGGGAGGTGCCTTTCTCTTCATGTGCATCGGGCACCGGGTGTATCTTTGCTTTTCTTTTTTTTATATGCCCCCGAGGGGGGAATTCTTCTTCTTCTGCCCCGACACGCTGGGGAATGTTTGCTTCTTGTGCCCCCAAAGTGGGGTGTATGCTTTTTCTTCAGACTCCCCTAAGGCGAGGTGTATTCTTTGTTGCTTCATGTACCCCCGAGTCGGGGTGGATTCTCTTCATGTGCCCCCATGGCGGGGTGTACTCTCTTTATGTGTCCCCAGGAGTGGGGTGTGGTTTGCATCCTGTGCAGCCTAGCAGGGTGTATCGCTGCTTGCAATGTCTCCCGAGGTGAGGTATCCTTCTTCTTCAAATACCCCTAAGCGGGGCGTATTCTTTGTGGCTTCTATGCCCCCATAGCGGGGTGTGTTTCTTCTTCAAATACCCCTAAGATGGGGTGGACTCTTTTCTTCTTATACTCCCAAGGCAGGATGTAGCTTCTTCAAATGCCCCTGAGCCGAGGCGTGTTCTTTACGGCTTCTATGCCCCCAGGCGGGGTATATTTCTTCTTCAAATACCCCTAGGCCGGGGTGTATTCTTGCTGCTTCTCATGCTCCCGAAGCGGGATGTGACTTCTTAAATGCCCTTAAGCCGGGGCGTATTCTTCATGACTTCTATGCCCCCTGGCGGGGTATGTTTCTTCTTCAAATGCCCCTAAGCCAGGGTGTGTTCTTATACTTTTTGCGCCCCTCAGGGCGAGGTGCATTCCTCTCCATATGCCCCTAGCATGGGGTGTGCTTTTGTTTCTTATGCCCCCATGCCGGGGTACGTTCCTTCTTCATATACCCCTAAGCCAGGGTGAGTTTCTCTTTTTGTGTGTCCCCAGGCCGGGGTGAATTCTTTTCTTCTTATGCCCCCATGGCGGGGTATGTCTTTTGCTTCAGGTGCCCCCATATCGGGGTATTTCTCCTTCAAATGCCCCTAAGCTGGGGTGCAGCTCTATTTCTTCTTACGTCCCCAGGTCGGGGCGGATTCTTCTTCAAATGCCCCGAAGCCGGGGTGTAGGTTTTGCTTTGTGTGCCCCTCAGTCGGGGCGGATTCTCTTCATGTGCCCCTGGGAATGGGGTGTATTTCTTTTTTTGCCTCATATGCCCCCGTAGCAGGGTATATATCTTCTTCTCATCCCCCATGGCGGGGTATGTGCATGCTCTCTTCGGGGTGGTGGCCGTGCTTGGCCTCATTGCTATAAAGCATTCCCCACAGTGGGCAACCATTCACCAATCTACAATTGTAGCTCGCTAGGTCTTTTAACAACCACTCGGGGGCCATTTTGTGCCGGATGGAGGCAACAGGAAGGAGGAACGAGCAGGGTCATTGCACCGCGGACTCGGGACCTCCTAGAGTCGGGCGGGATGCCGGGTTTCTTCTTGCTCTTTCAGTCGGCGATGCTGGCCAACTTCTCTTTCTTTCTTCTTTATTTCTCCCTTTTTTTTGTATGATTGACCAGGGTGGAGGTGCAGGAGAGCGCTCACCCCCTCAGGGAGGGGATGAGTGGTTCGCTCCACCGCATCAACCCCACAGTGGTAATCTTTGTTCAGCACGGGTCTCGACGGACGTGGCCGTACAACCCTCTCTTGCCAATTCTTTCTCTTCTTTTTTTGCTTCTTTCTTTTCTCTTTTTTTTCTTCTTTTCTTCTCTTCTTCTTTCTTCTTTTCTTCTCTTTCTTCTTGAGGGAAACGGGGAGGGGGGGGGCTTGATTTCCCCTCCCTTCTCTTCTCTTTCTCTTCCCCCCCTTTTTTTATAACATCCCCCATGATTCCTGGAAGCTGCATATGCTTCGAAGCAGCGTCCTTGAGGCCGTGAAGGCAGCTGCATAGAGTCTAGATTTTCTCCCCATAAGGCTGGCGAAGACAGCACCTGCAATTCATCAAAGCAGGCAAACATCATTTATTCGGGGGCCATGTGGCCCTGAATCCCGGCGAAGAGATGAAGGGTAGTTTCAGTCCCACCGGACGTGTCAGACTTGTGGACGCACTAAAATTCGCTTATTCAAGTGGTTCGTCTATTAAGTGTGTGGGCGTGCCAGTCACCGAAGTGACAATTTGTTCAGGCTCCGAAGAGCCCATGGTGCGCTCGATCTGACTCGGTCAGACGATTGTGTGGTTCGTGTCGGGACCAAAACCCGTCGCGCCATAAAGGTCACGACGTCATTTACATCCCCCATACGAGGGAACACCCTTGATTAATCGCCGGAAATCAGGGCCTCATGGCTGGGAACTTAATTGCATAGAAATTTATTAAGAAATGTTGAAGTCCTCGTATGAGGGCGTGAAGAAAGCGTTAGAGATCATGTCGGTCGTGTGCTGACCATTTAATATTCGGACGAATGTCCGGCTCGAGAAAATCGCGATTGTCGCCGGAAAACTGGAATATATGTATGCTGGAGTACGGTAGATTTATTGTTCGGAAGAATGGAAAACGTTGGGCTAAACCTCGGTTAGAGCGGTTAGAAACCAGTAAGTATGTTGACTCGGTGCAAGGGCAAGCTGCAACCATGCTGCGGTGGGCCCCCCGCGGTCGAAGTTTCGCTCGCATGAGCGTCATTAATATTTCCGGTGCCAAGGGGCAACGGAGAAATGTCTCTTGAATCAGTTGGAAAGCCCTGTGTCTAGGAAGCAAACGTTCGAAACACATCGGTCATTCGGGAGACCGTTTAATATTCGGACGGGTGTCCGGCTTGAAAATATCGTAATCGTCGCGGGAGGAACTGGGACATATGTATGCCGGGATACGATAAATATATATATTATTCCGAGACACTGGAAACATTCGGTTAAATCTCGGCTAGTGTAGCAGGAAGCTAGTGGATTTATTGGCCCGGTGCGAGATCAAGTCAGGACCATACCGGGGGCGCCTCCCGTGGTCCGAACGAGGCTTGCGCGGGCATCATTAATATTTCCGGTGCCGGAGGGCAACGGGGAAGAGTCCCGGGACTAGACTCCAAAACTGAAAACGTGCTCAAAAGGAGCGGGTTGCAGGCCGAGGATATGAATCAGACGATGACCATAATCGGGACGGACCCGAGGTCTAAGCGTGGCCCACGGAGGCCTTGTTAATATTCCCATGCAAAGGGTCCAGGGATGATGAGGGCCACCTCGTTCTATTCAGATTTGTCGGTCATTCGTGGACCACTTTATGTTCTCACAAAGGTCCGTATTGAAAGTACGACGTAAATGAAAATAAATATGTACAAATATATGCCGAGTTTACGGTAATTTCAATGAAAGAGCAGAAACGAATCCCAATGGGAGCGAGTCTGGTTTGACGAATTATCGGCCCAGAGCCATGTCGGATTACGGCCATATTGGGATGGCTCCCAAGGTCCGAACCTGACTTGGAGGGGTAGCGTTAATGTTCCCTTCATACCGGGTCTTGAGGAGAACGAGGCTGCGAAGCGGATCTCATCGTTTTATTATTATTTGAGTTTTAATTATTTTTTATTATTTTCATATATTTTTGGTGAGTTTGTTATTATCATCATTTATTTATTTTTATTATTATTTGTTTATTTATTTGCTTTTTTTGAGTTCATTATTATCACTGCTTATTTCTTTGTTATCATTATTTATTTATTTTAATTTTTGAATTCATTATTATTATTATTATTTATCCCCTTTTTATTGTTTATACCTTTTTTGTGAGTTTGTTATTATTATTATTATTATTTGTTGCATTTAGGGCACACGTGGGAGGATGGGCCAAAAGGGGCTGAAGGCTAGAGAGTGTACCGCTGGGTTAGTTGGTGTGCCGCTGGAGGTGGGCAGGAGTGCATCAGATAGGGGAGTTGATAGTGTACCGCTAGGGGAAGGTAGGAATGCACCGGGTAGAAGGGCTGGAGAGTGTACCGGGTGGGGGTGTAAGCAGGAGGGTGTACTGCTGGACGGGGGGTACGAGCAGGACCTGGGCTTAAGGTTAGTGCATGTTCAGAACAAAAGCTGGGCAAGGTCAGTGCAATGCTCCGATGAGGTTGGTGCAGGTTCAGAACAAAGGCTGGGTAAGGTCAGTGCAATGTTTGGGCTGAAGTCAGTGCATGCACAGGGACAAGGTCGGTGCAGATTTCGTGCGCGCGAGGGGCGGTCGGTGCAGACGAGGTCGGTGCAATGCGCACCTAGGCAGACTCAAGGCCGGTGCAGCCTGCGGATTGAGGTCGGTGCAGCCCTGAACTGCGAAGGAGGGGAGGGCAAGGTCGGTGCAGCTGCAGCCGAGGTCCGTGCAGGGTTCAGGCAAAAGTCTGTGCAAGTTGGGGAGAGGTCCGTGCAGGGTGTGTTTATGCACGGGGCCAGACCAGTGCAATGGCTGTGAAGGGCTGAGGAGGTCGGCGCAATTCATGTTCATGTAAGGGGAAGGGGTCCGTGCAAGCTGGCCAGGGTCTGTGCATATGTTGGCCAGGGCTTGTGCAATGGGAAGGTCGGTGGAAATCTGGTTGGCTAGGGGGATGGAGTCGGTGCAGTGTTTGTTCATGCAAGAGATGAAGTCGGTGCAGGTTCTAGACAGGAAAGGGGGAGGCCAATGCCATGCTAGGCTATGTCGGTGCAGTGCCGGTTTGCCTCGGTGCAATGCGTGTTTGGCAAAGGGGAAAGTCCATGCAGTGCTAGGCTCTATCAGTGCAGCTTCTGGCTGGGGCTAAAGGCAAGTCGGTGCAAGGTTGAGCCGGGGTCTGGCTGGGTAGTGTGCCGTTAGGACTGGGAGTCGGTGCAGCTGCAGCTGTGGTCGGTGCAACTGGGGCCGGGTCGATAGAGGTCGGTGCACAAGGGCACTGAGGGTGAAGAGAGAGAGGGAGACAATGGGAGCGCGAGAGAGAAAGAGAGGGTGAGCGACTGAGAGAGAGAAGGAGAGATGGTGAGGGAAAGAGAGAGACATCGAGGGAGAGAGAGAGAGACAATGAGGGAGAGGCTGAGAGACGGTGAGAGGGAGAGGGAGACAGTGGGAGCGCGAGAGAGAAAGAGATGGTGAGGGAGAGAGAGAGAGAGACGGCGAGGGAGAGGCTGAGAGATGGTGAGAGAGAGAGGGAGACAGTGGGAGTGCGAGAGAGAAAGAGACGGTGAGGGAGAGGGGGTGAGACGCTGGGAACGCGAGAGAGAAAGAGACGGTGAGGGAGAGAGAGAGAGACGGTGAGGGGCCGAGAGAGGGAGAGATGGTGAGAGAGAGAGACGGCGAGGGAGAGAGAGAGGGAGAAAAAGAGAGACGGTGATGGAAATTTAGAGAGAGACGGTGAGAGGGAGAGGGGGTGAGACGCTGGGCAAGGGTGTGCCGGGTAAGAGGAGATGAGGGTGTGTATCGAGTAGAGCCTGGGGTTTGGGTGTGCCGGTGAAGGATCAGGGGAAGGCGCATGCGGGCAAAGGTCCGTGCGTGGGGTGGTTCAGAGTTTGTGCAGTTGGGGGAGTGAGCTCTATGCAGGTTCTATGCATGCAAGGGACAAGGGCAGTGCATGGTTCAGACAAGGTCTGTGCAAGGTTTGAGTAGGATCTGGGGCTGCAAAGGGGCAGGTTTAAAGCAGGGTAGACTGTCCCGGACTGGGTGGCTTAAGGGCGCACCGGATAGAGGCTGGGGAGGTGAACCGGATGAGGGTGCTGGGCAGGGGCCGTGCCGGGCTAGAATGGAGCTCATGTGTTGGCGAAGCCAATGTAGGTATAGTCAAGTCTATGCCCATGATGGTCCGAGGCTTGTGCATATGGGACGGGGGTTTATGCATGCAGGGTGGATGTTGAGACGCACTGCGATGCTTATGCTCGTGAGGGAGGCTCTCTTATTCATGAGATGCACGCGGGAGGTTTTCTTTTATTCATGAAATGCATGGAAGGAACTTTATTTGGTTCTCTTTTATTCATGCAGATCAAGTTCGCGGTCATGCTCGGTATTTCGTTATGAAGATGCAGGTGATCAGTTTGTTCGGAATCTCCGTGGTTCTTTCATCACTTCGGTGGAGCCGTTGCATTGGTGTTCATTCTGTTCATTTGTTATTTCTCTTTGCAGTGTTACTTTTCTTTTATTATTATTGCTATTGTGTTAATTCTGACGAAAATTCGGCAGCATCTCCCCTTGACTCGAGCGTAAGGGAGATAAAGGGAACGCGCCCACATGGAGTGGCGGAACCCGACAACTGGAGGTGGGCGCCCGAAGGCGGCAGCACCTTTGATGAAACTTCGGAAAACCTCGGAGAAATCAGCGAACGGGAGACACTGGGCTAGAACGGGCTAAGTGTGCCGGAAAGAATGAGCCAAGGGTGTGCCGGCCAAGGAAGGCTGGGAGGTGTGCCGGGCTAGCTGGCTGGAGTGTACCGGACGAAGACGCGAAGGGCGCACCGGGCTCCCATGGGCTGGGGCTGTGCCGGGCAAAAAGGGCAGAAGGAATGCACCGGTCAGGGGGGCGTGAAGTCCAAGGGTGCTGGTTTCAAACCAAGGGAGGTTCTTCGCATGGAGGTAAGGGTGTGAAAGGTGGGGCATGAGCCAAGAGGCCAAGGAACCCAGGGGTATGGGGCATTTTGCAAGGAGTTAACCTTGAGTTTTGCTCATCGTATTGAGTGAACCCTAAGGCCACTGTCCAAGAGGAGCTTGCTCTCTGCCTGGAGGAGGGGTTGGGTGAGATAGATAACGAGAGGGGATGCTTCCCACGATAGGTTGAGCAAGGGAAGAAGAACTGCTAAGCCGACCAGCAGTAGGGGGACACGAGGAAAGCATAGGACGGCGACGAATGCAAACACCCGAGGATGCACATATGCCATACACATAAAACACCATGCAAAGGGAAAAAACATTTCTTCCATTCTTTTGGTAGAGGGGGAGCACAGAGGCTAATACATTGAGAGGGAAAGAACAGACAGGGCGGAAAAGCCAAAATAAACACAGTGGGGAGGGGAACGGAGCACCAGCTCCTCCCCTCCCATAGCTCACTCTCTTCTCTCTTCACTCTTCACTCCTTTGCACAGGCGGTGGCGAACGGGGTAGCGCCCTCTCTTTCTCTCTTCTTCTCTTCTCCTTTTCTTCTCTTCACTCCAGCGACGGTGAGTGGTGCACCAGGGAGAGCCCCAGCCTCTTCTTCTCTTCTTCTCTTCTGGTCCCTCTGTTGTGTCTGCTTGCCCCCCCCCCTTTTCACCGTGGAGAAGGGGCCTTTTATACCCCAACAGCGGGAGCGTTCGGGCCGAGCTGTCGATGGCGGGAACGTCCGATGACGATGGGCATTAAATGGGAGTTGACTCTCCCGTCCTTGGTTGCAGGGGGTAGCTTGCGTGCCTTCCTCTCTGGGTGACACCTCAGCCAGCCCTGAGCTGGCTCTGCTGCGCGCCAAGGGTCGTAGGGGATGGGCATCACGTCGCTCTGTCGGATGCGTCGGGTGAGGAACAAGCCATAGCGTGCCGCTGGAAGGCCATGCAGCTGTGCCGCTGGAGGGCTGGCAAGCTGTGCCACTGGAGGGCTTTGACGGCGTGCCGTGGAAGGCAACCCCTGGGCGTGCCATTGGTGTGGCATCCAGGGTGTGTCGCTGGGGGGCTTGCAGAGTGTGCCGCTAAGGGCTAGCAGGGGCGTGCCGTTGAAAGGCCACCCTGAGTGTGCCACTGAAAGGCCGTTCGCAAGCGTGCCGTTGGAGGGGCACTTGGAGTGTGCCGCTGGAGGGTGCCGGGGAGTGTGCCGCTGGAGGGGCATGCCAGTGTGTGCCGGCCAGGGCCTCATGGTGGGTGTGCCGCTGGGGGATCAAGAAGGCGTGCCATTGGGGCTTCAAGGGGCGTGCCGCTGAGGGCGCCCTGGGGGTGTGCCGCTAGTGGGCCTGCAGGGCGTGCCGCTGAGCAACTTTGAGGGTGTGCGGCTGGAAGGCCACAGAGGGTGTGCTGTTTGGGGCAGCACAAGGGCGTGCTGCTGAGGTAGACTTGAGCCTGTTGCGAGCACGAGTTGCGATCCACTTGGTTTCCTTTGGGGCCCACGGGTCGTGGGCTTTCCGGGGGTTAGTCTCTCTTTGCTGTCGTGACTCTGGAGACAGCTTCTCGGCAATATATGTGTATTCGGAGCGTTTGGGTAACCCATCTTCTCCGGGATTTCTTCACTTGATGCTGTTGTTGTTCTGAAACCGGGCAGGACATATGGGCGTGCAATTTTTGGTGTCCACATACAGCTCCCGTTGTCAAAGATCACCTTGTAGGGTTGTGATTTGACCATGATGTAGGTTTGGAAGATGGAGGTTCGACGCCAATCGTCCTCCTGTGGGTGGGTTAGGATGCAGCGAACTACACCCAGTCTTCCCTGGTTCGAACTCTCGGTAATATCTCCCATTTGCATGTACTCGATATGCGTACTATCAAACCCTGCATCTAACTCCTCAAACTGGGCAATGAGATCAGGGTCCGGCTCATATCTCTCAAGGGGTTCTTCTTCTTGAGGTGGAAGCTCCACAGGCTGGGGGTCGGTGATGACCAAGGCTCGGGTGGGGCAATTGGTAGCAATATGCCCTAGGGTATGACACCTAAAGCAGCGGACTCTCGAGATAGGGGCTGGTTGGGAGGTGCAGTGGAGGGGAGGGTGAGTCGCAGCGACTGTGGTGGTGGGAGGCGATGGTGTGCAGCGCCGGGTGAAGGAGACAGCGATGGCGCCGGAGTGGGGTGGCTTCCGGAGGGGGGGGGATGCAGGGAAGGTGGTCGCGACGTCTGGTGGCTGGGCACTGTGAGGGTAGCAGGGGGGATGCGATGTGAAGTGAGGTCGCCGGCATCGTCTGTAAGCAGTGGAGCTGCATTGCTTCCTAAAAAAAATGGCGCGCCTGGTAGGGGGGGACGACGGTGGCAGCGGTCTGGTTAGCAGAGGGGAGGAGAGGGTCGCGAGGCATCCGGAGGGTTGCGGCTGTCGCGGTGGGCGTGCGGTGTTATAGAGAGGAGGTGGAGTGGAGGCTGCCGGAGATGGTGAAGCAGGTGGAGGAGGTAGCCGGCTGGGGGCGTGCGCAGGGGCTGCCGTGGGAGGCGGACTGGCACGGCGGCGGGGGGCGCGGGGGCAAGCGGTGCTCGCAGGGGGTGAGGGCGAGCGATGCTGGCGATGGCAGCAACGGCAGTTGGGTGGCCGAGCGCCCTGACGCGTTGGACGGCCGATGGTCGCGGGAGCTCCCGTGGGCGGCTGGAGGCGGAGAGGGAGGTCCCGCGGCGGTGCAAGAAGGCCCTCGCGGCGGTGGGCTCACGGTGGAGGAGTGGCCGGAGGGAGGCAGACGTGCCGGCCGACGGGCACGAGCGCGGGCGCTCGGACGCCGGCACGCACGGGCGGGGGAGCAAGCGTGGAACGCTCGGGGGCGGAGCGCGGTGGCGTGCGGCGGTGTCTACGGCGCGGAGGTGCTTGCGGGCCTGTTCGCAGGCGAGCGAGAGAGAGAAAGAGAGAGAGAGAAAGAAACGCCTGAGGGAGAGAGAACCGAGAGAGGAAGAGAGAGAGACGAAGAGAACATGGGGAGAGAGAGAGAGAGAAGGGAAGAGAGAGAGATAAACAGTGAAAGAGAAATTAACAGAGAGGGATTAACAGAAAGAGAAAGAGAGAAAGAGATTAAGAGAGAGAGAGAACGAGATTTTTTTTTACTTAATTTTTTTCTTTCTCTTTTTTTTCTTCCTCTCAACCAACAAATAAAACTCAACTATTCTTTTCCTTATCTCTTATCTCTTTTTTTCTCTTTTTCCCCCTTTTTTTTCACTCTAGCAATCGAGAGATAGAGGGAGAGATGTCCGGGACGTCGGGGTCGTCGGAGACGCCGTTGTTGGGCTATGATACCAAATTTGATGCGGCGGCGACGTGGAAATGGATCGACGGCAACTCCTGACGGCACGGACGGGAACGGATAGGGGGACGCGAACGGGACGGGATAACTCGCTACCTCACGCAGCTCGGCCTCACGCCGGACGGTCTCACACCGGGCGACACTCAAATCTCACAAGGGAGAAAGGAGGGAAGGAAACACACGAGAGAAATGCCTCTCACGTAATGCAAACTTCATTCTATTCATCATATCATAACATACACCCTTAGCCTTCCTTATATAGGAGGAGGCTATAACACTTACACCTTTTAAACTTTCCTAATTGCACATATGTCTTAGCCTAATAAAACAAAGCCCACCAACCAATATTTGACTTGGACCCTAATAAAATACAATTCTTTGACTTGACAAAAACAAAATAAGATAGGGTGGTTTAATAATACAAATACCACCATACACACAGATACACAAATACGTATAAATACGTATTCAGGATGCCGGGTCTTCAATCGAGTCTCCGAGCCATAAGCTCGGTGCAGTGGCGATGCGGCGTCGGCTCCGAGCATTGGGCCCAGTAGTGGGCCTGGTGTCCCCACCACATGTATAGGCAAGGCCAAAATGACGCTGGACCTGATTTTTAATTATCGACGGCTTCTTGGGTCCTGTGTTACCATCGTGCCGGCAAATCTTTGTCGACGGCTTCTCGGGTCCTCCTTATCACATCCAGGCCAGGTTCTCCTCTTATACCGACCTTACCTTTACCTATCCCCGTGCAATAAGGCTAGAAAAACTACCAAACTCTTGATTCTCCGGTGCCTGTGCACCCAATACACCTAGTTACCTTCCACCTTAACTCTATAACAAGGTTTGTAGAGCCGTTTGTATTGGTCGTATCGATATTTTATCAATACGATACGATATAATAATATAATATTAAGTGTTAATAAAAATATATTATTTTATAAATATTATTACAATAAAAAATATGAAATATTTATGTGTGACTCATATGGTTAACAAGTCTCTTAGTTGAGGTGGAGGTAAGCGATTCTATTTAGAAAAAAAATAAGAGGAAAAAATACAAAAAATAGGCCATAATAAGAATAAGGGGAAAAAACACAGAAACAAGTCATTTGTGAGGTTCAAACTCAAAATCACACCAAACCAACAAAGACACTCAACCAACTTACCTAATAAAAACTTTTGTATTTAAAATAAAATATTGAGGAGGGTAGATTTGGCTCGGCCCATGATAGGCCCATCACCAACGATCCCAATCCGATTCAGGATCTACAACGCGCCCAAGGGGTGCCCAATAGCCGCAACCCATAAAGACACGGTCCACTACGACTTGACATTGGATTCGACAGCGTAGGAAGGGCTTTGCCCCAAGTACAATGACCGCTGGATGACCCATCCGACGACTGACCGTTACCCCCACGACGTCAGCCTCGATCCCATAACGGGTGAGCACGCCCCACGAGCACCGTAACGTCGGGGTAATCGCCCCCCAACGAGAAACTCTCGTCATGATTGCGGGGGTCATTACTCCATGACTCACGCCCATCATTGCTAAGGGATTGGCCTTTGACATTAGGACAACCACTTATAAAAGGGATCTTGACAGAGAAGAGCGGGAGACGACAAATCTTCTGCCAAAAAGGTACACACAAAGAATAGAGCTACTAGTCTTGCAACAGTAAAAGAGAGGTCATGCAAGTCTACGCCCTGAGAGAGAACACCCTCCTGTGCGACCTTACCACCCAGCGAGCACTCTCCGAGTGACCACTGGGAGTGGCGAGCACTCGACCCGAGGGTCTACGCGTCTCTCAGATCTTCTACAACGACCTCCTTCTACACTTTCTCTCCTACTCCTCTCTGCTCTTTACTTAAAATCGTTGCTGACTTAAGCATCAGAGGGTTGTCTCCTGGGGTAACGCCCAGGGCTCCTTCTAACGCCCTTTTGCTTCTGGTGTTTGCAGGCTTCCACGGGTTCCGGACGATCTTCCCCAAATAATAAATAGAGAAGCGTGGTACGTGGCATAGAAACTAGATTTCTGCCTCTACACTTCTTGGCGCCGTTTGTGAGAATAGCGAGCGAAAAGCCATGGCACCCCGTGGGAATCTTCGCAATGCCAGTAACCGTGGGCTCGGTTCCCATCAGGCCCCTGGTTCTCGGCGAGGATCTTAGGAGGCTTCATCCTCCCCCCGTCTACCACTAGCGGTCACCGCCAACGAGCTCGCGAAAATGCGCCAACAAATCCAGTTCCTGACAGAACTGTGTCAGGGACTCATCAATAAACCCGATGAGAGGAGGCGCGCCGCCTCCGAGAATCCTCAGAATGGGGGCCCCCACACTATAGCCAACTCTCGCCGGGTGTGAGAGGCTTCCCACGTCACTGTCGCGAGGACCCGACGATCGCGCAGCTCGCCAGCATCAAGAGTGCGCAGCCCACTGCACTCCAACCCGAAGATGGATCACCGACTCCAACGCATCGACGAGATCGAAGACAAAGTTCGATACCTGAACGATGTCCTCCTAGCCGTTAAGAATCGCGGCCTCATCGACAACGACCAAGACTTTCACGCTCCCTTTTCTAAGGAGATTATGGAAGCACCCGTCCCGCCAAAGCTACAGTTGCCGTCGTTTACATCCTACGACGGTACCACTGACCCGGCCGACCACATGCACAGCTTCGAGTCCCACTTGGTCTTCCACCGGGCCTCGGACTCTGTGAAGTGTCTAGCATTCGTCACAAGTCTTTGGGAGAACGCCCGGGCTTGGTTCGAGTCCCTGCCGGCCGGGACTATCTCCTCCTTCCAGCAGCTAAAAAAACGTTCAAGGAGAACTTTATTGGCTGCCAAAAGGTGGCCAAGTCCGCGGTAACTCTGCTCGCCCTCAGGTAGGGGCGAGAAGAGACGCTTTGGGATTTCATCTCATGTTTCCGAGTGGAGGCACTCCGGATCCCCCGTCTCGACATCAGCATCGCCACCACCGCACTCACCCAAGGGACGCGGGACCACATCCTTCGACGCGCGCTCGGCGTCGAAGCTCCGACGACCCTCACCAACCTCCTCACCTTGGCGCAAAAGCATGCGCGGTGCGAGGAGAACACCGCGGCCCTGGGCCGCACGGCCGGAACTGATCGGTCCGACCAAAAGAGATCCGCCGACTCGCCACGCGAAGGGCGGAACAAGCAGGAGCGACGGGACCGAGATCACCGCGACCGCCCAGAAAAGGAAAGTGACAATTATCGCAACTACACGCCCCTAATGGCTCCTCCCGACCAAATCTTGATGGAGATCCGTGAGGAACCTTTCCTCAAATGGCCTCCAAGGATGAAGGCGGATCCAGGCGTGAGGAGCAAGAAGAAGTATTGCCGCTTCCATCGCGACCATGGCCACGAGAAGGCCAAATGCATCAATCTAAAGGACGCCATCGAGGACCTCATTCGGCGAGGACTCCTCGACAAGTTCGTTGCTAAGGCCGCGTAAAAGCGACAACGGACCCTTCCGCCCCCCGACAACTGACCCAATGGGAAAGAGATCATGATGATCTCCGTTGGGCCGGCTTCGGGCGGGGATAGTGCCAACAGATGCCCGCGGTACGCATCATCCATCAACGCTGTGGAATAGCGCGACAGCAACCGGAGGGAAGCTGCCGCCCGGGAGCACCTGAAAGACCTCATCATCTTCTCAGACGATGACTTGAAATGTGTAATCACTCTCCACTGCAATGCTTTGGTGGTCTCAGCCACCATTAAGCAATGTACCGTACGATGTATTTTGGTTGATAATGGAAGCGGTCCGGATGTCATTTCGTACAACTGTCTAGTGCTTATGGGTGTGGACTTATCACGGATCATGCCACTACACACATCGTTGTATGGATTTTCCGACACGACCGTCTGCCCAGAAGGGCGCATTTCGCTGCCAATTACGTTCAGGACCATGCCTAGGGACGTAACATTCCTAGCCGATTTCACGATCGTCCGTGTGATGTCCGGGTATAACGCCATCATAGGGCTAGGAATCCTCGGCACCCTTCGAGACGTCCCTTCCTCATACCACCAAAAGCTCAAGTTCCCCACTCCCCACGGAGTATGAGAAGTCAGAGGAGACCAAAGGGAGTTAAGAAGGTGCTACCTTATCTCAACACGTGACAGGCAAGCCGAGGAAACATCGCCCGAGAAGAAGGCAAGGACGGAAGATCCAAGTTCGAGTGCGAGCACCCCAGCGGAGGATCTATACCTCATCCAGGTGGGGGAAGACCCAAGTAGAACACTAAGGATTGAGGCTACCCTGCCCGAACAAGAGAAGGAAGTGTACACAAGCTTCCTCATGGCCAATCAAGACGTGTTCGCTTGGTCAGAGAATGAGCTCCCGGGAATCCCACCTGAGATCATCACACACCAACTCAAATTGGATCCGAGCTACTGCCCGGTTCAGCAGCGTCGAAGGCGCTGCAACCCCGAGCGATAGGCCATCATCGGGGAACAAGTGAGCGAGAAGTTGTGCTCGGGGATACTCAGACCCACCCAATACCCTGACTGGGTGGCGAACGTAGTCCTCGTTCCCAAGAGCAATAGGAATTGGCGAATGTGCATAGACTACACCGATGTCAACAAAGCTACACCGAAAGATAGCTTCCCCATGCCACAGATCGACTAACTAGTCGATGCTACGGCCGGGCACGAAATGCTGAGTTTCCTAGATGCCTACTCTGGGTACTATCAAATTAGCATGCACAAACCCGAACAAGACAAAACAACGTTCGTTACCGATCACGGCTTATACTGCTACACTCGCATGCCGTTCGGATTGAAGAATGCGAGAGCAACTTACCAACGTCTCATCAACCACATGTTCGACTCGCAGATCGGCCGCAACATGGAGGTCTACATCGATGATATGCTCGTCAAGAGCCTCCGAGCAGTCTAGTACTTGAACGACTTGGCAGAGACGTTCGCGACACTCATGAAATACAACCTGAAACTCAATCCAAGTAAGTGCGCATTCGGGGTAAAATCAAGGAAATTCCTCGGATTCCTCATCACCCACAGAGGGATAGAGGCTAACCCTGACCAGATCCGAGCAGTGTTGGAAATGAAGCACCCGGGACGAGTGAGGGACGTACAGTGCCTCACCGGACGAATCGTCGCCTTAACTCGATTCCTATCCTGAGCAGTCGAAAGATGCCTTCCCTTCTTCCGACTCATCAAACAAGCCAACAAGACGCCAGAGAAGAAAGGGCAAATGGACTGGGACCAGGAGTGAGAGCAGACATTTGAACAGTTAAACTAGCAACCCCTCCCGTGCTCTTAAAGCCTCAAAATGGAGAGCAACTGCTCCTGTATCTGTCGGTGACTCCGAGCACGACGAGCGCGGTGCTCACCCGAGAAGAAGGTAACATCATGAAGCCCGTCTACTACATGAGCCGAGCATTGCAAGGGCCAGAGTTTTGATACTCTCAGACTGAAAAGTTTGCTTTGGCTCTAGTCACGGCCGCCTGCAAGCTGCGACCGTACTTCTTGGCGCACCTAATCACCTTCTTACCGATCAACCTCTGCGACAAATCCTCCAGAATCCCGACGCATCAGGAAGCTTGATCAAATGGGTGATAGAGTTGGGTGAGTTCGACATCAAATTCTACCCTAGGACTGCGATCAAGGCGTAGGCACTCGCTGACTTCATCGCCGAGTGCACGATACCTGCAGAAGACTCACCCGAGCAGTCCTCAGGGCCAACATGGGAGCTATATGTCGACAGATCATCCTGCGCTGCCGACAGCGAAGTAGGACTGGTACTATTCTCACCAGAGGGAATAGAACTCCAATACGCCCTCTGCTTCAACTTCCCGACCACGAACAATGTGGCCGAGTACGAAGCGCTCCTCTATGGGCTACGAATGGCGAGACACTTGGAAGCGACCAGCGTGCGAGCATACAGTGACTCCATGCTCGTCGCCAACCAAGTTAGGGGAGAGTTCGAAGCACGCGAGCCAGCCATGATCAAGTCCCTGGAGAAAGCCAGAGCTGCCTCTGCAGAATTCTCCCACTTCAAGATGATGCACATCCCTCGAGAGAAGAACGTCCGAGCAAATGCCCTGTCTCATCTCGCATCGGCAACCACAATCTCCAACTCAAGATCCGCCTTGTAGAAGAACCGACACCCTAAGTAAACGCCATTGATTACGAACCGTCATGAATAGACCCCCTTCTGGACTTCCTCCTGTGACAACAACTCCCAAGCGACCACGCTGAGGCCCGCCGCACACGAGCACGAGCAGCGCATTTCACAGTGGTCGACGACCGCCTGTACAGGCGATCACTCTCGGCCCCATTGTTAAAGTGCTTATTCCCTACGAAAGCTAAGCAAGTTGTACGAGAAGTACACGAAGGGCTCTGCGAAAGTCACATATGAGGGCGAGCACTCGCACGGACACTAATCCAACAAGGATAATGGTGGCCTACCCTGCAACAAGACTGCCTCGACTACGCCCAGAGGTGCCCTCAGTGTTAAAAATTCTCCAACATGCACCACCAACCGGCAACACAGCTACACACCCTGATGGAGCCTCGTCCATTTGCTCGGTGGGGGGTGTAGACACGCTAAATTTGACATCATCTTGGGTACATTTCTTGTTACCTTATAATGCCCTAATTTGACCCTCAAATTAGCTTATTTGAGTGATTTTCTCTATTTTTCTTGAATTTTTACCTTTTCTTTATTTTTATATATTTTTCTATTTTTTAGATTTTTTCTAGAATTTTTTAGATTTTTAAAAATTTTTCTCTATTTTTCTAGGTTTTAAAGAATTAGCGATAGAGCCCCTGGTCACCCATTTAATGGGCGACCAACCATGTGGACGCCATTTCTTTTTATCAAAAAATATTCTTTTCTCTGATTGCGATCGCCTAGGTGACCGCGTTCAGAAGGGGCCCTTCGGAGTTCCCCTTCTTTATGAAAAATGGTGGACACCAATTTAAAATGGGTGTCCGTCCGTGGTGACGCGAATTTATGTTTTTATATTTTTAATTAATTTTTGAAGTGATTTTTGTGTATTTTCAATTGGTGTCACCCGAAGGTGACACCAATTTTTTAAATGGACGTCCGAGACCCTTGATGCCCATTCTTCTTGGTTATGTGCATCCGTTTTGGCGGTTGCTCATTCCTAATAGACGTCATGACACCCAGACGCGATTTTCCTTACTTTTTTTAGCTATTACGTTCACCCGAAATTCAAATTCATTCTAAATGAGCATCTGGTCACTCAGACGCGAATTCTCTTTTATTTCAGATTTCCAAAATTTAACGTCCAATGCATGTCCAAGGTAGTGGATGCCCATTCAATAGGCGACCACGGGGTCTGACGCTATTTTTTCTGGGGTTTCCGAACTCACCAACAGTTCCTCCTTTCTCGATTTTGGAGTCCTTCTCAACTGGGGAAGGGTTCCCGATGGCTTTCCAAGACTGAGAGGACTCTTGCTAATGTTTATCTCATGCCAAGGATACTTACCCTAATTGTTTTGGATTAAACTTCGATTCTTCCCCTATAAATAAGCCCCTGCGGTTCCTGAACAAAGGGGGGGGGGGGCATTCATTCGAAGGGGAGGTGCTGCCCGATTCAAGGCTCAAGGAGGGAGTACTTCCTGCACGTATGTTGCTTCATCCTATGGAGGCTTCCTCCCGAGCGTTCATCCAAAGCTAAAGCCAGGAGAATAAGCCTAGGCTCTTTTATCAGTCTCTGTTTCTTTTACTGCATATAGTGCATGCATGCATCATATTGACATTCATTCTTATATCCCTCTCAACCACGTTGATCCTCCTCCAGTGCAACACATGCACATCCCTTATTATATTCATTCATCATATTCTATCCCTCCCTTTGCATAAGGGATTTCAGGGCCAACACCCAACATGTGTGTTCTATTCCATGTTTGTTTTTACGTTATATATTTCACTTGAGATTTGATACTACACTTGAGTTCTAATTCCTATATCTTTTGTTGGTTGTTTTGTCTATTTTGCAAGGGTAATCTAAGAAGAACTCTCTTCATCAGTCGGCCGATTTGGAAGAGAAGGTCGATTCACACATCTCCCCACGCTTCATCAGGTATTTCTCACGATCACTTCTTTTCAATATATTGAGAATATTCCTCTGGTGATCACACACTTCATCCAAGCATCCTATGCATGCTCCCTCTCCTTTTCCCCCATTCTCGTTCTTTTATTCTTTTTCTTTTAATTTAAGTGGATTTTTAATAGATCTACATGGGGTAGATATACTGGGTTCCTTCCCAGAAGCGCAAGGGAAGAAGAAGTTCCTTATGGTAGCCACCGACTACTTCACCAAATGGGTCGAGACAGAACCACTAAAGAAAATCACGAGCAAAGCAACTTGGAAGTTCGTACTGCGAAGCATCATCTACCGGTTCGGGATCCCACGGATACTCACAATAGATAACGACAGACAGTTCGCAAGCGCTGCCTTCTAGGAGAAGTGCTCAGAACTGGGGATCTGGAATCACTATACCTCGGTGGGACATCCCCAGGCCAATCGGTTGGTGGAGAATGCCAACAGGACACTCCTCCACGGCATCAAGACCCGACTGGAACAAGCAAGCGACTCATGGATAGACTCCATCCCGAGCATTCTGTGGGCACACCGGTCCACCGCCAGAGCTGCCACGGGCAAAACACCCTTCCACCTCGCGTACGAAATGGAGGCAGTGGTTCCAATAGAGATATCCAACCCCTCACTACGAGTGAGACATTTTGATGAGGCTAGAAACAACCAAGCGATACGAGAAAACTTGGACCTGCTCGAGGAAGAAAGAGCGTGCGCCCAAGTAAAACTCGCAGCCTACCAACAAAAGCTGGCCCAGTACTACAATGCTAGTGTAGAGGAACATCACTTCCTCCTCGGAGATCTGGTACTACGGCGAGCAAGCGTAGCAGACCCCAGAATAGTCGTTGGAAAGCTTGCGCCAAACTGGGAAGGCACGTACAAGGTAACAGAGGTATTTTTATCAATAAAAACCCTTTTCCGAAATGTTGCCAGTTGAAGCTCAAAGAAGGTAGCCTACGGGCTCCCCAGAGGTGAGCGCCGCTCCCCTCGAAAACGAGAAGGTAGCCTACGGGTTCCCTAGAGGCGAGCATCGCTCCCCTCAGAAACGAAGGTAGCCTATGGGCTCCCTAGAGAAACGAAGGTAGCCTACGGGCTCCCTAGAGGCGAGCACCACTCCCCTCGAAAACGAGAAGGTAGCCTACGGGTTCCCTAAAGGCGAGCACCGCTCCCCTCAGAAACGAAGGTAGCCTACGGGCTCCCAAGAGGCGAGCACCGCTCCCCTCGAAAATGAGAAGGTAGCCTACGGACTCCCTAGAGGTGAGCACCACTCCCCTCAAAAATGAAATGGTAACCTACGGGCTCCCTAGAGGCGAGCGCCACTCCCCTCAAAAAATGAAATGGTAGCCGACGGGTTCCCTAGAGGCAAGCACTGCTCCCCTCGAAAATGAGAAGGCAGCCTACGGGCTCCCTAGAGCCGAGCACCGCTCCCCTCAAAAATGAAATGGTAACCTACGGGTTCCCAAGAGGTGAGCACCGCTCCCCTCGAAAATGAGAAGGTAGCCGACAGGCTCCTTAGAGGCGAGCACCGCTACCCTAAAAAATGAGAAGGTAGCCTAAGGGTTCCCAATAGGCGAGCACCGCTCCCCTCGAAAATGAAATGGTAGCCTAAGGGTTTCTAGGAGGCAAGCACTGCTCCCCTCAGAAACAAAAGTGACTTCCAAGAGACAAGTATCCTTGCTTCCCTCGAAAATGAAGGTAGCCCACGGGCTCCCTCAGAAGGAACGACTGCAGTACCCCATGGGCTCAAGGAGATGAATGCGTCGGAGAGAAGCTAGAAACGGTCAAAACATTGACCACCAAGCTCTCATAAACTCACCACACACGCGAACATCTTCCGCCAAGAGGTACACATCAACATAGTTCCGAAGCTCAAAGATTTTATTTCTTTAGTCAAAATACAAATGGCCAAGTTCCAATACTCCTACATAGAAGCATATGAAAAAACAAGACAAGTAGAAGGCTACGGTGGCACCACAGTCGCTCCAGTCTTTAGTAGCCGGTCCCTCCGAAACCACTTTTGTCAGGATACCGGCCAGCGACCATAAAGACGACTTCAACGAGCAGCTCCTCTTCACTGCTTCTGAGGAAGCGAACCAACTGGAGAATTCACCCGCTCAAAGGCCTGCACCAGGAAAAGAGCAAGAAACCTTCTCCCCTGAAGCCGCATTTCTAGGAGAATCCTGCGTCATCATGTAGGTATCAAAAGGATGCGGGTGGACAACGAGGCCAACACATTATCAGTAGGCTAACCCACTATCATGAGGCGCTTCCCACCAACAACGGAAAATGGCTCATCATATGCCTACAAACCAAGGGAGAAGGTGAAGGTCGAGCAGACACCATAAAGCTAAGGCTACAAAAGAAATTTTTTTTGCTCATAAGCAGGGGAGAAAGTTACATAAAAATTCCTCGTCCCCTTAGGGACAGAACCTGTCCGGTTCAAGGAGCAAGATCCCCCTGCCGGAGTACAGGCGGTTGACCTTCTCCCAGGCCTCCCGCCAGCCAGCCAGATAGCCCATCCGGTATTCCTCGGAGGCACCTCCACCGCGATTCTCTCTAGGCTCCAGCCACGGCGGCCACGGCGCCGGCAGCACTTCCCTCCAGAGGCGCAGGAGCTGGCGGGGAACCTGCAAGGATCCATCATCAGACGAAGTACTAGATTCCTCCGACGACATCTTGCAGGAATTCCTTCCTCGTAGCCCGGTGAGCCAGAGATGACCTTGAGGCAAAACGAGGGTCGCTACTTATAGAAGGGAAGCGAAGTTCCCCGAAGGAAGGAGGAGTCCTACCGCCTCTTCAAATTCATGGAAATCGAAGCGACGGATCCCGAAGGTCGCGCCCTCACGGAGTAACTTTCGAGGCACCGCTCCGTATCCCCAGGCGATCTCAAAATAAACGGAGAAAGTAAGATATGTAGCAGATGCCAGAGATTCCAGAATTTACAAAAAAGGAAAGTCTCCCATTCCAAAATCAAAAGGCTTACAAAAAGGAGCAACTGCCCCAATAAAGCAGGAATAAAAGCTACAAAAGAAAGAAAAAGAAAATGACAGGCACCTCCTCAAGTGCTCGCCTCGGTAACGACGTCACGTGACCTAGCATCCTCGGGCTCAAGTTCGGCGGCGGCCTTTAGAGATGGCGGATCGTCGGTCAAGTCTACCGGGCCCTCCTCCACTGTTGGAACATCAATAGGTGCGCACCCACTATCGCTCCACTCTGGTGCGCGCTCCTCGGCTCCGTCCTCCTTGTCGCCAAGTTCCTCCTGGCGGCCGCTGGCCTCAGGACCATAGGGCGTCGATGGAGGGGGAAGAGAGGGCAACGAAATGCCAAGACTTTCCGAATAGGCATGGAGGGAAGCCGTCCAACCCTCCCGGAAGCCGCGATCGTGAGTCGGCCCAACGATTTCCAAGGCCGCCGTGGTTAGTTCGACTCGATAGGCCGAGGATGAACGGAAGCTCACCACCGCCTCCTCGTCGGCGGTAGACATCGATGAGCGTATGTCTACAACCTGCGCCTCCACCTCCTTGGTTCGGAGCTCGACGGCCTTGACCAAAGCCCCTAGCCTGGACGCGTGGGCTTCAGCCGTGTAGTGCTTAAGATTTTCTTAAAAAATTATAAAGTATTTATGTTATTTAATTTAATAAAATTTGTGTTAAGTGTATGTTTTATTAAATTCACAATTAAATAAATAAATAAAATAGATAATGTATTAAATATAAGTTATTCGGTAATTATAGATTTAGAATTTTAAAGAATTAAAATTTTATAAGCTAATTGTTAACATAAGCCCTTCTTATATTATATCCATTCACTAGTAGAACACATAAGGGCATAGATATAAATTCCTATAGTTTAGGATAGACTATGACCCAACATATTACTATTCATTTTCACACTTTTTACTATTCACTCAATTTCATTTTTAAGGTCAAATATTTATATGATAATTTTCTATGGTAAAGTAAATCAAGGTGATTAATGGATAATAATTAGATTTTCCTAATCATTTTTACCTTGTGAGATATTAATTTTCAAAGCGGGCTATGAATAGTGTCATGTGTATACTCTTCACGTGATTGAGATTAGAATGGCAAACACTTGCTAGTGAAGGTTGCAGAATAATGTCCTACCATTGGATTTGGGTAGATCTGAAGCAATGGCTAGGATTTGGATCCTTGAAATTAGGTTGACTTTATATAAGGGTGTGCTTGGAAGTTTAGACAATTCTTGCATATTTTTTCTTCTTCTTTTCTTCCCTGCAAACCGTAGCAAGCCACTCCTTTCTTTAAGAAGGGGTTGTAAGTGCCTTTGTTACTGGAAGTAAGAGGATTAGAAGGGAGGTTGTGTAAGGGTCTTCGTAGAGGCTTCTAGACGGTCGTCGTGCCACCGTGGGCGCGATTCTGCAAGGGGATTTATCGGGAGGTGTCTCTCGATTTATGGTTTTTCATTGATAAGACAAGTTCTAAGGTTCAAACTGTCCCTTTTACATGTTATAACTACTTTTAGAGGATCTAGGTTTAAAGAAGCATGCATCATCGTAAATTAGATTTCATGTCATTGCTTTGGTTTTATTCCAAAATTCTATTTTCATTTCAATCGGTACTCCGTGTCGTATGCCAAGAGATCCATGCAAGTTTGTTTTGAAATTTCTTTATTTTTATTGTGATTTATATAATTCAAAGAGTTTAAGTTGTAAATAAACATGTAAATAGTTTAAACCAAGTTTATAGTATCTAACGTTTTCAATCAATTACTGGTTTTTATAGATGTTCGTCGCGTTTTAAGTGGAAATAAGGTCACTGTATATGAGGGTTGGGTCGACGCAGCCCCCCCGTTGTATATGTGTTTCACCCAAGGTTTCCAGCAACCTGAAAAGTTTTGAAAAGCCATTTTAATTCATAAAAATTTGAAAAATTAGAAAATGATAGATGACTAAGTTGATAACTTGCTGTAAAAATTTCATGGTTAAAAACATTCTGTACTTATAGTTATGACTTATTTTTATACACACGTGTAGTTTAAAAATAAACATATTTTTTAAATTTTAGCAATCAAGAAAAAGTGGATTTTAAGAGGCCAATGTAATTAATAAAAATATGAAAAAATAGAAAATGATAGATGGCTAAGTTGGTAACTTTCTGTAAAAATTTCATGGTCAGAAAAATTCTATACTCTTACTTATGACTTATTTTACACACATGTGTAGTTTAAAAATAAACCTATTTTTTAAATTTCAGCAATCAAGAAAAAGTGGATTTTAAGCGGCCAATGTAATTAATAAAAATATGAAAAAATAGAAAATGGTAGATGGCTAAGTTGATAACTTTATGTAAAAATTTCATGGTCATAAAAATTCTGTACTCTTATTTATGACTTGTTTTACACACATGTGTAGTTTAAAAATAAACCTATTTTCTAAATTTCAGCAACCATGAAAAAGTGGGTTTTAAAAGGCCAATGTAATTAATCAAAATATTAAAAAATAGAAAATGGTTGATGACTATGTTGGTAACTTTCTGTAAAAATTTTATGGTTAAAAAAATTCTGTACTCTTACTTATGACTTGTTTTATACCTATGTGTAGCTAAAAATAAATTTATTTTCTAATTTCTAGTAACTATGAAAAAGTGAATTTTGGGAGGTAAAATTAATTCAAAAAAAATCTAAAAAATTAAAAAATAATAAATAATTAAGTTGATACATTTTTGTAAAAATTTTAGATTCATTAAAAATCTGTACTTATAATTTAACCTATTTTATTTAGCTTGGGTCGACCTGGCCTTCTGGGCAGGTCGACCTAGTCCTCTGATCGTCTGTATTCTGTCCCAATTTGCAGAACTCTGAAAATAAGGTATTTTGACAAGCCAATTGGATTCAGAAAAATCTAAAAAATTAGACAATGATAGATGACTAAGTTGATAACTTACTGTAAAAATTTCATGATTAGAAAAATTCTGTACTTCAAGTTATGACTTGATTTATACGTATGTGTAGCATAAAAATAAACATATTTCTTAAATTTCAGAAACCAAGAAAAATGACATTTTGAAAGGCCATTTTGATTCAAAAAAATCTTAAAAATTAGAAAATGATAAAGAACCAAACTGGTAACTTCTTGTAAAAATTTCATGATCATTAAAATTATGTGCTTATTATGAACTATTTTACTCACATATGTGGTTTAGATATAAGTCTATTTTTTATTTTCAGAATCTGAAACTTCAAAGAAAAAAAATACATATATAGTAATTGTGAAGTTTTAAAAAAATGTGATTGAAAAGTTATTTTGTGAAAGGTATGTAATGTAGCATATGATTTTTCGATGTACATATGTATATATGTAAAGCTATTATATAGGCTATATGGACACTACCGTCATATAAGGGCGTGGAGCCAAACTATAGAAATGTCCCTGTGGGGAGGCTCAATCTGTTCTGACCTCGAGGGTATGAGGTGAAATCCTGGAGGTGGATAAGTTCCACTGGTTAAGGTGGGAATGACTTTCCCCAGTTCTGCACAGTTAACCAAGACTCGTCTCCATTGCCTAGGGGATTGAGTATCTGTTATGTACTGACCTTCTTGTGACGGTTTGGGCACTGTGTCTAAGCCATATATATATCATCTGAAATTCTGTCTTGAAATCTGAAATCTGTAAAGGTATATGACTTCTGAAAATTTTGAAATTCTATTCTAAAATCTATCCAGTCATATGCAGATCGAGGAAAATTCTGTTTCCGTATCCGAAAATCTGTAAAGACATATGACTTCTGAAATTGTGAAATTATGAAATTATGTTTCTGAAATTTATGCAGTCATATACCATTATGAAAAGTTCTATTTTCTGAAAATTTGAATAGATATTTGAGTTTTTTAAAGATTAAAGTATAATCATATAAAGGGTTATTTACTGCTACGAAAGAAACCTATTTTCTGTGCTCGATAATCTGATTTTAGATTTTAGTATCTTTTGTTATTAATCATTGAAGTATGTTAGATGTGGATAAAAGGGAACGATTTGATTTTAGTTACTTGCTGAGTCTATTCCTAGACTCGTACTTGCTAACCATTTTCAGGTGATTCTCTCATTGAGGACGAGGAGTTAACGCATAGTGAATCCGATCGAGAAAATTTGGTACAGTCTTTAGAGATCTTTATTTTCCATTTGAGGTGATTTGTCGTTAGAACATTGAAAAATTTGTAATAATGGACTATTGTAATAAATTTTCTGCTTATCAGTTTGGGACTATTGTGATTTTGAGAATGTGATTTAACTGATGGGAATGAGAAAAATCTTCCACTGATATTGTATTCTCTTTATTTATGTAATTCATTAACCAATTCTGTTTCTGTTGAGTTTTTCCCACTGTGGCACCCCCTCCTAAATCCGATGAGAGTTGGAAATTGGACCGGATGTTAGGGTAGGGCATTACAGGCAGTGGTATCATAGCCAAAGATTGAGAATTTACTTAAGTAAACCATCAGCAAGGTCCATATCCCAAAATCTAGGTAGTTCCACAAATTGGTAAAAAAATGAGAATAGATAAAGAAATAAATACATAAGGAATATATATATGTAAGCTATCACCTTACTAAATTATTATTTTCTAAGGTTATGGCGTCTTGTGGTCGCCGTGCTGCTGCCCTTGCTCGAGAGGAGGAGCCTAGGAGAGATGAGGAAGAAGGTCAACAAAGATTGCTTGTGCCGCCACCGCCACCGCCACCATTGATTGACTATGGCACATTTATGCAAGGATTGGTGCGAGTGATGCAAACTCAGGCAGACGCGCATGCAGCATTACATGCCCAAGTTCAAGCTCGAGCTCAGGTATGGTGTAAACGATGAGAGTTTCACCTTAGGCTAAGTGGACTTTGTGACTTATCCATGTTATGAATGGTTTAGGCCTCACCACAATCGGAGTTAGTTCAAAGGGGCATTGACAGACCATAGATCATGGAGCGGTTCCGACGAATGAACCCGCCATCTTTTAAGGGGGAGAGTCAACCCCTAGTTGCTGAGCATTGGTTGCGGGCCATGGAGAAGGTGTTTCGGACCATTCGATGTGAGGAGAATGAGAAAGTCAATCTGGCAACATTTATGATGGAGGTAAAAAAAACTATTTTTCATAATTTGGTGAAAAGTGATTGGTTAGCGTTGTGCTCATTCAAAAAATTGGATCATATAATTTCAGGAGCGCGTTGATGTGTGGTGGTCCTCTGTTCTGCGGAACCAATTTGAAGACGGACTGGTAGAAGCAACACGGGAAGAATTCGCTCATCTATTCAAGGCCAAGTATATTCCTGAGCATGTCCAAGACAAAATGGAGTAGGAGTTTCTTACTCTGACTCAAGGATCCATGACAGTGCTCGAGTATGAGGCACGTTTCGTGGAGCTGGTGAGATATGAACCTCATATTATGACTGATGAGAGGAGGAAGGTGAAGAAGTTCGTGATGGGTCTCCGACCATCACTGAGGACAAGATTGGTGGCCTTCAGTCATCGGACGATGTAAGAGGCTCTTAGTGCGGCATGCCGACAAAAAAGTGAAATGGACCAGTATCAAGAAGAGAAGAAAGCATTGATGAAGAGGTCGTCGTCGAGTTTTCAACGTCAGGACCGCATGAAGAAGCAGAAGCCTTTCTCTCGACCGTCAAATTATGCACCGATAAAGGTAGTTTCACCACAAGCTGGTGGATCGGGAGGATCGTCAGGTGACAAGACATAATACAAGCATTGTGGGAAATGGCATGGAGGTAAGGAGTGCTGGATGATTACTGGCAGGTGTCTTAGATGTGGAAGCCCGAATCATAAGATCAAAGATTGTCTGAAGGCTCAGTTAACTACACCCAGTAAAGCCCCTATAGCAGCTACATCAGCGCCAACAACAGCAAAGCCAGCCGGAAGATCCAGAGCGTCAGCACGAGTGTTCGCATTAGCTAAGAAAGATGCGGAGCAAGCAGATCATGTGACTGAAGATACACTTTCCATATCTGGTTTCCATGCTAGAATCTTGTTTGACACCAGGGATACTCATTCGTTTGTGTCCGAGAGATTTTCAAAGATGTTGCATGATGAGTTGGGTTTAGTAGCAATAGACTTGGATGTGCCTCTTTTAGTGCACACCCCAGTCAGAGCATTGTCCACTACAAGGAGTTATCCCTCCTTACCCGTTCTTGTTGAAGGGTGGGAATTAGCTGGTCACTTCTATCTTTTGAAGATGAAGGACTATGATGCAATTCTTAGTCTCGATTGGCTTGAGAAGCACTATGCTCTAATTGATTGCCGCAAGAAGCGGGTTGTTTTTCACATTCCTGGCGAGGAGGAGTTTTTCCACCCTTTACCCAAGATCGGGTCGAAAAAATTTATGGTCTCAACCATGAAGGTAGTTAGATCTTTGCACAAGGGTTGTAGTGCATTCTTAGCTTGTGTAGTGGCCTCAGCTGAAGCCAACCAAGCGCCATCAATTGAGAAGATTGAAGTGGTTCGAGACTTCTCTGATATTTTTTCGGAGGATTTATCGGGGTTGCTGCCAGTCTGGGAGATCGAATTCTCTATTGATCTTTTGCCCAGTACGACACTGATATCTAAAGCACCTTATCGGATGGCACCAGCAGAGATGGCAGAGTTGAGGAAGCAATTACAAGAATTGTTGGATAAGGGTTTCATTCGACCAAGTGTTTCACCATAGGGAGCCCCAGTCTTGTTTGTGAAAAAGAAGGATGGGTCACTTTGACTCTGTATTGACTATCGGAAGCTCAATCAGGTAACTGTGAAGAACCACTATCCCTTGCCACGCATAGATGATCTCTTTGATCAGTTACAAGGTGCTACGGTGTTCTCGAAGATTGATTTATGTTCAGGATATCATCAGCTGCGGATCAAAGAGGAGGATACTTCGAAGATAACTTTCCGAACCAGATATGGGCAATATGAATTTCTGGTTTTACCCTTTGGTCTAACAAATGCCCCTGCAGCATTTATGGACCTAATGAACCGGGTGTTTAAGCCCTATTTGGATAGCTTTGTGGTTGTGTTTATTGATGATGTGTTGATCTATTCTCCAGATGAAGCGTCTCACAGGGAGCACTTAAGGATTGCTTTGGAGACTATTCGAGCGCACAAGCTATATGCAAAGTTTAGCAAGTGCGACTTCTGGCTCAAGGAGGTTCAATTTCTTGGCCACGTGATATCTGGTAATGGCGTAGCAGTTGACTCAACAAAAGTCCAAGCTGTGTTAGAATGGGAGGCTCCGAAGACTCCCACTGAAATTTGGAGTTTCTTAGGGTTGGCCGGTTATTATAAGAAGTTCATTAAATGTTTTGCTTCGATTTCTGCGCCTTTAACTAAGTTAACAAGGAAGGGAGTGAAGTTTGTCTAGATTGAAGAGTGTGAGCAAGCCTTCCAAGAGTTGAAGAAGTATTTGACATTAGCTCCACTTTTGATCCTACCAAATAGCATCGACATGTTCACCCTCTACACAGATGCTTCAAGGATCGAAATTGGTTGTGTCCTAATGCAGAATGATAGGGTTGTGGCATATGCTTCCAGACAATTGAAGGAGCATGAGAAGAATTACCCTACGCATGACTTGGAACTGGCCGCGGTGGTTCATGCACTGAAGATCTGGAGACATTACTTGTATGGAGTTAAGTTTGAAGTCTTCACAGACCACCAGAGTCTCAAGTATTTATTTTCTCAGAAAGTGCTGAACTTGCGCCAGAGACGATGGGTCGAATTTCTAAAGGATTATGATTTTGAGCTACTATATCACCCTGGAAAGGCAAATGTGGTAGCCGATGCCCTTAGTTGGAAGAGGATCTTATTACTGCAAGATTGGAAGATGCTCGAGGATGCTGTGTGTTCCATGACATTGATTGAGCCTCAGCTTTGCAAAGCTTTTGTTGCTCAGTTATCCCTCAGGTTAACAGTTATAGATCGCGTAGTAGAAGCTCAACGAGATGATCCCCTATTGCAAGGAATGATTGGCAAGGCAGGTATTGCTCGTGATGAAGAAGGTGTTATCAGATTTCAGCATAGGATCTGTGTGCCAGATGTGGCTGAATTGAAAAATGAAGTGTTGGAGGAAGCTCACAGGTCAAAGTTCTCCATTCACCCTGGTAGTAGCAAGATGTACCAAGATTTGAAGCGAACATTTTGGTGGCAAGGTATGAAGAAGGATGTGGCTGAGTTTGTGGCCAGATGTTTGATTTGTCAACAAGTGAAAGCTGAAAATGAAAGACCGTCTGGCTTGATGCAAAGGATTGAAATACCTCAATGGAAATGGGAGAATATCACCATGGATTTCGTCACAGGTTTGCCCAGGTCCTTCAAGGGCAATGATTTCATATGGGTAATTGTGGATCGGTTCTCTAAAACAACACATTTTTTGGCCATGAAGAAGAAGCAGTCCATGGAAAGTCTGGCACGTTTGTATGTTGAAAACATTGTGAGGTTACATGGAGTTCCGAAGTCCATCATTTCAGACCGAGATCCTCGCTTCACATCAAGGCTTTGGCAAGGATTGCAAAATGCCTTTGGGTCTCAATTGAAGCTTAGGTCGGCATATCATCCCCAGACAGATGGCCAGTCCGAGAGAACTATTCGGACGTTGGAGGATATGTTAAGAACTTGCATACTGGATTGGAAGGGAGATTAGGAGCGTCACCTACCTTTAGTGGAGTTTGCTTAGAATAATAGCTTCCACGCAAGTATAGGTATGGCTCCATTTAAAGTTTTGCATGGAGGACCGTACAGGTCTCCTCTATGCTGGGAAGAGATTGGTGACAGACAGTTGATCGGGCCTGAAGTAGTGCAAGAAACGTTCGAGAAAATTCAACTGATCTAGCAGAGACTAAAAGCAATGCAAGATCGGCAGAAGAGTTAAGTGAATGACAGAAGAAAAGACTTGGCTTTCGAGGTTGGTGAGCATGTATTCCTCAAGGTATCACCTACCAAGGGAGTGGCTAGATTTGACAAGCAAAGGAAGTTGCATCCGAGATTTATCGGACCTTTCGAGATTTTGGATCGAGTGGGTAACGTGGCATATCAGTTGGCACTACCTCCATCTATGGTAGCTATCCATCCGGTGTTTCACGTATCTATGCTCAAGAAGTATGTTCATGATCCGTCACACATCATCAGTTATGAAGATTTGGAGTTCCAACCAGATGTGTCATTTGAGGAACAACCAGTCAAGATCTTGGATCGTAAGGAGCAGATTCTCAGATCAAAGACTTTCCCATTGGTGAAGGTTCTATGGAGAAATTTTTCTCAGGAGGAAGCATCAAGGGAGCTTGAAGGCGAGAAGAAGAAGAAATATCTCCGTCTGTTCGGTATGTGTTTTATCGTAAACTTCGAGGATGAAGTTTCTCTTAAGGGGGAGAGGGTGTAGTACTCGAGATTTTCTCAAAAAATTATAAAGTATTTCTATTATTTAATTTAATAAAATTTGTGTTTAGTGTATGTTTTATTAAATTCATAACTAAATAAATAAATAAAATAGATAATGCATTAAATATAAGTTTTTTTGGTAATGATAGATTTAGAATTCTAAAGAATTAAAATTTTGTAAGCTAATTGTTAACATAAGCCCTTCTTATATTATATCCATTCACTAGTAGAACACATAAGGGCATAGACACAAATTCCTATAGTTTAGGATAGACTATGACCCAACATATTACTATTCATTTTCATACTTTTTACTATTCACTCAAGTTTATTTTTAAGGTCAAATATTTATTTGATAATTTTCTATGGTAGAGTAAATCGAGGTGGTTAATGGGTAACAGTTAGATTTTCCTAATCATTTTTACCTTGTGAGATATTAATTTTCAAAGTGGACCATAAATAGTGTCATGTGTATACTCTTCACGTGATTGAGATTAGAATGGCAAACACTTGCTAGTAGAGGTTGTAGAATAATGTCCTACCATTAGGATTGGGTAGATCTGAAGCAATGGCTAGGATTTAGATCTATGAAATTGGGTTGGCTTTATATAAGGGTGTGCTTGGAGGTTTAGGCAATTCTTGTATATTTTTTCTTCTTCTTTTCTTCCCTGCAAACCGTAGCAAGCCACTCCTTTCTTTAAGAAGGGGTTGTAAGTGCCCTTGTTGCTATGAGTAAGAGGATTAGAAGGGAGGTTGTGTGAGGGTCTTCGTAGAGACTTCTGGACGGTCATCGTAACACTGTGGGCGCGATTCTACGAGGGGATTCATAGGGCGGTGTCTCTCGATTTATGATTTTTCATTGATAAGGTAAGTTCTAAGGTTCAAACTGTCCCTTTTACATGTTATAACTACTTTTAGAGAATCTAGGTTTAAAGAAGTATGCATCATCGTAAATTAGATTTCATGTCATTGCTTTGGTTTTATTCTAAAATTCTATTTTCATTTCAATCAGTACTCCGTGTCATATGCCAAGAGATCCATGCAAATTTGTTTTGAAATTTCTTTGTTTTTGTGGTGATTTATATAATTCAAAGAGTTTAGGTTGTAAAAAAATATGTAAAGAGCTTAAACCAAGTTTATGGTATTTAACATTTTCAATCGATTACTAATTTTTATAGATGTTCGTCGTGTTTTAAGCGGAAACAAGGTCACCGTATATGAGGGTTGGGTCGACGCAGCCCCCCCGTTGTATGTGTGTTTCGCCCAAGGTTTCCAGCAACTTGAAAAAGTTTTGAAAGGCCATTTTAATTCATAAAAATTTGAAAAATTAGAAAAACGGTAGATGACTAAGTTGATAACTTGCTGTAAAAATTTCATGATTAAAAAAATTATGTACTCATAATTATGACTTGTTTTACACACATGTGTAGTTTAAAAATAAACCTATTTTTTAAATTTCAGCAATCAAGAAAAAGTGGATTTTAAAAGTCCAATGTAATTAATAAAAATATGAAAAAATAGAAATGGTAGATGGCTAAGTTGGTAACTTTCTGTAAAAAATTTGTGATCAGAAAAATTATGTACTCTTACTTATGACTTGTTTTACACACATGTGTAGTTTAAAAATAAACCTATTTTTTAAATTTCAGCAACCAAGAAAAAGTGAATTTTAAGAGGTCAATGTAATTAATAAAAATATATAAAAATAAGAAATGGTAGATGACTAAGTTGGTAAATTTATGTAAAAAGTTCATAGTCAGAAAAATTCTGTACTCTTACTTATGAGTTGTTTTACACACATGTGTAGTTTAAAAATAAACATATTTTTTAAATTTTAACAACCAAGATGTTGGCCCGGTTAGGAGGCAATTGAGAGGGGGGTGAATTGATTGCCCACCCTTTTCGACAAATTTAGACAAAATTAAATCAAACCACAGATATGGCAAATAAACCTTAGATGAAGCTTGATTAGAATATATGATTGAGAAGCAAGCAAGCCCTCACAACTTCCCAGCGCAGAAATATAATAACTCGGAGAATAATGTATGAACGGACAGTTGATCAAACTATCGTCTCACCGACTCACACTCGTAGTATGAACGGATAGCAAATATCAACCACAACATAAAAAATAAACCACGGCACAGTGATTTTTAGGTGGTTCAGACGCACCAAGTGCCGTCCTACGTCCACCCCTCTCACCTCGAGAGGATTTCACTAAAACATGCTGCACGACGGCAGCAACCACCACACATGGGCTCGACGGCCCACACACGTGGGTTTTCGTACGACGACGAGAAGCCCCACACACACTCGGAGCAAGTTCCGAAATTGTCTAAAGATGAAAATAAGATGGAAATACAAAGCCCAGTCTGAGAATAGGAATCTAAGCACAACAGAACTAAGAAGATGATAAACAAAATAGATCTCCCCTAAATCCTTCAACCAAACTCGGAGATGAACGAAGGGAGGTTTGGAATGATGAAACCGAGAGGAGTGAGGTCGCCCCTTAATGAAGCTCGCCCAGCAAGTTTAGGATGGAGAGGAGCCACATCACGCCTCCAACCTCGACCTCAGGAACGTGGAATGCGGTCAGAGATGGAGTTCCTCCTTCTCCACGGACGCAGCCCTTCTTCTCCTTCTTCCTGCAAGAGGATAGCACGTTAGAAGCTCTTAGATACTCTTCCGATCGAACAAGGGCGGCTACATATACAAGAGGGATTGAAACCCAATAAGACACAAAAGCCCTTGCCAAACCCCCTTCTAAACACATACAATATATGGTGGACGCCCTAAGGGTAGTATGGTAAACAAGCAGCCCAAACAGATCTCCATTTAGTGAGTTCGAAACAGATCCGAAAAAATCGATCGGAACGCTCAGAAAAAGTGTCGACTCATAGAGTCGACTCTTTTTCACGAGTGTTCTGCCATAACACATAAAAATAATACCCGTGAAACAAGTGTCGACCCATTGAGTCGACACCTTTTATCAAGTGTTCTGGCCTGTGAAATTCACAACATTCGTGGTGAAAAGTGTCGACTCTTGAGGTCGACACTTTTTCACGAAGGTTCTGTTTTCACAGAATTAAGTGAACTTACCTGAAAGTGTCGACTCATTAGGTCGACACTTTTTCTCCAGTGTTCTGACATTGCAAAATAACAGAACCCTGGTGAAAGTGTCGACCCCATGGGTCGACACTTTCTGACACTTTCTGCCAGCGTTCTTAACACTTAACGCAAGGCAGAGAGTGTTAAAATAAGTGTCGACCCCTGAGGTCGACACTTTTCTTGACAGTAGAAAAAAACTTCAATTAAATCAGTTGAAAACTCCACATTTCATAAACCAAGAATCAAGATCAATCAAATATGGACTTGTAACTCAGATAGACATTACAAAACTTGATTTCAACCCTAATCAAGTCATCCACATTGAAATCTAATTAGGCATCTATTCATACCTTGGCCTTGAGTGATTGAGTGAAAAACTCCACAAATATCCTGCATTTTCAAATTGTCATTCAACTCAATACCTCAAGTTAGCAATTGGAATTTCCAACACAATCCATATCAGGTGAATCAGTTAATGCATCCATTGAAACGGCTATGCAATGTAGTGCAGTGAGGCACAAATATCTGTGCAGTTAAACTCATTCATCATATGACATAGGCTCCTTATAACATGACTCAAGTTCTCAATGATTCATTTTATCATTCAAACTCCTCATTCATCAAATATGCTTCAAAGTAAATCTCATAAAAATTAAACTCATGACATTTTCATTCAAGATCTTCGTCAAAACAGTCCGGGGCACAACAATCTCCCCCTTTTTGATGAAGATAAAACCATTGAAAAAATAGTAAGATTTGCATGAAAGATGACATTCTTTGAACCAAAACAAGCATTTTCTCATGCATACAAGATGCATGAATTTCATTCAAAAATAGCATATCTTGCTGAATCACATCAACATGCAAGAATCAACATGCAACCATCAAACATTTAACTCTCAAGCATTTAAATCCCCCTTTTTGTCATAGACACAAGCAAGCCTGCCAAGTAAACATCATGTAAAGACACTGAATTTTTCATGCAAAGGCAAAGCGCTGTGATTTCATTTCTCCCCCTTTTTGTCAGAGTCAAATAGGGGATTATCAAAACCATGGAAGTAAAGCCTCAATATGCACAGTTAAATCTATGAGATGCATATGGAAAGCATGGAATGAGCACGCAAGCACATATGCATTCATTATTCTATAAGATAGCAAGCATGTTCTCAATGAATATGTTAAGAAATATGCTATAGACCGAGAACATGAGTTTCATGAGCAATAGTAAAAGGGTAGTGCTTACAAGAAGTGGTACTGCAAGACTCATGAAATATGACTGATTCAAGATGTACATTCGTACAATCACTCCCTAGATGTATATGTGAAGTATGAGCAATGAAATCTAAACAGTATGGATTTACAGATTTTCCTAAAGAACACAAGTAGGAACTTTTCCTCCCTACATTTCCATACTACGTGCTCGACTTTTGGTAGCTTCGCACAACCCCAAGATTATTTTTCATTATTCAACGAAGATGACTAACCTTTTGACACGAGTCATGCCCTTTGTTTCAGGGGCATTTCCCGATTACTCGGTATCGTCACTTGTGATTATGTGGATAGGACACTTTTCAATGCGAGTTTTCTCCTTTATTTCAGGGGGGATTCTCGATTTACTTGATGTCAAATCACACTTATTAAAATTTTTGACGGGGTTGACAATTTTTTTCTCATAAGTCAGGTGAGTTCTATGTAGGGGATCTAGAGCCCTAAAATGTGTTAAGTGGAATAAATGAAATCCTTATTTGCTAGAATCATTAAACTCAAACGTGCAAGATGTGTGAGAGATTGCATAGAATGTAAGAGATAAATTAACTTTTTCATAGTGATGTCTCCCCCTAAATGTATGCACACTTATAACAAAAACCTCCCCCTTAATATGTGCCATGTTAAAAATATGTCCTAGTCAAAGTATTTTATTTAGAAAGGGTGTAAGGTCATAGGAGATATCAAAATTGAAAGGTGTGTAATCTATATACACTCAAGCATTTCAAAGTGGTATTTTCAAGCAAGTTGATTACCGGTACGTGGCAGAGAACATAGATCTGAAGACCATACTCACGTATAACGAGGGCTTCCAGGTGGACTTAATCCACCTTTCCACTGACGTCATTTTATATACCGGTGAATCATGACATTCATGCACACGTATATGAAGTATATGCGTTTATGTACATGCAGATGCGAAAAGACAAAAGCATATATGAGAACCAAATTGTTATTTTCTGTGATATGCACAAAAAGCAAGGTTTAACAAAGTAAAGGCCATGAGAGGACTTCTTATGTGCAAAAGATAAAGCAGTATGAACAGTTTCTTTATGAAAAAGTGAAAAGAGTGTATGTACAATTTAGCTCAAAAGATTTAAGTATCTAACCTGCACACTCCAAATTCTCTCCTAAGAAAACAAAATTGATCAGAATTTAAAGGTTTTGTAAAAATATCTGCAAGTTGATTCTTTGTGTCAACAAAAATAAGTTCAAAATCACCTTTATTAATGTGATCTCTTATGAAATGGTGTCTAACCTCAATGTGTTTGGTACGAGAGTGTTGGACAGGATTTTTGGACAGATTTATTGCAGACGTGTTGTCACACATGATGGGAGTATTTTTCAGACTAAAACCAAAATCAAGTAATTGATGTTGGATCCACAGCACTTGAGCCGCACAACTACCGGCAGCCACATATTCGGCTTTGGCAGTTGATAAAGCCACACAATGTTGTTTCTTGGAGGCCCATGAAACCATGCAGCCTCCTAGAAACTGACAGTGACCGCTTGTACTTTTACGATCCACTTTACATCCAACATAATCAGAGTCAGTGAAAGCATGTAAATCAAATGAATTATTCTTTGGATACCACAAACCAAGGTCAGGTGTACCATTCAAATACCTGAAAATCCTTTTCACAGCCGATAAATGAGAGTCCCTGGGACAAGATTGATATCTTGCACAGAGACAGACACTAAAATGGATGTCAGGCCTACTAGCAGTCAGATATAGCAATGAACCAATCATACCCCCTAAACAGTTTTTGATCGACTTTGTTACCTTTTCTTCTTCCATTTTCTGTGAGGTGGACATATGTGTAGCAAAGGGTTTGGCAGTCTCAAGTTAGAATTTCTTCACGATTTCTTGTGTGTACTTCTGGTTGATGAAAATGCCATCGTCCAGTTACTTTATTTGTAATCCCAAGAAGAAGTTCAGCTCACCCATCAAGCTCATCTCGAACTCTCCCTGAATGAGTTGAGCAAATCCATCATTCATCTTCAAATTAGAGGCTCCAAAAATTATGTCGTCTACATAAACTTGAACAATTAAAGAATGTTCATCACAAGTTTTTGTAAACAACGTCTGATCTATATTACCTTGTTTGAAGCCATTATCAATAAGAAATGAACTTAAATGATCATACCATGCACGGGGAGCATGTTTTAATCCATACAGTGCCTTATCCAATTTGTACACGTGGTCCGGAAGTGTTTCATCCTCGAAGCCTGGTGGTTGTTCCATGTACACTTCTTCCTTGATGATCCCGTTGAGAAAGGCATTCTTCACGTCCATTTGAAATAGCTTGATGTTCCTATGACAAGCATAAGGAAGTAAGATTCTAACGGCTTCTAATCTAGCCACAGGAGTAAAAGATTCATCAAAGTCAATACCGAATTCTTGAGAGTGCCCTTGGCTACTAATCTTACCTTATTCCTCACAACCACCCCATCTTCACTAAGTTTGTTTTGGAAAACTCACTTAGTTCCGATTATAGGATGGTTATCAGACCGGGGCACGAGGAACCACACCATATTCCTTTGGAATTGGTGTAGTTCTTCTTGCATGGCGAGAACCCAAGAATTGTCATTCAAAACATCATCTAAAGACTTAGGCTCAATGCTAGAAAGTAAAGCTAAGTTATCGTGAATTTCAACTTCCCTCATTGAAGCCCGTGTTCAAATTCCTTCATCCACACCGCCGATCACATTCTCCAATGGATGGTCTTTGTGCGTGGTCCATTGGTGTGGAAGGTTCAGATGTTGCTCTTGTTCCGCTTCCTCCTCTTGTTCCTTTTCTTCCTCTTGATTTGCTGCCTCACCTTGTTTGCTCGACTCTCCCTTTTCAATTTCATTCTCACCTGTCACAATAAAATGATCATTATCATTCGACTTCCTCATAGTATATTCATCAACAACAACATGTGGACTTTCCTTGACAACAAGTGTTCTAGTGTTATAAACACGGTAAGCTCTAGATGATAGAGAGTACCCAAGGAAAATCCCTTTATCACTCTTCACATCAAATTTTTCGAGATTATCTTTACCATTGTTCAAAATGTAACATATTGACCCAAATGGCTTAAAATGAGATATGTTGGGTTTCTTACCTTTGTAAAGCTCGTAAGGAGTTTTCTTAAGGATTGGTCTTACCATTGCTCTATTTGTAATGTAGCAGGCAGTGTTCCATGCCTCTGCCCATAAGTACCGTGGAAGACCATTCTCCGCAAGCATGGTACGCGCCATCTCCACGAGCGTCCTATTTTTTCTCTCGACCACTCTGTTTTGTTGTGGGGTTCTAGGTGATGAGAATTGATGTTCATACCCCTGCTTCCTGTAAAATTCATCAAACTCATGATTTTTAAATTATCTTCCGTGGTCACTTTGAATTTTTCGAATTGAATAACCTTTTTCATTCTAAATTCTAGCACAAAAATCAATGAATTCATTACATGCATCACTCTTGTTGGCTAGAAACAAAACCCATGCGTATCGCGAGAAATCATCGACAATCACGAAGCCATAAAGCTTCCCTCCAAGACTGCGAGTCATGGTGGGACCAAACAAATCCAGATGCAACAATTGGAGGGATTTTTCTGTTGAAACAATATTTTTGCATTTAAAAGAAGTTGTGGTTTATTTTCTTTTATTACATGCTTCACAAACTTTTGAAGATTCAAAATTTAAACTAGGAAGACCTCTAACTAGACCATGACGATTCAGCTTCCTAATGACATTTAGACTGGCATGCCAGAGACGGCGATGCCACAACCAGACATCTTCATCTTTGTTAACAACTAAACACAACTTTTCAGAAGCAATTTCATCAAAATCAACTTGGTAAGTATTGTTACTTCTCACTCCTATGAATTTGATTTCATGTGAGTTAGCATCGACAATGGTGCAGTGAGAAGACTAAAAAATGACTTTGTGACCCTTGTCACAGAGTTGACTAATACTTAGCAAATTATGGCGAAGACCTCTAACAAGTGAAACATCTTCAATGCAATGGTTGAGATCCTTACCAATTCCCCCAATTCCGATTATCTTACCTCTGTCCTGTCCACCAAAAGTTACCGTACCGCCATTTTTCTCTGCAAGGTCTGCAAAAAGATGTTTATTCCCGGTCATGTGCCTGGAGCATCCGCTGTCCAAGTACCATTTTGTCACGTCCCGAGCGCGGAAGATACCCAGAGATGCGTGACGAATTTATATCATTCATGTCAATCAGAGGGTTAGTGTATTCGACACCAAAAATCAGAGATGCGCAAAAGTAAAGATAACCCAATCCTTTATTTTCTTTATATAATATGTCTATTACAAACCCTTGCAAATACTAGGCTTAACAAAAGAAAAGTACAACATTGACTCGAGAAAATATAGAAAAGACAGGACTAATTGACGCTTGAGTAGCTCTAACTCTTTCACTCTTGACCTTCCCCTTCAGACTGAGTTCCCTCATCATCGGACTTACCTGAAAAGTATGGAAACACTGAGTGAGCAAACGCTCAGTAGGAAATTATATCTCAAGAACTAGCAATGGGTTTTAGTAATTACATTTGTCACATGTAAATGCACTATGGCTATGCATGCTTGCGTAAAACGACAAGATAGAGAGTATAACAAGAGATAATGAAGTGAACTATTCATGAACTTTCAAGAACTTGTATCAAATATATGTCAAGATATTTATCATGTCATGTGGGAATTGGCTACTTCACGTAAGTACTTTGCCCGTGTCGGGCCACGCTAGTAAAGTCACGCAAGTCAAGTCACGCACGCGAGAAAGAGAGAGTGTGGAATGCCAAAGATCAAGAGAAAGAGTACTTCGGTGTAATGCTAGACACCGGTATCATTACAACTCCCATGGGCACTAGTACTTTTGGGTGCTCCTCCCAGGACCAGATCGGGCCCTTATATGCACAACATTAAAGATAGATCTAGACATCCACGATAGTTTATAGCCAATAAGGAGTTTCAAGAACACACTTTAATAAGATGATAAGATAAGATTTTTATGGAATTCAAGGGCAAGGCCCTTGAGTAAGGACATACTGGCGATAAAATTTACGCAAAGCATATAAACCATGACATGTCGATAAACTGGGTGGAATTGGTTCCCTAACTTGGGTACCATGACAAGTAAGTGCCCACAAGTAGATGGTCACTCTTTTAATATAGAATTGAGGTCCACAAGAACATCATAATAATGTTTGATATAGAATTGGGGTCCACAAGAACATCACAATAATGGCATGCTTTCCCCGTTTATTAAGATAATTCTCATATCATACACATAGCATAACATGAGGGCCGGTATACCATGTTTCTATAGAGTGACATGGCAAAGTAGTGTGATAGGTTTTCATGGTACAGCCCGCTCAATCGGCCTTGAGGGAATCCAAGGCTCGAGGAGTCTTATGGAGGTCTCTATGACTAACTTGCTAGTCCAAAGGAACGGAATGTCCAAAGGAAAGCTTGTATGTCACTGAGAATTGAGGGTAATGCGATAAACCATTGTGAAATATGGGACTATATTCACGGAATGGAAATATAGTGCCAGATAATATAATTATATATATATATATATCAAAACCCTCGGTTAACAGAAAACAATTCAAAATAGTAACACAGGAAAATAGCGACTTAATCTAAGTCATTACTTATCAAATTAACGCCTTCTATAGGGGCGTTTATTTATGATTTGACGACTTTTGCAGCGGTCGTCCATTATACATTTCTATTTTGCAAAATCTCTAAATTCTGGAATTTTAGTAGAAAGCGCCTTTAACAGGGGCGTTACTTACAAATTCGCGCCCTGGTTCAGGGCGTCACTTTTATAAGAGACGACTTACAGGAGGTCGTTATTTCAGGATTTATCAAGTTTTCACATGAATAGTAGAATTTCCAGATAAATAGAATTTCAGGAAAATAAGTTACATGGTCAAGACAAGAAAAATAGCAGGATTCAACAGGTATGATCATGCATCCTATTAGATTCGTAGTTTTATAGATATTAAAATTTTAAACACGATTAATTAACAATTGGGTGAAATTGACAACTCCTGGGTAGGGCGTCAAAACTACAATTAGCGCCCTGGTGTGGGTCGCTTCTTTTAAATTAGCGTCCTTGTCAAGGGCGTTTCTTTTGAAATTTTATACAAAACATTTGAAACCACAGTAAAACTATATGCATGGATGACCGATGATATTATTAAAGATCTTAAACTAGTTTGGGCTACGTTCTTGAGAAAACCTACCTGACGGGTGATCTGGATGAAGATGTGTGAAGGAAAAACGATGCTCTGTTCTAAACAGAGCCTCCTGAAGATGATGACTGCTCCCGATCTTTTAATCAACAACAGCAGCACACGGAAGGGGATGCAATAAGGATCTAAAAAATGAAATTCTCTTCTATGCACGTAAGAGAATATCAGCTCCTCTTCTGTACTGCGTTTGGAAGAAGGTGACAGACGACGAAGATGATGCTGATGAAGAACCCTTAGTTCTTCAGCACGTCAGGAAAACTGGACAGGTAACCTACAATGCCGATGAAGAACATCAATATTCTTCTATGATTATGACCGAAGGGAAGAGAAGAAGAACAATACATGTTCTTCACGCACGGTAGCAGAGCTTCCTTCAACCAAATAGCCTATTAGGGTTCGATAGGAAGGGTTATTTATAGGGTTTTTACGATCCTAATGGAGTTAGTATCGTATTGGAAGTAATATTTCCCTAATAGAGTTCTTACCCTATTCAATCCTCCACGTAGTTATCCAGAAACTTGCTCTGGATAGTCTCCTGGGTCGAACGAAACTCGAACGGCATTAACGCCTTGCCATAGGGCGTTAGTTTAAATTGACGCCTTTGTTAAAGTCCTTTCTTATGTAAAATGCGTCCATGTGGAGGGCGTCACGTTTACTTGCCCTTTTTTATTATTTTGGCCATTTAAGAATTGACGACATCTGCTGTTGTCGTCCTTTCTGGAATTCGCGCCTTGTATAAGGGCGTTTCTTTTTGATTTAGCGCCTTGAGTCAAGGCGTTATTTACATTTTGGTTTATTATTTACTTCTTTAGGCTCTTATCATTTATTCATTAAATCTTTTAATCTTATTTTGATCAATTGGGGTTTTTATTTCCTTTTATTTTTACCAGGGTTGCTACACCCTCCCCCACTTAAAAGAATTTGGTCCTCAAATTCAATAGTACATATATATATATATATATATATATATATGTGGAGAGTGTAGAGTATATACCTTTTTAGAATAAGTCCGGGAATCGTTTCCTCATAGACTCCTCGGTCTCCCATGTGGCTTCGTGTTCTGAACATTTACTCCATTGCACCTTAACCATGGGAATAATTTTGTTCCTTAATGTTCGTACCTCGCGATCGAGGATCTTCATGGGCTTTTGTTCATAAGTAAGGTCCTTTTGAATCACCAGGTCTCCATGATCAATGATATGTGACGGATCGTGCACATACTTCTTTAACATGGATATATGGAATACATTGTGAACATCGGACAATTGAGGAGGTAAAGCGACGCGGTAAGCAACTTCGCCAACTCTTTCTAGTATTTTAAAAGGTCCGATAAACCTTGGTGTAAGTTTGCCCTTAACACCAAATCTCCTTATTCCACGTCCAGGTGATATCTTGAGAAAGACGTGATCTCCGACTTGGAATTCGAGATCTCTTCTTCTTGTATCAGCATAAGCCTTTTGTCTAGACTGAGCTACTTGCAGTCTTTCTCTAATCAACTGTATCTTCTCGGTGGTATCCCTTACCATATCTCGACCTAATAGTTGTTTCTCTCCAACTTCGTCCTAGCATAAGGGTGATCAGCAACTCCTTCCGTATAAGGCTTCGAAAGGTGTCATTTGTATACTTACCTGGTAGCTATTATTGTATGCAAATTCAACCAGAGGCAAGTGGTCATGCCAGCTTCCACCAAAATCAATGATGCAAGCCCTGAGCATATCTTCAACCACCTGATTAGTTCTCTCGGTCTGACCATCCGTTTGAGGATGAAAAGCTGTACTAAAGTTAAGTCTCATTCCCAACGAATGTTGTAGTCCTTTCCAAAAATGCGAAGTAAAACGGGGATCTCTGTCAGACACAATCGAGACAGGAATACCATGTAATCTGACTATCTCCTTGCTGTATAATGCAGCCAGAACATCAACTGACCATCGACTCTTGATTGGCAAGAAGTGCGCTGATTTGGTCAATCGATCAATGATAACCCATATTCCATCATATCCTTCTTTTGATTTAGTTAGACCCATGATGAAATCCATACCAATATCCTCCCATTTCCATTTGGCAATATCCAGAGGATGTAGCTTTCCGGCAGGCTTCTGGTGTTCAGCCTTAACTTGTTGGCAGGTGAGACAGCGAGACACAAAGTCCGCAACTTCTCTCTTCATATTAGGCCACCAGAAGGTTCTTTTTAAATCTTGGTACATCTTAGTAGATCCTGGATGAATTGTGTACCTTGATCTGTGAGCTTCATCTAAGATCTTCTTCTTTAATTCTGGACAATCCGGTATACAAGTTCTATTTTGGAATAACAACCTTCCATCTGAAGCTAGTTGGAACACAGATTGTCCTTCTAGTTTGCCCTTGATTTCCACTAATACCGGGTCACTACCTTGAAGTCCTTGTATTTCGGATAGCAAGTCTGGCTGTATGCTCATATGGGATAAGGTGACACACCTACTGTCCTTGTCCATGCTTATATTAAGTCTAGTGAATTGTTCTAGCAACTTCCACTCCTGAATCATACAATTGGCTAGTAATGCTCTCGGCTTTCGACTGAGGGCATCGGCTACAGGATTACCCTTTCCAGGATGATATTGTATAGTGAAGTCGAAGTCCTTAAGATATTCTAGCCAACGTCTTTACCTCATATTCAATTCCTTCTGAGAGAAGAGATACTTAAGACTTTTATGGTCAGAGTATATAAGAAACTGCACTCCATACAGATAATGTCTCCATATCTTCAGTGCAAATACTACCGCAGCCAATTCTAAATCATGAACTGGGTAGTTCTCCTCGTGCTTTTTCAATTGGCGAGAAGAGTAGGCTATAACATTTCCTTGTTGCATTAAAACACATCCGAGGCCAATGCCAGATGCATCGGTGTATACCTCGAACTTTTCTCCTTCAATTGGTAGAGCTAAGACTGGGGCAGTAGTTAAGTGATCCTTGAGAGCTTGGAAGCTTCGTTCACAATCCTCGCTCCATTCATAGCGTATCTCCTTGCGAGTTAGCCTAGTGAGTGGTACGGCTATCTTGGAGAAATCCTTGATGAATCGCCGATAGTAGCCCGCAAGACCCAAGAAACTACGGACCTCGCTAGCATTGGTCGGTCTTTCCCAATTCCTTACAGCTTCAACCTTTGATGGATCTACGGATAAACCGTCTTTTGATATAACATACCCCAAGAAAGCTACTTCTCCTAACCAAAATTCACATTTGCTGAGCTTTGCATATAGCTGATTTGTCCTCAATATATGTAATGTAATCCTTAAATGTTCCTCATGCTCTCCCTTGGTCTTGGAGTAAATCAATATATCATCAATGAAAACCACCACGAATTGATCTAGATAAGTTCCTCATGCTCTCCCTTGGTCTTGGAGTAAATCAATATATCATCAATGAAAACCACCACGAATTGATCTAGATAAGGTCTGAATATACTATTCATCAACTGCATAAAAGCAGCAGGGGCATTTGTTAGTCCAAAAGGCATAACAACAAACTCATAATGGCCATACCTGCTTCTGAATGCGGTCTTATGAATGTCATCATCCTTGATCCTTAGTTGGTGATAACCTGACCTGAGATCAATCTTTGAAAAATACTTGGATCCAGATATTTGATCAAATAACTCATCGATTCTCGGCAGTGGATACTTGTTCTTGATAGTGAGATGATTCAACTGTCGATAGTCGATGCATAACCTCATGGATCCATCTTTCTTCTTTACAAATAGCACAGGTACTCCCCACGGGGAAGTGCTTGGTCTAATAAATCCCTTCTTGAGAAGTTCCATCAATTGCTCCTTCAGCTCCTTGAGTTCGGCAGGGGACATCCTATATGGTGCCTTAGAAACTGGTCCAGCACCAGGGACCAAATCGATGGTGAAGGCCACTTCTCTTTGTGGGGGTAATCCAGGCAAGTCCTCCGGAAACACGTCCGGAAATTCTTGCACAACTGGGATGTCTTCTAGCTTAGTCTCCTTAATGGTGACAAATGTAAGGAAAGATACACATCATTTCCTTATTAGCTTGCTAGCTCGGAGAGCCGAAATAAGAGGTGACTTGCTCCGACTCTTAGGGCTAGAATAGACTAGTTCTGGAAAGTCCTTGAAAGTAACTTTGCTGTTACGGCAATCCACAGTTGCCTGATACCTAGATAACCAATCTGCTCCCAATATGACATCATATTCCTTTAGGTCTAAACATATGAGGTTGATAGGAAGATTTCTTCCTTTTACTAAGACTTCACAGTTTTGATAATGGTGCGTAATATCAGTTTCGTTTCCGAGAGGAGTAGATAAAAATATTTTCATTCATTCTGGTTCCATAGGCAGTGGGTCAGCAAACTTCTTGGAAATAAAAGAATGTGATGCACCCGCATCAAATAAGACATGTGCAGACTTGGAACAAACTTTCAGTGTACCTTCTACTAGTTCGCCTTCGTCTTCTTTGGTCTCCTTAATTGCGTGGAGACGAGCATTCTTTGTTACCGGGCGCTTTCCGTCACCGGCTTGATCATTGAGTAGCGGACAGTCGGGAATCTGATGATCACGGCTCCCACAACGGAGACACGCTCCAAGTTTCCTCCAACATTCTTCGGCCTTGTGCCCCGCCTTATCACAGTGCTTACATACCACCTTAGCAGGTGTAGTGGTGATAGAGAAAGGTTTGGTCTTCTTGATCTTTTGCTCCTGGGAGGGAATGCCCCCATTACTTGGCCTCTTCTTGAAATTAGGTTTGAAGGTGCTGGAGCTAGTAACATTCTCCTTCTTGTCTTTCCCACGGATCCTATCAGATAGTTCCGTGGCATCTTCTAGCAATTGGGCTCGTCGAACCATCTCCGAATAGACTTGTATGTCCATCGGTGCCAGTTGTGTGATATATTGGGGCCTGAGCCCATTAAGGAATCTTCGAGCTTTCATCTTCTCAGTACTAACTAAGTGTTTAGCGTACCGAGATAGCCTAGAGAACCGCGCTTCATATTCAGCCACCGACAAAAATCGTTGCTTAAGTGCGGCGAATTCAGCGGCTTTCTTCTCTTGAACTCGATCTGAGAAATATTTATTGTTGAAATGTTCAACAAACTCCTCCCAAGTAACTTGTCCTTGATCTAATGTGGTTTCTACCGACTCCCACCAGCATCGGGCGTCTCTTTCCAATTGAAATGTGGCTAACGGGACCTTCTCTTGGTCCGAACATTGCATGACTCTAAAAACACGTTCCGTCTCTCGGATCCAGTGTTCGACATCATCTGGATCAGTGGATCCCATGAACTTAGGAGGGTTCATGTTCTTGAAGCTTTGGTGGAGATTTCCTGCTCCACGATGTGCACCTCCTTGTGCCACTTGTTGAAGTGCCTGGGTCATGCCTTGAAGAGTGCGTTGCATGTTGCGCCATTGAGCACATTCGGCAGTCATTGTCCTACCATTACAATAGCTATTTTAGTATGTGATTGCGTTAAAAGGCTTTTAATTCTATGTTGACTTTAACCCTTGGTTCTACCCAATCTCACTGGTTAGAGGTTCAGACTTATCCTTGGACTTGGGTTTCCTAAGAATTGAATACCCTAGGCTCTGATACCACAAAAATTGTCACGCCCCGAGCGCGGAAGATACCAGAGATGCGTGACGAGTTTATATCATTCATGTCAATCAGAGGGTTAGTGTATTCGACACCAAAAATCAGAGATGCGCAAAAGTAAAGATAACCCAATCCTTTATTCCTTTATAAAATATGTCTATTACAAACTCTTGCAAATACTAGGCTTAATAAAAGAAAAGTACAATATTGACTCGAGAAAATATAGAAAAGACAGGACTAATTGACGCTTGAGTAGCTCTAACTCTTTCACTCTTGACCTTCCCCTTCAGACTGAGTTCCCTCATCGTCGGACTTACCTGAAAAGTATGGAAACACTGAGTGAGCGAACGCTCAGTAGGAAATTATATCTCAAGAACTAGCAATGGGTTTAAGTAATTACATTTGTCACATGTAAATGCACTATGGCTATGCATGCTTGCGTAAAACGACAAGATAGAGAGTATAACAAGAGATAATGAAGTGAACTATTCATGAACTTTCAAGAACTTGTATCAAATATATGTCAAGATATTTATCATGTCATGTGGGAATTGGCTACTTCACGCAAGTACTTTGCCCGTGTCGGGCCACGCTAGTAAAGTCACGCAAGTCAAGTCACGCACGCGAGAAAGAGAGAGTGTGGAATGCCAAAGATCAAGAGAAAGAGTACTTCGGTGTAATGCTAGACACCGGTATCATTACAACTCCCATGGGCACTAGTACTTTTAGGTGCTCCTCCCAGGACCAGATCGGGCCCTTATATGCACAGCATTAAAGATAGATCTAGACATCAACGATAGTTTATAGCCATTAAGGAGTTTCAAGAACAAACTTTAATAAGATGATAAGATAAGATTTTTATGGAATTCAAGGGCAAGGCCCTTTAGTAAGGACATACTGGCGATAAAATTTACGCAAAGCATATAAACCATGACATGTCGATAAACTGGGTGGAATTGGTTCCCTAACTTGGGTACCATGACAAGTAAGTGCCCACAAGTAGATGGTCACTCTTTTAATATAGAATTGAGGTCCACAAGAACATCATAATAATTTTTGATATAGATTTGGGGTCCACAAGAACATCACAATAATGGCATGCTTTCCCCGTTTATTAAGATAATTCTCATATCATACACATAGCATAACATGAGGGCCGGTATACCATGTTTCTATAGAGTGACATGGCAAAGTAGTGTGATAGGTTTTCATGGTACAACCCGCTCAATCGGCCTTGAGGGAATCCAAGGCTCGAGGAGTCTTATGGAGGTCTCTATGACTAACTTGCTAGTCCAAAGGAACGGAATGTCCAAAGGAGAGCTTGTATGTCACTGAGAATTGAGGGTAATGCGATAAACCATCGTGAAACATGGGACTATATTCACGGAATGGAAATATAGTGCCAGATAATATAATTATATATATATATATATATATCAAAACCCTCGGTTAACAGAAAATAATTCAAAATAGTAACACAGGAAAATAGCAACTTAATCTAAGTCATTACTTATCAAATTAATGCCTTCTATAGGGGCGTTTATTTATGATTTGACAACTTTTGCAGCGGTCGTCCATTATACATTTCTATTTTACAAAATCTCTAAATTCTGGAATTTTAGTAGAAAGCGCCTTTAACAGGGGTGTTACTTACAAATTCGCGCCCTGGTTCAGGGCGTCACTTTTATAAGAGACGACTTACAGGAGGTCATTATTTCAGGATTTATCAAGTTTTCACATGAACAGTAGAATTTCCAGATAAATAGAATTTTGGGAAAACAAATTACATGGTCAGGACAAGAAAAATAGCATGATTCAACAGGTATGATCATGCATCCTATTAGATTCGTAGTTTTATAGATATTAAATTTTTAAACACGATTAATTAACAATTAGGTGAAATTGACAACTCCTGGGCAGGGCGTCAAAACTACAATTAGCGCCCTGGTGTGGGTCGCTTCTTTTAAATTAGCGCCCTTGTCAAGGGCGTTTCTTTTGAAATTTTATACAAAACAGTTGAAACCACAGTAAAACTATATGCATGGATGACCGATGATATTATTATAGATCTTAAACTAGTTTGGGCTACGTTCTTGAGAAAACCTACCTGACGGGTGATCTGGATGAAGATGCGTGAAGGAAAAACGATGCTCTGTTCTAAACAGAGCCTCCTGAAGATGATGGCTGCTCCCGATCTTTTAATCAACAACAGCAGCACACGGAAGGGGATGCAGTAAGGATCTGAAAAATGAAATTCTCTTCTATGCACGTAAGAGAATATCAACTCCTCTTCTGTACTGCGTTTGGAAGAAGGTGACAGACGACGAAGATGATGCGGATGAAGAACCCTTAGTTCTTCAGGACGTCAGGAAAACTGGACAGGTAACCTACAACGCCGATGAAGAACATCAATATTCTTCTATGATTATGACCGAAGGGAAGAGAAGAAGAACAATACCTGTTCTTCACGCACGGTAGCAGAGCTTCCTTCAACCAAATAGCCTATTAGGGTTCGACAGGAAGGGTTATTTATAGGGTTTTTACGATCCTAATGGAGTTAATATCGTATTGGAAGTAATATTTCCCTAATAGAGTTCTTACCCTATTCAATCTTCCACGTAGTTATCCAGAAACTTGCTCTGGACAGTCTCCTGAGTCGAACGAAACTCGAACGGCATTAACGCCTTGCCATAGGGCATTAGTTTAAATTGACGCCTTTGTTAAAGTCATTTCTTATGTAAAACGCGTCCATGTGGAGGGCATCACGTTTACTTGCCCTTTATTATTATTTTGGCCGTTTAAGAATTGACGACATCTACTGTTATCGTCCTTTCTGGAATTCGCGCCTTGTATAAGGGCGTTTCTTTTTGATTTAGCGTCTTGAGTCAAGGCGTTATTTACGTTTTGGTTTATTATTTACTTCTTTAGGCTCTTATCATTTATTCATTAAATCTTTTAATCTTATTTTGATCAATTGGGATTTTTATTTCCTTTTATTTTTACCATGGTTGCTACACATTTATTCTCTCCAACCTTCATACAGACCTGCACCAATAAGCAACCATGCTCATTTTGATTTGGGTACCCAAGCTAGCTTGGGTCTCGTGATGTTAGCATTTCCAAAGGATTGATTGTATTTACTGAAAAATATGTCATCATCATATTGCATTAACTGGCATATGTACATGTCATGCCCTATCTTCCCACAGTAAAAACAAGTGGGTCTCTTCCTACCAATTTTTTTTGTGTTATTTACATTCCTAAAAGTTGAGGGGAAACTAGAATTGACAGTTGATGTAACACGGTGTGTGTGTGAACATTCTCCATGATGAAATGAACTTTTAACAGCATAGTGAGAATGGTTTTTGTTGCCATGCATGTAAACTGAATTTTTTACAACTCGTTTTTCTTTTCCTTTCACCATCTTCTCACTTCCAGTCTTCACTTTTTCAATTTCACTAATAAGCCTTTCATTATCACTGTTCAATTTTTCTTTCACTTTTTCACATTCAATTAATTTGGCATTCAAATTTTCCAACTCATTTTTCAACAAATCATGCCTTTCTTAGATTTCATCTTTGAGTTTGAAAGCGTTTTTCTTTTCAATATCTAGGCATGCAATTTCATATTCGAACAAATTCACTTTGGATTCCAAAACTTCATTTGCATTTTTGAAATTTTTTACTTCTATTTCAAGCAGATTACATTTCTCACATGGATTGGATGAATGCAAGATTTCATGGATCTTTTTCTTCAGGATTTTATTCCCTTGTACTTTTCATCCAATTCTTCATAGGCAAGCTCCCATTGTTCATTAGTGATAAGCTCTGAGTCAGAGATTACTTGTTCTTTGTCGCTCCTGGCCATAAGGCCCATATCCTTCACCAGCTCCTTAATATCTTGTTCATCATTGGACGTGGACTCATCCTCGTCCTCGTCGCTCCACGTGGCCTTCATCGCTTTGGGCTTCTTGCCCTTCACCATCCTTCCTTTTTTCTTTTGCAGCTAGGGACATTCACCTCGCATGTGCCCCATCTTCTTACATTCGTAGCACATCACTTCGGCCGCTTTTGATAGTTCATTTCTTTGCTTTGGTGGCCTCTTTCCTTTCTTGAATTTCCCGCCAAATCGTCTTCTTTGGCGCAAGAACTGTCATACTCTTCTTGTTAGCATGGCAACCTCTTCGTCATCGGTGGTTCCCATAGAATCCTCTTGGCTTGAAATTGTTTCCGGGTAAGCTTTCAATGCAACGGACTTCTTCTTCTTTGTGTCCTCTTCCATTCTCTTAATGTTAATCTCATAGGCCATCAATGACCCTATGAGTGCATCCACGGTGAGGGTAGACAGGTCTTTAGAATCCTCTATCACCGTCGCCTTGGTGTGCCAGCTTGGCGATAAGGACCTCATCACTTTTCTAACCAAATCGGTGTCTTAACTCTCTTCCGAGTAACTTCAATCCATTTGTGATCTCCATGAGACGTGCGAACATCTCGGAGATACTTTCTTCCTCTTTCATGTGAAATAGCTCGTAGTCACGAATCAACATGTTCGCCTTCCTCTCCTTAACTTCTGTGGTACCTTCATAGATAAGCTTGAGCTTGTCCCATATTTCTTTTGCGCTGCTGCACATGGAGACACGAGCATACTCGTTAGGGTGAATAGTACACTGAATAATGTTTAAAGCATTAAAATTCACAGTGACTTTCTTAATACTATCATCATCCCACATATCCTCATCAGGGTGTAAAATATACGGACCATTCCTAATGACAGTCCATATTTCATGACTTTGAGCACGTAGGAAGATGGTCATCCTATTCTTCCAGTTAGGATAGTTACTACCATCGAAGAAAGGTGGCCGATGAATAGAATGCCCTTCGGGCATTAACCCCTTGTTAATGTTGTTGGCCATTCCTAACAGATCTCTCTAAACCGCTAGGTTTCTAGAAAATAGAGCCGAGGCTCTGATACCAATTGTTGGCCCGGTTAGGAGACAATTGAGAGGGGGGTGAATTGATTGCCCACCCTTTTCGACAAATTTAGATAAAATTAAATCAAACCACAGATATGGCAAATAAACCTTAGATGAAGCTTGATTAGAATATATGATTGAGAAGCAAGCAAGCCATCACAACTTCCCAGCGTAGAAATATAATCACTCGGAGAACAATGTATGAACGGATAGTTGATCAAACTCTCGTCTCACCGACTCACACTCGTAGTATGAACGGATAGCAAATATCAACCACCACATAAAAAGTAAACCACAGCACAGTGATTTTTAGGTGGTTCGGACGCACCAAGTGTCATCCTACGTCCACCCCTCTCACCTCGAGAGGATTTCACTAAAACACGTTGCATGACGGCAGCAACCACCACACACGGGATCGACGGCCCACACGCGTGGGTTCTCGTACGACGATGAGAAGCCCCACACACACTCGGAGCAAGCTCCGAAATCGTCTAAAGATGAAAATAAGATGGAAATACAAAGCCCAGTCTGAGAATAGGAATCTAAGCACAACAGAACTAAGAAGATGATAAACAAAATAAATCTCCCCTAAATCCTTCAACCAAACTCGGAGATGAACGAAGGGAGGTTTGGAATGATGAAACCGAGAGGAGTGAGGTCGCCCCTTGATGAAGCTCGCCTAGCAGGTTTAGGATGGTGAGGAGCTGCAGCACGCCTCCAACCTTGACCTTAGGAATGTGGAATGCGGTCAGGGACGGAGTTCCTCCTTCTCCACGGACGCAGCCCTTCTTCTCCTTCTTCCTGCAAGAGGATAGCACGTTAGAAGCTCTTAGATACTCTTCCGATCGAACAAGGGCGGCTACATATACAAGAGGGATTGAAACCCAATAAGACACAAAAGCCCTTGCCCAACCCCCTTCTAAACACATACAATATATGGTGGACGCCCTAAGGGTAGTATGGTAAATAAGTAACCCAAACGGATCTCCATTTAGTGAGTTCGAAACAGATCCGGAAAAACTGATCGGAACGCTCAGAAAAAGTGTTGACTCATAGATTCGACTCTTTTTCACGAGTGTTCTGCCAGAACACATAAAAACAATACCCGTGAAACAAGTGTCGACCCATTGAGTCGACACTTTTTACCAAGTGTTCTGGCCCGTGAAATTCACAACATTCGTGGTGAAAAGTGTCGACTCTTGAGGTTGACACTTTTTCACGAAGGTTCTGTTTTCACAGAATTAAGTGAACTTACCTGAAAGTGTCGACTCATTAGGTCGACACTTTTTCCCGAGTGTTCTGACATTGCAAAATAACAGAACCCTAGTGAAAGTGTCGACCCCATGGGTCGACACTTTCTGCCAGCGTTCTTAACACTTAACGCAAGGCAGAGAGTGTTAAAATAAGTGTTGACCCCTAAGGTCGACACTTTTCCTGACAGCAGAAAAAAAACTTCAATTAAATCAGTTGAAAACTCCACATTTCATAAACCAAGTATCAAGATCAATTAAATATGGACCTGTAACTCAGATAGACATTACAAAACTTGATTTCAACCCTAATCAATTCATCCACATTGAAATCCAATTAGACATCTATTCATACCTTGGCCTTGAGTGATTGAATGAAAAACACCACAAATATCCTGCATTTTCAAATTGTCATTCAACTCAATACCTCAAGTTAGCAATTGAAATTTCCAACACAATCCATATCATGTGAATCAGTTAATGTATCCATTGAAATGACTATGCAATGTAGTGCAGTGAGGCACAGACATCTGTGCAGTTAAACTCATTCATCATATGACATAAGCTCCTTATAACATTACTCAAGTTCTCAAGGATTCATTTTATCATTCAAACTCCTCATTCATCAAATATGTTTCAAAGCAAATCTCACAAAAACTAAATTCATGACATTTTCATTCAAGATCTTCGTCAAAACAGTATGGGGCACAACACAAGAAAAAGTGGGTTTTAAGAGGCCAATATAATTAATAAAAATATAAAAAAATAGAAAATGATAGATGGCTAAGTTGGTAACTTTATGTACAAATTTTATGGTTAGAAAAATTCTGTACTCTTACTTATGACTTGTTTTATACGTATGTGTAATTAAAAATAAACATATTTTCTAATTTTTAGTAACTATAAAAAAGTGAGTTTTGGGAGGTAAAACTAATTCTGAAAAATCTTAAAAATTAGAAAATGATAAATAATCAAGTTGGTAACTTTCTGTAAAAATCTCAGATTCATTAAAAATCTGTACTTAAAATTTAACCTATTTTATTTAACTTGGGTCGACCTGGCCTTCTGGGCAGGTCGATCTAGCCCTCTGACCGTCTGTATTCTGTCCCAATTTTCAGAACTCTAAAAATAAGGTATTTTGACAAGCCAATTGGATTCAGAAAAATCTAAAAAATTAGACAATACTAGATAACCAAATTGGTAACTTGCTGTAAAAATTTTATGATTAGAAAAATTCTGCACTTCAAGTTATGACTTGATTTATACGCATGTGTAGCATAAAAATAAACATATTTCTTAAATTTCAGAAACCAAGAAAAATGACGTTTTGAAAGGTCATTTTGATTCAAAAAAATCTGAAAAATTAGAAAATGATAAAGAACCAAGCTGACAACTTCCTATAAAAATTTCATGTTCATTAAAATTTTGTGCTTACAATTATGAACTATTTTACTCACATATGTGGTTTAGATATAAGCTTTTTTTTTATTTTCAGAATCTAAAACCTATTGTATTCCCGAAGTCTTTAGAAATATATATATATATATATATATATATATTAATTGTGGAGTTTTAAGAAAAATGTGATTAAAAAGTTATTTTGTGAAAGGTATGTAATGTAGCATATGATTTTTCAGTGTACATATGTATAAATAGTAAAGTTATTATATAGGCTATATGGACACTACTGTCATAGAAGGGCGTGGAGCCAAACTATAAAAATGTCCCTGTGGGGAGGCTCAATCTGTTCTGATCTCGAGGGCACGAGGTGAAATCCTAGAGGTGGACAAGTTCCACTGGTTAAGGTGGGAAGGACTTTCTCCGGTTCTGCAGAGTTAACCAAGACTCGTCTCCATTACCAAGGGGATTCAGTATCTGTTATGTAATGACCTTCCAGTGACGGTTTGGGCACTGTGTCTAAGCCATATATATATCATCTGAAATTCTGTCTTGAAATCTGAAATCTGTAAAGGCATATGACTTCTGAAAATTTTAAAATTCTGTTCTAAAATCTGTCCAGTCATATGCAAGATCGGGGAAAATTCTATTTCCGTACCGAAATTCTGTAAAGACATATGACTTCTGAAATTGTGAAATTGTGAAATTCTATTTCTAAATTTTATGTAGTCATATGCCATTATGAAAAGTTATGTTTTCTAAAAATATGAATACGTATTTGAATTTTTGAAAGATTAAAGTATAGTCATATAAAGAGTTATTTACTGCTACGAAAGAAACCCGTTTTCTGTGCCCGGTAACCTGATTTTAGATTTTAGTATCTTTTGTTATTAATCCTTGAAGTATGTTAGATGTGGATAAAAGGGAATGATTTGATTTTAGTTACTTGCTGGGTCTATTCCTAGACTTATACTTGCTAACCATTTTCAGGTGATTCTCTCGGTGAGGACGAGGAGTTAACGCGTAGTGAACCCGATCGAGAAAATTTTGAAGTCCCGTGATTAAATGGCACCCAAGAGGGGGGGGGGGTGAATTGGGTATCAAAAATTACAGAACTTATGCTAGATAAAAATCACGTCCAAAGAGGAAACAACCGACGGGAAGAGATTTAGCGGAATACAAAGAGAATCAGGATAAATTAACCTCTACAGCAGTTCTTTGGTACTAGGCGGAGTCCAGGAATCCGAGGATTCCCTCACACAAAGTATTTTCTTCCTGACAGGACTAACCTTGTCGATCAGAATTTACCTTTTGATATACCAGAGATCTCACGTAGGAAGGTTAATGAATCTAGATCTGAAAGCAGAACTAAAAGGTAATACGCTATATAAAAGAACTAGAGAGAATGGAGGTAGAGGATATGGATCAAACCACTCAGAAGGTGGTGGATTTTAGGTGGTTCGGATGCAACAACGGCAACCTACGTCCACCCCTCACACACGGTGAGGATTCACACACTATCTCGTAAGGTGTTACAAGATGAGACACACACACAAATACGTTGGGAATGAGAGCTCCCATGAAGGTGTAAGAACACCCTAACACACACAAAATCACAACGGATTAAACACACACACACACACACACACACACACACGGATCTATGAAGATCTACACACACGGAAATGTTTGAAGATTACAAGAACCACAAATGAAGCTCAAGAGAAAATATGAAAGTAGAACACAAGAGAAGAATCTTGATTTGCTCCCCCTTAGTGGATGACGCATGCTTTGAATGCAGCTTGATCCCTTGGTTTAATCTTCACTTGAGTGGATTGCAGATTTGCTTGAGAGCTTGAATCTTGGATGTAGAATCCCTTGGACGGAGCACTGTTCACGCAGCTACAGTAGCCTTCTCACCCCTTCAATAGCCTTCTTGATCTCCACAAGTGATTAGAGTTTTTTGATCCGTCAAAGAGATGTTTTATAGACCCAGGGTGGTCAATAGACAAGCCCTGGATCAGATCCACGAAATCCTCCTTGATTGGGGCCAATGGACTTAAACAATTGTGCCAAAGAATCTCTCCTCGAGCTGGAACAAAAAAGTCAACAATGAAGGCTTCGGGGCTGGCGGTCGATCGATGGAGGCTGGCGGTCGACCGTTCTGAGAATTCCTGTAGACATTTGGCTGCTGGAAATTTCGGTCGACCGCTAAGCGTCTGGCGGTTGACTGCTAGTTTTACAGGTGGGAGGTCATTTAGTTCTGTTATTTCAGGTCGACCGCCAGTGGTCCAAGGGTCGACCGAAAATCCCCAGTCCTACAAAATCCAAGTATTAGCCCAGTAAAAACTGTCCATGAGTTCGATGCTTGAATTGAGCTTGTGTTATGCTTGATTACAAGTCCGCTTAGGCTCTTTTTAACACATGGGAGGATTTATGAACACTAAAATGGAATGAGATGGAATTTGACCGTTTAGAGCATAAAACTTCGTTCTAATACAAGACACGTAGGAGATAAATGTCCTGGGTTTTGTTATCATCAAAATCACTCGGATATACTTAACAATCTCCCTCTTTTTTATGATGACAAAACTCTAGGCATTTAAATTCAGGTGTTCAAACCATTGTGCCTATGAGAAAATTTTCAAATCGAGGTCAATCACATTTTAAAATCCAGTTAAAATCCATCAATTTTGAAACGTTGAACTCAAAGATTGAAATGCATTCACCACGTCAATTTCCATACAAACACATCACTTCCAACACAAACACATCAATACCAGCCATTCAGCACTTATTTGCCAAATTGAAAAGAAGTGAGAGAGGAGAAAGCTAATCCTATAAATTCAACACAGAGTGCATTCTTCCATTCATTCTCATTAGTTCAAAACAGGGTACACTGAATGCAGGACATCTACTCTGTGACCAAGACTCAACACACAAGGGAATGCAACCACAATGCAACCACTAATGCAATGCTCTAACAAAGGAATGCAATCACAATGCAAAGACAAACATACATGCAGTCATGCAACACGCACATAGCATAAATATATAAGCCTAATAGCCTACTACTTCTCCCCCTTTGACATCAGCAAAAAGGAGAGGGGAGGGATACAAAAAGTGGACAAAAGTGACACGGGTGACCCAAGGGCAGCTATACAACAGGGTGATCCTCAGCTTCCTCGCCATCAACACCATCCGGGGCACCATCATCATGGGGGGAGCCAGCAGGAGCAGGAGCAGGAGCAGGAGGGAGACAATCCTCAATCACATGCAAAAGTTCATCATGATGAAGAAGCTGTCGACGGATGCTAAGAAGGGCGTGGTTGTTGAGCCGGAAAGCTTCACGGGTATCTTCATGGCTGGCATAGAGAGTGGCCATGTGGGTAGAAAGATCATCCAGAGCGTGGGTGAAGGAGTCCATTCGTCCAGTCATGGTATCCATAAAAGTGTCCAAACGCCCAAGGGAGGAATCAATTCGGGTTTCCATGCCTAAAAGACGCATGTCTAGAGTCTCATAGTCCCCCCAAGTAGGATGCCCAGCACCCTGAGTGGAAGACTCCCCATGAAAGTACTGCGGTGGTGGAGGAAGATTCGTTGGGGGAGGCACATCCTCGGGCTGTACTGGTGCAGATGCATCTTGGTGACCTTGCTGTGGTTTCGGTTCTTGCTCTTCTTCACTATCATTCTCTTCCCCATAAACTGGGACAGCACGGCGAAACTCACCATTTGCAGCACGGTAATATCCCATGTCGGAGAAAATATTGTGCTCATTATAAATGTCATCTTGTCGGACCAGAACAAATTGCTCACCCTCTAAGGGGACCCCAACAAAAGTGAAAACTCCAGTGAGTTGAGAGGCATAAGGCAGGGACCTCCGTAAATGTGTACGGCATCGTCCTATCAATTGAGTCATAAGCCATCCCATATCAACTAATTCGCCATTCATAACATGATAGAACAGGAATCGGTGTACCTCAGTCACTTCATCTCGGCTGCCACTCTTGGGATAAATGAGTGTAGTAAATATGTGATGGAGGACCCGTTGCAGTTGGGGAAAGTGGTTGGCATTGAGCTCAATTAGGTCACTCACACCACGCACAAAATCACAGCTCGTCATGGCAATATAACTTTCCTCAACCGCACCATGCCCAAAGCTCACATCTGCACCATTGGAAGAAACACCTAGGGCACGGTTGAATAATTCTGGAGTAATACGGATCTCAATACCCTGAACCATGGTGTACAACCTCCCATTTCTGTCAACCAAATTACCATAGAACTGTTGCACTAGATATGGATAGTAGCGGCTGTATCTAGTGACAAAATCAATCCATCCCGGTTGCATGGAAAGAACTGTATAAATGTCAGGCATGATTTCATTCAACTCCTCAAAATCGACAAGACGAGGGTCGATGATAGTTCTTGGAGGTAACCTGGGTGCCGGAGCCTGCGGTGGTGGTGCGGCCGGAGCTTCACGTCTCCGAACACCAGGTTCCCCTTGGAGGAGACGTCGAGCACTCCTTCTAGGTAGCATTTTAGACTAGGAAACCCGGAGATGATCCCCTTGAAGGGTAAAACCTCTACCTTGGGATGGAGAGAGACACTCGAAGGACTATAAGCACCTTCTCCACGCTCTGGAGCTTAGGGAAAGATGACACGAGCGCACGAACGTCGGCGAGGAGTCGTTCTGAAATGGAGAACAATCGGCCGGATCAAGTGCGGAGAGAGGAGATGTGGGGTTTTTAGAGCTTAGAGGATGAGAGTGAGATGTGCTAGGGTTAGGAGGGAGTAAGGGAGAGAGAGTGGATGCAATGGAATGAGGAAAAGAGGGAGAAAGCCCCCTTAAGTTGGGGTTCGGATGGGGTTAAACCGGCCCGGTTCGCCGAGGTCGGTCGACCGGCACGAGGCCAGCGGTCGACCGCTGGGGCAAAAAACCCCTTCTATGACCCCTGAGATGAGTGTGTCAAGCCAATGACCTCTAGTGATAAGAGTGAGCTCCATGACCTTTTGACATCCCCCATTTATACAAAATCACCTTTTCCTTTTTTTCCTTTTTCCTTTTTTTGTGTGTTATTGAACCACGGATGGTATCAAGCATGAGTCGACCACGGAATCCCCCTTTTGAGACTGCTTAGAACACTAGATCACTAGTCTACATTTATTCACCAAGGAGTATCCAATCTTAGGAATATGTCAAGGAAGAAGTGTATATATATGAATAAGTACAAGCACACATGCTAGGTATTGTCATACACAATAAAAAGAAGATACATACAATGCATGCATCTCACACAATCTACCAAAAAAAAATCAACCTAGTGCAAACCTAAGTACGTATGCCCTCACCCTTGCACATGTCAAGTTCTCTTCTAATTTTATTGAATTGATCCTGATTTAGGGGTTTTGTGAAGATGTCAGCCAGTTGGTTGTGTGTATCAATAAACTTGAACTCAAAGTCCCCTTTGCCTACATGATCTCTCAGAAAATGATGCCGAATGTCAATGTGTTTGGTTCTGGAGTGTTGAACAGGATTTTTTGATAGATTAATTGCACTCGTATTATCACACAAGATCGGCACACAATTCACTTCAACATTCAAATCAAGCAATTGATTTTTGATCCAAAGTACTTGGGCTCCATAACTTTCGGCGACTACATACTCAGCCTCGGTCGTTGAGAGAGCTACTGAATGTTATTTCTTGGAGGCCCATGAAACTAGGCACATACCAAGAAACTGACAGTACCCACTTGTACTTTTATGATCTACAATACACCCGGCATAATCCGCATCGGTGTAAGCAATTAAGTCAAAGGAACTACCGATGAGAAACCACAAGCCAAAATCAATTGTCCCAATTAAATATCTAAAAATGCGTTTAACAGCCATTAGATGAGATTCTTTTGGACATGACTGAAAGCGAGCACATAAACACACACTGAACTGGATATCAGGGCGGCATGCTGTTAAGTATAGTAGTGATCCGATCATACCTCGGAACAGTGTAGAATCTAATGTTTTATCATTTTCATCCTTATCCATCTTTGTGGTGGTGGCCATGGGAGTTGATATGGGTTTTGCTTCCGCCATCCCGTTTTTCTTCAGCAGTTCCATAGTATATTTGGCTTGATTAATAAAGATTCCTTCTGAATTTTGTTTCACCTGTAATCCAAGGAAGATAGTCAACTCCCCCATTAAGCTCATCTCGAATTCTCCTTGCATTATCTCTGCAAATTCATCACACAAGGTATTGTTAGTAGCTCCAAAGATTATGTCATCAACATATACTTGAACTACCAAAATATCTTTACTTGATTTCCTCGTGAACAGTGTTTGATCAACTTTACCTCTTTTGAAACCATTCTCAATCAGGAAGGATGTGAGCCTTTCATACCATGCCCTTGGTGCTTGCTTTAGTCCGTACAAAACTTTCTGCAGCTTGTACACATGCCGTGGATGTTTGGGGTCTTCAAAACCTGGAGGTTGTTCTACAAAGACATCCTCTTTGATATACCCATTTAGAAATACAGATTTAACATCCATTTGGAATAATCTGAAGTTAGACAAACAAGCATATGACAATAAAATTTGGACTGCTTCTAGCCTAGCAACCGGTGCAAAGGACTCATCAAAGTCAATACCCATCTCCTGGCTATACCATTTGGCTACAAGCCGGGCCTTGTTCCTAACAACCAAATCCGCATCATTCAATTTGTTTCGAAAAACCCATCGGGTTCCTATTACGGGCTGATTTTTAGGACGTGGCACAAGAGCCCATACCTCGTTTCTATCGAACTGGTGCAGCTCTTCGTGCATTGCCTGAATCCATGATTCATTTTGAAGAGCTTTATGGATATCCTTAGGCTCTTCTTGTGAAATCAAAGCCATCAAATCCTCTTCTTCTACTTGCCTCAGAGATGATCTAGTTTTTACCCCATCTTTCGGATTACCTACGATGTTTTCAGCGGGGTGATCCTTCAGAAAAGTTGATGATCTTGGCAGGTCCGGATGCTGCATTTGCTGTTCTTGAAGTGTTTCAATTGGTGGATCATCATCCTCTTCACTCTTGCTTGGGGTTCCTTCAGTTGATTCATTCTTGACCTTGTTATCATTTGGATGTTGAAGGTCATCGTCTGCATCCACAATTTGAACAAATTTATTTGTCAGTTTTATTTCAGATTCATCAAAAATCACATGAGGACTTTCTTCAACAACTAAAGTCCTCTTATTAAACAGTCGATAAGCTCTAGAGTTTGATGCATAACCTAGAAAAATACCTTTGTCACTTTTCTCATCAAGCTTACCTAAATTGGACTTACCATTGTTCAATATGAAACACGGGCACCCAAAGGATTTGAGATGAGAGATACTCGGTTTCTTACCCTTGTAGAGCTCATATGGAGTTTTCTTCAAAATGGGCCTTACCATTGCCCTGTTGGCGATATAACATGCTGTACTTACTGCCTCAGCACAGAAGTATCTTGGTAGGGAATTCTCACTCAACATGGTCCGTGCCATGTCTATTAGGGTTCTATTTTTCCTCTCCACAACTCCATTTTGTTGGGGCGTCCTTGGTGATGAGTAGTTATGGGAGTACCCTTGCTCTTCATAGTATTTCCTGAACTCGTCATTTTCAAATTCGCCACCGTGATCACTTTGAATGGTGGTGATGAGATAGCCTTTATCATTCTAAACTTTCCTGCAAAACACTTTAAATTTCATCACTGCATCATTTTTATTAGATAAAAATATCACCCATGTGAATCTGGAATAATCATCAACAATCACAAATCCATAGGATTTTCTCCTAGGCTAGAAGTCCTAATTGGACCAAAAAGATCAAGATGCAGTAGTTCTAAAGGCCTGGCGGTGGAAACGATGCTTTTATTTTTGAAGGAGATGCGTGTTTGCTTGCCTTTGGTGCAAGCTTCACAAATCTTATCACCTTCAAATTTTAATTTAGGTAACCCATTTACTAAATCATGTTTAGAAAATTTAGAGATCACTCCAAAGCTAGTATGACCTAATCTTCGGTGCCATAGCCATACATTGTCATGATTATTTGCCACCAAACACACATCATCACTGGCAACATCATCAAGATCAACAGTGTACACATTATTGTTTCTTTTGCCGATGGATCTAATTTGGTTAGAGATTTTGTTCACGACAAAACAATGGATTTCGTCAAACACAATTTTGAAACCCTTGTCACACAATTGACTTATGCTCAAGAGATTGTGATTCAAACCTTTAACTAAAAGCACATTTTTGATCATGGTTTCAGAATTCTTACCTATGTTACCGATTCCAATGATCTTACCTTTGTCCTTTCCACTAAAAGTAACTGAGCATCCATCCTTGTCTTGCAGTGTAGAGAACACCCTTTTGTCCCCTGTCATATGCCTTGAGCACCCGCTGTCTAGGTACCACTTGCTCCCCCTGGCTTCAATACATATCTGCAAGAAATAACATTCTCATGCAATTATTTTTGGTACCCAAGTTAGTTTGGGTCTGTAGAAGTTCGTCCAATTCTGTGCATATCTTTTCTTAGTCCAAAAAATACGATTTCTTGGTGGACTTTGTCTGAACCAGCAATTTGTAATAACATGACCAAATCTGCCACAATGATAACAGTTAACAGGTGCAAACTTTCTTTGAAACTGTCGTGGTTTGGGTTGAGCATGTTTTGGTTCAGGCTTAGAACATGAAGCATGATTTTTATCTTTTTCATGAACAAAGGATGTGATGATCTTATGCTCAAAAGATTTTTTATTTTGAGGGGTGTATCCAAGACCTTCCTTTTGAAAGTTGACCTTAACTCTCAACAAGTTGTCTAGGTTTTGTTTGCCTTTGACGAATCTTGACAATGTGGACTGAAGTTCAGTCACTTCTTTATCTAAACTCACAATTTTCTCTTCGAGTTCTGAGTTTGTGGATTTCAGAATTTTTTCTTCAATTTTCATCTTTTTACATGCTTCCTTCATTTCAAATAATTTACAAGATAATTCTACTTTGGCTTTATCACAGTCTAAAATTGTTTGTAATATACTTTCTCTTTCTTCCGTTGTCTCAAACCATTCATGTTCCAATTTTTCAAATTTGACAAAGATATCTTCATGTGACAAGTCATCAAGTTTCTTTTTGAGAGTTTTATTTTCAGACATGATTTTCTTGTATTTCGTGTACAACTTTTCATATTCCGATTCTCATTGTTCATTGGAAATAAAATTAGGGTCAGAATTTACCTCCGAAGATTCATCTTCATATGCCATGAGGCACAAGCTTTCCACAAGCTCTTGGATCTCTTCATCAGATGGTTCATCTTCTTTGTCGCTCCATGTGACGACCATGGCTTTGGGTTTCTTGAAATTGTCCTTCTTGAATTTCTTCTTCAGATCTGGACACTCACCTCTCATGTGCCCAAACTTCTTGCACTCGTAACATATGATGCTACTTGGCTTGCTCGATTCGCCCTTGGTTTGAGTGGGCTTTCTTTGCCCCTTTCTGAAGTTTTCTTGAAAATTTCTCTTCTTTCTCAGAAATCTCTTCACTTGGCGAGTTATCATCGCCAATTCTTCCTCTTCATTGCTTCCGTCACTTGATTCACCTTCTTGAGATTCGTCATCGGAGTGATGAGCTCTCAGTTCAATTATTTTCTTCTTCTTGATATCTTCATCAGTTGTCCTCTTCATATTAATCTCATAGGTCATGAGTGACCCTATGAGTTCATCCAAGGTGAGAGTGGACATATTTTTTGAATCTTCAATTACCGTGGCCTTGGTGTGCCATGCCGACGGTAGTGACCTTAAAACCTTCCTTACTAGATTGGAGTTTGAGTATTCCTTCCCTAAACTTTTAAGACCATTTGTGATCTCTGTTAGCCTTGCAAACATCTCAGAGATGATTTCTTCAGGCTTCATTTTGAAGAGCTCATAGTCTATGACTAGGAGATTTGCCTTGGTTTCCTTGACCTCTGAAGTTCCCTCGTATATGAGTCGCACCTTGTCGCACATTTCCTTGGATGAGCTGCACATAGAAACACGAGAGAACTCATTAGGATGTATCGCACATTGCATAATATTCATGGCATTAAAATTAACAGTGCATTTCTTAATTTCTTCGGGTGTCCATTTTTCTTCATCATCCCCGAGTTTGTGAGGACCTTGTCCACAACTCTCCAAACTTCATACTCTTGAGCCCTCAGAAAGACATGCATTCTGTTTTTCCAGTACGAATAGTTTGAACCGTCAAAGAAGGGAGGACGGTTGATGGAGTGGCCCTCGAGCATCATACCCTTGTTTGCCATTTAACTGGATCTTACTCTAGATCGTTAGATATGTGAAAGAAAGAGCCTTGCCTCTGATACCAATTGAAGTCCTGTGATTAAATGGCACCCAAGAGGGGGGGTGAATTGGGTATCAAAAATTACAGAACTTATGCTAGATAAAAATCACGTCCAAAGAGGAAACAACTGACGGGAAGAGATTTAGCGGAATACAAAGAGAATATGGATAAATTAAACTCTACAGCACTTCTTTGGTACTAGGCGGAGTCCAGGAATCCGAGGATTCCCTCACACAAAGTATTTTCTTCCTGACAGGACTAACCTTGTCGATCAGAATTTACCTTTTGATATACCAGAGATCTCACGTAGGAAGGTTAATGAATCTAGATATGAAAGCAGAACTAAAAGGTAATACGGTATACAAAAGAACTAGAGAGAATGGAGGTAGAGGATATGGATCAAACCACTCAGAAGGCGGCGAATTTTAGGTGGTTCAGATGCAACAATGTCAACCTACGTCCACCCCTCACACACGGTGAGGATTCACACACTATCTCGTAAGGTGTTACAAGATGAAACACACACACAAATACGTTGGGAATGAGAGCTCCCACGAAGGTGTAAGAACACCCTAACACACACAAAATCACAACGGATTAAACACACACACACGGATCTAGGAAAATCTACACACATGGAAATGTTTGAAGATTACAAGAACCACAAATGAAGCTCAAGAGAAAATGTGAAAGTAGAACACAAGAGAAGAATCTTGATTTGCTCCCCCTTAGTGGATGACGAATACTTTGAATGCAGCTTGATCCCTTGGTTTGATCTTCACTTGAGTGGATTGCAGATTTACTTGAGAGCTTGAATCTTGGATGTAGAATCCCTTGGACGGAGCACTGTTCACACAGCTACAGTAGCCTTCTCACCCCTTCAATAGCCTTCTTGATCTCCATAAGTGATTAGGATTTTTTGATCCCTCAAAGAGATGTTTTATAGACCCAGGGTGGTCAATAGACAAGCCCTGGACCAGATCCACGAAATCCTCCTTGATTGGGGCCAATGGACTTAAACAATTGTGCCAAAGAATCTCTCCTCGAAAGCTTCGGGGCTGGCGGTCGACCGGTGGAGGCTGGCGGTCGACCGTTCTGAGAATTCCTATAGACATTTGGCTGCTGAAAATTTCGGTCGACCGCTAAGGGTCTGGCGGTCGACCGCTAGTTTTACAGGTGGGAGGTCATTTGGTTCTGTTATTTCAGGTCAACCGCCAGTGGTCCAGGGGTCGACCGAAAATCCCCAATCCTGCAAAATCCAAGTATTAGTCCAGTAAAAATTGTCCATGAGTTCGATGCTTGAATTGAGCTTGTGTTATAGTTGATTACAAGTCCACTTAGGCTCTTTTTAACACATGGAAGGATTTATGAACACTAAAATGGAATGAGATGGAATTTGACCATTTAGAGCATAAAACTTCGTTCTAATACAAGGCACGTAGGAGATAAATGTCCTGGGTTTTGTTATCATCAAAATCACTCGGATATACTCAACAATCTCCCCCTTTTTTATGATGACAAAACTCTAGGCATTTAAATTCAGGTGTTCAAACCATTGTGCCTATGAGAAAATTTTCAAATCGAGGTCAATCACATTTTAAAATCCAGTTGAAATCCATCAATTTTGAAACGTTGAACTCTAAGATTGAAATGCATTCACCACGTCAATTTCCATACAAACACATCACTTCCAACACAAACACATCAATACCAGCCATTCAGCACTTATTTGCCAAATTGAAAAGAAGTGAGAGAGGAGAAAGCTAATCCTATAAATTCAACACTGAGTGCATTCTTCCATTCATTCTCATTAGTTCAAAACAGGGTACACTGAATGGAGGACATCTACTCTGTGACCAAGACTCAACACACAAGGGAATGCAACCACAATGCAACCACTAATGTAATGCTCTAACAAAGGAATGCAATCATAATGCAAAGACAGACATACATGCAGTCATGCAACACGCACATAGCATAAATATATAAGCCTAATAGCCTACTACTTCTCCCCCTTTGACATCAGCGAAAAGGAGAGGGGAGGGATACAAAAAGTGGACAAAAGTGACACGGGTGACCCAAGGGCAGCTATACAGTAGGGTGATCCTCAGCTTCCTCGCCATCAACACCATCCGGGGCACCATCATCATGGGGGGAGCCAGCAGGAGCAGGAGCAAGAGGAGGAGGGAGACAATCCTCAATCACATGCATAAGTTCATCATGTTGTTGGAGCTTCTCGCACTACACCGTCAGCCCCGCCCGCGCCTCCTAACTATCCTTCAGCTCTCACGCAACACCGTAGAAATGATATCGCCATAAACTGAGCACCCTAGCAAACGAGATGAAGTTCTTTGACGTCAGGTCCATTAGCTCGTCATGAGCCCCAAGGCCAAAGTTCCCGGTCCAATCCCGCGGGTGCATGGCCTTGTCCATGAAGTGGACCGCCTCCACCCAGAGGGCAGACTTAAGGACATGCTCCTCAGGCGCCAGGAAGCGGGAGCCTGAGGGAACGGCGGTCGGCAGAAGACAAGCCCTCACCTCCTCCCAACTAAGCGACACGTCGTCCAGGGCGGGAGTCTTGCCCTTCTTAGATGCCTCCCTCGCGGGAGTAGACGCAGGAGGGGAGATCACAGGCTCCTCAGCCGACGGCAGCGGAGGAGGAACCTTAGGCGGAGGAGGAATCTCAGGCGGAGGAGGAGCCTCAATCGAGAGAGGAGCCTCGGACGATGATGGTGGCGGAGCCCGACTTCGGGCCGGAGCAGAAACCCTGCTCCTTTTCTTCGGGCGATGCTGGCTGTCCAGCGCCGCCAACTCATCCACGCTCAAAGGGATGCGCCCGCCACCAGGCATGGCGAACTCTACTTCAGCAGCGCCGGCGACTCCTTCAGAGATGTCTCTCCGAGCACTCGACTCGCCACTGGCTGCGGGAGCCGCGACCGAGCTCGCTATGGGGATGGCCGCATGGACCAGATATTGAACCCGCCCCGGAGCAAATGCAACCGCGGCCTGAGGGGCAACAACTGTCACCTGGCCGGCCCCTGGCTCGACATGGTCCACAGGGCGAGGGGCACTCTGCGGCAACTCGACTATCTCGCACCGCAGCTCCGACGACTCCTGTACCCCTGCGAAGAAAACCCAGAGAGGATTAGTTCAGCTCACTATCAACAGATGTGGCGAAGATCAAGATTAGTACCCTGAGACAATGGGGGGCTCATCCCTAACTCCCGGAGTACTGCCGGGGTAAGCTCGAAGTCAGCGTTGGGAAGGTGAAAGCGGAGGAGAGCCTTTATCTTCTTAGACTCCTTGGCCGTGGCCGAGGGATGCCTATCAACCCAGACAGGACGGAGGCCTGCGAACCTCCAGGGGCCACAAGCACCCGCCCTGGTGATATGTACAAAGCGCTCCGCCCAACGCTTGAGGTTGGACGCAGCCTCAGAGACACTGACGAGGTTTCGGTTAGGCCTAGCCCTGAAGTAGGCGAAAGCAGTATCGGAAGGACAATTCTGGAGATAGTAGAACTGTCAGAAGAGAAAGACGGTTGGCTCCACCGAAGCCTTCCTACACACGAAGACAAAACCACAAAGGATGTGGTAGGAGTTAGGGGAAAGTTCCCCTGGTTGCCGACCATAATGGTGTAGGACGGACTCAATGAAGGGATGAACAGGGAGGCAGAATCCCGCCCGAAAAGATGCTATAAAGACCCTACTGTCGCCCGGAGGCAGACTCAACAAGTCATCATCGACGGTCGGGAAGATAATGTCAAATTCAGGGGGAATCTGAAAAGCTTCCCGCAACCCATACACCACCTATAAGCCACCAACGATAGAGAACGGGGACGAATAGGGTCGGCGCCCAAAGTGCTCGGCGCTCCCCCCCCCCCCCCGACTGGATTCCATCCCTTTGACGGAAGATGTGGGGCTGACTCAAAGGGTTCTCCTACGGGGTGGCATGGCTCCAGAAGGTGGGAAACATAGAGGAAGGAAGAAGAGCCTCACCGGACGAAGAGGGAAGAAGCCTACAACAAGCACGACAACCAACAAGAAGCATATGGGGTTTTGAGAAAAACCCTGCGGCGGTCCTTATAACCTTCCACGGCAGAACGGCGCTTCGAAGCCCTAGGGAAGGTGAAAAGGCACCCATCACTGTCACGGTACGACTGCCAGGCACAGACGCTCGTTCGAAGCTCGCGCTCCCAGACAATAGAACCCGCATCATGATTACAAGAGTGGCGCCGGCCACCGCCAGGGGTACCTTGCGCGCCAAGCATACGACTGGGGCCACCGGTCCCGACGATACGAGGAGGTCACCCTCAAATTGACCCTCTCCTGCTCGACTCTCAGTTCCCTGCAAAATGCTCGGCAACTGAGAGTAGGGGAGCTAGTGAGGAGGGTAGATCTGACTCGGCCCATGACAAGCCCATCACCAACGAGCCCAATCCGATTTAGGATCTACAACGCGCCCAAGGGGTGCCTGACAGCCGTAGCCCATAAAGGCGCAGCCCACTATGACTTGGTATTGGATTCGACAGCGTAGGAAGGGCTTTGGCCTAAGCGCAATGACCGATGGATGACCCTCCGACGATCGACCATTACCCCCACGACGTCAGCATCGATCCCATAACGGGCGAGCACGCCCCACGAGCGCCGTAAGACTCGCTCGAGGACCGACAGACGCCAGGATAATCGCCCCCCAATGGGAAACTCCCGCCACAATCGCGGGGGACGTTATTCCACGACTCACGCCCTTCCCTGCTAAGGGATTGGCCTTCGACACCAGGACAATCACCTATAGAAGGGATCTTGACAAAAAAGATAGGGAGACGTCAAGACTTCTGCCAAAAAGTTACACACACAGAATAGAGTTACTAGTCTTGCAACAGTAAAAGAGAGGTCACGCTAGTCTACACCCTGAGAGAGAACCCCCCCTCCTGTGCGACCTTACCACCCAGTGAACACTCTCCGAGTGACAATTGGGACCGACAAGCACTCGACCCGAGGGTCTACGCGTCTCTCAGATCTTCTACAACGACCTCCTTCTACACTTTCTCTCCTACTACTCTCTGCTCTTTACTTAAAACCGTTGCTGACTTAAGCATTAGAGGGTTGTCCCATGGGGTAACACCCAGGACTCCTTCTGACGCCCTTTTGCTTCTAGTGTTTGCAGGCTTCCACGGGTGCCGGACGATCTTCCCCAAATAATAAATAGAGAAGTGTGATACATGACATAGAAATCAGATTTATGCCTTTACAAATACTATATATATATATATATATATATATGTAACATACAGATTGCGAATCATAAATCGCTTGTACCGATCTTTAGTTGGTATAGTCCAGTACAGACAATTCATCTCATGTCACATCAATTTGTAAAACCCTACTCTATAATACTCTATGTACTCATGATGACCGATGTAGAAGTATAAGAAGATGATATTACACTTCTAAGACGTGTGCCTGAAAACAATCTCTTTCCAGAGTAATGTTTATCAACCCCCCCCGTTATACAGCCAAGTGGTGTACCCGTTTTTTTTTAATTTTCGTTGACGTAAGTTTATCTGCAATACTCAACCGATTTTTTTTGCATTTGATCGATGTACATGTTACGTCGAACGGTGGCATGAGATCAACTTACGTCAAAAATAATTAAGAAAAAATAGTACACCACGGGACGGTGTAATTAGAGGAGACGGTGTGTAACAAACATTAATCGTCTTTCTAATATTTCAAAATATAACAACATTACTCAAGAATCAAAAAATAAGGAAATCAATATGTTGCTAGAGATGATAGAACCCAGAATAAACAGTATGGTCACCCTGATACCACAGAAGCCTAACAAAGTAAAGAATCAAACGGTCAAACTAAGTCTTTACAAGAACATTGCAAGAGTGACAATTAATTGATCTATTATCCTTCCAATTTCTTCTATTTAATCAAGAGATTTATAAAAATTATTTACTTATTTTTTCATTAGTTGATAATTGAATCAAAGAATAGATGTCACACCTCAAATTTTGAAGGGGTGTGATATTGCTAGTCCAACCATAATAGTAATAATAACACTAATAATAATAAAATTTTATTAAATAAATATTTATCATCAAATATGTTAGTATCAAAAGCGTGGTACAACAATACAATCGTATCTTTGTAGACTAACAAAATAACTCTTAAATAACAAAAAACATCTCTAGGATGTCCCTCTTTTTAAAACGTATCCTACATCTTATCTACCACTCTTTCTATTCCTAACATTTTTGTAACAAGATTTATCAACATAACAAACTCAGTAGGATCTAAAATAAGTTTTCCAATTTACATGATTAATTCAATTCATATAATGATATAATATTGGTCAAATACCTACTTGCTGTACAAAATAGGAAAAATATATAGAGTTGCATGAAAGCTTCAATGTTAATATCAAAGGTAAGTGAACAAAAATATTAAGAATTTTTTGTATAATGACAGATGAGAAGGCCATTTGATAATTGAATAACATGCAATTAACACATTCAAATCAAAAGGAAGAACATCGTAGCAATGTTTATTCATCGTAAAGATAACAAACGACAGTCAAAAATATATAGTAAATCATCAAATCAAAACAAGTGCTCCAATACTCACCATGTTCAAAACTACCTCTCATAAACCGTTTGATATGTTAAAAACTCTCAGAGAAATAATCTCCAGTAACAACCCAAGATCAAGAAACTCCTAATAATTAGAGGGAAGTCCCCAGGGAGAAGTTTTATAAAGACCTCCAAGAGAGAATTAATTCCAAGTGAGACGCTCTGCCAGATGATCATTAAACCCTCGTGGCAATACTTATCTTTTGGGGGTGCTTCTTCGTGCGACTAGATCAAGTCTTTATGATATTGATACTAGCTGGTATTGAAAATCCATACACCTTAATGATCTCAAACAATCATGTTGTGCTAAACTAAGTAACATATACAAATCAAATTTATATTTAGATTCACAGGGAAAAAATTACAATCTCAATGAAATACCAATGATTTCAAAGTTTTGTTTTTCGCGATGAAGGATGAGAAAGGATTAATCCATCATATCATTATTTTGTATTTATATCCATCTCTTATTTGTGAGAAAATGATTTAAATCCCTAGGCATGGGGTGGGCCAACCCATCATATACGATTAATTTGGCACCCAGGACAATGCCCCACATTCAATTCGGGGGCAAGGTTAGGCCACAAAAGGTTTACATATTAACTATATACCCCTGTTAAATTATGGAATTAAAATCTTAGAAGCTAAGTTCAGCTGAGAATGACTCACTCTTGTATCTTTTAGATTACCTTAGGGCCAGTTTGCTAATTGAGCCCGGTTAGCACAAGCGAACCCCGGGGGTCGCTTGTGCTAACCGAGCCCGGTTAAGGTCATTGTGTGTGAGGGAGAGGTAGGGCTCACTGCTCTCTCTCTCATCCGCTCTGCTATCCTAACCTCGCGTCAAAGGGGCCCTTTAAGCTTTTTAACTCCAAATCCACACTATGGAGAAGGAAAATTGCAAGTGGAGAGAAATAATATCTAGTTATACCAAAACCAAAAACCAATATATTTTGAAAACAACTGAAATATAAAAGAATGATATGGCCCATCCCAATAACGACTGCTCATCACAAAATTGTTTGGGGAGCTATACATGCACAACCAGAAGGTCGATTCTACGGCATCAGATTTTATTTCGCATTGGACTGAATACTGAATTAATTAATTAATTAATTACTTAATAACACAATTTTGTTGGGGATTCAAATCCATTGTAAGATTGGGTATTTTTTTTCCAGATAGTTAAGACTAAAATTTATCATAAAAACTGACCAGAGAGCCACTTGAACCTTCTATGGACTCATTCAGAGTCCAAGTTTTGTAATGAGATTCAGCAGTGAACAGAAAATTTATCAAAACTAATTTAAATGCTATTCAGTGATGTTTTAAACATCACAGAAGCAGAGAAACCAAACTATTTGCTCAACGCAAGTGTTACTGGAAAGAAACTGACTGACATTGAAATAACCAAGCAAATGAATTACACATATGCACAGCCCACCAACCTGCTATGACAAATCTCTTGCCTTCTCAACAAGTAGTAGGCTTTTTGGGGGGCTCGATGTTCTCAAGTGAAAGAAGACCAAGTTAATTACTTGGGATGATAGTTTGGGTTTTGAAGCAGAGTTTTTGTGGCTAATTCATGTATAAGAATCTTCCGTTGAACAGGAGTGTGTGGTGGTATGGCCATGCTCCTCTCAGCATTGGTAAGTCAAGACTGAAGAGTGTGTGAAGAGAAGAAAACACCAGAGAAAGAAACCCGTCAGATGCTGCAAGCTGTGGCAGCCGCAGATTGTAAATTTGTCATGCTCCTCTCAGAAAACTTGATCATCAACAACACAACACAATAAAATGGAAGTGTACGGGAGGAAGAAAGCTCTCATATTAGCTGCAGAACTGACCATCATAGTTGTTTTGCTCCGCACACCAATGCAGGATAAGGGGGCAAGAAAATGTCGCAGAGAAGATGAAAGAAAAGAAAGAAAACCAGTGAGTGGATCACTGAAATGAAACCTGTAAAGCAATTTTCTTGAGGGATGGTAGTATAGACATTGGGTGCATAGGAGGAACCGACTGAACCTCTTTTCACACATCATCATAAGTATGTTTTCATCGCAGCTAGTAGCATGTCCTCGAGGGGGTCAAAGAAGCCAAATCCCTGTGACATAGGGGAAGTTACAAAAACACAGGGAGGATGAGGCGTATCTCCATGAAGAGAGCGGAGTCTGAAACACAGAGGGAATGGAGAGACTTGCAGCGAGATTATTTCAAATCTGTCCTCAGAGAACTGGGAGACTGCAAGCATGAATAATAGTTAATAGATGTACAGCATAAGGACTCTTCTTGATTCTTACGTGGACAGAAGAAACCGTTCATCAGCAATTTGGTGGCCAAGGAGTTACCGCAGGAGGGGATATTAAACCGTGGGAGCTCCTTTGCTTTTTCAAGCATAAGCGGAGCCCAGATGCATTATTGAGTCTCTCAATAACCCCAATCAGAATGAAAGGCTCTGTATGTATACCATCTCCAAATCTCAGACCATCTTTCCCTTAAGTCCCAGAAGGAAATGCTGATATCAGAATGGGATTTTTGCTAATAAGCCCCTACAATCTTAGCTAATTATATATTAGTCCCTGAGTTCTTGAGGCGTGCGTGTAAGCCCCTACAATCATCGCCATTGCACAAAAAAGTCCCTGCCGTTCGTTCCGTTCAACAGAAGTTAATCAAAGTGTGGTTAACTTAATCTAAGAGTATGTAAAGACCAAATTACCCCTGGTTAATTGAGAGAGAGAGAGAGAGAGCAGGGGCATCCGGTGGTGGGGGAGGGGGGTTGCAGATGGCGTTGGGGGCTCCAGAGGGGGGGAGTGGGAGAGGGGGCCGGGATGGGGGGGGGTGTGAGAGGGGGCCAGGGTGTTTGCAGGGTGGCCAGGGTGCCAAATGGGGAGAGGGGACTGGGAGGGATGGTGGGGTGTTCTGCCAGCGCCGTGGAGGGGGGGGGGCGTTGGCCGGCGGTGGTAGTAGGTGGGGGACGGTGGCTCTGGCTAGGGGGGAGGGGGGGTTCTGCGAGCGTGTTGGTTGACGGTGGTAGTAGGTGGGGGAGGGGGGGTTCTAGCCAGGGTAGCGGCCGAGAGGGGAGGGTTGGCTGGCTGTGGTAGCAGGTGGGGGAGGGGGGTTCCAACCAGGGGGGGGGGGTGTTCTGCGAGCGCCATGGGGGGGGGGGGGGGGAGGGGGCGGTTGGCCAACAGTGGTAGCAGGTGGAGGAGGGCGGTGGTATACACCTGATGACATACACTTCTCCAAGTATTGGTGGTCTCCCAATCCTACTCTCTCAGCTTCTTCCTTCATGCATGGTCTCCTTTAATCGGAAGACTCTCTATAACAAGGAAGGCTATAGAAGTTTCAAATCCTTCTTCTTCTTCCTCCTCTTTTCTATGCTTTCCCCAATGTTTCATTGTTTTAGCTCTGTTAGAAGTTAGAAGCTCAGATGTTAGGTGAAGTAACGGCACTGCCGGATCATATGCTGGGACACGATGGAGATGAGCCCACTCAGTGGCGGCCGCATCTTAGACCGGTACACCACCTCGTCATAGGGGCACCGGTATAACCTCAAGAACAGCAAGAACGCCTCCCTGCCCTTCTCCCCCCTCCCTCCCTCCCTCCCTCCCTCCGCCCCCCTCCTGCACCCCCATGTCCTTACTCCTCCCCGCGAACAGTCTCATGGCCACCGCCGGTGACTGCAGGAACGACGGCCTCGGAGTCATGGGGGGCTGCTGTCGCGACAAGGGTGTCGAGGGGATGCTCCCAGCACTCGGAGGGTTGTGGTGCTGCGGCGTGGGGGCCATCAACCTAGCGCCGGGGGAGGTGGAGGAAAAGGACCGAGCATTGAGCGGGGAGAGGCCCGCAAGGCAGGGACTGGCGGCAGCGGCTGTTGGGGGGAGGGGGGGCTAGGTGCGGGTGAGGTACCAAGGCTCGAGGGAGTCCAAGTGGGAGACGATGAAGGAGAAGTGGGAGGACTTGAAAGGGGGGTTGACCGGAGGTGATAGTAGGTGGGGGGAAGGAGGTTCTGGCCAGGGTCGTAGGAGGGAGGGGGGTTTTGCAAGCGCCGTGGAGGGGGGGGGGTGATCGGTGGTGGTAGCAGGTGGGGAGGGTGGTTCCAGCGGGGGGGGGGGGGCGGTTCTCCGAGCGTGTTGGCCGGTCGTGGTAGCAAGTGGGAGGAGACGCTGGCACAGTGGTCCACGGCACACCACGACCAGACCAGGGTCAACATATTTGGTGCAAAGGACGCCGGAGAAGTGGTTCACCGTCACATTCAAGATGGAATATTCTATAGAATATTTTTTTGTTGTCAACCACATGAGTTTTTTAGAAGAGTTAGAAGATTATAGGAATTTATATGCACGCCTCAAGAACTCGGGGACTAATATGTAATTAGCTAAGATTGTAGGGGCTTATTAGTAAATATCCCTATCAGAATTAGGATCATGATGCCCAATTCATCGCCAGATTGTAAAAAGTATAGACTGGCAGTAAATGACTTCCCATTGAACCCAAAGATACAAAAGTATAAATTATAGTGAAGTGAGGAGTTCCATCAAGAGCTTGCTACTTAGGTCTAAGGAAGCCAGCAGAATAGGTTCCTATGTCCTAACCATATAGAAATTTCCTCCACCTGTGACTACTTCATGAGACCTCGTTTAACCAAATCCCCCTTCAAGCAAATGACTAGAATCTTACTGCAGATCATTGTCTCCTTAGATTTCATTCAATTTCTTTCACCTTCTAGAAAACATGTTGCACCACACCCAAGCTTAGCAAAAACATAGGTCAAAGGCCTTCTTTGGATCAGGACATAAACAATTTTGCATTTACCCTAAACTCATTCTTATTTTATGTTAACATTAGCTTGAATTCCTAAAGACAAGTCTATCATACTCTCATTCTGTTTTATTACAAACTCAAAATCTCTCCATAAACTAATTTTCCATAAATTAACTCCAGGTTGTTTTATGAAGGAGATGGGCTTCCATAAACCAACTTAGGATTAAGGGACGCAACCATAACCTCAATTAAGTTTAGATGGAGCAACCAAACGAAACTTTTTTTTGGGGGAAGAGGAACACCCAAACAAAGGTTTACAATAAATACATTCATGATAAACGAGTTTCCCTAGACTGCTAGAGCTGTTGAACTTATACACGAATAAAGCATTTTAAGTCAAGAAAGCATTTCAGGAAACATGGAAGATGATTACATCAGCATCCCATATTAACATGCACCATTCAAAAGTTCAAGAAACAAAGAAAAGGTATGCCACACACAAGCTGATATACACAAACCCAAGAGTAGAGAGAGAGAGAGAGAGAGAGAGAGAGAGAGAGAGAGAGAGTTGCATACCAAGCTTCTAAGAGATTAAAAACTGTTAGCTAGGCCAGTATTAAAATAAAAAAGGGGGGGCAAAAAGAAGTGATATCAATCCCAGGAGAGGGGGGTGTAACAATGTTATGTAACTAATCAATACAGAAAGGAAATTCTCACCAGAGAACATATGAAGTGTGAATAAAAACTGGGTCCTACAATGTGGCGTCTTCAACACCAAGATCATCAGGCAGCAATTCGCCCCCGCACAAGAAGAGAGATGAGCTTCATGAAGCTCTGGAACTCTCTGTTTACGTCCGCGTACGAATTCGTCCAGAATCGGGCTTTCTTACACATCCTCAGCAGATACGAAGCCTGGTTCTCACCCGGGTAATCCTTATTGGACTTGAGAATCTGCAGGATATAGTATGGAGGCATCACCTTCTTCTCCAAGCTCAGTGCCAATGGGAGGGAAGGAGCAGCGGCACTCGATGCTTCTTCAATGCCGTCTTCCCCAGACGGCATATCCTTGGCCTTCCTTGCATTCTTCTTCCTTGGTGAGCCATTTGAAAAGCCAAAGGCATTCGCCACAGCCCGGGGAGCTCTGTGTTCCCCTAGCTTGGCTTCGAGCTTGCTCTGGCTGAGGGCGGCGACGGCCCGGACGGCGAACCCATAGGCTGCCCGGCGGCCGCGGGCGAGGCCCAGCTCTTCTACTCGCTTGATGAGCGCCTCGAGGGAGTCGACGCTTCTGGCGACGTCCTCGCTATCTTTCCGCAGGATCGCACGGAGCTCACGGTTGGGCACGCCGCATTCCAACAGCAAGATCATCTTCCGGAGTGTCGTCTCCTTCGGGGAGGAGCCCGGCAAGCGGGTGTTCGACTCGAGGGCCCGCAGCAGGTCGGCTTCGGCCCTGAACAGGGCGCACCAAAATCCGACCTTGCGGGCGGCGTCGGCGCCGGTGAGGACGCCCGGATCCAACAACATGAGCTGCGCTAGAGTTCTTCCGGAGAAACCCACGTCCCCGTTCTTGCCTCCCAGCTGGGAAGGGCCTGAGGAGACGAGCCACCCCATCTGGGTCTCCAGAGGGCTCTCTCCGGGGAGAGCGGAGGAAGAAGATTTGGGTTTGGTGGGTGACTTGTTGCCGGAGAGGAGCTCCGCCGCCGCGGCCGCCTCCTCGAAGGAGAAGCCGCATGCGCGGGCGAGGTACGTCACCATGGGGTTGTAAGGCCGGGGAGGAGGCGGAGGAGATGGCGAGGATGGCGGCCATGTTCCAGAGGCAGCGCTGCCGCCGAGTCTGGAGGGGAAGGGAAAAGGAGAGGTGCGAACGGAGTGGTAAGGAGGAGGAGGAGGGCGGTGGCGTTGGTGGATGGGGGCGTACGAGAGGGCTCTGATGCTGGTGCCGTCGCTGCGTGGGAGGAGGCGGCGGTGGGGGAGGAGGCGATTGCGGGGGAGCATCGGCGGCGACGGCGGGGTTGCCTTGGCAGAGGCCTGTATGGGATGGGGAGGGGAAACGAAAGAGGCCCGTGACCAGAGAGAGAGAGATCCGTCTAGTGTCTAGGCTTTGGTTCCAAACATTGTCTATGCTTTTAAAACAGAATAGGCAATGTTCTTAATGATTAAAAAATAGTATTCCTACTTACATATTAATTAAAATGACTTTAATGAACACAGAAATATCCATATGCTTAACTACCATTAAAAGGTATTTGATGTTGCATAAACGGAAGGGAATTTTTGCTCATGCTTATACAATAGGATTAGTTTTACATTTATGTTTGCGCAATAGGATTATTTTTACACCAATGGGTCAAGCTTTAAGAATATTTTTAACCTTAGGTAGATTTTACATTGAGTTAGTTGTATCTATTTGGTATATAATAGCATGAATATTTTGCACATATGGTCATGTAGTGACATTACATTGACGAATATGTACATAAAAGTGGAATTTCTGCAATAATACACATAAGAGGGCTATTTTATGAAAATCTCTTTTCAGCACCAATTTATGTTGCGGGAATTCACATCTTCCTCCCCAAGAGCAATGATGCGTGGTAGCTCCAATAAAAAGAGTTGATCGAAGAACTAGAATGATCTTTAAAATAAAAAAGGGCATTTGAAAAACCCAATGCCAGATAAACGAAAGGCTGAAAACATGTCCAAACAACGGAAGTGATGCAGCCGAAGTGCTTCCTAGCTTGGGACATTATAAACAAGTTTTATGCTCAATTAGTCTGGCTCCATCCAAGGGCAAGTGATAACATGATGTATCCAAAACAAAACATAATCAAAGGCTCAAGTGAAAGCCTCAATGGACGCTTTCTTATCGACCTTGAAGCTTTCCCATCTTTCCTATCATTAGTGGCACTAGTACTCTGTACAACATGACAATCTCAAGAGAGTCATGCAGAAATTTTGAAAGTCATGGCAGTAATGCGTGAGTAACATGGATAGCAGTCGAACTAGCTGCATAATGTCACATCCTGCTGAAGTGGAAACATGGAGTGCGACAACGAACCTATACGTACTCGAGATTAGTAGCACCATGTGCATTTTACAAAATAAAATCATCCATAATTAATCATGTATTACGAAGAAAAAAAACAAACAAAGACTATTTTTCATTCATAATCTATAATTAATTATTATAGTGTCTTAGTACATAGGCCCCCGTAAGGGTAACAAAACATGACAAGCACCGCCACACACAGTCAGCAACCAAACACAAGCTCCACACTTGTAGACTCCACACTCCTGCGACGTTGCCCAAATCTCTGACCAACAGTACATGGCCACCGAAGCTCCTCATGGCTCAACAACTTAAAACATGTTAAGCAACAGATTGAGTACGAGACTCAGTAGAATTCCTAACACTAACATAGCGGTCGTCCACTAACAGAAATACTTACGCACAACTTGTCCGCATGTCATGCCATCTTATCCATACTCATGATACAATTATGAAAAAGTGCAACTATTCTGAACATGACAAAACGTAAATGTTTGGGTGAAGTCTAAATCAGATGAGTTTAGGTCAATCACCAATGAGGGTGTCTCATACACTATCATCCAAGGTTGATGAGGCTAAGGAAGAAAATATGAAAGTTAGATATAACATGACACTGACGCTCCGTTAAATCTCTGGCCAGGGTCGTGTGGGTTCGTTTAGAACGGACATCATACACTTTAAGGAGGTTGTGATCAAATGGCGCGATCATGGGGCTTGACAGTTACCATACCCTCGATCGAACTAGACTCATAGAAGGAGTGATGGATTATAGCGATGCGATAACTGTAGACTTAAAGGTACCAGACAGGGTGGTTCGAACCCGACATCCTCTAAGATCACGCGGATTTGCTTGACCCAACGTGATCAAAGGTTCGAAATAAAGTAAACTATTATTCGGCTCTAGTAGTAGCGAATAATAAGTTTAATTTACTTCTAATTAGGAATTAGAAGTTAATGGGTCTTAAACTAGAGTGACTTGGGCCTAAAGGATCACACACAATGGGTTCTCGGGTGACAGAGTATTATTGTAAAGATGTATATATTAAAAGTCTTAAATTCTTTTTGGAAAGGAATATAAGAAGGGCTTAATACATATGTACAATAATATGAAAAGATATATATATATATAATATTGATTCTTAGGGGCTCTTATAGAAAGAGCCCAACCCTTATATATATGCATCATACGTAGGAAGACTTTCCTCTCCTCTTTTAGCCAAGCATTCAGATGAAGAAAGAAAGCTCCTCTTCTCTCCTCCCCTCTCCTCCCTCTTGCTCTCTCTCTCTCCCTAGTTGCTCTCTCTCTCTCTCTCTCAAGGGGGAAAAGCTTAAGGAAGAAGAAGGGATTTTGGAGGATCCGCGGGTTGTGTGCGCTGGGGAAGGACGGGAGGATACCGTTACTGTGCGAGGATCCGTGTAGATTAGCTCTAGAGGCCGTACACTTGTGCGGCTCTGTTATTATGAGAATCTGCATCGGATACTGCGGACAGCATCGTTCCGCGCAAGGTATAGATCTACAACCCGTTTTGGGGTTGTGGTATTTTATTGCATCGATTAGATCACGGTTTCTTGGATTCCATGAAGTCTGGGTTTGTGATTTAAATTTTTATTATCTGTTGCGTTGCCCGAACCAGGCTGTTCGAATCCTTACATGAGGCTCATGCATATATGGTTCGTGCTTAGAAATCCTACCTCAAAAGAAGTCTAAAACTTTGAGTCTTCTATACTTCCTTTCAAACAACTCATCCTACTCTCTCTCTCTGGTTCCGCCCTAAGAGTAAGAGGTTGGAGGCAAATCGAACAAAGTCTTAGAAAAGAGAATGAGTTGGATATTGATCTGAGAAGCTCTCGTAATGGACTTAGCATTGTGTGACATCAAGGTTCTCCCAAGAACACTCTGGGGAGTGTTGGAAGCCAAAGAAATGAGGAGAACATGGATAAGAGAAGAGAAAAGAGTGAGAGATCTATATAACTCTCTCTATCTGCTCTGGGTTAGGGTTTGCCTTCCTACTTCTGCTGGTTGGATTCATGTCATCCCCTACGTGTCCTCCAAGACACACTTACATGAAAAGGCAAACTGTCAGACCACTCCCATATATGTAGACATGCTCCATGCATTAGCATTCTCTTCTATTTGTTTGGTCATATCACCCCAAATCTTGTAGAAAATTCGGACGATTCATATCCTTGCAGTATTCGAATCTAAGAAAAATCTAGCACTGTCAAGTCTCAACATTATTTAAATCCAAGGAAAACCTAACACGGTCGAAAAATCCACTCGTTAAATACTCTTAGTATGTAAATCAATTTAGCTTGTAATATGATTTAATGAAACCAAAGCAAAACACGCATATGCAATGTTTCATATATCTAGGGAAAATGACAAAAGTCAATAGATTGTTTCCTTCAAAAGAGAACCGTGTTAGAAGGCATATAGACACAGGTTAATGAAATTTCATTCAGAATAAGAAAACTTTCACTTAAATAAAGTAGGTGATAAGGCCCACTCAATTGAAGTAGACGATCTTTTGCCTATTTTAAGAAATTGACAAACCCCCCGACAATCATTTCAATTACTTGATTAAACAAAATGGCAGGCACTGAAATCTCATACAAAGGAGTAGACGGAAACCTAGTTGAACTAAAATAGGTGATACTTCAAGCATCTAAGAAGAAAAATCCACGTAACTAAAGTGGATGAAAATGTAGCCCAACTGAAGTAGACGATACTTTGTCTATCTTAGAAGTAAAATCCACAAAACTAAAGTAGCCGATGTTTCATCTATTCTGGGAAAGTGACAAAACTCAATGTAATAAATGTGTTATTCTTATTGGGAAAAAAAGGCGCAAAGCTCTTCGACAGACCGCATGTGATATTCCTTCCACCTCCTCTCTGAGCACTCCGATGTCTAATGTCTATCTTCTATCTTACTCATTCTAACTTAAAGGCTTCTCCTGCGGGGTCTAAGAGGGAAAAAATTGATACATGTAATATAATAAAATATATCTAGGTCTCGTTTTATCGTGAGATTTTCATATATCTCATTTCTTTTAGAGTTTTTGAGATGTTACAATCCTCTTCCCCTTAAAGAATTTCGTTCTCTAAATAAAAAAATAAAATATTGAACTCTAAATAGATAAACATACTAATGGAATAACTCCACGTGTCGCTTCCTCATACTAGCTTCTGTCTCCTACGTCATCTCCTCTGATATAGAATTTCTCTACAACACCTTAACCTTGAGAATTGACTTCCTCCTAAACTATTGAATCTTCCTATCCAAAATCTGGATTGGCTAGATCTCAAAAGTCAAATCTGAAATGACCTCCACTAGTGGTTCACTCAAAATATGAGAAGGGTCATGCATGTACTTTCTCAGTATAGACACATGGAACACATGGTGAACTCCTTCCATAGAAGGTGGCAATGCTAACCTGTAGGTAGTCTTCCCGACTTTGGACAAAATTTTGAAAGGATCAATATATCTAGGGCTCAACTTGCCCCTCCTGCCAAACCTGATCACTCCTCAAGTAAGAAAAATATTAAGGAATACATGATCTCCCACTTGGAACTCTAGATCGTTCCTTCTTCGATCGACATAACTCTTTTGCCTACTCTGGGCTATTAATAGTCTCTTCTTGATCATAACCATATGCTCTAAGCTTTGTTGAATAATCTCTGCTCCATCCAATACCTTGCATCCTACGTCATTCTAACACATCTGAGATCTATAAGGTATGCCATACAAGGCCTCAAAAGATGCCATTCTAATACTTGAATGGAAACTATTATTATAAGCAAATTCTATCATGGCTAAATGTTTAATGCATCTGTGACCATGCTTGCCTTCCCCGAGTGATAGTTCACAAAAAAGTCATAATCCTTAAGAAATTCCAGCCACCTATGCTACCTCAAGTTCAACTCCTTATAAAAAAAAGATGTACTTCAAACTCTTATGGTCAATGAATATCTCAAAAGTAGCTCCGTACAAATAATACCTCCAAATCTTTAGTGCATGGACAACGGTTGCCAACTCTAAATTGTGTGTGAGATAATTGCGCTCATGATCCTTAAGCTGCCTAGATGCGTAAGCGATCACCCTTCCATACTGCATAAGTATACACCCTATCCCAAACTTTGAAGCGTTAGTGTACACAATGAAACATTCAGCCCTTCTAGTATAGAACAAGAGCTTGCATCAATGTTCTTTTTAACTATCAAAAATTATCTTCACATTTGGCTGTCCATATAAACTTCTCCCCCTTTCTAGTAAGATTGGTCATCAGGGTTGCAATCTTTGAAAATCCCTCAATAAATCTACGATAATAACTTGCCAATCGAAGAAAGCTATGAACCTCTATAGGGGTCTGAGGAGGATTCCATTCTAACACTACTTTCACCTTCTTCGGAACAACATAAATATCCTTAGAAGATATGACATGATCCAGAACACTCACTTACTTCAACCAGAATTCACACTTACTAAACTTGGTATATAACTTATGATCCCTCAATTTCTACAATACTAACCTCAAATGGACCATCATCGATGAAGATCATCACAAAGTTATCAAGATATGGTTGAAACACTTTGTTCATCATATCCACAAAAGCTACAAACGTACGTGCGGGTAAATCTTAAAGGCATCACTACAAATTCAAAATGACCAAATCTAGTTATGAGTGTTGTCTTAAATATATCCTACTCTTGAATCTTCAGTTGATAATACTCAAATCTTAGGTCAATCTTAAAAAACACTCTAACAGACTAAAGTTGATCAAATAAATCATCAATCCTCGATAATAGATATCTATTCTTTATTGTCACTTAGTTGAGTTTCCTATAATCAATACATAACCTCATAAATCCATCCTTCTTCCCCACAAACAACATTGGCGCACCTCATGGAGAAACACTAGGCCGAATAAAACCTTTGTTAAGCAACTCTTCTAACTATCTCTTCAAATCCACTAGCTCTGCCGGTGTTATTCTATATGGAGCCTTAGATATGGGTTCTGCTCTAGGATATAACTCTATAGTAAACTAGACATCTATATCCGAGGGTAACCCTGGTAAATCCTCAGGAAACATGTCTACAAATTCTATTACCACCTTGGTGCTATCAATAGTCTTAGGAGACTCTGCCTGACCCCAAACCATTATATTCACTATGTAAGAGGGATAACCTTGACTGATTAGCTTATTAGCCCTTAAGGCAGACACAACAACCTTAGACGACTTAGTTTTGGGACACCTGAAAACAAACTCCTCTTCTCCTAGAATTTGGAAGATGACCCTCTTATGATGACAATCTAATAATGTATGATATTTCCCAAGTCAATTCATACCCATAATAACATCGAAATCACTCATGTCAAGTAAATGAAAATTCCCAGGTGTATTTCTACCATTAATATTGAACTCTAATCCTTGAACCATCTGAGTAGCCATAACTCTCCAAATTAGTATAATAGGAGTATTTATTATGGGGACATCACTATCAATTGTTCTAACAAAACTGATAGAAATAAAGGAATCTGTAGCTCCAGGATCAAATAAAACATGTGCAACATATCCAATGATAGAAACCATATCACCAGTCGTCTGTTTCAACACCTCTACATCCTCCTTAGTCAAGTGATACTACCTAGCTGTCACTGTTACTTAACGTCCTGCTCCTCTCGGCCCTCTTCCCATACTATCCAGGAAAAACTTGGCACTGTGCTAAAGACCCAACCCAGCTCCAATATAACTAAAATATATTTGATTTACTTTTGTATGTATTCTAACACATTCACACTACAAACCCATCAAGAAAAAACATATTGCATCGATAGTTATATTCTAAATTTATGAGAAATTATGTTCTTCCTTGATAAAAGTATCAAGGAATATACAAATATAATTCACTTACAAAATAAAGATTTTACATTGTATAAGAAATATAATTTAAGTTTAAACCAATTGAGTGGAGTTGAGTCGGGCCTTGCAAAACTTAAGTTCCCCTCCCACAAAGTTTATTGGATGCGTTGAGCTGAGCTAAATTTGAAGACAATTATTTTTTGTGGATAAACACTTTGTGCAACACCCCTACATATTATATGCAAGGGTGTTACACCATTTTTTTTAATTTTATTGGAGTGAGACCCACGTCAAGTTATTTTAACGTGGGCTCCACTCTAGTCATGTCTCTTTTAAAAAAATAGATTTATACTATATGTGGCTCTGGCATTCTTCAACCCAAAGGGCATCCGTGTGTAGTAGTATAGCCCATGGTCGGTGACGAAGGCCATTTTATCCTGGTCAGGCTCATGCATGCTGATCAGATGGTACCTGAAATAGGCATCCAAGAAGCTCAGCATCTCATGCCCGGCGGTGGCATCGACTAGCTGGTCGATTAGTGGCATAGGGAAGCTATCCTTGGGAGTGGCTTTATTGAGGTCGGTGTAATCCACACACATTCGCCATTTTCCGTTTCTTTTGGGGACTAGGAGCACGTTGGTGACCCAGTCGGGGTACTGGGTAGGCTGTAGTAGTCCCAAGCGTAGCTTCTCGCCCACCTGTTCTTTGATGATGGCCTGTCGCTCAGGATTGCAATGCCTCCTGCGTTGCTGCATAGGGTGACAGCTCGAGTCCAGTTTCAGCCGGTGGGTTATAACCTCTGGCGGGATTCTAGGGAGCTCATCCTTGAACCAGGCGAACACATCCCGATTAGCTATCAAGAAACTCCTGTAGGCCTCCTTCTCCTGCTCGGACAATGTGGCACCGATGCGGAGGGTCCTGCTCGGGTCTTCCCCTACCTGGATGAGATACAGGTCCTCGGCCGGGGTACTCCCGCTAGGCCCTGGGTCCTCTGTCCTCGCCTTCTTCTCGGGGGGAGTCCCCTTGGCCTGCCTATCATGAGTGGAGATCATGTAGCATCTCCTTGACTCGCCTTGGTCTCCCTGGACCTCCCCCACTTTGCGAGGAGTGGGGAACTTTAGCTTCTGGTGGTAGGACAAGGGAACGCCCCTCAGGGTGCCGAGCATGCCTCGTCCTATTATGGCATTATACCCAGTCATCCCCCACACAACCGTGAAGTCCGGTAGGAACATCGCATCTCTGGGGGTGGTTCCGAACGTGATCGGTAATGGAATGCATCCTTCGAGGAGTACAGTCATGCTAGAAAAGCCGTACAAAGGTGTGTGCAATGGCGTTATTTGTGACAAATCCATACCCATAATTATGAGGCAATCATAAGGAATCACGTCGGGTCCGCTCCCATTATCGACAAGAATTCGTCGCACAGTACATTGGTTGATGGTAACTGAGACCACCAAACCATCGGAATGAGGAGTGGTTACACCTTCAAGGTCTTCATCTGAAAAGATGATTGGATCTTTGAGGTGCTCCCGAATGGTGGAGTTACGGCGGCGACCGTTGCCTTGATCCATGGAGTTGACTTTCGACGCGTAACGACAACATCTCCTAGAGCTGTCCCCGCCTGATGCCGACCCTCCTGAGATCATCATGATCTCCTTCCCGTTGGGTCGGTTGTCGATGGGCGGAGGGGTTCGCTCTCGTTGTCGCTTCTCCATGGCCTTAGCTATGAACTTATCAAGGAGTCCTCATCGGATGAGGTCCTCGTCGCATCCTAGAGCTCGATGCAGTTGGCCGTATCATGCCCATGATCGCGGTGGAAGCAATAGTACCTCCTCTTGCTCCGAGTCCTTGGGTCGGACTTCATCTTCAGAGGCCATTAGAGGTAGGGCTCCTCATGGATCTCCATGAGGATCTGCTCAAGCGGAGCCATCAGGGGCGTGTAGCATCGATATTGGCCCCTTTTTGATTGGTCGTGACGTTCTCAGTCGCACCGTTCGCACTTATTTCGACCCTCTCAAGGAGAGTTGGTGGATCTTTTCTGGTCGGGTTGACCAGTCTCGACGTGCAGCCCAGGGCCGCGGTGTTCTCCTCGCAGCTAGTGTGCTTTTGGGCCAGGGTGAGGAGGTCCATCAAGGTGGCCGGGGCTTCAACCCTGAGCGATCATTGGAGGATGGAGTCCCGGGTCCCTTGTGTTAGGGCGGTGGTGGCGATACAGACGTCCAGGTGGGGGATGCGGTGACGCGGGTGGTGGCATGGAAGCGATCGTCGGCACTCCGACAATACGAATGGGACGGTGGGTAGCACGAGAAGGGGGATAGATACTGCCTCACGTAGCTCGGCCTCTCGCCAGACGGTCTCTCAACGGGCAATCACTCAAATCTCACGGGGAGTTTGGAGGGAAGGGAAGCAACAAGAGAAAGCTCTCATTCATTCATGGTTTTTCATTGAACAAAAACGATACAACTAGCCTCCCTTATATAAGAGTTGGCCAAAATACACCAGGACACAAATACCCCTAGATAATTCAACTAATGACCTCTATATCCTTTGACTATTGGCCTAATAAGACAGAAGTCCACTAAGGGACTAATGGGCCTAAAAGACAAAGGCCTAATAAGCTAGATAGTAAATGGCCTAATGCAACTACAATGGGCTAAAAGACACTAAATCACACATATAGCCCAATACACACAATACAATCAAATCGGCTGAAATAAAATACATATAAAAATGGAAATGGGCCTTAGGACATCGTGTCTCCTAGCCACAAGCTCGGTGGTGTCGGGGTGGTACAATGTCAGCTCCGTGTGATTGATCCGGTGTCCCCACCAACCCTCCCGAGATAGCTAGAACTCGACTCCATCGAGTATGGGGGGACACCGCTCTCGTAGTGCTCCAGTAAGTCTGGATCGAGGTGCTAGAGATCTTCCCGACTGATCCAGGAATAATCAGAAGGTGGGCGGTCCCGCCAGCGGACAAGGTAGCGATGGTAAACCTGACTCCATGTAGTCGTCACCTGCTCATTCAGTATCCTCTCAATTTACTCGCGCGGTGCTCTCGAGGTTGGTGGATGCACAGGGGTGGGCTCACTCTCAATGGGAGGAGAAGGCTCGAAAGGGTCAATAGGAATCGCTGTGGGTTCCTTGTAGGCCACTAGATCAGCCACATTAAATGTAGAGCTAATCCTATATTCGGGAGGTAAGTCCACAACATATGCATTGAAGCCAAGCTTCCGTAGTATTTAGAAGGGGCGATCACAACGGGCTTGCAACTTTTTAACGGCTCCCGAGGGGAATCGTTCGGGTCGAACCCGTACCATAACCAAGTCACCTTCTTGAAACTCGTGGTGACGCCTATGCGAATCAGTCAAACATTTGTAGGTCTAATTATTGAGGCTTATTTGCTTGCTAATTGACTCATGCAGACTTTTGATATGCTATGCAAACTCTTTGGCTGATTTGGAAGTTCTAGACTCGAGGGGAAGGGGAATGAGATCCACCGATTTTCTAGGTTTGTATCCATGTACAACCTCAAATGGACTCATACCTATGGACCTATTGATAGAGCTATTATATGCAAATTCTACTTTGGGCAAGAGAAGATCTCAATTGACAGAATGATTCCCTACAAGACACCTCAAAAGGTTCCCTAAACTCCTATTGACGACCTCTGTTTGCCCATCAGTTTACGGGTGATAGGCAGTGGAGAATTTGAGCTTAGTGCTAACTAGGTGCCAAAGTGTCTTCAAAAACTAACTAGTGAACCAGACATCTCGATCAGACACTATGGTTTGAGGGAGACCATGCAGACGCACGATTTCATCAAAGAAAAGGTGGTGATGGGAACATCAGAGCAAGACCACCCACATTTGTTTTGCATTTATGTCCTTTTATATTTGTGTTTATACCCTTGTGTTAATTGGGTACACAATTGTAAGTCTTAGTGGGTTTATTTGTAAAAGGCCATTGGGTTTCTTTGCAAAAGGGCACGTAGGCCCAGCAGGGGTCCCCTTCCTCCCTCTTATTGATCCACATGGATTCCAGGGCCCATGGGGGCTGGTCCATGGTCCAAATGTGGACTTGGACCAAGGATTAAATAAAGAGGAAAAGTCCATTTTTTCTTCTTTAAGGAGGGGGGCACACCCTTCTTGTATATTATTTTTTTATTTTAGGTTTTTTGACCATGTGGGGAGAATATCTCCTATCCCATGTATGCCCCTCCCCTAACCCTAGATCTGGGGTTAATTAGGTCTTTAGGGTGGATCTATATATCCCATGTATTTTTCATTTTGTGTGAATTAATGAGAATAAAATTTGGAAAATCCAAGAGAGCCCAAGGGCGCCCCCTCTCTCCCCTCTCCTTTGCAACTAGATTTGCTGTGTTTCTAGAGTGGATTCCCTACAAAACTTGGTGGATTCCAAGTGTTATCTCCCCTCGGGGTGTGAAGCTCCACTGCCACCTTCCGTTCATGCCGCCATCGCACCGCCACCGCCATCGTCGGAGTTCTATCCATCTCAGGACAACAGTTTGGTGTACGAATTTTAGCTCCCAACCCATAGATCTGTTGGAGCTGAAATTTTGAGGGTAAATTCCCCACGTGAATACCCTCTTCCACAAAAATTTTCCAATTTTTCCTCCACCGTTTGCCCCCCGTTCCACCAACATTTTACAGATCTATACAGTCTGCCCTGTGCAGACCTATTTTTACAGCAGCCTACCACTTCCCTTGTCTGACCCCCTTTCCAATTTCAGATCAAGCTGAAATTCGAACTGGGAGTTCTGTCTACCAAAAGCCCCTTCCAAAAAAATTTTCAAGATTTTTGGAGCTCGTTTACATTTTTTAAAAACCACTGTCAACTTCAGTTTCTGTTCTGTCCAGTGCAATCCAGATCCGACCCCCTGCCACCATAAAATCCTTTTCCCCACCCAAAACACTTCCAAAATTTACAAAAAATTATCCCCGTGTTCCTTACATCCTTATCTACCTTCCATAAAAATTTTCAGTCCTGATTCCACCGTTTGATTTTTGGTCAACCCACGTTCTCAGGCAGATCTATTTCTGTCTGACTATTCTAGATCTGTCAGTCAGCCTGTTCATAAATACCCCACGAAAAATACAGTGCCATAAAAATTCATGTCATAACCCTTATTTGTAGATCTCTGAAAGAGCTTCGCAACAACGCAAATCTTGCGTCGATCTGACGTCGGGACTGATTGCAGCAGCTGATCTTGTCGGGTCGCGTAACCCTGAAACAACAGAATAGGCTCAGGGTAGCATCTTCCGACGTCCGCTGATCTTCGACGCCCGGCCTCCTACCAGGTGTTCCTGATGTGGGACGGACAGAGGGACCGACTCTAAGTGATGCGAACCTCAGACTCTAAGTGCAGACGTGCGTGACCAGCAACATACGAATAGGAGAGACACTTTGGCCCGACACTAAGAGTTCCTATGGGCTATACATCGCTAACAGAAACGCAAGCTCACTTGTCGTCCCAAGCGAGGGAAAGCGTGGATCCGCGCGGTTGAGAAATCGGCAGAGTCAAGGGTGGTCGACTCACTTCCGTCCTCGGATAGAGCCACGTGATGGGTCACTCTCTCGCTCACAGCGGTGACAAGAACTCACGAGCTAGGTTGCTAACGCTCTCAAGCAGCGGCCTAAGACCATATACTAGCTAAGCAGATGTAATGCCAAGAAGTCGAGATCGTTACCTCCACGCTCCCGGCGTAGGGAAGACAACCCCGGCCAAACCCGTACTCCCGGTTAAACAAATTTTACTGCAGTACAAAGTTTTGACCCATTCCACACAGGGAGGTAACAGGTCACATGTGGGGCCCGGGAGTCTCGAGAATTGGGTTGACGAGTAGCATCTTGATGTCGCTCCGTCGGTGCCAAAACTCATGTTTTGGTGTTGTCCAGACGGCACGATCTGCGGGTTCGTGGGGCCCACAGACTGCTCGATCCTCCGGATCTGACGGGGTGGGTCCCGCTGCGATGGTGACACCTTGTGGCGCTCTTGGTGAGGACACGCGCCGCATCACTCGACGGAGCACACGGAGCACGCCAGCATCTCTTTGGCTAGGCGACTACGGCATCTATTAGTGGATCTTCATACTCATTTGAGGCCATGTTGGGCCTAGGTTTAGTCCCTGCGTGGACACGTTATCTAGTTCTTTATGTTATCAGACTATGTGTAGGGAATAGTGGGCTATCTACTTTTATTATTGGGCTTGGGCTTGGCCCATAGTTGATTGGATTAGGGTTAGGGTTAGGGTTTAGGGAGGAGGGCGCATCCCTCATCCATGATGGATGCGCCACCTTCCCCCCCTTGGCCCTCCTCTTTCCTTTTTGGGCGCCCCCCCCCCCCTTTCCACATTCCACCTCACCCCTTGCCCCCCTTGGGCACCCCCCCTTGATCCCCTCCTTGATTGGAGGAGGGATGGCCGCACCCCCCTTGAATGGGGAAGGGTTGGGTCGCCCCCCCCTCCCATGTGGCAAGGTGAAACCCTAGCTTTCCCCCCCCCCCCCCCCCGATATAAAGGCTTGTATTTTCTTTTGAGCATTATTATTGAATGAAATTGAAAAGAGTTTTGCTGAAGGTGGCTGCGACCCATCCACTGTTCCTCCTTGCTCCTGCGACGGGAGCAAGCCCGGGGTGTGACTCCCCATCCCTCGGTGCGACGCCGAGGGCCCCTTTCTCTTCTACCCCTTCTCAAGTTCTAGTTCAGTGCGCCCAGATTTCTCCTCCAAGAGCAGCGACGACCACCCCCTGTTCGTGAGGATCTTGGGCGACCAGCCCATTTTTTTGTGGTTCTGCTACGAGTCGCCGACGCGTGCGAGGTGGTCTCGCCTCATTCAGAGATCGGCACCGCCCGTGGCAATTTTTCTCGTGAGCGCGCGCAGGACCCCTCTCCCTGCGGGCCTGGTTCTGTTTGCCCCATTGCAAAAATCCCACAGGACGGACGTCTGCGAGTTTGGGCGCGGGATCTTCACCAATCGTACCCCTCCCTGTCCTCTGTCCAACGCCGCCGACCTCGCATCGTTCCGACGTCCGAGCTGCTCGTGGCATCCGTTCCCGTGAAGTCACGCAGGTCTGCCCTGCCCAACCGGCGCCAGAACCACCAGCGGATTTCAGAGCCTGCTGCTCTCAACCACGATCGGATCTGATCGAGCCCTTCGAGCGGCACCTGCTGCTCTGCGTCCTCTCCGTCCTCCAACAAGCGGAGCCCCGTTCGCCCTCCGGATCCATTTCTTATTATTTTTCCCGCTCGAGCACGCAGTTCTGGGAGCAGAATCCAGTCACGACTTGCAGGTGTGCCCCCGGCTTCCACGGACGGAATCTGCACGCGCCCTTTGACCGAGGCTTCCTCCTGTGACCTAGCTGCGCGCCAACGCTGACGGTGCTTCAATCGGACGTCGGAGCAGGTCGTGGGAGCTTCCACCGCCGAGTCACGCAGTGCTGCGAATCTGCCGACCCCCGCACGGGACCTCCTCGCGGCCAACCCTTCACCGAGTGCTGCCCGTCAGCCCGTGCATCGACAGCCCCGGATCTCCTTGTGTAGCCTGTTATCTCCCTGCGAGGAGTGGGCATTTGTGATTGAGATTGTACTATTGCTCGACTTCGTGTACCGGGGCTGTTGGTCTCGGCCGGGGTTCCTTCCCCACGCCTAGGCGTGGAGGTACGTGCCATACTCCTCACCGTTGGCATTTTGCTTTACTAGTATACTCTCTAGCATGCAGCGTGAGTGCGTATAGGATCCTAGCTCTTTTGCTAGTCACCGCGTGGTTGAGAGTTGAGAGCACCCATTCCGTGGCCCTAGTCGAGCGCCGAGCTCGGACTAGATTCCCATAGGCGCACGGCGGCTCCTTAGTCGCTGAGATCCCTACGCTTCCCTCATAGGGACAGCTGTGGGCTTGGATTTCTTGTTGAGAGACGCCTCCACCCGGAGGAACGGCACGGAGGTCAGCCGCCCGGCTTACCTTTGGCGTGCGAGTGCTGGCCGCACTTGTTGCATTCGTAGGTCTTAGCCCATTTCAGTCCTGTCCCGCATCAAAGTGGTATCAGAGCATATAGGTTTGCGTCTAGGGTTGAGTCTTGCATTCCATTTAGCATGTGTCCACCCATATAGGTCTTAGTGAGTCTCCATTTAGGTCCCTTTGCATGCCCACTCGGGGTGGTACCCATTACCATCGCCCGGACACCATGGGTGACCCACGTGGTAACACCCAAGGAGGCCCTTCTCTAGAGGATTTCATGGCCGAGATCATGGAGCGCTTGGCTAGTTCTGAACAAGCCACTAAGGACCTGACCAACCGTCTGGAGGGCCGACTCAAGGCCATAGAGGACCGCGCTGAGGTTTCTGACCGATCCATCCAGGGTCTGCTTGGGCGGATAGGGAGGGTAGAGGAAGTGCCCCATCAGGACCCCCCTAGAGTTGATCGTGCCCCACAGGCGGCGGCTGCCCAGGCCCCACCATATCGGGCTGAGGAGCGACGGCCACGCGTCCCCGACTTTGAGGATTATGGATCCGACAATGATTATGAGGGGAATGGCCGACACCACCGTGGTCACCGACCACGGAGGGATGACGAGGACGATCGGGCCCTTAGGACCGTTCGTGCGGACTCTCCCACTTTTGACGGGTCCCTGGACCCGAAGATCTACCTAGATTGGGAGGCTAGCATGGACCGGTATTTTGAGTGGGTCGAGATGTCGGACCACCGGCAAGTTAAGTTTGCCAAAATGAAGTTGCTGGGGCGAGCACAGACGTATTGGAGGAATGTGGAGAGTCTGATATTTCAGCGTCAGGACCCCCATATCGAGTCTTGGGGTGAGATGAAAGTCAAACTCCGAGAAAAGTATCTCCCCGCCACTTATCGCCAGAGGCTCATTGACAAATGGCAGAGCCTCACCCAGGGAGATCGGACCGTGTCCGAGTACATCGCAGAGTTTGATGAGTATTTCTTGCGATGCGGAGTCACGGAGGAGAGCGCCATGCCCGTCTCTCGTTTCCGTCGTGGTCTACGGCCCCATTACCAGTATGAGTTATTTCGCCGTAATGTGACCACCTTAGAGGTCGCGTACCAGGTCGCTATGGAGCTAGAGCAGTTTGAGGCGGAGTTCACTCCTACTCAGCGTCAGGGGGCCACCAGTCAGCGGGGGTTCGACCCACGCACCACTCCCAGTTCCTACAGTCGGTTTCCGGCGGCTCGGCCCTTGGAACCACCTCGCCAGGACCCCACTGTTCCTAGGCCTCGCCTTCCCTTGCCGAGGGACACTCTCCCTCCCCCTCGCCAGCAGCCACCTTACCCCACCTCACGCCCTCAACCTCCCGCGTTCCCTACCCGACCCCAGCTACCACCACCCCCGGCCCGTCATGATGACAAGGGGAAAGGGCCGATGATTGGTGGAGCATCTCCTAGCACAGGGGCGCGTAACAATTGTTATAGGTGTGGTGGAGTCGGCCATTATGCGAACAAATGCCCCACTAGAGAGTCGCTTGTAGTGACGGACCCCTCACCCACTGATCCCACGGCTGAGCTTCTGCCAGTCAGTTATGAGGCCGACCAGGAGTTGGCGGAGGAGTTCTTCGATGAGTTACTTGAGGGAGAGCAGGACGGTGACCCTAGTATTCAGTATCAGGGAGATGCGCAGTTAGGGGTAGTCCGATGTATCCTTACCCAGCCCCAGGTGAGTGACGACTGGCGTCGTACCACCATCTTTCACACCTTTTGTAGGCTTGGAGGGAAGGCCTGCAAGGTGATCATTGACAGTGGGAGCTGCATTAATGCTATATCCACCGGTACGGTTACTCGTCTTGGGTTGACACCTGTGGACCACCCTGCTCCATATCGGGTATCCTGGGTAGATTCTACCTCTATCCCGGTTAGGCTTCGTTGTCTAGTGCCATTGCAGTTTCAGACCTACCATGATGAGATTTGGTGTGACGTGCTACCTATGGAGGTGGGTAGTATTATTCTAGGTAGGCCTTGGCTCTTCGATAGGGATGCCACCCTCCATGGTCGGTCGAACACTTGCATCTTCGACCATGCTGGCCATAGGATCACTCTTCACCCCACCCAGCCTAGGGAGCCTGCCGTTCGCGGGCCAGCCGGCCCCAGTGCCACGAACACCCCTCGTCAGGGGAAGGCCGGCCCTCCTACCCCACCCTTGGTGCCTGCTACTGCCACCTCCACTACCCTCACCCTAGGGGAGCCTTCCACTAGGAGGTTGATGGTGATTAGTCCCCGTGAGATGGAGAGAGAGTTCACTAGTGGTAGTCCCCTCTTTGCTGTTGTTGTTCGAGAGGTGAGTGATGTCATCTCAGAGTCCGAGGGTGAGCTAAACCCCGAGTTGGCTGCGATTCTACGCGAGTTTTCTGATATCTTTCCGGAGGACCTCCCTGGAGGCCTTCCACCTATGCGTGACATCCAGCATGAGATCGACCTTGTCCCGGGCTCTTCTTTGCCTAACCTCCCTCACTATAGGATGAGCCCCGCGGACCATGCCGAGTTGCAGAGGCAGGTCGAGGAGTTGATGAGTAGGGGATCCCTCAGGGACAGCAAAAGCCCTTGCGCTGTCCCCGCTTTGCTAGCCCCGAAGAAAGATGGCACATGGAGGATGTGCATCGATAGCCGTGCGATCAATAAGATCACGGTGAAATATCGTTTTCCTATTCCCCGACTGGATGATTTGCTAGATATGATGTCGGGAGCCACTATATTTTCTAAAATTGATCTTCGAAGTGGCTATCACCAGGTTAGGATCAGACCTGGAGATGAGTGGAAGACTGCATTCAAGACCAAGGATGGTCTGTATGAGTGGTTAGTGATGCCTTTTGGGCTATCTAACGCCCCTAGTACATTCATGCGGTTGATGACCCAGGTCTTGCGCCCTATGATAGGGGTCTTTTTGGTCGTCTACTTCGATGACATCCTTATTTATAGCCGCACTAGGGAGCACCACTTAGACCACCTCAGGCAGGTCTGCATTGTTCTGAGGCGAGAGAGCTTATTTGCCAACCCGAAGAAGTGTGCTTTCATGACCGATCAGGTTTCCTTCCTTGGGTTCATAGTGTCTCGCGATGGGGTCTCCGCTGATCCGGAGAAGATACGTGCCATTCAGGAATGGCCGGAGCCCCGCACCCTCCACGATGTTCGGAGCTTCCATGGCCTAGCGACGTTCTATCGTCGCTTCATTCGTGGCTTCAGTTCCATCACTGCCCCGATCACGGATTGCATTAGGAAGGGGGCATTCACATGGACTAAGGCTGCAGCCACGGCCTTTCAGAGCATCAAGGAGCGCATGACCCAGGCACCTGTTCTTACCTTACATTATTTTTCTAAGGTGTTTGAGGTCACCTGTGACGCTTCTGGAGTGGGTATCGGGGGAGTCTTGAGTCAGGAGTCTCATCCCATTGCCTTTCTCAGCGAGAAGCTGAACGATGCCAAACTGCGGTATTCCACGTATGACAAGGAGTTTTATGCAGTCGTCCAGGCATTGAGGTATTGGCGGCACTATCTCCTACACCAGGAGTTTGTGCTCTTTTTTGATCACGAGGCTTTGAGGTTTCTCCATACTCAGAAGAAGCTGAATGCGCGTCATAGTCGGTGGGTGGAGTACCTTCAGGAGTATACCTTTGTGCTTAGGCACAAGGCAGGGGCCGAGAACAAGGTGGCCGATGCGCTGAGTCGGCGGATGATGATGTTGTCCACCATGGGAGTAGAGGTGGTGGGATTAGAGAGACTGAAAGAGGCTTATGTCGATTGCCCGGACTTCGGTCCGATCCATGCTGCCCTTCAGTCGGGCCCCTCCCGTGACCATAGTGAGTTTGTCCTTCAGGAGGGATATTTATTCCGGGGTGGTAGGTTGTGCATCCCACGGACGTCTGTTCGTGATTTTCTCACGTGGGAGTTGCATGCAGGGGGTCTTGCTAGCCATTTCGACCGGAACAAGACCATTGAGGCCGTTGAGCATAGGTTCTATTGGCCTAGTTTGAAGAGGGATGTTGCTCGCATCGTGGCTCAGTGCCGCACTTGCGCTATGGCCAAACAGAGGAAGCAGAACACCGGCCTTTATACTCCCCTCCCTGTCCCGGACAGTCCATGGCAGGACATTAGCATGGACTTCGTGTTAGGTTTGCCGCGTACCCTCCGTCGGCATGACTCCATTTTTGTGGTGGTAGACAGGTTCTCTAAGATGGCTTTGTTCATTCCCTGTTCCAAGACTTCGGACGCCTCTAGAGTTGCCCGTCTGTTCTTTACTCACTGTGTCTCCAGGTTTGGGCTTCCACGTACTATAGTGTCTGATAGGGATGTGCGCTTCACTAGCTACTTCTGGAAGACCCTATGGCACATGATGGGCACCCAGTTGAAGTTCTCTACCGCCTATCACCCCCAGACCGATGGTCAGACGGAGGTAGGCAATAGGAGTCTAGGGGATCTTCTTAGGTGCTTAGTGCGTGATCGTGTCGGGGATTGGGACTTGGTTCTACCTCTAGCAGAGTTTGCATATAATGACTCGGTCAATAGGTCTACAGGTCTGAGTCCCTTTGAGATTGTTACTGGTCGTAGACCTAGGAAGCCGATAGACTTGGTTCCATCTCCCATCCAGGCCCGTGTTTCTGAGTCAGCTGAGTCCTTTGCAGAGCATATTAGGCAGTTGCATGAGCATGTACGTCGTCATATAGAGGCCAGCAACGCACGTTATAAGGAGTTAGCTGATGCGCATCGACACACCCGTGAGTTCCGAGAGGGAGAGTACGTCATGATCAGGGTCAGACCTGAACGGTTTCCTTCGGGGGCCGTGAAGAAACTCCAGGCCCGCGGTGCTGGACCCTTTCGAGTCTTGAAGCGAATCGGGTCGAATGCGTATGAGATTGAGCTGCCAGACGACTATGGGATCTGTTCGACGTTCAATGTCTCAGATCTGGTGGCATATCGGGATCCGCGGTGATTCCCAGTGAGCTTTTTGGGCCTTCCCCTCCTGTTGAGAGTATTACACCTTCTGAGCGTCCACCTCTTCCAGCCCCATTACAGACACGCGAGCATATAGATTGTATACTGGATGAGCAGGTGACCACGACCAGGAGTGGAGCATACCAACGCTTCCTAGTGCGTTGGAGAGGGCGCCCTGCGACAGACGACGCCTGGATCACACGTGGAGAGCTGGAGAGGATCGACCCGGACCTGCTGGAGCGCTACCTGAGCGACCGTGACCCTTACTCGACGGGGTCGAGTTCTTCCCACCCGGGGAGAATTGGTGAGGACACGCGCCGCATCACTCGACGGAGCACACGGAGCACGCCAGCATCTCTTTGGCTAGGCGACTACGGCATCTATTAGTGGATCTTCATACTCATTTGAGGCCATGTTGGGCCTAGGTTTAGTCCCTGCGTGGACACGTTATCTAGTTCTTTATGTTATCAGACTATGTGTAGGGAATAGTGGGCTATCTACTTTTATTATTGGGCTTGGGCTTGGCCCATAGTTGATTGGATTAGGGTTAGGGTTAGGGTTTAGGGAGGAGGGCGCATCCCTCATCCATGATGGATGCGCCACCTTCCCCCCCTTGGCCCTCCTCTTTCCTTTTTGGGCGCCCCCCCCCCCTTTCCACATTCCACCTCACCCCTTGCCCCCCTTGGGCACCCCCCCTTGATCCCCTCCTTGATTGGAGGAGGGATGGCCGCACCCCCCTTGAATGGGGAAGGGTTGGGTCGCCCCCCCCCCCTCCCATGTGGCAAGGTGAAACCCTAGCTTCCCCCCCCCCCCCGATATAAAGGCTTGTATTTTCTTTTGAGCATTATTATTGAATGAAATTGAAAAGAGTTTTGCTGAAGGTGGCTGCGACCCATCCACTGTTCCTCCTTGCTCCTGCGACGGGAGCAAGCCCGGGGTGTGACTCCCCATCCCTCGGTGCGACGCCGAGGGCCCCTTTCTCTTCTACCCCTTCTCAAGTTCTAGTTCAGTGCGCCCAGATTTCTCCTCCAAGAGCAGCGACGACCACCCCCTGTTCGTGAGGATCTTGGGTGACCAGCCCATTTTTTTGTGGTTCTGCTACGAGTCTCCGACGCGTGCGAGGTGGTCTCGCCTCATTCAGAGATCGGCACCGCCCGTGGCAATTTTTCTCGTGAGCGCGCGCAGGACCCCTCTCCCTGCGGGCCTGGTTCTGTTCGCCCCATTGCAAAAATCCCACAGGACGGACGTCTGCGAGTTTGGGCGCGGGATCTTCACCGATCGTACCCCTCCCTGTCCTCTGTCCAACGCCGCCGACCTCGCGTCGTTCCGACGTCCGAGCTGCTCGTGGCATCCGTTCCCGTGAAGTCACGCAGGTCTGCCCTGCCCAACCGGCGCCAGAACCACCAGCGGATTTCAGAGCCTGCTGCTCTCAACCACGATCGGATCTGATCGAGCCCTTCGGGTGGCACCTGCTGCTCTGCGTCCTCCAACAAGCGGAGCCCCGTTCGCCCTCCGGATCCATTTCTTATTATTTTTCCCGCTCGAGCACGCAGTTCTGGGAGCAGAATCCAGTCACGACTTGCAGGTGTGCCCCCGGCTTCCACGGATGGAATCTGCACGCGCCCTTTGACCGAGGCTTCCTCCCGTGACCTAACTGCGCGCCAACGCTGACGGCGCTTCAATCGGACGTCGGAGCAGGTCGTGGGAGCTTCCACCGCCGAGTCACGCAGTGCTGCGAATCTGCCGACCCCCGCACGGGACCTCCTCGCGGCCAACCCTTCACCGAGTGCTGCCCGTCAGCCCGTGCATCGACAGCCCCGGATCTCCTTGTGTAGCCTGTTATCTCCCTGCGAGGAGTGGGCATTTGTGATTGAGATTGTACTATTGCTCGACTTCGTGTACCGGGACTGTTGGTCTCGGCCGGGGTTCCTTCCCCACGCCTAGGCGTGGAGGTACGTGCCATACTCCTCACCGTTGGCATTTTGCTTTACTAGTATACTCTCTAGCATGCAGCGTGAGTGCGTATAGGATCCTAGCTCTTTTGCTAGTCACCGCGTGGTTGAGAGTTGAGAGCACCCATTCCGTGGCCCTAGTCGAGCGCCGAGCTCGGACTAGATTCCCATAGGCGCACGGCGGCTCCTTAGTCGCTGAGATCCCTACGCTTCCCTCATAGGGACAGCTGTGGGCTTAGATTTCTTGTTGAGAGACGCCTCCACCCGGAGGAACGGCACGGAGGTCAGCCGCCCGGCTTACCTTTGGCGTGCGAGTGCTGGCCGCACTTGTTGCATTCGTAGGTCTTAGCCCATTTCAGTCCTGTCCCGCATCAGCTCTTCCTTGGACGACGGCCGGACTGGAACACCGGGCGGTGGTCGATTGACTCCGATCTCCAAGTGTTGGAGTTGCTGCCCACGGATCTGAAACTCTGTTTCAGACCCGCGCGCTCCGGCGAAAAAGATTGCTGCAACCAGCACCGACGTCGGATTGGTGCGAAACTGGCTTCATTGGAAATCTGACTCGAAATCCTTCGACCCTATGTGGCTCCAGAAATTTCGTTGGGGCCGTACTTCTAATGGTGGATTTTAGAACCGGGCTGATCTCTGTTTTAGATCTGGCTAGGCAGAAGTGGAGTTTTCTGAGAATTGGCATTGACCGGAGAGAAGATGTCGGATCCAGGGGTTGAGCCCTTCATGAAAGATGGAGAGGGGAAGATGAGGAAGACGGGAATAGTTTTTCTGGAATTTATAGTGGAGTTTTTATAGGAAAAATGGAATTTATAACACTGGGTGGTCGGATCTAGGCAATGACTGACAGAATTGACTTGGGATTTGATAGAGATTTTAATAAAATGTAAACGTGATCTATAAATCTCCAAAAAAAATCATGGAAGAGGGCTTGGGTGGACAGAATCCCCAATAAAAATTATGGCTCGTTCAGACATGGGGAAGGTGGGTTCATGGACAAACTACCAGGTTGCTGTGACAGAAGACAGAACCCTGGCAGATCTGGAGGGTGGGGAAACACATGGTGGGAAAAATGAAAAATGGGGGCTAGAAAATTGGGGAATTTTTATGGGATGTGGGATTGATCTTTAGAACTTACCCTCAAAAATTGAAAACCAAAAGATCTCGGAGTTGAGAGCAAAAATTCCAGGAAGAGCTGGCTGTCCTGAGTGGACAGAACTTCGGCGACGATGGTGGCGGTGCAACGGCGACAGCGGCGTTCTTCACGAACTGATACCGGAGGCGTCACACCTTAGAATACAGCCTTCACAGCTACTGGGGAAGGGAGAGGAGAGAGGGAGGTGCGCACCCCCTTGGAGCTCCAAGAATTTCACCAAAATTTCTTCTATTAATTATATTAATAATAAAAATACATGCTATTTATATGAAATATCAAAAGACACTAACTATCCCTAGATCTAGGGTTGGGGAGGGGTAAAAGAGGGAGTTCAATTTTATTTCTCCCATGTTTTGGAACCAAATAAAATAAAATTACAAACTTAATAGAATATAGTAAATGGGGGGGGGCCTTGACCTTCGTGCCTCCTTCTTGGACTTTTTTAATCTCTTGTGCCCCATTGGTCTAACACTTCTAGAAGCCCACCTTGGAGGGTTGACTGACCCCACATGGGCCCTAGGGTTGAGGTGGATCAATGGAAGGAGGGATGGGGGGCCCGTGGGACCCAGGTGATCCCAAATTACAAATAAATCCATATTACAATCCGAATAAAACCAAATAAACACACATTACACACAAATAAAGTCCAAATAAATACTATAAATACTAAGACTCAAGGGGGAGTCTCCAGACTATCTCCGAGCCAGATGGAAGCCGATGTAGCTCAAGAGGTGCTCCGCGTACGGTACTGGTGACTCACCGGTTCGTGCTTCTCGCTCTCTCTGGTGTCCGCACCAATTCTCCCTGGGTGGGATAAACTCGACCCTGTCGAGTAAGGGTCTACATCGCTCTGGTAGCGCTCCAGTAGATCCGGATATATCCTCTGCAACTCGGCCCGGGTGATCCAAGTATCCTCGGTGGTGGGCCGCCCTCTCCATCGCACTAGGTAGCGCGGGTAGGATCCACTCCTGGTAACTGTCACCTACTCATCCAGTATATGATCTATATGCTCTCGCTGCCATGGAAAGGGGGCTAGAGGTGGACACTCAGGTGTGGGATCACTCTCAATGGGAGGAGATGGCTCGAAAAGCTCACTAGGGATCACCGCTCGGTCCCTATAAGCAACTAGATCCGACACATTGAAAGTAGAGGTTATACCATATTCCTCAGGCTGGTCCACAACATACGCATTGGATCCAACGCGTTTAAACACTCTAAATGGACCGACTCCGCGAGCTTGCAATTTCTTCATGGTTCCAGAGGGAAACCGTTCAGGTCTAACCCTGATCATGACATATTCACCCTCTTGGAACTCTCGGTGGTGTCGGTGGGCATCGGCTAGCTCTTTGTACCGTGCATTGCTGGCCTCAATGTGACGACGGATGTCGTCATGCAGACTCCTAACATGCCTAGTAAATGACTCGGCAAACTCTGACACTCGTGCCTGAATGGGGATGGGAACAAGATCCACTGGCTTCCTAGGCCTACGACCTGTGACAATCTCGAACGGACTCATACCGGTAGACCTATTTACCGAATCATTATATGCAAACTCCGCCAGTGGTAACATGAGATCCCAATCTCCTACACGGTCCCTGACAAGACACCTCAAAAGGTCATCCAGACTCCTATTGACCACCTCGGTCTGACCATCGGTCTAGGGATGATATGTAGTGAAAACTTGAGGTGAATTTCTAACATATGCCATAGTGTCTTCCAAAAATAACTAGTGAATCTAATGTCACGGTCAGAAACTATAGTGCGAGGCAACCTAAACTTGCACACCACATGAGTAAGGAAAAGGCGGGCTACCCTCGAAGCATCCGAAGTCTTCGAGCAGGGAATGAAAAGGGCCATCTTCGAGAATCGGTCAACTATCACATAGACCGAATCATGCTTCCTGGAGGTACATGGCAATCCCAAAACAAAATCCATGCTAACATCCTGCCACGGAGCATCAGGCACGGGAAGAGGCGTATAGAGGCCCGAGCTTTGCTTCTTCATTTTGGCCATAGCACATGTACGTCACTGGGCCACAATGTGAGCAACATCACGCTTCAAGCTCGGCCAATAAAATCTATGCTCAACAGCCTCGATAGTCTTGTTCTGACCAAAGTGGCCGGCTAGACCTCCCGCGTGTAGTTCCCAGACTAAAAAGTCTCGAACCGAAGTTTGGGGAACATAAAGCCTGCCTCCTCGAAAGAGGTAACCCTCCTGAAGCACATAATCATCGTGGTCTCTCGAGGGTCCGGCCTGAAGAGTGGCATAGATCTAGCCGAAGTCAGGACAATCAACATAAGCCTCTCTCATCTTCTCTAACCCTATGACCTCGGCACTCATGGTAGTCAGCAGACATGCTCGCCGACTCAAGGCATCAACCACCTTGTTCTCCACTCCAGCCTTATGTTTAAGCACAAATGTAAACTGCTGGAGATACTCAACCCACCTGCTATGACGTGCATTCAGCTTCTTTTGGGCATGGAGGAATTTCAACGCCTCATTATCGGAGTACAAGACAAACTCCTGATGCAATAAATAGTGTCTCCAATGCCTAAGAGCCTGAACAACTGCATAAAATTCTTTATCATATGTGGAGTATCGCAGTTTCACGTCATTTAACTTCTCACTGAAATATGCAACCGGGTGGGTCTCCTGACTCAATACTCCTCCAATCCCCACACCCGATGCATCACATGAGACCTAAAACACCTTCGAGAAATCTGGCAATCGAAGGATTGGTGTCTGGGTCATGCGCTCCTTGATGTCCTTGAAGGCGACAGCAGCGGCCTTCATCCATACAAATGTGCCCTTCCGGATACAATCCGTGATCGGGGCAGTGACGGAACTAAATCCGAGGATGAAGCGATGATAGAACGTCGCAAGGCCATGGAAGCTACGGACATCATGGATCGTGCGGGGTTCCGGCCACTCAACAATGGCTCGGACCTTCTCCGGATCAGCAGAGACCCAGTACTAGACACAATGAAACCCAAGAAGGTAATCTGAGAAGTCATGAAAGAACACTTCTATGGGTTCGCAAATAACTGCTCTCGCCTCAGAAGTAGACAGACATGCCGAAGGTGGTCTAAGTGGTCCCCCGTAGTGCGACTATAGATAAGGATATCATCGAAGTACACTACTACAAAGACTCCAATGAAAGGTCAAAGGACCTGAGTCATGAGTCCCATGAAAGTGCTAGGGGCATTGGTCACCCCAAAGGGCATAACCAACCACTCATATAGACCATCCTTGGTCTTAAATGCGGTCTTTCACTCATCACCTGGCCTAATCCTCACCTGATGGTAGCCACTCTTAAGATCAATCTTTGAAAAGATAGTGGCACCTGCCATCATATCAAGCATATCATCAAGGCGGGGAATAGGGAACCTATACTTTAGGGTGATTTTGTTGATGGCACGACTATCAATGCATATCCTCCACGTGCCATCCTTCTTAGGGGTGAGTAATGCGGGAACATCACATGGACTCATGCTGTCCCGAACAGACCCTCTCTACATCAACTCATCGACCTGCCATTTTAGCTCGGCATGTTCCGTGGGACTCATGCGATAATGAGGAAGATTGGGCAATGAGGAGCCCGAAATAAGGTCAATAGCATGATGAATATCCCGCATAGGTGGGAGTCCCTCGGGAAGCTCGTCGAGGAAAATAGCAGCAAACTCCTGTAGAATGGGAACAACCTCGGGTGGGAGTTCACCCTCAGACTCTCTCTCCACCTCTCAGACCGTAATAGCAAACACGGGGCTGCCCCTACTAGCCTCCCGCTCCATTTCTCGGGAGCTAATCATCATCAACCTCCTAGTCGGGGGCTCGCCTGGGCCAGATGTAACGGTCATAGCCCGAGCTGGGGATGGGGTACTGGGCCTGGGGATGGAAGGCTTCGGAGTACTAGGGCCAGTAGGACCCCTAACTGATCGGCTCTTGGGCTGAGTGGGGTGGAGGGTAATCCGCTGTCCAGCATGGTCGAAGGTACATGTGTTCGACCGGCCATGAAGTGTGACATCTCGATCAAATAACCACGGCCTACCAAGAATAATACTGCCCACCTCCATGGGGAGGACATCACACCAGATCTCGTCACGGTAGGCATGCAACTGCAGTGGGACCAGACACCGTAGCCTGATCGGAATGGAGGTGGAATCCACCCATGATACTCGATAGGGGCAAGGATGATCCACGGGTGTAAGACCAAGATGGGAGACTGTGCCCGTGGAGATTGCATTGATGCAACTCCCACTATCGATGATCACCTTACAAACCTTCCCGCCCAGCCTACAGTATGTATGAAAAATAGTGGTCCGACGCCAGTCATCACTGGCCTGTGGCTGAGTGAGAATACACCTGACGACCCCCAAGTGGGTATTGTCCGGATGCTGGGCATCCTGGCCATCACCTTCAATCTCAAAGAACTGGTCAGCTAGCTCCGGATCTGTATCATAGCTGACTAACACAAGATTAGAAGATGTGGCATCCTCGACCTGTGTGTCCCCAATGACAAGAGATTGGCGAGTGGGACACTGGTTGACGAAATGGCCAAACCCATTACAGCGATAACACTGCTGCCGTGATCCACTAGGCTCCCTGATCAAAGGTCCTTTCCCCTTATCCTCTCGATGGATAGGAGGTGTAGGCAACAAAGGATGAGCAACGGGTGCGGGTGCCGGTGGACGGACCATGGGTGCCGTGGGTTGGGGTCGAGGAGGGATATCCCTCGGAGGTGGTGGGCGAGGCCTAGGAGCGAATGGCTCGGGACGAGTGGGCTCCTGAGGTCAAGCCATGGGGGCCCTCGGATATGTGCCTAAAGAGCCACGAGGCTCGACACTACGAAGGGGAAAGGGGCCCAGCCGATGGGTAGGCTCGAACTCGGTCTTGAATTGCTCCAATTCGAGAGCAACCTGATACGCATGTTCCAAAGTGGTCACATTGCGGCGAAAAAGTTCATATTGATAGTTCGGCCACAGACCTCTTTGAAAGTGCAAGATGGTCATGGTGCTCTCTTCCGTAACTCCACACCGCAAATAATACTCATCAAACTCGGTGGTGTACTCAGTCACGGACCGATTCCCTTGGGAGAGACTTTGCCAGTTGTCTATGAGACGCTGGTGGTATGTGGCAAGAAGGTATTTCTACCTTAACTTGATTTTTATGTCATCCCAAGTACCGATCGGCGGTTGATGTCGCTGCATCAATAGGCTCTCCACATTGGTCCAATAGGTTTGCGCCTATCCTTGTAACTTCATCTTGGCGTATCGAACTCTTCGATGGTCTGTCATCATAAACCACTCGAAGTACCTATCCATGCCAGCCTCCCAATCTAAATAGACCTTCGGGTCCAAGGACCCGCTAAAAAGGGAGGGTCTGCACGCACGCTCCTAAGAACGTGATCGTCATCATCGTCATCACGATTCCGTCGTTGGTTTCGATGACCATAACCCCCTTGTTTATTATCAGATGCATAGTCATCCACCTCGTGCACCTGCTACCTCCCAACATCTACCCCTATGAGCCCTTGGCGCAGCAGGTTGCTGAGCCGGCTCTTGTTGGCCATTCGTCAGTGCGGGTTGCGCCGCCACTGGGGCCCTCTCAAGGACAACAATCCTCCCTACAAGACCATGAATGGACAGGTCCGATGCTTCGGCCCGATCCTCTAGGGCTTTCATCCTCCCTTCTAGACGCGATCCTACGCCATCTAGATGCGTACTAAGACCATCCATACATGTATCTAGACGATCCATGAGGGCTCGGAACATCTAAGCCGTCGAGGGCTCATCGGAACTACGGGCTCGGGAATCCGCCATAGGTGGTGGTGGCGAGTATTGGGTGCCTCAACGGGTGGGCATGCAAAGACACACGGACTAGCTGACACAGACTAATGCAAACACAGACTAATGCAAAGATGATGCACCTAGACCTAGCCAATATCCGGTACGTGACGGAGGGTCGATCCGAAGATCTCCTTGACGCGAGTGTGCGGCCTTCCCGATAGGCGTAACCTAACGTTCGGATGACACCTTTTAATATACCGGGTTATCGGATGAAATGCGACCCAAAAACACTCTTTTTTTGTTTTCTTTGTTTTAAAACATGATAATCCTAGACTCGACTTAGACCGTGCAAGACTTATGCAATGACTAGCCTAGACTCAACTCGCTCTGATACCAAACTGATGCGGGACAGACAGAGGGACCGACTCTAAGTGATGCGAACCTCAGACTCTAAGTGCAGACGCGACCAGCAACATACGAATAGGAGAGACACTTTGGCCCGACACTAAGAGTTCCTATGGGCTATACGTCGCTAGCAGAAATGCAAGCTCACTCGTCATCCCAAGCGAGGGAAAGCGTGGATCCGCGCGGTTGAGAAACCGACAGAGTCAAGGGTGGTCGGCTCACTTCCGTGCTCGGATCGAGCCACGGGACGGGTCACTCTCTCGCTCACAGCGGTGACAAGAACTCACGAGCTAGGTTGCTAACGCTCTCAAGCAGCGTCCTAAGACCATATACTAGCTAAGTAGATGTAATGCCAAGAAGTCGAGATCGTAACCTCCACGCTCCCGGCGTGGGGAAGACAACCCCGGCCAAGCCCGTACTCCCGGTTAAACAAATTTTACTGCAGTACAAAGTTTTGACCCACTCTACGCAGGGAGGTAACAGGTCACATGTGGGGCCCGGGAGTCTCGGGAATTGTGTTGATGGGCAGCATCTTGATGTCGCTCCGTCGGTGCCGAAACCCGTGTTTTGGTGCTGTCCGGACGGTGCGATCTGTTGGTTCGTGGGGCCCACGGACCGCTCGGTCCTCCGGATCTGACGGGGTGGGTGACACCTGGTGGTGCGCTTCCTGGACGGCGGCCAGACTGGAACACCGGGCGGTGGTCGATTGGCTCCGATCTCCAAGTGTTGGAGTTGCTGCCCACGGATCTGAAACTCTATTTTAGACCCGCGCACTCTGGCAAAAAAGATTGCTGCGACTAGCACCGACGTAATATCGGTGCGAAACTGGCGCCGTTGGAAAGCTGGCTCGAAATCCTTCGACCCACTATGGCTTTAAAAATTTCGTTGGGGCCGTACTTCTGATGGTGGATTTTAGAATCGGGCTGATCTCTGTTTCAGATCTGGCTGGGCAAAAGTGGAGTTTCCTGAGAATTGGCATTGACCGGAGCGAAGACGTCAGATCCAGGGGTTGAGATCTTCATAAAAGTTGGAGAGGAGAAGATGAGGAAGATGGGAATATTTTTTGTAGAATTTATGGTGGATGTTTTATAGGGGAAATGGATTTTCTAAGACTGGGTGGTCGGATCTGGACAGTGACTGATAGAACTGACTTGGGATTTGATAGAGATTTTAAGAAAATGTAAACGTGATCTATAAATCTCCAAAACATTCATGGAAGAGGGCTTGGGTGGACAGAATCCCCAATAAAAATTATGGCTCATTCAGACATGGGAAAGGTGGGTTCATGGATGAACTATCAGGTTGCTACGACATAAGACAGAACCCTGGCAGATCTGGAGGGTGGGAAAACACAAGGTGGGAAAAATGAAAAACGAGGGCTAGAAAATTGGGGGATTTTTATTGGACGTGTGATTGATCTCTAGAACTTACCCTCAAAAATTGGAAACCAAAATAGCTAAGAGTTGAGATCAGAAATTCTAGGAAGAGCTGGCTATCCTGAGTGGATAGAACTCCGACGACGATGGTGGCAATGCAACGACGGCTCGTTGGCGGCGATAGCGGCGATCTTCACGAACTGATACCGGAGGCGTCACACCTCAGAATACAGCCTTCACAGCTGCTGGAGAAGGGAGAGGAGAGAGGGAGGTGCGCACCCCCTTGGAGCTCCAAGAATTTCACCAAAATTTCTTCTATTAATTGTATCAATAATGAAAATACATGCTATTTATATGAAATATCAAAAGACACTAACTATCCCTAGATCTAGGGTTGGGGAGGGGTAAAAGAGGGAGTTCAATTTTATTTCTCCCATGTGTTTTGGAACCAAATACAATAAAATTACAAACTTAATAGAATAGTAAATGGGGGGGGCCCCTTGACCTTCATGCCTCCTTCTTGGACTTTTTTAATCTCTTGTCCCCCCCCTTGGTCCAACACTTCTAGAAGCCCACCTTGGAGGGTTGACTGACCCCACATGGGCCCTAGGGCTGAGGTGGATCAATGGGAAGAGGGATGGGGGGCCCGCGGGACCCAAGTGGTCCCAAATTATAAATAAACCCATATTACAATCCGAATTACAATCCGAAAAAAAGCAAATAAACACACATTACATACAAATAAAGTGCCAATAAATATTATAAATACTAAGACTCAAGGGGGAGTCTCCAGACTGTCTCAGAGCCAGATAGAAGTCGATGTAGCTCGAGTGGTGCTCAGCGTACGGTACCGGTGACTCGCCGGTTCGTGCTTCTCGCTCGCTCTGGCCAGTCCAGCCATCTCCTTCGCAACGGGACCCACCCCGCCCAGTTCGACCGTCTGAGCAGCACGTGGGCCCCACAACTAGCAACTTGCGCCGTCCGAGTCGCACCAACGGAGTGATCACATTGCTGCTCGTCAACCCAAGATCGGTCCTCCCGGGCCCCACTTGTAGCCCTTTACCTCCCTATGCGGAGTGGGCATAGAAATTCACTTCTGTAATTAATTACATTTACTGTACCGGGAGTTACGGCCTTGGCCGGGGTCACCTTCCCAATGCCCGGAGCGTGGAGGTAAACTCGCCACTCTCTCTATCGCATTTGCTCAGTTCGAATATTTTCTTATGCCGCTGCATGTGATAGGTTAATCTAGCTCGTTATATTTTTATCATCGCTGCGAGAGAAAAAGCGTGACCCGTTCCGTGACTCGATCCAAGTCTACGGAAGAGCTGACTACGCGACTCATTGCCGGTTCCTCAACCGCGCAAGATCCCGCGTTTCCCTCGCTAGGGACGTCCGCGAGCTAGAGTCCCAGGTTTAGATTTTATCCCGCATCAAATTGGTATCAGAGCATCAGTTGAGTCTAGGGTAGTCTTGTTTAAAAATACACAAAAAATAGTCATTTAAGTCTAGCGAGAGTCTAAGTCGGTCCGAGGTTACATTTGCATACCATTATTCGGTATATCAAAAGGTGTTGCCCGAATGTTAGGTTACGCCTATCGGGAAGGTGATTCACTCACGTGAGAGGATCTTCGGATCTCGGAACTCCGCCAGGTATCGGATCTTGGTTAAGTCTAGGTTCCTTAGTGTGCATTAGTTAGTGCATTCCAACTTCCAAACTTTGTGTCGTTGCATGTCCACTCGGAGAGGTACCCAATACTCACCCCCACCACCACCTATGGTGGATCCCCGAGGCCCCAACCCCAATGAACCATCGGTGGTCGACATGTTTCGAGCTATTATGAGACAAATGGATGGGTTGAGTGCACGAATGGACGAGTTGAGTACTCGAGTGGATAAAATGGAAGGAGTGAGTACGCGGGTGGATGGCCTAGGCACACTCCTAGAAGAGAGGATGAAGGCCTTAGAGGATAAGGTCGTAGAGTCGAACCAGTCCTTTCATGGTCTGGTAGGGAGAGTAGCCGTCCTAGAGAGACCCCCGGTTGAGGTGCACCCCTCACCGACAAATGGTCAACCGGAGCCAGTTCAGCAACCAGTTGCTCCTAGGGCTCAAGGGGGAGATGATAGGAGACGCTAAGTCCCCGAGGTAGTTGACTATGAGTCCGACAATGAGAATGGGGGATATGGTCATGACCGTCGTGTTCAACGGCGGAACTGTGATGTAGAGGAGGACGAGCGGACCCTCAGGACCGTTAGTGCGGACCCTCCCACTTTTGACGGGTCCTTGGACCCGAAGGTCTATCTAGATTGGGGGTCCGGGATGGATCGGTACTTCGATTGGTTCGATATGACGGACCGTGAAAGAGTCCGATTCGCTATCATGAAGCTGATGGGAAATGCACAAACCTATTGTAAAAACGTAAAAACCCTGTTGTTTCATCGGCAGGAGCCCCAGGTTGAGACATGGGGTGAGATGAAGGTCAAGCTTCGGCAAAATTACCTTCCTGCCACATGCTGTCAGCGACTGATCGATAAGTGGTAGAGTCTCAGTCAGGGAGATCGGTCTGTCTCCGAGTATATCGTTGAATTTGATGAGTATTTTTTTACGATGTGGCATATCGGAGGAAAGCACCATGCCCATTTTCTGCTTCCGTCGTGGTCTGCGGCCCCACTATCAGTATGAGCTATTTCACCGTAATGTGACCACATTAGAAGACGCGTATCAGGTTGCTCTAGAGTTAGAGTAGTTTGAGGGAGAGTTCGAGCCTACCCAACGATTGAGACCCTTTCCTCGTCATGGGGTTGAGCCTCGTAGTTCTTCGGGCCCATATCTGGGGGCTCCCCTGGCTCGACCCCCGGAGTCCGCCCGTCGCCACCCGCTCTAAGACCTCACCTTCTCCCACCGAGGGATGTTCCCCCTCAACCCCAACCACCGGCATCCATTGCCCGCCCCTCGGCACCCATTGCCCGTCTTCCGGTACCCACACCTTCCCTAATATTGCCTACGCCCCCAGTTCGTCGGGAAGATAAGGGTAAGGGACCACTCATCGGAGAGACTAGTGGGCCACGACAGTAGTGTTATCACTGCCATGGGTTTGGCCACATAGCTAGTCAATGCCCCACCAGTACATCACTAGTCATTGGGGACCCAAGGGTTGGAGAAGCCTTGCAATCGGAGCTAGTGCCAGTCAGCTATGAGGCAGAGCATGACCTAGCTGATGAGTTCTTTCGTGATGAGGAAGATGTCCAGGGGGATCCACCAGGCCTCCAAGATGCTCAGTAGCCAGTATACCGCATTATGTATGAGTCGAGAGTCATGTGTGTGAGTCTTTATTTCGTACAGTCTGTGAGAGTCTGCATGTGTTGAGTCCAGTCAGTCATCGGTAAGCTCGCGATGTCAGTCCTTTTCGAGTGCGAGACAAGTCAGATTCCATACGTACGTTATAGGACTTGCCTAACGACTAGGGGATCAGCTCTACCATTCTATGTTTTGGATCCAGTCACATATAGGGACCCAGCGGTGATTCCCAGTGAGTCTTTGTGCCATCTCCTCCCCTTGTGAGTGACCCCACTGTTGTGCATCCCTTGGTTTTGATGATGACAATAGGATATGTTTGATTAATCAAGTTCTATCTTGTTTCATAACAAATACAAGTGGTTTGATTGTTCCTTCAAAGTAATGGACTCATGATTATTTGATGATGACAAACAATGTTTTTGATTAACTCAATATAAATCTGATAGTTCAAGTCACTTCTGATAAGTTAAGTAATTTCAGGTCCACTGAAATCCAAGTGGAATCAACAAATCAGAAGAAGTGTCAAAAGCCGCTTGTCGACCAATGAAGTGGTTATGGTCGACCAACGAACCCAGTCAGAAACACTTCAAGTCATCCGTCTTCTGCATGTGCCTTGGCTGTCGACCATAGCCCTACTTCTGGTCGACCACAGAACAGACAGAGCATCAGACAGAACTGACGGCCATCTGGAATTTGCCCCTTGTCGACCAGCGACAAGGCTGTGGTCGACCACGGGACGCGAGTGTCAGCCAGAATGAAACCGCCATCAGGACACTGCTCGTTGTCGACCAGGGACAGTGTCATGGTCGACCACGGGTGTTATAGCGTCCAGAACCGAACTCTAACCGAATTCTGTTTTGGTTCCTTAAAACCTGCAGATGGTTGTTGCAGGTTGTTGGGTAGCTCAACTGATGAGATTCCGCACGGGAATCAAGGAGAGAATATTGCTTAGAAGCAGTCAAACTTATTGTAGTGATCGGATTTAACCTTCTCCCTGCTTTCTAGCAGATTGACGCTCGATCTGGAATTTGAGCGGGAAGAGCTTCAGGCTTGAAAAAGGATCTGCATAAAAAGCAGAAGGCAACTGATCGCGGAGGAAAGCACACAGAGAGAGCATAGAACAGAAGCTAAGAAACACACCTACATCACAGGACGAAGTGGCTCTTCATCAACCAGAAATCTGCAGAAGACTAAAAGCATTCTCATTGCTGCAGAAGGAAGACTGGGCTTGAAGCTGTGCGACCTCCAACAGCAAAGCAACTGAAGGCATCCGATTGGAAGTTCTACAGGGAGTCTACTCTTGTTATTTATGTGATTAAGTCCCAGGCTGAATTCTTTACTTTGTTACAAAAGTCTATATTCAGTCCTGTTGCATCATCCCACCTTCTCATCATTTCTATTCATCCTTACACCAAGTGTCAAGCTGTGAGGCAGCGGATTCAAGCTGTGTGTCAGCTGGTACAAGCTGTGTGTCAGCAGGAACAAGCTGTGTGACAGCGGTGTCTTGTGTTTTGGATTGAGATCAGAGGTTCTCATAAGTGAAGCCTTGCTTGAGTTAAGCAAGGGGTGGATGTAAGTCTCGGGAAGAGACTGAACCACCTTAAAAATCCTATCTTGTGGTTTGCTTATGTGTGTGCGTGCTTCTCTATGTGTTTGTTTTCTTCATTGATATCAACATCAGTTCTGTAATTCGTCAATCACCTGCAACTCATTTAGTCAATAGATATTAAATCGAAAAAGGGGGAAAGATCTATTCACCCCCCCTCTAGATCTATTCAGTCCGTACTCAACACGTGGTATCAGAGCCAGACTCTCCAAAAATGTGGTCTAACAACCAGGAGAGGCCTGCCGGACTGAACTCTAGAAGTCTAATGGCTGAGGGACACTCAGTAACTAGACCACCATATTTCGATGGAAATGATTTCTCATACTGGAAAAATCGTATGCAGGTGTTCTTGAGAGCACAAGATCATGAGATGTGGAGAGTAGTAAGCCGAGGACCCTACGAGCTGCCCGAAGATGAGGATACCTGGACCAGAGAACAGGTCAGAAAATCAACCATCAACTGGGGAGCCATGAACGTAATGCAATGCGCACTACACCCCACGGAGTTCTCACGAGTTTCACAATGTGCAACGGCCAAGGAAATGTGGGATCGACTAGTAGTAATCTATGAAGGTACTTCAGAGGTAAGGGAGTCAAAAGCAAATATGCTAGTTTCAGAATATGAAATGTTTAGAATGAAAACTGACGAAAATATTTCTGAAATGTATGCTAGACTAGTGCAATTAACGAATAGTTTAAAGAGTCTAGGGAAAACCTACAAGGAACAGGAATTAGTGAGGAAGATCCTAAGATCCCTCACTCCTATGTGGCATACCAAGGCCACAGTAATTGAGGACTCAAAGAACCTCACCACTATGACTGTGGATGAACTAGTGGGATCCCTAATGGCCTATGAGGTCAATCTGAAAAGAAAGGAAGATGAGGGCAAGAAAAAGAACCAGCTCGCCCTAAAAACTAAAATAGGCACCTCTGAACTATCTGACACTGATAACTCATCTAGCACAGGTGAGGAAACTGGTGAGCTAGCCATGTTAACAAGAAAATTCAAAAGGTTTCTGCGGAAGGAAGGTAAGGGATTCAGGAATCCTAAGGGCATGGTAAGAAAGTCATCTCAGTTTAAGTTTGATAAAAATAAAACTTCATCTAACAAACTTGTCTGCTACAACTGCAGGAAACTAGGACACATAAAGGCTGAATGTCCAGAGACTCCTAAGAAATCAAGCTTCAAGTGGAAAGGCAAGCAACTAAAAGCAATGATAAGCACATGGAGCGAGGAGGAGGAAAGCAGTAAGGAGGAAACAACTTCCGAGGAAGAAGAAGGAAACATCTGTTTGATGGCCAAAGGAGATAGCGATGATCTTGAGGTAATCCCTCCGTTTCAAGATTTTTCTAGCTCAGATTGGGAAGAAGTCTACTCAGACTTACTTGATGCATATGAAAGAATTAGAAAGGAAAATAAGAGTTTGAAGAAAAAGCTTAATCAGATCAATAATGACAGCAACCCATTTGCCAACAGAACTGAACTAGAATTAGAAATCACCACCTTGAAAAATAAGCTGAAACAATACGAGACAGATGAAGAAAATGTCAAATGGCTGTTAGAAGAAAATGAGTCACTGAAAACCACAATTGATGAGGTAAAATTAAAGACTCAAGAAAGTGAACAGCAAACTAAGGTAACTCAAGAAAGAAACAACTCACTCAAGGAGGAAAACTGTCAACTTCTGGAAGAAATAGAAAGAATCCAGAGTGAACTGAAAAACAAACAGGAAACCTTGGAAAAAATGACTAAAGGTCAAGAAAACTTAAATGCTGTCTTGGGAATAAAAGTAAACTTTCAAAAAGAAGGGTTAGGATACAATCCTACGGCTAAAAAGGAATTCCAAATAAAAACCGTAACTGGGATTGCTGACTCAAAAGGAAAAGGGCCCCTAATCAATCTATACCAAGACAAACAAGAGGATGTAGCTGAATGCTCCTCCAAAAGGAATAATGTCACCAAGGAAGAGAGAAACATTAAAGAGAAAACAGTCAATCAACATAAGCTTAAAAATAATAGACAAGAAACTCAAATTCACAGAAATAACCAAACAAACCAAGTACTAAATCAAGTTAAAGGACATAAATCTGGAAAACAAGATGTCTGGAGACAGGCTGGTCGACAACCGACCCCTCCTCTGTCGACCAGAGGATCTGCCAGAACAGGCGCTGGCGTCTGGAGAAGCAGTGGTCGACCACAGACATACCAGATGTCGACCAGAGGAACTGCCAGAACAAGCGCTGGCTTCTGGAAAAGCAATGGTCGACCACAGACACACCATATGTCGACCATGACCAGACACGCAAACAGAAACCACAGATTTTCTCAGGTGAAACAAAATGAAAATTGAAAATCAAAAAGGTGGATTCAGATTAAAGAAACATTAGAACAAAAGCCACCCAATCTGAACAAAGTCAGAGATGAAAAATTAAACTGCTCTAAGAAAATCTGGGTTCCCAAAGGATTGTTACAGCAATTTCACAATTTTACAAATTATCTTGGACCCGGGTACCATTGGGGTCCAAAAATTTCTGTGTAATTCATGATGCAGGAATGTCTGGCAGCCATGCACAATAAGTGGTACTTAGATAGTGGTTGCTCAAGACACATGACGGGAGACAAGACCAAGTTCTCCCAACTAAGCTCAAAAGATGGAGGTTATGTGACCTTTGGAGGAAATAACAAAGGTAAGATCATCGGGACAGGTAAAATAGGTAAGAACTCCTCAAACAGTATTGAAAATGTACTGCTGGTAGATGGACTGGAATATAACTTGCTGAGCATCAGTCAGCTTTGCGACAAAGGCCATAAAGTAATATTTGACTCCAAGATCTGCAAGATTATTGAACCAAATTCAGATACAGTCAAGTTTATGGGCCAGAGAGTAAACAATGTCTACATAATAGACTTGGATGATCCAGCCCACTCCAACCTGTGCCTAACCGCCAAGAAAGAGGACCTGACCTGGCTGTGGCACCGAAGGCTAGGGCATGCTAGCTATAGGGTGTTGCATAAACTGGTGAAGAATAAAATGGTTCTTGGTATGCCTGAAATTTCGTTTGCTCAAAATGTCAAAGTATGTGAATCATGTACCCAAGGTAAGCAAACAAGAAAATCATTCAAAGGTAGAACTGAAAGTCAATCTTCTAGACCACTAGAACTTGTGCACATGGACCTTTTTGGCCCAACAAGAACTGCTAGTCTTAGTGGTAAGAGATACGGTTATGTACTAGTTGATGATTTCTCTAGATTCACATGGGTAATATTTCTATCTCATAAAAGTGATGCCTTTTCTGAGTTTCAGGAATTCTACAAAAGAATGAAGCAGGATGGCAAGTCCAAAGTGTGTACAATCATATCTGACCATGGGGGGGAGTTTGAAAATTCTGACTTTGACTTATTCTGCAGAAACAAGGGCATAACCCACAGATTTTCCTCACCAAGGACTCCAGAACAAAATGGTGTTGTGGAGAGAAGGAACCGCACTCTTGTCGAGATGGCTAGAACCATGCTGGTTGAAGCTAAACTTCCAAGGAGATTTTGGGCAGAGGCAGTCAACACAGCATGCTACATTGTAAACCGAGCAATGGTAAGACCGGCTAGTGAAAATACACCATATGAAATGTTCAAAGGTAAGAAACCATCCCTAGCTCATTTTAGAATTTTCGGGTCAAAATGCTTTATTCATAACAATGATAAAAGGGTCTTGGACAAATTTGAACCGAAGAGTGATCCAGGAATATTCTTGGGCTATTCCGACCGGTCAAGAGCCTATAGAGTTTTCAACACCAAAGATCAAATTGTTGAAGAATCCCCTCATATTACATTTGATGAAATTAATGATCTTGGCAAAAATGAGCAGGTCAGCAAGGAAGAAGAAGATAGGGAATTTCTAGAAGACAACGAAGAACCAAATGAAGAAGAACAATCTCAGGAAAGAGATCAAGGTATTACTAATGCTCCACCCGAAGGTGAAGGCATCTCAGGTAACAATCTTGAGAACTTAAGACTTCTTAGAGATCATCCCATAGAAAACATCATTGGTGGAATTCATGATCCTAGGAAGACTAGATCTCAGTTAAAAGAAATCAATGAACTAGATCAGCTTGCACTTGTGTCCCAAATAGAGCCCAAATCAGTAGAGGAAGCATTAAAAGATGACTCATGGATAAATGCTATGCATGAAGAACTAAATCAATTTGAAAGAAATCAGGTGTGGAGTCTTGTCCCTAGACCTTCATCTCACCCCGTTATTGGAACCAAGTGGGTCTATAAAAACAAGCTAAGTGAAGAAGGAGTTGTAATGAGAAACAAGGCTCGGCTGGTGGCTAAAGGGTACAACCAGGAATTTGGGGTTGATTTTGAAGAATCATATGCTCCAGTTGCTAGATTAGAAGCCATCAGGATATTGTTAGCCTTTGCAGCATCTCATGGAATCAAACTACAACAAATGGATGTAAAAAGTGCATTTCTAAATGGAATAATAAAAGAAGAAGTCTATGTGGAACAACCCCCTGGTTTTGAAAATGATGAACTTGCTAATCATGTTTTCAAATTGCATAAAGCATTGTATGGATTAAAGCAGGCTCCTCGGGCCTGGTATGAAAGGTTGAGCTCCTTCCTCACCAAGAAGGGATACATAAGAGGTAAAATTGATCAAACATTGTTTTCCAAGACCCAAGGTAAGCATATACTAGTTGTACAAATCTATGTGGATGATATTGCGTTTGGGTCTACCGAAGCTTCTTTATGTACTGAATTTGCAAACTTAATGACCAATGAGTTTGAAATGAGTTTAATGGGTGATTTACAGTTTTTTCTTGGATTGCAGATCGTACAATGTAGAGAAGGATACTTCATAAATCAATCCAAGTACATAAAGGAGATGTTGAAGAAGTTTGGCATGGAAAGCTGCAAACCAATCGAGTCACCCATGGGTACAAATGCAACATTGGAAGCTGATGTAAAAGGTAACATGGTAGATGCCAAGAAATACAGAGGTATGATCGGGTCCCTGCTATATTTAACTGCTTCAAGGCCAGATATTCAGTTTAGTGTATGCATGTGTGCTAGATATCAGTCTAGCCCTAGAGAATCACATTTAGGGGCTGTCAAGCGTATCCTTCGATACCTTGCCGGCACCCAAGAATTGGGTCTATGGTATCCTACATACTGCAAACTAGATTTGATTTCATATTCAGATGCTGATTATGCTGGTTGCAAAATTGATAGGAAGAGTACTAGTGGTTATTGTCAAATATTAGGTGGATGTTTAATATCATGGGCTTCTAAAAAGCAGCATTCTGTGGCACTCTCCACTGCTGAGGCTGAGTATGTCGCAGTAGGGAGCTGTGGTACACAGGTTATGTGGATAAAACATCAACTCCAAGACTACAATGTAGATCTTGGATGTGCACCTATTTTCTGTGACAACACTAGTGCTATTAATTTGTCTAAAAACCCCATTCAACACTCTAGGACAAAACACATTGAGATCCGTCATCACTTTCTAAGAGATGAGGTCTCCAAAGGAAATTTCATGCTTCATTTTGTAGAAACTGAAAAACAACTGGCAGACATTTTCACAAAACCCCTTAACAATGACAGATTTTCAACTCTAAGAAGGGAGTTAGGAATTTGTAGAATTTCTCCTGAAAATTCTTGAAATAATCATATTCATGTGTTCATTGTGTAGATTCTGTCATTTCTGTACTAAGTTATGTCAACTAGGTCTCTAGTACTGGTCAAGTTTTGAGTTTGGAGGTCTAGTGTCGGTTGCTACTTCAGCAAGCTCTGCAGAATCCTGGTTCTACTACGGATTATCTCTTGTGGTCGACCACAGGCGAGGCGCTGGTCGACCAAGGCATCAGGACAGGAAATAGTTGGTTCTGTGACTTCGCAACTGTCGACCACAGGCGGTCCCATGGTCGACAACAGATTTGTCAGAAAGCATACCATAGGTGACTACTAATCAGGCAGTTTCTGTGACAGCACAGAGGTCGACCAAAGGCAACTCTATGGTCGACAGAGGATCTAAACAAGGGAAAATGGATCTAAAAAATGCTGCTGGCTCTGCTAGGAAATCCTCTGAACTAAGTGAACTTTTGTGCTCCATTTCTTCACTCATTCATCCTTATCCATGCTTCCCATCCCTGGTGTCTCTATATCTCTTCATGGCCAACATTTTTTTCTTCAGCAAGGACTCACAAATTGAGGGGGAGAAAAAGTGTAAACTCATTCCTTGATAAAACATTGAAAAACCTAACCATATCCTTCAATAAAATCACCAAGGTAATCATTAAGAGTAGAGGTTGAGTGTAGTAATGAGAATTTGAACTGTACTACTGCAATAAATTCAAACCATAACTATGACTCTGTCACAAGATTTTGAGGACTTATGATTTTTAGTAATGAGACTGTTTCTCTACCTATGTCTGTGTTGAACAGTAAAATTAAACTCAAATATAACATGTATGTACATGGAATACGCCATAATTCTGCCTTCTTGGTAGAGCAATGGATTGAGTTCTGAGAAACTACTGTTCTCCATCTCAAAGCAAAAAATTGGCTGAACAATAGATGGGAGACAAGTGTGTCATGAAGATCCAATCTAACTCTGCTGCTTTCAAAAATATTGATTGGGCATACTGAGTAACTGGGGATATTGGCGTCTGATAAACGTATATCCTCACGGATAAAAGGTGTGCCCCAGTTATTAGTGGAATGGTTAGGCATGCTAAGTAGCCGGGGTTTCTGGCGTGTAAAAAGCGTGTCTCCTCGTGTAGAAAAGCATGTGATAAACCTGACCACAGCTCTCAAATGATTCAAAAAGTTATCACAAAGGCAGAGAAAATGGTTGACCTAAAGCATAGCATGCAAACAAAAGTACAAAACACTGTTCAGCTAGCATAGTTAGTCAAATTATCTCTTGAAATATATTATAAGTTCAAGGAGCCATGTGAAAGAAATTGGATATGGGGAGTCAATTTATTGGTGCAATACTTTCAAATTCATTGAACCACAATACCCACTCTATTTGGTCACAAGGTGGTCTTTGCATAAGGGTGGAAAGGTTCCATAAGTGTTCTATTAAAGAAAGGGCGTACACTTTAATATCTTCCAAAAATTTGAGTTATGCTAATTAAATCCTGACCGCTCGTTTTCTGCATCGTGATGGTTCACTATCTTTTTTTTTAAGACCCAGCCCTACTGCCCTACCCTATAAATTGCCATGGCTGGGTCCCTAATTTTCTCTCATCCGCCGTCTTGTACCTCTTTCGCATTCTTCCTCTCCAGTTCTCTCTCGCCTCTCTCTCGCATCCCTCCACCATGTCTCCAAAGCACGCTCCGCGGTCTACCAAGAGAACAAGAGAGAAGGCCCCTGCCGATTCCTCGAAGCCGTCCAAGCGTTCCAAGCCGAGGGCTGCGCAGGGTCCGCCATCGGCCCCTCAAAAGTCGACCACGGCTGAGGCGGCTGACTCAGGCAGAAAGGTACCAGCTTCAGAAGAACCCATCGTCCATCCAGTTTCAGGAGTTCTCAAGCCACGGACCGTTCTGCCACCAAGGATTGTTGATTTCTCTGATGAGAAGCTGATGGAGATGTTCCCAGAACTACTGCCAATTTTTGAAGCCCAAGAGTGGACAGCGTTTGTCTCGGCACATACTCAGTATTCGCCTCAGCTTGTGCAAGAATTCTACCACAACTTGCAAATAGTGGATGGTCAGGTCTACACCGTAGTTCAAGGCATCGTCGTCCGCCTCGACGTCAAACTGCTCCACAAAGCGTTGACGATTCCCAGACATGGCGCCGTCTTCCATCCTGAGGATTTTGACTTCCGAGCTGCATACACCGTCGTCACTGGCCAGCCAGCTCCTGAGGTTCTCCCTAAGTATCTGAATGCCAACACCTTCCCTCCTCTTCATAGATTGCTTCATCACATTCTTACCACCATTATCCAACCAAGAGGAGGCGCCAGAGATCAAGTAAGTCGCCTCCATCTATTTTTGCTCCATGGCCTCATCACTTGTCAACCCATTCGCCTCATAACGCTCATCCTAAACACCTTCCAAAACATCCTACATTATCCCCAGAATTCTCTTCCATTTGCTGCCCACATATCTGCCATTCTGGAAGCAGCAAAAATACCATTTCCTCATGCTCCGCGCATTGTAATTCCCAAATGGCACGTCTACAATTTTCACTTCGTGACCACATTTTTGGGGTTTAAGAAGGTAGGAGACCAAATTCAGCGCACTCTACCATCCAAGGGCAAATCCAAGGCACCATTGCCACCCTCTTCTCCACCACATACACCTATACAGGTTAGCCCTACTGTCACACCTCCACCTGTGGTGCCTCAAGCTACCCCTACTCCCACCACTACTGCCCATCCTCCATCTTCCCTTTCTATAGTGCCCTGGCATCCAGGCACTGCTGCCACTCATGCTCAATCCACTTCTGTTCCACCTTCCCAAGCTCCATCTCATTCTGTTCCACCTACCCCAGCTCCATCTCATTCTGTTCCACCTACCCAAGTTCCACCTACTTTCACTCCATTTACTTCTGCTCCACCACCATCCTTCACCTCCAACACTGAGTCTCACGGAGTGCTTCTCCAGATAGCATCTCAGTTGTCCTCTCTCACCACCCAATTCCAATCCTTTCAAGAGAATATGAATGCTGCCACCGGGCGCCTGGAGCAGAAAGTCCAAAGGCTGGAACAACAGATGGAGGCCAGGTTCATCAAGCAAAAGGAACACACTGACCATGCTAGTTCTCGGTTCAACAGACTAGTTGCCACCTTAGGTCAAGTGTCAGAAGAAATGGGAAACCGCATAGAGTTCACAACCAAGCAGAATGAACAGTATCACAATGCTACTATCTCCGAGATCCAGAAGCTCAGGCTCTCTTATGCCCACATTGTTGACAAGCTGGATCGCATGGAAGAGAACGTGAAGCCAGAGACTTCCTCATCCTCCTCAGAGGGATTGTTCAAATGATCTTCTTTTTGCTGTTGACAAAGGGGGAGATAGGACTTTATGTGTCATTGTGTGTCTAGTTGTGTGTCTAGATGTGTGTCTAGATGTCAAGTTTACCTTGTCTACGTGTCCTTAGTGTCTTTATCCTTTTTGAGTCACTCATGTAATTAGTGCTATAGTTTTTGAAAGACACATCAAACGAATTGTCTGAATGAAATCTGTGCTATGATAGTCTTGAATGCAATATCAAATGAATTTTATAATCTGTTGTTTGTCACAATGACTCATGGTTGTCATCATCAAAAAGGGGGAGAATGTTGTGCATCCCTTGGTTTTGATGATGACAATAGGATATGTTTGATTAATCAAGTTCTATCTTGTTTCATAACAAATACAAGTGGTTTGATTGTTCCTTCAAAGTAATGGACTCATGATTATTTGATGATGACAAACAATGTTTTTGATTAACTCAATATAAATCTGATAGTTCAAGTCACTTCTGATAAGTTAAGTAATTTCAGGTCCACTGAAATCCAAGTGGAATCAACAAATCAGAAGAAGTGTCAAAGGCCGCTTGTCGACCAATGAAGTGGTTATGGTCGACCAACGAACCCAGTCAGAAACACTTCAAGTCATCCGTCTTCTGCATGTGCCTTGGCTGTCGACCATAGCCCTACTTCTGGTCGACCACAGAACAGACAGAGCATCAGACAGAACTGACGGCCATCTGGAATTTGCCCCTTGTCGACCAGCGACAAGGCTGTGGTCGACCACGGGACGCGAGTGTCAGCCAGAATGAAACCGCCATCAGGACACTGCTCGCTGTCGACCAGGGACAGTGTCATGGTCGACCACGGGTGTTATAGCGTCCAGAACCGAACTCTAACCGAATTCTGTTTTGGTTCCTTAAAACCTGCAGATGGTTGTTGCAGGTTGTTGGGTAGCTCAACTGATGAGATTTTCGCACGGGAATCAAGGAGAGAATATTGCTTAGAAGTAGTCAAACTTATTGTAGTGATCGGATTTAACCTTCTCCCTGCTTTCTAGCAGATTGACGCTCGATCTGGAATTTGAGCGGTAAGAGCTTCAGGCTTGAAAAAGGATCTGCATAAAAAGCAGAAGGCAACTGATCGCGGAGGAAAGCACACAGAGAGAGCATAGAACAGAAGCTAAGAAACACACCTACATCACAGGACGAAGTGGCTCTTCATCAACCAGAAATCTGCAGAAGACTAAAAGCATTCTCATTGCTGCAGAAGGAAGACTGGGCTTGAAGCTGTGCGACCTCCAGCAGCAAAGCAACTGAAGGCATCCGATTGGAAGTTCTACAGGGAGTCTACTCTTGTTATTTATGTGATTAAGTCCCAGGCTGAATTCTTTACTTTGTTACAAAAGTCTATATTCAGTCCTGTTGCATCATCCCACCTTCTCATCATTTCTATTCATCCTTACACCAAGTGTCAAGCTGTGAGGCAGCGGATTCAAGCTGTGTGTCAGCTGGTACAAGCTGTGTGTCAGCAGGAACAAGCTGTGTGACAGCGGTGTCTTGTGTTTTGGATTGAGATCAGAGGTTCTCATAAGTGAAGCCTTGCTTGAGTTAAGCAAGGGGTGGATGTAAGTCTCGGGAAGAGACTGAACCACCTTAAAAATCCTATCTTGTGGTTTGCTTATGTGTGTGCGTGCTTCTCTATGTGTTTGTTTTCTTCATTGATATCAACATCAGTTCTGTAATTCGTCAATCACCTGCAACTCATTTAGTCAATAGATATTAAATCGAAAAAGGGGGAAAGATCTATTCACCCCCCCTCTAGATCTATTCAGTCCGTACTCAACACCCACCTCGAGTGTCCACCTCTAGCCTCATTCCCCAGCAGCGTGAGCATATTGAATATATACGGGATGAGCAGGTGACGATTTACGTGGAGTGGAGTGTACTCCGCGCTTCCTGGTTCGGTGACGGATCTGCAGGAGCCACGGCATCGCCGCACCCCTTACGCGATAGGGTCGAGTTCTTCCCACCTGGGGAGAATTGATGGGGACATCAGAGCAAGACCACCCACATTTTATTTGCATTTTTGTCATTTTATATTTGTGTTTATACCCTTGTGTTAATTGGGTACACAATTGTAAGTCTTAGTGGGTTTATTTGTAAAAGGCCATTGGGTTTCTTTGCAAAAGGGCACGTACGCCAAACAAGGGCCCCCTCCCTCCCTCTTATTGGTCCACATGGATTCCAGGGCCCATGTGGGCTGGTCCGTGGTCCAAATGTGGACTTGATCCAAGGATTAAATAAAGAGGAAAAGTCCATTTTTTCTTCTTTAAGGAGGGGGGCGCACCCTTCTTGTATATTATTTTTTTATTTTGGGTTTTTTGACCATGTGGGGAGAATATCTCCTATCCCATGTATGCCCCTCCTCTAACCCTAGATCTGGGGTTAATTAGGTCTTTAGGGTGGATCTATATATCCCATGTATTTTTCATTTTGTGTGAATTAATGAGAAGAAATTTTGGAAAATCCAAGAGAGCCCAAGGGCGCCCCCTCTCTCCCCTCTCCTTTGCAGCTGGATTTGTTATGTTTTTAGGGTGTATTCCCTACAAAACTTGGTGGATTCCAAGTGTTATCTCCCCTCGGGGTGTGAAGCTCCGCCGCCGCCTTCCGTTCGTGCCGCCATCGCACCGCCACCGCCATCGCCGGAGTTCTGTCCATCTCAGGACAGCAGCTTGGTGTCTGAATTTTAGTTCCCAACCCATAGATCTGTTGGAGCTGAAATTTTGAGGATACGTTCCCCACATGAATACCCTTTTCCACAAAAAATTTCCAATTTCCCCTCCACCGTTTGCCCCCCGTTCTACTCACATTTTCTAGATTCATACAGTCTGCCCTGTGTAGACCTATTTTTATAGCAGCCCACCACTTCCCTTGTCCGACCCCCTTTCCAATTTCAGATCAAGTTGAAATTTGAACTGGGAGTTCTGTCCACCAAAACCCCCTTCCACGAATTTTTTCAAGATTTTTGGAGCTCGTTTACATTTTATAAAAATCACTGTCAACTTCAGTTTCTGTTCTGTCCAGTGCAGTCCAGATCCGACCCCCTGCTACCATAAAATCATTTTCCCCACCCAAACCACTTCCAAAATTTACAAAAAAAACTATCCCCGTGTTCCTTACATCTCCATCTACCTTCCATAAAAATTTTCAGTCCTAATTCCACCGTTTGATCTTCGGTCAACTCACGTTCTCATGCAGATATATTTCTACCCTGACTATTCTAGATGTGTCAGTCAGTCTGTTCATAAATACCCCACGAAAAATACAGTGCCATAAAAATTCCTGTCATAGCCCTTATTCGTATATATTTGAAAGAGCTTCGCAATGGCCCAAATCTCGCGTCGATCCGACGTCGAGACTGATCGCAGCAGCCGATCTTGTCAGGTCGCGTAACCTTGAAACATCAGAACAGGCTCGGGGCAGCATCTTCCAACGCCCGTCGGTCGGAGCCGCCTGGCTTCCCACCAGGTGTTCCAGCCCGGTCGCCTCCCAGGGAGAGATCCTCCGAGCGTCCCCTTTACAACGGGACCCACCCCGCCCAGTTCGACAGTCCGAGCAACACGTGGACCCCACAACCAGCAGCTTGCACCGTCCGAGTAGCACCGATGGAGTGATCACATTGCTGCCTGTCAACCCAAGATCGGTCCTCCCAGGCCTCACTTGTAGCCCTTTACCTCCCTGCGTGGAGTGGGCATAGAAATTCACTTCTGTAATTAATTACATTTAATGTACCGGGAGTTATGGTCTTGGCCGGGGTCGCCTTCCCCACACCCGGAGCGTGGAGGTAAACTCGCCACTCTCTCTATCACATTTGCTCAGTTCGTATATTTTCTTATGCCGCTGCATGTGATAGATTAATCTAGCTCGTTATATTTTTATCACCGCTACGAGAGAGAGAGCGTGACCCGTTTCGTGACTCGATCCGAGTATACGGAAGAGCTGACTACCCAACTCATTGTCGGTTCCTCAACTGCGTAAGATCCCGTGTTTCCCTCGCTAGGGACGTCCGCGAGCTAGAGTCCCAGGTTCGGATTTTGTCCCGCATCAGGTGGGCTACTCTAGATGCATTAGATGTTTTGGAGCATGCAATGAAATGGGCTATCTTAGAGAACCGATCAACTACAACAAAGATGGAGTCATGCTTGTGAGCAGTACGAGGTAAACCAAGGATGAAATCCATGCTCACATCAACCCAAGGTCTATCAGGAATGGGGAGAGGAGTGTAGAGACCAGTGTTTTGCTTGACTTGTTTGGCCATTGTGCATGTCTGACATTGGGCCAAAATCTTGGCCACATCTTTCTTCAGGTCAGGCCAATAAAAGTGCTCCTCAACAGAATGGATGGCCTTGTTTCTCCCAAAATGACCAGCAAGACCTCCAGCATGCATTTCTCAGATCAAAAAGTATCGTACAGAAGACTTCGGGACACAAAGTTGTTATCTTCGAAAGAGAAAACCATCTTGGAGTAGATAGTGAGCAAATGCTATCGAGGATCTAACAGACATGGTAGAGTAGGTTGGGCCAAAATCTGGACACTCTCCATGGAGTGCCTTCATACGGTCAAATCTGGTGACCTCTACCCGAATAGTGGAAAGAAAGGAGACCCTCCGACTCAAGACGTTGACCACCTTATTCTCACTCCTAGCTTTATGTTTTAGGATAAAGGTGAAGGACTGGGGGAATTCTACCCATCGACTATGCCTAGGGTTTAAGCCCTTTTGAGAGTTAAGGAATTTCAAGGCCTCGTGGTCCGAGTATAAGACAAATTCTAGAGGTATGAGATAATGTCTCCAGTGTTTGAGGGCTTGGACCACAGCATAAAACTCTTTATCGTAGGTAGAGTATCGAAGCTTTACATCAGAAAGCTTTTCACTAAAATAAGCCACAGGGTGACTTTCCTAACTAAGCACTCCTCCTATACCTACGCCAGATGCATCACATGATATCTCAAAGGCTTTGGAAAAGTCTGGTAGGCGGAGGATAGGGGCTTTGGTCATTAGCTCCTTTATGGCAATAAAATCATGGGAGGCGAGTTTAGTCCACTCAAAATTTCTCTTACAGATGCAATCCGTAATGGGTGCCATAATGGTGCTAAAACCCTTAATGAAGCGTCTGTAGAAAGTGACTAGCCCGTGGAAACTACGAATGTCATGGACATTCTGGGGTACTGGCCAATCTACTAAGGCTTAGACCTTGGATTGGTCCACAGACACTCCTTGACTAGAAACCACAAATCTGAGGAAAGTGACTCGGTCTGTCATGAACTCACACTTCTTTAGGTTGTCATACATGGTTTCTTTCCTCAAAGTCTCACAGACTTCTCTCAAATGATAGACGTGGTCCTGAGGGTTGTGGCTATAGATCAAAATGTCGTCAAAGTAGACGATAACAAAGCGACTAATGAGGGGGCGGAGGACTTCAGTCATGAGCCTCATGAATGTGCTCGGAGCATTAGATAGCCCAAATGGCATGACGAGTCACTCATACAGACCTTCTTTTATTTTGAAGACTGTCTTCCATTCATCCCCTGGTCGGATCCTGACCTGGTGGTAGCCACTTTTCAAGTCAATCTTGAAAAAGATGGTGGCTCCACTCATCATGTCATCGAGATGGGGAATTGAAAATCTATACTTGACAGTGATTTTGTTGATGGCACGACTGTCAACACACATCCGCTAGGTGCCGTCTTTTTTTGGTGTGAGCAAGGCAGGAACAACACAGAGACTCTTGCTCACCCTGAGAAAACCCTTTTGAATAAGGTCCTCAACAATTCTTTGGTGTTCAGCATGCTCCTTGGGGTTTAGTCTGTAATGAGGATGGTTGGGTAGGGTGGACCCGGGGACAAGGTCAATGGCGTGTTGTACATCATGCATGGGAGGGAGTCTAGAGGGAAAGTCCTTAGGGAAGATGTCTTGGAAGTCCGGCAGGATTGCTTGTACTTCAATTGGAACTGAGACTTGGGACTCCTCGGGTGCGATAGTAGCAACAACATGGGCACCCTCTGCAACCTCTCTATTTAGCTCACGGACATCTGTGAAGTTAAGGCACTTAACTAGGTCATGACCAACCTTAGAGGCCTTAGGAATAGGTGTGATAGGTGTAGGAGAAGAGGGAATGGGAGGTTTCCCGTCAGTGGGAGTTTGAGGATTCTCTTGAACCTTGGGGGTTCCAGTGGGGGTGGGGGTGAAGCTCCTTCCCGGGGACACCCTTGGGGGTGCCGGGTATAATTAAATCTTCTTCCCGTTGTGGGAGAAGGAACACTGATTGGATCGACCAAATGCAGTAAGGTCTACATCATAGATCCATGGTCATCCTAAGATGATGCTCCCGACCTTCATAGGCACTACATCACATAAGATCTGCCCTTAGTAGGACTGGAATTGAAGGAGAATGACGCATGTAGTGGTGACTAGGATAGAAGCGTCATCAACCCAAGTCATGTTGTATGGCTTTGGATGTGGGTGCGTAGGTAGACCTAGACAAGAGACAAAATTTGAAGAGACTGCGTTGATACAGCTCTTGTTGTCAAAGATCACTTTGCAGGGTTGAGATTTTACCATGATGTAGGTTTGAAAGATGGAGATTCGACGCTAGTCATCCTTATGGGGGTGTGATAAGATGTAATGAACTACACCTAGTTTTCTCTGGTTAGAGCTGTCGACAATATCTTCAATCTATACGTACTCGGCTTGCGTTCCATCAAATCCTGCATCCATTTCCTCAAACTGGGCGATGAGGTTAGGATCGGCCTCATACTTCTTGATGGCTTCTTCGTCCTAAGGTGGAAGCTCCACAGGCTGGGGATCATTGATGACCAAGGCTCGGGTGGGGCAATTGGTGTCAACATGCCCTAAGTTATGGCAACAAAAGCAGCGAACTCCCGAGGTAGGGGCTGGTTATGAGGTGCTAGGGATGGCTCCCTTTCCCTTGTCATCCCTCCTATCGGTTGGCGGAGTGTATTCTAGCCTGGGCATAGCAGCAGGTGCAGGTAAGGGGTTCCTTATGAAAGGAACATCAGGGACAGTGACCCAAAGTGGGGTGGCAGTAGGGACATATGAAGTAGAGGGGCCAGGCCTCTCAGAATAGTGGGGCATGGGGTTTCAGGGTTCAGGTTGGTGGTAGGTAGAAACCCGAAGTGGGACCATCCCTTGAAATTGCTCAACGACTCAAGCAACCTGATAGGCGTGCTCGAGGTTGTTAACCTCTCGCAAAAATAGCTCCCGCTGAATGCTCTCATGTAAGCCAGCTCTAAATCGTGAGAGGGTGACAGAGACATCCTCCACGATATGACTCTGAAGGAAGAATTCATCGAATTTGGCGATGTACTCGTCTACGAACTTCTCATCTTGGGTGAGTTTCTGCCATTGGTCTAAAAGACGCTGATGGTAGGAGAGTGATAGATACTTCTCCCTCAGTTTCTCCTCTATTTCTTCCCACGTGTGTATGCGCTCCTCTCGTCTCCTTGCCAGGAGATTCTCAACATTGCACTAGTAGGTCTTGCCTTGACCTAGGAGCTTCATCTTGGCAAACCTCACCCTTGTAGAAGGGGTCATGCGGTAATACCAATCAAAATATTAGTCCATCCCAGTCTCACAATCAAAGTATGTGGCGGGATTTAGGGACCCATCAAAATTTGGAGTGTCTATCTTGACGTTTCTCACGATGATCTCCTCCTTTTCGTGGTCTCTTCCTAGAGATGCACGATCATCTTGATCTCTACCTCGAGCCTGATTCCGGTTGGCTCGGTCTCTCTCTTCTCTATGGTTGGCGACGGGATCTTCGCGACCATTCAACCTTCCTTCCACTCTCCTCGCATGATCCTCTAAGGCTCGGACCCTATCATCTAGCTCTGCTCGTAATTGGCCTATAGATGCTTCAAATCGGGCCGTAAGATTTTGCTCGAGCTGGGCTAACATGGCACTCACGCTATCTTGATCCGTGGGTGGTTGTAGTGTTGAAATGCGCTCTAGACGGCCCGAAGAATTCCTAGACCAATGTTGCATGCACGAGCTCGAAGCTCATCAATGCAATCCTGGGATCAAAGATTAGCAAGGTGTAGACCTAGTTGTTGGCTAATACTCAAAAGGTCAATTCGATTTGCGAAGAGACTGGCTAGGTAGAGTTGCTAGCCCATAGGTGAAGTAGTTGTAAGACTACCTCCTGACAATTAGGGCACCGTAACGTGACAATTCAAGGTCTTAAGGATAGGATTATACAAACTCTCTCTCTCCATCCACAGCGATGCACTCGGGAGATAGGTTTCATGGATCGGGCTCACTTCATTGGGCGACAATTGATAAAGATACTAAATGAGCAAGTGATAAGAGCACGCACCTAGCTAGACTGAAAAGTCTAGCTCCGACCGGAGACGAAGGCAAGTGGGGACGTGCGTGTCCGCACAGCGTCGACGAAGCTTGAATGGTTACAATAAATTCACTCTACGCAGGGAGGGTTCAATTATTACAAAATCACTTAATTATATTTCCCGCACAGGGGAACAAATCAATTAAGAATTTCTCCACACAGGGAGACTCGGGGTCACTCACGCTCTTCCCGTCTCCACTATTCAAATTTTCTTCCATAAATCACAGACTACCTATCGACGACCACGCGACACTTACGCTAGTTGAGCTGTCGTAGTAGACTCAGGTGCCACAATCAACAATTCATGCAAAGGAAAGAAAGAGTATAATATATATTATATATATATCCATGATAATATATATATATATATAATACTATTTCTTTTCTAAGCACTCCAATAAAATTTCAAACTTCTCCTGGTCTTCCTGCCTATTCTCCTGCACAAATCACACAGCCAATGATGTACGCCTCACCCCTTGGTGTCCCTCAAAGCCGCATGCATGCATCTCCGTTCTTCATGCAAAGGGCCCCCCATGCAAGTCTTCAACATGGGCAGGCTCAAGCTTCACGCAAGCCACGTTCTTTGTCCTACACACAAGCCAATTCTTCAACGCGAGAGCCAACCATGCATGCACCCATTCAATGCACCCGGGCCGCTATTCTCTAGGCAGGCGAGCGAACGCCCCATGCAGTAGGTCAATGCGTGGCTTAGGCAGGCATCCAGCCAAGGCGGGCGCGAAGCACTTGCGGGTGAGCGCTGGTGGCTCACGCGGGCGCAGGCGGGTGAGGGCGTCAACACGGGCGACGAGGTGGGCGCAGGCGGGCGCATACGGCGGGAGGAGAGAGAGAATGTGCCGACGTAGAGGAGATAAGAGAGAGGAGGTGCCAACGCGACGGAGAGAAGAGAGAGGGCGACGTCGAGGATGGCGACGATGACAGGCGGCGATGGCATGGGCCGCAGGTAGAGGACGAGAGCATCACAGTGGGGCCAACAAGCTCGAAGCAGGCGGCGGCAATGGCCGCAGGTGGAGGAGGGGGTGCAGGGCCGTGATGGAAGGCTGTTGCAACCGTAGGGGAAGTTTGAAGGGGGCACGGTCGATGATGCCCCCTTGCGAACTCCCTTTTTTTTACTTCTCTCTTAGCCGAGAGAAGTAGATCTCTTCAGGTGTTTTTTTTAAAACCTCTTACAACCGAGAGAAGAGAGGGTCAATTTTTTTTCACTCTTCCTTTCTCTCTATTGCCTCTCCTTCTCTTTCACTCTTTTTTTTTACGTACCGAAGTAGATCGACATTACAGAGAGATGCCGTCGTTGGGGCTCTGATACCAAATTTGACACGGGCGGTGGCGTGGAAGCGATCGTCGGCACTCCGGCAATACGAATGGGACGGTGGGTAACACGGGAAGGGGGATAGATACTGCCTTGCGTAGCTCGGCCTCTCGCCGGACGGTCTCTCATCGGGCAATTACTCGAATCTCACAGGGAGTTTGGAGGGAAGGGAAGCAACAAGAGAAAGCGCTCATTCATTCATGGTTTTTCATTGAACAAAAATGATACAACTAGCCTCTCTTATATAAGGGTTGGCCAAAATACACCAGGACACAAATACCCCAAGACAATTCAACTAATGACATCCACTAAGGGACTAATGGACTAATGGGCCTAAAAGACAAAGGCCTAATAAGCTAGATAGTAAATGGCCCAATGCAACCACAATGTGCTAAAAGACACTAAATCACACATATAGCCTAATGCACACAATACAATCAAATGGGCTGAAATAAAATACATAGAAAAATGAAAATGGGCCTCAGGACGCCGTGTCTCCTAGCCACAAGCTCGGTGGTGTCGGGACGGTACAACATCGGCTCCGTGTGACAAGTACGGTGTCCCCACCATACGGAAGGCCTCTGCCCAGAAGCGGGTCACGTACTCCCAGAGGGTCTCCTCTAGCCCCTGCCTGATGGCGAGTAGGCTCACCGCCGATTTGGCCTCCTTCCGGTTGCCTATGAAGTGTTCTTTGAATAGCTTCTTCAGCTACAGAAAGGAGGCAATGGTCCCAGTCGGCAAGGACTCGAACCAAGTCCGAGCGTTCTCCTGGAGGATGGTGACAAACACCAAACACCTCACAACATCCGAGGCCCGATGAAACACCAGGTTGGACTCGAAGCTATGCATGTGGTCGGCGGGATCGGTGGTGAAGTCATAGGGGGTAAACGACGGCTGTTGGAACTTCGACAGAATGGGGGATTCCATGATCTCTCTGGAGAAGGGAGCATAGAAGTCCATGTCTGTTGACACGCCAAATATGATGTCCAAAATATACCACAAGTGTGGGAAGATAAAGCATCCCTAAAACACGTACTGCTGAAGTCTCAACTCTAGAGGCTCAGTAGCGAATAGAAGAAACACAAGAAGAGGGTCTAGATGGCCAGACCCCAAGGGTACCTTTTCGCATGACATCAGGCTACGTCCTAATGGATGAATTAAAATTACAGGAAGCCAAGGCTTTCCTGAATGAATGCACTACTGAAGACTCAGCTCTAGAGCCTCAGTAGCGAAGAAAACAATGGCGGGCTCGAGACGCCTGAAGAGATTGGTTATGAACCACCACGAATTCATGTCCACAGGGATGAATTAAACTCAGAATCATGGGAATGCAAGTCACTCCTGAAGACATGCTCCTATGGACTGGGTCACAGAAGCCCAAGCATCATAAAGAGAAAGAACAAAAAGAAGGAAGAAAACAAAAGGGAAAAAGGAGCATCAGGGTGAATCATTAGCCCTATGGCCCTCAACTGGCAGCCCCCTACAGACCCATCCGGCAACTCTTCAACCTCATCTGGCAGCAGCCAAAGCTAGCCCATCCGACAGCTGTTCACCTTCATTCGGCAGCGGTCAAAGCTGACCTATCCTGTAAGTGCTCGCCAAACCATCTGGCAGCACCCCATGCCGTCCAACCGGCAGCCCCCTATGGGCACACTTTTTGATGGCTCATCTTTTATTATTTCTTTTTTATCATTTATCTTTTATATCGGTTTATTAGTGCGTGGGCGTGCCAGTCACATAGTGAAAATATGTTCAGGCTCCGAGATTGGAGTGGTTCGGAGCCAGTGGTGCACATCGTCTGACTAGTAAGACGATAGTGGATATCGGGTCAGGACTGGAACTCGACGTGTCATAAAGGTCTCGGCGTTAATTACATCCCCTCAGAGAGGGGAAAACCTTTGATTAATCGTCAGGATAAGAGGCCCCATGGTCTAACAATCAATTTTTTATGAGATGAGTGAAATGTATGTCGAAGAACATGAGAATCCCTTATATTAGGGTGCAAAGGGGTATTTGAAATCATATCGGTCATATATTGACCATTTCATGTTCGGACCAACATTCGGGTTGAAAGCATTATAAATATTTAAATGACGTGGAGCAGATATATGCCGAGATATGACAAATTTGATATCTGAAAGATGAAGAAATTCGATTAAATCTTGGTCAAGATGGTTTTAAAATTAGTGTGCTGTTGGCCTGGGTCAAGGGCATGCCACGACCATAAGGAGGTGAATCTCTGGGCCTGGGGGTGACCTGTAAAGGCCTCATTGATGTCCCCTATAAAAAAGGGTCAAGAGGGAGGAATCCGAAATCAAATGCCGTTAATCTCTTAACGAGGGTTTTGAGGTTCATTATTATGTTTTCGTCGCATTTCTTTCATCATTATGTCATCACCTCTTTTTTGTTATCACTTGTGATTTATCATTTTTTCTTTAAGATTAAAGACTGTTCGAAGAGGGGAGTCAACGTAGGACTGCCCTGCTTCAACGCAGTGTGCCGGGGGGCTAGCCCAGGACTGCCCTGCGTCGATGCAGTGTGCTGGGGGGCTAGCCCAGGACTGCCTGCATCGATGCAATGCACTGGCTACGTCGGCGCAGCGTGCTAGGGGCTAGCCCAGGGCTGCCTGCGTCGACGCAGCGCACCGACTGCATCGACTCACCCTACGCTGGTGGGCAGAGCTCCCTCGCTCATTTTTTTATCTTTGGTTCATTGTTTTGTTCATGTAATTGGGTTCATGCCATAGATTTAACATGGAATTTCAGGGATGGCCAAATTCTGTATACTTTTTTTTATCTCACATGCCATTGCATTCTCCCCTTCTTGTTTGATCTTCCTTTTCTTTCATTTATTCGATTTGTCCTATCTTGTCTCTTCTTAACACATGGATGAAAACATGCACAATGCCTATGTACCAGCATACGTATTGGGGAAGAAAATGCAGAGAGAGCCTAATGCAGTATGATATCAGCGGGCCTGGGAGGGGCTACTGGCTTGGCTGGCAGCGAGCCACAAGAGGGAGCTAGCCCATTCACCTTAGTTTGAAAACTTCTTTAATCTCTTCGGAAAGAGTGACAGATTCCTTGAGCATGACCGAGGCTTGAGAAAAATAGGTTCGAGAAGGACTCTCGTGAACTTAATGCATGTGGTATGCAAGGAATGAAGAAGCCTGACAAATGGATTTCAAAAAGGGGGGGGGCTGCTATCTTCAAAACTATCACAGGCCGAGGGTGCGTCGACGCAGCCCTGGCTACTAGCTACCCTTGTTGCCAATCAAGCAATGACATGTCATAAGGATGAGAGGGATTCGTGCAAATGTGAGAACATGCATGTGGATGCAACTTCAATAAAAATGCAAAAAAAAATTCCTTTGTGCAGAAGATATCATGCACATGCCAATTCTTCTTTCTGAGCTTTTCCTTGTTTTATCATATTCATCTTACTTCTTTGCTTGGGTTTCATGGAAATTTAGTTTCATCATTTTTTTGTTTCATTCATTTTCTTCTTCTCCTCGTTGTTTATCTTGTTCTGTCTCCTTACTTTCTTCTTATGGCACATGGGCAAAAGCATGCATAATGCATATGTTCATGACAAATAGGGAGAGGGTGAGAACCACACTACCAAAAGGTAGCCAATAGACTGATGTGAGCTGTTGGTGGGCGGTAGGTTGACCTGGGGTCCAGGGTAGGTCGACCTACCCTCTGCTCCCAGAAATGTTTGTGCTATGATCAACAATGGGATTTCCAACTTGAGTTTATGCATTGAGTGTGCTTCGAAGAGTGCACGCGACTCCCAAGAGCGCATGAGTGATTTTTGCAAGCCATTTGCATATGGCACACAAGAATTTGGCCCTATTTTCATGAAGGGTGACCCCCGATACGTGACAGAGTATTTTACTCATGCATAGTGAGGGTTTCCGTCTAGACGTGATCTGGACTTTCACCACTCACCATTTGATATACAAAAGGGGTAATGGCGAGCAAGCATTCAAGAATGAAGTATGCATGAAATGCTATCTGAATTCATGGATCAATGCACATACGAATCAAGGCATGCATAAGGGTGTAAGTGATATGTTCAGTTCTGAAATACGGGGAGGAGAAAATATGCTTAAGTTCATGCAATTTTAGTGAAAATCTAGTGCAATTCAATATGCATATGCAGTGTTGATCATTTTCATGCAATCTTTGTGGATTCTTGTACAAAGCTATCATGCGCATGCCATGTTCAGTTCTCCCCTTTTTTTAGGAGCTGCTCTGCTGTGAAGGGCAGCTGGCCTGGAGGGAGTTGACTCCCCGAGTCGACTCTCTCTGCAGCCAACTCAATTTCAACTAAAAGGGTCAGAGCTATTGTGTATGGGTTCAAACATGCATATGTGTGGAGCTAAAATGCACATGAGGTTTCGTTCATATTTGAAATTTATTCATGAGGTCATTTACATGCAAATGCCATTTTTCTCTCTTAGTGAGCACATGCAAATTCTTCAAGTGCCAGTTTAAAGGGGTTCATGCATATGGATGCAATTTTAGTAAAGGCTTATGCAATTTCAATATGTGAAATTAAAGTGCACAAAGAATCTCTTTTATGCAGAAGATATCATGCACATACATATCTGACAAAATTTCTCTTATATAAACAGTGTCATGCAAATGCAAGTTTTTGGTCTTTCTTCTTCTTTCATTTCTTATCATGGAGCAGGCCAGCTCCCTGAGGGGGTCAACTCCCTGAGGCAAAGGGGTCGACCCCTGTGCAGATCCCTGCACAGGGACGGCCCAGACAGTAGCTAGCCCAAGCTTATGAAATCTAACTTTTTAGAGGGGTATCGAATGCTCATGGATAAAAAATGCATGCCATATGCAAACATTCATGCAGAAATCATTGATTTGGTCTGGGGATCTTTAGTCCTTGCTTCTTTTATTTCACTAATATATCATTTCAATCATTTTTTTTATCTTTTTCATCCTTATCTTTGACAGTTTTCTGAAATTGTATTGGTCATTGCATTGCTTTAAGTTTGCTATTATTCGTTCAGTGATCTATTCATGATGTTCCTAAGTTCAGTCGATTTGTCATTGTTCTTTTATGTCATTAGTCTTCAGATTGCCCGACGAAAATTTGGTAGCACCTTCCCTAGACTCGGAGCTTTGGGGGGTGTTAATTAGGTACACCCCCACGGAGAAACTATGAGGTAGCCCCAAAATAAAAAGGATCCACACGGAAGCGACAACATCCACAATATCGCACTCATGGGTCCTCGAAGAGAAAAAGTGGGAGAGACGAAAACACATATGACTCGAAACCCGGATCCGGCAAGAACACATCTGAAAATGCTATTTCTAGAAAATCAGCCCCCTTGTGAAGGGCCATATGACCTATCCCCCGGAGGGCTTATAACTGAAAATTCTAGAGAGAGAGACTAAGGAAGCATCAGCAGAAAATCGAGGAAGGGGCCGATAGGAGCCCCGAGAGGGCGTGAATCCCGAGTCATACTCATTGAGTGCGTAAACCCGGGACCCTCCCTATAGGCCGTTCTTTGCATCTCTTCCCCAAAATAGCAAAGACCGAGCATCATAGAAGATATGATCGAGGATTAAATCCCATATTTCTTACCCCTTTGGCATCATGACCATGAAATTGGTCAAATCCCAAAGCGGAGTTTTGAGAAGAAAACAAGACCGTTATGAAGCAAAGAAGAATCTAAGCAAACTCTCGACGGTTGGCAATCTAGAGTCACATTCATAGGTGTGAATAAACCCGTGCTGATGGCCACCGTGACACAAAACCACATTATCTTGTAGATGTCATACTAAGATTGGAGAGGACTTGACTCATCTACTCGGAGAGCAAAAAAAAAAAAGAAGAAAAAAGGGAATGAAGCAAATGCAATATATATACATCGTAAGCATTGGAGGGAGGCTATCATGCTCATAAAAGAGAGGAAAATTAGGGCCAAAGGCCCTACATCTTTATTCTTTCTTGTGTGAAGGAAAAAAATATCAAATGAATAAATGAATAAATAATAAAAATATATTATAAATAAATAATAAATAATAATAAAAGGGGAATGAATGATAATAATAAATGATGACAATAAAGAGAATAGAGAGATATTAACAAAAAAATGGTAAACACATATATAGAGGTATAACAAAAAAAAATGTGAAGGTTAATGGGTAGGTCGACCTGCCCGTGTTTTGGGCCGACGCACCCCGATGGGTTCGGTCGACCGACCTACATCGTCGGTCGATCGACCTCCAGCCAGGTCGACACACCTTGAAACCCAGGTCGACACATCCTTTTAGCCCGGGTCAACTCACCCTCAATCCAGGTTGATCTGTCTTCAATCGAAGTTGACTTACCCAAAATAAAACCCATATACGAGTAGACCCCAACAAAAAAGAGATGAATAAGTAATAAACAAAAAATATAATAAAAAGGGGGATAAAGAATAATAACAAACAAAGAAAAATAATGATAGATATAACATGAATAATAATAATAACCAAGGAGCCGCTGGCATCCGATCCGGGGCCCCTTACCCCTAGACCTTATTATGTGAAGGGAGTAAAAATGATGCCCTCGCAAGCCAGGCTTGGATCTCGGGGATAGCCCCGCCATGGCCACGGCCTGACTTTGCCTCGGGTCGACAACCCTTCTAATCTGATCTGTTTCCCCCAGGATTCATCCCGCTCCATTTATCACATGACATCAAACTTACTGTATTCCCGACAGACATTTTCTTGAATATCATTCATGCTTTTGCTATGCTTCTGACTCATAATACTTTCCGAGCACAGAGCATGCGATGAGCAAATGAACAAGCTTAAACGCCTTTGCCCTAACATGGAAACTTTTGATATGTTTTAAAATTGTTCATTCTTTCTTTTATCATTGATGCAGATTTCAGGCTATAGGGCCCTTCTTTCTGGCGATTAATCAAGGGTTTTCTCTCATTCGAAGAGATGTAATTAACGCCGTGACCTTTATGGTATGGCGGGTTCTAGTCCCGAAACACTATCCACCTTTGTCTGATCAATCAGATGGTGCGCACTAGCGACCCCAAGCCATCTTGGTCTTTGGAGTCTGAATAAACTATCACCGTATGATTGGCACCGCACTAATAAACTAAAATGAAATAAATAAATAAATAAATAAAAATAAGTGCATCCATAGTGTCATCGTCGATGAGGTCCCGGGTCTTTGCGGCATGTAGGACATCATCCAAGTATTGGACTTTGCCCTCTATCTCGCGTTCAACCTCCTCGTAGCGGCACAGTCGTTGGGCCATCTCTAGGTTGGAGTGGAGCGGACTGCACGGCCTTGGTGCGGGCGAACTGCGCGAACGCCGGGCCCGAGTAGGAGAGGCATGGGAGGTCTCTCACACTCGGTGAGAGTCTACTAAGGTAGAAGCCCCCCATTAAGAGGTTGCTCCATCAGGGCGTGCTCTTACCTCGTTGGTCTATTGAGGAGGCCTTAGCAGAGGTCCGTCAGGGCCTGGAGCTGGCGGTGCACCTCTGCGAATTCGTCGGCGGTGACATCCCCATGCCGCCACGTGGATGAGGATGCCTCCTGTGATCCCTAGCCGGAACTGGGGCCCTGGTGAGCCCCTTGGCCACGGTTGCCGGTGTTGCAGTAGCTCCCACGGGGTGCCATGGCTTTTTGTTCGACTTCCCAAAGATGGAATCAAAAGGTGTAAAAGTGAGAAAATGGTCTCTCGAACCCCGTACTACACTTTTAATATTTATTTGTTGGGGAAGATTGTCCAGCCACCCGTGGAAGCTTGCAAACACCAGAGAAACGACGTCAGAATGAGCCCTGGGGGTTACCCAGTCAACCCTCTGATGCTTAAGTCAGGACCTTGTTACGTGGGGATCAATGGAGGATGGAGAAGAGAGTGAGGGATGAGAGTAGAGCGATCAAGCCTGGAGTGAAGATTCGACTTCTGGAGGAGTGCTCGCCACACCCAATGGGTGCTCAAGGGGTGTTCTCTAGGCTAGAAGTGTGCTCGAAAGTGAATCAAGCTCTCCTCCCTAGAAGGTTCTCACTGCCTGTAGATGCCTATAGCTATTGTCTCAGAATGCGTGTGTGGCTCTCTCACCGTGTCTGAGTCAATCCGTATGTGTGTGTGTGTCGCTGTCCCTGGTCGAAGGTCCATTTATAGGGGTTGTCTTGGCGATGGAGGCCTATCCCTTAATAGGGAAGGGCATGAGTCGTGGGGTAACGTCTCCCCGTGATCGTGGGGAGTATCCCGTTGTGCGCCTATTCCTCCGGGGTCCGGCAGTCTTCAGGCGAGTCTTACGGCTCTCGTGGGGAGTGCTCGCCTTTACTAGAGTGGTGGCCAGTGATGCCGAGAGTAACATTTGGTCGTGGGAGGATCATCCGGCGTCCGATATGCCTGGGTCGATGCCCCTCATAGGGAGGCGAATCCGATGGCTGGCCTTATTAGGCCGCCCGGCGTGGGCCGTGACTGTTGGGGGTCCACTATGTGCTACGCAGACCTTGGGCTAATACATGCCTAGCATTAATGGGCCGCGCATGGGCTGTATGAATTTTACCCTCCTTATATACAATAGAAAGAATAAGGCTCAGCTACAAAGTTGACAGAGTGACCATAGAGAGATATTTTCTCTATTGCAAGTTAAAACCATAATCTCTGAGCTAATGTAATTTTGTTTTGCAGTAAAATTAGCAGATGCATATGTGAAAGGTCTTTGTTTTATGTCTTAAATTAGAGATGTCATTGGGAGCCCTATTATATGACTTATAGAATATGTATGCAAAGTATCATTATTTCATTTTTAAGTTCAGATTGTCAAGTTTAAGTTTGAAGTGAAATTACTCATAACCATTTTTCTATTTTGCAGGTAATCACTGATATGGTGAAGAGTCACTCTCCCACCTCGTGATTTGCTTGCTTATTTGGTGATATTTGGTGGTACAACACGTGGCAGATTCGGTGGTGTGCTCATCAATAGCAAGTATTCAAGCATCAATAGACTGGGTAATATTCCATATTTGTGCAGAAAATCTTTAATTACTATCATGGCTGCTTCTAGTTTTGTTGCACTTGTCCTACTTCCAGCAGCTCTAGTTATTTTTGTTTTCATTACTTCCAATTTTAAGAATATTTTGGGCGTAGCAGTATCTAATGACTAGGGTTTGAATCACTAAATTGGGGCAGTGACTGGGGAGGATTAACTTAAATATGGGTGGGGTTTGGAAAGTGCTAAGAAGCTAAGCCATACTTGACAAGAGAGCAGATCCTCTCAGTGTACCTACTGGCCGGAGTTAGAAAGTGCGGAGATGGGTAATTCCAAAAAAAACACCCTTCACACAAAACTTTTTTTATTCCATGTGGAGGGGTTTTGTACAAATATTTGTGCCCCATCTCTGTGCACTCACCGACTCAGGTTAGTAGGTGCATTGAGATTATCCTCTCTCACTTGAAAATCCTCTCTTCGTCTTAACTAATCTTATTTTTTGATTTTTTTTAACCCATATGAAGTCACTTAAATCAGCCTGGCTTTGCCCTATGTAAAGACATTTAGATGTTGAAGAGGCGTGATCTCGCGCTGGACCTGAGCTGGGAAGATGATCATCGGATAGTGAACTGCAAAGAAGGGAAATGGATCAGGGGACCTAGGGATGATTCCCTGGGGTAAACCCTCCGATGCTTAAGTCTGTAGAGCAATGGTGGAAGCTATGAAGGGAGGAGGAAAGAGATGCACGAGATTCCTCTACACCAAGGTGGTGAAGTGGTTCCTGCTCAGAGAGTTTGGGCGTGTGTTTGCCCTTTTTCTTCGTTGGAGGTAGTCCCAGGTTTAAATAGTGTACTGACCTCATGAGTCCCGTAAGCTGAGGGGTTTCAGGTGGGAGTTACGTCTTCAACGTGGGCTCTTTACGTCCTCATCGTGGGATCTTTATAGCCTTGAGGGATCATGGGTCCCTTATCCTCATAAGCTCCCACTTATAAAGGGTTCTCAATGGTAGTGTGGATAAGCAATCGTCGGTTGACCCAAGCATGAAAGGTGCCTACCCTGTCCGGGCGATAGGCATAGCTTGGATGAAGATAGGTCGGAGTGGGCGCTGAGCACCTGCCTTTATCCCGACGAGGGGATAGATCAGGCGTGGGTCTTTCTCTGACCTGACCGATGCTCGGGCCTTCCGAGCCTAAGGGCCGTCGAGGAAGGGTGTGACCCCGAGTGATCTTATTGGGCTTTTAGCCTAAGTGGGCCCCACGGGGCTGTCACTTGGATGAGCTGGGCCTCGTTTGGTCCTGATGGACCTACTTTGGCTGCTCTTTAGATGGCCTAGAGAAATCCCCCTCTCCACTTGTCCCCCTCCTACTCCCGAGCCTTGGTAGGCTCGGAAGAGTAGCAGTTAGGGTTTTGGACCAGCGTGGTTCGGGTGGGTGGAGATCTGGCGGTGTTAAGAAGCCACATGTCATGGTCACCTGGACCCATAATAATGATAATCCTGACGGATTTGAAATGAAGGGGCCCCTTTTTCTCGGAGGTCGGAACGGCGCACCGCCTTCCGCGTGGGGATATAGGCGTTGGGCGCTTGTTGTCATTCAAGACTCCCTCCATTTTTAGGGTTCGGCTCGCCTTCGTGCTTGCTTTTGGGCTCTTTGATGCGTCGTGAGGACATGACGGAAGAGCAGAGGCTTGCAGCGGTGTTTGCGGAGTTGGCAGAGATAACTGCAGAGGCAGTCTGGCAGCTTCCTCTTCCTTCGGAGTCTTCGGGGTACCGAGAGCGTCTTTCTTCAAGTTCTTCTCCGGATTCCATGGCGGCTCAACGTCCGGAAGTCGAAGAGTGGGAGGATGAGCCTGCGGAGAAGGCGACGGTTCCAAACTGTAGCGAACTGGGGGAGGCGGAGGTGAGAAGGCTGGAGCACCAGTTTCGCCTGCCCCACAAGTTTTACTTTGCCGCGGCTGCTCCACACGAGACGAGCTTGGACTCTCGTACAGGTCATATCTGTACCTTCCTTCTGTCGTGGAAGGGCGGGTTCCGACTTCCCTTCGAGTCGTTTGTTCTTAAGCATCTCAATTTTTTCCAGTTGGCGCCCGTTCAGTTGGTAGCCAATTCCTATCTCCTCCTTTCTTCCTTTCGCATCCTCTGCCGTCAATGCGGGGTTCCTCCTTCCTTGGACCTCTTTCACTATTTTTTCAAGTTGAAGGCGCATCCCTCGATTGGGAAGGGTTTCTATTTTATCCAGGTGAGGCGGAATAGGAGCTGTATCTCCTTGGCTGTGAAGGATTCTTCGCATAAGGGGTGGAAAACCCAATTCTTCTGGGTGGGGATCTGCTCGGTGGAGGAGACCTGGAGGTGTCCCGTAATCCCCAATTTTCACCCAAATATCCCTCCAGGGCAGGATGAGTTCCCTCCACACGTGGAGGAGTATGCGACCATCTTGCTGAAGCGTCACCAGTCCACAGAAGAGCTAGTTTCTCCAGAGAACATCGAGCAGTGTCTTCTTTCGCGGCTGCATCCGTCAGGTTCAGGTGCTACAAACTAGACTCTTCTTTGGATGTCGAGACCATTTTTCTTTTTCTGACTATATCTCTCTTCTGTGCAGACACCAGGCAGACGGCTTTGGAGGAGACCGCAGAGGTGATCGATCTTGGCAATGACTCGGCCACCGACGAGCCGCGATCCCCCGGGGGGTGCACCCGAGTCCGAGGTAAGGGCAAGAGGGCGGCCCAGGAGGGGTCTTCCAAACCGTGGGGGGCCAAGCGCAAGGATCCCATGGAGGGCATGATACGGGATGCCGTAAAGGCCAAGAAGCGGGCCAAGAAGGCCGGATCCGTCTCCATCGTCGTGGGTGGCTCTAGCTCGATGGCTCTCCCCTCTTCCGAGCGAGATAGGGCAGACCTTGTTAGGCCGGCTCTCTCACCTACTGAGCAAGAGGGGGCTGAAGAGGTTGGGGCCTCTCCTGTGGTCGGTAATGATGCTAGTTCGGCTCCCCCCTCGGTCAGAGCCGAGGGGGACGAGGGTGCTTCTGTGATTGGCAGCAGTGCAGGCCCGGCCCTCCCCTCGGCTGAAGCCGAGGGGGCCGTGGATGAGGTAGGTGACGCTGGGGCTGTGGCCGAGATTGGGGCGGGTGACGCTCCAAGTGCAGGTGCCGAACCGGCCCAGGTTGGAGGGTCGCAAGAAGATCGGCCGAGGCACGAGGGGCGGCCGAAGTCGCGGCTCGATCTGGGCCGCCTGGTGGGGCACCGATCGAAGGGGGAATCTCCATTCCGGCGGCCTTGGAGAGGCTTGGCATCCATGGCCCTCTGTATCAGGTGTGTCGTGGCATAGCCGCGAAGGTGAAGGGGGGAGGCAGGCAGCACTCCCCGTCCATGGCCCTCGAGGCGGTTATCGAGGGCGGCCTGGTCCTGGCCCAGATGGGGGCCACTCTGGCAGAAGTATATGCTCGGCTGGAGACAGAGCGAGTGACCCTGGCCTGGACCCTTGGTGGGTCTGACAGGAAGCTGGCTCGGCTTGCAGAGAAGCGTGATGGGCTTCGGCGGGAGCTTTCCTCAGTTAGGGAGCTGGTGCGGTCGAGCCAGGTGGAGGCCCGGGCGCTAACCGAGCAGCTAGCTAAGGCCGGCGAATCGCTCGAGAGGAAGAGTAGGCTTCTTGAAGAGGAGCGCCTTGTTCGCGTCTAGCTGGATGGCCGGTGGGAGGCCGAGCGCTCCGAGCTGGTGGACCGGGCGGAGGAAGCTGAGCGCCTTCGGGGGGAGGCCGAGGCCGATCGAGCCGAGGCAGAGAAGGGGGCGACGGAGGACGAGGAGTGGACGATTGAGGCCGAGTGGAAATTAGCCGTCGCAGAGCGGGAGAAGGCCGAGCTCGTTCGTAGGGTGGGATTGGCCGGGGCGGAGGTGCTTGAGCGGTACAAATGCTCGGAGGCCTATCGGGTCGACCTTAAGGAGGCTACCCTCCCCTACTATGAGTTAGAGCTTCGCCGAGGCATCCACAAGGGGTTCAAGCAGGGCTACGATCAGGCCGTATCTTATGCCGAGGAGCAAGCATCCGGGATAATCAAATTCTGGTGCGGACACCAGGGCGATCACGTGACACGTCGGCGAACCGACGGTGCCATACGCGGAGCGCCAAGTGGACTACATCGGCTTCCCATCGAATTGGGGATAATTTGGCTTCCATTTGGACACTTTTTGCATTAAATTTGGGCTTGTATTGAAGATTATACATGGGTTTTCATATTGGGCTGGTTGCTAGACCCTTAAAAGGCCAATTGGTTAAATGCCCTTAAGCATTCCATAAGAAAGGAAAGGCCTTGGACCAATATGAAGAACCCATTAGCCTAGCAAGGCCCAAATGGGCTCCCTTTCTACATGGGCTCTCTAAGTGGGAGAGGCCTCATACTAGAATGGGCTTCTTTTACTCTTGGGTTCTCAAGATGGAAAGGGCCTTAAGCTAGAGTGGATAGGTGGGCTTAAGCCAAGACCACCAAGTGGCCCATTCTAGGCCCAAGAAGGGGGCGCCCCATTTTTTGGCTTATTAGGCTAGATGGTTGATTTGTTTTCTTCTCCAATTATGACATGGGATATTAGAAGGCTTCTGGTCAATTTTCCAATGGCTGCCACCTAACATTTTACAAGAAATTCAAAGTTAGGTGAGCCACCATTGCCCCTTGTCCCCCCCTTTCACTATCACATTGTAATGGGTTCTCCCCCTCTCTCATTGTGTATCCCACGTAGCCCCTCCCCTCTATACCTCTTGTAATGCCTATTTAAAGGCTTGCACAATGTGTGTTTAAAGGTTAATGAAAAGATTTTGTGAGAAATTGCATTAAGTGAGTGATTCACTTCTTCTTCCTTGGGTGTGACTCCCAACCCTGTCCTGTGACTGGACAGTATTCAGGTCGTGATACTCGACCATCTACCCCCCTCTTCCTCTTATCTTCTGGCTTCACCTGATTTATCCTTGATACTAATACGAGTTAGCAAGGATTCAGATTTGGTTTCGTGTCGATCCGAGTTTGTGAGCAACGGTGGCGATTTTTCTCGTGGAGACACGCAGATCGGTTCTTGAATTCTACCCCGAATTGAAGATGTCTGTGTTTTAATTCCTGGAGCCCAACCCCAATGCCATCAGAAGTTGGTTTCTAAAGAGCAATCATAGTATTTCAAGTCCTCTTCGTGTTGCCATTGGTTTCGCCTCAATCCGTGACTGGTGCTGATCGTGACGACATATCTCGTGGGATCACGCGGGCTGGTCTGAGTAGGTCCGGCTGAGATCTGAGTCGACTTTCAGAGCCAGCCTCACCTTCATCCGGCCAAGATCCGTGTGAGAGGTCTTCAGAGTATTTCTTCCTCAGGGCGTCATCGACGTTCTCCCATAAAGAGCGCCCCTATCCGACATCAGCAACTATTATTTCATATTTTTACCGTGTCGCTGTGCAGTTCTGTGAGCACAAAACCAGAACCTGAGAAGTGTCGTTGCTGCGCCCAGATCTGAAAGCATCTGATCACGCCCTTCGGAGTGAAGATACTACATCCAGTTTCTGACATTCTCCAACAAACGGTGCTCTGATCGGACATCGGATCTGGTCGTACCAACCTCCGCAAGCTCGTTGCGCAGGGTGACCAGCGCGGGCAGAACCGGATCAGTTTTCCGTCGGCGTACCCGAGCGGCTCCGGTACGCGTTCCTCGCCTCCTGCGAGTGTGGCCCATCAACCCGGGTTCCAGCAACCTCAAAATTGACATTTGTAGCCCTATACCTCCCTGCATGGAGTGGGCAAATATTTCTGAAAGTGTAATCTTATTACATTTGTATATCGGGGTTGTTCGGAAATCGGCCGGGAGTCTTCCCCACGCCTAGGCATGGAGGTACGTGCTCGTTCCGATCTTTACATTTGCTGTTTAGTATGCTTTCTATATTGCTGCGTTTGTGAGAATAGGGCCGATAGCTAGATTCAAATTCACCGCGATTGTGAGTTGTGAGTGCCTGTTCCGTGGCTCCAATCGAGCACCGAGCGTGAATTAACACCCTAGGCGACGGTGGTTTCTTAATCGCCGCGATCCCCACGTTTCCCACGCAAGGGACGATCGTCGGGCTCAAGAGAGTCACTGTTGAGAGACGTCTCCACCCGGAGAATACCACGGTGGTCAGCTGCCAGGCTTGCCTTAGTGTGCTAGTGCTGGCCGCACACGAGTCGGTCGTACGTCTTAGCCCGAGTCGGTCATCCGTCCCGCACCAAATTGGTATCAGAGCGTCGTTCAAGTCTAGGGTCAATTAAGTCTAAGGTTGTATTTACATTCCTCTCCTCGGTATATCAAAAGGTGTGACACGAACGTTAGGCTACGCCTATCAGGAAGGCCACACACTTGCGCGAGTGATCTTCGGATCGATTAGCTCCGCCACGTACCGAATAGTGGGTTAAGTCTAGATTCCTAGTTAGTGCATTCCCACATAGTCATGTCTAAGTGTGTAGTCGAGTCTCATGCCAACTTTGCATTAGTATTTTTGGGTTGTGTCTAGTGCCTTGTCATGTCCAAGTGTCGGCATGGTCATCCATTAGTTCCCCGAGTCCCATGGGTTCCCAAACGCCCAGTTCATATGAATGGTGGCGACACCACCAAGGATGGGGAATCCAACCCCACCACATCCGTAGACCTGAAGCCTCGGACTTCTATGGAACCAAGGTTCCGAGCGACTACCTCAAGTGGGAAGCCGCCATGGACGCATATTTTGAGTGTTATACTATGTCCGAGGCGATGCAATTCTCTTTCGCCAAAGAGCGGCTTCTTCATGAGGCCGCCGAAAAGTGGGACTACATTGAACGTTTGAGAGAGGTTAGGAGGCAATGGCCCATCGAGTCTTGGTGGGACATGAAGAGAGAGCTTAGGAAGGTCTACGTTCCCCAACCAATCCCCTCCAACCAAGTGGGTCCAAGTCGGAAGCAAAGACCCCCACACATGGATGAGCCTAGACCCAAGCCTAGGCCGATTGACTATGGGCGAGTCCATCATGATCTCCCTACTCCAACCCACACCGTTGCTGAACTTTTGCAAATGATTTCGGATCGAGTGGATAGGAGGTGCGCTTATTTTGAGTCATTAGTCTCCCCTTGCCCACCTTCGAGGAAGAAGGTAGCCATACCCGCACCTAGGGAGGCCATAACCCGTAGCCCCAACCCGACCCCATCTAAAGGGTCCCCAAGCCCTCTCCCCATTATGGAGATTCCTCCTTCATCACCCGTGAGTGCTCCATTGCCATCCTCTCTTTCCGAACTTCATTCGGAGCCGTCTTGTTTGGAGCCACCTCCGCCCGAGCCACCCGTGTTTCTTACGGGAATGCTTTTCATCGCCGAGCCACTCCTTAGCTGGCTCAAAGATGGCTTGGTCCCACCTCCCTTCCCGTCCATGGACCCCACACTACCTCTAGTGCCAAGCAACTCATTTCACACCACCTTCCGGTCTAGTCACTATGTGGATTCATTAGATGACCTTCTTAAAGGGTTAGACCAGCAGTTGGCATTTACGCACTTGCTAGCCCCAGGCTTCGACCGACCCACCTATCGTAGCTTCACCCATTCCACTTTAGGGTCCATTACCTCCGTGTACACCATGGGTCATGTTACCACGGAGGTTCTTCTACTCCTCCCGTTATCGGCCGAGCCCGACTTCACTCCTTTTATCCCGAGGGAGGAGCCCTATCTTCTATACACTGTCCCATCTACCACGATGGATGGAGGTGACCATCACCTTCATGAATTTCAAACATGGACTATGTAATGGAGGAACCGGGGGGTCACACATTCTTTGACCCATTCGACCCCTTCTCTAGTGAGCCTCGTGCTCCACCACTTCCCCTCTACTTTTTCAAGGAAGTCCCCTACCACTCTCTTCCCACTCGGGCCAATCAAATTCCACATAGCAATAGGTCCGATTATTGGGAAGCATGGCATGCCTTACCTACATGTAGTGGTGATGAACCTCTTAGCCCACCCACACCCACATCTGATAGGAAGTCCTTACATGCATGGTGTCTTTTTGGGTGTCTAGGAGTACATCATCCTACTTACCTTTGGTTGCATCTAGTGTATGCATGGCACACATTTGGGTGTCCTGGTCCGCCATCGTCCATGCGTAGGTCGAACTAACCATAGGTCTGTCTATGTTCAAGTGTGTGTGTTTGTTTCTATGGTTTGTTTTCTTTCATATGGTTTGCATTAAGTCGTGTCAATAAACGGCCAGTCAAAGCACATATAAGGAGGTAGCCGATGCATGCTACATATCCTTGGATTCAAAGGGAGAGTACACCTAGATCAGGGTCATACCTGACAGGTTTTCGCTCGGAGACCGAAAGCCACTCTAAGTCCACGATCCCCACCCTTTCCGGGTTAAGAAACAAGTTGGTCCGAATGCGTATGATATTGAACTACCGAGCGACTATGGTGTCAATTCGACGTTCCATGTTTCAACTGGTAGCATATTGGAATCCGCGGTGATGCCTCGTGAGTTTTGGGCCTTCTCCTTCTATTGTGAGTGAAACACCACCCGAGAGTCCACCTCTTCCAGTCTCAACGCATGCATATAGATTGTATACTGGATGAGCAGGGATCACCACAAGGAACGGCGCATATCCACACGTCCTAGTGCGTTGGCGAGGATGCCCCACGATGACCAACACCTTGATCACATGCGGAGAATGTAAGCTTCGAGACCCTTACTCAACGGGGTCGAGTTCCTCCCACCCGGGGAGAATTGGTGCGGACACCAGGGCGATCACGTGACACGTCGGCGAACCGACGGTGCCATACGCGGAGCGCCAAGTGGACTACATCGGCTTCCCATCGAATTGGGGATAATTTGGCTTCCATTTGGACACTTTTTGCATTAAATTTGGGCTTGTATTGAATATTATACATGGGTTTTCATATTGGGCTGGTTGCTAGACCCTTAAAAGGCCAATTGGTTAAAGGCCCTTAAGCATTCCATAAGAAAGGAAAGGCCTTGGACCAATATGAAGAACCCATTAGCCTAGCAAGGCCCAAATGGGCTCCCTTCCTACATGGGCTCTCTAAGTGGGAGAGGCCTCATACTAGAATGTGCTTCTTTTACTCTTGGGTTCTCAATATGGAAAGGGCCTTAAGCTAGAGTGGATAGGTGGGCTTAAGCCAAGACCACCAAGTGGCCCATTCTAGGCCCAAGAAGGGGGCGCCCCATTTTTTGGCTTATTAGGCTAGATGGTTGATTTATTTTCTTCTCCAATTACGACATGGGGTATTAGAAGGCTGCTGGTCAATTTTCCAATGGCTGCCACCTAACATTTTACAAGAAATTCAAAGTTAGGTGAGCCACCATTGCCCCTTGTCCCCCCCCTTTCACTATCACATTGTAATGGGTTCTCCCCCTCTCTCATTGTGTATCCCACGCAGCCCCTCCCCTCTATACCTCTTGTAATGCCTATTTAAAGGCTTGTACAATGTGTGTTTAAAGGTTAATGAAAAGATTTTGTGAGAAATTGCATTAAGTGAGTGATTCACTTCTTCTTCCTTGGGTGTGACTCCCAACCCTGTCCTGTGACTGTACAGTATTCAGGTCGTGAGGCTCGACCATCTACCCCCCTCTTCCTCTTATCTTCTTGCTTCACCTGATTTATCCTTGATACTACTACGAGTTATAAAGGATTCAGCTTTGGTTTCGTGTCGATCCGAGTTCGTGAGCAACGGTGGCGATTTTTCTCGTGGAGGCACGCAGATCAGTTCCTGAATGCTGCCCAGAATTGAAGATGTCTGTGTTTTAATTCCTGGAGCCCAACCCCGACGCCATCAGAAGTTGGTTTCTAAAGAGCAATCGTAGTATTTCAAGTCCTATTCGTGTTGCCACTAGTTTTGCCTCGATCCGTGACCGGTGTTGATCGTGACGACAGATCTCGTGGGATCACGCGGGCTGGTCTGAGCAGGTCCGGCTGAGATCTGAGTCGACTTTCAGAGCCTGCCCCACCTTCATCCGGCCAAGATCCATGTGAGAGGTCTTCAGAGTATTTCTTCCTCAGGGCGTCTCCGACATTCTCTCACAAAGAGCGCCCCGATCTGACATCGGCAACCATTATTTCATATTTTTACCGTGTCGCTGTGTAGTTCTATGAGCACAAAACCAGAACCTGAGAAGTGTCGTCGCTGCGCCCAGATATGAAAGCATCTGATCACGCCCTTCGGAGTGAAGATACTACATCCAGTCGCCAACATTCTCCAACAAACAGTGCTCCGATCGGGCATCGGATCTGGTCGTACCAACCTCCGCAAGCTCGCTGCGTAGGGTGACCGGCGCGGGCAGAACCGGATCAATTTTCCGTCGGCGTACCCGAGCGACTCCGGCACGCGTTCCTGGCCTCCTGCGAGTGTGGCCCGTCAACCCGGGTTCCAGCAACCCCAAAATTGGCATTTTTAGCCCTATACCTCCCTGCGTGGAGTGGGCAAATATTTCTGAAAGTGTAATCTTATTGCATTTATATATCGGGGTTGTTCGGAAATCGGCCGGGAGTCTTCCCCACGCCTAGGCGTGGAGGTACGTGCTCGTTCCGATCTTTACATTTGCTGTTTAGTATGCTTTCTATATTGCTGCGTTTGTAAGAATAGGGCCGATAGCTAGATTCAAATTCACCGTGATTGTGAGTTGTGAGTGCCCATTCCGTGGCTCCAATCGAGCACCGAGCGCGAATTAACACCCTAGGCGACAGTGGTTTCTTAATCACCGCGATCCCCACGTTTCCCACGCAAGGGATGATCGTCGGGCTCAAGAGAGTCGCTGTTGAGAGACGTCTCCACCCGGAGAATACCACGGTGGTCAGCTGCCCGGCTTGCCTTAGTGTGCTAGTGCTGGCTGCACACGAGTCGGTCGTATGTCTTAGCCCGAGTCGGTCATCCGTCCCGCATCAAATTCCCTTCCGAGCAATGCTATGACTCGAACTTGTCGTCCTCCGACTCCTCTGCTTCTGCGTCGGAGGAAGAAGATCAGGAGGGCTCTTTGCCCGAGGGGTCACCAACTCCGGATGCCTCGGGAGGGCGCACAACCGAGGCAGTTCCCACGCTGGTGGGGTCAGTGCCAGGGTCGGTCGTCACCGAGGGTACCGGGGGCAGACTGCCTGCGCCTTCCACTTCCGAGCTTCAGGGTGGGCCAGAGGCCTAATGTATATGCTGTGCTTTCTCTTTTTGTATGTCTTTTTCCTCTTTTTGAATAAGAAAAAAAAACTTTCCCTGTTGTGTAGGAGAAAAGGTAAGGCAATAGCATTATGACGAAGACTTAACTGTTCCGTATCGCCATTGCCGTATTTTTTTCAGCATATCTGCAGTAGTTGGAAAGTGTCGATATTTTCTACGTGGCTCTCGCACCATGGTTGGGCGGGCATCTGACAGGGTGTCCTTCCGTTTTCTCATGCTTTGAATGTTTGGCCGCTTCGTATGTCCTGCTGGGGCGGAAACGAGGAGTTTGAGGTGACCGTTTGTAGGGAGAGGTCCCTTTGATGTGTTTTCGAGGGGAGAATCATTTAAGGTAAATAGCCTCCCTTCGCCTATAAAAGGTCTGAAGGGCATCCCTTCTTCTCCACAGCTTATGGTTTTCCTCAACAATCTTTTCTTATTCCTTCTTTACATAGCGCTGTGCAAATATATTCGAAACATGGAAGATGCTCTGGAAGATGAGGCTGTCGATGATGGAGGTCAGAGAGTCATTGCCACTTTGGGTTTAAAGAGGGTTCGATGGCCGACGGGCGAGGTTAAAGAGGTTTCGACGTGTGAAGACACGTCGTCCTCTTTTATCAGTTCCGGCAGTGCTTCCGGGGGTGGGGCGTAATGGCGGACGGATGGGGAAATCAGGCATCCCTGCCGCCCGTCCCTTCCCGCTTGCTCCCTGGGGGGGATCTCTCTCGAGATTCCTCTCCACTTCCTGCTTCTCCCCTTTTCTTTCGTAGCCTCTTTCTCCCTCTTCTACCCTCCTCATCATTTCTTTGACTCTTCGGAGGGTGCCTGCACTCTCTGTCTTCCAAAGAGTTGGCAGATTGGTAAAGAGGAGGCCTTCATTCGCATTCCCTCTTCCCCTTCCTCCATCTCTGTCAACTTGGAAGGTAGCCTTCTCCTTCCTAATCCTTCTGTCACCTTTGTTCCGAGCTACCTTAGCCAGCGGGGTCGACTACCCTTTATTCGAGCCAGTTTCTGCACAAGGCAGAGTCAGTGGCTGGACGCAGGAAGATCAACCGAGTCAGCCGAGCGATAGGCTCATATGGCGGCGCCAGATGGATTTTTTGCTTTTTTGAAATGTATTTTCTTGGCTTCGGCCTTTCTGATGTACAAGCGAGTTTTTTGAATAAAGGAAAGGGGACTTTTATTTTATTCCATGTTGCTTACACAATGTTCGATATTCGGAAGTAGAACTTGCGTAGTGTAGTCGCGTTCCATGTCCGAGGGATGGGCTCTCCTTCCATCGTAGATAACTGGTATGCTCCTTTCCCAAGCGTCTTGACCACTCGGTAGGGGCCTTCCCAATTAGGGGGTAGCTTGCCCACCGCCTCAAGTGGCCAAGAGGCTTCGGCCTTCCTGAGAACGAAATCTCCCGGTTGAAAGTGTCTATCTCGGACTTTGGCATTGTAGTATCAAGTGAGACGGCGCTGGTATTCCGTTGCTCGGATGCCGGCAATCTCTCGGAGTTCATCTGTTAGGTCGAGGTGTTTGAGCAGTTTTTGATCATTTGCCTTAGGCGAGAAACAAATGACTCAGAGGGAGGGATTGGCAATCTCCAACGGGATGACGGCCTAGGCGCCGTACACCAACTGAAAAGGACTTTCACCGATTGCCGTTCTTGGAGTCGTTCTGTGTGACCAAAGTACGTTCGACAATTCCTCAAGCCAGTTGCCCTTGGCTTTGCCGAGCCTGGTCTTGATGCCTTTTAAGATAGTCTTATTAGCATTTTCGACCAGCCCGTTTGGTTGAGGGTGGGCGACTGAGGTGAAGTGATTGCGAATGCCCAGGTCGGCACATCTGTCTCAAAAATAATGAGAATGAAATTGCCGACCGTTATCACTTACTATCACCCAGGGGATGCCGTAACGACAGATGATCGACTTCCAGATGAAATTCTAGATGACTGTCTCGATGATCCTTGCTGTGGCTTCGGCCTCGATCCATTTGGTGAAGTAGTCGATGGCGACGATGATGAACTTCTTCTGGGTCGGGGCCGTGGGGAATGGCCCGAGGATGTCGATTCCCCAGCGAGCGAAAGGATAAGGCTCAGCTAAGGTGATGATCTCCGTTGCTGGCTGATGGACCAAGTGGTCAAATCACTGGCATCGGTCACAGTGTTGTGTGTAGGTCGAGCAGTCGCTCTACAGAGTGGGCCACCAATAACCTTGCCGTAGCAGGATCTTGGAGAGCGACCTTCCTCCTAAATGCCTCCGCACAGATCTTCGTGAACTTCTTGAATTGCTCGGTTGGCTTCATCAGTACTGAGGCACTTCAGGAGAGGACCGGAGAAGTGATAGGATGCAAGGCCTGGATACAGAGGGGGGGTGAATGTATCCTGCTCCAAATATCGCCCAATTAAAACTCTAAAGCTCAAGTATGCGGAATTAAAAGCAGTTGATGAAATGTGCTGAAAATGCTTAGAAGGAACTCAGCAAGACAACATAAATCTATTAGCCCTCACACGCTCCTGAGCAAACATCTAAAGAACGTAGCAGAGAAAATAACATATAAGGAAAAACAAACCACAAGTGAACACCAAGATTTTTTAGGTGGTTCGGTCCAAAGATCTACGTCCACCCCTCACTCCAAACCGGAGTGAGGCTTCCACTAGCTAGGCTAGAAACTGCAGACTCAGTCTGCAACAAATTGCTGCCACACAGCTTGACCAGGGGAACAACCTCCCCTCTTCCTCCCAACCGGAGGGACACCCCAAGTGACTCCCAGCCACTTGGAAACTAGAGACGCAAGTCTCTCTTCCTCCAGACCAGGAGGGAACACCTAGTCTTGCAACCCACAAGACCAGAACCGGAAGACCAATCCTCCCTTCCTCCAAACCGGAGGGGAACCTAGAGACCAAAGTCTCTCTTCCTCTGAAACCCAGAGGGAAGCACAGGTGACACTAAGTCACCTGCAAACTAGAGGTCTCGGACCTCTCTTCCTCCCAACCGGAGGGAACCCGACCTCACACAAGAGAATCGGAAGAACAACTGGTGAATGGTTAAAAAGAAAAACAAAACCGCAGCAACAGAAGGCTGGAAAAATAAAATTAAACTGTGGCTCTCGCAGGAGCTGGCTGGCCTGGATTTGATCCACGGTCCAGCAGAGACTGATCTTCAGTTGAAGCTTCCTTTGCTCTAGCTCTCTCTTCTTCTCACTCTTCTTTTTCTTCTCTTTCGCAGGCTCTCTCTCTGTCTCTTCTTTCTTCTTTCTTCTTCTTCTGCTCACTGCCTTTCTGCAGCTCTATCTTCTATCTCGATCACACTCTTCCTCTTTCTTATCTGATCTCACTTCTTCTTCCTTCTGATCCTACTTCTCTTCAGATGGAGGCGGCTGTGTATTTATAGCTACAGCATTTAGGGCGTTATCCTCGGATCACGTGCCAGGTGCCAACCTCGGATCACGTGCACTTCATAGTCTTTACGAACAGTACCTGTCACACAGACATAAAAAGATATCAGTTGGATGTATATACTTGGTTCAGGCTGTTAACAAAGTGTGTACATGCAAGATGCAGCTTTAGTGTATAGACTTGAAGGTTAACAAACGAGTGTACAGACTTCTTGTGAGGGATAGAGTGTATAGACTTGAACACTTAACAATCGAGTGTATAGACTTAAGGCTAACAATCGAGTGTATAGGGTTGAAGGCCTAACAATCGAGTGTATAGGCTTGAAGGTTAACTGAGTGTACAGACTTCGTGTGAAGGATATGCACATGTGCTGAAGTGTGTACAGTCTTCACAGAAGGATGTTCTGACTTTAACTTCTGAAGAGTATATACTCTGCTGAAGAACGTTCAGTTGATGTACAAGCCACAGGCTGTATAGACTTCATACAAGACACATGCTGTATAGACTTCGATGCAAAGGCTTAACAACGAGTGTGTAGACTTGAATGCTTGGAAGGATGTATACACTTCGTCTTTGAAGGAGATGCACATATGCTGAAGAGTGTATAGACTTGCTGATCAAAGGAACAGAATGTATAGACTTTGTTGAAGACAATGCAATGTATAGACTTTGATGAACATATGCATTGTATGGACTTAACGACCCAACCAATGTATAGACTTAGAAACAGCAATGAAGCAAGTGTGTACAATGAGAGAGAGTGTATAGACTTAGCGAACTTGAGACACTGTACAGACTATGATGCACAAGCAATGCATAGACTTCGTGATGCCAACAGACAATGACTGTGCATACTTGTTTTGAACAATGCACGCTGTATAGACTTGTAATGCAAAGGCTGATGTATAGACTTGGTAGCCTAGGGGGCGTCGACGCATCAAAGAAAGGGGTCGACGCATGATGCATGGATGTATGGATGTATGGACTTGAAGATTCGAACCCCCACAATGTTTAGACTTTCAGATGCATACGCCAAGGCTGTACATACTTGAAGAGAACGATGCACTGTAGGCTGTACAGACTTGCAGCTTGAGACGCTTACAGAGACAAACCACTGTATAGACTTCAAGTCCAAGTGAGACAGTGGTTGTACAGACTTGGGCTGTACTAACTTGGAAGGCTTGAAACAGCGATGTACATACATTGTGATGTATCGACTTAGGAGGATTTGCCAAGGCTGTACAGACTTCAGCCTGAACTTGTGTGCTGTGAGCAATGTATAGACATGGTGAGCTACAAAGCACAATGTGTAGACTTGCAAAGGGAAAGGGCTGTACAGACTTGGGCAATGCAAAGCCAATCGGATGTATAGACTTCATGAGGAGTAGACAAGTCAAACAACTGAACTGTGTACAGACTTAAAGATTCATGATGTATAGACTTTGGCAAGAGACTGGTTGTACATACTTCAACATAGCTGCGATGTACATGCTTTGACAAAGCAGCGTTGTACAGACTTGATGAAGATTCAGATGAAAGAATGAATAGACTTCCCAAACGAATGTACATACTTCAGAAGATGAAGACTCTGTATAGACATGAAGAAGCTGAGTGAACAATGTATAGGCTTTGAACTCTGTACAGACTTGAAGACCCTGAGCCAATGTGTAGACTTTGCCTTAGAAACGAATGTATAGACTTGAAACAGAAGTCAGGCAAGCGTTGTGTAGACTTGGCCAGAACGTAGGGAAAGGTATGAATGTATAGACTTGGCCAGAACGTAGGGAAAGCCGCCAATGTTCAGACTTGATCATCTAGCCATGTATAGACTTTGTTTCGAGCAACATAGGTAAAAGATACAATGTATAGACTTTGCACAGGAGTGCCTGAAGCGATGTACAGACTTGGAGTGCCAAAGCCATTGTATAGACTTGGCGTGCCGAAGCCATTGTATAGACTTGGCGAATGGCTTGAAACACAAGGACGCTGCTCGCTGTACAGACTTGAGGTTTCAACAGAATGATGTACAGACTTGGAGAATGGCTTGAGACACAGAAACGCTGCTCGCTGTACAGACTTGATCAAGGCAACTGAACAATGTACACACTTCCAATGTATAGACTTCTCATGAACAGTCTGATATGCATACTTCCCTTCGATGCATCTACAGTGCAATGTATTGACTTTGAAGAATATGTACATGGCGCTGTACAGACTTTGAATGAAGAGCCCAATGTACAGACTTGGATGCCCAAAGGTAATGTATAGACTTGTAAGACACTCATGCACTGAAGATGTATAGACTCTGAAGACATGAGGTGATGTGTAGACTTTGCCTAAATGCAGTGTGTAGACATGGAGATATGATGCATGAACAAAATGGCGTTGTATAGACTTGCAGATCTGGGGGGTCGACCCATCAGGAAAGGGGGGTCGACCCACTTCTGTCCAGACAATGCTGAAAGGTGTACAGACTAACATGAAATTAATTCAGATAAAATGCAATTATGAAATGCATCAACAACTATGAAATGCACCAATGCATACACCACACAGCCTCAGCCTGTTCGTTGGTTATGTCATTCAGATAAGATGTTCAATGAAACATGCATATGCAACACAATGCAACACAAACAGATTTATATGCAGAATCAAACAGATTATGACTTATAGTGTTTGCTATCATCAAAATCACAGGGACACAACAATCTCCCCCTTTTTGATGATGGCAACACTATGAGTCATATTGACTTGATCAAATTATTTCTCCCCCTTTGACTTCAGCAAAAAGATATGAATTGAAGAAGGAAGAGTAAGACTGCATAATATGAGTGGATTAAGAACTCCCCCTTTGACTAAGCTCCCCCTTATCAGAAACGATTTGATGGATGAAACCAAATGAGATGTCGGGAGAATATCAACAAAAGCACAGGGACACTCAAAAATGCTGACTAGATCTCTCCCTATATGAAAAACACTCATCATGACATGGAAGCTCCCCTGATTAGATGGAGTGAAGGAAGAGATGAGCATCTATCAGCAAAGCACATGGGTATACAAGAGTTACCACAGTCTGTAATCACAGTGAATAAATGAGGAAGCAAGATTTTCATTAGCACACCAAATTCATAAATCTTTGTAAACGAAATTCAGATTCTTCAATTATAATAGATTATGAATGAGTTTAAACTTACCATCATGATTTAAGAGTGATGTATTTAAGGTTTATCAGGAAAATTCATTACTCATATCTGAAACATCTTTTAATAAAGATGAACCATCAACTCATTTGTTATTCATGTTGAACCTCCTTCCATCTTACTCATGTAAATTCAATGACTCCTATGGAAGTTACACAAGATACTATTGAGATTAAATAGAAATAAATGAGACTGACCTTGCCTTTAGATTTTCAGAATTTTCTATTGAACAACACTCATTTTTCCTGAGCAAGTTTGGTTCAGTCAACACCTTTTTACATGAGGCACAACACTTCTCAGGTGAAGTGACCCAGTTACTCAGTGTGACAACCACATTGTCTCTGATGGAGAACAGAGTTAGCAATGGAGTATCTTTTTACATGAGGAGACACCTTGATCAGAGGCCAGAATCCCCAGTTACTGAACACAACCATGCCATTGCTCTGCCAGATTTTCAAACATTTTGAAAGGAGAGTTAACTATGGCACTTCATGACATGGGATTAATCCATTTCTTTGATAGAGAACCCAGTTTCTCTGTGACCACAGTCATTTCTCTTGCTTTAAATTTTTAAGTGTTTTCAGATTTTTCAAACAATGCTTAGTACACTGAAATGTTTAAGAACAATACTTTCTATATGTATTTTAACCAAAGAAAGCCATGTCGTTTAAAATTTCAGATTTCAGAAGGTTTTGCATGAAGTTCATGAGACAACTGGTTAAGATTTATTAAGCAGAATGAATCAGATATCAATTTGATTTATCAAAACATTCTTAAGCCAGTATAATAGAAGGTTCTTCTTTTCAGAATGTGTCTGATTTATGTCTAGGGTGCACTGACTAAAATCTTTCCTCATTCAGAAGAATCAATGATATTTTAGCAAATCAGTGGAGTCAACAAAGCATTTTTATCGAGAGAGCAGTTTGAAGCCAGCAGTAATGACTAGAATTCAGACAGATTAGCTTGGATCAGACTTGACAAGCTATGAAGAAATGTGAGTGATAGGTACAAGCTAGCAGTTGAGCTCAAGGCAAACAGGATCAATAGCTAAGTCTGGAATACAGACAGATCAGCTATATCAGTGTAGACAGCAGAGAATTCAAGAGAACCACACATTTGCCAAGAGAATGGATCAGATTGCTTGTAGGGGTTCAAGATATGAAGAAATGAACAAACAAGAATGCTCCCCCTGTCTAGATGCAATGAGACATTTCTTTTTAGATTTTTCAATGTAAGGAAATGCAGTGCTACTAACTACATGTATGCATACAGCAAATGAGATTACCATGATATGCAAGCATTAGTCAAACTCCTCCTTACAGAGTGCATGATATGCAATTAGGGCACTGAAACATAATTTTAAAATTTATGCTCATTCAGACTGTCATAAAAAGAACAAATCATGTATGAGGAGCGTTCAGAAAATTTGAATCTGACAATGCAGATGATGAATGAGTATGCAAAGACGGATTTAACATGCTATTCAGTTATTCTAAGAACAAGAAGTGCAGATAATTTACCTGAAAGGGGCTTTATTAACTTGGGTGCCTTGGTTTAATTTACCCCTCTTTATTCCTCAGTCCAAGGCACACCTGCAAAGTATTTGATCATCTTGATCTTGCAGGGACCCAAGCAGCTTTGGATCCTGCGTTAGCCTTGACAGATGTTCTAAGCAAATTCATAGCAATATGGTCATCATGATCCATTAGATAGCAATTGTCCATAGAGTGACCAAACTTCCCATAATATCTACATGGAGTGACTGGTTTCTGGTTTTTATGATGCATAGTAACAGCATCATGAGGTTTATAAACATGATCATAATATTTTCTGTTATATGCATGAACAGTTTGGTTCTTATTCCTAACCAGCCAACATTCAGAAGATTTGTGACCTTGCTTTCCACAGTTATAGCATGAAAGTCTTGCAAATGGTTTTGTAGGGAATTTGACTATATGGGGGTTAACAAAATTCTTTTGAACATACCAACAGTCCTTGACTGTATGTCCATTTTTCCCACATTCAAAGTATCTGGTTTGCTTACTTTTAAAACCATTTTTACTCCAAGTGGATCTAAACCAGCACTCAGCAGCCCTGTGCCCGGGCTTATTGCAGTTGAAGCACACAATGTGCTGACTAGAATTGTGTTCAGATCCATATGGACCATGAAAATGAATGGAAGACCTGGCATGCAGTTTATTATCTTCTTTCATGATAAAACATTCACTCATGAGATGACCATACTTACCACAATAATAACATGAAGCATCAGGCTTCCTAGTAGCATGGTTTCTACCAGAAAAATTTCTAGAATGTAATGTTCCACTAGCATGCTCATGCTTTAACATCAAACTGCAATCTTCCATTATGTGTCCTACTTTCCCACAATAATAACATGACCCCTTTTTAATATGAGTGTGTGAGAGATCATGTGAATTGTGTGCAGCCTTCTTTATAGCAACAGGAGTGTCTTTTTCCTTTTTCTATGAATTTTCACCCTTTTTCTGTTTTGGAGTTTGTTCCACAGTTTTAGGTTTCACAGTGGATTTTTGTGCAGTAAATTGAAAAATAGAAGAACCAGCAGTTGTGGTTTGATCAGAAGCTTTTACAAACATAGTTGAAGCTTTAATGCTATTGATCCTTTTGTTTGTTGAACTGTAACCCAGCCCCTCTCTTTGAGAGTTATCACTCTTTCCCAGAAGCTTATTCAGATTGTCCTTTCCCTTCACAAATTTTGACAATGAGTTTTTCAAATCTTGAATTTCAGAATTTAAGCCACAAATATTAGCTTCATATTTGGACAGATCTGTTTCACAGGAAATGACTTGTTAATGCAAGGCATCATTCAGACTTTTGAGTTTTTCAACTTCCTGTTTTAATTTTATTTCATTGTCAGCTTCAGATAGGGACTTGTTAAGATCATCAATTTCTTGTTGAAGAGATGTGATAGTGAGCTCATAATTAGCTATCTTCACTTCACAGCAATTGACATTTCCACTCAACATTAGGTTGATGGTTTTTAGACTCTCAATTTCTTGTTCAGCATTCACCAACCTATCAGAATTATCCACGCTCACACACTTGCCTTTTTCCATTGTCATTAGCCTATCTGTCAGCTGGGTGTTTAGATGTTTTAGTTTGTTGATTTCCTCTTTCAACTTATTGTTCTGCTCTAGGAGTTCATCATCAAGCGCTCATTCATCTGAAGAAAACTGACATTCATAAAACTTTTCTTGTTGTTTTTCAGATTGAAGTTTGTCAAGATTTTTCTGAATCTCTGAGTTTGTTACTCTATCAGCCTCTAATTTTTCAGAAATCAATCTATTTTCTTTTTCAAGATTTATTGATTTGTGTTCAGATTATTTGAGCTGGTTTTTGAGTGTTTTATTTTCAGATTTCATGTTTTCCAATTCAGAGTTGACACACTCTAAATTTCTCACAAGTTCTTCAATTTGAACAACTTCATTGTTATGAGCCTTACCATTATCAGTTAAACTATGCTTCTCCTTTAGTTCAGCAATTTCGCAAACAAGCTCTTGATTTTCCTTTTTGTGTAAATCAATTTGTTTCATAAGAGTTTATTTTTCAGATTTCAAATGATCTAAATCTGAACTAATCGAATCAAAATCTGTTAACTGTCTTCTAAATATGTCATTTTCAATTTTCATAACTTCAGGGGTTTCACCTCGAGATTTAGCATCCTCATGATTCTTCAACTTCTTTTTCAGAGATTTATATCATTTTCTCAATTTTTTGTAAGAAACAACCAAATCACTGTATGCTCTAATCCAATCATCTATATCATAATTTTCAAATTTAGAAGATACCTCATCTTCATCTTTTTCTTCATTTTCTTCTGATTCATCTTGATCACTACCTTGGTTGCTCTTGTCAGCCATCAGGCAGCTGTCCTCATTTCTCCTCTGAGCTAGCTTTAACTGATCCAGAATGTCCTTAGCGGACCTGTAGTCATAAAAACAAGAGTATAGAGCCTTGTCAGTAGCTTCTTTCATTAGATTCAAGGCTCTCTGATTCACTCCATGTTTTGATTTGTGACCGTCAGTCCATTAGGACTCTTTCCTTGGTAATCTATGAGGACCTTGTGAAATTAACTTCCACAAATCCGGATCCATCAATTTCACATAGTTATGGAAACTGGTAACCCATGAGTTAAAATTGGAGCCATTGAAAACCGGTGGAGACCCCATTGATTAAATCGGCAGGCAGATTAATGTAGTAGAGAGTAAATTCAGAAATGCACCAAAGACAACATGATCCTCTGCAGATCGTTGGATCTGATCAGGCAGAGAACCGCTCTGATACCAATTGATAGGATGCAAGGCCTGGATACAGAGGGGGGGGGGGTGAATGTATCCTGCTCCAAATATCGCCCAATTAAAACTCTAAAGCTCAAGTATGCGGAATTAAAAGCAGTTGATGAAATGTGCTGAAAATGCTTAGAAGGAACTCAGCAAGACAACACAAATCTATTAGCCCTCGTACGCTCCTGAGCAAGCATCTAAAGAATGCGGCAAAGAAAATAACATATAAGGAAAAACAAACCACAAGTGAACACCAAGATTTTTTAGGTGGTTCGGTCCAAAGACCTACGTCCACCCCTCACTCCAAACCGGAGTGAAGCTTCCACTAGCTAGGCTAGAAACTGCAGACTCAGTCTGCAACAAATTGTTGCCACACAGCTTGACCAGGGGAACAACCTCCCCTCTTCCTCCCAACCGGAGGGACACCCCAAGTGACTCCCAGCCACTTGGAAATCAGAGACGCAAGTCTCTCTTCCTCCAGACCAGGAGGGAACACCTAGTCTTGCAACCCACAAGACCAGAACCGGAGGACCAATCCTCCCTTCCTCCAAACCGGAGGGGAACCTAGAGACCTAAGTCTCTCTTCCTTTGAAACCCAGAGGGAAGCACAGGTGACACTAAGTCACCTGTAAACTAGAGGTCTCGGACCTCTCTTCCTCCCAACCGGAGGGAACCCGACCTCACACAAGAGAATCGGAAGAACAACTAGTGAATGGTTAAAAAGAAAAACAAAACCACAGCAACAGAAGGCTGAAAAAATAAAATCAAACTGTGGCTTTCGCAGGAGCTGGCTGGCCTGGATTTGATCCACGGTCCAGCAGAGACTGATCTTCAGTTGAAGCTTCCTTTGCTCTATCTCTCTCTTCTTCTCACTCTTCTTTTTCTTCTCATTCGCAGGCTCTCTCTCTGTCTCTTCTTTCTTCTTCTTCTTCTTCTTTCTTCTTCTTCTGCTCACTGCCTTTCTGCAACTCTATCTTCTATCTCGATCACTCTCTTCCTCTTTCTTATCTGATCTCACTTCTTCTTCCTTCTGATCCTACTTCTCTTCAGATGGAGGCGGCTGTGTATTTATAGCTGCATCATTTAAGGCGTTATCCTCGGATCACGTGCCAGGTGCCAACCTCGGATCACGTGCACTCTATAGTCTTTACGAACAGTATCTGTCACACAGACATAAAAAGATATCAGTTGGATGTATATACTTGGTTCATACTGTTAACAAAGTGTGTACATGCAAGATGCAGCTTTAGTGTATAGACTTGAAGGTTAAAAAATGAGTGTACAGACTTCTTGTGAGGGATAGAGTGTATAGACTTGAACACTTAACAATCGAGTGTATAGACTTAAGGCTAACAATCGAGTGTATAGGGTTAAAGGCATAACAATCGAGTGTATAGGCTTGAAGGTTAACTGAGTGTACATACTTCGTGTGAAGGATATGCACATGTGCTGAAGTGTGTACAGTCTTCACAGAAGGATGTTCTGATTTTAACTTCTGAAGAGTATATACTCTGTTGAAGAACGTTCAGTTGATGTACAAGCCACAGGATGTATAGACTTCATACAAGACACATGCTGTATAGACTTCGATGCAAAGGCTTAACAACGAGTGTGTAGACTTGAATACTTGGAAGGATGTATACACTTCGTCTTTGAAGGAGATGCACATATGCTGAAGAGTGTATAGACTTGCTGATCAAAGGAACAGAATGTATAGACTTCGTTGAAGACAATGCAATGTATGGACTTTGATGAACATATGTATTGTATGGACTTAACGACCCAACCAATGTATAGACTTAGAAACAGCAATGAAGCAAGTGTGATGGGAATCGACGCCAAGCATGTACATTTTATTTTACATTTATGTCCTTTAGTTTATTTATATATCCACGGGAAAGTATATGCACAATTGTACGGCTTTATAAGCCAATGCGTCATTCCCACGGATTGTTTGGGTTTCTATGTAATTTGTCAGTAGGACCAGCAAGGGGGCCCCCAGCCCTTTCCCATTGGTCCATGTCATCCATGTGGGGCTGGTCAACCATCCCAGGTGGCCATCTAGAAGGGTTGAATGCCATTTGACCACATGGGAGACAAGTGGCTTAATTAGTCCAAGGTGGGTTACCTACCTCACCTACCCATTCAACCCCATTAACCATGGTCAAGGGGGCGCCCCTCTCCCCTTAGTATTTTATTAATTTTTGTGGGTCATTCACACTTAATCCCAGCCCTCCATCCCCCACTCCTAGATCTAATGGTGTAGATTAGATTTGACACATGGCATATAAAAGGTTATATTTTCCATTTGTTAGCATTAATGAAGAGAAAATTGTTGGAAAATCAAGAGTGTTCTTGAGCCCCTCCTCTCTCCCTGGTGTTCATCTCCTCCAACCTCCAGTTCCAGAGTGATTTCTATCTTCTATCCCCTCCCCTCTATCTCTGGTGATCATCTGTGCCGCCGCCGCCGCCGTTCGTGCCGCCTTCGAGCGGCCGCGAAACCGTTCTCGGTGTTCTGTCCTGCTGGATAGAGGTCTCTTCCCGAAATTCCTGCTATCAGCCACGGCCTCTTCGTGGTCTGAAATTTTTATGGTGTGTTCTTCCCTTGTATCCCAAGCTCCACCTAAAGTTTCACGCCCAAATTCCATCGTTTAGTACTTTCCCATTTTCGTGCATCTTTCATTCCTAGTTCTGTTTTGTCTCTATCTACAGTGACAGCAGCCCTATGTTTCCCACCTCCGGCCATCTTTTTGCTTTGTCCAAACCCTCCCAATTTTACTGGGAGTTCTGTCCATCACTCCCTACATCCATAAATTTTCTTAATTTTTTATCATCCTTCTATCTATTTGTAGAAATTCATGTTCTTCCTCAGCTACAATGTTGTCAGCCAGATTCCAGATCCGACCCACTACTAGTGCAAACACCATAGAAATTCGTAGTATTCCCCAAATCCAGATCCAAAAATAGTCCTGGTTTCGTAGCTTGATTTCCCACAACGTTTCTGAAGAACACAACCCCAGATTCGGACGTCTACCTCACGGTCAAAGGCAATCCATAGGAAAGTTCTCTGCTGACCTGAGATTTCAGGAACTGTACAACAGGAACTTAGAAATTCCATACGTCCAGATCCGTGCAGATCCAGGCCAGATCTCCAGGCCTAGATTAAAGGATTTGAAGTTAGATTTCCAACGGCACCAGTCTCGTGTCGATCCGACATCGGGGTTGATCGCAGCGCCCGTTCTCGCCGAGACGCGCGCTAAAAACCTGAAGTTGCAGCCCGTGGCCGGTGATTCCGACCGGTGCCGATCGCAGCCGCCCGGCCTCCGGCCGGCGAACCAGCGCGCCCCCACTCCAGGGAGCGCCCTTCCAGACATCCTCCACTACAGCGGTGCCACCGGGTCCCACACGGCCCCTCCGGACAGCACGTGGGCCCCACCGTCACGTGTTCGGGTGTTGCCAAAACAGCGCGAGAAGCCACCCATCAACCCGAATTCTGTCCTCCCGGACCCCATTGTGTAGCCCTTTACCTCCCTGCGTGGAGTGGGCGATATTTCATTGCTGTCATCATTGTGTAATATTTATCCCGGGAGTACGAGTTTCGGCCGGGTCCGTCTTCCCCACGCCGAGCGCGTGGAGGTATCGCATTCCCTCCCTTACTTGGCATTTGGCTTACTTCATATATATTTGTTTATGCCGCTGCTAGAGAGCATGTGTAAGGATATCTAGCTCGCTTTATCTATTCATTACCGCTGATGCGAGAGAGTGCGAGACCGTCCCGTGACCCGATCCGGGCACACGAGAGAGCCGATCACCCTAGCTCATTGCCGGTTTCTCAACCGTGCACGTCCGATGCTTCCCTCGTTAAGGGGCAGTCACGAGCTTGTCGTGTCCGTGGTCCCGTCCCGCATCAATTTGGTATCAGAGCGATTTGAGTCTAGGGTGTCCAAAAAAAAAAAGAGTGTCATTTACGTCTAGTCCTTATTCATTGTCTACGTCGAGTCTAAGATCATCATTGTTTTAAAACAAAAAAAAGTGTCTTTTGCATCGCATCCCAATAGCCCGGTATATCAAAAGGTGTTGCCCGAACGTTAGGCTACGCCTATCGGGAAGGCTGCACACTTGCGCGAGTGGTCTTCGGATCGGTTATCTCCGCCACGTACCGAGTCTTGGTCGTCATGTCTAGAGTTGTAGTCCCTTGTCTAGTTGGTTTATCTACTAGTGTCGACATGTCCACCCACTAGTCCCCAATCACCCATGGACTCCCAAACGCCCAGATGTGGCGATACTATCTCAAATGGAAGGACCACCCGAACCACCCCACGAGGCCCGAGACCCGGGACTTCTACGGGTCCGATGACCCGAGTGTCTATCTAGAATGGGAAGCCATCATGGATGATTACTTCGAGGTGTACATCATGTACGGGCCCATGCAAGTCGATGTTGCCAAAAGGTGACTTTTTGGTGAAGCCGCCGCAACTTGGAGGAACATCAAATATTGGAGGGAGGATAGGAATCTAAGGCCCATCGAGTCATGGTGGGAAATGAAGAGAGCACTTAAACGGGCCTACGTTCCCCGCCCACCTACCTCCAACCACGGAGGTCATACCACTCACCAACCCCGCCAACTCACCCACAATCAAGTGGGCCACACCTCTACCCAATCCCACCCCTTCACCGCCATCCAAGCCCACCAAGGCGACCCCAATCTAGTGGCCCACCCAGTCACCTCCAACCAGCCTCCCCTTGGCACCCCCATCCCAACCCACTCAAGTACCTCCAACCGAGTGGAAGTCCCGCTTATAGCCGAGCCTAGGACCACACCTAGGTCGAGGGACGAGGAGCGAGTCCACCCCAAGGTCCCTACTCCAACCCATTCCTTTGAGGAATGCAAGAAAATGATTTCGGATTTGTTGGAAAGGATAAGTGCTTCTTCACCTCTCGTAGGTGCTCCCTCACCACCCGCTCCTTCCGAGCTCTATTCGGAACCTTCTTCTTTGGAGCTACCAAAGCCCGAGCCACCCGTGTTTCTTACGGGAACACTTTATATAGCCGAGCCACTTCTTAGTTGGCCCAAGGATGGCTTGGTCCCACATCCCTTCCCGTCCATGGATCCCACCTTACCTTTAGTACCAGTCAACTCATTCCATACCACCTTTCGATCTAGTCACCATGTTGACACATTAGACGATCTTGTCATGGGATTGGATTCACAATGGGAGTTGACGCATCTTTTGGCGCGAGGCTTTGACCAACCCGCTAGTCTTAGCTTCACCCATCCGGCCTTCGGGTCCATTATCTCCGAGTGCACCGTGGGTTGTGTCACCACGGAGGTCCTCTTACTCATCCCCTTACCGGACGAGCCCGAATTCATACCCTTTTGTCCGAGGGAGGACTCATACTTCTTGCCTACGATCCCCGTCCCACCCGTCACAATTCAAGAAGGTGACTATCCACACCTTCAAAACTTCTACACGTGGGACCGTGACTTGTGGGAACCCACCACAAGGGGTCATACCTTCTTTGATCCCTTTGACCCACTCCCTAGTGGACCCTTAGACCCTCCATGTATACTTCACTTCTTAGAGGGAGTCCACTATCATACCCCTTTCCTACGCGCCGGGCCCTCCATACCCACCAAGCCCATCCACGATACACCTACACCCAGCTCTTCTACACCCGTCTTTCCTAGCCCACTCAAGTCTCCTAAATCCAAAGGGCCGTCCATGCATGACTGGGTCATACTTGGACATTTAGGTGTACCCCATGCCACCCATCTCCGGTTATGTCAAATGCATGCATGGCACACATTCGGGTGTCCTGGTCTGCCGTCACCCATGTACGGGTCGGACTAACATTAGGTGTGTCTAGGGTCATGCACGAGTCAGTATTGTCTCTTCTTTGTGTGGTTTGTTTGCATGGTTTGTGTGTCGTTTGTTTGTCTGCATGTGTCTTGTGCAAGCTCGTTGTCGTTCTATTATGAGTAAGAGGCGAGTGGACTCATTCGATGAGTATGGGATCGGTTCTACATCTATACCCGGATCAGTCACCTACAGGGACTCAGCGGTGATTCCTAGTGAGTCTTCGAGCTGCTTTCTTCCCTTTGCAAGTGCCCCACCCGAAGTGTCCACCTCTAGCCCATGGCAGCTTGTGCATATCGAGTATATATGGAATAAGCAGGTGCCAATCACTTGGAGTGGAGCATACCCGCGCTACTTGGCACGGTGACGGATCCGCCGGAGTACTCGAGCATCCATACCCCTACTCGACGGGGTCGAGTTCCTCCCACCCGGCGAGAGTTGATGGGAATCGACGCCAAGCATGTACATTTTATTTTGTATTTATGTCCTTTAGTTTATTTGTATATCCACGGGAAAGTATATGCGCAATTGTACGGCTTTATAAGCCAATGCGTCATTCCCACGGATTGTTTGGATTTCTATGTAATTTGTCAGTAGGACCAGTAAGGGGGCCCCCAGCCCTTTCCCATTGGTCCATGTCATCCATGTGGGGCTGGTCAACCATCCTAGGTGGCCATCTAGAAGGGTTGAATGCCATTTGACCACATGGGAGACAAGTGGCTTAATTAGTCCAAGGTGGGTTACCTACCTCACCTACCCATTCAACCCCATTAACCATGGTCAAGGGGGCGCCCCTCTCCCCTTAGTATTTTATTAATTTTTGTGTGTCATTCACACTTAATCCCAGCCCTCCATCCTCCACTCCGAGATCTAATGGTGTAGATTAGATTTGACACATGGCATATAAAAGGTTGTATTTTCCATTTGTTAGCATTAATGAAGAGAAAATTGTTGGAAAATCAAGAGTGTTCTTGAGCCCCTCCTCTCTCCCTGGTGTTCATCTCCTCCAACCTCCAGTTCTAGAGTGATTTCTATCTTCTATCCCCTCCCCTCTATCTCTGGTGATCATCTGTGCCGCCGCCGCCGCCGTTCGTGCCGCCTTCGAGCCGCCGCGAAACCGTTCTTGGTGTTCTGTCCTACTGGATAGAGGTCTCTTCCCGAAATTCCTGCTATCAGCCACGGCCTCTTCGTGGTCTGCAATTTTTATGGTGTGTTCTTCCATTGTATTTAAAGCTCCACCTAAATTTTCACGCCCAAATTCTATAGTTTAGTATTTTCTCATTTTCGTGCATCTTTCATTTCTAGTTCTGTTTTGTCTCTATCTACAGTGACAGTAGCCCTGTGTTTCCCACCTCCGGCCATCTTTTTGCTGTGTCCAAACCCTCTCAATTTTACTGGGAGTTCTTTCCATCACCCCCTACATCCACAAATTTCATAATTTTTTACCAGCCTTCTATCTGTTTTTAGAAATTCATGTTCTTCCTCAGCTACAGTGTTGTCAGCCAGATTCCAGATCCGACCCACTACTAGTGCAAACATCATAGAAATTCGTAGTCTTCCCCAAATCCAGATCCAAAAATAGTCTTGGTTTCATAGCTTGATTTCCCACAATGTTTCTGAAGAACACAACCCCATATTCGGACGTCTACCTTGCGGTCAAAGGTAATCCACAGGAAAGTTCTCTACTGACCTGAGATTTTCAGAACTGTACAATAGGAACTTGGAAATTCCATAAGTCCAGATCCGTGCAGATCCAGGCCAGATCTCAAGGCCTAGATTGAAGGATTTTAAGTTAGCTTTCCAACGGCGCTAGTCTCGTGTCGATCTGACATCGGGGCTGATCGCAGCGCCCGTTCTCGCCGAGACGTGCGCTGAAAACCAGAAGTTGCAGCCCGTGGCCGGTAATTCCGACCGATGCCGATCGGAGCCGCCCGGCCTCCGGCCGGTGAACCAGCGTGCCCCCACTCCAGGGAGCGCCCTTCCAGGCATCCTCCACTACAGAGGTGCCACCGGGTCCCACACGGCCCCTCCGGACAGCACGTGGGCCCCACCGTCACGTGTTCGGGTGTTGCCGAAACAGCGCGAGAAGCCGCCCGTCAACCCGAAGTCGGTCCTCCCGGACCGCATTGTGTAGCCCTTTACCTCCTTGCGTGGAGTGGGTGATATTTTATTACTGTCATCATTGTGTAATATTTATCCCGGGAGTACGAGTTTCAGCCGGGTCCGTCTTCTCCACGCCGAGCGCGTGGAGGTATCTCATTCGCTCCCTTACTTGGCATTTTGCTTACTTCATATATATTTGTTTATGCCGCTGCTAGAGAGCATGTGTAGGGATATCTAGCTCACTTTATCTATTCATTACCGCTGCTGCGAGAGAGTGCGAGACCGTCCCGTGACCCGATCCGGGCACACAAGAGAGCCGATCACCCTAGCTCATTGCCAGTTTCTCAACCGCGCACGTCCGACGCTTCCCTCGTTAAGGGGCAGTCACGAGCTTGTCGTGTCCGTGGTCCCGTCCCGCATCAAAGTGTGTACAATGAGAGAGAGTGTATAGACTTAGCGAACTTGAGACACTGTACAGACTATGATGCACAAGCAATGCATAGACTTCGTGATGCCAATAGACAATGACTGTGCATACTTGTTTTGAACAATGCACGCTGTATAGACTTGTAATGCAAAGGCTGATGTATAGACTTGGTAGCCTGGGGGTGTCGACGCATCAAAGAAAGGGGTCGACGCATGATGTATGGATGTATGGACTTGAAGATTCGAACCCCCACAATGTTTAGACTTTTAGATGCATACGCCAAGGCTGTACATACTTGAAGAGAACGATGCACTGTAGGCTGTACAGACTTGTAGCTTGAGATGCTTACAGAGACAGACAACTGTATAGACTTCAAGTCCAAGTGAGATAGTGGTTGTACAGACTTGGGCTGTACTAACTTGGAAGGCTTGAAACAGCGATGTACAGACATTGTGATGTATCGACTTAGGAGGATTTGCCAAGGCTGTACAGACTTCAGCCTGAACTTGTGTGCTGTGAGCAATGTATAGACATGGTGAGCTACAAAGCACAATGTGTAGACTTGCAAAGGGAAAGGGTTGTACAGACTTGGGCAATGCAAAGCCAATCGGATGTATAGACTTCATGAGGAGTAGACAAGCCAAACAACTGAACCGTGTACAGACTTGAAGATTTACGATGTACAGATTTTGGCAAGAGACTGGCTGTACAGACTTCAACATAGCTGCGATGTACAGGCTTTGACAAAGCAGCGTTGTACAGACTTGATGAAGCTTCAGATGAAAGAATGTATAGACTTCCCAAATGAATGTACAGACTTCAGAAGATGAAGACTCTGTATAGACATGAAGAAGCTGAGTGAACAATGTATAGGCTTTGAACTCTGTACAGACTTGAAGACCCTGAGCCAATGTGTAGACTTTGCCTTAGAAACGAATGTATAGACTTGAAACAGAAGTCAGGCAAGCGTTGTGTAGACTTGGCCAGAACGTAGGGAAAGGTATGAATGTATAGACTTGGCCAGAACGTAGGGAAAGTCGCCAATGTTCAGACTTGATCATCCAGCCATGTATAGACTTTGTTTCGAGCAACGTAGGTAAAAGATACAATGTATAGACTTTGCACAGGAGTGCCTGAAGCGATGTACAGACTTGGAGTGCCAAAGCCATTGTATAGACTTGGCGTGCCGAAGCCATTGTATAGACTTGGCGAATGGCTTGAAACACAAGGACGCTGCTCGTTGTACAGACTTGAGGTTTCAACAGAATGATGTACAGACTTGGAGAATGGCTTGAGACACAGAAACGCTGCTCGCTGTACAGACTTGATCAAGGCAGCTAAACAATGTACACACTTCCAATGTATAGACTTCTCATGAACAGTCCGATGTGCATACTTCCCTTCGATGCATCTACAGTGCAATGTATTGACTTTGAAGAATATGTACATGGCGCTGTACAGACTTTGAATGAAGAGCCCAATGTACAGACTTGGATGCCCAAAGGTAATGTATAGACTTGTAAGACACTCATGCACTGAAGATGTATAGACTCTGAAGACATGAGGCGATGTGTAGACTTTGCCTAAATGCAGTGTGTAGACATGGAGATATGATGCATGAACAGAATGGCGTTGTATAGACTTGCAGACTTGGGGGGTCGACCCATCAGGAAAGGGGGGTCGACCCACTTCTGTCCAGACAATGCTGAAAGGTGTACAGACTAACATGAAATTAATTCAGATAAAATGCAATTATGAAATGCATCAACAACTATGAAATGCACCAATGCATACACCACACAGCCTCAGCCTGTTCGTTGGTTATGTCATTCAGATAAGATGTTCAATGAAACATGCATATGCAACACAATGCAACACAAACAGATTTATATGCAGAATCAAACAGATTATGACTTATAGTGTTTGCTATCATCAAAATCACAGGGACACAACAATCTCCCCCTTTTTGATGATGGCAACACTATGAGTCATATTGACTTGATCAAATTATTTCTCCCCCTTTGACTTCAGCAAAAAGACATGAATTGAAGAAGGAAGAATAAGACTGCATAATATGAGTGGATTAAGAACTCCCCCTTTGACTAAGCTCCCCCTTATCAGAAACGATTTGATGGATGAAACCAAATGAAATCTCGGGAGAATATCAACAAAAGCACAGGGACACTCAAAAATGCTGACTAGATCTCCCCCTATATGAAAAACACTCATCATGACATGGAAGCCCCCCTTGATTAGATGGAGTGAAGGGAGAGATGAGCATCTATCAGCAAAGCACATGGGTATACAAGAGTTACCACAGTCTGTAATCACTGTGAATAAATGAGGAAGCAAGATTTTCATTAGCACACCAAATTCATAAATCTTTGTAAACGAAATTCAGATTCTTCAATTATAATAGATTATGAATGAGTTTAAACTTACCATCATGATTTAAGAGTGATGTATTTAAGGTTTATCAGGAAAATTCATTACTCATATCTGAAACATCTTTTAATAAAGATGAACCATCAACTCATTTGTTATTCATGTTGAACCTCCTTCCATCTTACTCATGTAAATTCAATGACTCCTATGGAAGTTACACAAGATACTATTGAGATTAAACAGAAATAAATGAGACTGACCTTGCCTTTAGATTTTTAGATTTTTCTATTGAACAACACTCATTTTTCCTGAGCAAGTTTGGTTCAGTCAACACCTTTTTACATGAGGCACAACACTTCTCAGGTGAAGTGACCCAGTTACTCAGTGTGACAACCACATTGCCTCTGATGGAGAACAGAGTTAGCAATGGAGTATCTTTTTACATGAGGAGACACCTTGATCAGAGGCCAGAATCCCCAGTTACTGAACACAACCATACCATTGCTCTGCCAGATTTTCAAACATTTTGAAAAGAGAGTTAAGTATGGCACTTCATGACATGGGATTAATCCATTTCTTTGATAGAGAACCCAGTTTCTCTGTGACCACAGTCATTTCTCTTGCTTTAAATTTTTAAGTGTTTTCAGATTTTTCAAACAATGCTTAGTACACTGAAATGTTTAAGAACAATACTTTCTATATGTATTTTAACCAAAGAAAGCCATGTCGTTTAAAATTTCAGATTTCAGAAGGTTTTGCATGAAGTTCATGAGACAACTGGTTAAGGTTTATTAAGCAGAATGAATCAGATATCAATTTGATTTATCAAAACATTCTTAAGCCAGTATAATAGAAGGTTCTTCTTTTCAGAATGTGTCTGATTTATGTCTAGGGTGTACTGACTAAAATCTTTCCTCATTCATAAGAATCAATGATATTTTAGCAAATCGGTGGAGTCAACAAAACATTTTTATCGAGAGAGCAGTTTGAAGCCAACAGTAATGACTAGAATTCAGATAGATTAGCTTGGATCAGACTTGACAAGCTATGAAGAAATGTGAGTGATAGGTACAAGCTAGCAGTTGAGCTCAAGCAAACAGAATCAATAGCTAAGTCTGGAATACATACAGATCAGCTATATCAGTGTAGACAGCAGAGAATTCAAGAGAACCACACATTTGCCAAGAGAATGGATCAGATTGCTAGTAGGGGTTCAAGATATGAAGAAATGAACAAACAAGAATGCTCCCCCTGTCTAGATGCAATGAGACATTTCTTTTTAGATTTTTTCAATGTAAGGAAATGCAGTGATACTAACTACATGTATGCATACAGCAAATGAGATTATCATGATATGCAAGCATTAGTCAAACTCCCCCTTACAGAGTGCATGATATGCAATTAGGGCACTGAAACATAATTTTAAAATTGGGGAGGTCGAGTCAACAGCCAGGAGCTCCGAATCGATGCTCGGTCGCCCTAGATCTTCGAGAAGGACGGATCGAGTACCTCTGGGTCAAGAGAGGAGGCCAGCCGAGAGAGGGCATCCACTCGGGAGTTTTCCTCTCGAGCTATTCGGACTACCTCAAATCTCTCAAACTATTGCGCCACGGCTCTGACCAGCTGGAGGTATTTGACCATCGGTGCCTCTCGAGCTTCGTAATCACCGTTGACCTGGCTAGCGACCAGCTGGGAGTCAGTGTGAATTTTGACTCGCTCAGCCCCCAGTCCCCGGGCCATACGGGCTCCCGAGATAAGGGCCTCGTACTCGGAAGCGTTGTTGGACGCCTGGAAGTTCAACTTCAAGGCGTATTGTAGCTCTGCTCCTTCGGGGGACTTCAGGAGGATTCCAGTGCCACTTCCAACTGAGTTGGAGGATCCGTCGACGAACAGTTCCCAGGTTGCCACAGGCGCGGACAGAGATCTTTCTTCGGTCGGGATGGTGCTCTCGGCGATGAAGTCAGTGAGCGCCTGACCTTTGATAGCCGAGGGAGGCCGGTACAATATATCGTAGGCCCCAAGCATGATGGCCCACTTGACGAGGCGTCCCGAGGCTTCAGGGTGAGCGAGGATCCTCTTCAATTGTTCACCGGTCAGCACGGTGATTGATAAGTGTTATATTTTACATCATAATTTACATCACATCCGTCATCTTTGAACATTATTTGAGTATATTTGTGCAACATGAGCATTAATTACATTCTCAGACATTATTTAAGTCTTCATGCATTTTATCATCTTTTTGAGCTTAAAAGACCATGTGAGAAATATTTAAATATTTACACAATTATTTTAGAATTAAATAAATTGATATTTTAATTTTCAGGAAAAAGTGACCTAGATCAAGGCGCTATTTAAATAACGACAGATGCAAGGGCGCGTCTTCAGCAAGAAGTGACAATGTCACAGGCGTCAATTCATTTGAAAGAAGAAAGTGAAAAAGAATAAAAAAAGAGAGAAAAGAATTAGCGCCCGAGATGAGGTCGCTAATCATTGAAAGGACGCCCAAAGTGAAGGTCGTCAATTCCTATTTTACGAAAAATGTGGAAATAGCAAAATAAGGAAATAAGAAACTGACGCCCGAGTGAAGAGGCGCTACTTCAGGAAAGGACGCCCTAGATTAAGGCGTCATTTAAAGAAAGAACACCCCAGATGAAGTCGCTATTTCAAGTTCAACCAGATATGGCAACTGCAGTTTCCCGATCGAAGTCTCCTTCCAATTTTCAAGCTTATCCAAGTCATATTCAAGGAAAGGAGGACTCCAAGGATGGAAATAAGTCTAATGGATCTAGTTGTATTACTAAAAACCTAGATTTGAGTGGATTTGGGAAGTCCACGATCGTGAGAGACCAAAAACCTATAAAAGGATGCCATGGTCGCAGGGTTACGGAGAGAACAGTTTGGAGATCTGCCTTAGGGTTTAATTTCGAAGCCTTTCTTTTTATATTTTGCAGTTAAGTTCTTCATCAAAGTTCTTCGTTTTTAAGTCTTCTCCAACTTCTTCTTCTTCCTCTTCTCCTAATTCTTTCTCATTTTTATGCTATAATTAGTTTTTCAAAGCTCTGTCTACGGTTGTTACTGTTCACCCGATTTTCATACTTTCTGTTCTTCATCGTTTTTCTCCCTCTTCTAATCCTCATCTCTTTCTTCTGTCTTCACAAAAGTTGTGCGTTTTTGAAAGTTCTTCAACTTCTTCTTCTACCTCATCATCCAATTTTTCACCGTTTTAAAGCTATAGTCAATTTTCTAAAGTTCAGGTTTTTAGAGTTCTGCACTGTTCATCCGCGACCACCTCCTGTTCATCCTTATTTTTCTCCATCTTCCTCTCGTTTTTAAACGCTGAAGTCTTCATCAATCTTCTTCATCTTCTCCATCTCTACAACTTTCATGTTTTCTACTTTTCCTAATTCCTTCTGATGTTAAAGTTATTCTTCCTCCAAATCACCCTCTGTTTTCAATCTGGTTTTTTACTGTTTCTTCTCAAAGCACACCAACACACACACCCTTTTGCATTGTTTTCAAATTTCCTCCATCTATTTCTTTCTTCCTCTATTTTCCTCTCATATCCCAAGGCGGATTCTCTGCCAATTGATCTTCTCACGGCGTCGGCATCCAAGGCGAGGCGATCTTCATCCAAGGCTTGGCAAGGAGGCGGCGTTATTCTTCATGCATTGGCTATATTTTCTTATCTTTTCTCTTTGATGTTCCCATGTTGTAATTCTTATTTTTGTAGTGTGACTTTCCACTATCATCTTAAATGAAATTCATCATTTGTGATATTGTGTTTCTCTCTCTATCTCCTCCAATTTCTCTTCTTAAACCCTCTCATATTCTTTAAATAGTTTTCATGCAATTTGTCTTTCCTTAGATTAATCTCACTCAAAATTCGATTTTCAAAGCATAAGGTGTTTTTCCAACTTGATAAAATAAGGATTTTTCCTTCTCGTGGGATCGACTCCGCTTACCACTATATAATTTGATTTTTCAATCTTTTAAAGTGAGTGAGTGTGAATATTTTAAAATTATGGCACGGCTTTCTTAACGACACTAGTCGGTGTGCATCAGTGATGGAGTGCCCTTGGAAGTAGAGTCGGAGGCGCTTGGCCGAGGTAACCAACACTCGCACGAGTCTTTCGGTTGCGGGGTGCCTTCTCTCAGCTTCGTTGAGCACCTTGCTAGTGTAGTAGACCGGTCTCTCGACTCCCGATTCATTTCTGACCAGGACTGAGCTAACTGTAGATGGGGTTGCCGAGAGATAGAGATGCAGGGCTTCACCGGGGACAGGCTTGGACAGCACTGGGGGTGAAGCCATGAACTCCTTAAGCTCGATAAACACTCATTGGCATTCCTCATCCCATGCAAATGTAGCAGATGCCATTTTGGGCCCCCTCAACAGTTTGAAGAAGGGTAGGCATCGTTCGGCCACACGGGACAGGAACCTGCTGAGCGCGGCAATGCGCCCAGTAAGGCGTTGAACGTCTTTGATGCAGGTGGGTGGGCACATGTCTAGGATGGCCTGGACCTTGTCGGGGTTGGCCTCGATCCCACGCTGAGTGACTAAGAAACCCAGGAATTTCCCGAATCTCACTCCGAAGGCGCACTTGGTGGGATTGAGCTTCATATTGTACCTCAAGGTCTCAGCTAGGTCGGTGAAGTGGTTCTCGGTCTTGGGGGTCTTCACGAGCATGTCGTCAATATAGACCTCGATGCTTCGGTGGAGCTTTCCCTCGAACATATGATTGACCAGTCTCTGGTAGGTGGCTCCAGCGTTCTTCAACCTGAAAGGTAACCGGGTGTAGCAGTATACGCCGAAGTTGGTGATAAAGGCGGTCTTCTCGATGTCTTCTGGGTTCATTCTGATCTGATGGTAACCTGAATAGGCGTCTAGGAAACTAAGTATCTCGTTGCCCGAGGTTGAGTCAACCAGTTGGTTGATGCTCGGTAGCGGATAGTAGTCCTTAGGGGTGGCCTTATTCAAGTCGGTGAAGTCCACGCACATCCGCCACTTTCCCGAAGCTTTTGGCACCATGACGACGTTAGCCAGCCACGTCGGGTACAGGACCGGTCTAAAAAGACTAGTCTTTTGCCCCTTGGTGACTTGCTCCTTGATGATCGCCTACTTCTCTGGCGCATGCTTCCTTCTCCGTTGTTGTATGGGTTTGACGGTAGGATCGAGGTTGAGCTTATGCATCACCATCTCCTCCAGTATCCTGGGGAGTTGATCATCATACCATGCAAATACTTAGATGTACGCGGAAAGAAACTCTTTGTATTGCTGTTGGACCTCAGACGATAAGTCGGCTCCAATCTTTACTTCTAGGGTCGGGTCATTGTTTAGGAAAACTGTTAGTAATTCGCCTCCAGGCACAACGGTTGCGGATTTTTCCTCGACTTCCCGGGGGCCCTTGTACTTCCCGTCCGGCCTTGTGGCTTCAATCGAGATATTATAGCACCTTCTGGCCGTCGCCTGGTTACCTCGGACTTCCCCTAACCCATTTTTGGTGGGGAACTTCATCTTTTGGTGATAGGTGAAGGCACCGCTTTCGTTCGGCTGAGGATTCCTAGGCCGAAGATTGCGTTGTATGCTATCATACCCTTGATCACTATGAAGTCCACCATGACTATAATGGTTTTGGGTGGGGTGCCGAGAGTAACCGGCAGGCTTAGGGCTCCCTCGGGATAAGTGGCCTGGCCATTGAACCCGCAAAGGGGGGTTCGGATCGGGCGGAGTTTAGACGGATTCTCCCCCATCTTAAGGAAACATTCATAGGATAATACATCAGGGGCACTTCCATTGTCAACTAGAATCCTATCTACGTTACAATGGTTTATCGTGGCTGATATGACTAGGGCGTCGTCATGCGGGGTGGTTAGCCCTTCCAGGTCTCGGTCAAAGAAGACTATGACCTAGGGCTCACTTGGCGGGGCCCTGGGAGACTCGATGGCTCGACTCACCCGCTCAGCATGACGCTTCCTTCCTCGGCCACTGTCTCCTCCTGATGCAGCTCCTCCAGTGATGACGTTGATATGGACCCCGCGAGGGGCGTTGTCGATTTCCTCTAGGGCGTCTCGGTCTTCCTTGTGCCCGGCCACGAACCGGGATAGGTGTCCCTGATGGACGAGTGGAGCTGGTGGCAGTCACCGGTGTGATGCCCGTGGTCGCTGTTGATCAGGCAATGCTTGCTGCGACTGTGGTTTTTTGACCTCATTGGCTCGGGTTGGCGGAGGAAGCCTGAGCCTTTGATGTCCTCATATATCTCATAAACTGGAGTGGTTAAGGGAGTGTACCGCTCGTACTTCCGTGACGGTTCCTTGCATTCCCCGTCTCGATTCTGCCTTTTTCCTGGACCCAAACTTGGCTCGGGTGCCCGCTTCTTGTCCCCCTCCCGACCCGAGCCGGTTGCGTTTCGGCACGCGCTGAGCACTTCTTCGCACTCGGCATGGCGCAGAGCCAGAGTTACTATCTCAGTAAGGGTCGAGGGAGGGTGGAGGACAAGTTCGCGGCGGAGGTTTTCGTCTCGAGTACCCCCGGTCAACGTGGTTATGGCTGAGGCGACGTCCAGGCGGGGGATGCTTAGGGCTTATGATTTAAATCGGGTGATGTAAGCCCAGAGTTTCTCCCCTTGCGCCTGTTTGAGGGCCAATAGCCCCGCTACCAACCTTGGGGGACCGCTGCCGGTGAAACTCTCCTTGAATACTTGCCTGAATTGCTTGAAGTCCCAGATAGATCCGGGGGTGAGGGCCCGGAACCATGCCTGGGCACCTTGGACTAGGGTGGTCACAAAGGCTCTGCATTTGATGGCGTCGGACGCTCCATGAAGGGTCATCAGGGCGTCGAAGCTGTCGAAGTGATCGGCCGGGTCACCCTGGCCGTCATAAAGCTTGAAGGCCGGAATGGAGGTTTTGGGAGATACCTCCGCCTTCAAGATATAGTCAGAGAACGGGGATTTCTCCTCGTCCTCCATGGAAGAGACTTTCTGCAGGGCGCGTAGGGCGCGCTCCTGTTCTACGAAACGCCTCTTGAATTCTCACAGTCGGAGGGATAGCTCCGACTGTCGCTACGCCGTGGGGCTGGGGGGGCTATCTTGGCGTTCCTTAGGGACTTCGATCTCCGGGTTCAGACGGCTTGCCCCAAGTCTTCCCCTTTTCGGCGTGGAGGAGCCCTCTTGTTCCGGAGGGGGGGTTTGTGAAGGTCCTCCTGACCTGTTACGGATAATCTGCCAGCCTCGGAGGGTGAAGCGGCCTCCGGCAGTGTGTTGGGACACGTTCTCGCGGGGAGGGCTCTCCGGAGGGACGCGTGACCTTCCATCCCTGGCCGCCTGGGTCCTCATGAGTTCCACGAGGATATCCAGTTTTGCGTTGAGGTCTTGGAAGGCGTCGGCGCCACCGTTGAGTGGTAGCCCTACCGCCGTGGGGGGAGGGGGCGGTAGCCCTACTGCCGAGGGGGGAGGGGGCGGTCCGTCGGCGGGGGTGCTGACATTGGAGGGGGCATTTTGTGAGGCTTGAGAGGGGCCTTCTCCCGCTGCTACCATGGCCTTTCCCCTGTCGCCGGCGGACCTCCTCCCTGAACTCCTTCGCACCATACTGGCTCTTTGATCGTTTCCCACAGACGGCGCCAGATGAAGAGGCGTGATCTTGCGCTGGACCTGAGCTGGGAAGATGATCACCGGATAGTGAACCGCAAAGAAGGGAAACTGATCAGGGGGCCAAGGGATGATTCCCTGGGATAAACCCTCCGATGCTTAAGTCAATAGAGCAATGGTGGAAACTATGAAAGGAGGAGGAAAGAGATGCACGTGATTCCTCTACACCAAGGTGGTGAAGTGGTTCCTGCTCAGAGAGTTTAGGCACGTGTTTTCCCTTTTTCTTCGTTGGAGGTAGTCCCAGGTTTAAATAGTGTACTAACCTCATGAGTCCCGTAAGCTGAGGGGTTTCAGGCGGGAGTTACGTCCTCAACGTGGGCTCTTTATGTCCTCATCGTGGGATCTTTATAGCCGTGAGGGATCATGGGTCCCTTATCCTCATAAGCTTCTGCTTATAAAGGGTTCTCAATGGCAGCGTGGATAAGCAATCGTCGGTCGACCCAAGCATGAAAGGTGCCTACCCTGTCCGGGAGATAGGCATAGCTCGGATGAAGATAGATCGGAGTGGGTGCTGAGCACCTACCTTTATCCCGGCGAGGGGATAGATCAGGCGTGGGTCTTTCTCTGACCTGACCGACGCTCGGGCCTTCCGAGCCTAAGGGCCGCCGAGAAAGGGTGTGACCCCGAGTGATCTTATTGGGCTTTTAGCCTAAGTGGGCCCCGCGGGGCTGTCACTTGGATGAGCTGGGCCTCGTTTGATCTTGATGGACCTACTTTGGCTACTCTTTAGATGGGCTACAGAAATCCCCCTCTCCAGATGTGTTCTTAGAGAATAATCATGTCATTTAGCATAGGAAATTCTATGTTATATCTCAGTTCTGGCTGTAGACATCATAAATAGTAGTTGACACTCACTTATTTTCTCGAATTAATAAGGATTTAAGCACTGGGAAATATTTTCTAAGCAAGAGCGAAACGGCATAACGCCAAAGGCGCTCTTCCAGCAGAGTTGAGCCCGAAAATAGGGATAGTTCGTCGGGTCAAACAGCACAACATAACAAACGAGGGTCATCCCCGAGCAAATAGGCACTACGCCAACCAGTTTCCCAATGGCTGGATCGGATCCCAGGTTCGGGACAACTTGTCATACCAAACGGCACTGTGTAAAGATCAGGGAAGGATTGCACTACCAGCACCTTAGCAACTATGCTAACGGGACTCAGAATCGCATGCCGTATAGCACGGCTCTTCACGAAGAAGTGAGGGTCACCCCTGACTACCAGACGAACGACATCATCATGCCGACACCCTAGTTGCCGGGCCAACCCGGGACTCACAGCCACCCATCACGTCACATGGCGCATGACAGAGAGGCATGGAACAACTCCCGACACACCTCCAACAAATAGCTTGTCACTAGCGACCCCAGTAGTCAAATCACACCTGGGTCTACCATGTTCAAGACGGAGTCTAGACGGATATCGAACTCAGCTGTCTCAGGTCCAGATTTAAGTAAGTTCTCTCTCTCTCTCTCTCTCTTCTTCACCCAGCCTACCTTATCCTTGTAAACCACCAGTCCACCATATCCTTGTGAACTTCAGTCCACTTGACCCCCGTAAAGCTCAGCCCACCTTGCTCGCCCAAACCCCTGAACCCAACTAATCATTTCAGCACGTCTAAATCCCCAGCCCACTCAGCTATGGTGCGTCTAAACCTTCTACTCTAGCCTGTCAAAATTGAGTGAAGAAAAGAAAGTCCAGCCCGCATAAACCCCAGGTGGGACCCGAACCTCTTTGTCTCTCTCAACCAGCCCGTCTTGACCCCTAGTGAGACCCACATGACTTTTCTCTCTCCTCCAGGTCAAACCCAGCCATTCTGATCTACCTAAACCCCCTGGGGGGGGGGAGGTTTACATAGACCAGGAAGCCCCCAGCCACTCCAGTCAGCGTAAACCCCCTTCATGTGGACCAGCCCGCTAGTCCAGAATGCGATCACTCTCTAGACCACGTTCAGTCACTAACGCGGTCACCCTAAGGACCGCGTTCACGACCCTCACCCCAGTCCGAGTAAACCCCCTTTACCTGGATGAGATACGATTTTCTTGAACACGGCTAGCTCATTGACCTCGTTCAGAACGCGGTCACTGAGGTGACATCGTTCAACCCCAGATCACCCAGGCCAGTCTAGTCCGCATAAACTCCCTAGGGGGGTTTACGCAGACCAAGTTGACCGCCATCAGCTTGGACCACATAAAGCCCCCACTTTTCAATAAAAAAGATTTTTTACAACCCGCCCACCTTCAATCCAGTCCATGTAAACCTCCCTAGGGGGGTTACGCGGACCAGGTTGCTACCCCTCAACCTAGTTCATGTAAACCCTCCAACCCTAGCCCACGTAAAGGGGGGGGGGCTTTATGTGGACCAGGTTGATACCCTTCAACCTAGCACGCGTAAACCCTCCAACCCTAGCCTACGTAAAGGGGGGGCTTTACGCGGACCAAGTTGATACATACCCCACAACCTAGTCTGTGTAAACCCCCACTTTTTCAAATAAAATATATATATTTTTTCCATCCCCTAACCTAGCCCACGTAAGGGTGCATTACGCAGACCAGGTTGATTCCCCCTAACCTGGTCTGCATAAACCCCCCTCCCCCGCTCACAAAAAAAAAAGAAAAAATGCCAACCTAACTGGCATAAGGGGGGGGGGGGACTTTACGCAGACCCGGTTGCCCCTACCACCCAAGCCCGAGTAAACCCCTTGGCCCTTCCACTTCCTATATAAAATCCCCCTTAGGAATTCCAAGGGGCATCAATGAATGGATTGATAACCCAGACCCAGCACATGCAAGGAGCACTTAGCGCGCGGAGCTCAGAAGACTTTGTTGGTTGGCTTGTTCGGCTAAACACGCAGAGGGTATGCCACATGATCATCCCTCATACAGCGTTTAGCCAAGACACAAGCCTCCATGTCGGACGAGAGCATGTTCACAAGTCTTGATGCAAGATGAAGTATCAAGTCCCTACCTTGAAGAACGTGCCTCGTCGGGATGCCACTTTACGATCGTGCCCTGCCTAGATGTTGCTTTGAGGAAAGCACCTTGCCCGGTCCTTGCCTGGATGATCATGCACTGCCCGAATGCTACTTTGATAAAACACCCTGTCTAGGCCCTACCTCGATGATCGTGCATTGCTTGGATGTCACCTCGATGAGCGTCCCCTGAACACGGTTACTCCGACAACTGGCATACTTCACGAGTACTGATGAAAGATGAAGCGTCAGGCCCCTACCCTTATGAACGTGCCCCGAACACGACTGCCAGGGACTCGCGATGCCTAACTCCTTCAGTCATAATAGTGCCCGCGGCACCCAGCTGCTAGTCTCACATGCGCCCGACCGCCGGGGTCTCATGGTGCCTAGTTCCCTCAATCACAATGGTGACCCCTCTGTAGACACCCATTTTTGGCCAATAAGTTGAGTAATTTCTTTGTTCTCCTAGTTAATACCCCAATTGATCTATAATTGGTTGATTTTATGGGACATTTCTCTCTATTCTTGGCCCTGCAATTTAACTTCTATACCGTGGACCTCATCTCGAACTTGGCATTTTCACGCTATTTACTCATTTCACTTTCTCATTCATAGCACGTTAGGGGACTGATTGAATGCCCATTTAAGCAGTCACTATTTCTTGATATTAGATCTTTGCAGCATCCACTGGGTCTTTATCTTGCTTAATACTTGATTGAACGGCTGTCCAATAGGTGTTTATTCTTTTTCAATCATTTGGCTGGCCAAGTAAGATCGCGCTATATCGTCATAGCACGTTCATGAAGAACGCACCCTATCCTCCTAGCGCGTTATCAGACAGGAACCCAGTCCGACCCGCACTTCCTCTTTTCGATTTGGGTCCTTATTTTGGTAAGTTTTAAAGGCTGATTCGTCCAAAGGAAGGTTCCTAATCCTATTAGGAGTCTTTTGCACTAATTAATCGGCAAGATTACCTCGATTTGAGCCGCCAAACCATTGGATTGGATTGGATCAGACTTCGACCTTGGGTTCGTTCTTCATTCTCCTCCTATAAATTTGGCCCTTGGCCGTCGTTCTGAGGGGATGCAACTTTGAGATCTTGACCAGGAGGAGGCTGCTCTTTGTTCCAAATCAACAATTCCTCACTCCTTCTACATCCAAGGGAGTATTTTAGGGCTCATTGTGTTCTTCCTCGTTCTTCACTTTTCTCTCTACTTCGTCTCTTTTTAATCCCCACATAACATTGCATATTGTTTTCAAAATCACTCCTTTTACAAAATACACGCATTCACACACACCAAACCTATTTTTGGCCCTTCCATAGAGGTTTATAAAATCACCAAACCCCCAGGTGATCTAGCCCTTCGTTTATATGCTTTTGATTAAGAATAGAGGCAGATTCTACACCAATCACAATCTAATGGGCCTTTTCTTTGTTGCCTAAATTGTCTTGCAGGCACTGAAAGAAGGATACGTGAAGCCCTTGCACCTTGGCCGGCCTTGGAGCAAGGAAGGAACGAACCCCATTTCATCATGTTCTCTGTTTATTATCGCACCATACACACCTAGCGCGATCTTGAGAAGGCGCTCACCCGATATAGCGCGTTCATGCCCTGGCCACCTCTTAGCCATCTTTGAATTTCTGAGGTATGTAGCATGCCCTTGTTTTGATCTTTATATTGTTTGGCATGTTATTAGCCTCAGTGGCGATCACAGATTCTTTCTATTATTATATGTGACCCCCTGTATCATTATTTAGTTCTATCTTATCAATTCATCACTTAATCAAATCATCAATTTGAGGTGGTCTAATTTCGGATCTACATCTTTTGGCAATCACAGTGGGACACTTTGTGCCACCACGTTCGTCCTTTTGGTTGCCTGCTTGTCAATCCATCGAAGTGTGTGTGATTATTTATCTTGTGGGGTCTTCCCTCTCAGTCTTTAGTCGTGCCCTACATACATAGCGCATTCTTTTAGATCGCGCTCTTGATATATAGCGCGTTATTCACCCGAGGGTATTTCACTCTCACCATTTGCCGGGGTTCTGATTGTCATCTTCTCTGGTTGCATCTTGTATATTTCATGATATGTATTCATTTTTCCTATCTTTTCTTGTTATTTGCTAGTTTTAGTTTAGATATTCTTGCATTGCATAGCATCATAATATTATTGGTTTGGGAGACCTCCTCTCTCTACACTCCTAGGATTCTCACCCCTTTCTTGGAATTGGAAGGACCCTCCATTGAGCATTCCGTCTCTTTGGACAGGAAATTCCTTTTCCAAGGCCTCCGTAAGTCCCCGCACCCGTGGATTTCCTCACGGACGCCGGGCCTGTTGCATCCCTACGGTTTTGATGATGTCTCACACTATAAATCAATCTGTCTATTTCTAGATCAATTCATGCTTCATCATTTAGGACAATGAAGTTCATGTGGCTATCAGTGCATCACTTAGCAAGTCCATACATCACTGCACATATCTTCCATCAAGTCTGTACAGCGAGAGTGGCCTTCATTCATGTGCATAGTCCAAGCATTCTCATAAAGTATATACATTGGCATATGCACACACACACACACACACACACACACACACAGCATAGTCTGGACAGAAGTGGGTCGACCCCCCCTTTTCAGATGGGTCGACTCCCTCAAGATTCTCAAGTCTGTACATTGACCTCATGAATACACTACATTGTCAAGTCTGCACATCGGTTTCCAAGTCTGTACATTGCTTGGCGCTCTCCAAGTCTGTACATCGCTTCAAGCGTTCCAAAGTCTATACATCGCGTGCATCATTTAGTCTAGACATTGCACTGTAGGTTGCTTAGTTGAAGTCCATACATTGCTGATCGAACGTAAGTCTATACATTCCAACCTTTTCCTACGTTCGCTGCTTTAGCTACACACCAAGTCTATACATTGTTCTTCGTCTCATGCATCATCTTCCAATGTCCATACAACCATTCCCAAGTCTGAACATCCATCGTCTCATGCTGTGTCTCATCTCAAGTCTATACATTCACATGTAGGCAAAGTCTGCACACTGCCAAAGTATGAACATCCACCGTCTCTTTCAGCGTCTCACTTGCAAGTCTATACATTACCTTTGGGCATCCAAGTCTATACATTGGCAGCGTGTCTGTGTTTCAAGCCATTCGTCAAGTCTATACATTGGCTTCGGTTCTTCAAGTCTGTACATTGGCCTCAAGCTTCACAAGTCTACACATTGTCTTCATGGCATCGCAAGTCTATACAGCCTGCATGCCTCATAACGCCAAGTCTATACATCGTGGGCTTCGGCTCTTCAAGTCTGTACATCCTTCAAGGGCCAAGTGTATACATCGTTCACAGCACACACGTTCAAAGTCTGAAGTCTGTACAACCTTGGCATGTGCTTCGTAAAGTCTATACAACGCTCAAAGTCTGTACATCATGCTTTGTCGTTCAAAGTACAAAGTCTATACATAGCAGTGTTCAAGCTTTCAAAAGTCTGTACATTCCCTTCTGTAATGTTCATACATCAATTGTCAAGTTTGTACAGCGTTCGCTTAAGTCCATACAATAGTGTCTATACATTGGCTTGCTACTTCATGGGTTTGCTAGTCTATACTGCCACATCATGTCTATACAGTCTTTTAAGCTCAAAATCTGATGCCCACCAGAAGTGGCGTCACTTCTGAAATAAACGCCTAGGAAAGAGGCGTCTTCTTCCATTGTGCATACTTTGATAGACGCAGAGTCTATACATCTCCCACAGCAAGCACAACATGTCTAAACATCGGTTGCACAACAACTAAGTATATACATTGTGTTGCATTGCATGCATTACCTAAACTCTATACATTGCTAGTGTAACTCAAGCCTTTACATCAAAGTCTATACACTGGTTATGCTTGTGCATCACAAAGTCTGTACACTGCTGTCCTTTGTTTTCATGTCTACACATTCGATTGATTCATGAACTGCACTAAAGTCTACACTTTCTCCTCTGTTATGTTAATACAACATTATGCAAGTCTATACACTAAGGTCGCTGAAAGGCTTTCAAGTCTATACATTCTGACGTTGTATATACTTGCCTATATGCTGTTCTAAAGTCTATACACGCCATGTGAAAAGCTTGAACTGAACTAATTCGATATTCCTATTGTCTCTGCCTGCAGAATGTTTCAAGCTGATGATTGGACACATCATCCGAGGTGGTACCTGGCACGTGATCCGAGGTGCTCTCTGGGCGGGAACCTGAAGGACACACGCCCAACATCTGTTATATATATGGAGCATCCTCTTTCAGTAGAAGCTTGATCGTGAAGGAAAAGAGCAGAAGGCATTCTTGTGAGGCTGCACGATCCAGAAAAGAGCGTAAGCAGAGAATTCTATTTCATCCAGATCTGAGTGAAATATTGTTGAGAGAGAGAGAGAGAGAGAGAGCAGTGTCTGTGGCTTGAAGATTTGCTTCTTCGGAAGCTACATTGTTTCCTATTTTCAGAGAGGATTTTTGTTCTTTGATTTTCGTGTTTTCATTTTTCATTTCATCTTCCTTATCGTATATTGTTACCCTCCTGTGATTGGAGGAAGGGAGGATTGATCCTCCAGTTTGCAAGTGACAGGGAGTCGCTTGTGGGTTCCCTCCTGGGTGGAGGAAGAGAGACCTTGGTCTCTAGTTTGCTAGTGGCTGGTGTCACTGGTTGTGTCCCTCCGGTGTGGAGGAAGAGGGGAGGTTGTTCCCCTGGTCAAGCTGTGTGGCAGCATCCTATTCGCAGACTGAGTCTGCAGTGTCTAGCCGTGGCTAGTGGAAGCCTCACTCTAGTTGGAGTGAGGGGTGGATGTAGATTGTGGACTACAATCGAACCACCTTAAAAATTCTTGTCTCCATTTGTGGTTTGCTGTTATCGTTTGTGCTCTCCATCTGCTTGACATTGTGGTTGACTATGGACAGCTCGTTCAATCGCTCTTACTCTTTCTGTTTTGGTTATTGACTGCGTTAGCAATACTATTTGTGCTGTTTCTAAAGGGTTTCAAACCGTTGAACTAATATTCTGCTGAAGTTTTTAAAATCGGGAGTGATCTATTCATCCCCCCCTTCTATATCACTGTTCGCTACGCTAACAGGGCCGGTTGTACCGTGAAGTTTCCCGGGGTTTAGTTGGCCTATGCGTGGTGAAAGTTGACCTAGTTGGCACCGGAGTGAAACCACATTGGAAACTAGGTTCTTACCTTGAGTGAATTACTTAAATTTGTCAAAAAAATATTCAGTCACATCAAGGTGCATATAGAAGCAAAAGGAGCAACATTCATTGTTTGATATCTTTGCTTATTGAGTGGAATTGTTTGTAGACTTGCGTGGAGTTCTGCTTTGATTAACCAGTCAACATGTCTAATAATTTTTATAACCAAGAGGAAAATCAACCAAGCACATCCTATATTCCTCAATCCTGTTGCTCTTATCGCAACATTTCCACGGGGCCGCATCCTCACTCTTACGGTATTGCCTGACCTATGGGTAATTTCCAATCTCATGGTCCCTCGCATTCCCTACACGCCACTACTCCCTCGGGACCATCTCTTCCCAAAGATGAGAAGGTCTCCCAAATCTTGCAGGCTATAGATCATCTCACCCCTCAACAAATCCAAGCCCTTAAAGCTATTATTGAGGGCACATCTCCTTCTCATCCTCCCTCCAATCCCACACGGGTGGCCCATCACCCACCTCCTTCCGTTCATACATGGGTGGCTCATCGTCCTCCCTCCTCTCTTATTTGCACTCCCGTTCAAGGAGCCCACCATTCTTCCACACATATCCCTTCCCGGGTAATCCATCACCCATCTCTTTCTATTCCTCCTCCTCCATGGCCCCAAGGCCTACACATTCCTTGCAACCCGGTCCGTCCAGGTCCTTCCATGGGTCAGCCCATTAACCCTCCACCACGGCCTTTACATCAAGCCACCCCTCCAAGGCAATCATGTCGATCTTCCATTGCTCAAGTCACAACCCTCCATCAAACTCTTCTTGATAAAGTCGCTTCATTGGAGGAACAACTTAAGAGAGTTGAAAGCCCGCAGCCCACTCCTCTTTATCCTTCTCCCATCAATTCCCTTCATGCCGCCCTGAACGACATTACGAAGATGGAGAAAGATTGGAAGGATAGGAAAGACAACTACGACATCGGCAGTTCATGCAAGCAAGAGCTGGCAGATTTCAACGCTCAAGTGGACACCATCCACCCTCCACCCATTCACCCCATTCATTCATATGGCCCTCCGCCTCCACTTATGCATACACACTCGCACTCACCAAATCATCTGTAATACCATTACATTTCAGCACCCATTATTACGTCTTCACCACGGTGTCCACTTGAGCCTACTAATGAAGAACCATCAACTGAAGAATTCAAGATGGCACGTGACGATGAAGTCCCGAAGGCACCCCTCCCGAGTTTCCTTCGCTTTCCACTTCCTCCACTACCACTAGATGAACCCCCCGCTCAGGATGATGCCACCATCACCAATCCGACACCCATTTCTGAGACTTATTGGTGCTATGATGATGGGTCGATACTCCAATCACCCACGTCGACGCATCATGAGTCTTCTCCTACACCTAACACCGCTCATACCCCTAGAATCTGGCATTTTCAACGTGTCAAACCCTCCATTATCACACCCCCAACTCCCATATCATCAACCTCCACAACACCGCACTCCGCCGAGCCCACCACCGAACCTTCCACTAAACCTCCACCTATTAAGCCATTAGCCTCCACAGCACCAGCTTCCGCTGAACTCACCACTAAACTATCTCCAATTAACCTCCCATTACCGCCACCTCGGCCTTCCATTATACCTTTAACCCATAACCCAGCTACCCCTACTCCATTACTTAACCCTTCAGCCTTAGCTGTGGCTAATCCTAAGCAGGATTCACCCCTTTTTGCACTCAAGCCAACCCCGATTGCTTCCGAGCAAAGGGGAAGCTTGACGTGTTTGAACCTCTGCTTCCACTCACCCTTTCTCCAACACTTTCCATTACACCACCACCCATGGAGCCTTCCGCCTCTACTTCACCTCCCTTTACCACTCGGAATGGGTGTGCGCCTTCAAGTACTTGTGCCAAAGATGATCAAGAGCCGGAAAAGAAGAATTTGGCCACAGCCGTGCTATTCAAGATGCACGGATTTATTTGCCGGATGCCGATCCGTGTTTTTATGCTGAGCATAGTTGAAGAGGCCAAGCCCCCGCCACTGCTCACCATAAGAGAATGTCAAGATTTGATGCCGTGTGAGTCCACGCCCAAGGGCCGGGCAGGGCACCCCTTGTCCCAGCTTTCCAATCTTGAACCCTTTCTTCCTTACAACGGGCGAATGCCCATTTTGTTCAACATCTCCTATACGCCACAATCCCTGGGCAACATGACGCTTCCCATTCCCATCTGTCAACTCCCTCGCACTGTTATTTTTCACTTTCCAAGGGAGTTGTCATTTACTATTGAAGCTTCATCATGGGCTTGTACTTTATCCATTGGGCCAATCAGCTATATATTCTTGTTGCTGTGGAGGGGTAGGCATTCTTCTGCCAAGGGGCCCTCCTCCGTCCTATCCATCTGTTATTCAACCCCACTCTCGTTTATCACCAATTCTTCCCTATGGGCCACTCCCGGGGTAAGGAGGAGGATCTTATCCTCTTTCCCTTCTTATTCTTTGCATCTCATACATCCCATGCATTCATCACATTCATTCTCTTGCATCCGCATGCGTTTGTATTCCTTCTTCCCCGGGTTTCCAGACCCGTATTTTCCCCGCCTTCCGGAACCTCCGGACCTTCCACATTCCCCATCTTGTTCATCCTTATCCTCGGGATCTTTGGGTCCCCTTACACTGCCCGGGTATTGTGCCCCCTCCAATCTTCTCTCAGGGCATCACGCCCTTTTTCAACTCTCGCATCCGGACTCTCTGGATTTCTTGCTTATCCTCCAGGGGCATCACGCCCCATGGTGTCTCATTCTTCTGGAACCTCTGGACCTTTCACTTTGGGCATCGCGCCCCTCTATGCCCTCACTCCCGGGTCCTCCGAGCTTCTCATTGATTCTTCCTAGGCATTGCGACCCCTCCAATCTTCTCTCAGGGCATCGCGCCCCTTTCCAACTCCTGCATCCGGACCCTCCGGATTTCTCACTTATCTTCCTGGGGCATCGTACCCCTTTCCAACTCCTGCATCTGGACCCTCCGGATTTCTCACTTATCTTTCTGGGGCATCGCGCCCTTTCATACCTTCCTCCTCCTGAACCTTCAGATATTCATTCTGAGGCATCGCTCCTCTCCCCACTTCCACTTACGGACCCTCCGGACCTTTCTCTCCTCCCAGGGCATCGTGCCCTTTCATACCTTCCTCCTCCGGAACCTCCAGATCTTCTAGGACACCGTGTCCCTTCCTGTCTTATTCCTCCGAAACCTCCGGATCTTTTCTCTTTTTTCTGATTTCTCCTCCTGCTCCTTCAGGACATCACGTCATTTACCCTCTTCTTCCTTTTTCATCACCTTTTTGCATACTTCTTTCAGGTCATTGTGTCCCTCGGTATTTTCACCCCCCGGAGCCACCAGATTCTCCTTCCCATCATGATTCTCCTCCCTTATCTCCGGATCGACCTCTTTTCATCTATCAATTTCTCCTCAAAATTCCTCCTGATTCCGAGCCCAACACTACTTCTTTCACATCCATTGCTTTGGGCGTCTGCCCGTTCTCCCACTATTTCTGAGGCTTTAGTCCTCACTCCACTTCTTGATTTCCCTCTCCTCCTGTAGATCATTCATGGGATCAGGGTCTCTGTACCTTAGTGAGGGAGTTCTAGCCCTCTCCTCTTTTTATTTTATCCTTATTCTGAGTCAGGTCTGGACACCACCCCTTCTTGTTAAGCTACTTCAAACCTTGGCTTTCAATCCTTTTTTTGCCAAAGAGGACTATCCCATGATGATCAAGATCGCCTCTGGCAGCTACTATTCCGAAGGTCGCAAGGTGACATATTGGCGTAAGTATGCATTTTTATGATACCATTACTTATCACTACACGCACAGTTTTCAAAAAATGAAGTGCTTCTGAACATGATTAAGAGTTGTATTAAGCCTTTATCTTAAGTTGTTTAATTAATTCAATATCAAAAGAGTCTTTAGGCTTGCTGTGCGGCACTTCGGTCACAAGAACCCTACGCTGAGAGTTCAACATTTTTCTCTCCGCTTATTAAGGGCGACCCCTAGCTGGGCACCGTACACACTTCACGTCGTCCTTAGCCGACTCCTTTGGGTAAACACTGTTGCTGCTTTGGCCATGCCATGAGTATGTCTGAAAGTCTTTTCTCTTCTTTACTCGGCCAAGTGTAGGGGCAATAGGTTGACGAACGAGATAACCAATCTCGGTACTCCCCAATACGAGAGGAGTCTCAAATAGGGACAGTCTTGACCCAAAATAAAATAAGCTTTCATGATATATCCAGCCAAAAAGGGCTATTATGAAAATCAAAGTCAAATTTGATAAATGCAAAATTATGAATTATGGCATGTCAAGAGTGGCAAAGTCCCCGCAGGAAAAACCCTGGTCGTATGTATGTGAGGGTCTAAAAATCAAAGGCATAAAGCTCCGGCACAACAGACTGCCTCTTTGGGGGGTAGTACCTTGAAAGGGTTTTGAGTCCCGATATCTCCCATCCCGCACAAAGCTTATCTCCAACTATTCTTATCTTTTCCCTCCACGATCGAGTGTTTCTCAGGCATGGCCTTGGTAGGGGCATCATTTGTAATACCCCGATTTTTCTTCAAGAAATTAATTAGAAATTAATTAGAAATTAATTAGAATAATTCCTTAATAAATAGAATAAGCTAAAAGTTGACCATTTTATAAAAATCCAGAAAATTATATTCTTGTAGAGGATGACACGTTTAACAAACTTGTCTTCTATGGCCAACCCAAATAAAATCCGTAAACAAGTCGAATTAGTGGATTAAGCCCAAATTAAACACTTAGTTAACCATACCTTGAAACGCCAAATTCAAGCCCAATACTCCATAAAATGAGCCCAAACTAGTGGCAAATGAAAGGCCATGATGAGAGGATCATTTCCCCTCTCTTAATCTCTCGAAACCCTAACCCTAAGAGATGCAATCGGCGGAGTTTTGGCATGTCAACAATTACGGCGGCGTTTACATTAACCCGACTTACGTGGACGAATACTCCGCGCATAGAACCCTCTAGAAAGAGTATGCCCTATAAAAATGAAGCTCTTTTACCCTAGAATCGTTTAGAACTAGTGGCGACTGCAGAGGAGTTAGATCGAGGGAGATCTCCAGCGATTAAGGGTTGCGTGTACCGACGTCTTGGGTTTTCTTTCTCCTTCCTTCTTCATCCGATTCAGGTAGGTGATAGCAAACCAAACCCTACAAATAATATATGGTTGGAAGCAACATCATGTCCATTTTTCATTGATGTAGAAAGCACTAAATTTTATCAAGTGTTCTGTGAGAATTTTTGATTTTAGAAGAAGCATGTCACATCTAGGGTTATAACTGTTCCCTTTCGATTAAGCGGTAATTTTAGGCTGTAAACACAAAATTGATTCATGCATCTTGTAGAGTTTTTCATGCTCTTTCTTTTGATAGTAAAAGCCCCAAATTCTATGCTTTATATCGTGCGAATTTCATGTTTTAGTCTGGCCCTAGAAACCTCGCCGGAGTCGGGCAAGGCGAAATGTGCAGCGACCGGTCTCGACTTGTGCGGCCACACGATAGACCGCACGTCCAAGACAGGCTGCATGTGTTTGACCGTTTAAAGGTTTCTATCTCTGATCGTTTCCCTGGAACGTGCGGCCGAATCCTAACCGCATGTCTTTCCTGCAGCCAGTTCCAGACCGCACATCCTACCTAGCGGCACACTACCGACCGTCCATCTCCAGTAGGCCTTCGGACCTGAGGGGGCATGTGCGGCCTGTCTGTGACCGTCCATGGCGATGTAAGGTTCAGAACTGATCGCACATCTATAACAGAACAGATTAATTGTAATTGTCATTACAACATGTTATGTTAGTAGATTAGTGGTAAATGGCATGTTAGCAACACACCTAATAAACTGTAATTCATGACAGTAAATAATTCTTGCTGATTTATTTAATTTGAGCTTGATCTTGATTCATCTTTCTAATGAATGTCAATCTTGATTGTGAATCATTTATAATTGAAATGGCTATTAGGTTTACACTTGTTTTAACCTTAGACCTGAACCTTTATTATCCCCTAGAATTGATTTGGACTCAATCGAACTACTATGATTTGAGTTAGTCCGAATTGGACAAATAGAGTTATGTGCAGCCGTTAGTGGACCGCATATCCTCCTGATCGGCCCAGGTGGCGACCGTTCATCCCTGGCTAATGCCAATTAGTTTTGACTGATTATCCTTGATACATCTTCAGCCAAAGCCTGTTTTGATTAGCCCAATAGACCCTAGGCCGACCAGCAAACAGTGGGTCGGACTCTGGTTCAGTTCCACCCTGCCTATGGCAGCCCGGGAGCCCACTTGAGTGAATTTCTAGATTATGGTTAGGCCATGTGTTGTGCGGCCAGTAATGGACCGTACATCTTACAGGCGGCCCTTAATGGACCATTCAATTGATGAGCGGCTCTGTCTGGACATCATATCATGTTTTGAAACCTTCTGGCCTTGTGCGGCCCAATACTTACCGTTCATGTTGAAGAGCGGCCCTAGATCAGCCGTTCAACCTTGACCTCCCGAGGGCTAAACCTCAACCCAGTTCCTGTTAGTGCGGCCCAGAGTCGACCGTACAAGTTCTTGAGCGGCCCAGTAGTGACCGCATATCATCCAGAGATGAGTTTTCTCCGTGTTTTATGGTTTTGAATCTAAGAACATGATGGTTCTTGATAACTTGAACTCCTGGACAGAAATTCTGGACAGTACCTCTTCAACTTAACCTTGGGATGTGTAGAAACCCGATAATTAAAATTGAGAAATAATTTTTTTAATTTTATTATGTAATTAAAATTTTCATGAAATAATCAAATTATATTTTTACTATATGAAATAAACTAGTTTATTGAATTTACTAGAAGTAAATAGAGATTAAATGCTTTAAACTTTAGATAAATCATAGTAAGCCCAATAAAAGTCCATATAACGGATTAGGATTACAATTGGCCCATTAGATAATCCATAATGGGCTGAATTAATGATTAAAGATTTATTAAAGGTTAAAATAACCTTAAATTCGTAACACATGTTTAATATGATATTTAAACTCCATTTCTAAATGATTGACTCAAGAATCAACCCTTACCTAACAGCCCACCTTGGACCAACTGTTTTTACATTGTTTTCACACCTAAGATGGGCTAGATTAAGAGGAGAAATGCCATTTTTCTTCTAATTCGGACTTAATGGGTTTGGTGGAATTAGGTGAGGAATCTTGACAAATTTGACCAAGTTTTGGCTATAAATAGAACCACATTCGACCCTTAAACCATCATGGAGGTTAAGTATATGCTGCTACGAAGATTTGTGGAGATTTGAAGGAGGATTTGGAGATCAAATGATTTCTTTATATTTGGGGATATTTCCTTAGATCCGATAAAAGGTAGGTGTCTCTCAGGCTAAACTCTAATTAAAGCATGCTATCTTGTGTTTTTTTCTATCCTCTTTCCATTGATAACTCATTTATTAAATTCTATTATGAAATGAGCAAGTTATGGTCATTTGATTGGAGGGGTATTCCCATTTTTTTCATCAGGTCCAGAACATGCTATACCTCAGTAGCGCGTTCTGAACGCGCCAGCCCGACACAGCGCGTTCAGACAGACCCCGCCTCTTTCTACAAATTTTTAAATTAAACATATAATAATATAATGCAATTTCCAAGATCGCGCTATACTAACCTAGCGCGTTCTTCATGAATGGGCTAGTCTATGATAGCGCGTTCAGACCTTTAACCCCGGATGACCAGGGGTCAAAAGTATAATGCTTCTAATATAAATACATATACATAAGGTGTATATATATATATCAGGTGTCTATATCTATTATGGTTTATACAGAACCTATCTATTTCATTTAGTTTCAAAATTTTTAAATAATACATATGTTCCTTAACGCGCCAGCCTTGACCAGCGCGTTCTTGAAGATCGCGCCAGTCACCTATAGCGCGTTCTTAAATTTTTTTTTTGAAATTCCTGGTGATTAAAAAATAATATTTTGAATATATATACTGTATTTATATATGTTGTATGAACGTGACCCTGAGCTATAGCGCGTTCACAGACAATAACATCTTTTCAACCTATAACTATTCTATTTTCTATCATAGTGATGTACGAAAATTATTTCAGAATGTAAAAAGGTATTTTCTATCATATTGATGTATACAAACTACTTTCAACATGTTAAATCTATTTTCTTATCATATGGTTAATTAATGTATGATTAAATACTAATATCTAAACTCATGATTTTAATTCATAAGCATATATTTTCATAACTAAAACTTGATGTTTTATGATTCTGAGATTAAGTTAAGATATTTAAAAATAATTCTAATAAAACTACTATCTTAATTTTTCTTCCTACTTACCGTTCATTTTTGAACTCCACGACTTAATGTCGTTAAACATGATGCCTTAAAATTGTTATCTACTTTCTTGCAACTTCTGAATTTTTGCCAAATCTGTGCTTATTACAAACAGCATTATTCTTGAAAATCATTGGCCATATACATTAAAGTGGATGTCTAAACGTACTTGGGATCTTCGGATCCATATGACTCAATGCCTGGCATTAATGGGGCCCGGTCTAGTCCTAGTGGGAGCCCCCGAAAGTACTTGTGCCCATGGGAGTTGATTGACCAACGGTGTGGCATTGCACCGAAGTACATGATAGATTTACTTGATACGGCATTCCACTACTCGTACTTGTTTACATGACTACTTGAAAAATTACATGAATTACTTGACATGCGTAAAATAGCCAAATTTGTGAAATTCTTTACTTGTTCAAAGGTTATTACTTGAAAACTTCTCTTGATATCTTGATATCTTGTTGTTACTTGAAATTCCTTATACAAAATTCTATTCAAATTTCATGATTAAACATTTCCCGATTCAACTTGGAAAATGGTTCAACTTGCTAAATACTTTAAGATTGCCTGGTTCTTAGAGATATAAAATCCTACTGAGCTTATGGCTCACCCTACATTTTCGATTAATTGTTGCAGTAAATGACATTGAATAAGGGAATGAACAAGAGTGAAAGAGTGTTTTCCTTTTTACCTAGGTTTATGTAGATCATTAGTGTTTTTACAAGAATGATGTACTTTGAGATTGGAAGTTGTAATTTACCTTTATGGCTTATGAATTAGCGATGTAAACTTTATTTTGATGGAATAAAAGCATCATTTTCTCATTCATTTCTGACTTTAGAAATAAAATTGTACATGCTATGATCGACAAGCTTGTTTACGACTCGTCGCACCCTCGATATTCTGCGTCGGGGCGTGATAGTCTTTGTGGTATCAGAGCCTAGGTTACATAAAATCCTAGGTTTCACAAGTATAGGTTCATTCTTAAAACATAGTTTTCCCTCAAACATAGGTTCTAGATCAATATCTAGAAATTGGATAGATCTAGAAATTGGATATATCTTGATCTTTCCCAGTAAGATTGGGTAGAAACACGGGTTAAGTTTTAAAGAAAAGATTTATCAAGAAATAAACACATGAATAAAATAATTAAACCTTGGAATTATGGTTTCAGGCTAATTCTCGCAAATGGCCGCCGAGAGAGCTCAATGGCGGGAGATGCAGCGCACCGTTCAAGGCTTAACCCAAGCCCTCCAACAGGTTGCTCAAGGAGGAGCAAACCGAGGAGCTGGAGACTTGCATAGAAATTTCCGGAGCATGAACCCTCCCAAGTTCGCATGATCTACGGATCCAGATGAGACCGAACATTGGATTAAGGAAATCGAGAGGATTTTCTGAGTCATGCAATGTGTCGACGAGGAAAAGGTCCTACTCGCTACTTTTCAACTAGAAAGAGATGCATGTGGCTGGTGGGAATCGGTCGAAGCTACTTTACCGCACAACCAAATTCTATGGGAAGAGTTCGTGGAACACTTCAATAGTAAATACTTCTCCGACCGAGTACAAGAAAGAAAGGCCACCGAATTTGCCGCTTTGAAACAAAGGGGATTATCGGTTGCGGAATATGAAGCTCAATTTTCGAGGTTATCTCGGTACGCTCACATCTCGTGGGTACCGACAAAATGAAGGCACGAAGATTTCTTAACGGCCTTAAGTCACAATATATTACTCAACCGGCCCCGATGGATATTCAAATATATAGTGATGCGGTACGGAGAGCACAACTCCTAGAAGATGGAACGGAGTTATCGGATCGCATCCGAGGAAGGGAAGCCAAGAAAGAGCAAGTTACTGGGTCTGGAAGTTTCAAACCTTCCTTTGGGAAGAAAAGGCCCAATGACGAGCATAATTTCAACAAAGGTGGACGTAATTTTCAAGGGGACAAGAAGCCAAGAACCTTCGATAAACAAATTGTTCCTTTCTCTACGCCATCAAAAGAATTATTCAAATATTGCGAGAAGCTCGGACACAAAGCCGAGGAATGTTAGAGAAAGCTCGGTGCATGTCTTTGGTGCGGGAGTCGGGAGCATAGGATCCCGAATTGCCCTCTTCTCAACGAGCAAGCTCCATCACAGGCAAAGCTTCCTATTATTGCTAAAAAGCAAGGAAGGAGAATCCTTTTATATGGTCTGAGGAATGCGAGAAAAGCTTTCAAACTTTAAAGGATTATCCGACGACTGCCCCTATTCTCACATTACCTACGGAAGGAGGTGGATTTGAAGTGTATGATGATGCATCTGGAATTGGCCTAGGTTGCGTATTAATGCAACATGGTAAGGTTATAGCCTACTCTTCACGGTAATTGAAGAAACACGAGGAAAATTATCCCGTACATGACCTAGAACTGGCAGCTGTGGTCTTTGCTTTGAAGATCTGGCGACATTACCTCTATGACAAAGCCTTTACGGTGTATTTTGATCACAAGAGTCTCAAATATTTATTCTCTCAAAAGGAGCTCAATATGAGATAAAGACGGTGGTTGGAATATTTAAAGGATTTCGACTTCTCTATACAATATCACCCCGGAAAAGGCAATGCCGTAGTTGATGCACTTAGCCGCAAACCAATGGCCTTATTATCAAGCATGATGGTTAAAGAATGGCATCTACTTGAACAAATGGCAAGTTTAAACCTTAATGTAGAGGAGAAGAAGGACGGAGTGTTTATTGTAAATATTCGACTCCAACCCGAGTTACTCTCGGAAGTTAAAGAATGGCAAAGTGATGATCCGATGATCGTTGAAATCAAAGAGAAATTAGATCAACGACCGGATTTCCTTCTGGCTGATGATGGAAGGTTATTATTCAAAGGAAGAACTTGCATACACGATTGCTCTACCATCAAGGGTAAAATCTTGGAGGAAGCACATCGGTCTAGGTATACTATTCACCCCAGTGTTACAAAAATGTACCAAGACCTCAAGAGAACATTCTGGTGGCCGAATATGAAGAGAGAGGTAGTTGAGTTCGTAAGCCGATGTTTGGCTTGTCAACAAGTCAAAGCCGAACACCTCAAACCGGCTGGTAAGCTCAAGCCTCTCAAAATACCAGAATGGAAATGGGATAGTATCGGTATGGACTTCATAGTTGGATTACCGAAGACCCGAAGTGGATTCGATGCTATATGGGTAATTGTGGATCGGTTAACCAAGTCCGCTCACTTTTTACCTATCAAGACTAGATGGACCGTGGATGTTCTAGCCGCTTTATATATCAAGGAGATCGTAAGGCTGCATGGTATTCCAAGTTCCATTATTTCGGATCGAGATCCGAGATTCACCTCTCATTTCTGGAAGGGTTTACAATCGTTTATGGGTACTAGACTATGGTTTAGTACGGCTTTTCACCCTCAGACGGATGGACAAACCAAGAGCATGAATCAAATTATTGAAGATATGTTGAGAGCCTGCATGATTGACTTCGGTGGTAGTTGGCATGAACACTTACCGCTGACTAAGTTCGCTTATAATAATAGCTATCAGTCGAGTATTCAAATGGCACCATTCAAAGCATTATATGGCCGAAGTTGTAGATCGCCTCTATGCTGGAGCGAGGTTGGTGACAAAGGATTGATTGGTCCCGACATTGTACAAGACACAACTGACAAAGTCCAGTTGATACAAGAAAGATTTAAAGGTCGCTCAATCACGGCAAAAGATTTATGCCGACAATCGGAGGAGAGGCCTTGAATTCCAAGTGGGGCAGCATATCTTCTTAAAGATCTCACCCACACGAGGAATTATAAGATTCGGCATCAAAGGAAAGCTAAGTCCCAGATTTATCGGCCCTTTCGAGATTCTGGAGCGAATCGGCGAGGTAGCATACAAGCAAGCTTTACCTCCTCAACTGGCCGGTGTACACGACGTATTCCATGTATCCAAGCTAAGGAAATACGTCTATGATCCTTCACATGTGATTCAATTTGAAGAATTGAAACTCCAAAAGGACTTATCATATGAAGAAAGACCGATCAAGATACTGGATCGGAAATTACACCAACTGAGAAATCGGGCCATACCGATGGTGAAAGTCCAATGGAGCAAGCGTGGATTCGAGGGAGCAACCTGGGAATTGGAAGAATCCATCAAGAAGAAATACCCGAATTTAATCTCAGGTTAGAAATCCGACCTTTCTACTCGAATTTTTGAATATAATGTGAATTTGGAGGACCAAATTCTTTTAAGTGGGGGAGGATGTAGAAACCCGATAATTAAAAATGAGAAATAAAATTTTCAATTTCATTATGTAATTAAAAATTTCATGAAATAATCAAATTACATTTTTACTATATGAAATATACTAGCTTATTGAATTTACTAGAAGTAAATAGAGATTAAATACTTTAAACCTCAGATAAATCATAGTAAGCCCAATAAAAGTCCATATAATAGATTAAGATTACAATTGGACCATTAGATAATCCATAATGGGCTGAATTAATGATTAAAGGATTTATTAAAGGTTAAAATAACTTTAAATTCATAACACATGTTTAATATGATATTTAAGGGATTCAAATAACCTCATATCTAGAAGATTGACTCAAGAATCAACCCTTACCAAACAACCTACCTTAGACCAGCCGTTTTTACATTATTTTCACACCTAAGATGGGCTAGATTAAGAGGAGAAATGCCATTTTTCTTCTAATTCGGACTTAATGGGTTTAGTGGAATTAGGTGAGGAATCTTGACAAATTTGACCAAGTTTTGGCTATAAATAGAACCCCATTCGACCCTTAAACCATCCCTGGAGGTTAAGTATATGCTGTTGCGAAGATTTGTGGAGATTTGAAGGAGGATTTGGAGATCAAAGGATTTCTTTATATTTGGGGATATTTCCTTAGATCCGACAAAAGGTAGGTGTCTCTCAGGCTAAACTCTAATTAAAGTATGCTATCTTGTGTATTTTTCTGTCCTCTTTCCATTGATAACTCATTTATTAAATTTTGTTATGAAATGAGCAAATTATGGTCATTTGATTGGAGGGGTATTCCCATTTTTTTCATCAGGTCCAGAACGTGCTTTACCTCAGTAGCGCGTTCTGAATGCGCCAGCCCGACATAACGCGTTCAGATAGACCCCGCCTCTTTCTACAAATTTTCAAATTAAACATATAATAATATAATGTAATTTCCAAGATCGCGCTATACTAACTTAGCGCGTTCTTCATGAACGTGCTAGTCTATGATAGCGCGTTCAGACCTTTAACCCCGGATGACCAGGGGTCAAAAGTATAATGCTTCTAATATAAATACATATACATAAGGTGTATATATATATATCAGGTGTCTATATCTATTATGGTTTATACATAACCTATCTATTTCATTTAGTTTCAAAATTTTTAAATATATACATATGTTCCTGAACGCGCCAGCCTTGGCCAGCGCGTTCTTGAAGATCACGCCAGTCACCTATAGCGCGTTCTTAAATTTTTTTTTTTTAAATTTCTGACGATTAAAATATAATATTTTGAATATATATACTGTATTTATATATGCTGTATGAACGCGACCCTGAGCTATAGCGCGTTCACAGATAGTAACATCTTTTCAGCCTATAACTATTCTATTTTCTATCATAGTGATGTACAAAAATTATTTCAGAATGTAAAAATGTATTTTCTATCATATTGATGTATAAAAACTACTTTCAGCATGTTAAATCTATTTTCTTATCATATGGTTAATTAATGTATGATTAAATACTAATATCTAAACTCATGATTTTAATTCATAAGCATATATTTTCATAACTAAAACTTGATGTTTTATGATTCTGAGATTAAACTAAGATATTTAAAAATAATTCTAATAAAACTAATATCTTAATGTTTCTTCCTACTTACCGTTCATTTTTGAACTCCACGACTTAATGTCGTTAAACATGATACCTTAAAATTGTTATCTACTTTCTTGCAACTTCTGAATTTTTGCCAAATCTATGCTTATTACAAACAACATTATTCTTGAAAATCATTGGCCATATACATTAAAGTGAATGTCTAAACGTACTTGGGATCTTCGGATCCATATGACTCAATACCTGGCATTAATGGGGCCCGGTCTGGTCCTAGGGGGAGCGCCCGAAGGTACTTGTGCCTATGAGAGTTGATTGACCAATGGTGTGACATTACACAAAAGTGCATGATAGATTTACTTGATACGGCATTCCACTACTCGTACTTCTATACTTGTTTACGTGACTACTTGATAAATTACATGAATTACTTGATATGCGTAAAATGGCCAAATTCGTGAAATTCTTTACTTGTTCAAAGGTTATTACTTGAAAACTTCTCTTGATATCTTGTTATCTTGTTGTTACTTGAAATTCGTAATACAAAATTCTATTTGAATTTCATGATTAAACATTTCCCGATTCAACTTGGAAAATGGTTCTAACTTGCTAAATACTTTAAGATTGCCTGGTTCTTAGAGATATAAAATCCTACTTAGCTTATTGCTCACCCTACGTTTTCAGTTAATTGTTGCAGGAAATGACATTGAACAAGGGAATGGACAAGAGTGAAAGAGTGTTTTCCTTTTTACCTAGGTTTATGTAGATCATTAGTGTTTTTACAAGAATGATGTACTTTGAGATTGAAAGTTGTAATTTACCTTTATGGCTTATGAATTAGTGATGTAAACTTTATTTTGATGGAATAAAAGCATCATTTTCTCATTCATTTCTGACTTTAGAAATAAAATTGTACATGCTCTGATCGACACGCTTGTTTACGACTCGTCGCGCCCTCGATATTCCTCGTCGGGGCGTGACAAGATGTTCCGAGGTAAGTTTATACTTGATTATAATTGGCCATTTAACTTGATTAAAGTCTAGACGGAACTTGGGATCTTGGATCCAATAAATCAATGCCAACGCATCATAGGGGCCCGGTCTGGTCTTGGGGAGAGCGCCCGAAAAGTGCTTGTGCCCATGGGAGTTTGTAATGACATGGTGAGGCATTGTACCGAGTGCATGACTAGCGTGATGTCTATGACAATGATCTCTTACTTGAATCATGTTTGACTTGGTTATACATTCTTGCTTGATTGGACAATTTCCTGTAATTCCTGTTATATATATTATTCATAAACTTGCAATTATTGTAATTATATCATCCTGTCATATTGTTATTCCATTTCATTCTTTAGCACTTTCTTCTTATGTTGTTTCATTCGATCGTTATTTCTTTTCTTTCCGTTTCATATAAATATGTAATTAATTGGTTAATCACTTACACTTGCCTGTTGTTACCTACAGAGCATTCGCTCATATAGTTATTTCCCCCCCCCCTTTCCAGGCAACTCAGGTGAAGATTCTCAGATGGATGGGAATGGGCAAGAGTGATGACTTGGAGTGTGTCAGCTAGTTGATATGTTGAGATTGTTATAGTTGTTTTACATCTAGCTATGCCTTAGAGCTTGTGTTAGTTATTGTAACAGAGTCAAGTAGAGGTTATGCTTGATTATGTTTAAGTCGGTTTGATGGTTATTGTAATAGATTGGAATCATTTCTGTTCATGACATTATGTTAATTCTTAGCTTAGCATGTTATCTTTACTAGCGTTTTCTACTGCCGGTCCCGATATTCCGCGTCGGGGCATGACAGTTTGGTGCTATCAGAGCCTAGGTTTTCTAATATCCCTAGGTTCTCTAAGTTCTAGGATCCTAAGTGATACCGTAGGACCTATAACCTTGTTATAAGTCTAAGGACCCAACCTGGTGATATTTTGGTAGAAGACTGGGGTTGAGTTAATAATCTAATTGCATGATTACCCATTCTTAATTGAACCTAACTTAACCTATTCCACGTGTAGGCTTTTGCAATGGCAGGAGAACGCGCAGAATGGAGGATCTTGCAGCGTACGGTTCAAGGACTTACACAGGTTTTCCAATAAGTGGCCCAAGGAGGAGCTACAAACTATGGCACTGACGACCTTTATTGGAACTTTCATGGGATGAATCCCCCGTGATTTGGTGGCTCGACTGACCCTGATGAAGTCGAGCATTGGCTTGAAGAGATTGGGAGGATTTTTAAAGTGATGCAATGCAGCGATCAAGAACGTGTCCTCTTGTCGACCTTTCAACTTGAACGTGATGCGAGGATATGGTGGACGCTGTGATGGCTACCCTTGGTGATAGACAAGTCACATGGGAAGAGTTCGAGGAATTCTTCAATTGTAAATATTTTTCTGATAGAGTACAAGAGAAGAAGGCGGCTGAGTTTGCTACTTTGAAGCAACGAAATCTCTCCATAGCTGAATATGAAGCTCAGTTCTCTCAGCTATCTCGTTATGCTACTCACTTGATATCTACCGAGAAGATAAAGGCTAAGCGCTTTCTTAATGGGCTAAAGCTGCAGTATATCAACCAGTTGGCACCGTTGAAAATTCAAACTTATTCCAAGATGGTGAGAAAGGCTCAAGTATTGGAAGATACTTTAGAAATGACGAAGAGAATCCGTAGGAAGAGTGTTAAGATAGAACAACACCATACTGGTTCTGGGAGTATCAAGCCCGGTCATGATAGGAAGAGGCCCATTAGCGGGTTTGGTTCATGGAAGGGCAAGATGCTGAAGATTGAAGATAAGAAGCCTAGCCCTATTGTTCCATTCAAGGGCGTATGCAAGTATTGTGACCGTCCAGGTCACAAGATGGAGGAGTGCTGGCGCAAGCTGGGCGCCTGTTTACGTTGTGGCAGTAGGGACCACCGTATTCCCGAGTGTCCCTTTTTACCTAAGTAAGCTACCCCAGTGAAACCGCAAGGAATCAAGAAGCAGCAAGGCATGCTCTAGGCTCTACAAGAAGACGAGGCAGGACCCGCCGAGGAGGGTGGACTTGTCGAAGGTACTCTTATTATACATGATAAATCGGCTTTAGTTCTTTTTGATACTAGTGCTACTCATTCTTTTATTTCTAGGAGATTTACGAAGTATTTAGCTGTGAAGCCAGTTTTGATGAATTCTCCGTTAGAGATTTCAACGCCTATTGCTTCCGGATCAGCAATTAAGTATTTCTATCCTTCCAGTAAGGTCTTGATCAATGAATAAAACCTGCCAGCTGATTTAGTTTGTATGGACATGAAGGATTATGATGTAATCCAAGGAGCAGATTGGTTGGCTAAGTATGAGGCCAATGTTCAGTGCAGATCTAGTTCTGTGTCTTTCACTGGACACCATGGACTTTCTTTTATGGGAATTAGACACCATAAGTCTGTTCCACTTATTTCGGCTCTTCGAGCTGATAAGCTGATGAGGAGAGGATGTAAGACTTTTCTAGCCTTTATTTTTGTGACCCTTGAGCAGAAGATTGAGATTGAGGATTTTTCTGTCGTCCGAGATTTTTCGGATGTCTTTCCTGAAGAACTGCCAGGACTTCCTCCAGAAAGGGAAGTTATCTTTTCTGTTGATCTAATTCCTGGTGCGACTCTTATCTCTAAAGCTCCTTATCATATGTCTCCTGTGGAGCTAAGGGAACTAAAGCAGCAGTTGATGAAATTGCTTGAGAAAGGGTTCATTCGTCAAAGTACTTCCCCGTGGGGAGCCCCTGTATTATTCGTCCGGAAGAAGGATGGTTCGATGAGGTTGTGCATCGATTATCGGCAATTGAACCAATTGACTATCAAGAACAAATATCCATTGCCAAGGATTGATGAGTTATTTGATCAAATAGTAGGAGCTCAGTATTTTTCTAAGATCGACCTTCGATCTGGATATCATCTGTAGCAACCCCGATTTCGGATACCCGGCATACCCGGTAGGACTACCGGATACGCGTGATACCGCATGGAACCCGCGAGGGCTCCCAAGAGCGGGAAAGCTCCGAAGGGAAAAAGGCACGTGTAGAGTACATTGAAGCCACAGAGATAGTACAGTAAGCAATTAAATTTCATTAGATAGGTTTGCTAAAGTAGCAGAAATAAAATTACTTTTTAACTAACGGTTCAAATTAACAATTATATCCCAGAGTCAGTCCAAAGCTAAAGATAACAAGTCTAGCATAGTACAGTCGACCGAAAGGAAAAATGTACCAAGAAGTCGGGGGCAGCCCGACGCATGTACCAGCTGGCAGCAACGGCACGCAACGAGCACGCACACTCCAGGAACCACGCGGAAGCAGAACGAACAACGCCACCCCACCTGAAAGAGTAGGGGTGAGCCACGTGTCACTGGCTCAGTAGGGGTCACGTGGATCCCCACTAAAAAACACGCAGTAACACGGAACAACAAACACAAAACAGCAGGTGTAGTAAAGCAGGAACTACACTACAAAGCTGTAAAACTACGCTACAGGCAGTAGTAAGCAGACGGGAAGTAGGAGTAGGGAACAAGTACGGAAGGGGAAGAACCCGCGCCAGACAAGCGGTGGCCGAACTAACCTCGGCACCCCAAACTACTCCAAGCAACAACAGAAGGGCGACTCTGACCCAGCAAAGTCAGAAGTTACCGATCTATCGACCCGACACCAGGTCCAAAACGAAGACCTGCAAGGATAGATAAAATAACCACAACGGCCTACACGATTGGAACATCATGTACGTAACCCCAGCCTCATCTTGGACACAGCCAAGAACAGACCACACAGCTAGGGAAGCAAATCTTGGGCAAGGCCAAGACTAGTCGACACGGAAAGGAGAACACCGGCTCCGAGAAACGCGAGAGTCACCGGTCAAGTGATAGGAGTACCCTCACACTAGAAGAACAACCAGATGCGTCCACTGACGTCTTACACTACGCCACAAGTGTCACGTCTACCAGACCGTGTGTAGCACGGAGGAGACTAGACACACCAAGAACCAAGTCCAAGGAACAACGACGTTCCAAGGAAAAATGGCACCTCACGGACACAAGACCGCAGTACCACGCTGCGAGTGACTAGTCAGGGTCACGCCCATCGACGCAAGTCCTCAGTCCCTGACCATGTGTGCACACACTGACCACTACCTAGGTCAGGCCTCTAGCTAGTATTCCCCTCGGTAGGACGCTACCGTTGGCCAGGGCCCATGGAACTAGCTTAAAAACCATGTAACGGGAAACTGCCCGTCCACCACTCTCGGTGGGTGACGTACTAAAAAAAAGCCTACGTCACAAGCTACGACTAGTGGAGGTTCACAAGGCACGTACTCCAAAACACAAGTGCTAGAGTACAGACAGTCTACGGAAGCCCTGTCACACGTACTATGAAGCACCACTGGCAGTACAACCACTGCCAACGACTCAGGACCAGGCAACTAGACCTACCACGTAATGATCCCGAGTCGAACGACTCAAAGGCAAGATCGTCACAAACAGCGGAACAAGCCGCCAATCGGTCTAATCCTAAGCCACAAGAAACGACACTCCACAGAAAACAACTCATGGAGACCTGAGGGAACACCGAAGACCCTCAGCACACGTCTGGACATGCAAACCGAGGTAAGACGATACCTTGAGGCATCCAGAACCAGTGTCTCGGGCTGGACAAAACCGCCAAGACACCCACACGCAAGGTCACCCGTCAACCGCTGGGTCACCCCGGGTTGACCGGAACCCAACCAAAGACACATACAAGAGTAGGATAGAGAATCCTACCACAAGCAAGAAGACTCCTGGCTACTTTACAACGTATTCCTAGCCCTCATAGGACGTCAGGAGACATCCACAGGACAACGGGCAGACCACAAGGCCAAGCCAAGCCAAGCAGAAACCGGAATCACGGAAATCAGAGCACAAGGCATGTAACGCACCACCCTTAGACCGCTACATGAACGTGACGGTCTAACGCTAGGCCGTTACATCCAACGTGACGGTGGGGGAACAGGCCGTCACACACACTGCCCTAACCAACTCTAGAAATGCAAAGGCATGTAACGGCCAGCACCGGGCGCGTTACACCAACCTGACGCGCCCGACCGGGGCCGTTAGGGCCAACAACCCTCAAACTCAAAACACACACGGACCATGTAACACGCTAGACCAGGCGCGTTACGGCCACCTAACGCGCTAGGACAAGCGCGTCAGGGCCAACAAAACCTAGAACAACAACTGGCTGAGAGGCATGTAACAGTCCCGACCGGACGCGTTACAACCGCCTAACGCACGGGGACGAGGCCGTTAGAGACAACGACGCAACCACCCCAACTCAGCCAAAACAGCATGTAACGGCCTGGGACAGGCGCGTTACACACACCTAACGCATGGGAGCATAGCAGTTAGGCGAACCGACTCACTAGGTCAAACACGGTCAAAAAGAACGTAACGGCCTGGGGCAGGCGCGTTACGCACACCTGACACGCTAGGGCAGGCGCGCCAGGGGAACCGCCTCAAAAGGTCAACGCCAGTCAACCAGAATGTAACGGCCTGGGGCAGGCGCGTTACACTCACCTGATGCACAGGGGCAAGCGCGTCAGAGGAACCGACTTAACCCAAACATAAAATGACAAAATGGACGTAACGCGTCTCACGGGATGCGTCAGAGAGATGTGATGCGCCACCCCCGGGCCGTCACACTCTCAAAACCCCGAAGAACTCAAAATCAACCCAAACGCTGTAACGGTCAGTCGTGGGGCCGTCAGGGAATGTAACGGTCCTTGGAACGACCGCCACACCAGTTACGGCGGGAAAACGGAGGGTTGGCCAAATCGGTCCGTTCCATGCCCCATTCACACCGAAGCGCAGGGGGAACAACCCTCGACGATGAAAAACAACCTAAGAAGGCTAAAAAGCCCACATGCAAGCATTAAAACGAGAGATCGGGGCGATTCCAACGAATCGACCCTAAATGGGTCAACGAGGTTCCCGGGCTCCTACCGGCCTCGAATGACCACCGATCAACACGAAACTAGCATGGATGGGATCCTAACATCCCAACGGTCAGCTCAACACTAACCGAGCTACAAATGGTTGCCATTTTTCGGTGAACCCTACAAAACCCGAAAATCACAGTTTAGGCTAAACAAGCCCAAACTCAGCCGTTTTCCGCGTCAAACGAAGTGCAAGGGCAGGGAAAACGAGCAGGAGGAAGTGGGGAACCATCACCCTACCTTCACCGAAGAAACCGTGCCCCAAAGGGACTAAACCGCGCCGAAAACAACACCGCGAGCTCGAACACCGGCTTTGAATCCACCGTTCGGGATCGCGCCAAAACCATTCCGATCCTCGCTCCATCACGCACCCAGTCAGCTCCACAGCATCCCCAACACGTGCCTCTAGGTACCCCGTCTGCAGCCGGAGCTGAGAAGCCACAAGAGGAGAGGAAACGGGAGAGAGAGACGACGGCGGCGAATGAGAAGGAGGAGAGAGGAAAAGGAAAAGGAAAATAAAAGAAATTAGGAAATTTTCCTAATTTCTGAAAATTCCGAAAATGCGCCGAAAATGCATAAATTCAGAAAAATACGCAAAAGTAGTCGAAACGACCGGCTCGAAGCGTACATCGTCGCTGTAGCATCCGCGAATCGATGAACTGATAAACAAACTCACCGTAGGGTTCCGTAACTAGTACGAGAGAAAAACCCACACGGCTCGTAAAGCTCAACTCGGAAGCCACAAAAGCGAACCGAAACTCACCGAAACAAATCCAAAAGATCCAATGAAGATCCAGCAAGACCTACCTAGGATCCAGGGTATTACATCATCAGTTACGAATTAAGGAAGAGGATATCTATAAAACAGCCTTCCATAGCAGGTATGGGCATTTCGAATTTGTAGTAATGCCTTTTGGGCTAACGAATGCACCTGCAGCTTTCATGCAGCTGATGAATGATGTGTTTCGACCCTATCTTGATCAATGGGTCATGGTGTTCATTGATGACATCTTGATTTATTCTAAGAGTGAGGAGGAGCATGCTAAACATTTGAGGATGGCATTGCAACTATTGAGAGATCATCAATTATATGCCAAGTTTAGTAAGTGTGATTTCTGGCTGTAAGAGGTGTCCTTTCTAGGGCATATCATCACAAAAGAAGGTATTTCTGTTGATCCTTCGAAGGTAGAGACAGTAAAGAATTGGGATAAGCCTACTAATGTGACTGAAGTAAGAAGTTTCCTAGGCCTAGCAGGTTACTACCGAAGGTTTATTCAAGATTTCTCCAAAATTGCGGTACCTCTAACAAGATTAACCCACAAGGAGATCAAATTTGATTGGTCAGAATATTACGAGCGAAGCTTTCAGACCTTAAAGGAATGTTTTACTACTGCACCTATTTTGGCTTTACCTTATGGAGAAGGAGGTTTTGTTGTATACACTGATGCTTCAGGTATTGGTTTAGGGTGTGTACTCATGCAGCATGGGAAAGTGATAGCCTATTCTTCTAGGCAGTTGAGGAAGCATGAAGAGAATTATCATGTTCATGATTTGGAGCTAGCAGCAGTGGCGTTCGCCTTGAAGATATGGAGGCACTACTTGTATAGAGAGGCATTTACGGTGTTTTCAGATCATAAGAGTTTGAAATACTTGTTTTCTCAGAAGGAACTCAATATGGGGCGACGAAGAAGGTTGGAGTATTTGAAGGATTTTGATTTCTCCATTGAGTATCATCCTGGAAAAGGTAATGTTATGGCTGATGCCTTAAGCCGCAAGCTTATAGCTAAGTTGTCAAGCCTCATGTTACAAGAATGGAAATTGTTGGAGCAGTTAGCTAGTTTGGATCTTAATGTTGACAAGGATCGGATTATGATTGCTCAGATTCAACTGAAGCCCAAATTATTGATGGAAATCAAGTCTCTGCAAGATGATGACCAAGAGTTGGTAGAGATCAAGGGAAGCTTGAGTAACAGACCTGACTTCATGATGGCTGATGATGGAAGATTGTTATTTCAAGGAAGAACTTGTGTACCTGATATACCTGAGATAAAGAGTAAGATCCTCGAGGAAGCTCATAGATCCAGATACACCATTCATCCTGGAGGTACTAAGATGTTTAAGGATTTGAAAAGATCTTTTGGTGGCCGAATATGAAAAGGGAAGTGGCAGACTTCGTAAGTAGATGCTTGGTTTGTCAGCAAGTCAAGGTTGAGCATTTCAGACTAGCAAGAAAATTGAAACCCCTTGATATACCCCAATGGAAGTGGGAGAGCATTGGCATTGATTTCATTATGGGTCTACCTAGGACTCGTAGTGGATTTGATGTAATATGGGTGATTGTCGACAGATTGACAAAATCGACTCATTTCTTATCCATTAAGTCTAAATGGACAGTTGATGTGTTGGATGCTTTGTATATGAAGGAAGTGGTAAGACTACATGGTATATCAGTCAGCATTGTGTCAGATAGAGACCCCAGGTTCACTTCTCATTTTTGGAAAGGATTGCAAGAGTCCTTGGGAACTCGTCTGAATTTCAGTACTGCTTTCCATTCACAAATAGACGGACAGACTGAAAGTACCAACCAGATAGTGGAAGATATGCTTAGAGCCTGCATGATTGACTTTGGAGGTAGTTGGAGTGATCACTTGGCATTGGTTGAATTCGCCTACAACAACAGTTACCAGGCCAACATTCAGATGGCTCCATTTGAAGCTTTGTATGGTAGAAGCTGTCGATCCCCGTTATGTTGGGATGAGGTAGGTGAGAAGCAATGGCTTGGACCCGATCTCATTTCTGAATCGTCCAAGAACATCCATATTATCATAGATCGGTTGCAAGTAGCACAATCAAGACAGAAGAGTTATGCCGACACTAGGAGGAGAACTTTGGAATTTTAGGTTGGTGGGCATGTGTTTTTAAAGGTTTCTCCTATGAGAGAAATTCGAAGGTTTGGTATTCAGGGCAAACTGAGTCCAAGATATATTGGTCCATTCGAGATTCTGAAAAGAGTGGGGGGGGTTGGTTACCGTTTGGCACTACCACCTCAGTTATTTGGAGTACACAATATTTTCCATGTGTCTATGTTACAGAAATATGTGTATGATCCCACTCACATTATTTAGCATATGGATTTTGAATTGAAGGAAGATCTGAATTATGAAGAAAGACCGATCAAGATTTTGGATCGGAAGCAACATCAACTCAGGAATCGTTCCATACCGATGGTTAAAGTGCAGTGGAGTCGGCGTGGAACTGAAGAAGCTACTTAGGAGTCAGAAGATACTATGCGGAGACAGTACCCTGACTTATTCTAGGTGAGCTGGCTCACTCCCTCTTTTTATTATTAAGTGCATTAAATTTGGAGGACCAAATTCCTTAAGTGGGGGAGGGTGTAATACCCCGATTTTTCTTCAAGAAATTAATTAGAATAATTCCTTAATAAATAGAATAAGCTAAATTTTGACCATTTTATAAAAATCCAAAAAAAAATATTCTTGTAGAGAATAAAACGTTTAACAAACTTGTCTTCTATGGCCAACCCAAATAAAATCTGTAAATATGTTGAATTAGTGAATTAAGCCCAAATTAAACACTTAGTTAACCATACCTTGAAACGCCAAATTCGAGCCCAATACTCCATCAAATGATCCCAAACCGGTGGCAAATGAAAGACCAGGATGAGAGGATCATTTCCCCTCTCTTAATCTCTCGAAACCCTAACCCTAGGAGATGCAATCGGCGGAGTTTTGGCGCATCAACAATTGCGGCGGCGTTCACATTAACCCGACTTGCGTGGACGAATACTCTGCGCATAGAACCCTCCAGAAGGCGTATGACCTAAAAAAATGAAGCTCTTTAACGCTAGAATCATTTAGAGCCAGTGGCGGCTGCATAAGAGTTAGATCGAGGGAGATCTCCAGCGATTAGGGGCTACGTGTACCGGCGTCTTGGGTTTTCTTTCTCCTTCCTTCTTCATCCGATTCAGGTAGGTGATAGCAACCCAAACCCTACAAATAATATATGGTGGAAGCAGCATCGTGTCAATTTTTCATTGATGTAGAAAGCCCTAATTTTATCAAGTGTTCTGCGAGAATTTTTGATTTTAGTAGAAGTATGTCACATCAAGGGTTATAACTGTTCCCTTTCGATTAAGCGGTAATTTCATGCTGTAAACACAAAATTGATTCATGCATCTTGTAGAGTTTTTCGTGCTCTTTCTTTTGATAGTAAAAACCCCAAATTCCATACTTTATATCGTGTGAATTTCATGTTTTAGTCTGGCCCTAGAAACCTCGTCGGAGTCGGGCAAGGCGAAAGGGGCAGTGACCAGTCTGGACTTGTGCGGCCACACGATAGACCGCACGTCCAAGACAGGAGGCCTGTGTTTGACCGTTTAAAGGTTTCTATCTCTGATCGTTTCCTTGGAACGTGCGACCGAACCCTAACCGCATGTCTTTCCTGCGGCCTGTTCCAGACCGCACATCCTTCCCAGCGGCACACTACCGACCGTCCATCTTAGCAGGCCTTCGGACCTAAGGGGGCATGTGCGGCCTGTCTCTGACCGTCCATGGCGATGTAAGGTCCAGAACCGACCACACATCTATAACAGAATAGATTAATTGTAATTGTCATTATAGCACGTTATATTAGTAGATTAGTGGTTTATGGCATGTTAGCAACACACCTAATAAACTGTAATTCATGACAGTAAATAATTCTTGCTGATTTATTTAATTTGAGCTTGATCTTGATTCATCTTTCCAATGAATGTCAATCTTGATTGTGAATCATTTATAATTGAAATGGCTATTAGGTTTACACTTGTTTTAACCTTAGACCTGAACCTTTATTATCGCCTAGAATTGATTTGGACTCAATCGAACTGCTGTGATTTGAGTTGGTCCGAATTGGACTAACAGAGTTATGTGCGGCCGTTAGTGGACCGCATATCCTCCTGAACGGCCCAGGTGGCGACCGTTCATCCCTGGATAATGTCAATTAGTTTTAGCCGATTATCCTTGATCCATCTTCAGCCAATTCCTTTTTTGATCAGCCCAATAGATCCTAGGCCGACTAGCAGACAATGGGCTGGACTCTGGTTCAGTTCCACCCTGCCTATGGCAGCCCGGGAGCCCACTTGAGCGAATTTCTAGATTATGGTTAGGCCCTGTGTTGTGCGGCCAGTAATGGACCGTACATCTTACAGGCAGCCCTTAATGGACAGTTCAATTGATGAGCGACTCTGTATGGATCGCATATCCTGTTTTGAAACCTTCTGGCCTTGTGCGGCCCAATACTTACCGTTCATGTTGAAGAGCGGCCCTTGATCAGCCGTTCAACCTTGACCTCCTGAAGGCTAAACCTTAGCCCAGTTCCTGTTAGTGGGGCCCAAAGTCGACCGCACAAGTTCTTGAGCGGCCCAGTAGTGACCGCATATCATCCAGAGATGAGTTTTCTCTGTGTTTTATGGTTTTGAATCCAAGAACAAGATGGTTCTTGATAACTTGAACTCATGGACAGATATTCTGGACAATATCTCTTCAACTTAGCCTTGGGATGTTCTGAGGTAAGTTTATACTTGATTATAATTGGCCATTTAACTTGATTAAAGTCTGGACGGAACTTGGGATCTTGGATCCAATAAATCAATGCCAACGCATCATAGGGGCCCGGTCTGGTACTGGGGAGAGCGCCCGAAAAGTACTTGTGCCCATTGGAGTTTGTAATGACATGGTGAGGCATTGCACCGAGTGCATGACTAGCATGATGTCTATGACAATGATCTCCTACTTGAATCATGTTTGACTTGGTTATACATTCTTGCTTGATTGGCCAATTTCCTGCAATTCCTGTTATATATATTGTTTATAAACTTGCAATTCTTGTAATTATATCATCCTGTCATATTGTTATTCCATTTCGTTCTTTAGCACTTTCTTCTTATGTTGTTTCATTCGATCGTAATTTCTTTTCTTTCCGTTTCATATAAACATGTAATTAATTGGTTAATCACTTACACTTGCCTGTTGTTACCTACGAATATAGTTGTTTTTCCCCCTTTCCAGACAGCTCAGGTGAAGATTCTCAGATGGATGGGCATGGGCAAGAGTGATGACTTGGAGTGTGTCAGCTAGTTGATATGTTGAGATTGTTATAGTTGTTTTACATCTAGCTATGCCTTAGAGCTTGTGTTTGTTATTGTAACGGAGTCGAGTAGAGGTTATGCTTGATTATGTTTAAGTCGGTTTGATGGTTATTGTAATAGATTGGAGTTATTTCTGTTCATGACGTTATGTTAATTCTTAGCTTAGCATGTTATCTTTACTAGCGTTTTCTACTGTCGGTCCCGATATTCCACGTCGGGACGTGACATCATTAATCAAGGGAAGTCGGTTATAGGGCGCCACCCTTCAATGCACGTCTGGCTTCAGGAAGTCGTTAGCAAAAAAGAAAGAGCTAGGACCCCTGGCCAGTGGTTTAAAACCCCCATTGATGCTGCATTAGCATGTCTAAGCCAAAATTTAATAAAAATTTGAATGGTTTCAAAAATTCCAATTTTTTTTGAATATTATCAAAAATTCTAATTTTTTGAATATTTTCAAAAATTCCATAAAAATTCAAAAAAAAATTCAAATATTTTCTAAAATTCCATAAAAATCCAAATAATGTCCAAAATCCAACACAAAGTTCAAATATTTTCCAAAATCAACATAAAAATTCAAATACTTTTTGAAAACTTATAAAAATTTGCATATTTTTAAAAATTCAAAAAAATTGTATTATATTTCTGATGGTGTTATTGCAGGAATATTCTTTTACAGGGGCACGCAAAATCAAAAGAACAATCGCAAAAAGTGCAAGAAGTACCAAAAATCTGTCTCATTCCACTATATATGTCAAAGGGTACAAAATGAGAATGGATGTACAACAACCTCTCTAGCTCTCCCCTCGACCCTCCTGATCTTCCCCTCTATGTGTGCTCTCAGCCTCCTCCTGTCCTCTCTGAGAAGGCCTAGGGGGAGCCAGCGATCCCCGAGAAGCCGAACTCCTGTCACCACGTGCTCTCCTCTCAGCATCTTCCCTCCTCTGATGTTCAGAGAAGGTAACTAGATAATCAGTGCTCGAATAGGCCCGGGAGTACTCCTCACGCTGAGCTCGCTCACGCCCCTGCCGATAGCACTCCTCTGCATCTTTTGCCCGCTGCTCGGCAATTCCTAATCTAGTGCTCAGCTGCACCCTCTCCATCTCTCACTCCACTATCTCTCTCTCTCTCTCTCTCTCTCGCTCCCATCTCTCTTTCTCTGTCTCTCTCTGTCTCGCTCCTCCCTCTCTCTTTGCCGCTCACTCCTCTCCACCCCGAGGAGGAGGCACAACTCCACCACGTCCCGAGGAAGCTCCTCTGTGTCTCGGCGCCTCAGCTCCGCCTCTGCCGCCTGCAACTCCGCCTCCATCCTCCGCAGCTCTTGGTCTTGCACTCAAAATCTTGGTCAAATACTGATATTAGTAAAATTTTCAAGAGTAACCAAGAATAGATTACTTACTCTCTCCTGCAGGGAGGCCTCAGCTACCTCCGCCCGAGCAACTGCACTGGCGAGCTGACTCCTTAGATCGGTGTGGTCACAGGTGGGCTGAGTTGAGGATGAAGCACCGTGTGAGGGTCGGACTCTCTCTAGCTCCTCGCGCTAAAAAGAAAGTATTACCCTTAATTGAAATTCAAATCCAAATCATTCTAACTGCAAGAGAAAGTTCTTACCAGCTCATCTACGGTATGCTGATGGTCCTCGCGCTGTCGGATCGTGGAGTCAAGGAGCCCCTATACCATGGCCAGTCTTCCCCCTATGTCAAACTGCAATAAACACATGTTGGTCACATATCAAACAATCAAGTCTTTAAGATTGGAAATGCTAATGAATTAAAAGTGTACCTGTCCACGTGTGCTCTGGTAGACCCGGCTGCCATATGTCTGAGAGTAGGCCTGGAGGTAGGCATCGTCTGAGTCCGCTCCCGTAGGGGCTGGTCGTCCGCGTCACTTCCAATCAGCAAGCTGCTCACGGGCACGTTATCACCAATCATCTGTCCCCTGGAGTCCTCGAAAGCGTCACCTGGGTCGTGGGTCCATCACCTGGGTCGAGAACTCTACCACTGCCTGGTGAAGCCCCAGTGTCCTCATGATTAGCCTGTAGTATAGGGGTTCAACCAGGTTGAGAGCGTGCAACCAAATCTCTCTCCCAAAGTATGGGATGGCCGCCTCCACCCAAAGCATCTCTCCGATATCCCTCTCATAGGGAGTCCAGACCACCTACAGAGTTAAATATGTCATTGCCCTTGATTTCATACATATAATTGAATTCAACTTCAAGTGAAACCTTACCTCTATGTGAGGCATGACATCTAGTGTCTCCTGAATATAGGTGACCTGGTCCTTCAGAGAGCGGCCGTCTCTTATTAGGGTCCACCGTCTAGACAGGGGCATTAGATCTCCTCGATCCTCCCAGGCACGTCTGAGGGTAGTAAGATATAAATAACTACAAACCTGAAATGCGGCTCATGAGATCAATATAATGGGCAAGTGCATAAATTAATTCATGAGTTTAAGGTTTAGAAAGATACCTGAAGTAGAGGGTAGAATCCCCTGAGCAAAGACTGGAGTGAAGAAATGCCAAAACTGTCAAACAAGTGGGCTAACACCGCCGCACCCCAAGCATACCGTCCAACTTCGCTCTTATCCTCCTGTAAGGGTAGAAACCGATAGCTCACTGCAACACCTTGGGTCGCTATAAGCAGCTTGCCGATCATCAAAATAAGAAATCTCCTCAGCTCCATGTCGGCCTGTGCCCCAGCCTCTGTCGTGAAGCTCTCTCTGGCCTCAGCCACTAGTCTCTTCTCATGAGCCGTCGGGGTCTCTCCCACCTCCCGCTGTGTGTGGAATAGGCCAAGGCTCTCCTATAGAGTAATCCTTGACACTAGCGAGGTCCGGCCGGTCCCCTCTAGCTCCAAGCCTAGTAGCCTGCGCGCCATCTCCCGATAGTCGGGGTAAGTACAACTTGTCACTGCAGCTTCGTGCACCCGCAGTCCAGTAATGCGAGTGACGTCCTCTAAGGTGGGGATCATATGACCCCAGGGGAAGAGAAAGGTCATGCATCCCATGTCCCATCTAGCCTTCAGGGCCCTTATCAAGCCTACATCTACTCTCAGCACTTTATCTCCAGAAATTCCCCAAAGCCCATTCGGCGGAGGCGGGCCCGTTGAAACTCCGGTAGTGCATAGAAGACGGCCTGAACTAATGTCCATGAGATCTTGGCCCGAACTGCACCCTCTACACCCTGCACATAATATAAGAAGAAGAAGATGTCAATTTTAGTTCATCTAAAAATTAAAATAAATAAACAGGGGGGGTTACTTCTCTGTCTTTGAACGCACTATATCGATCTAGCGCGTTCATGAAGAACGCGCTACTGATATATAGCGCGTTCATCAACGGAGGCTGGGTGGCGACCCTTCATTCCCCAGGGCTATTCCGTGGGCATTTTGCCCTATACATTTGGTCTAAGGGGAATCTCCCCTTCCGATTTCCTCTCTTATGAAAGGGTAAACAAGAAAAAAATCAAGAGGGAAGGATTAGGGGCGGTTTTCTTACCATTCTCCGTTTTTGAACCGCCGCTCCACCGGCGGGCTCCGCCACATTTCCTTGGTTGCCGCAGCACCTTCAGCCTCCTTGGCCTCGATAGAAGGACCCTCCACTTCTTCTTCAAGCCTAGCCGAGACCGTCGTTTCCGAATCGGAGCTTTCCTCTGTCGGTGGGGTCACCCGTTCCTCCTCCGTGCGAGATCGATGACGACCGCGGACGGCGCACCGTTTGGAATGCCGGGAAGATTCCCCCTTCATCGGGGCGAGGCAATGGAGGTGTGGGTTGGTAGAGGGCGAGAGAGGGAATAGAGGGAGAAGGAAGGAGTGTGAATGAAAGGGAGGGAACGATTTTCATTTTTGAATCGTAAGCGTAGTGAACGCGCTATATGATTATGGCGCGACACCATCGCGCTATATTAGTATAGCACATTAATGAAAAAATTTATAAATGAAAAAATGAAAGAAATAAAAAGGGGGAAAGAAAAGAAAAGAAAACACAATGAGCATATATATGTCTTGAGTGAATAAAGCCGGTGTCATCTTGCTTATGTGATATTGTGTGCTTGAATTCGCACTTGTTTATTGTCGCTTAACATCTAGTTCCCAGGAAAAGAAGGTAAAAGACACGCCATCAGGTAAGTATTCCTTTATCACTTCCTTTATTGCATTACTATATGATATTTACATTACTATATTATTTCAAGGACCGGCTGGTTCTCTGTATGTTTCGGGATTTGAGTTCTCCTCTACCAAAAATAGTGATGATCTAAAAACACGCAGTTAATCGTCGGATAGGCTGTTAGGTTGGGGAGCTTTCGGGATGATGGACTTTATCTCGCACGCTGTGGTTGTGGATGACTCTTGACCCGAGGCCGTTCGATTTAACAATATTATCCTTGAGTATCTTATATTTTATTCTTTCTTTGCATTTGTTTTAATGATTTCTTTTATTTTAGCCCTGCATGCATCATGCCCTTTTAGCATTCATGACTCACAGATGCCCAATTTTTCTTCCCAAATGAGGATCAATAATGCTTCAGTTTTCAAATGAAGAAATTCAATTCCATTCTAAATTTGAAAGATTGCTTCTGGACGAGCGCTATATCTCGTTGGTCAGCGTGACCCTGCCTGAAATTTGTCTATCTCCCTTTCAATACAATTATCCCCTTTTTTTGGTTCACTCATTAGCTGTGAACCACACGATGGCGTCGACAGATCCGCTGGGCTCGCGCCTATTCCACTAACTGAGTGAAATTCGTAGTTACAACGCACTGTGGATGCCTCTTTTATGCAAGAGGTTGATCATCTTCCTTTTCTTTATTCATGCCTGTCGTTCTAGGCAGGAGTCACCAGTGCTAGCTTGACCTTATGGTTAGCTCGGAGTTTTCTGGATTATTTCTATCACTTGTCGGTTGTGATGGGTGTCTCTTTTTCCTTGATATCCACTTATCAGTCCGCTCCACTACATTTCCACTTCATCTCTCCTTCGCTACCACTCCATGTCATCTCCATTTTGCCTCCGTTTCATCTTCGTCTCGCTCCCTGCAAAGCGGATATCAAGGAGGGGCATCTGTACACACCCGTTTTTGGCCGATAAGTTGAGCAATTTCTTTATTCTCCTAGTTAATACCCCAATTGATCTATAATTGGTTGATTTTATCTGACATATCTCTCTATTCTTGGCCCTACAATTTAACTTCTATACCTTGGACCTCGTCTTGAACTTGGCATTTTCACGCTATTTACTCATTTCACTTTCTCGTTCATAGCACGTTAGGGGACTGATTGAACGCCCATTTAAGCAGTCGCTATTTCTTGATATTAGATCTTTGCAGCATCCACTGGGTCTCTATCTTGCTTAATACTTGATTGAACGGCTGTCCAATGGGTGTTTATTCTTTTTCAATCATTTGGTTGGCCAAGTAATTTCGCGCTATATCGTCATAGCGCGTTCATGAAGAACGCGCCCTATCCTCCTAGCGCGTTATCAGACAGGAACCCAGTCCAACCCGGACTTCCCCTTTTCGATTTGGGTCCTTATTTTGGTAAGTTTTAAAGCTTGATTCGTCCAAAGGAAGGTTCCTAATCCTATTAGGAGTTTTTTTCCCTCATTAATCGGTAGGATTATCTCGATTTGAGCCGCCAAACCATTGGATTGGATCGGACTCTGACCTAGGGTTCGTTCTTCATTCTCCTCCTATAAATTTGGCCCTTGTCCTGTCATTCTAAGGGGATGCAACTTCGAGATCTTGACTAGGAGGAGGTTGCTCTTCGTTCCAAATCAACAATTCCTCGCTCTTTCTACATCCAAGGGAGTATTTTAGGGCTCATTGTGTTCTTCCTCGTTCTTCACTTTTCTCTCTACTTCGTCTCTTTTTAATCCCCACATAACATTGCATATTGTTTTCAAAATCACTCCTTTTACAAAATACACGCATTCACACATACCAAACCTATTTTTGGCCCTTCTATAGGGGTTTAAAAAACCACCAAACCCCCAAGTGATCTAGCCCTTCGTTTATATGCTTTTGATTAAGAATAGAGGCAGATTCTACACCAATCACGATCTAATGGGCCTTTTCTTTGTTGTCTAAATTATCTTGTAGGCACTGAAAGAAGGATACATGAAGCCCTTGCACCTTGGCCGGCCTTGGAGCAAGGAAGGAATGAACCCCAATTCATCCCGTTCTCTGTTTATTATCGTGCCATACACACCTAGTGCGATCTTAAGAAGGCGCTTGCCCGATATAGCGCGTTAATGCCCTAGCCACCTCTTGGCCATCTTTGAATTTCTGAGGTATGTAACATGCCCTTTTTTTGATCTTTATATTGTTTGGCATGTTATTATCCTCAGTGGCGATCACGGATTCTTTCTATTATTACATGTGACCCCCCCTGTATCATTATTTAGTTCTATCTTATCAATTCATCACTTATTCAAATCATCAATTTGGGGTGGTCTTATTGCGGATCTACACCCAGCACCCGACTGCTAGTCTCAGCTGCACCTGACCGCCAAGGTCTCACGGTGCCCAGCACCTTCATTCGCAATAGTGCCCCCGACACTTGACTGCTAGTCCCGACAATACCCGACCCTAGGGTATCATAGCATCCAACTCCTTCAGTCACAATAGTGCCCACAACACCCGACTGCCAGTCTTGACAGTGCACGATCACTAGGGTCTCATGGTGCCCAGCTCCCTTAGTCACAACGGTGCCCCCGGCACCTAGTTGCCAGTCCCAACGGTGCCCGCCCCACTTTCGTCTCAACGGCACCCACCGGTTCCCAACTTTAATTACTACACCAGCTTCAGCCACACCCGACTGCCATGCTCTCAATGGCGTCCAACTACCCTAGTGACAATGGTGCCCTTGGCACCCAACGCCCAGATACCCTAGTTACGACGGCACCAACGGCACCTGACTACCTTGCTCCTGTAGTCACAACGGTGCCCACTGCACCCAACTACCCAGTCCAGACGGTGCTCGGCTACTCTAGCCCTAACATGCACTCTGCAACTCCATTCACAACAGTGCCAACGGCACCCAATTGCCTAGCCTCTGTAGTCACAATAGTGCCCACTACATCCAATGGCCCAGTCTAGATGGTGCCCGGCTACCCTAGCCCCAACAGGCGCTCTGCAACTCCAGTCACAATAGTGCCACTGACACCTGACCGTCCCGCTACCTGGGTCACATTGATGCCCTCAACACCTAACTGCCCAGATATTCTAGTCACAACGGTGCCAACAACACCCGACCGTCCAACTACTCATCATAATGGTGCCCACGCCACCCGACTGCTAGGTCCTGACGGCACCCAACTATTTCAGCCCCAACGACACTCAGTCACTCCAATTGCGGTGGGTTTCATGACATCCAGTCACTCCAGCAATAGTGTCCAGGGCGTCCAACTACCCCAGTTTCAACGACGCCCGAGGGTGGTGCTTATGGCATCCGACTACCAATCACGGCCATGCCAACGACACCGGGTTATTTAAGTCACAATGATGCCTATGGCCTCGATTGTCCCAGTCACAACAATGTCCACGGCACTCGACTGTTCCAATCTCAATGGCACCTAGATGCTCCAATCATGGTGGTACTCGCACCATCCGGTCGCTCTAGTTTCAACAGTGCTCGGCCGCCACAGTCGCAGTGGCATCTAGCCGCTTTGGTCACTATGACGCACGCCATCTGGTCACCCCGATCTCAACAATAGCCAGACACTTCAACATAGCGGTGCCTGGGGCACCCCAACTTCTCCGATCTGGACGGTGTCCCATATCGAGAATACATTGTGACACTCGGCGGGTGGCATCCTACAGAGTCACGAGTCCTCCGACTGAGTCACGAGTCCTCTGACTGACACTATATACAAAAGCGGAAATACCCACGTAGCAATGCAATGACCTGGGGACCTTCACAAATGACGGGATTGTCTCATGGCTTGCATACACTTGTAATTGGGCTTTCCAGGCCCCATGTAATGCCTTTCACGGCATATAGTGATATAATCCAGATGGGGAATTGACTCCCACCCTCGTCAACTACCAGTCTCAATACCATCTAGCAGACTACCATCTGTCTCCCAGCTCAGTCCCAACTCCTGTAACCGGACGGACCCTACACCCGAGCTAGGACCTGCATGCCTGCTCTACACCGAGCCAGTGTCGGCCTCTCCGGGTCTGAATCAAAACCTGCCCTCTCCTCCTTTTGAGCCAATGCCTCATTCTCATAAACTTTGAGCCCGTACCCTCTCCAGTGCCCACACTGAAACCAGTCTCTCTGCCTCCAACCATCCCTATTGTCTTGCTGTTGCTCGGTCACCTTTGCATGGACCAAGCCCTCCTGATGTCGCAGCTTCTAGGATCCCTGACTCTCCTTCGGCAGTAGAAACAAAGGTAGTTGGGCTCCGCCCGATGTAAAATAAACATTGATTGCTTGCGATCGGTGGGGAAGATGTCTAGTACACGAGCCCCCATAATCGCCTCCACTTGTACCAGCGGAACCTTCTTCTCTCAACATGTCACCTGACATCCCGTGTCCACGTGCCATGCCCTGGTGGCACATCCCTAGTCAAAAAACTTAGTTCCGCAGGTGATCGTCGAGAAATTGACTAGCACACCCGAATTCCATCCAGCCATCCCCGACCCAATCTTGTAGAATGATTAACCATACACCATTTTTTTCTGTGCGTTCCTATCATTCTTTGCACTCCTCTGTCAATACCCTCTGAATCCCTGCGTGCCAAGTCGACCTATCTCGACCTTCCGTAAAAGGCGAGTGTGTGTTACCGCCGTGGAAATTTAGAAATTTTCGCGAGCCAACAATAGTGTTTGTAATATTCTACATTAGTGCCATGAAATACATCATTGCATGCTCATTTACTACTATATTTCATTTTCTTTATGAGCAAGGTTAGTGAATGCCACATGTTGATCTCTACCATCTGTTGGTTCATGCCATCACTGGGGCAAGATTGGAAAACCCAGTTCCCTAGGGCTCAAAATGATAAGGACTCCTACTACACAACCAATCCAATAGAGACCAGTCAAACCTAATTAGAAACCACATGTTCCAAATCCACTTATGAACCTTGAAGTATACTTGTATGGCATGACTCAGTGTAGATTTCTCAGCCACTTCTGTTTCCTTTTGGTTTTATTTTTGTTATTACATTCATGGAAGGGTTTAAAATGGAGAGAAATACAGATGATATCCCTATTGACTCATCTCCATAAGTTTTATTGCTTATTACAAAGGATAGATGTCCTTTTAAATGGTTTATTGATGTAACTATGTTTATTCTGTCACACAGTTACAAGGTAAGAAGGTGAAAATGTTCGATTTGGAGAGAGAGCATGTCACGACAGGACTTGCCATGAGTGTTGATAAGGACAAAGTCGTCATGGGATGACAAATTGAAACAGCCTATTGTGAAAATTTTGTTATTTTTGCAAACAAGCCCGAAGCACCAGTTTTTATATAAGATCAACATAGGAAGAAAATTAAGATGATGTCGGAAGTCATATTTTATGGCTTATAGAATATGTACGTAAAGTATCATTTTTCCATTTCTAAGTTTAGATTGTCATGTTTAAGTTTGAAGTGAAATTACTCAACCATTTATCTATTATGCAAGTAATCCCTAATGTGCCTAACAACCACTCTCCCATATTGTTATTTGCTTGATGATTTGGTGATATCTTAGACTCTGACATTTTGATATGTTTTAGTTATGACAAAATACATTAATTTTGATTATATATATATTTTGACTAAATTACATTTGTATGTTTTTTGTACATGGGGATGCATCATGATACATTATCGCCACATTTTGATTATAATGATACATTGACACAATGTGATTACTGATGAAAATATCAATGTGATGAATTTTTTGATCTATGATTCATATGTGAATGATGTGGATGTATATAAGTTGTGAATGTGCATAATTTGTGAATGTGTATGTTATAACGAATGTTATTATAGGTCACCTATATGTTACTTCGTAGGTTAAATGAGTTACTTACGGTTAGTATAAGTTACATACGGTTCAAATTTTTACGTACAGTTAGTAGAGGTTACCTACGACTACGGTTAATACAGGTTTGCCTACAGTTCAAATGAGTTACCTACGGTTAATAAATGTTTGCATAATTTAAAGTATTGACTATGTATCATGACATAGAATTCAATTTTTTAGTGGACATGATATTGGACATCTTGCATGCGGCATTAGATTTGTGACCAGATACTTCAAACGGATTTGTGGAGGCATAGATATAGTATCCCTAATTTTGTACCATATTTTTATGATTTTTTGAATGGAATATAAATCAGTCATTCTGAAAAAATATGTAACCAATGAACAAGCATGTCAAAATGAGCTATGAGTGAGATCTCACCGATGTTGAAGTCCACAACATGTTCCGATAAGAGAGAAAGAGATGAGGATCGTGAAGAGGAGTGCTCAGGAGAGAGAATGAACATTTTGAGTTTGGGATTTCTATGTAGACCAATTGCTATCCCCTAGTCCTCTGTCCAAGATCTTATTTATAGGATTTACCTCGATCATGTCTGTTCCCTAACTAAGCAGAGTTGTGCTTAGTGGAGTAGTGGCTGCTCGATCATGGGATCGTCGTTACCCCCTTGTCTGTTCTATGAGAGTTAGAAAGGTGGTGTCATGGCCAGTGTCTTGACTATATATGTGGGAGAAGACTCGACATCAGTTGGGATAACCTTCACGATTGTGGCGATAACGACCACCAATTCAGGGCCTCCAGATGTGTAGAGCATGCATGTCTGCGTAGTGCATGTATGTGGGCTGAGCCAGTCTTGAGTGGGTTTTGTTTGATATCGTTCTTAGATTGTTGGTCGATTGATAATGAGCCGTAGTGGATCCGAAAAATTTTTCCCTCCTCAAGATTTAATGCTAAAAATTAAACTATAAACAAGTACAAAATAATGTATAGTATAACACAACTATCAAATATCGGAACATTTATGTATAGATATGTCTGATATCTTATCAGATGTTGTTTATCATCGTTATTGATAGAAATGTTATTTACTGTCTGAATTAAACAAATGTTTGAGGTTGGCTGAAAATTTAATAATGTGATTAGTCTGTGGGGTAATTATTGGTTTTAGCTGCTAACTAGTCTCCACTTGAGAAGGGGCCTTGGTCCCTTGGAATGTCCTTTCAAGAATGTGAGTCATTTTCATTAAACGTGGGGGTAACACACAAAAGATCGATAGCATCTGAGGAGGGTAAATCCGGTTTGGCCCAGGAATGGCCCAATAACGGCAGGCCCACGTCAGATTGCTCTCGAATGAGTGCACCCAAGAAGCGGGCACTATGGATGCACTTTTTTATTAAGGATAGTGGTTTATTTGTTTATTGGGTTTTATTAAGTGCGTGGGCATGCTAGTCACCTAGGTGACCATTTATTGTGCGCTCGATCTGACTAATCAGACGATTGTGTAGTTCGTGTCAAGACAAAAACCCGACGCGTCGTAAAGGTCACAACGTCATTTACATCCCCTCGGAGAGGGGAACACCCTTGATTAATCGTCGGGAATCAGGGCCTCATGGCCAGGAAACTATATCGAGAGAAACAAGCCGATAGCGGTCTCGAATCAGTCGGAAAGCCTGATGTCTAGTGAAGCAAGCATTCAAAATATGTCGGTCACTCAAGGGACCATTTTGATATTCAGACGAGCGTCCAGCTTCATAAAATTATGATCGTCATGGGAAAAACCAGAGCATATGTATGCTGGGGTATGGCAAATTTATTGTTCAAAGGGATAGGAGACATTCGGTTGAATCCCGATTAGAGTGGTCGGGAATCAGCGAGTTTATTGGCCCGGTGCGAGATCGAGTCAGGACCATTCCGGGGGTGCCTCCCGCGGTCCAAACGAGGCTTGCGTGGGCATCGTTAATATTTCCGATGCCGAAGGGCAGCAGGAAAGTGTCCCGGGACTAGATTCCAAAACAAAGATGTATACATAGATAGCTGGCTATAGGCCTAGGATGCGGGTCAGGCAATGACCATGGTTGGGGTGAACCCGAGGTCCAAACGTGACTCACGAATGTCTTATTGATATTCCCACACGTAGGATTCGGGGAAGACGAGAGCCGTCTCGTTCCATTCAGATTTTATCGGTCACTCATGGACCACTTTATGTTCAGACAAAGGTCCGTGTTTGTAGCATAAGAGACTGTGACAAACTGTACAAATATCTGCCGTGAGTACGGCAAGTTTAATGCAAGTGCGCGATTAGATCTCGGGATATATGTCGGTCACTAACGGACCATTCACTGTTCGGACGAGAGTCCACATTTGAAGCATCGAAGATAACGACAAAGCCGTACGGATGTTTGCCGTGGATACGACAAGTTTAATGTGGATGTGGGATTGGATCCCGATAGAGGTGGGTCAAGCTGATGAACTATCGGCCCGAGATGGTTTCGGACTATGGCCATAACGGGGTTCCCGAGGTCCACGTCCAATGCCATGGGGCGTCATTGCTTTTCTCTTCACACACAGTCCTGGGAAACGAAGGTTCCAAGGTATGCGTGCATGTCGGTCATGGTCGGACCATTTCTTGTTCGGACGGAAGTCCGCGTTTGTAGTGTAAGAGATGGTGTCAAACCGTACAAATGTCTGCCGTGAGTATGGCAAGTTTAATGCAAGTGCGGGATTAGATCCCGGTAGAAGCGGGTCAGATTAATGATCTATCGGCCCGAGATAAGTTCGGATCATGGTCACATCCGGGTGAAGGCTCCGAGATCCAAGTCCGATCTGGTGGGGCATCATTACTTTTCTCTTCATACACAGTCTGGGGGAGTGAATTGTTAAGTGTGGAGCCCGAACTCGCCAACGTGTGCCCTCGCACGCGAATCGACCTGCGCGGTCAGGTCGCGGTGGTCAAGGGGCAGCGCCCCTTGTGGGGGCCTCTGAGGGCGGAGCCCCCGGAACAAAATTTTGATTATGGCAGAGGTAGCTTATATTCTTTCATTTCTTTTTATTGATTTAGGTCTCTTCGTTTGTTTTATTTAATAGTTTCAGGCCTTTTCTTTTATTTCGCTAATTATGTTGCTTTTGTTTGAGGCGCGCCAGTTTAAGGGGTCTTCATGGGAGGTGCGTCGGATTAGGTGGATGCACAAGGGGGACGCGTCAAATTAGGTTCAAGAAGAATGGCGCGCCGATTAGGTGGATGCACAGGGGGGGGGGCACCGGATTAGGTTCAAGAAGAATGGCGCGCCGGATTAACAAGGTGAGTAGTAAGGGGGTGCGCACTATTCATCCCATGATTTTGAAAGTCATTTTGAGTGTGGGGCTAAAACCGGCGCTGGGGGGGGGTAGCGCGCCAGATTAGCCCGCGCCGGGTTAGCTCCAAAAAGGTTTTCTTTTATTCTGTTTGCTTCTTTTGTTCTTTATTTTCTTTTGTAGATTGCTTTGATGATTGGTTTGTTCATTCAATTGGTGGGTTAAGTTTGTGGGGAAGAAGATTAAGTGTCTTAATTGTTTATTAAGGTGGATTAGCATGAAGATTCGAGTGTTTTATTAGAAGAGTTTGTTGCAGGAACTCAAGGGTCCAGGGTTTCAGACATGAAGGGCCTGGTTTGTTCAGAGGTTCAGTTTGATTTCAGGAGGGGGCTTTCTGAGTGGGGTTGATTTAGTTTGAAGAAGCTTCATTTATTCGTTCTTATGTGTTCTTGTGCTTTATTCCTCTTGTTCTTGGCCCTGGCAAAAATCGGGCAGCCCTTCCCCCGGACTGAAGCTTGCTAGAGAAAAATAGAAGAACACCAAGCGGATTACTCCGGGGAGAACCTCAAAATGCAGACCTCACGGCGGTCCGATAACCCAGATGTGAGTGTGGAAAAGCTCGAGGACTAGCCTTCAAGAGCTCCCTCAGCTCACGGGTGATGGTTTCATAAAGCGGGACAAATGTATGCCACGAGGCCATGAATGTTCATCCCCTGACGGACTCCTTCGAAGGCCACGCTATGGAGAAGCAAGCTTCGAAGGGCCCTGGATGAGTAGAAGATGAAATAGGGAAAGAAGAAGAAAGATAAAGAATCGTGTTTGCCAAAAAGGGACTTCTGTTTATTCATCCACCAAAGGGGGAAAATGGCTCAAACCCAAGAGATTTCATCTCAAAAGAAGAGAAATGCATTGCAAAGAGAGAAAAGGGAAATAGATGCATGGACGGGGGGGGGGGGGGGGGGGACGGAGCACAAGCTCTTCCCCCTCCGTGCTCACCTCTCGCTCTCACCCTCACTCTTTCACTCTTTCCTTCACCTCTCCAGCATGGATGGATGGAGTTTCCTTCTCTTCGGGTTGCCTTCTCTTCTTTCTTCAGTCGCCCTCCGGGGGTTCGAGAGAGATGCTCCGTGGAATAGGCGGAGTATATATAGAACGGGTTGCCCTTTCTTTGCTCAAACGGAAGAAAAACTCCCGCCACTTCATTCGTCTGCGGTGGCATCCAGTGGTTGGTGTCGTAAACTATTATTCGTCCTAGGACAGGACATTTGCGGATTTGTCGGAAGATCTTCTGTTGCTGCTGCTGTCGATGCGTGTTGCTGCTATCGCTGCCACTTCGCTGTCGAACGAAGGAGGAGACACGGCTTTGAGCATTGAATGTCCTCTGATGTGAAACAGAGCACCGGAGTTATGACGGGATGGGTCGGTTGCGCACCGTATAAACGTTCGAAGAGGATAACTTGTTTGAATCACCTAATCCAGCGCGGGGGAATAGTGACCGCGCCGGAATAGCATTTTTCTTGCCTTCAAAATGAGCGCGCCGTTTTAGCATACAAGGGGGGTGGCGCCGTATTAACCATCTCAAAGGGGAGGGCGCGTCGGTTTAGGGCCTTGCCGAGCTATTTTAAACACTGAATGAATTCTTTTCAAAGTCGCGGTTATTTATATGAACGGTGGCATCCCCAGAATGTTTTAGTTGTGATGCATGGCCTCCGCAATGTTCCGTTTGTAGCTTCTGGGTCTCGATCCAGACTTTGCGTGACTTTCGGTGCATGCCGAGACTGTGTCAGAGTTCCCAACTTTTCTCTGATTATGCTCTCGGCATAGCCGGTCAGAGAGTTATAGCCGCATCTTCTGCCTGGGGGGCTTCCTTAACGGGTAGCGGGCCACCAAGCGAGTTCTCGTCCTGATCGGGCGAGGCATGAGGTTTATTCGGCATTTTCGTCTTTGGCTTGCTCTTGAGTGTCGAGACGTGCATGCCGTATGATCATCATCGACATTTTTCGACGTCCATAGGCGCCCACCAAAGGGAGGCCCGGCCCAGAAGAGGATCAGATTCTACAGCGCATAAATGCTACGGCCCAAGCGCAGTTGTCACCAGAGGATTCTCCGACGACCGACTGTTGCCCCCATGACGATGGCCTTGATCCCATAACATGCAAGCACTCCCCTTGAGCACCGTAAGACTCGCCTCGGGACCAGCCAATGCCGGGCTAATCGCCCTCCAATAGAGAACTTCTGCCACTATAGCGGAGAAATGTTACTCTAGTATGGACGCCCTTCCCTATCAAGGGATGAGGCTTCTCACTCCAGGACAACCCCTATAAAAGGGAGAACGACAGAGAAGGAAGAGACGGGGGATCATTCCGCTAGATCTCTACTCAAGAGAATAAATCTATGAGAGAACGGAGATGCGCCGAGTCTACACGAGAAGGGAAGCTCCCTCCGGCGGCCTTACCACCCAGTGAGCACTCATCGAGTGAACACTAGGAGCGGCGAGCACTCGTTAGGAGGATCTACACTGCCCTTCAGCCTTCGACTACGATTTCCTTCTCTCTTCCTCTCCTTCGCTCTTCTCTACTCTATATTAGTCCTTTGCTGACTTAAACATCGGAGGGTTATCCCCTGGGATAACACCCAAGACTCCTTCTGACGCCTTTATGGCTTATGGTGTCTACAGACTTCCACAGGTGCGAGATGATTTCCGCAACAAATAAATAGAGAAGGTGGTACGTGACATAGGAACCATTTTCCTGCCTCTACACTTCTTGGCGCCATCTATGAGAAATCGAACGAAAAGCTATGGCACCGCATGGAAGCCTCCGCAATGCTAGCAACAGGGGACATGGCTTCCACTAGGGACCCAACTCCCACCGGGGGTCGCAGGAAGCTTCCTTTGCTCATCCCCGACAAGAAGTCACCCCTGGTGACATAGACGAAATATGCCAATAGATCCGAGCCCTGATAGAGCTCTGTCAGGAACTTCGGAACCAATGAATGGAGCCCAAATGCGCCTTACCCGAACGATGGGAGGACGAGAGGGGGCACATCGGGGAGAACCCCCGCCAAGTACATGAGGCGTCCCACACCTCAGTAACCAGGACCCGACGATCGCATAGCCATCCCGCGCCAAGGGTGTGCAACCCACTGCACTCCAACCCGGAGATGGATCGTCGACTGCAGTGCTTCGACGAGATAGAGGACAAAGTCCGATATCTGGATGACGTCCTCTTGGCCGCCAGGAATCGCGACCTAATCGACGATGACTTGGACTTCCACGCTCCCTTCTCTAGGGAGATAATGGAGGCCTCTATCCTGCCAAAGCTCCAGTTGCCGGTGTTCTCCTCCTATGACGGCACCACCGACCTGGCCGACCACATGCACAACTTCGAGTCCCACTTGGTGTTTCACTAGGCCTCGGACACTGTGAAGTGTCTAGCATTCATCACGACTCTCCGGGAGAACGCCCAGGCGTGGTTTGAGTCCCTTTCGGCTGGGACTATCTCCTTCTTCCAGCAACACAAGAAGCTGTTCAAGGAGAACTTCATTGGCTGCCGAAAAGTGGCCAAGTCCGCGGTGACCCTGCTCGCTCTCAGGCAGGTAAAAGAAGAGACGCTGTGGGACTTCGTCTCTCGCTTTCGCGCTGAGGCACTATGCATCCCACACCTCGATGTCGGCATCGCGACCATGGCGCTCACCTAAGGGATGCGGGACCACATCCTCCGACGAGCGCTCGGAGTAGAGGCTCCCACGACCCTCCCTGATCTCCTTGCCCTAGCACAAAAGCATGCGCACTGTGAGAAGAACACCGCAGCCTTAGGCCGCGCGGGCGGAACCGATCAGTCCGACCAGAAAAGGTCCGTCGACTCTTCACGAGAAGAGCGAAGCAAGAGGGAGCGACACGATAGAGACCGCCACGATCGCCCCAAAAAATAGAGGGGTAACTACCGCAACTACGCCCCCCTGATAGCTCCACCCGACCAGATCTTGATGGAAATCCGTGAGGAACCATTCCTAAAATGGCCCCCCTGGATGAAGTCAGATCCAAACACGAGGAGCAAGAAGAAATATTCCCTCTACCATCGCGACCATGATCATGACATCGCTGAGTACATCAACTTGAGGGATGCCCTCGAGGACCTCGTTCGTAGAGGACTCCTTGATAAGTTTCTCGCCAAAGCCGCGGAGAAGCGACAGAAGACACCTCCGCCAATCGATAACTGGCCCAACAAAAAAGAGATCATGATGATCTCTAGGGGGGTGGTCGCGGGCGGAGATAGCGCGAGTAGGCGACGACGATACGCTTCGGCCGCCCACACTGCAGAACGAGAACACGACACCCGACGAGGGGCCACCACTCCGAGCTACCTAGGAGACCCTATTGTCTTCTCCGAGGACGACCTGGAGGGTGTAACTATGCCCCATTCTGATGCCTTGGTGGTTTTGGCCACCATAAACCAGTGTACCGTGCGTCGAATATTAGTAGATAATGGAAGCAGATCGGATGTTATTGCGTACAACTGTCTCGTGCTCATGGGTGTAGACTTGTCTCGGCTAACACCATTGCACACACCGTCATACGGGTTCTCTGGAACTATGGTCTACCCATAAGGGAGCATCTCACTCCCGATCACATTCGGGACTGCGCCAAAAGAGGTAACTTTTCTCGCCGACTTCACGGTTGTTCGCACAATGACAATGTATAATGCCATTATCAGGCGAGGGATTCTCGGCATGCTCCACGGGGTCCCCTTCTCCTACCATCAAAAGCTCAAATTCCCCACCCCGCGAGGGGTGGGGGAGGTCCGAGAAGATCAAAGGGAGTCCAAGAGGTGCTACCTCATCTCGATCCGCGATCGGCGCCCTGAAGAAGTGCCGCCGAGAAGAAGGCAATGGCCGAAGATCCGGGGCTGAGCACGAGTGCGCCAGTCGAAGACTTGCACCTCATTCAAATAGGGGATGACCCAAATAAAACATTGAATATCGGCGCTACCCTATCTGAGCAGGACAGACAGGCCTACGCACGCTTCTTCGCATCCAACCAGGATGTGCTCGCCTGGTCTGAGGATGAGCTTCTCGGGATTCCTCCGGAGGTCATCACTCACCAACTCAGGTTATGTAACGCCCCAGATTTTTTTCAAATATTTATCAGATCAGGATCCGTGGGTTTCGGATCACTTTCGGGCGCCCCAGATTGAGTTTTACGGTTTATGCGTGTTTTTGTCTGTCGGACCTATGGAACGCCGTGTAGGGCAAACCGGTGCGTTCTCCAACTCCGACAAGGTACCACTGAGTTGTGCATTTTTCGAGTATCGTAGGGAGCATAATTCCCAATTTTTGGCATTTTTGGGGGTTTTCTATTTAAACCCCCCCAACCCCTCTCTCTCCTCTCATTTCTCATCTCTCCCTCTCTCTCTTCTCCCACGCTCTCCTCTCACTCTCTCCTCTCCGGCAGCCGACGGATCGAGGTGGGGGTGAGGCGGGGTGTCGCAGGCGAGGAGGATGGTGAGGATGGCTCAAGGATCGAGGCTCGAGGGCGCGGTGAAGCCGGTTTGCGGACGTGGAGGCACCAGCGGGGTTTCAGAGGCGTTTCTTGGTGGATTGGCGTCCGGGTCGCGTTGAATCTTCGGTGGAGGTAGGGGGATGGTTCCCTAACCCGTGTAGTTCATTTCCCCGCATTTTGTAGACCGAGGGAAGGCCGAGAGTGGGTTATTTCACATTTGGGGGAAAATCATCATGTTAGGGCGTGCGGTGATTTTTGGTCGATTCGAGGCCCGATCGAGGTTTTGATTGCGTATTCGAGTTTTGGGAGCATCCGGGGACGAGTTCCCCTTGTTTTCCCCTTCGATTGGGATCGAATGGGGTGTGGAATCAACCCCATGGTAGGCTTCGGCCTGTTCGCGGGTGGTGCAGAGGGCGGCCACCTTTGTGGTATCCCAACCCTGGTCTGGGCTGCCAGGACTCTAGTCACCCAGGTCACTGGGCGGCCATCAGTCTGGCCGCCCAGGGGGGAGGGCGACCAGGTGTCTGGACGCCCTCCTGGGGGGTTGTGGCCTGGGCGGCCATCGCCCTGGCCGCCCAGCCCCTTGGGCGGCCAGGCATGTGGACGCCCAGCCCAGTTGGCCCCGGGTCGTCACGTTTTGGGTTTCCCTTCGCCCAAGGTGTCCGTGTGTGGCATGGATGTGTGGGTAAGGTGTTGACGTGGCGGCGACGTGGAAATGGATCGACGGCAACTCTTGACGGCACGGACGGGAATAGATAACTTGCTACCTCACGCAGCTCGGCCTCACGCCGGACAGTCTCACACCGGGCGACACTTAAACTCATAAAATGAGAAAGAGGGAAGGGAAACTAGAAGGGGCCAAGGCACCAACGTAGGTTGTTTTGATTCTTTCATTCATATCAAAATAACACACCCTAGCCTCCTATTTATAGGGAAGGCCATAACAACAATACCCACAATGTTTCACTAATTGTGTTTATACCCTAGCCTAATAAAACAAAACCCACCCACCTAACTTTTGACTTGTGGGTTTTAATCAAATAAAATACACAAAATACACACATGTTATTTGACTAGCCTAATAAGATGAATACACACAAATACATAAAAATACGTGTATCACTCAATACACACAAATATACAGAGTCTTCAGGAAGTCGGATCTCCGAGCCATAAGCTTGGTGTAATCGGGGCGGTGCGACGTCGGCTCCGAGTAGTGGGCCCGGTAGTGGACCCGGTGTCCCTACCAATTAAGCTTGGTGCAGTAGGGGCGGTGCAGTGTCGGCTCCGAGTAGTGGGCCCGGTAGTGGACCCGGTGTCCCCATCAACCCTCCCGGGGCGGCTGGAACTCGACTCCATCGAGTAAGGGGGGACACTGCTCTGGTAGCGCTCCAGCAGATCTGGATCGAGGCGCTAGAGATCTTCCCGCCTGATCCAGGAATCATCGAAAGGTGGACGGTCCCACCAGCAGACAAGGTAGCGCTGGTACACCCTACTCCGTGTAGTGGTCACCTGCTCATCTAGTATCCTCTCAATGTGTTCGCGCGATACTCTCGAGGCTGTGGGACACACAGGGGTGGGCTTACTCTCAATGAGAGGAGAAGGCTCGAAAGGGTCTCTAGGAATCGCTGTGGGGCCCTTGTAGGCCACTAGGTCTGCCACATTAAAGGTCGGGCTAATCCCATATTCGAAAGGTAAGTCCACAACATAAGCATTGGAGCCACTCTTCCATAGAATTGGGAAGGGACCATCACTATGGACTTGTAACTTTTTAATGGCTCTCGAGGGGAGTCGTTCGGGTTGGACCCGTACCATAACCAAGTCACCTTCTTGGAATTCATGGTGACGCCTATGCGAATCAGCTGACTCATGCAGACTCCTGACGTGCTGTGCAAACTCTTCGGCTGACTTGGACATTCTAGACTCGAGGGGAAGGTTGGGTAGGGTGGACCCAGGGGTAAGCTCAATAGCGTGTTGTATATCATGCATGGGAGGGAGTTAAGAAGGCAAGTCCTCGGGGACGATGCCTTGGGAGTCCTGCAGTATGGCCGGGTCTTCAGTTGGGACTGAGACTCGAGACTCCTCGGGTGTGTTGGTGACGTCAACAGCTAAAATAGAGGCACCCTCAGCAACCTCTATGTCTAGCTCACTGACATTTATGGAGTCAAGGCTCCTAACTAGGTCATGACTAACCTTAGGGACCTCAAAAACGGGTGTGATAGAGTAGGAGAAGAGGGAAGGGGAGGTTTCCCTTCAGTGGGAGTTTGGGATTCTCCTGAATTTCGGGAGTTCCAGTGAGAGTGGAGGTGGAACTCTTACCCGATGTCACCTTTGGGGGTGTCGGGTATAACTAGATCGTCCTCCCATTGTGGGAGAAGGAACACTGATGGGACCGACCAAATGTAGCGAGGTCTACATCATAGATCCATGGTCGTCCTAAGATGACGCTCCCGGCCTTCATAGGCATTACATCACATAAGATTTGTCCTTGGTAGGACTGGAATTGGATGGGAATGACACATGTGGTGGTGACTGGGATAGAAGTGTCATCGACCCAAGCCACATTGTATGGCCTTGGATGAGGGTGCGTAGGTAGACCTAAACGGGAGACAAAGTCTGAAGAGACTGCATTGATACAGCTCCCGTTGTCAAGGATTACCTTACAGGGATGAGAGTTCACCATGATGTAGGTTTGGAAGATGGAGGTTGGACGCCAATCGTCCTCCTGGGGTGTTGAGATACAACGAACTACACCCAATCTTTTCTGACAAGAACTCTCGGTAATGTCTCCAACCTGCATGTACTCGACATACGTGCCATCAAATATTGTATCCATTTCCTCAAATTGGGTGATAAGGTTAGGATCGGCCAAATATTTCTCCTGATCTATGGGTGTTTGTAGAGTTAAAATGTGCTCTAGACGGCCTGATGAATTCATAGACCGACGTGGCATGCACGAGCTTAGACCTAAATGATGCAGTCCTGGGACTGACAATTAGCAAGGTGTGGACCCAGCTGATTATGCAAAGGGTCAATTTGAAGGGATCGGTCAGGAAAAGTTGCTCACCCGTAGGTGAAGTAGTCATGGAACTACCTCCTGACAATTCGGGTACCCTAATGTGACAGTTCTAGGGCCCTAAGGATGGGTTCATACGAGCTCTCTTCTCTCCATCCACAACGATGCACTCAGGAGACTGGCTGCATAGATCGGGCTCTCTCTCACTTCGTCGCGCGGTAATTGAAAAGATACTAAATAAGCAAGTGATTGGAGCACGTACCTAGCTAGACTGAAAAGTCTAACTCCGACCGGAGACGAAGGCGAGTGGGGACGTGCGTGCCCGCACGGCGTCGACGAAGCTTCACGGTTACAACAAATTCACTCCACGTAGGGAGGATTTAATTTATTACAAACCACCAAACTTAAAATTTTCCTGCGCAGCGGAATAAAGCAATCCAAGATTTCTCCGCGTAGGGAGACTCACAGTCAATTACAATCTGTAAGTCAAGGACCGTCAATATATAAGAGAGAGAGAGAGAGAGAGAGAGAGAGAGAGAGATATATATATATATATATATAATACTATATATATCTCATATATATATATTATATTTAACACCTTTTTTTTTCAAATTTTTCTTTTTTTTCAACTCCACCTACTCTTTTTTTGACTTTTTCACACTCTTTTGTCTTTTTTTTCAAACATTACCTACTCTCTTTTTTTGACTTTTTTTTAAAAACCTTTCTTTATTTCTTTCAAACCTTTCCCTACTCTTTCTGACTTTTTCGAACCTTTTTTTCACACGTTTTTTTTTAAACCGTTCTCTTTCTGTTTTTTTGACTTTTCACGCTGGCGGTTGAGGCTGACCAGCGCCTAACACGGAAGGGGGGGGGGTCAACGCGACAGGCGCGGCGTGAGGCGCGGCCTGAGGCGCCTGCGTGGGCGTGGTCGCCAGGTGGGCGCGGGGACTACTGGCGTAGGCAGTTTGGGGCGCTTGCGGTCGGGGTGCGACTGGGCGCGAGCGGTCGGGGACCGGTGGGTGCGGCGGTGCCCGCGGTTGGGCGCGGGGGCCAGCTGGGCGCAGGAGCGTCGCAGGTGCGGCTGGGGCAGGTGCTGGCGTACACGCGGGCGCGGGCACGCTGAAGGTCGGGCGCGGGCACGCTGAAGGTCGGGCGCGTAGGGGCGCGGGGCGGGCAGATGGCCGGGCGCGTAGGGGCGCGGGGCCGGACGGCCGGGCGCGCAGGGGCGCGGGGTGGGCGCGGGCGGGCACACGCGCAGGGCAGCAGCGGGCTCAGGCGGCCCTACTGCAGCGGGCGCACGTGGTGGCGCAGCGGCTGTGGCAGCGGCGGGGGCCGGCTGGCACGAGCGACTGTGGGTCCCATAGGCGGCGAGGCGCTGGCTCACGGGCCGCTGTCGGCGGAGGCGGGCCTCTTGCGGGTTGGCCGTTGCGGCCAAATTTAGTTTGAATTTTGGCACGTGCAACGATGCCTGTGCCGTGAATGCCCCCCTTTTTTTTCTTTTTAACTTCTGTTCTCTCTGTTGTGCGATGAACGAGAGAGAGAGAGAATAGAGAGAGATATATAGAGCGAGAGATAGAAATAGAGAGAGAGATTAACTGAGAGAGGGGGATTAAGAGAGAAAGAGAGATGAACAGAGAGAAAGATTCACGGGAGAGAGGAGGGGTTTTGATTAAAATAATTGTTTTCCCTTGGTTTCCTCTGCTGCGTTGAACGAGAGAGAGGGAGAGTACAGAGAGAGAACTGAGAGAGAAAATGAGAGAGACAAAGAGAGAGAAAAATAGAGAGAAAGAGTTAAAACTTTTTTTCTATTTTTTTTCTTCCTCTCTAACTTCTTTTTTTTCTTTCTTTTTTTCTTTTCTTTTTTTCTTTTCTTTTTTCTTGTTTTCTTAACTCTAGCAATCGAGAGATAGAGAGAGAGACGTCGGGGACGTCGGGGTCGTTGGAGACGCCGTTGTTGGGCTCTGATACCAAATCTGACGCGGCGACGACGTGGAAATGGATCGACGGCAACTCCTGATGGCACGGACGGGAACGGATAACTTGCTACCTCGTGCTGCTCGGCCTCATGCCGGACGGTCTCACATCGGGCGACACTCAAACTCACAAAATGAGAAAGAGGGAAGGGAAACTAGAAGGGGCCAAGGCACCAACGTAGGTTGTTTTGATTCTTTCATTCATATCAAAATAACACACCCTAGCCTCCTATTTATAGGGAAGGCCATAACAACAATACCCACAATGTTTCACTAATTGTGTTTATACCCTAGCCTAATAAAACAAAACCCACCCACCTAACTTTTGACTTGTGGGTTTTAATCAAATAAAATACACAAAATACACACATGTTATTTGACTAGCCTAATAAGATGAATACACACAAATACATAAAAATACGTGTATCACTCAATACACATAAATATGCCGAGTCTTTAGGAAGTCAAATCTCCGAGTCATAAGCTTGGTGCAGTCGGGGCGTTGCGGCGTTAGCTCCGAGTAGTGGGCCCGGTAATGGACCCGGTGTCGCCACCAATTAAGCTTGGTGCAGTCGGGGCGGTGCGGCGTCGGCTCCGAGTAGTGGGCCCGGTAGTGGACCCGGTTACCCCACCAGGTGTCCGGGTGGTTCTCCGTGATCTCGAGAGTACCATGTTACCTCGAGTTGTGTGCTCATGGGTTTTGAGGGTCCGGGTGACCCTACGTGTGTGCTTTGGGTTCCGTGAGGCGCTCGAGTGAGTCCTCGTGAGCGAGCGTGTGTGCGGAGGGCCCTCTCCACGTGTCGTGAGTTCCTTCGGGAAATGGTTCCTGAGTGGGCTATGTGTGTGGCCTTGGACTATGAGTCCAATCCCCCAGCTTGTGGCTGGAGAACCTTTGTGTTCCCTTATCGAGGATAAGTCTCGGTAGTCGTGAATTACCTCGTGAGTCATCTGGTCGAGGTTTCGAACCTAGGGATTAGGCTAGATTGACGGCATTGTGCCATTGCGTACGACGGTCTTGACCCCGAGTCGTGTGACTCAAGGATCGTTGGGTTCAATAGGTCTAGTGGACTATCAAGAGTCTGGTGGCCCCGAGCCATCTGTTACTCCATGTTACTTGCCATGGGTGCGTGCGTGGCTTTCCGTGTTCACATTTTGTGAGCCCCCACTAGACGTAGCTTTCCTACGCACGCGTGTGCGAATCCACTAGGGAGTGGTGGAGAGCATGACCCGAGAGAGACGATTTTTAGGCTGGTTACCGTAGGGCCCCTACGCGCAGTCGAGTTCGGGCTTCAAGGAAAGAACCAGCTAGGGGATCTGACCTAGGGTGCATGGTTTGTGTGTGCACACTGGGCTTGGGACGTCGGACCCGCGCTGACGAGCGTGACCCCAGCCTGTCCTTGTTTATGTTCATGGTTACTGTACGGTGTCTCTGTCTCTGCCTAGGGTGTTGTAGCGAGACTCCTGAGGCTACGGACTAAGTCGTCAGTGGACGCATCCGGCTTTGCTTCTGGTGGGCAGGTACTCCCGTCACGTGACGTGAGTTTCTCGTGTGCCGAGTTTCGCTTCCCGTTTGCGAGACGCGGTCTTGCGTGTAGTTTCCGGGTGTGTTCCCGAGGTTGATGTCTAGGGCTTCCGGTGAGCGTCACCGAGGGCTTTTCCCTAGACAGCGTTGAGTTCTCGACGGCGTGGTCATTTTCCTAGTAGCGTGGCTAGGGTGGTTCGTGTTCTGGTCGTCTCCCGATCGTGGGATCGGGATGTCGAGTTCGTGGCTTGGTTGTCCCCCGACTACGAGACCGGGTCGTGTTTTCTGATATAGTAGGAGTAGGTGTAGAACTGAAGTTTTATCGGCCACAGTAGTTACCGTTCTTGCTGTTGCTGTTGTTCTTGTTATTACTACTTTCCGTGCCTCCGTTGTTTCTCAGTTAGGGTTCCGCGGGATCCCTACTGCGCCAGTGATAGGAGGCTCACCTCAGGTTTTCAGGTGCGGCAGTTCTTCCTCGGGGTTCGAGGGAGTTGCGTGCATGTTCTTAGTTGCCAGCTCGTCGGGTCGAGTACTCACTCGGCATTTAGTACGTTTCCTACCTTAGACTGTGCTTTCTGTTGGACTGGACTCTATTGTAGTTAGATTATTTATTTCTGTTAATTGTTGAATTGTCCTATTTTATTTCCTATTTCCTTGTACCTCCACACTCCTTTTTAGCCCTTTCGAGCCCCGGCTCGTGGGCGACGGGCCAGGATTCGAATGGTATCGGGTTCCCTTCCCGGTATCCGGATCATGGGTCGTCACAGTTGGTATCAGAGCGTGGTTGTGGACGTACATGGGAATTCAAGATATTACAGTGATCAGAGTCCACAAGGTTCACTACAGTCGACTGCTGGCATAGGGTTTTGTGCATATTTTCTACTTGGTTTCTTGTGTAAGAGCTTGAGTGCGCGACGTTGGCGCTGTAATGTGGTTACTCTTTCATCGAGTGCTGGCACGGGGCCCGAGGGATGTGATGGAGAGATTTCTTCCCGATGGGTGGTGTTCCCAATTGTGCTACGTTTGGCAGAGGTTTTCGGCAGGTGTGTTACTGTGGTGCTACGTTCGAGTAATTTACAACGGGGTCAGGTGGCTGGTGAGGATTGTTCGTGGTTAAGTGACCATGAGTGTGCTCTAAGGGAGCTGTTATTGGGTCGGGCCACTCCAGCTTAAGATTTATCCAGCCTCTGAGGTGTTAAGGTTGTGGTTTGAGGTGTCGGAGCAGGTGCTCTAGTCGAGAATTGTGCTCAGGAGAACGGAGGATGTTCTGTTGAGTTGCTGATTTGTCAAGCCCGATGTCCTTGTTATGCTCTTTGGCATCAGGAATGGCGTATCAGTCCCGGTTATCGTTGTAGATTTCGAGGCAAAATTGGGCAGGGTTCTCCCAGTAAGTCTTGCTCCTGCGCTTCTGCGTGTGGATGGGTTGTGTTCACTCTGGATTTGGTTTGAGATGTGAAGGTTCTGCAGTGAGTTCGTGACTCGAGGATGAGCGTTGGTGGTTGCCGGTTATGGCTCATGTTGCGGCTCTTGGTGTGGCGTATTACAGTTCGAGGAATTGCGATAGTGGTGCATCGAGAGATGCTGTGATTGTGGTCCGACGGAACACTTGGCGAGTGTTGTCGGAGGTGCTGATCGGACGGAAGTGATGGTTTTCTTGGTGCTGGAGGGTGTTGTTCCCAGCATGTGCGATGATCGAGGTCAGGTCAAGCATGGAGTTTTCCTTCCGTTGGTAGGAAGTGTATTGAGTTTCCTTTGGTTGGAGAGGATCGCGTTTGGCTAAGGTTTGTCATCTTGCATTGTGTGTACGGATTGGTTGGCCTCCTCGCGTGTGCCATGAGAAGTGTTTCCCGTTCCCTGCTGTGTAAGGGTGTCGGCGCTGTTCCGAAAGGATGAGTGCCGGCTGGGCGGTGTTTGTGAGAATTTGTGGTTGGTGTTGTGGTTCCCGATGTGTTGAGGATCGGAGCCTGCGGAGTTGCAGAGGATTGTCGGGATGCAGGATCCCGCGTTGTCGTGGTGGTTGGCTGTGCATGTGGATTAGAGTACGCGGATCGTAGTGTTGGTTGCTGCGGGTGGATTCTTGAGGATGCGTAGAGCAACGGAGGATTAGTTCCTCAATATGTGTTTTCTCGGATTGTGTGAGATGTGTTGTTGCCATGCCATTGCTCAAGATATCATTGTTCATGGCACTGGCAGGTGGAGTGTTGGGGAAATATGCTGGCGAGGTTGCCGCGTGAGTACCCTGTTCGTGCGTTGGAGGTTGTGTTCGTGGATGAGATCGTGCTTTGGATGAGATTGTGTTCAGGAGAAGTGATCTCTGAGAGATTATGAGTCTCGATTGGTGGCCGTGAGCGGTTGGTCAGGTTGATTGAGTGGTCGACCACGGTAAGATGTGCATTTGTCTGGGGACTCGTATGCATGGGTCGCGGCGTCGTAGACCTGCTTGCTGATGCGGGACGGACACGCGACTTGACTCCAATTGGAGATGCGATCCTTGGACTCTAAGCAAGCTCGCGATCGCCCCTAACGAGGGAAGCGTACGGACGTGCACGATTGAGAAACCGGCAGCGAGCTAGGGTGGTCAACTCTCAACTTCGTGCCCGGATCGGGTCACGGGACGGTCTTGCTCTCTCTCACAGCAACGGTGAAATAAATATATCGAGCTAATGGCCCTAACACATGCTCTCTAGCAGCGGCATATAAAAGCATATACAAGAATAGCAAATGCTGAGTAATGGAGCGAACACGATACCTCCACACGTCGGGCGTGGGGAAGACGATCCCGGTCGATCTCGTACTCCCGGAACAATTACTACACAATAATTACAGTAATGTAATTTCACTACCCACTCCACGCAGGGAGGTAAAGGGCGACACAGCGGGACCCAGGAGTAGCGGGTTTGGGTTGACGGGCGGCTTCTTGTGTAGCTTCGGCGACACACGTACTCACGACAGTGGGACCCACGTGCTGTTCAGTGGGGCCGTGTGGGCCCGGAGTGACACCGCTGTGATGGGGACGTCTGAAGGGGCACTCCCTGGGAAGGCGGCACACTGTTTCGCCTCGTGGGAGGCGAATCGGCTCCTATCTCCTTGTGTGGAACTTGCTGTCCACGGATCTGCGGCTTCTGTTTTACAGCGCGCGACCCGGCGAGAATGGATGCTGCGATCAGCATCGACGTCGGATCGATGCACAAGAGGTACCGATGGAAAGATCTTTCAAAATCTTTTGATCTATAGTCAGAGGGAGAAAATTGGCTATCCCAGATCTGGCCTTGACCGAATTTCCAAGCTGTTGGTTGACAGGACCCAAAATCTCAGGACAGAACTAAGTTTTCCTGAGAGTTGGCATTGACCGTGATGTAGACCTTCGATTCAACTTTTGAGCTATTCATGAAAATGATAGAGGGCGAAGAGAGGAAAACGGGGATATATTTTATGAAAGGTTTGGTGGGGATTTGACTGGAGAAAAGTATTTTATAGCACCGGGTGGTCGGATCTGGACAGCAGAGACAGAACAGAAGTTAGGATATGAAGTGAATTTTTAGAAAATATGAACGAGATTCTAAATTCACAATAAAATTTTTAGAGGATTAGGATGGTGGACAGAACCTCCAATAAATTTGGAGATTCAAAAAACAATCATGAAGGGGAACAAAAGGGCGAAACTCGGAGTGGTTGTAATACAAGATAGAGATCTGGCAGATCTGGTGGACTGGACAGCAAGAAAATGGAAAAATATAAACCAAAATCTAAATAACATGATTTTTTTTTTGGAGGTGGGGTTTCAAGAGGGGAACCAAGCCTGGAAATCTTAACTCTAGATGATGTCGGAGTTGGAAGCTAAAATTCTTGGAGTGAACCCCTATCCAATAAAATAGAACTTGGACAGCACTTCAGAAGGATGCTCGCAGTGGCTTGATGGCGGCACGAACAGCGGCGGTGGTAGCAGAGATAGAAATCAGAGGTAGAGGGGCTAAGATAGAAGGGGTTTACACCCTGAAATGCAGAAGGAGGAGGAAGGAACCAGAGAGAGAGAGAGGGGGGGCACAAATCTGCTCCAAGGCAATCAACTTTTTTCTTCTCATTAATTCACACAAATGGAAATTACATGCCTTATATAATAAATGGAAAATGACCACTTATGCCCTCAGATCTAGGGTTTGGGAGGGGTATACAAGGTATAGAACTAATTAGTTCTAATAGAATTTTTTTTAAAAATTAAAATTGGACCAAAAATGGGGGGCGTCCCCTTGACTAGGTAGGTAAGGTAGGTGGCATCTTTGATTTTTTTAACCACTTGTCTCCCATATGTCCAATTGACCTTCTAGATGCCACCTAGGACTTTTACCAGCCCCACATGGACCCATATGGCTTATGTGGACCAATGGGGAAGGAGTGAGGGTCCCCTTGCTGGACCTACTGACATTTGCATAAAAACCCAAACAATCCAAGGGAATGACACATTGGCTTATAAAGCCTTACAATTGCACATATACTTTCCAAGGATAAAAAAAATAAACGAAAGGACACAAATGTAAAATAAAATGTTAATTCTCTTGCTCTGATGTCCCCATCAATTCTCCCCAGGTGGGAAGAACTCGACCTCGTCGAGTAAGGGGTACGGCTGCTCGAGTCGCTCCGGCGGATCCGTCACCGTGCCAAGTAGCGTGGGTACGCTCTACTCCAAGTGATCGTCACCTGCTCATTTCGTATATACTCGATATGCACATGCTGCTATGGGAACGAGGCCAGAGGTGGACACTCCGGATGGGGTCACTCTCAAAGGGGAGGGGGCGGCTCAAAGACTCACTAGGAATCACCGCTGGGTCCCTGTAGGTGACTAGATCCGGGGCATAGATGTAGAACTGATCCCGTACTCCTTGAGCGACTCCTCTCGCCTCTCACTCATAAGGGACTGACATCGGCGAGCTTGCACAAGACACATGCAGACTCCTAACAAACCACAAACCACACAAACAAGCCACATAAAATAAACCACACAAAGAAGAAACTAACTCATGCATGACTCTAGATAAACTTGAACATTCTTAGTACTACTATGACGGACGACACGGAGACACAACACAAGGGACACACGAAGGATGACTCAGTAAGGATGACAGTCACCGTCTATATACACTACGTGTAAAGAGAGACTAACCCGCAACTTAATGCCATGAGTTCCATCCTTCGTCAACCGTCTCCGGTTCGAGAAGACTCGTCCTTGGGTATGAAAGTGTGGGAGGATTAGGGGATGGGTGACAGGAATGTAATCCAGACGTCTAGTGTAAAGCACGATAATCATGAAGTCCGGATACTGTTTCTCGTACGCATGGTAGAAATCAAACCATACCGTGTCAACATAGGGGGTCGACAGTGGTACGGTAGTCACTAGTGGCTGCGTTACCGTAGGAGAGACGGGCAGAAGTGGGATGGCGGGGTCCACCGAGGACAAGGTGGGCAAGATAGACAGGTCCGGGATGACCGGTGGGAGTGGGGTGACTGACAGCCCCTGTCCCTTTATTGGCTCACTCTCTCGCCCAAAAACATCAGTGTGGTACTCCTCGACCAACTCTTGGTCAGCCTCATAATCCACTAGAATAAGCATGGGTGGGACATCGTCGGTATGTGTGTCCTCTAGGGTAGGGGAATGTGAAGGACACGGATCAGAGAAGTGGCTAGGGGCCACATGGTTGGGCTCCGGGAGAGGTAGTAGACATGAGTCCGTAGGCGGAGCGGACTGAGAGGGGTGGGTGGTTGGGGACACAGAGGTGGTCGGCTGAATGCCGTCGTGGAAGATGAACTCGCCGGGTAGGTGAGGTAGATATAAAATGCATGTCCTCCTATCCCGGTCGCTCTCCTCTCTTCCAACCTTGGTCGCCCTAATACAATGCACGGTCCTCGCAGTAAAATTCGGAGTCGATCCTCCTTTAGAACTCGACACAAGCAAAATCAGCGTCGCAGATAATTTCACCCGTCTTGGAGAGGGACTCCACGATATCAAGAGAAACCCAATTATCCGACTCCCTGTTAGTGAAATGGAGTTCTGTTGTGGACCCATTGGGTAGAGTGGCTTTAGTAATGATATGGTTGAAATCTAAGGGTCGGGCCATGAAGGCATTGAATTGGGCCACCAGGGATCTCCACTCGGACACATGGTCTTGAGAAATGACCATGGGGGTGGCGGGTAGTGGACATGCAGGCACACGGTGACAAGACACTAGATCGACTGTGTAATGTTGGAATGCACTAACTAATACACACTAAGGATCCTAGACTTAAACCAAGACTCAGTACGTGGCGGAGTTAATCGATCCGAAGATCACTCACGCAAGTGTGCGGCCTTCCCGATAGGCGTAGCCTAACGTTCGGACAACACCTTTTGATATACCGATTAATGGGATGCAAGTGCAACCAAGGCCGACTTAGACAATGACTAGACATAAATGACACTTTTTTTTTATTTTTAGACACCCTAGACTCAACTGGCGCTCTGATACCAAACTGATGCGGGACGGACACACGACTCAACTCCAATTGGAAATGCAATCCTTAGACTCTAAGTAAGCTCGCGATCGCCCCTAACGAGGGAAGCGTACGGACGTGCACGGTTGAGAAACCGGCAGTGAGCTGGGTGGTCAACTCTCAACTTCGTGCCTTGGTCGGGTCACGGGACGGTCTCGCTCTCTCTCGCAGCAACGGTGAAATAAATATATCGAGCTAATGGCCCTAACACATGCTCTCTAGCAGCGACATATAAAAGCATATACAAGAATAGCAAATGCCGAGTAATGGAGCGAACACGATACCTCCACGCACTGGGCGTGGGGAAGACGATCCCGACCGATCTCGTACTCCCGGAACAATTACTACACAATAATTACATCAACTCCACGCAGGGAGGTAAAGGGCGACATAGCGGGACCCAGGAGTAGCGGGTTCGGGTTGACGGGCGGCTTCTTGTGTAGCTTCGGCGACACACGTACTCACGACAGTGGGACCCACGTGCTGTTCAGTGGGGCCGTGTGGGCCCGGAGTGACACCGCTGTGATGGGGACGTCCGAAGGGGAACTCCCTGGGAAGGCGGCACACTGTTTCGCCTCGTGGGAGGCGAATCGGCTCCTATCTCCTTGTGTGGAACTTACTGTCCACGGATCTGCGGCTTCTGTTTTGCAGCATGCGACCCGACGAGAATGGATGATGTGATCAGCACTGACGTCGGATTGATGCACAAGAGATACTGATGGAAAGCTCTTTCAAAATCCTTCGATCTATGGTTTGGTGGAGATTTGACTGGGGAAAAGTATTTTATAGCACCGGGTGGTCGGATCTGGACAGCAGAGACATAACAGAAGTTGGGATCTGAAGTGAATTTTTATAAAATATGAACGAGATTCTAAATTCACAAGAAAATTTGTGGAGGATGGGGATGGTAGACAGAACCTCCAATAAATTTAGGGATTCAAACAAAAATCATGAAGGGGAACAAAAGGGCGAAATTCAGAGTGGTTGTAAGATATGATAGAGATCTGGCAGATCTGGTGGACTAGAAAGCACAAAAATGAAAAAAATATATATATAAATGACATAATTTTTTTTGTGGAGGTGGGGTTTCAAGAGGGGAACCAACTCTGAAAATCTCAACTCCAGATGATGTCGGAGTTGGGACCTAAAATTCTTGGCGTGAATCCCTATCCAGCAAAATAGAACTTGAACAGCACTTCAGAAGGATGCTCGCGGTGGCTCGATGGCGGCACGAACGGCGGCGGCGGCAGCAGAGATAGAAATCAGAGGTAGAGGGGCTAAGATAGAAGGGGTTTACACCCTGAAATGTAGAAGGAGGAGGAAGGAACCAGAGAGAGAGAGGGGGGGTGAAAATCTGCTCCAAGGCAATCAACTTTTTTCTTCTCATTAATTCACACAAATGGAAATTACATGCCTTATATAATAAATGGAAAATGACCACTTATGCCCTCAGATCAAGGGTTTGGGAGGGGTATATAAGGTATAGAACTAATTAGTTCTAATAGAATTTTTTCAAAAATTAAAACTGGACCAAAAATGGGGGGCGCCCCCTTGACTAGGTAGGTAAGGTAGGTGGCATCTTTGAAATTTTTAATCACTTATCTCCCATGTGTCCAATTGACCTTCTAGATGCCGCCTAGGACTTTGACCAGCCCCACATGAACCCATATGGCTTATGTGTTATGTAGTGGACAGCGGATCTAGAGGGGAGGGGTGAATAGATCTGCCGCTCTTTTCGTAATGCAACCCTCTTTAAAGCTAGATGATGATAATAGCAGCGGAATATAACTAGCTTGACGAAGGACACAAATGATTTGCTTAGCAAGATGATTACGCAATATAGATATTGAACCTAAGCATCCATCTAACATAAATCAATCGCACAATCAAACCACAATACAAAGGATTTTAAGGTGATTCGGACTGAATCCCCAATCCTACGTCCACCCCTCACCAAATCCGGTGAGGCTCCACTAGTGCCACGCACTGAACCGTAAATCGGAAAGACCACCGATTGCCTTCCTACTAACCACCGGTAGGGACGTCAACACCGCAGATCGGACAACTTCCGATTGCCTTCCTACTAACTACCGGTAGGGACGATCTTCAGTTTTAATTGTTTGAAGGAAATGGAAAGAGAACAAATAGAAATCACTCAAACAAGATATAGAATATGCTCAAAGTAAAAAGATCTTGTCTGAGTTACAGGAGCTTGAATCTGATGCTTCGATGGTGTCTTCTTCCTTGAGAGATGATCTTCTTTGAATCTCTTCTAGTTGATGAGGAAGACTATGGATGTAGCTTGGATCTTCCTTTTGATCTTCTTGAGTTGATGAAGAGCTTTGAGGATGCAGTTTAGATCACCCTTGAGATGATGAAGAGGATGAAGTATGCAGCTTTATCTTCTCTTGGCGTGGGCTTGATCTCCTCTTGAAGTAGCTTCAATCACTTGAGGATTTGATGAAGAACTTCTTCCCATAGTACTGTTCACGGCTACAGTACTCGAACTCCTCTCCCTTGAACACACCCTTGTAGCCTCCCTTGAATCCCCTTGAAGCATTAGGGTTTCTAACCCCTCATGTATTGGTTTTATAGACTTTGAATGGTCTTTGGATATCCCCCAGACCATATCCACAATCCATGGGGGATTGGGTGACTTTGGGGTTAAATAAATGGGTAGAAAGACCTATCCTCGAGCTTGAAACAAAAGTCAACAAAGGAGGCCTCGGGGATGGCGGTCGATCGGAAGGCATGCGGCGATCGACCGGAACCTGCAAAATCTCCATCTTTTCGGTTCTAGGAGAATCGGTCGACCGGAAAAGTAGGGGCGGTCGACCGAAACTTGTAAATCCTGGAGTGTTTCGTTTCTGGAAGAACCGGTCGACCGGACGCCTAGGGGCGGTCAACCGAAACCTGTAAAAGTTGCCAATCTTCATCTCTAGAAAAACTGGTCGATCGGCCAAGGTGTGTTGGTCAACCAGAAAGAACTATACCTGTAAAAATGAAGTGTTAGCCCAAAGAAACATGTCTATAAGTCAAGATACTCATGTCCTTATCAATTTCATGCATTTTTAGGTTTGGTTTATGCATTAGATCATTTGAGCATTTCTAAATTTTGTTTCGGGGGCTCCGCCCCCGGAAACCCCCGCAAGGGGCGCTGCCCCCTTGACCCCCGCGACCTGACCGGGTAAGTCGATCCCCACGACTTGACCGCGCAGGTCGATCCGCGTACGAGGGCGCAATCATTGAGCTTTCACATTTGCCATCTGCACTCCATTCCTTGGCATATCTGTCATGAAAGAACATCAAGGTGTTTAGTCATATAAGAGTGGTAAAACATCAATGACTTATAGTGTTTAGCCATTATCAAAATCAAGAATATCAAGTAACTCAAATGACCATAGGATGATGTCGAATGACCCAAGTGACCACAAGATGACTCAATTGACCACAGGGGCACAACATTCTCCCCCTTTTTGATGATGACAACACTGTGAGTCATTATGTTGCAGTAATATCCAAAATGGTAAAAGTTATAAAAAATGCAACATATGCAGCTCAAGATCCATGATAGTAATAGTATGTGAATGCAATTATGAATGCTATGCAATTATGCAACCCCCATCACGTACACATAAGAGATACACAAAGCCCACAAAGGATTCTCCCCCTTTGGACTCTCCCCCGTACACAATTCACTCATCTTCCTTTAACAACTCACAAAGGACGGACAAAGGTATTAAAGGAAAGGACTCACAACAAGACATTCATTTTCTCCCCCTTTGACAGCAGCAAAAAGGAGGGATAAGATAGAGAAGGTGACTAATGTCTGAGAGACCAGAGTTGAATGAGAGTGGAGAGCAAGCCATTATAGGCAAACCTGAAACATGCCGTGAGCAATATATATAGGGTTCAAAGCTAATGAAATCTGAGATCAACAATGGAGTTCAAAAAGTAGCTACATCCAAGATGTAATAGAAATGAACCAAAGTTACATATCATGGCAGTGTTTAACCTTCCCTTGTCTTATATATCCATATTCAATAACTACAAAGGGAATAACACAAAAACTAGTATTGAGGCTAAACAATCATGACTAAAGCATGGAATATTATGAGTTCAACAAATTTGATTGTCAATATCTTTTAAATTTGAAGGCACGTGACTCATATGTTACGAGCAATCGAGTCTAGTACATGTCTCCTAGCCGTAAGAATACACGTTGGTTAAACGCCAGTATTCCTAGGTATTTGGCAAGACTGACTGTTAAGCTTTAGAAAGAACAGAGATAGCAAAGTCACGTCATGACATATCCAAACTCATTTCTTTGATGAGAAGATATATTTCTCAGTAATTATGCCATTGCTCTGCCTAGAGTCCAAATGAATTAAGATAGAGATAACAGGGGCACATCATGACATATCATTCGTCACTTGATTTGATGACGTGACATATTTCTCTGTGCAACAATATCATTGCTCTGTCAAATTGATTTTCAGGAATTCCAGCTCATCAATATGTTTAGAAACAATACTAAGCCTGAGTGTATCACCAAGATGGTCATGAATTTTGAATTTTCAGATATCAAGATAGTCATGCAAAGCACAATATGTAATCTCTAGTTAAGGTCTATTAAAACCACAGAACATAGATGATTTCAGAATAAATATTTTTGAACTTCAAGGAAATCATTAAATCTGAATCATTTTAATTGAATGGACAATCATCAGGGCATATAATAGAAAGTTCTCACACCATATGTTTGTCAATCTCATGATCTCATATTCAGACTGTAAGCCATGGAAGCACAAGAAATTAAGAAAAGCATCAAGACTCCCCCTAAGGATATGCAATGAATGCACTCAAGGAGTTATGTGTGCAAGCAAGTGTAATGATAACTATCAATAGGAGAATGACCTGAAACATGCAGGGGTTGACATGAATTTGGCAGACATGAGATGCATGACCCAACACGTGGTTGTACACTTATTAAATGCAACATATGCATGAATGCTGCACAGGGACAACTCCCCCTTACTATATGGCCTATATGCGACATTGACACATGGTACTTGGCGGAGGTAAAACCTCACGCATATTGAGTGCTTCTAGGCAAGCATAACTTACCTTTCCATACATCAACATTTGATATACCATGGCCATACAAGAATGATGCTACACAAATCATGCAATGCATTATGAACATGAACGCAAGTCATTATTATGCATCTACATGCAATGCGACACATATGCAAAATGACATATTGACATATAAACAATGCATGAACACCAATCTGCAAAAACACACACTAAATTGAACAAGATCATCATATCAATTTTTATTGGCCTGAGGTCGGCAAAGACCAAGCTCCCTTCTGAGTGTTAAAAATCTGTCATTACATAAGTGCTTGGTGAAAATATCAGCAATTTGATTTAGAGTATCAACAAAATGCAGTTCAAAATTTTTCTTACCGACCTCATCTCTAATGAAGTGATGCCTAATCTCAATATGCTTAGTCCTAGAGTGCTGGACTGGATTTTTTGCAAGGTTGATAGCACTAGTGTTATCACACAGAATCGGGACACAACCAAGATCCACTAGGTAGTCTTGGAGTTGGTGTTTAATCCACAACACTTGGGTGCCACAGCTCCCCGCAGCAACATATTCTGCCTCTGCGGTTGAGAGGGCAACCGAGTGTTATTTCTTGGAGGCCCAAGAAACTAAACACCCACCCAGAAACTGACAGTAGCCACTAGTACTTTTGCGATCCAGCTTGCATCCAGCATAGTCCGCATCAGAATAAGATATAAGAGATAAATCACATGATGACGGATACCACAATCCCAAATCTTGAGTGCCGGCAAGATATCTAAGGATACGTTTGACGTAGTCAAGTGGGATTCTCTAGGACTATCTTGAAATCTAGCACAAAGGCATACACTAACTAGATATCTGGTCGGGATGCAGTCAAGTAAAGCAAAGAGCCGATCATACCTCTATAGATCTTTGCATCCACTAATTTACCATTTTCATCCGAATCCAGTGATGTTGTGGTGCTCATAGGAGTTGCAATGATTTTACTGTTCGTCATGTCAAATCTTTTCAGCAGCTCCTTGATGTATTTGGCTTGACTTATGAAGCAACCATCTTGTCCTTGGTTGACCTGCAAACCGAGAAAGAATTGGAGTTCTCCCATTAGGCTCATCTCAAATTCGCTAGTCATGAGGTTAGCAAATTCCTCACACATTTCAGATTTAGTAGAACCAAACACAATATCATCAACATAAATTTGAACAATCAAGATGTTCTTACCTTGCTTCTTGGTGAAAAGTGTTTGAGCATAACTTACCTCGTGTGTACCCTTTTTCAATGAGGAACGAGCTTAGTCTTTCATACCAAGCTCTTGGTGCTTGCTTAAGTCCATAAAGCGCCCTGTCTAGCTTGTATACAAAATCTGTATGGTTCGAATTCTCAAAGCCAGGGGGTTGCTCAACATAGACTTCTTCTTTGATCAAGCCATTCAAGAAAGCACTTTTTACATCCATTTGGTACAGCTTTATTCTAAGGGAGCATGCAAAGGCAAGTAAGATTCTGATGGCTTCGAGTCTAGCAACTGGGGTGTAAGATTCATCAAAGTCTACCCCAAACTCTTGATTGTACCCTTGAACCACCAATATAGTCTTGTTTCTTATTATCTTGTCATCCTCACTTAGTTTGTTCCTAAAAACCCATTTAGTGCCTATGACAGATTGTGATGATGCTCTAGGAACAAGATGCCAAACTTTATTCCTTTTCAAACTGGTTTAACTCATCTTGCATTGAATTTATCCAGTTTTCATCTTTTAATGCTTCATCAATGTTTTTGGGTTCAAGCTGAGAGACAAGAGCAAGTTAATCTAGTTCTTCCATAATTTTAAAATGTGACCTTGTTCTAGGTGGGTCATTCAAGGTACCAATGACATTTTCTAAAGGATGATCCTTAAGAATTCTAATATTTGTAGAATCATTACCTTCTCCTGGAGCTTGATTTCTAGCATTGCTTGATTCAGCTAGGTCACCATCTTCTTTTATTTCGTCTTGTGAAGACTCACTCTTTCCCTTCATGCTTAGGAATTCCCCGTCTTTATCATTTTTCCTACAAGAGTTATCACTATTAGAATCATCATGATATTCATCAAACGAAACATGGGGTGATTCTTCCACAGTTTGACTCTTAATGTTATAAATTCTATAAGCCCTAGATCTATCAGAATATCCAAAGAATATACCTTCATCGCTCTTGGGCTCAAATTTATCTAAGTCTCTTTTGTCATTGTTGTGGATGAAGCATTTTGACCCAAACACTTTCATATGTGAGAGAGAGGGCTTTTTACCTTTCAGCAACTCATAAGGAGTCCTTTTGGTATGTGGCCTTACTATAGAGCGGTTGATAATGTAACATGCTGAGTTTACCTCTTCAGTCCAAAACCTCCTTGGAAGTTGCCGTTCAGCAAGCATGGTTCTTGCCATCTCTACAAGTGTTCGGTTTCTCCTTTCAACCACACTGTTTTACTCTGGGGTTCTTGGTGAAGAAAATCGGTGTGAAATACCTTCGGCCCTGCAAAGATTATAGAAGTTAGTATTTTCAAATTCACCACCATGATCAGATTGGATCTTAGAAATTTTAAACTCACCGTCCTGCTTTATCTTCATGTAGAGTGCCTGAAACTCATCAAAAGCATCATTTTTGTGTGTGAGAAAGAAAACCCATGTGAACCTAGAAAAATCATCCACCAAGACATATCCATATTTTCTACGACTTAAGCTAGCAGTTCTGGTTGGTCCAAACATGTCCATATGAATTAGCTCGAGTGATTTGGATGATGTATTTTCAGATCTTCCCTTGAAAGATTTTCTTGTTTGTTTACCTAGGGCACATGCATCACACAACTTATTTTCTTGTTTAAATGATAATTCAGGCAACCCTTTCACCATTGAATGCTTTAACAATTTATGTAAGACATTGTAGCTAGCATGTCCTAGTCTACGATGCCATAACCATGTAATTTCAGATTTTGGTGCAGCAAGACAAAGGTTTGAATAAGCATGATCATCTAAATCAATCATGTAAACATTGTTGACTCTGTTACCAGAAAATTTTACCTTATCAGATTTTGGTTCAAAGATTTTACATTCATGAGAATCAAACAACACTTTGTGACCTTTATCACACAATTGACTTATGCTGAGCAAGTTATATTTCAATCCTTCAACTAACAACACATTTCCAATGGAGTTGGAGAGATTCTTACCTACATTACCTGTTCCAATGATTTTTCTTTGTTGTTCCCTCCAAATGTGACGTGTCCTCCTTCCTTTTCCTCCAAGAGACAAAATTTTATTTTGTCTCCAGTCATGTGTCTTGAACAGCCGCTATCAAGATACCACCTGTTATGCATGGCTGCAAGACATTCCTACACAAGTAATTAAGCAATGGTGTTTGGAACCCAACCAAATTTGGGTCCCATCAAACTTTTCAAATTGTCAAAACATGAAACCATTTCTTTTGGAATCCAAACCTTCTTAACATTCATGTTTTGTTTGCTTAGAGCAGGGATTTGATTTTTCTTTTCAATCTTGACATTCATTTTCTGTTTGGAGGCTCTTGGTTGGAGTTTGTGGAAGTTTGATGAATTTTGCTTCTTAAGCCATTGAGGTGGTTGGTTGGTTTGGGGTTGAAAATGATTATGTTGCCACCTATGGGATTGATGCACACAAAAGTCACAATTGCCCCAAAAATATGATGGTGTTGGCCTATATGAATGTGCAATCCAGTTTTGGTGATATCTAGAAGGTTGAGCAGGCGATGACCAAGGACGTGTTGACCTATGCTTCGGGGAAGGTTGACTTTTCTTAGGCTTTTGAGCAAACTTTTTGGGAATTTCAGTTACTGCATCTTCAATCTTTTCTTTTCCTTTGTATGTTGTTTTTGAGGTTGAAGCATCAGACGAGGAAACAAATGTGACTGTTTTTAGCCCAATTGGCCTTTTATTTGTTGGATCAAAACTCAACCCATCTTTGTTGTGGTTCATTCTAGTTCCTAGCAATGCATCTAAGTTTTCTTTTCCATCCACAAATTTTTCCAAAGATTGTTGTTTATCCTTCAACTCTTTTTGTAAGTTTTCAATGTTTTGCAGGAGTTGAATGTTGACTTGTTTGATAGCTTCATACTTTTCATTGCTCAATTTGCTATCCTTTTCATAGGTTTACATTTTTAGCTTCATGCTATCAATCTCATTTCTCAAATCTTCATTTTCAGTTTCCAAGTCAGCCATTTCTTTTCTTCCTTCCTCCAAGTTCTCAATCGTTTTCTTAAGATTTTCAATTTCAGTTTCAAGTAGAGCATTCTTATCATTCATATTATGATGATGCACAAATGAGTTAATTTTCTTTTTCAATGATTTATTCTCCTTTTTGTACATTTCATATTTTTCCATGAGTTGTATATATGCATCCTCCCAATCATCAATTGTATAATCTTCAAATGGAGAATTTATCTCAGTTTCTTCATCACCTTTGGCCATAAGAGAGAGATCTTCTTTTTCTTTGTCCGAGGAGCTAGTTCCGTCATCACTTTCCTCTTCATCGCTCCATGTGGACACCATGGCCTTGTTCTTCTTCTTGCCCTTCCATTTGTCGGTTTTTCTGAATCGATCGGGACAATCATTCTTGAAATGTCCTGGTTTATTATAAGAATAGCAAATGATTTTATCAGATTTCTTAGAGTTTTTAGAATTAGATTTGAAACCATTTCTTACCTTTGACCTTCCTCTCATGAAGCTCTTACCTTCCTTTCTCATGAATTTTTTGAACTTACGTGTGAGCATGGCTACGTCATTCTCATCTCGCTCACTTGTCGAATCCTCACCTTCATCAGAAGAGCCTTGACCGCTGGGTCCTGCTTTAAGAGCTAGGGGTTTTTTCTTAGGCACCTCAGCCTCTTTGTTCTTAAGGTTGATCTCATAGGTCATTAATGACCCAATGAGTTCATCTACCTTAGTAGTTGTGAGATCTCTCGATTCTTCAACCACGGTAGCCTTTGTGTGCCATGCGGTAGTCAATGATATGAGAATCTTTCTCACAATTTCCTGTTCTGAGTATTTCTTTCCCAAATCAGTTAGACTATTAGTAAGCACAGTTAACCGAGCATACATATTCTGAATTGACTCATCAGGCTTCATGCGGAACATTTCATATTCAGAAACTAAAATGTTGGCTTTTGTTTCTCGTACCTGAGAGGTTCCTTCGTAGATTACCTCTAACTTATCCCACATTAGTTTTGCAGATGCGCAGGTAGCCACTCTTGAGAATTCAACTGGATGGAGTGAGCATTGCATGATGTGTTTAGCACTCCAATTGACAGTGGATTGCCTTATTTGTTCTTTGGTCCACAAGTCCTCATCATCTGGCAGCTCATACGGACCTTTGCTGATCACTCGCCAAAGTCCGTAGTCTTGGACGCGAATGAACACCTGCATACGATGTTTCCAATAGGGATAATTAGCTCCAGTAAAATAAGGAGGCATGTTCACAGAATGTCCTTCAGGTAGAAAACCCTTCTAGATGCCACCTAGGACTTTGACCAGCTCCACATGGACCCATATGGCTTATGTGGACCAATGGGGAAGGAGTGAGGGCCCCCTTGCTGGACCTACTGACATTTGCATAAAAACCCAAACAATCCAAGGGAATGACACATTGGCTTATAAAGCCTTACAATTGCACATATACTTTCCCAAGGATAAAAAAAATAAACGAAAGGACATAAATGCAAAATAAAATATTAATTCTCTTGCTCTGATGTCCCCATCACTTGCTGTGGTAGCAGGTGACACTTGTCGGTTCTAGAGAAGTGTGCCGTGGATTGTAAGAGGTTATGTCTTATGGCTCTGTGGTAAGAGCGGGAGTCGGGATTGGCAGGCGTCCTCTTGGATTAATTGAGACAGAGGTTTTGATGGATTAATCGAGGTGGAGGATTTGATGAGACAGGACGGTGGTCGATGCCTATGTGTGAAGGTCCGTGAGGGGACATTGGCGTTGGAATGGTTATCCCTGGTCTGCGACCAGCAAGAGAGGATTCCCCGTAAGTCCGAGTTGAGTGACGTGAGGACTGAGGGGAGATCTTGTCATGTGGTTTTGCCGTACTCCCCTGAGAGGGTAGAGTTGGCATGATGATAGGTCCGGATGCGGTGTTGGTCTACACAAGAGTCGACGGATGGCTTGCCGAGGTTTGGAATGTTCCGTTCGGATCTAGTGGAGGACCAGGAAAGAAGGAAGAAGCTGAGCAAACTGAGGTTTCCCGTTGATGAATGTCTGGTGACCAGTGGATGGTCTTTCACAAACAGAAGATGCTGGTTGTTGGGGCTCGAGAACTAGGAGAGCCATGTGCTAGCGAGGTCATGGATGGCCGACTAAGAGGTGTGCCTTTTCCTGGATTGGATCTGGGATTTGTGAGAAGTTTGTCTTCTGGCAGAGTTGGCCGTGTTGCTGAGGGCGTACGGCTTGCCGGGTGTGAGCTGGTGGAAGCTCAGTGATTGGTTGCCCATGGTGTAGGGCGTGAGATTAATCAGCTGGTTATGAAGCTAATGTTTGATTGGTCTGCTGAGCATGGGCGTTGACCGGTGATTTGGGCCCCGTGGCGAGGATTACTTTCCCTCGGTGGGCATGATAGTGTTAGTGATGCCGTGAGTGGTTTCCGTTATGTTTGGGGTGATACCAGACTTGTGCCTTTGTGTTATGCCTGCTCTGGTGACTGATGTGTGTGTGGTGTGTGGAGCGTGGCGTTGTTCGTGATTATGGTTTGGCCGTATCCCTTGGGATCAGTGCTTTCGTGATAATCGAGGTTTCTCTGTGCTGGGGCCCTGACAGCATTGTCAGTTGGTTGAGGCGTTCTTCCCTTGTGACTTGGTGTTAGTCCTGAATTTCGAGGATGAAATTTCTTTAAGGGGGGAGGGCTGTAATGCCCCGAAATTTTTTCGGATATTTATCGGATCGGGATCCATGGGTTTCGGATCACTTTCGGACGTCCCAGATTGAGTTTTACAGTTTACGGGTGTTTTTATCTGTCAAACCTACGGAACACCGTGTAGGGCGAATCAATGCGTTCTCTGACTCCTAGATGGTACCACTGAGTTGTGCATTTTTCGAGGATCATGAGGAGCATTTTTCCCAATTTTTGGTATTTTTTTTTGCATTTTTTCGGGTTTTATATTTAAACCCCCCCAACCCCTCTCGCTCCTCTAATTTCTCATCTCTCTCTCTTCTCCCACGCTCTCCTCTCACTCTCTCCTCTCCAGCGGCCAACGGATCGAGGCGGGGCATCGCGGGCAAGGAGGACGACGAGGATGGGTCGAGGATCGAGGGCGTGTTGAAGCCGGTTCGCGGGCGTGGAGGCAGCGGCGGGGTTTCAGAGGCGTTTCTTCGTGGATCAGCGTCCAGGTCACGTCGAATCTTCGGTGGAGGTAGGGGGACGGTTCCCTAACCCTTGTAGTTCATTTCCCTGTGTTTTGTAGGCCGAGGTGAGGCCGAGAGTGGGTTATTTCACGTTTGGGGGAAAATCTCCATGTTAGGGCGTGCGGCGGTTTTCGGCCGATTCAAGGCTCGATCGAGGTTTTGATTGCATATTCGGTTGTGGGAGCATCCGGAGATGAGTACCCCTTGTTTTCCCCTTCGATTGGGATCGAATGGGGCGTGGAATCAACCCCACGGTGAGCATCGGCCCGTTCGCGGGTGGTGCAGAGGGCGACCACCTTTGTGGTCACCCAACCCTGGTCTGGGCGGCCAAGACTCTGGTCGCCGAGGTCACTAGGCGGCCAGCAGTCTGGCCGCCCGGGGGGGAGGGCGACCAGGTGTCTGGCTACCCTCCTGGGGGGTTGTGGCCTGGGCGGCCATTGCCCTAGCCGCCCAGCCCCTTGGGCGGCCAGGCATGTGGACGCCCAGCCCAGTTGGCCCCGGGTCGTCACGTTTCGGATTTCCCTTCGCCCGAGGTGTCGGTGTGTGGCACGGATGTGTGGGTAAGGTGTCCGGGTGGTTCTCCGTGACTCTGAGAGTTCTGTGTTTCCTCGAGTTGTGTGCTCGTGGGTTTTGAGGGTTCGGGTGACCCTACGTGTGTGCTTTGGGTTCCGTGAGGCGCTCGAGTGAGTCCTCGTGAGCCAGCGTGAGTGCGGAGGGCCCTCTCCCCGTGTCGTGAGTTCCTTCGGGAAGTGGTTCTCGAGTGGGCCATGTGTGTGGCCTTGAACTATGAGTCCAATCCCCTAGCTTGTGGCTGGAGAACCTTTGTGTTCCCTTGTCGAGGGAAGAGTCTCGGCAGTCGTGAATTGCCTCGTGAGTCATCGGGTCGAGGTTTCGAACCTAGGGATTAGGCTAGATTGACGACGTTGTGCCGTTTCTTACGACGGTCTTGACCCCGAGTTGTGTGACTCAAGGATCGTTGGGTTCAATAGGTCTGGTGGACTATCCAGAGTCTGGTGGCCCCGAGCCACCTGTTACTCCGTGTTACTCGCCATGTGCGCGTGCGTGGCTTTCCATGTTCACATTTTGTGAGCCCCCACAAGACGTAGCTTTCCTGCGCACGCTTGTGCGAACCCACTTGGGAGTGGTGGAGAGCGTGACCCGAGAGAGACGGTTTTTAGGCTGGTTACCGTAGGGTCCCCACGTGCAACCGAGTTCGGGCTTTGGGGGAAGAACCAGCTAGTGGATCTGACCTAGGGCGCATGGTCTGTGTATGCACACTGGACTGGGGACGTCGGGCCCGCGCTGACGAGCGCGACCCCAGCCTATCCTTGTTTGTGTTCCTGGTTACTGTACGGTGTCTCTGTCTCCACCTAAGGCGTTGTAGCGAGACTCCTGAGGCTGCGAACTAAGTCGTCAGTGGACGCATCCGATGTTGCTTCTGGTGGGCAGGTACTCCCGTCACGTGACGTGAGTTTCTCGTATGTCGAGTTTCGCTTCTCGTTTGTGAGACGCGGTCTTGCATGTAGTTTCTGGGTGTGTTCCCGAGGTTGATGTCTAGGGCTTCGGTGAGCATCACCGAGGGCTTTTCCCTAGACAGCGTTGAGTTCTCGACGGCGTGGTCATTTTCCTAGTAGCGTGGCTTGGGTGGTTCGTGTTCTGGTCGTCTCCCGACCGTGGGATCGGGATGTCGGATTCGTGGCTTGGTTGTCCCCCAACTGGGAGACCGGGTCGTGTTTTCTGGTATAGTAGGAGTAGGTGTAGAGCAGAAGTTTTACCGGCCACCGTAGTTACCATTCTTGCTGTTGCTGTTGTTCTTGTTATTACTACTTTCTGTGCCGCCGTTATTTCTCAGTTAGGGTTCCGCAGGATCCCTACTGAGCCAGTGACAGGAGGCTCACCCCAAGTTTTCAGGTGCGGTGGTTCTTCCTTGGGGTTCGAGGGAGTTGCGTGCAAGTTCTTAGTTGCCAACTCATCGGGCCGAGTGTTCACTCGGCATTTGGTACGTTTCTTGCCTTAGACTATACTTTCTATTGGACTGGACTCTGTTGTAGTTAGATTATTTATTTCTGTTAATTGTTGAATTGTCTTACTTTATTTCCTATTTCCTTGTACCTACACACTCCTTTTTAGCCCTTTCGAGCCCCGACTCGTGGGCGGCGGGCCAGGATTCGAATGGTATCGGGTTCCCTTCTCGGTATCCGAATCTTGGGTCGCCACAGGTTAGACCCCACCTGTCACCCAATCCAGCAGTGTCGAAGGCGTTGCAACCCCGAGCGACAAGCCGTCATCAGGGAACATGTGAGTGAGAAACTACGTTTAGGGCTACTTGGACCTACCCAGTATCCGGACTGGGTAGCCAACGTAGTCATTGTCCCTAAGAGTAATGAAAAGTGGCGGATGTGCGTGGACTACACTGAGCTCAACAAAGTTACGCCAAATGATAGCTTCCCCATGCCGTGGATTGACCAATTGGTCGACGCCACAGCTGGGCATGAGATGCTGAGCTTCCTGGATGCCTATTCTGGATATCATCAGATCAACATGCACAAGCCTGACCAGGAGAAGACCACGTTCGTCACTGACCACGGACTTTATTGCTATACCCGCATGCCATTTGGGTTGAAGAACGCGGGAGCCACTTACCAGCGCCTCGTCAACCACATGTTCAACTCACAGATCGGCCGCAACATGGACGTCTACATCGACGACATGCTCGTAAAAAGTCTCCAAGCCTCCGAGCACTTGGAAGATCTGTCGGAAACGTTTGTCACACTCAGAAGATACAACATGAAACTCAACCCAGCTAAATGTGCATTCGCACTGCGGTCAGGAAAGTTCCTAGGCTTCCTCGTCACCCATCGAGGAATCGAGGCCATGATGCGGGGCAGACCACGGACTCGACTACAATTGGGAATGCACCCTCGGACTCTAAGCAAACTCGCGATCGTCCCTTAGCGAGGGAAGCGGCAGATGTGCACGGTTGAGAAACCGGCAGTAAGCTAGGGTGGTCGTCTCTCTCTTGTGCCCGGATCGGGTCAAGGGACGGTCTCGCTCTCTCTCGCAGCAGCGATGATATAAAAATATTAAGCGAGCTACGATCCTAGAATGCTCTCTAGCAGCGGCATATAAAGCATATACGAATAAAGTAAAATGCCGAGTAAGGAGCGAACACGATACCTCCACGCGCCTGGTGTGGGGACGACTTCCCGACCGATCTCGTACTCCCAAAATAGTAAATACACAAATATTACAGTAATGAATATGAGTGCCCACTCCACGCAGGGAGGTAAAGGGTGACACAATGGGGCCCGGAGTAATGGGCTCGGGTTGACAGGCAGCTCCTCGTGTAGCTTCGGCGGCACTCGTACTCGCGACCGTGGGACCCACGTGCTGGTCAGTAGGGCCGTGTGAGACCGGGGTGGCACTACTGTGGTGGGGATGCCTGGAGGGGCGCTCCCTGGGACGGCGGTGTGCTGGTTCGCCGGTCGGAGGCCGGGCGGCTCCGATCGTCACCCGCCGGAGTTGTTGGCCACGGATCTGCAAATCTGTTTTATAGCGCGCGACCCGGCGAGATCTGCTGCTGCAGTCACTCCTGACGTCGGATCGACGCACAAGAGGTACCGTTGGAAAGCTCTTTCGAAGTAATTTGATCTAGAGCCATAGAGATAAAATTAAATTTCTCTTTGATTGCCTTTATCGAATTTTCAAGTTGCTGGCTCACTGGATCTGAAAACTCAGGGCAGAACCAAGATTTCTGAAAGCTGGCATTGACCATGATATAGACCATCGATTCAGAAGATGAGTTCTTCATGAAAGTTGTGGAGGCCAAAAAGAGGAAAATAGGGATATATCTTATGCAAGATTTGGTGGAAGTATCGATTTTTGGGGGGGTCTTATACTGGCCTTGGGTCGGATCTGGACAGCAGAGACAGATCTAAATTTGGGGGAAAGACTCAATTTCTAAAAATAGGTAGAGAAATTTTGAAATTCAACAAAAATTTATGGAGGAAGGGGATGGTGGACAGAACCTCCAATAAATTTTGGGATTCAAAAAAAAATCAAAAAGGGGGGTCGAAAGTGGGAAGAACTAGGCTTCTGTTACACAGATCTGAAAATGGACAGATCAGGAAGACAGACAGACACAAAAATAGAAAAATATAAAAAGAACTCTGAATGGCATGATTTTTTTACTGGAGGTTGGGAATCAAGAAAGAAACCAACCCTGAAAATCTAAACTCCATATGAGGTTAGAGTTGGGATTCAAAATTCACGGAGTGGACCTCTGTCTAGAAAAATAGAATCTCGACAGCACTTCGGTAGATCGCTCGCGGTGGCTCGATGGCAGCACGAACGGCGGCGGCGGCGACGCAGAATGAACTCAGATGTGGAGGGGCTAAGATAGAAGGGTTCACAACCCTGAAATGTAGAGGATGGAGAAGGAAAACCAGAGGAGAGAGAGGAGGGGTGCGCAAGCTTCCTTGGCTCAAGACAATTCAACAATTTTCTTCTCATTAATTCATGAAAAAGGGAAATACAAGGCTTATATAATAAATGGAAAATGACTACTAATGCCCTCAGATCTAGGTATAGAACTAATTAGTTCTAATGGCCTTTTTAAAAAAATTAAAATGGAATAGAATGGGGAGGGGCGCCCCTTTGACTAGGTGGGGTGGTAGGTGGCCTACCCTTGACATTTGAAACCACTTGTCTCCCCATGTGTCCAATTGACTTGTCAAACCTTCTAGATGCCACCTTGGCTTTTGACCAGCCCCACATAGATGAGGTGGACTAATGGGGAAGGAGTGGGGGCCCCCTAACAGGTCCTACTGGCATTTTGCATATAAACCCACACAATCCTAAGGAAGAACAAACAAGCTCATAAAGCCTTATAATTGTGAATCTACTTCCCCCAGGATATAAAAATAAATAAAAGGACACAAATACAAAAATAAAATGTACATGCTCGGAGTTGATTCTCATCAATTCTCCCCGGGTGGGAAGAACTCGACCCCGTCGAGTAGGGGTACGGCTGCTCGAGTCGCTCCGGCGGATCCATCACCGTGCCAAGTAACGCGGACACGCTCCACTCCATGTGACCGTCACCTGCTCATTCTGTATATACTCGATATGCACAAGCTGCTGTGGAAACGAGGCTAGACGTGGTCACTCCGGGGTGGGGTCACTCTCAAGGGGAGGAGGCGGCTCGAAGACTCACTAGGAATCACCGCTGGGTCCCTGTAGGTGACTAGATCCGGGTATAGATGTAGAGCTGATCCCATACTCATCGAGCGAATCCACTCGCCTCTTAAGGGACTGACACCAATGAGCTTGCACAAGACACATGCAGACTCCTAACAAACCATAAACCACACAAACAAGCCACACAATCAAACCACACAAAGAAGAAATAATACTGACTCATGCATGATCCTAGACTTAATGCAATGCCATCACCCACCAAGTGGCCGTCATACGAGAGCCACATCCTGAGCGTCAGTATGCTCCTCTAGACCTTCCGCTGCATAGTACTCATCAGCTAGTTCCGGATCGGCCTCGTAGCTGACAGCCACAAGTCCAGAAGGTGTGGCTTCACTAACCCCTAGGGCTAGTGTGGCACGAGTAGGACATTGGCTGGCGATGTGGCCAAATCCATGACAGTGGAAACACTGCAGCCGTGACCTACTGGTCTCCCCGATAAGAGGGCCTTTACCCTTATCCTCCCGACGAGTAGGGGGTGTAGGCAATAGGGGTGGAGGTGTAGGTGCAGCGGGCAACAAGGGTGGGGGTTCCGATGCCAGTGGGCGGACAATGGGTGCCGGAGGGCGGGCAATTGGTGCCAGTGGTTGGGGTGGAGGTAGATCTCGTGGTGGGGGAGGATGAGGTCTAGGAGTGAAGTGCTCCTGACGGGCGGGCTCATGAGGTCGAGCCATGGGGCCCCTCGGGTATGGACCTAAGGAACTACGTGACTCGGTACTACGGTGAGGGACGGAGCCCAATCGTTGGATAGACTCGAACTCTCCCTCAAATTGCTCCATCTCGAGAGCAACTTGGTATGCATCCTCCAACTTATCACCTTGTGGCGAAGAAGCTCATACCGTAGGTGCGGTTGTAAACCACGCCGAAATCGGGAAATAGTAAGGGAGCTCTCCTCCGTGGCGTCACATCGCAAATAGTATTCATCGAATTCGGCGATGTACTCGGAAACGGACCAATCTACTTGGATAAGACTCTGCCACCTGTCTATGAGATGCTGGTGATAAGTGGCAGGAAGGTACTTCTTCCTAAGTTTGTCACTCATCTCGGCCCAAGTCTCTATCGGGAGCTCCTGACGATGAAACAATAGGTTCTCCATGTTCCTCCAATAGGTTTTTGCCTGGCCTAAGAGTTTCATCAGGGCGAACTTGACCTTCCGTTGGTCCGACATGTCGAACCACTCAAAATATCGGTCCATGCCAGCCTCCCAATCAAGATAGACCTTCGGGTCTAAGGACCCGTCAAAGGTGGGAGGGTCAGCGCGAACGGTCCTAAGGGCACGTTCATCCACATCTTGATCGTGGGTCCGCTGTGTAGGACGATGATCATGACCATATCCCCTATGCTCATTATCGGACTCATAGTCATGCACCTCGAGGATGTGATGCCTCCTAACCTCTATCCCTTGAACCCGTGGAGCAGCGGGTTGCTGAACCGGGTCTTGTTGGCCATGAGTAGGTGGAGGGGGTGACTCAACTGGGGCTCTCGGGGCTACCTCGGCTGGGGCTCTCTCTAACGTGGCAACTCTCCCTACCAGACCCCGAATGGACTGGTCCGACTCGACGGCCTTATCCTCTAAGACCGTCATCCTTTCTCCCAGATGTGTGCCTAGGCCATCCATCCGCGTACTCAACCCATCCATCCGATCTACCCGTGTAGTCAATGCATCCATGCGTGTACCTAACCCTTCCATACGTGTAGTCAACCCTTGCATTTGCCCCATAAGGGTTTGGAACATTTCGGCCACCGACAACGCATCGAGACTAGGGGCTCGGGGATCTGCCATAGGTGGTGGTGGGGGTGAGTACTGTGTACCTCTACGAGTGGGCATACAAAGATACACGGAGACACTGACCAATGCAAACACGGACTAAAGCAAAGATGATGCACCTAGACTTAACCAAGACTCGGCACGTGGCAGAGTTAATCGATCCGAAGATCACTCGCGCAAGTGTACGGCCTTCCCGATAGGCGTAGCCTAACGTTCAGACAACACCTTTTGATATACCGAGTAAAGGAATGCAAATGCGACCTAGACCGACGTAGACAATGACTAGACGTAAATGACACTTTTTTTTTCATTTTAAACACCATAGACTCAACTGGCGCTCTGATACCAAATTGATGTGGGACAGACCACGGACTCGACTCCAATTGGGAATACACCCTCGGACTCTAAGCAAACTCGCGATCGTCCCTTAGCGAGGGAAGCGGCGGATGTGCACGGTTGAGAAATCGACAGTGAGCTAGGGTGGTCGGCTCTCTCTTGTGCCCGGATCGGGTCACGAGACGGTCTCGCTCTCTCTCGCAGCAGCGACGATATAAAAATATTAAGCGAGCTACGATCCTAGCATGCTCTCTTGCAGCGGCATATAAAGCATATACGAATAAAGCAACATGTCGAGTAAGGAGCGAACATGATACCTCCACGCGCCTGGCGTGGGGACGACTTCTCGGACGATCTCGTACTCCCGAAACAGTAAATACACAAATATTATAGCAATGAATATGAGTGCCCACTCCACGCAGGGAGGTAAAGGGTGACACAATGGGGCCCGGGAGTAACGGGCTCGGGTTGACGGGCTGCTTCTTGTGTAGCTTCGGCGTCACTCGTACTCGTGACCGTGGGACCCACGTGCTGGTCAGTGGGGCCGTGTGGGACCGGGGTGGCACCACTGTGGTGGAGACGCCTGGAGGGGCGCTCCCTGGGATGGCGATGTACTGGTTCGCCGGCCGGAGGCCGGGCGGCTCCGATCGTCACCCGCCGGAGTTGTTGGCCACGGATCTGCAAATCTATTTTACAGCGCGTGACCCAGCGAGATCTGCTGCTGCGGTCACGCCTGACGTCGAATCGACGCACAAGAGGTACCGTTAGAAAGCTCTTTCGAAGTACTTCGATCTAGGGCTAGAGAGATAAAATTGAATTTCTCGTTGATGGCCTTTATCGAATTGTCAAGCTGCTGGCTCACTGGGTCTGAAAACTCAGGGCAGAACCATGTTTTCCTGAGAGTTGGCATTGAGCGTGATGTAGACCTTCGATTCAGAAGATGAGTTCTTCATGAAAGTTGTGGAAGCCAAAGAGAGGAAAACGGAGATATATCTTATGCAAGATTTGGTGGAAGTATCGATTTTTTTGGGGTTTTATACTGGCCCTGGGTCGGATCTGGACAGTAGAGACAGATCTGAATTTGGGGGAAAGACTCAATTTCTAAAAATAAGTAGAGGAATTTTGAAATTCAACAAAAATTTGTGGAGGAAGGGGATGGTGGACAGAACCTCCAATAAATTTGGGGATTCCAGAAAAAATCAAAAAGGGGGGTCGAAAGGGGGAAGAACTAGGCTTCTGCTATACAGATCTGAAAAGGGACAGATCAGGAAGACAGACAGACACAAAAATAGAAAAATATAAAACGAATTCTGAATTGCTTGATTTTTTTACTGGAGGTTGGGAATCAAGAGAGAAACCAACCCTAAAAATCTAAACTCCAGATGAGGTCAGAGTTGGGATCCAAAATTCACGGAGTGGACCTCTATCCATAAAAATAGAACCTTGACAGCACTTCGGTAGATCGCTCGCGGTGGCTCGATGGCGGCACGAACGGCGGCGGCGGCGGCACAGAATGAACTCAGATGTGGAGGGGCTAAGATAGAAGGGTTCACAACCCTGAAATGTAGAGGATGGAGAAGGAAAACCAGAGGAGAGAGAGGAGGGGTGCGCAAGCTTCCTTGGCTTAAGACAATTCAATAATTTTCTTCTCATTAATTCATGAAAAAGGGAAATACAAGCCTTATATAATAAATGGAAAATGACCACTAATACCCTCAGATCTAGGTATAGAACTAATTAGTTCTAATGGCCGTTTTACAAAAATTAAAATGGAATAGAATGGGGAGGGGCACCCCTTTGACTAGGTGGGGTGGTAGGTGGCCTACCCTTGACATTTGAAACCACTTGTCTCCCCATGTGTCTAATTGACTTGTCAAACCTTTTAGATGCCACCTTGGCTTTTGACCAGCCCCACATGGATGAGGTGGACCATTGGGGAAGGAGTGGGGGCCCCCTAGCAGGTCCTACTGGCATTTTGCACATAAACCCACACAATCCTAAGGAAGAACAAATAGGCTCAAAAAGCCTTACAATTGCGAATCTACTTCCCTCAGGATATTAAAATAAATAAAAGGACACAAATACAAAAATAAAATGTACATGCTCAGAGTTGATTCCCATCAGGCCAACCCCAACCAGATCTGGGCAGTGCTGAAAATGAAGCGACCAGGGTGAGTGAGGGACGTGCAATGCCTCACCAGACGCGTCGCCGCCCTGGCTCGGTTCTTATCCCGAGCTGCCGAGCGATGTCTCCCCTTCTTCAAGCTGATCAAGCAAGCCAATCAAGCGCCAGAGAAAAAAGGCCAGATCGATTGGGACCAAGAATGCGAGCAGGCATTCGAAGAGTTGATACGCTACCTAGCGACCCCTCCCGTCCTCGCCAAACCACAAAAGGGAGAGCAGCTACTCCTATACCTATCAGTCACACCAAGCACGATGAGTGCCGTGCTCACGAGGGATGATGCAGGTGTCATGAAGCCCGTCTACTACATTAGCCGAGCATTACAAGGATCGGAATTCCGGTACTCGCGAACCAAAAAGTTCACCCTGGCACTCATTACGGTTGCTCGCAAGCTGCGGCCATACTTCCTGGCTCACCCAATAGCTGTCCTCTCCGACCAGCCACTCCGGTAAATCCTCCAGAACCCTGACGCCTCAGGTAGGATGGTCAAATGGGCCATCGAGCTGGGGGAATTTGACGCCAAGTTCTGCCCAAGGACCGCAATCAAAGCTCAAGCTTTCACCGACTTCATCACCGAGTGCACACTACCCACTGAAGGCTTGCCCGAGAAGTCGTCAGGACTCACGTGGGAACTATACATTGACGAAACCTCATGTGGGGCAGGCAGCGGAGCCGGATTAGTCTTACTTTCGCCTGAAGGGTTGGAACTCCAGTATGCCTTACGGTTCAAATTCCCAACCACAAACAACGTGGCCGAGTATGAGGCACTCCTCTTAGGACTGCGCATGGCGAAACACTTGGGGGCATCCAGCGTGCGAGCATACAGTGACTTTATGCTCATCGCCAACCAGGTTAGAGGTGAATTCGAAGCACGTGAACCCTCCACGATCAAATACCTAGAGAAGGCTAAGGCTATGGCAAGAGAATTCTCCCACTTCGAGGTGGTTCACATCCCACGAGAGGAGAACATCCGAGCAGATGCCCTGTCTCGCCTAGCGTCCGCCACAACGGTCTCCAACTCTAGGTTGATCCTAGTGGAAGAGTTACTAGCGCCAAGCATAGAAGACCCGGCGTCCCAAGTAAATGCTATCGACTACGAACCTTCCTGGATGGATCCCCTGCTAGATTTCCTCTTGCGACAACAACTTCCAAGCAACCACGCCAAAGCTCGGCGCACACGAGTGAGAGCGGCTCGCTTCACAATAGTGAACAGTCTATTATGTCGCCGATCCCTCTCAACTCCGTTACTGAAGTGCTTGTTCCCCACGGAAGCCAGCCAAGCCATCCAAGAAGTCCATGAAGGACTATCCGGAAGCCATATAGGGGGGCGAGCACTCGCCCGAACACTGATTCGACAAGGATATTGGTGGCCCACCTTGCAGTAAGACTGCCTCGAGTATGTCTGGAGGTGCCCACAATGCCAAAAATTCTCTCACCTACACCATCAACCGGTGACACAACTTCATACCTTGATGGAGCCTCATCCATTTGTCCGATGGGGGGTGGACATACTAGGTCCCTTCCCCGAGGCACAAGGGAGGAAAAAATTCCTCATAGTCACCATTGACTATTTTACCAAATGGGTTGAGGCTGAACCATTAGGGAAGATTACAAGCGAAGCAACATGGAAGTTCATGCCGCGGAGTATCATCTTCACGTTCGGGATCCCAAGAGTTTTTACAACCGACAATGGTAGGTAATTCACGAGCACTGCCTTCCAAGAGAAGTGCTCGAAGCTGGGGATCTGGAACCACTACATGTCGGTGGGACATCCTCAGGCTAATGGACTAGTGGAAAACGTCAACAAGACACTCCTCCATGGCATTAAAACTCATCTCGGCCAAGCAGGCGATTCGTGGATAGACTCGATTCCAAGCATTCTATGGGCACACCGAACAACCGCCAGGGCTGCAACCGGAGAAACACCATTCCATTTGGCGTATGGTGCAGAAGCGATAGTTCCGGCAGAGATAGCCAACCCCTCATTACGAGTGGGACATTTCGACGAGGTCAGGAACAACCAAGCAATGCAAGAAAACTTAGACCTGCTCGAAGAAGATAAGGCGGGCGCACAAGTGAAGCTCTTAGCATATCAACAGAAATTGGCCCAGTATTACAACACCCGAGTCAAAGAACACCATTTCTTCCCTGGAGATTTGGTACTACGGCGAGCAAGCGTGGCCGACCCAAGGGGGGCCTCGGGAAGCTCGCACCAAATTGGGAAGGCCCATACAGGGTGACGGAAGCACTCGGCAAAGGAGTGTACATGCTAGTGACGCTGGGGGGGGCAAAAGGTACCTAGGACGTGGAACTCCGTCAACCTCAAAAAATTCTTCCAGTAAATCACCACCAGCCGTACTCCACTAAGGTAAGTTACCTACATATCCAGAGAAGGTAACCTAAGGGTTCCCTAAAGGCGAGCACCGCTCCCCATGAAAATAAGAAGGTAACCTAAGGGTTCCCTAAAGGCGAGCACCGCTCCCCTTGAAAATAAAAAGGTAACCTAAGGGTTCTCTAAAGGTGAGCACCGCTTCCCTTGAAAATAAGAAGGTAACCTAAGAGTTCCCTAAAGATGAGCACCGCTCCTCTTGAAAATGAGAAGGTAACCTAAGGATTCCCTAAAGGCCAGCACTGCTCCCCTTGAAAATGAGAAGGTAACCTACGAGTTTCCTAGAGGTGAGCACTACTCCCTTTGAAAATAAGAAGGAAACCTAAGGGTTCCCTGAACGCGAGCACCGCTCCCCTTAAAAATGAGAAGATAACCTACGGGTTTTCTAGAGGCGAGCATGACACCCCTTGAAAATAAGAAGGAAACCTAATGGTTCTCTAAAGGCGAGCATCGCTACCCTTGAAGATGAGAAGGTAACCTACGGTTTCCTAGAGGTGAGCAGGAAGCACCGCTCCCCTTGAAAATAAGAAGGTAACCTAAGGGTTCCCTAAAGACGAGCACTGCTCCTCTTGAAAATGAGAAGGTAACCTAAGGGTTCCCTAAAGGCGAGCACCACTCCCCTTGAAAATGAGAAGGTAACTGTTGCACGGGTTCATATGTCGATTAATCAGGGTGAGGGAAGGAATACAGCGGGGAAGAAAAATACGGGAGTTTGATGTATCTCGGGTATCCTCCTTACGAGTGCATGCCTCTCACGGCGGTATCAGGCACTCTCCTTTCACAGAAAGTCGAAAAGGGTCGAATGGCATGGAAGTGTCGGGATAAAGGTTAACCGGACAAGATGCGGGCGTGCCAGTCGATCTCTCGATAATCACTCATGGAACCAAGATTTGACCGGGGAAGCGCCACCAAGGCGCGGCATGTGGCATGAGGCAATCGGGCGACACGTGGAGAGAAGAGGTTCCATGGGTGCGAGTGCGTAGGCGATTGCTGGAATCGTGTACAGGACATCTTTCCCCACCGGCCGCAAGCAACCGGTGTTTATTTACATCAGATTGAATCCGAATACCTTCGTTCCATGCTGAAGAGAAGTCTGTATGTATGTCGAAGCCATGGGTGGAGTGCTGGGGGCATTCAGCAGCTAGAGGTGCATGTTGGACAAAGGGGTGTTTATTGGGGGTTGGAGTGTTAGGCACGGATGTCGAGGAATATGGATAGAAGGTTGAAGGCCGTGACGAGGGTGCGAGAGCACTCGTCCAATCGGCAATGTTGTGCTGAGACGTATATTTCTTTACAGGAAAGCCGTAACGGCCAAAGTACAACTGGCGCATGCCACGGGACAATTCCGACGTGCTAATCGGTCCCCGGGTCGATGCGTGATGGATGCACATATGTTCATTTTATAGATTGGTCATCCCGTGGCGTGGGCCATAGCCATGGTGCCGAGCGGGGGCCTATGACAGGATAACTGGGGGATACGTCGATCCGGTATCTGGCCGAGGGTCGGTCGCAACTCGAGTTGAGCGGTCGGACATGGCCTCGTGACTGCGAGTGAGCATGGCATCATGGCACGTGTGTGGTTGCGACCGACAGGCGTGCCAGGGGGAATCCCGTCTTGAGAGGACGTCCACCCATATCACAACGTCTCACATACGGTGGGTGTTGACTCGTGTGTGACGGCTACATACGGCGTGAGGGGAGTGCGAACGACATACCCCCGGCGTAGTAGACCGCCGAACAAGTCACCCACACACAATTCTCCTTAGCTCGCTGCTTGGAGCCGAAGCGCTTGAATTACCTTGAATTCTTTGGAGATGCATGCCCTTCAATGCCTTGCCCCCTAGGGGGTTTTTATAGGGAAGATGAAGGGTCACAAGGGGGTTTACGCGGACAGCTAGGGGGGGTAAGCTGGTCCGCGTAAAGCCAATGGAATAGTGCACTGGGTTATGGGCTGAGAGAGAGGAGGGAAAGAGGTTTACGCGGACCAGCCAGGGGGCCCTGGCTGGTCCGCGTAAACCCCCCTTGGGGGGGAGGTTTAGGCAACCCCCAAGAGTTTAGGCGGGCTGGCTTTTTTTCTTTTTGAAAAAAAATATTTTATTTATTTATTTTTTTGGTTGAATGGGGATTTAGGCGGACCAGCCCGGGGGCCCTAGATGGTCCGCCTAACCCCCCCAGGGGGGGTTTAGGCGGGTTCGCAAGGAGAGAGAGAGGGGGCTGGTCCCCACCCTATAAAAATTGATTTTTGGGCCTTTTCATCCAAATTTGGCTAAGGACAAGTGGGTGAAGGGTACGTGGCGGCTTGTGGAGACTTGTGCGCGTTCACTTGAGGATGAACCCGTCGTGCTGTCGCTTTGCGCTTCCATGTCCGTGCGTCGACCCCTCGAACTGGTACGGCACACGAACTGCATCGTGGGACCGTAATTGAGCGAATCGGGGCTGAGTGGGGTCGTGGGACCACCGAGCTGGAGAGAGGGCGTGGCCCCCCTGGGGATTTCGCTCTCCCCGGGGGCGCGGCCACGCCCTGGGGCGAATTGGCCCCGGGCCGGCCGTAACACCGTGGGATGGCCCTCGGGGGTCTTCTTGTGTTGCCTGGGGACGTCCTTTGATGGACTATGACCTTCGGGAGGCTGACATGGGCCCGTGGGGCCGTTGTTCTTTGAGTCAGAGTAGCCGCTCGCAAGGTGTTCGGGAAAACACCCCGGGTTGCCGAACGAGCCGCGTAAATGGCCGACGGGCCTTGGATTTTGCCTAGGGCCAAGGGTAGAAGTCTGTAGGGGTTGGGAGGAGGCATTTTGGGCCCATGGGCCTTGCCTCGTGTTATGTGCCATGTTGTACGACATGTTGATATGGTAGCCTTGGGTTGGCCCGAGAGCTAAGTTCAGTGGCTTGTTGCCACGTGTCTGAGGGTCGGGGGTGGCCCCGACTTGCTGAGGGGTCGTTGTAGGACCCAACTGGCGTACTGGAACCACGGGCTGGCCCGTGGTCTTGTGTAGAAGGGTTGAAATATACGCGCCCACAAGGTGTTTGGAAAAATGCCGAACACACGTGTGTGAGCCGTACGTACATGCTGCGGGCCTCCAAAGCCTGTGGTTGACTTGCTCGAGTCTCCTTTTGACCTTGGAGGGTTGAATGAAGAGTCTTGGAGTGGGTCTGCGACTCTTTTGCTAGATGCCACGTGGCGTGGCTTAACGTCGGGGCGCCCCCAGGTGATCCCGGGCGGCCAAATAAAACGCGGGCAAAGCCCGTATGAGAGTGGTCGGGATTGACCCCGAACACTTGTTTGTGCCGCCGCGCGTCACGGCGAGTTGGTCGGGACCCTTGTGGGGACCTTTAGGGTTGTAGAAAGGGCTAGGTAGCCCGTGCCTTGAAGGCGTTCGGGGAAATGCCCGAACCCTTATTCCTTGTCATTTTGGCTGGGAAATAGTCTGGGTACAACAGTAACCTATGGGTTTCCTAGAGGCGAGCATGACTCCCCTTGAAAATAAGAAGGAAACCTAAGGGTTCCCTAAAGGCGAGCACCGCTCCCCTTGAAGACGAGAAGGTAACCTACGGGCTTCCTAGAGGTGAGCACGACTCCCCTAGAAAACAAGAAGGTAACCTACGGGTTCCCTAGAGGCGAGCACGGCTCCCCTTATAAATGATGACATCAAATAGATAGAGGACGCAAGCACTACAGAGCATGAGCGTAAAAAGTTACCAAGAGACACGCAAGAGTCTTCTGATAAAAGGCACACAATAGTATCGACTCAAGTTAAAGAAGTTTTATTCTTTTAGTCAAGATATAAGCTGCCAAAAATTGGCAAGTCACCCTCACGTGACTAATATACAAGCAAATGAAAAGAAGAAACATGCCCAGCCATAGCTACATGCGACCTCCGCCTCTGGCCTCTTGAGTACCGTCATCATACGGCTATCTGCCAATAGTTGAGCAGACACCTAGCACCCCTTTTTGTTCTATGGAAGGGGACCAACAGGGATGCCACTGGCGAGGAGGCCTGCACCAAGAAACCAGCATGCCTACCCACCTCTGGTTAATGGGAGGCAGTGGGGCAACAAGCCTTATGCTTTACGATGGTCGATGCAGTGCGCTGGCCATGTCTGCTGACAGGAAAATGGAAGCCGACCACTTCGAGGCCTTCAATCAATAGCAAGCGAGATAGCCGTCGTCGCCCCACCGGCGGCCTTGTCTGCAAGTCGGCAAGAGGGAGACGACCTCCACGCCCACTTTTCACCTCTTCCTGCCAGGAAAAAGATGTCCCCTCCTGCGATGGAGAGCATCCCATCACATACCTACGATCTAGGGTGTGACGACCCCGGGATCCGAGTATCGGAAAGGAACCGGCGCGTCTCGAATCTCGGCCCGCCAACCCACGAGCCCGAAGACTCGGAAGGGTAAAAAGGGATGGTGTGGGAGTATAAGAGGAGCTGAAATGACCGCAGAGAAAGCATAATGATCTAAAATAAAATGCACATCATAATATAAAATAAAATAAACTGCTACAAGGTCTACAGAGTCTCATGTCCAAATAAAAGTACAGTCAACAGAAAGGAAAGTACCACTACACGGGGCATCCCCCGGCTCTGTTGAGTAGTGGACAGCGGATCTAGAGGGGAGGGGTGAATAGATCTGCCCCTCTTTTCACAATGCAACCCTCTATATAGCTAGATAAGATAAATTACAGCGGAATATAACTAGCTTATCGAAGAACACTATGATTCGCTTGACAAGACGAGAAAGTAATATATTGATTCGAACCTAAGCATGCATCTAGAATGAAACAATCACACAAGCAAATCACAACACACAAGATTTTAAGGTGGTTCGGACTGAATCCTCAGTCCTACGTCCACCCCTCACCAAATCCGGTGAGGCTCCACTAGTGCCACGCACTGAACCACAAATCGGAAAGACCTTCGATTGCCTTCCTACTAATCACAGGTAGGGACGTCAACACCGCAGATCGGACAACTTCCGATTGCCTTCCTACTAACCACCGGTAGGGACGATCTTCAGTTTTAATCATTTGAATGAAATGAAAAAGATAACAAATATGAAATCACTCAAACAAGATATAGAGTATGATCAAAGAAAGAAGATCTTGTCTGAGTTGCAGAAGCTTGAATCGGATGCTTTGAAGGTGTCTTCTTCCTTGCGAGATGATCTTCCTTGAATCTCTTCTAGTTGATGAAGAAGACGATGGATGTAACTTTGATCTTCCTTTTGATCTTCTTGAGTTGATGAAGAGGATGAAGAATGCAGTTTAGATCACCTTTGAAAGTCTTGATTGCTTCTTGCTTCCTTGGAGGTTGAGATGGCTTCAGATCTGGACTTGAATCCCTTGGAATGGATGAAGCTTCTTCCCGTAGTACTGTTCACGGCTACAATACTTCGAACTCCTCTCCCTTGAACACACCCTTTGCAGCCTCCCTTGAATCCCCTTGACGCATTAGGGTTTCTAACCCTCCTTGTGTTGGTTTTATAGACTTTGAATGGTCCTTGGACATCCCTCAGACCAGATCCATAATCTATGGGGGATTGGGTGACTTTGGGGTTAAACAAATGGGTAGAAAGACTTCTCCTCAAGCTTGAAACAAAAGTCAACAAAGGAGGCCTCGGGGCTGGCGGTCGACCGTAAGGCATGGGGCGGTCGACTGAAACCTGTAAATCCTGGAGTGTTTCGTTTCTGGAAGAACCTGTCGACCGGACGCCTAGGGGCGGTCGACCGAAACCTGTAAAAGTTGCCAATCTTCATCTCTGAAAAAACTGGTCGACCGGCCAAGGTGTGTTGGTCGACCGGAAAGACCTATACCTGCAAAAATGAAGTGTTAGCCCAAAGGAACATGTCCATAAGTCAAGATACTCATGTCCTTATCAATTTCATGCATTTTTGGGTTTGGTTTATGCATTAGATCATTTGAGCATTTCTAAATTTTGTTCCGGGGGTCCGCCCCTGGAAACCCCCGCAAGGGGCGCTGCCCCCTTGACCCCCGCGACCTGACCGCGCAGGTCGATCCGCGTGCGAGGGCGCAATCATTGAGCTTTCACATTTTCCATATCCACTCCATTCCTTGGCATATCTGTCATGAAAGAACATCAAGGTGTTTAGTCATATAAGAGTGGTAAAACATCAATGACTTATAGTGTTTAGCCATTATCAAAATCAAGAATATCAAGTAACTCAAATGACCATAGGATGATGTCGAATGACCCAAGTGAGCACAAGATGACTCAATTGATCATAGGGGCACAACATTCTCCCCCTTTTTGATGATGGCAACACTGTGAGTCATTATGTTGCAGTAATATTCAAAATGGTAAAAATTATAAAAAATACAACATATGCAGCTCAAGATCCATGATAGTAATAGTATGTGAATGCAATTATGAATGCAGATATGAATGCTATGCAATTATGCAACCCCCATCACATACACATAAGAGATACACAAAGCCCACAAAGGATTCTCCCCCTTTGGACTCTCCCCCGTACACAATTCACTCATCTTCCTTTGACAACTCACAAAGGCCGCACAAAGGACGGACAAAGGTATTAAAGGAAAGGACTCACAACAAGACATTCATTTTCTCCCCCTTTGACAGCAGCAAAAAGGAGGGATAAGATAGAGAAGGTGACTAATGTCTGAGAGACCAGAGCTGAATGAGAGTGGAGAGCAAGCCATTATAGGCAAACCTGAAACATGTCGTGAGCAATATATATATAGTTCAAAGCTAATGAAATCCGAGATCAACAATGGAGTTCGAAAAGCAGCTACATCCAAGATGTAGTAGAAATGAACCAAAGTTGCATATCATGCCAGTGTTTAACCTTCCCTTATCTTATATATCCATATTCAATAACTACAAAGGGAATAACACAAAAACTAGTATTGAGGCTAAACAATCATGACTAAAGCATGGAATATTATGAGTTCAACAAATTTGATTGTCAATATCTTTTGAATTTGAAGGCACATGACTCATATGTTACGAGCAATCGAGTCTAGTACATGTCTCCTAGCCGTAAGAATACACGTTGGTTAGACGCCAGTATTCCTACGTATTTGGCAAGACTGACTGTTAAGCTTTAGAAAGAACAGAGATAGCAAAGTCACGTCATGACATATCCAAACTCATTTCTTTGATGAGAAGATATATTTCTCAGTAATTATGCCATTGCTCTGCCTAGAGTCCAAATGAATTAAGACAGAGATAACAGGGGCACATCATGACATATCATTTGTCACTTGATATGGTAGCCAATAATTGAAAGCTGTTGACATGGTAGCCAATAATTGAAAAGCCATTGACCCGAAGGCCGATGATTAAAAGCTGTCGGCTCAGGGGCCGATGATTGAAAGCTGTTGACCTGAAGGCTGATGATTAGAAAGCTATCGGCTCAGGGGCCGATGATTGAAATCTGTCGGCTCAGGGGCCGATAATTAAATGTTGTCGGCTCAGGAGCCGATAAGGGAGGTAAAAACAGTCAAGGCTGGGAGCGGGCTTGAAGAGCCGAAGTTGGGGATTAACGAGCCGCGAGGGCAAGAGGTAGGCCATGGAGTCTAAGGTTGGGCTCTACGAGCCGTAGCTGGGAACGTAGGCTTCGATGGTCGAAATTGAGTTTATTGTATACACACATTTTTTATTATTTTTTATTATTTTTATTATATTTCCTTTTATTCAAGTATGCAAGCATTCATTCGCAAACATAACATAAATATACGTAAGGTAGCTCCCCCTATAGGGGATAGGATAGGGACATCGCCCGTAATTCGTAGATGCGGTGCGGGCCGCGAGGCACAATTGAGCGGTGGTGCACCCGTCAAGAGGATATCGCATGTCTTGCATGAATAGCCTAAATTCACGTATTTCACCCAAGACAATTCTCTGTGGCGTGGCAGTGCAAATATGTGAACAAATAGCCCTAACCATAGGGATATGCAGGTTTTCCTAGTGACACTCGAGGATCACTCTAGCGCCTACACATTAGTTCCAGGCTTTCGACTTTCGGTAGCTTCACACAGCCCCCATCTGTTTATTTTGGTAGCTGATTTCACCGTTCGGCGCGAGTCTTCTCATGTGTCTCAATGGGGATTCCCGGCTACTAAGATTCGTCCTTATTGTGATTCGCTTCACCATTTCACGCGAGTCTCCTCATTTGTTTCAGTGAGGATTCCCGGCTACTCGGCTCCGCGTTTCTCTCTCTTTTCTTTTTTTTTCTCTCTTTTTTTTCTCCTTTTTTTTTACAGTGGGGGTAGGCAACTTTTTCCTCATGATTACCTTTCATGCGAGTGCAGGAATTCAAGTCTCCGTAGAGTGCTAAGAAGAAATTCGGGCAATCCCTATAGTCGAAGGCTATTGAACACATTAAGTGCTAAGTGTGAGAGCGTTGCCTCAGTTTTATTTTGTGAGTTGGGCTTAGCGATTCAGCCATGACTCTTCCCCTTGACGTGTGCACCCGCCATAGTTGGGTTCCCTTCGAGCCTGCGCCGTGACGTACGTGGATCCGGAATCGGGGTGATATTATTTAGCAAAGAAGCACGGTCTTAGAAAATTCCAAGGAGGTGTATTATTCTATATTATAAGCAAGCATGCAAATAGGGCGATCAAACATTCTTCTTTTTTTTTGCGTAAGAACATACTGTTGTTACGTATATGTATCATGTATGTGCATATAGAATCAAAGCAGCAACCAAGGTGCTGAGGAAGGAGACCGTGAAGGGTCGGCAGGACATTGGTGAAGCGGGCTATAAGAGTCGAAGTTGATATCAGAAGTAGGCCGCAATAGCCAAAAATCGAGGAGAGCGGGCTGCGAGAGCCAAATTATGGGAAGCAGGCTGCAGGAGCCGAAGTTGGGAAGCGGGCTGCAGGAGCCGAAGTTACGGGAAGCGGGCCGTGCAAGCCATATTCTGGGAAGCCGGCCGTAAAGGCCGAATTCTGGGAAGAAGGCTGCAAGAGCCATGTTAGACAGGAGGACGGTGAGCTAGAAGGGGAGGGGATGAATAGATCACCGTTTAAAAAATATTTGACTGAGTCGAGGCAGGACCCTTAACCAATATAACGTAATTCACGAGCGCAGAACATAAATCACTCAAAAATTCATTAGCACATATGCACAACCACCTAGCGAGCAGTTAGACCAAGATTTCGATCATCAACATTCACATTTACTTAATGAAGCCAGACAAAAGCATAAGGAAGATAAATGCGCACAACCATACCACGGAGAACAGGAGATTTAGATGGTTCAGTCTGCAACCTGCAGACTTACGTCCATCCCTCACTCAAGGCCGAGTGAGGCTTTCTTTCACAAGAACGAACCACAGACTCAGTCTGCTAACATCACGCTGATCCACAGCTTGGGGATCGAAATCCCTACAGACGCTGAACACACAGCTTGAACCCAGGTCTCACACCCCAAGACCTGACCCGGAGATAACTCTCCCTTCCTCTTAGACAAGAGGGAACCTAGCAGTGACTCACCCTCACTGCAATTCAGAGACGTTGTCTCTCTTCCTCCACAGCCGGAGGGAACAACCTAGATAGCCTCCTCACTATCTGAACACAGCAACCCCGGAGACCACCTCCCTTCCTCTGATCTGATTCAGAGGAAATCACAATGCAACCCAGAGGACCCACCTCTCTTCCTCTACACCTAGAGGGAACGATAAAACAGAGTATCGGAATTTAAGAACAAACAACTGACAGCATAAAGAAATATCAAAGACAATCGAACGGAGAAACAATGTAGCTTCTTAAAGAAGCATAGACAAAAAATAGCAGAAAAACATCCTCTCCTTCATCACTCTCTCTCTTTCAGGTACGCTCAACAAATGGATCAGGATGGCTCCTCCTCTCCTTCTTCTCGCTGTGGCCTCACCCTTTTCCTTGTGGCTTCGGCAGCTTTTCAGGAGCAGAAACCTTCATATATATATATATATCCAACCTCACGAGAGAGTGAGGGTTTGGGAGACACGCGCGAAGACATGCTTCCAGGTGAACCGAGCCACGTGTTAGATGATTGTTCCCTCGGATCACGTGCTCACATGATTGGAATAAAGTTCCAATTTATCTTTAAGTCCCTGTAAGGTTTCAGAGAACATTCAGTCAATCTCAGAAATATTCAAGTCATTAATTGTTCACACAAAATGCACGGGACTTATCAAAGGACAGAAGAACGCGTCAATGCACTAAGGCCAAGGCGTTAACGCAATGGATATAATGGAGAACATGTCCCTTGACCAAATACACTAATGCGTCAACGCATCAGTTGACAGCGTCGACGCTTCTGCTTGGTGGTTGATCAAAAAGTGCCTTTGGTCATAAACTCAAGGTGTGGACGCTTCCATTGTGTAGCGTCGCCTCAGCTCCTTGGGCGAGACGCACAATCTCTTGGTAACAAGCCAATGCGTCAACGCTTCAGGTGACAGCGTTGACTCAGCTTCATAGGCGAGACGCTCAAGCCCTTGGCACCAAGCTAAAGCGTCAACGCTTCAGGTGACAGCGTCGACTCAGCTTCATAGGCGAGGCGCTCAAGCCCTTGGCCCTAAGCCAATGTGTCTACGCTTCCATCATCCAGCGTCGACTCAACTTCATATGCGAGACGCTCAAGCCCTTGGCACCAAGCCAATGCGTCTACGCTTCCATCGTCCAGCGTCGACGCAGTGGACAAAACAGCAAGCAAGAGACGCACTATTGCGTCTACGCAGCCAGCCAAGTGCGTCAACGCACTAAAGGTACAGAACCCATATAATCAAGACAAGTAAGTATGAGCTCATGGGTGTACATGATAGAGGAGCATCAAAACAGAAAAGCATGATGAAAAAGCATTTGATCCATAGATGTGCATGCAAAACAACAACATTAGATCTTGAGAATATTTAGACAATTCAGGATCTTTATCATTCATTTAGGAGCATCAAGATGATTATCATAAAAATAATTTGATTCATAGTGTTAGTCATCATCAAAACTACAGAGATGCAACAATCTCCCCCTTTTTGATGATGGCAACACCATGAGTCAAATTTAGTGAAAGGAGAAATACCAACTTAAAACATTCTCAATAAAGGCAGCAATGGTGACCTCCCAAGGCCTGAACAGGCCTGAACTCACAGCACTCATCATTGTTTATAAAAAAATTCCAAAACCTTCCTACCACTAGCTGGCTACAAAAACACCTCTTTACTCCCCCTTTCAACCTTCCCCCTTTCAGACTTCTCAACCTTCTCCCCCTTTGACATCATCAAAACAAGGAGAAAGAGAGATGTTGACGCTGGACTGATAAAAAAAGATGGAGAAGATTCCAACAGTAGACACTCATTGTCAAACCTTAGATGCTTAAGTGGGGCTGTAAGGTCCAGTGAAGAATCTTGGAGTTCTGGTAAGAGAAAGAGATTCAGAATAAACTTGAAGTTTATCAACTTACTATGATTATGAGAGAAGAGCAAGTGGCAACAAGTAAGACTGGGCTAACTGTTAAGGCTTGTCAAAGAGACAACAAGAGTTTGAACCACTAAGACAGCCTGTAGGCATTGAGGACAAACAGTCCAGGCAGAGAGAGCATAGTTGTAGAGTGTATTTGGCCAGTTGCACTTTTGACATTAAGTATGCACCTTGGTCAGAGGCCAGCATCCTCAGTTACTCAGTGTAAGAGCCTCATCACTTCTCAATTAGAGAACAGAGATAGTGACCATTGGTTGTTACATGAGGAGACACCTTGATCAGAGGCCAGAATCCCCAGTGACTCACCATATTGTCATCATTGCTCTGCCAATCACAATTTTGAACACACATTTCTTTCTTTTGATTTTGTTTATGAGAACTGATACCTCATGACATAGGAAATTCTCATTTCATTGATGGGATTCCTAGTTTCTCAGTATGCAGTTTTAAGCACAAATTAGTTTAACTAGCTCAACAAGGGGTTGTTTGAAGACACAAGCCAGGGCAAGTATTAGAGGTCTTATCAAGATGTCCAATGAGAAGCTCATAAATAGAAACCATTTCTTACAAGTCTAGCTTGTTCATGAGTCATGCAACAAAGTAAGAGGATATACTTGTGAAGGTGAATCTTAGCCTCTTAAGACTTACGAGAAGAGGATTCTAGCTGGACTTTAATTGCACAAACTTAAGAGTGTAGAAAATGAATGAGGTTCTATTAAGAGGAATATTCAAGATCAATTCTAACATTTAATCCAGCAACAACAACCATCTCTCAAGCGTTTCTAATTAGTCAAGCTCCCCCTCTCTAGTAGCTCTATCTTCCATTTTACCCAGAAAAACAGCAGAGAAGCAGAATTGACTTTACTCAAAGCACACACCCGCTCCCCCTCACATAGGGACCCCCACCAAAAAAAGTATGACAAAACTACCACTAAAATTTATGGAAATACATGAACCAGAAATCATTGCCTCAAATCAGTCAGAGTTTGTAAATACCAAGTTCTCTTCTCAAGGAAGTGAATTTTTCAGTATCTAGAGGTTTTGTAAAGATATCAGCAAGTTGATCTGCAGTCCCAACATGAATTAATTCAAAAGTTTTATTTGCAATTTCATTTCTGATAAAGTGGTGCCTGATTTCAATGTGTTTTGTTCGTGAGTGTAAAACAGGATTCTTTGCAATGTTTATGGCACTAGTGTTATCACAAAAGATGGGAGTGCAACCTGTCTCTACTTGGTAATCCTGGAGTTGATGCTTGATCCAGATAACCTGAGTGCCACAGCTGCTTGCAGCCACGTATTCAGCCTCAGCAGTGGAAAGAGCCACTGAATGCTGTTTCTTTGGACTCCAAGAAACTAGGCATCCTCCTAAGAATTGGCAGTGGCCACTGGTGCTCTTCCTATCTAGCTTACATCCAGCAAAGTCTGCATCAGTGTATGCAACTAAATCTAATGTGCGTGAAGCAGGATACCATAAGCCTAGTGTATGTGTGGCAGACAGATATCTAAAGATTCTTTTTACAGCAGACACATGTAGTTCAGTAGGCCTAGACTGATATCTTGCACATAAACCAACACTGAATTGTATGTCTGGCCTAGAGGCAGTTAGGTACAAGAGGGATCCGATCATACCTCTGTAGAGTTTTTCATCCACTTATTTACCTGACTCATCTGCATTAAGGGTCATGCTTGTGCTCATTGGGGTGGAAATTTGCTTCAGGTTAGTCATCCCAAACCTTTTTAGGATATCCAGCGTGTACTTGGTTTGGTGGAAGAAACAGCCATCTGTCATCTAATTTATCTGCAAGCCAAGGAAATAAGTCAGTTCCCCAACTAAGCTCATCTCAAATTCAGCTGACATAAGCTGTGAAAATTCTTTACACAGTTCAGGATTTGTTGATCCAAAGATGATGTCGTCCACATATACCTGAACTATGATGAGATCTTGTCTTGAATTCTTAGTGAATAAGGTTTGGTCAACTTTACCTCGGTTATATCCTTTATTTAGTAAGAAACTGGTCAGCCTTTCATACCAGGCCCGAGGAGCCTGCTTTAATCCATAAAGAGCTTTGTTTAACATGAAAACTTGATCAGGTTTAGTCGAAAACTGAAAACCAGGAGGTTGTTCAACATAAACTTCTTCTTTTAGAATTCCATTCAAGAAGGCACTCTTAACATCCATTTGTTGAAGTTTTATGTTGTTTGAACAAGCAAATGCTAATAGAATTCTGATAGCCTCCATTCTAGCTACTGGAGCAAAGGATTCATCAAAGTCCACTCCATACTCCTGACTGTAGCCTTTAGCTACAAGTCGAGCTTTATTCCTAGAGATGACACCTTCTTCATTCAGTTTGTTCTTAAAAACCCATTTTGTTCCTATTACATTGAAATTTTCAGGTCTAGGTACAAGTTCCCAGACATTGTTTCTATCAAATTGCCCTAGTTCTTCACACATGTCAGTTACCCAATTCTCATGACTTAAGGCTTCTTCAATGGTCTTAGGCTCAATTTGAGAAACTAAAGCAATTAAGTCCTGATTTTGAACATTTCTAAAATGAGATCTTGTCCTAGGGGGAACATTGAGACTACCAATAATATTGGTTACAGGGTGGTCTTTTAAAACTCTGACATTTGTTGAGGACTCACCTTGTTCGACTGTACTTACTGGGTTCAGATCAGTGGGTTCTTCAGCCGGTTGTACTTCCTCCTCTTGCATTTGATTCAGGAACTCTCCATCATGACTTGTAGACCTGTTATCATCATTTAGACTGCTAGAGATTTTTGTTTCATCAAAGATAACATGAGGGGTTTCCTCTACAGTCCTATCAATTTTATTAAAGACCCTGAAGGCTCTAGATGTTTCAGAGTATCCTAGGAATATTCCTGGAATACTTCTAGCATCGAATTTATCTAAGTCTCTCTTGTTGTTATTATGAATAAAGCATTTTGAACCAAAAATTTTGAAATATGAGACATTAGGCCTCTTACCTTTCAGGAGTTCATATGGTGTTTTCTTATGTATGGGTCTTACCAAGGCTCTATTAAGTATGTAGCAGGCTGTGTTTGCCGCTTCTGCCCAAAAGCTCTTAGGTAGCTAACTCTCCATTAGTAGTGTTCTTGCCATTTCCACTATTGATCGATTCCTTCTCTCCACAATTCCATTCTGCTCTGGGGTCCTGGGAGAAGAAAATTTGTGAGTCAGTCCCTCTTTGTCACAAAAACTAGAAAATGAGGAGTTCTCAAACTCTCCTCCATGATCTGATTGGATAACAGTGATCTTGTGACCTACATGTTTCTGCTTATTGAAAAAATGTTCAAATTTTTGAAAAGCATCACTCTTATTTGCCAAGAAAAATAGCCATGCAAATCTAGAGTAGTCATCGACAATGACAAAACCAAATCTTTTACCATTTAGACTCTGGGTTCTAGTAGGACCAAAGAGATCCATGTGCAAGTGTTCCATGATCTTAGTTGACAAGCTCTCAGACCTAATTTTAAAAGAAGCTCGAGTTTGCTTGCCTAGAGTACAGGCCTCGCAATTCTTCGAAACTGATTTGAACTTTAAGCAAGGCATGCCTCTAACTAAATTAAATTTAGCTAATTTATGCAAGGTGTTAAAGCTAGCATGGCCTAGTCGCCTATGCCAGTCAAACATGTTATTCTCTGAATCAGCAGTGAGACACAGGTTAGACTCAGACTCAGCATCAAGATCCACAATATAGACATTATTGACTCTATTTGCAATGAACTTTATTTTATCGGAGTTTGGTTCTAAAATTTTGCAAGCATGCTCATCAAAAAGAACCTTGTGACCCTTGTCACACAACTGACTAATACTCAATAAATTGTGTTGCAAACCTTCAACCAACAAGACTTTCTCAATAGAGTTGGAGGTTTTCTTACCGATGGTTCCGGTCCCAATGATTTGGCCTTTGTTTTTACCTCCAAACTTAACTGACCCTCCTGCTTTCAATTCAAGCTTGATGAACTTTCTTTGATCCCCTGTCATGTGCCTCGAGCATCCACTGTCGAGATACCACTTGTTGTTCTCGGCTGCTAGGCTCACCTGCACAATAACAATTTAAGTTGTGTGCTTTGGAACCCAAGGTAAATTGGGTCCAAAAATACCGTTCAATTCATTAAGCACAGTCTTGGGAATCTAGATCTGTTTTAACCCCTTTTTCTTTCTGTGCTGAGAGTTGACAGTTTTATTATTAATGTGCATTTCATTTGTTTCTTTTTCTTTCTCAAGGTGTGTCCAGTTTCTGTTGATAAAGGTTTGGGTCCCAACCAGACCATAATTTTTAACCTGTCTAGATGAAGGCATTTTATTGTCAGTATTCTGTGTGTAGTTAGACGTTCCCATGTTTCTTTTAAAATAGCCCATTCTTTTATTAGAGTCATAGTTGATGAATTGACAAACACCTTGTTTCTGGTGCGTGGGCTTGTTGAATTTCTTGAAGATATTTTTTTCCAAAATCAGCCTGTTGTCTATGGATGTTCTTCTGTTGTTCAGTAGTTTTGGAACTGGATGGAATGTCCAATTTCTCTTTTCCTTTCTCAGTGCCGAAAGTAGTGGTTTTTACCCCAAATGCTTCCTTCTTACTTGGGTTGAAACCCAACCCCTCTCTGTTAAAGTTTACTTTGGTGCCTAACAAAGCATTCAAATTACTCTCTCCCAAAACAAACCTCTCAAGGGTTTTCTTCTTATCTTCCAACTCCTTCCGCAGACATATATTGTTTTCCAGCAATTCATCATTGACCCTTTTAACAGCTTCATACCCTTCCCTGAGTAAATCATTTTGTCTCAAGTTTTCTTCAGTATGTTGATTGGTTTCATCAAGCTGTTTTCTTAGTTTTTCAAGCTCCTTTTTAACAAGATTGTTCTCATTTCTTACATTTTCCATTTGAGCTAATTCAGCTATCAGTTTGGAATTTTCTGTCTTGATGAGTTCTTGTTCTTCATTAACCACATTGAGTTTGCGTTTGGTGACTCTATGTTCTTTAGCTAAGGCATTGTACATATCTAGCAGTTCACCATACTTATCTTCCCAGTCATCAATAGAGTAAGTCACAAAGGGATTGATTACCTCATTTTCCTCGTCGGCCATCAGACATACTCCTTCAGTCTCCTTTCCTGAGGAGTTAGTCTCTGAGTCTTCTTCTTCATCGCTCCAAGTGCATACCATAGCTTTTGGCTTTTTCTTGTACACTTTGGAGCCTTTCTTATGGTAATCCAGTGTTTTCTTCTGAAGCTCAGGGCAATCTTGCTTCATGTGCCCAAAGTTCCTGCAATGATAACACATCACACCTTTAGCATTCCTATCCTTGTCATTGCCATTGTTTGGATATTTACCTGATGAGTAATTTCTTCTTCTCCGATATGATTTTCCCTTCAGTTTCAGAAATTTCCTGAACTGCCGTGTGAGCAGAGCTTTTTCACTCCTGTCAAGGTCTGGAATTTCATCAGAGTCTCCACTGCTGCTGCTGCTGCTACTATGTCGTTCAACTTTAAGAGCAACATTCTTGCCCTTTCTGTCACTTCCTTCTCCTGTTTTCTTGAGATTCATCTCATAGGTCATAAGAGACCCTATGAGTTCAGTGACAGTCATGGTTGTTAAATCCTTCGATTCCTCTATCACAGTGGCCTTTGTGTGCCATGCTGGAGTCAAAGATCTCAAGATCTTCCTGACTATATCCCCTTCAGATATTTCCTTTCCAAACCCCTTGAGGCTGTTTGTGATCAGTGACAGCCTAGCGTACATATCAGTCGCGCTCTCCTCTGACTTCATCTTAAATAATTCATACTCAGAGGTTAGGTAGTTTACCTTGGTAGCTCTGACCTGAGAGGTCCCCTCGTAAATCAGCGCTAGTTCATCCCACATCTTCTTAGCTGTCTTGCACGCCAAAATTCGGGCATATTCTTCAGGGTGAACTACGCACTGGATGATGTTGAGCGCCGACCAGTTCAGTCCGGATAATTTGACTTGTTCTTCAGACCACATCTCCTCATTCGGAGGTAAATCATAAGGTCCAGTTGTAATGACTCTCCACAGCTTGTGGCTCTGAGATCGGATGAAAACTTCCATCCTGTTTTTCCAAAAGAAATAATTAGAACCATCAAAATATGGGGGACGGGAGATTGACTGTCCTTTAGCTATGTAGCTGCGAGGACCACTGGTTCCAGGATTACCCTGGTCCTTGGACCACATCTCGGGTAAACCCGCTCTGATACCAACTGTTAGACAGGAGGACGGTGAGCTAGAAGGGGAGGGGATGAATAGATCACCGTTTAAAAAATATTTGACTGAGTCGAGGCATGACCCTTAACCAATATAACGTAATTCACGAGCGCAGAACATAAATCACTCAAAAATTCATCAGCACATATGCACAACCACCTAGCGAGCAGTCAGACCAAGATTTCGATCATCAACATTCACATTTACTTAATGAAGCCAGACAAAAGCATAAGGAAGATAAATGCGCACAACCATACCACGGAGAACAGGAGATTTAGATGGTTCAGTCTGCAACCTGCAGACTTACGTCCATCCCTCACTCAAGGCCGAGTGAGGCTTTCTTTCACAAGAATGAACCGCAGACTCAGTCTGCCAACATCACGCTGATCCACAGCTTGGGGATCGAAATCCCTACAGACGCTGAACACACAGCTTGAACCCAGGTCTCACACCCCAAGACCTGACCCGGAGATAACTCTCCCTTCCTCTTAGACAAGAGGGAACCTAGTAGTGACTCACCCTCACTGCAATTCAGAGACGCTGTCTCTCTTCCTCCACAGCCGGAGGGAACAACCCAGATAGCCTCCTCACTATCTGAACACAGCAACCCCGGAGACCACCTCCCTTCCTCTGATCTGATTCAGAGGGAATCACAATGCAACCCAGAGGATCCACCTCTCTTCCTCTACACCTAGAGGGAACGATAAAACAGAGTATCAGAATTTAAGAACAAACAACTGACAGCATAAAGAAATATCGAAGACAATCGAACGGAGAAACAATGTAGCTTCTTAAAGAAGCATAGACAAAAAATAGCAGAAAAACATCCTCTCCTTCATCACTCTCTCTCTTTCAGGTATGCTCAACAAATGGATCAAGATGGCTCCTCCTCTCCTTCTTCTCGCTGTGGCCTCACCCTTTTCCTTGTGGCTTCGACAGCTTTTCAGGAGCTGAAACCTTTATATATATATATATCCAACCTCACGAGAGAGTGAGGGTTTGGGAGACACGCGCGAAGACATGCTTCCAGGTGAACCGAGCCACGTGTTAGATGATTGTTCCCTCGGATCACGTGCTCACATGATTGGAATAAAGTTCCAATTTGTCTTTAAGTCCCTGTAAGGTTTCAGAGAACATTCAGTCAATCTCAGAAATATTCAAGTCATTAATTGTACACACAGAATGCACGGGACTTATCAAAGGACAGAAGAACGCGTCAACGCACTAAGGCCAAGGCGTTAACGCAATGGATATAATGGAGAACAGGTCCCTTGACCAAATACACTAATGCGTCAACGCATCAGTTGACAGTGTCGACGCTTCTGCTTGGTGGTTGATCAAAAAGAACCTTTGGTCATAAACTCAAGGCGTCGACGCTTCCATTGTGTAGCGTCGCCTCAGCTCCTTGGGCGAGACGCACAATTTCTTGGTAACAAGCCAATGCGTCAACGCTTCAGGTGACAGCGTCGACTCAGCTTCATAGGTGAGACGCTCAAGCCCTTGGCACCAAGCTAAAGCGTCAACGCTTCAGGTGACAGCGTCGACTCAGCTTCATAGGCGAGGCGCTCAAGCCCTTGGCCCTAAGCCAATGCGTCTACGCTTCCATCGTCCAGCGTCGACTCAACTTCATATGCGAGACGCTCAAGCCCTTGGCACCAAGCCAATGTGTCTACGCTTCCATCGTCCAGCGTCGACGCAGTGGACAAAACAGCAAGCAAGAGACGCACTATTGCGTCTACGCAGCCAGCCAAGTGCGTCAACGCACTAAAGGTACAGAACCCATATAATCAAGACAAGTAAGTATGAGCTCATGGGTGTACATGATAGAGGAGCATCAAAACAGAAAAGCATGATGAAAAAACATTTGATCCATAGATGTGCATGCAAAACAACAACATTAGATCCTGAGAATATTTAGACAATTCAAGATCTTTATCATTCATTTAGGAGCATCAAGATGATTATCATAAAAATAATTTGATTCATAGTGTTAGTCATCATCAAAACTACAGAGATGCAACAAGCTAAAGATATTGGGAAGCAGGCTACAAGAGCCGAAATTATGGGAAGCGGGCTGCAAAAGCTGAAATTATGGTAAGCAGGCCACGAGGGCCAAAGGTAAGCAGGCTACGAGAGCCAGAATTGGGAAGCAGGCCACGAAGGCCAAAGGTAAGCAGGCTACGAGAGCCAGAATTTGGAAGCAGGCCACGAAGGCCAAAGGTAAGCAGGCTGCAAGAGCCAAAATTGGGAAGCAAGCTACAAGAGCCAAATTGGGAAGCGGGCTGCAGGAGCCGAAGGTGGGAAGCGGACTGCGAGAGTCGAAGAGAGGGGTCTTTTTTGTTCTCTGGCCGGGGAAGGGTCCGGACCAACACGGAAGGTTTATTCTTCTATTCTCTAGCCGGGGAAGGATTCGAGCCAAGGTGAGAGGTCTATTTTTTAACTGGGAAGCTGTTGGTTGGGATGCCAATGATGAGGGAGCTGTCAGCTAGGAGCCAATGATTATACAACTGTCGACCCGAAGGCCGATAATGAGGTAGCTGTCGGCTAGGGGGCCGATGATGAGGTAGCTGTCAGCTCAGGGGCCGATGATTGAATAGATGTCGACCCGGAGGTCGATAATTGAATAGCTGTCGGCTCAGAGGCCGATGATTGTATAGCTGTCAGCTCAGGGGCCGATGATTGAATAGCTGTCGACCCGGAGGTCGATAATTGAATAGCTGTGGGCTCAGAGGCAGATGGTGGGATATCTGTCGGTTTGAAGCCCCGACGGCTGAGAGTTGGTCAGTTTAGCGCCCCGTCGGTGGAAGGTTTAGTCGGTTTAACGCCCCGTCGGCGGAAGGTCTAGTCGGTTTAACGCCCCGTCGGCGGAAGATCTAGTCGGTTTAATGCCCCATCGGCGGAAGGTCTAGTCGATTTAACGCCCTGTCGGCGGAAGGTCTAGTCGGTTTAACGCCCCGTCGGTGGAAGATCTAGTCGGTTTAACGCCCCATCGGCAGAAGATCTAGTCGGTTTAACGCCCCGTCGGTGAAAGGTTTAGTTGGTTTCTATTTGTTTAATGGCTGAAGGTCGGAGGTAAAAGTTGGCCTCGTGACTCTTCTTTCTCTTCTTTTCTTCTTCTTTGTGTGAAGAGGCAGGTGCAAAGACCATGTTCGCCTCGTGACTCTTTTTTTCTTCTTCTCTTCTTCTTTTATGGAGAGACAGGTGCAGAGACCATGTCTGCCTCATGATCGCTCTTTTTCTTCTTCTCTTCTTATTTTATGGAGAGGCAGGTGCAGGGACCATGTTCGCCTCATGTCTCTTTTTTTCTCTTCTATTCTTCTTTTGTAGAGAGGCCGATGTAGAGACCATGTTTGCCTCATGATTGCTCTTTCTCTTCTTCTCTTCTTCTTTTATGGAGGGGCAGCTATAAGGACCATGTTTGTCTCGTGATCATTTCTTTCTTTTCTTCTCTTCTTCTTTTGTGTAGAGAGGCGGGTGCAAAGACCGTGTTCGCCTCAAAATTACTCATTTTCTTCTTCTCTTCTTCTTTTATGGAGAGGCAGGTGCAAGGACCATGTTCACCTCATGTGCATTCTTTCTTTCCTTCTCTTCTTTTGTGTGATGAGGCGGGTTCAGGGACCACGTCTGCCTCATGTGTCTTTTCTTCCTCTTCTTTTCTTCCTTTGTGTGATGAGGCATGCTCGAAGACCACGTCTACCCCGTGACTCTTTTTCTTTCTTTTCTTCTCTTCTTTTATGGGATGAGACGGGCTCGAAGACCACGTCTGCCTCATGTGCCCCTTTTTCCTTTCTTTTCCGCTCTTCTTTTCTCATTAACGCTTCCGTGCTAGAGTGTATTTCTCTTAATGTGCCCCCAGGTTGGGGTGTAGCTTCATTTGGTGTGCATCCCCCCCTGAGGGGTGTGTTTTACTTCTTTGCTTCTGTGCCCCCAGGCGGGGTGTATTTTTTTGGCTTCTATGTCCCTAGACCAGGGTGTGTTTTTTTTTAATACCCCCGAGGCGGGGTGTAGCTCTCTTCAAATGCCCCCATGGTGGGGTATACTCTTCACGGCTTCTATGCCCCCAGGTGGGGTATGTTTCTTCTTCAAATACCCCTAAGCCAGGGTGGACTTCTCTTCATATGCCCCTGAGCCGGGGCGTGTTCTTTATAGCTTCTGGGCCCTCGAGGCGAGGTATGTTTCTTCTTCATATGCCCCTGGTACGGGGTGTAGCTCTCTTCAAATGCCCCCCCCAAGCCGGGGTATACTCTTCACGGCTTCTATGCCCCCAGGCGGGGTATGTTTCTTCTTCATATGCCCCTGGTACAGGACGTGTCTTTTGTTTCTTATACTCTAGCATGGCGGGGGTGAATTCTGCTCTCTTTCTACCCCTGAAGGCGGAGGAGTGCTTCTCTTCATATGTCCCCGGCACGAGGGTGTATCTCTTGCTTCTTATGCCCCCCTGTGGCCGGGGTGCATCTCTTTACGGCTTCTATGCCCCCGAAGCAGGGTATGTTGTTTCTTCAAATGCCGCTTGGGCGGAGTATATCTTTCTTCTTATGCTCCCAGATCGGGATGTATGTCTCTTCATTTCTGTGCCTCGGGCCGGGATAGATGCTTCTGCTTCTTATGCGCCAAGGGCGGAGTGTATTTTTTTGTGCCCCCATGGTGGGGTAGGTGCTTCTGATTCTTATGCACCAAGGGCGGAGTATGTCTCTTTCTGTGCCCCCAGGCTGGGGTACATTCTTCATGTTTCTTATGCCCTTTTCGCAGGGCATATTCTCTTGCTTCTTATGTCCTTGAATCGGGGCGTATGTTTCTTCTTCTGACGCCCCTAGGTCGGGGTATATTCTTTCTTCATGTGCTCCCAGGTCGGGATGTATGTCTCTTTGCTTCTTTACGCCCCCGGATCAGGGTAAATGCTTCTGCTTCTTATGCGCCAAGGGCGGAGTGTACCTCTTTGTGCCCCCTGAGCGAGGTGGATGCTCTGCATGTGTCCCCAGGTCGGGGTGTAGCTTTGTCTCCCATGGAGGGGGTGTGTTGTTTCTTCAAAAGCCCCCAGACCAGGGTGTATTCTTCTCTTTCATATACTCCTGAGGCGGGAGGGGTTCTCTTCATGTGCCCCTGTGGCGGGATGTGCTTCTTTCTTCAAGTGTCCCCAGGCTGGGGTGAATTCTTTTCTTCTTTCCAGACACACCGGGGGGAATGTTTGCTTCTTGTGCTCCCAAGGTGGGGTGTATTGTTGCTTTTGATGCCCCCAAGGTGGGGCGTATTGCTGATTCTGATGCCCCAGAGCGAGGTATCCTTTTTTTTATATGCCCCCGGCACGGGGTGTATTCCGCTTCTAGTGCCCCCAGAGTGGAGTGTATTGCCGCTTTTGATGCGGGGTGTAGTTCTTGCTTTTTATGCACCCGAGGCGGGGTGAATTCTTCTTCTTTGTTTACGTGCCCCCATATCGGGGTGTATTCCTCTCTTCATATGCTTCCCTAAGCCGGGGGATGTTGTTTGTTCTGCTTCAGATGTCCCCCCGGGGGGGTGCATGTTGCTTCATGGACTCCGAGCCTGGGGTATGCTCCTTCAGAGGTCCCTAAGCCGGGGTGGATTCTCTTTTCTTCTCATGCTCCCAAGGCGGGATGTAGCTTCTTCAAGTACCCCTACACCGGAGCGTATTCTTTATGGCTTCTATGTCCCCTGGCGGGGTATGCTTCTTCTTCAAATACCCCTAGGCCGGGGTGGACTTCTCTTCATATGCCCCTGAGTCGGGGCGTATTATTTATAGCTTCTAGGCCCTCGAGGCGAGGTATGCTTCTTCTTCAAATACCCCCGAGACGGGGGTGTGTTTCTTGGCTTCATATGCCCCGGACGTGGGGTATGTTTCTTCTTCGAATACCCCTAGGCCGGGGTGGACTTCTCTTCATATGCCCCTGAGTCGGGGCGTGCTCTTTATAGCTTCTAGGCCCTCGAGGCGAGGTATGCTTCTTCTTCAAATACCCCTAAGACGGGGGTGTGATTCTTGACTTCATATGCCCCCGATGTGGGGTATATCTTTTGTTTCTTATGCTCCCGAGTCGGGATGTAGCTTCTTGGCCTCATATGCTGCCGAGGCGAGGGGTATGTTGCTTTACGTGCCCCCGGGGGGAATGTATTTTGCCTCTACTGTCCCGTGGCGGGGTATACCTCTTGGCTTCTTACGCCCCCAAGGTGGGGTGTGTTTTCTTCTTGTGCCCCCGGGGTGGGGTATATCTTTCGCTTCTTATGCCCCCCCTTAAGGCGGGGTGGAGTCTTTGCTTCAAATGCCCCTAAATCGGGGTATAGTTTTGTCTCATATGCCCCTAGAGCAGGGGTGTATTTCTCTTCATGTACCCCTTAGTCGGGGTGTATCTTTGTTGGTTGTTGTGCCCCCAAAGGGAGGTGTCTTTCTCTTCATGTGCCTCGGGCACCGGGTGTATCTTTGCTCTTTTTTTTTGCCCCCCCCCCCCGAGAGGGGAAATTCTCCCGACACGTTGGGGAATGTTTGCTTCTTGTGCCCCCAAAGTGGGGTGTATTCTTCATGACTTCTGTGTCCCCTGGCGGGGTGTATGCTTCTTCTTCAGACTCCCCTAAGGCGAGGTGTATTCTTTGTTGCTTCATGTACCCCCGAGCCGGGGTGGATTCTCTTCATGTGCCCCCATGGCGGGGTGTATTCTTTTGCTCTTTATGCCCCCAGATCGGGGTGAATTCTTCGTTAAATGCCCCGAAGCCGGGGTGGACTCTTTTCTTCTGATGCTCACAAGGCGGGACATAGCTTCTTCAAATGCCCCTAAGCCGGGGCGTATTCTTTATGGCTTCTATGCCCCCCAGGCGGGGTATGTTTCTTCTTCAATTGTCCCTAAGTCGGGGTGGGTTCTTCTCTTTCTTATGCTCCCGAAGCGGGATGTAACTTATTCAAAGGCCCCTAAGCCGGGGCCTGTGCTTCATGGCTTCTATGCCCCCACTGGCGGGGTGTGTTCCTTCTTCGAATGCCCCCCAGATGGGGGTGGACTTCTCTTCATATGCCCCTAGATCAGGGTGTATATTTTTGCCTCTTATGCCTCTATGGCGGGGTATATCTCCTCTTCTTATCCCCCATGGCGGGGTATGTGCATGCTCTCTTCGAGAGTGGCGGCCGTGCTTGGCCTCATTACTATAAAGCATTCCCCACAGCGGGCAGCCATCCATCAAGCTACAATTGTAGCTCGCTGGGTCTTTTAACAACCACTCGAGAGGCCGTTTTGTGCCGGATAGAGGCAGCAGGAAGGAGGGACGGGTCGGGTCATTACACCACGGACTCAGAGCCTCCTAGAGTCGGGCGGGATGCCGAGTTTCTTCTTGCTCTTTTGGTCGGCGATGCTGGCCGACTTTTCTTCTTTTCTTCTTTCTCTTTTTTTTGTCCCTTCTTCTCTTCTCTTCTTTTTTGTATGATCGACCAGGGTGGGGGTGCAGGAGAGCGCTCACCCCCTCAGGGAGGGGATGAGTGGTTCGCTCCACTGCATAAACCCCACAATGGTAATCTTTATTCAGCACGGGTCTCGACGGACGTGGCCGTACAACCCTCTCTCGCCGACTCTTTCTCTTCCTTTTTTTTTGCTTCTTTCTTTTCTCCTTTTTTCCTTTTCTTCTTCTCTTATTTTCTTCTCTTTCCTCTTGAGGAAAAAGGGGGGGTTGATTTCCCCTCCCTTCTCTTCTCTTTCTCTTCTTTTTTTTAACAGTGCCCCCCCCATGATTCCTGGAAGTTGCATATGCTTCGAAGCAGCGTCCTCGAGGCCACGAAGGCAGCTGCACCGAGTCTGGATTTTCTCCCCATAGGACTGGCGAAGACAGCACCTGCCATTCATCAAAGCAGGCAAACATCGTTAATTAGGCGGCCATGAGGCCCTAAATCCCGGCGAAGAGATGAAGGGTGGTTTAAGTCCCACCGGGCGTGCCAGACTTGTGGACGCACTAAAATTCGCTTATTTATGTAGTTCGTCTATTTGGGAATGGTTGATTCGTCAATTAAGTGCATGGGCGTGCCAGTCACAAAGTGACGATTTATTCGGGCTCCTAAGAGCCCATGGTGCGCTTGATCTGACTCGATCAGACGATTGTGTGGTTCGTGTCGGGACCAAAACCTGCCGCGCCATAAAGGTCACAGCGTCATTTACATCCCCCATACGAGGGAACACCCTTGATTAATCGCCGGGATTCAGGGCCTCAGGGCCAAGAAATTAATTGCATGAAAGGTCTATTACGAGGTATTGAAATCCTCACGTGAGGGCGAGAAGAAAACCATTCGCGGTCATGTCGGTCGTGTACTGACCATTTAATATTCGGACGAATGTCTGGCTCGAGAAAATCGCGGTTGTCGCGGGAAAATCGGACCGCATGTATGCCGAGGTACGGCAAATTTATTGTTCGGAAGAGCGGAAAACGTTCGGCTGAGCCTCGGTTGGAGCGGTCAAAAACCAGTAAATCTATTGGCCCGGTGCAAGAGCAAGCTGCGACCATACTGCGGTGCCCCCCCCCCCCCACGGTCGAAACAAGACTTGCATGAGCGTCATTAATATTTCCGGTGCCAAGGGGCAATGAGGGAATATCCCTTTAATCGGCTGAAAAGCCCTGTGTCTAGGGAAGCGGAAGTTCGAAACGTGTCGGTCATTTGGGAGACCGTTTAATATTCGGGCGGGTGTCCGGCTTGAGAATATCATAATCGTCGCAGGAGGACCTGGAACATATGTATGCCGTGATACGGCAAATACATTATTCCGAGACACAGAAAACATTCGGTTAAATCTCGGTTAGTGTAGCAGGAAACTAGCGAATTTATTGGCCCGGTGCGAGATCTAGTCGAGACCATACCGGGGGCACCTCCCGCATTCCAAACGGGGCTTGCGTGGGCATAATTAATGATTCCGATGCCGGAGGGCAACAGGGAAGAGTCCCGGGACTAGATTCCAAAATTAAAAATGTGTTCGAAGGGAGCGAGCTATAGGCCGAGGATATGAGTCATACAATGACCATAATCGCGACAAGCCCGAGGTCTAAGCATGGCCCACGGGGGCCCTGTTGACCTTCCCATGCAAAGGGTCCAGGGATGACAGGAGCCATCTCATTCTATTTGGATTTCTGTCGGTCACTTGCGGACCACTTGATATTCGGACGAGGGTCCATATCAAAGGTACTGCGTAGATAGAAACAACCCCGTACCAATATATGCCGAGTTTGAGGCGTCTTCAATACAAGAGCGAGAACGAATCTCGTTAGAATGAATCCGATTTGAAGGACTATCGACCCAGAGCAATGCCGGGTTACGACCCTGTCGGGATGGGAGCCGTCGGCAATATCAGTCACTCATGGACCTTTTCATGTTCGGACACAGGTCCGTAACAGAAACGCGACAGAAATCGAGGTGAACCCGTTCAAATGTCTGCCGAACGTGCGGCAATTTTAGTAGTGGCTCGGAAGGGATCCGGCCCAAGAAATGAGTCCGATTTAATCGGAATGTCGGCCCGAGGTGAGGTCGGGTCATGGCCATTTCGGGATAATTCCCATGACTCAGGCCCAACCTGGAAGGGCGGCATTGGTGTTCCTTCAACACCGGGTCACAGGAGAGACGGGGCTGCAACGTAGATTTTTTTTACCATCTTCTTTATCTGGGATTTTTAGCCATAAGATTTGGTGTTGTTTATTCCCCTTTATGCATCTGTTCTTAATGATTTCTCTATTTTGTTTATTATTATTATTATATTTTTCCTTTTTTTACTATTGTTATTACTATTTCATATTTTTTATTTCTTTCATACATATATTCAGGTTTATTTGTTTCTCATAATTTTTATTAATTTATTATTATTATTATCATTATCATTATTATTATCATTATATATTTTTTTTGGAGAGAGAGTGAGCCGGTAGAGGGCTAAAAAGGGGCTAAAGGGACGCGCCGACGAAGAGCGGCCAGGGTGTACCGGAGAAGGTGCTGGGTTGTGCCGCCGGAGGGTTCAAGGATGGGCGTGCCGGCGAAGGAGCTGGAAGCGCGTACCGGCGAAGGCCATGGAAGCGTGCCGGGGAAGGAAGAGGAGGCGTGTCGGCGAAGGGTGCTGCAGGGTGTACCGGCGAAGGGCGTGGCGAGTGTGCCGCCGAGGGGTTCCAAGGGGTGTACCGGGGAAGGAGCGTGCCGGGGAAGCGGGGCTGGGGGCGTGCCGGCGAAGAGCGACTGCAGGGCGTACCGACGAAGGGCCTGGCAAGGTGTGCCAGTCTAGGAGCGTGCCGAGGAAGGCCAAGGCAAGCAGGCGTATCAGATGAGGGTGAGGACGGGGCCCACTCCTCTCCCACTCTTATATCTTTTCCTTTTCTTTTCCCCCTTGATTTTTATTCAGTTTGCATGGGTTTCTTCCCTCTTTCTCTTGATTATCTTCCATTCTTTCTCCCATGAGGACGAATGTTCAAGTTGCTTAGTTGTTGTTCGATTTGGCTGTCTTTGAGTTAATTGCGGTTACTTTGCCATGGTTGAAGCATTTTACCGTTATTCTTTTTGTTTGTTTGTTGCTTTCTTTTTACCTTTTAATTCGTTATTGTTTCTAACAAAAAAATTCGGCAGCATCTCCCCTTGACCCGAGCGTAAGGCAGATACAGGGAACGCGCCTACAAGGAGTGGCGGAACCCGACAACTGGAGGTGGGCGCCCGAGAGCGGCAACACCTTAATAAACCTCGGAAAACTCGGAGGGAACGGCGAGTGGAAGACTACTCTAGGACTGGCCAAAGGGGGAATGCATAGGGCAAGAAGGAGGGGCGAGTGTGCCGGGCAAGGAAGGCACGAGAGGGCGTGCCGAACTGGGGGGGAGCCAGGGTGTGCCGCTGAGGGGCTGTGTCGCTGAAGGGGGGGGAAGGGCGTGCCGCTGAAGGCGGCAGGAGCGTGTCGGCGAAGAGCCCCGTGGGCATGCCGCTGAAGGCCGCCAGAGGCGTGCCGCTAAAGGTGCCCAAGGGCGTGCCGTTGAAGGCATATGGAGGGTGTGCCGTTGGAGGCACGGCTGGGGTGTGCCGCTGAGGGCACCCAGGGGAGGGCGAAGACAAAAATGCCCGGGAGGAAGTAAGCCCTAACAAAAGGAGAAAGGGAAAGGGGCGTGAAACATCGAGGGATGCAAACGCGGAAGAAAGGCTTTAGAAAGACGTCCAAAGAAAATATTTGCAAGCCTTCTACTTTTATTCTCACAAAAGGAGTGCCCCAAGGGAGCTAATACATGGCGACGGAAAAGAAAACAAGGGGGCAAAGAAAGAAAGAAAGAAGATACAATGGGGGGAGCACGGACTTCTCCCCTCCCGGACCTCATCCTCTCTCTACACTCACTCTTCTTCTCTTCCTCTCTTCACACTGACGGTGGTGGACGGGACAGCAACGAGGGGGAGCCGGAGCCTCCCCTCTTCTTCTTCTTCCTCTCTTCATCTCTTCTCTTTTCGCACGGATGGCGGCGGTGGGTGGAGTGGAGAGCACTCCCCTCTCTTCCCCTCTTCCCCCTTCTTCTCTTCTTCTTCTTCTTCTTCTTCTTCTTCTCTTCTTCTCTTTTCTCTTCGCGCGGACGGCAGTTGACGGGGCAGCAGAGGGGGGGAGCAGAGCCTCCCCTCCTCTTCTTCTCTTCTTCCCTTCCTCTTCTTCTCTTCTCTTCTTCTCCTCTTCTGTTGCGTGTGTGTGTCTGTTTGTATACGCCCCCCCCCCTGTTCGCAGTGAAGAAGAGGGGTCTTATACCCCCTGTGGCGGGAGACTCCGAAGGTGGGAAGCGTCCGGGGGGGGCATTTAATGGGAGTTGACTCCCTTTTCCTGGGTGACAGGAGGAGTAGGCAGCGTGGCCCAATCCCCGGACGACACCTCGGACATCCCACTGCGCGCCAGGGATCCATAGGGCATGGGCGCAAGATCTCGTTTGTCGGAACGTGCCGTTGAAGAGCCTTAATGGTGTGCCGCTGGCAGGCCAAACAGGCGTGTCGCTGGAAGGCCAAAAGGGCATGTCGCTGGAAGACCAAAAGGGCGTGCTGCTGGAAGACACAGCAAGTGTGCCGCTGAAGTGATGGGAATTGACGCCGAGCATTAACTTTTATTTTTACATTTGAGTCCTTTTATTTACTTTTATATCCTTGGGAAAGTATATGTACAATTGTAAGGCTTTGTAAGCCAATGTGTCATTCCCTAGGATTGTGTGGGTTTTTGTGCAAATATGTAGTAGGTCCAGTTAGGGGGCCCCCTCCCCTTCCCCATTGGTCCACCTCATCCATGTGGGGCTAGTCAACCATCCTAGGTGGCCATCTAGAAGGTTTGAATGCTAATTGACCACATGGGAGACAAAGGGGTTAAAATTTCAAAGGTTGGCCACCTACCTTACCTACCTAGTCAAAGGAGTGCTCCATTCATATGTAATTTATTTTTTTTGAGTTTTGACCACATGGGAGAAGAAAATGACTTATTTCGTACGAAATTCCCAGCTTCCCACCCCTTGCCATTTTCTATATAAGCCTATGTATAGTGTCATTAGAGATTAATGAAGAAATGAAGAGAAAATTGTTGGAAAATCAAGAGTGTTCTTGAGCCCCTCCTCTCTCCCTCTGGTTTCTCTCCTCCAACCTCCAGTTCTAGAGTAATTTCTATCTTCTATCCCCTTCCCTCAACCTCCGGTGATCGTCTGTGCCGCCGCCGCCGCCGTTCGTGCCGCCATCGAGCCGCCTCTGTAGTTCTATCTTCATCCGACCACAGCAGCTTCAACGAATTGTCTGTCTCAGCCACAAGCATGGATTGATCTGCATTTTTTATGGTGTGTTCAGCCCTTGCATCCCAAGATCCACCTAAATTTTTACGCCATAATTCCCTCGTTTAGTATTTTTACATTTTCATCCAACCTGTCATCCCAGATCTGCCAGGTTTCTATCTATAGTGACATAACCTCTGAGTTCTTCCCCTCCGACCATATTTTTGATTTATTCAAGCCCTCCCAATTTTACTGGGAGTTCTGTCCATCACCCCCTACTCCACAAATTTTCTTAATGTTTTATCAGCCTTCCATATATTTTTAGAAATTCGCATTCTTCCTCTGGTACAGTGTTTTTAGTCAGATCCCAGATCCGACCACCCTCCACTTCCAAAATCATAAAAAATCACCACCACCTCCAACTCCAGATCCAAAAATCATCCTGGTTTCCTTGTTCGATTTCCTACAACCCTGTTGAAGAACACATCTTCAAATTCGGACATCTACTTGACGGTCAACGGCAATCAATAGGAAAGTTGTCTGCAGATCTGAGTCTTCAGTTACTGTACAACAGCAGCATATAAAATTCGCCAACACAAAGTACAAATCTGGTGAATTTTTCTGAAGGCCATTAGATTGTAGTACTTCGAAGCAGCTTTCCAACGGCTCTGATCACGTCGCATTCCGACACCGGTGCTGATCGCAGTGTCCGTTCTCGCCGGAGCGCGCGCTGAAATACAGAACCAGCAGATTTCCGATCGGCTTTCCGACCGGTGCCGAACGGAGCCGCCCGGCCTCCGGCCGGCGAACCAGCGTGCCGCCATCCCGGGGAGCGCTTCCCCAAGTGTCTCCACTACAGAGGTACCACCGGGTCCCACACGGCCCCTCCGGACAGCACGTGGGCCCCACGGTCGTGAACACGCGTGTAGCCGAATCAACACCCGAAGCTGCCCGTCAACCTGAATTCGGTCCTCCCGGGCCCATTTGTATAGCCCTTTACCTCCCTGCGTGGAGTGGGCATGTTCCCATTGCTGTAATTATTGTGTGTTAAGTTTCCCGGGAGTACAAATTTTCGGCCGGGTCCGTCTTCCCCACGCCGAGCGCGTGGAGGTATCGTTCTCGCTCCCTACACTCGGCATTTGCTTATTTTCATATATACTAGTTTATGCCGCTGCTAGAGAGCATGATTTAGGTCCGTTAGCTCGCTATATTATCATTCACCGCTGCTACAAGAGAGAGTGTGACCGTCCCGTGACCCGATCCGGGCACGAAAGTGCGAGCCGACCACCCTAGCTCTTGCCGGTTTCTCAACCGCGCACGTCCGACGCTTCCCTCGTTAAGGGACGATCGCGAGCTTGTCGTGTCCGTGTCTCGTCCCGCATCATGAAGAGCCCAAAGGGCGTGCCGTTGAACAGCCAGGAGGGCGTGCCGTTGAAGACCACTAGGGGTGTACCGCTGAAGGGGGCCTCAGGGCGTACCGTTGGAGGGCCCAAAGGGCGTGCCGTTGAACGGCCAGGAGAGTGTGCCGTGGAAGGCAGGCCAGGGGGCGTACAGCTGAGAGGCCACAGGGTATGCCGCTGAAGGGCGCCAAGGGTGTGCCGTTGACGGGCCACAGGGTGTGCCGCTGAAGGGCGCCAGAGGTGTGCCGCTGAAGGGCGTGCCGCTGAAGGGCTCCAGGGGCATGCCGCTGAAGGGCTCCAGGGGCGTGCCGCTGAAGGGCTAAATGGGCAGTTTTGAGCCCATTGTGAGTACGAGTTGTGGCCCGTTTGATTTTCTTCGAGGCCCATGGATTGTGGGGCTCTTGGTGGTTGATTTCTCTTCACTGTCGTGACTCCGGAGATGGCTTCACGGTAGTGTGCATATTTGGGGAGTCTGGGTGACTAGTCTCTCCGGGGTTTCTTCACTCGGTGCCATTGCTGACGCTGGGCCAAGCAGAAAATCTGTGCATGCAATTTTTGGTGTCCACACCGACCCTTGGCGCGACATAAACTGCCAACTGTTCATCTTCTCGGACAAACTCGCTCGGACGACTCGGCGCCTTCAACAAGAACGCGCCCCAGGAACCTAGCGCGACAACGGGCAGAGCCCGGTTCGTGCAGCTCACTCGAAAAACTCAATCCCATGCCCCATTCACTCCCAAGTGAAGGGGAAACAAAACGGGGAACCTCCCCCAACCTCCCCAGCATGCATCTAAGCCCATAGAGCGGTCAAAAACCCCATAAAACGGAAGATCCGGTGCTCAAACCCCAAGCATGAAAATAACCCTCCCGGCATGAATTTAATCCCCCTTGACCTCTCCACTGCCTAGAAATCACGGGGGATGCTGTAAAGAGGGCAAGGATCTGTCCCCCTACCTTAAAGAAGCTCGAAAACCACCGGATCATCGTCGATCGCCGAATCTTGCTCGAACACGAACTCCTCTCCCACGCACCAATGGGGGCACCGTCACGATCCTCTCGCCACCGCCGTCGTCACCGCGCCGCCACCGATGTCCACCACCCGTCGTCGGAGGGGAAGGGGCGCCGCGAAGTCCAACGGGCAAGAGGGGGTTGAAACGGTCGGCCGTGGCTCACGGGAGGAGGAAAGAAGAAGAGGAAAGGAAGAAAAGGGGAAAAAGAAAGGGAAAATAGGGGGGTATTTATGGAAAATCTGGAAAATGCCAAAAATACCGAAAAATAGAAAAATACATAATCTCAATACTCGAAACGCACTGATCGCAACGGTACCACCCGCAGGTAGGTGAACGGCCCAGTTCACCCGCTACGGGGTTCCGTAGCTTTTCCCGAAACACACACGCGGGAATCGAAAAAAAATACGCGGAAAAAGCCGTGGAACGTACTCCGGGCCTCCGAAACAGCTCCGAATCGCACCAATCCGAACACAAAAGATGTCCAGAACCTAACTCCGGACACAACGGAGCCAAGTTCACCGAAAACGTAGATCCAGGACCCAAGAAGAAGGATCCGAAAGGGTCCGGGACATCACAGCCCTCCCCCCTTAAATGAATTTCATCCTCGAAATTCGAGAACAAGGCACCAGAACGGGGGAAAGACTCACGCAAACAAATAGGGATACAGTTCCCGCATCTCATCCTCCCGCTCCCAAGATGCCTCGCCACCAGAATGACGCTACCAGACCACCTTAACCAGAGGAATAACCTTGTTCCGCATGTGCTGCTCTCGCCGATCCTCAATGCGGACAAGAAACTCTGGAAGGGACAGATCTGGGGTCACCTCAGGCCAAACAGCATCCTCGAGAACATGGGAACCATCGGGCATGTACTTCCAAAGCATCGACACGTGGAACCCATCATGCACGGCGGAAAGCTCCGGAGGTAGTTGCAACCGATAAGCAACTTCCCCAACACGCTCGACGATGGGAAAGGGACCAATGTAGCGGGGACTCAGCTTCCCATGCCTACCGAAATGCATCACACCCTTCATGGGAGAAACTCTCAAGAAAACTCGGTCCCCTACAACAAAGTTGAGAGGTTGCCTCCTCTGATCGGCATAGCTCTTTTGCCGGCTCTGAGCTGCCAACATCCTCTGCCGAACGAGATGCACCACCTCAACACACTGCTGCACCAAATCTGGTCCGGTCAGTACACGCTCGCCTACCTCGAACCAATCAAGCGGAGTCCAACAAGGTCGCCCATACAACGCCTCATAGGGAGCCATACCAATGCTCGAATGATAGCTGTTGTTGTAGGCAAACTCCACTAATGGAAGATGATGGGTCCAACTCCCTTGCCATTCTAAGCAACACGCTCGCAACATGTCCTCCAAAGTCTGGATGGTCCACTCAGACTGACCATCTGACTGAGGATGATAGGCCGAGCTGAATGCTAACTCGGTGCCTAGAGCCTTCTGGAAGCTCCTCCAGAATCTAGAAGTGAAGCGGGGATCACGATCAGACACAATGGAGATGGGAACTCCATGCAACGGAACAATTCGCTCCACGTACAAACGAGCCAAACGATGCACGCTCCAACTGACCTTGACCGACAGCACCCGCGCCGTCTTCGTTAGTCTATCCACTAGCAACCAGATACTATCCTCCCCGCTGGACATCCTCGGCAACCCAACCACAAAATCAGTGGTCATGTGGTCCCATTTCCACACAGGAATATCCAAGGGCTGAAGTGTGCCTCCCGGTCGCTGGTGCTCAGCCTTCACCTACTGACAGGTCAAACACCTGGCCACAAATTTTGCCACATCTCTCTTCATGCCATGCCACCAAAACTGCCTCTTCAGGTTCTAGTACATCTTAGCCGATCCAGGGTGCACGGCATACCGACTCCCATGAGCCTCACGTAATATCATACGCTGCACCTACTCCTCGGCTGGCACGTATAATCTACCTCTGAACCTCACAGCTCCATCCTCGCCAAACTCCACCTCGACCATCGACAGAATACGAGGTAGCTCGGGGTCCGCTCGCTGAGCCTCAGTCACCTGTCGATGCACCGCGGGCGTGACAGTCAAACTCGCAAGGACAGTCGAACCCTGGTCCTGGGGGACCTTGAGCCTAAAAGTCATGGCCAGAACCTACTCCCAAAGCCTCCACTTCCTCAACAACATCTGACGGACCGTTACTCTCCTACTCAAAACATCAGCCATGACGTTCATCTTGCCAGGCTGATAAGACAGAGTGAGATCATAATCCTTCATATACTCCATCCATCTTCTCTGCCTGAGCTTGAGGTCCTTCTGCGTGAACACATACCTTAAACTCTGATGGTTAGTGAAAAGCTTAAACTTTTCGCCATACAAATAATGCCTCCAGATCTTCAGAGCGAAAATCACTACCGCCAACTCAAGATCATGAACAGGATAGTTCGCCTCATGTGGCTTCAACTGCCGATACGTATACGCCACCACTCTCCCATGCTGCATCAACACAGCACCAAGACCTACCCCGGAAGCATCCGTACATACCACGAAACCACCCGAGCCAGATGGAAACACCAAAACCGGAGCAGTGGTGAGGAATCTCTTCAGCTCCCTGAAGCTCCGCTCACACTCCTCTGTCCAGACGAACAGCACCTCCTTCCGCGTAAGCCTAGTCATCGGGGCTGCAATACGAGAAAAATCCTGAATAAACCGCCGATAATAGCCCGCGAGCCCCAAGAAACTTCGGATCTCCGTGATAGAACTCAGCCTCGGCCACTGCACCACAGCCTCGACCTTGGCCGGGTCCACGAAAACACCATCACCAGAAATAACATGCCCCAGAAAGTGCACCTCTCGGAGCCAGAACTCGCACTTGCTGAACTTGGCATACAACTGGTGATCGCGCAGGATCTACAATACCGCCCTCAAATGTTGCACATGCTCCTCAGTAGACCGCGAATACACAAGGATATCGTCCATGAATACGACCACGAACTGGTCCAAGTGCGGACGAAACACCCTATGCATCAAATCCATGAACGCTACGGGGGCATTGGTGAGCCCAAATGGCATCACCAAGAACTCATAATTCCCATACCTTGACTGAAACGCCGTCTTCTCCACATCAGACTCTCGAATCCGCAGTTGATAATAGCCCGATCTCAAATCGATCCTCGAAAACACCCGGGTCGACTGAAGCTGGTCGAACAAGTCATCAATCCGAGGCAACAGATACTTGTTCTTAACAGTCGCCTGGTTCAACTGGCGGTAGTCGATGCACAGCCTCAAACTACCATCCTTCTTCTTCACAAATAACACCGGCGCACCCCACGGGGAATAACTAGGATGAATATACCCCTTGGCAAGCAATTCCTGCAACTGCGCCTTCAGCTCTCGCAACTCTGCGGGCGCCATCCGATAAGGGGCCTTCGACATAGGCACCGTACTCGGTACCACCTCAATCACGAAATCGATCTCTCGCTGTGGTGGCAACCCTGGCAGCTCCTCGGGAAAAACATCAGGAAACTCGCACACGACAGGAATGTCCTCTACCTCAGGACACTGCCGATCAACCAAAACCACGGATGCGAGAAAACCCTGACAACCCGCATCAAGCAAACGACGTGCACAGATAGCCAAAATAAGCAAGCAGGAAGAGGGAGACCGAATACCTTGGAAATAGAAGGTGGGTCCACGAAGCTATCGGAAGTAGACCTTCTTCGAGCCGCAATCCACCAAGGCATGATGAGCCTTGAGCCAATCCATGCCCAAAATCACATCGAAGTCCTGAAGCGGTAACGCGTAAAGTCTAACCGGCAAGTTCCGCCCTTCCACCCACATAGGTACCTTCTCAAAATAGTACGGGGTGATCATGAAGTCACCGGTAGGCAACTCTACCGCCAAGTCACAGGACACCTCTGTCACTGGGTCCTCCACACTCTGAGCAAAATCCTCCAAGATGAACGATAGAGAAGCACCTGAATCAAACAAAACACAAGCCGCGCAACCCAAAATCGATAGCGTACCTTCAACCAACTGCGACGCCTCAGCCTCTGCCCTGGTCATGTGAGTCACTCTACCTCAGGATCTCTGCCTCCCTACAGTAGCTGACCATGACAATTGAGGAAACTGTCCCTGCTGCTGGTACTGATGCGGCTGTGATGACAACTGCTGGGGCTGAAACTGCTACTGCTGCTGAAACTCGTGTGACTGGCTCGGTCTCTGCGGATAGTCACGTTCCATATGCCCTGGCTGATCGCACCTAAAGCAAATCACGGGCGCTGAACACGGTCTACCCGGATGAGAACCACCGCACCTAGGACAACCGCCCCAAGAACCAGTCATCGAACCCTGACGCTGAAAAGCCACCGGCTGCTGAACACTATCCATCGACTCCTGCTTCGACTCCTTACAATCCTGACGCCTCTTACCAAAACCAGCTTCCTTAAGCAGCTTCTTAAGCTTCGATCTAAAGGATGACGACCCTGGCGCAGGAGCCACAGACTACGTCACCACTGATCCACCTGCTAAGAGCTGGACAGTACTCTACTGTTGCATCCCCGTCGGCTGCCTGACATCTGCCTGTATTTGACTAGCACTGCCCTGCCCTCGAACCTTCTACAAATCTCTCTCTAGCGCCGCTGCTGCCTTACATGCCGCATCCAAAGTGGTCAAACCTGACGCAAGAAGATGATGCCTCAACTCTAGCCTCAGACCACCCACAAACTGATCGGTCTTCACCTCCTCATCTGCCACGATATGAGGAGCATAACGGCCCAACTCGATAAACCTGGCACGGTACTGCATCACCATCATGTCACCCTAGGTCAGCTCCATAAACTCATGCAACCTCCGCGACCTGACAAAGGATGGACAGAAAGCATGCTCGAAAGCCGCGACGAACTCCTGTCAGGCAATCTGTCGAAGAGGACGAGACTGGAACACTGAACCCCACTCTGACGTCCACCAAGTACGGGCCGCTCCCTGAAGATGATGAGTAGCCAACGCTACCTGCTCCTCCTCGGGACACTCCATCGCACTGAAAATCATCCAGCCACTCTCATCCAGCCACACATCATCCAGCCACTCTCTGGCCACCTCAGGATCTGGCTGCCCACTGAAAGAAGGAGGCTGAAACAGCAAGAACTCCTTCAGCACACGACCATGACCACCACGAGCATGGCCCTCACCAGCATCGTTGCCCTGTTGCTGGTGATCTCCCTGCTGCTGACCTCCCAGCTGCCGCTGAAGCACATACTCAAACATACCTCGGAAGAAATCGTCCATCCTCGGAGCTCTCGCATCTCCAGCTACACCCTCAGAAACTGAAGCCCTGCTCGGCTCCTCTGGACCACCACTAGACTCTCCCTGCTGGGGACGAGCCCTCCTCCGAGGCCCCATAACACACCCTGGCATCAAGGAAAACAACCACAAATCAATAAAACACACACGGCCCTAAGCTAGTCGTCGACTATACAGGACATTCATGGACCTTCTGGACCACCGTAATTTGTTTCAAGTTCCGATGTACCTCCACAACCTACGCTCTGATACCAGCTGGTACGACCCGGGATCCGAGTACCGGAAAGGAACCGGCGTGTCTCGAATCTCGGCCCGCCAACCCACGAGCCCGAAGACTCGGAAGGGTAAAAAGGGATGGTGTGGGAGTACAAGAGAAGCTGAAACAACCGCAGAGATAGCACAATGATCAAAAATAAAATGCACAGCATAATATAAAAGAAATAAACTGCTACAAGGTCCACAGAGTCTCATGTCCAAAATAAAAGTACAGTCAACAGAAAGGAAAGTACAACTACGCGTGGCATCCCCCGGAGTACAACTACACGGGACATCCCCGGCTCTGGCAGACTGGCGACTAACCCTGGCTAGAAGAACCACGCTGAAACTCGGCCGCGCCTCTCGACGACCCCGCCTCACCTGAAAAGTAGGGGTGAGCCTCATTTCATTGGCCCAGTAGGGATCCCGCGAACCCCCACCTCGCATGGAAAACAAGGCAGGAAGCAAGAAGGCAGAAAAGCAACCCCACCTAACAGGAGTACGGTAGAACCAACAAGCTAAAGTAAATAAACTGAAAAAACCATCTACTCTAACAGTACCGTACTACTAACCTCGGTCCAACAAAACTCGAGTCTACACCTGCAAGCAAACAGGAGCACTACCCACTAGAAGAACGACCGAATGCGTCCCCTGACGTCTTACACCGCGTCACAAGTGTCTAGCTATGATGCCCTGGGCGTGAGACTCAGACACGCAATAAGTACCACAACAAGGACTAGCTGGGGTCACGCTCGTCAGCGTGTGTCCTAAGCCCCCAACTACGTGTGCACACACAGACCATCTGCTCTAGGTCGGGTCCTCTAGCTGGTTTTCCCCCCCACCGGACTCTGGTGGCAAATGCAAGGGGACCTACGGTAACCAGCCTAAAAACCACCTCTCACCGGGTCTCGCTCTCCACCACTCCCAGGTGGGTCCGCACCCGTGTGCGCAGGAAGCTACGACTAGTGGACAAGTCACTGGAAGTAAGGACTGACTCACGGAAACCACCGGCCACACACTAATGCAGACTCTCAGTAACCAAAATGGTAGGTACGGATGTCGGGGACACGAATGAGGTTCGACCATCCCTCGAGTCATGCGGCACCCCTACCGAACTAACTGATTCTCCGGGGACCCCTAGGCGCCCCTGTGGCTCTCACTGCGTGCTCACGGCAACCCTCGAGCACACGCCACAACCGGATCCAAGACTCACTCCACCGGAGGTAAAACTACTGGAAGGAAACTGATGGGGACATCGCTTACCCCTTCACATGGTCCTGCTGCTCGCCATTTTGTTCGCCATCATTTTCTGAGTATAGCCATGTAGTTTTCTCATTTTTTCTTGAGTCTTATCTATGTAATTTTCTCTTTATTGAGTCAAGTACCTAAGTAGGTAATGTCATCTACCTAAGTCCAAGGTCGCATTAAGTGGTTTAATAGGATAGTGGGTTAGTAGGCCTTAAGGGGCCACTTCTTTGGGCCTGGCCCATGGGCGCCCCATTCCCCACCCCTTGGTCTTCTGTCATTAGTCCATTTTCCAGGGACTTCTATGTAATTGGGGTTTCCCTATAAATAGGGCCCCAAGCCACCATTTTAAGGTAATTGATGAATGAATGAAAACTTGAAATCCATTTGAATCCCTTTGAGTCTATTTCTCTCTCTCTTCCCTCTCTAATTCTCTCTCCCTCCCTCCTTGGGGTGAAACCCCTATCTCTCCTCCCTCCCTCTCTCTCTAGTTCGAAATTCCCTTCTCTCCTCACCCCTTGCCACCTCACTTGCCACCTAGGCAAGTCCCTTCAACTCCCAAGGCCCCATTATTTCTCTCCATTAACTTTTCCATCTCCCCAAGCACCCTTTCACCTTCCCAAGGCATCCCTCCCCCTTCCCAAGCATTACTCCACCTCCCAAGAGGTCTCTTCCCCTCCCCAAGACACCCATTACCATCCCAAGGTCGTCCACCCCCTTCCCCTCCCTCCTAGGGTCGACCCCCTCAACCCCTCTCCACCTCCATTGCCTTGGCCGGCCACCCCTCACCCCCCCCTTGACCTAGTGGCAGCCAGCCATTTCCACCACCACTCCCTGCTAGCTCCGCCCTCCTCTCCACCTCCACTACCACCCATTCCATCTCCCAACAGCTCCCCATCCCCACATAGACACCTCTCCACCAGCTATACCCTCCAAGGAGACCATTCTCCCCCAAAGAGTCACTTCAGCTTTTGTGCAGGGTCGACCTGCAGACAAGCCCCTGATTGCAGTGACGACCACGACAACATCTTGAGGCTTCTTGGTGCGTGGCCTATATTTATGGAAAGGCCTCCCTGTCCTCTTCACAGGCGAGGTAGAATCACTCCATTCCGAGTTCGTGGCCGCCCGTGAGAGCTGCTCTACCCCGACTGCGCCAGACACCACCTGCAGAAAGCCTGAGCCCGATTGGAAGCTGCTTCGTGACCAACGGCGAAGCAATCAGGCTGAAGTCTCTTCTTCAAAATTATTCCTCCATCTGTCCACGACCAGACGCAAGAAAGGGAATGACATTCGGCATCCAGGAGCCAGAGTTACAAATTTTATCCCTCTGTCGCGCGGATCTGCCCCCTGCAGTCTGCAGAGACCAGTGCCTACTCTTCAGGGCACACCGATAGTCCACGGCCTCAGATCGCAGCCCCATCGACTCCAGCTGAAAGCTACCTCGACCACGGAGACGACACCGCTGATTTCGTGACATTCGGAGTTCGGGATCGCCCGTGACAGCATCTGCAACCTACTTCTACAGAACAGGTCCGGCCAGAGACCACACCAGCTGTCCCGGATCAGTTGCCAGTGCTGCCAGTCCCTGCCTCCAAAGGCCGCCCCAAAATTCAGACAACACCGGCTTCAAGTCAGGAAGCATTGCGAGGTGGTTTCGCTCAATTTGGAGCCCGGACGAGCCCGGGACAGAGCCAACAACGGCACCCTGTCCAGCAGTCCAGATTGCAGCTGAACCCTCATTGATTTCCTTTCTACCATTTCGATCCGTCCTCCCATCCCCGCCTGGCCGGCTTACCGCCCCACCCTGCGTGGTGGTAGTGTTTGTTTGTAATTAACCAATTCCCACCCCCGAGATCACCCTCCTGCGCGAGGTGTAGTAATTGTACTCTTGAACAGGTTTTGAAGCTTCACCGGCGCAGTGTGCGGGGAGCACACTTCCCCGCTCGCCCTCGTCTCCGACTGGGACCGGCGTCCTGACGCCGATCAGGTGAGCTCCTGGCCACTCTTCACTGCTGGTTATTACCATTGCTAGCTTAGTATCGCTCTTAGTTTCCCATCGGAAGTCAGACGAGCGACCGACCCGCAATTCAATCAATTCTTGTGTTCACCGCGGGGCAAGTTGAGAGAGAGCCATTGCATCCCACGCCCTCGGCGTGCCGGCCGCCCTTGAAATCGGGCATCCCTGGCCCATTGGGGTCCCTTCCTAGCTAGCCAAACCCTTGGGACCTTGAGGTCCAACCCCCGGACCCTCACCGCCATCGTCGGTCCTCCTTCGGACCCGAGTGTGCCTACGCGAGTGAGTCCGCTAGTGTGACGTTGCCGAACTCGTGTGTTGCTTGCTATCCTAGGTCCAAGGGAGTCACGTCACATCAAATTAGTATCATTGTCCTCCGCTGCATATTGTGTCACATCAAGTGGTATCAGAGCAAGTTTTAGACTTGTCTCTACGAGTCTAGTCCTTGGGCATTATCATTTGAGTCTCCCTTGCATCATGGTTTCCATCACTCCATTGCATGACCACCCTAGGGAGATGTCCCAAATATCCATGGACCGATTTGACACTCTCACCAACAAGATTCATAACTTTCTTGATACCCTCACCACCTGACTTGACCGGCTTGAAGCAAAAAGGAACCACGACCCTAGAGCTTGGTCACCTCGGGATGAATTTAGATGGGAAACCAAAGGACCCATAGACTCATTGGAAGAGATGAGGAGTGAGATTAGGAAGATCTTCACTCCCCAACCTACCCACTCCCACCTTGTGAATCATCACTCGAGGAGCACTCCCACTCCCCCTTCCCCTCCCAGTCAACCCAAGACCTCCCTTAGGGTCCAAACTCCACCACCCCAAATAATTCCAACTTGCACCACCCTATCGCCAAAAGGCCTTCCCACTCCCTTGGAGAGCAAGACCCCCACACCACAAAGGAATGAGATTGAAGTTGAGGAATATGAGGCCTCCCCCGATTGGGAAGAAGAGTATGAATCACAATATCATGGGTTAGGCCAAGAAGTTCCCATCCCAAGTGGAGGAAGCATCATGGCTCACTCCACCCTCACCATTCCAACCCGTGTGGTCCCCATGTCCACTCCACCTAGGCCCATGATGGCCACCACCACCCCACCCAAAACTCTCCCACAAACCCACACTCCACAAACTTCCTTGGTCCCCAAAACCACCCCTCCATCTTCCCCTAAAAGAGACACACCCTCTAAAACCAACCAACCCAATCCTCCTCAACCCATCCATCTTCCACTACCAACCCCTATCCAACCCCAACCTAGGCCTCCACTTCTCCCCTTACCGATCCCAAACCAAGTTCCCCTTTACCTCCCACCTCGGGGGTACCACACACCTATCCTCACCACCACACCCTCACGGGACCATCTCACCTCCTTGATAGAGAAACACATGATTCCCATACCCGACCCCATAAAGGTGAACACACCAACCCCCGCCATAGAGATCACCCATGTCCAGGAAGAAGAAGGAACTTCACATGGTGGTCTTAACCTTACACCACCCTCCTTAATAGGGACCGAGCTTATCTTAGGAGAACCCCTTTCACGTTGGCTAAAGGAGAACCCATTTGGAGATCTCATGGTCCATGCTTACCCACCCATGGAGCAAAACCTTCCTATAGTACCCTTATCCACCTATCACACCACAATCCAATCATCATATCAGGTGGAAACATTAGGGGATTTTCTTGAGGGTCTAACTTGGCAAATGAAGCTAACTGGCATGTTGACCACTGTAGCCGACCAACCTAGGAGTCTTAACCTCCTACATCTATGTGTCAGGTCCATCTCTTCCATTTACACTATGGGTTGCTACACTAGCGACCTTCTTTTATCCCTCCCCATTCCCGAAGAGCCCGATGCTATCCGCGAATTGGAGTTACTTATTTCGGGTAGGATGCCAAGCCCTCCAATCATGACCAACCAACCCTCCTCGAACTTCGGTTCAATTACTACATTTGAGGAGGAGGACTCACCATTTGGAGACCTTGAGGTGAAAGAATACCTCACCCTTGGTAACACATTCCATGACCCCTTTGATCCCACCCTATGGAAGATAATGAACCCATGGGACCTGACCGCCCTACCCACCACCCACTCCCTCCTACCCTCACCAACCATGCTAGAACCAACACACCTCGTCCTAGACCCAGTCCACACCAAGGGAACCATGACCATGGGCAGTATACACCTAGGGAACAAGGTAGTGCCCCACCCCATGATGCATACCTACTATGATCCCTTCGACCCTTACAAATGGGAGCTTAAAGGTCACCCCATACCCACACACATGGTCATCATCTCTAGGAGAAGAAAGCACCCATCTTGGCATGTCACATCATTCGAAAAGGGTCATGAGTCCAGCCCTCCCATGCATGTCACGCACAGTTTAGGCTCAATGCATAACTGGCCTACATTTGGTTGTGCTGGCCCACCCACATTCTTCATAGCCCTTACACTTGAATGGAGCACACATGGATGTCCGGGTCTCCCGGTAATTCTCACAGCCATACACGATAGATCCACCTATGGTTTCCCAGGCCCCCTGAGTCCACAAGATGCCTCATCACATCCATGAATGATAGGTCTATGTACGGTTGCCCCGGTCCCCCTCTGCATACCACATACTTCCCACCCCCACCGCACCTTCACTCAAAGCATTCTCATTCAAGCAAGCATCCAAATATGGGTAGTGACGATCATAATGAGCGGGCTATAACTCAAGGGTGGCACTTTGAAATCCAAGGAGGTAACCTCGCGATGGTGGCATTGGAACGACTCTATCTTAGGGCCACCTCCAAATCGAGGGCACGAGGACTTGGACCTTTCATGTTCCAAGCGGCTTTGGCCAACCTGGCTTATGGATTAGATTTACTAATGGGCTATGGGATATACCCCAATTCTCATGCGGCTGATCCAGCACCCTATATGGGCACCGCGGTGAATCCCAGTGAGTACTTTGAGCCTATAACTTCCTTTAAGAGGGACACCCCGGAGAGCTTCCACCAAATAGCCTTGAGAGCCCGACGTGTACACAGAGGGGCAATACTATGCAAGCAGGGTTCCACCGCCAGCATGAGGGTGTGTCCGGGCCGCCTTGAGAGGATGAAGAGTCGTCCCCTGGACGCAGGTGCAGGTTGGGTTTGGAGATTGTAGGTCACCCTGAGCTGCTTCCTCGGTGGGCCCTTACTCGACGGAGTCGAGTTCTCCGCACCCCGGGAGTATGATGGGGACATCGCTTACCCCTTCACATGGTCCTGCTGCTCGCCATTTTGTTCGCCATCATTTTCTGAGTATAGCCATGTAGTTTTCTCATTTTTTTCTTGAGTCTTATCTATGTAATTTTCTCTTTATTGAGTCAAGTACCTAAGTAGGTAATGTCATCTACCTAAGTCCAAGGTCGCATTAAGTGGTTTAATAGGATAGTGGGTTAGTAGGCCTTAAGGGGCCACTTCTTTGGGCCTGGCCCATGGGCGCCCCATTCCCCACCCCTTGGTCTTCTGTCATTAGTCCATTTTCCAGGGACTTCTATGTAATTGGGGTTTCCCTATAAATAGGGCTCCAAGCCACCATTTTGAGGTAATTGATGAATGAATGAAAACTTGAAATCCACTTGAATCCCTTTGAGTCTATTTCTCTCTCTCTCTCCCTCTCTAATTCTCTCTCCCTCCCTCCTTGGGGCGAAACCCCTCTCTCTCCTCCCTCCCTCTCTCTCTAGTTCGAAATTCCCTTCTCTCCTCACCCCTTGCCACCTCACTTGCCACCTAGGCAAGTCCCTTCAACTCCCAAGGCCCCATTATTTCTCTCCATTAACTTTTCCATCTCCCCAAGCACCCTTTCACCTTCCCAAGGCATCCCTCCCCCTTCCCAAGCATTACTCCACCTCCCAAGAGGTCTCTTCCCCTCCCCAAGACACCCATTACCATCCCAAGGTCGTCCACCCCCTTCCCCTCCCTCCTAGGGTCGACCCCCTCAACCCCTCTCCACCTCCATTGCCTTGGCCGGCCACCCCTCACCCCCCCCTTGACCTAGTGGCAGCCAGCCATTTCCACCACCACTCCCTGCTAGCTCCGCCCTCCTCTCCACCTCCACTACCACCCATTCCATCCCCCAACAGCTCCCCATCCCCACATAGACACCTCTCCACCAGCTATACCCTCCAAGGAGACCATTCTCCCCCAAAGAGTCACTTCAGCTTTTGTGCAAGGTCGACCTGCAGACAAGCCCCTGATTGCAGCGACGACCACGACAACATCTTGAGGCTTCTTGGTGCGTGGCCTATATTTATGGAAAGGCCTCCCTGTCCTCTTCACAGGCGAGGTGGAATCACTCCATTCCGAGTTCGTGGCCGCCCGTGAGAGCTGCTCTACCCCGACTGCGCCAGACACCACCTGCAGAAAGCCTGAGCCCGATTGGAAGCTGCTTCGCGACCAACGGCGAAGGAATCAGGCTGAAGTCTCTTCTTCAAAATTCTTCCTCCATCTGTCCACGACCAGACGCAAGAAAGGGAACGACATTCGGCATCCAGGAGCCAGATTTACAAATTTTATCCCTCTGTCGCGCGGATCTGCCCCCTGCAGTCTGCAGAGACCAGTGCCTACTCTTCAGGGCACACCGACAGTCCACGGCCTCGGATCGCAGCCCCATCGACTCCAGCTGAAAGCTACCTCGACCACGGAGACGACACCGCTGATTTCGTGCCATTCGGAGTTCGGGATCGCCCGTGACAGCATCGGAAACCTACTTCTACAGAATAGGTCCGGCCAGAGACCACACCAGCTGTCCCGGATCAGTTGCCAGTGCCGCCAGTCCCTGCCTCCAAAGGCCGCTCCAAAGTTCAGACAACACCGGCTTTAAGTCAGGAAGCATTGCGAGGTGGTTTCGCTCAATTTGGAGCACGGACGAGCCCGGGACAGAGCCAACAACGGCACCCTGTCTAGCAGTCCAGATTGCAGCTGAACCCTCATTGATTTCCTTTCTACCATTTCGATCCGTCCTCCCATCCCCGCCTGGCCGGCTTACCGCCCCACCCTGCGTGGTGGTAGTGTTTGTTTGCAATTAACCAATTCCCACCCCCGAGATCACCCTCCTGCGCGAGGTGTAGTAATTGTACTCTTGAACAGGTTTTGAAGCTTCACCGGCGCAGTGTGCGGGGAGCACACTTCCCCGCTCGCCCTCGTCTCCGACCGGGACCGGCGTCCTCACGCCGATCAGGTGAGCTCCTAGCCACTCTTCGCTGCTGGTTATTACCATTGCTAGCTTAGTATCGCTCTTAGTTGCCCGTCGGAAGTGAGACGAGCGACCGACCCGCAATCCAATCAATTCTTGTGTTCGCCGCGGGGCAAGTTGAGAGAGAGCCATTGCATCCCACGCCCTCGGCGTGCCAGCCGCCCTTGAAATCGGGCATCCCTGGCCAATTGGGGTCCCTTCCTAGCTAACCAAACCCTTGGGACCTTGAGGTCCAACCCCCGGACCCTCACCACCATCGTCGGTCCTCCTTCAGACCCGAGTGTGCCTACGCGAGTGAGTCCGCTAGTGTGACGTTGCCGAACTCGTGTGTTGCTTGCTATCCTAGGTCCAAGGGAGTCGCGTCACATCAAATTAGTATCATTGTCCTCCGCTGCATATTGTGTCACATCAGAAACGCGACACGGGGAGGGGGATTAACGCGCTAGGGACCCAGGGCGCGACACTATCACGCTCTAGTCCCCTGGCGCGACTCTCTGAAGAACGCGCTAGCAGAAGCTAGCGCGTTCTCCAAGAAGGTGCTAGCAGAAGCTAGCACGTTCATCAAGAACGCGCTGCCCGACTTTGGCGCGACATAAATCACCAACTGTTCATCTTCTCGGACGAACGCGCTCGGACGACTCCGCGCGTTCAACAAGAACACGCCCCTGGAACCTAGCGCGACAATGGGCAGAGCCCGGTTCGTGCAGTTCACTCAGAAAACTCAGTCCCACGCCCCATTCACTCCCAAGTGAAGGGGAAATAAAAGGGGGAATCTCCCCCAACCTCCCTAGCATGCATCTAAGCCCATAGAGCGGTCAAAAACCCCATAAAATGGAAGATCCGGCGCTCAAACCCCAAGCATGGAAATAACCCTCCCGGCATGAATTTAATCCCCCTCGACCTCTCCACGGCCTAGAAATCACGGGGTATGCTGTAAAGAGGGCAAGGATCCGTCCCCCTACCTTAAAGAAGCTCGAAAACCACCGGATCGCCGCCGATCGCCGAATCTTGCTCGAACACGAACTCCTCTCCCACGCACCAATGGGGGCACCGTCACGATCCTCTCGCCACCGCCGTCGTCACGGCGCCGCCACCGATGTCCACCACCCGTCGCCGGAGGGGAAGGGGCGCCGCGAAGTCCAACAGGCAAGAGGGGGTTGCAATGGTCAGCCGTGGCTCACGGGAGGAGGAAAGAAGAAGAGGAAAGGAAGAAAAGGGCAAAAAAGAAAAGGGAAAATAGGGGGGTATTTATGGAAAATTCGAAAAATGCCAAAAATACCAAAAAATAGAAAAATACATAATCTCAATCCTCAGAACGCACTGATCGCAACGGTACCACCCGTGGGTAGGTGAACGGCCCAGTTCACCCGCTACGGGGTTCCGTAGCTTTTCTCGAAACACACGCGAGAATCGGAAAAAAATACGCAGAAAAAGCCGCGGAAAGCACTCCGAGCCTCCGAAACAGCTCCGAATCGCACCAATCCGAACACGAAAGATGTCTAGAACCTAACTCCGGACACAACGGAGCCAAGTTCACCGAAAACGCAGATCCGGGACCCAAGAAGAAGGATCCGAAAGGGTCCGGGACATCATAGTGTGGGAGTACAAGAGGAGCTGAAACGACCGCAGAGATAGCACAATGATCTAAAATAAAATGCACAGCATAATATAAAATAAAATAAACTGCTACAAGGTCCACAGAGTCTCATGTCCAAATAAAAGTACAGTCAACAGAAAGGAAAGTACTACTACACGGGGCATACCCCGGCTCTGGCAGACTGGCTGCTAACCCTGGCTAGAAGAACAACGTTGGAACTCGGCCGCACCTCTCGAAGACCCCGCCTCACCTGAAAATCTGGGGTGAGCCTCATTTCATTGGCCGAGTAGGGATCCTGCGAATCCCCACCTCGCACGGAAAACAAGGCAGGAAAACAAGAAAGCAGGAAGCAACCCCACCTAATAGGGGTATGGTAGAACTAACAAGCTAAAGTAAATAAACGAAAAAGCCATCTACTCGAACATCATGTACTACTAAACCTCGATCCGACGAAACTTGAGTCCACACCTGCCAGCGAATAAGAGCACTACCCACTAGAAGAACGACCGAAAGCGCCCCCAGACGTCTTACACCGTGTCACAAGTGTCTAGCTACAATGCCCCGGGCGTGAGACTCAGACATGCAACAAGTACCACAACAAGGACTAGCTGGGGTCACGCTCGTCAGCGCGTGTCCTAAGCCCCCAACTATGTGTGCACACACAGACCATCTGCTCTAGGTCGGGTCCTCTAGCTGGTTTTCCCCCCCACTGGACTCTGGTGGCAAAGGCAAGGGGCCCTACGGTAACCAGTGGAAGAACCGCCTCTCACCGGGTATCGCTCTCCACCACTCCCAGGTGGGTCCGCACCCACGTGCGCAGGAAGCTACGACTAGTGGACAAGTCACTGTAAGTAAGGACTGACTCACGGAAACCATCATCAAAGAAACGGGCCCGCACACACACGGTGCAGCCCAAAGCCTGATGGTCCAACCTTGGGCCGTCACAGGCTGTGACGCACCTACACTGAAGCGTCACAAGGCTCTGACGGTCCAACCCTGGAGAGTCACAAGCCGAGGCGAAAACAGGCTCTGACGCACCAACCTAGGGGCGTCATAGCACCTGACGGACCAACCCTGGTGCGTCAGGGGAGGTGGGTTCGTCTGCTCTGAGGCACCCACACAGTGGCGTTACAAGGCTGTGACGCACCAGGCATGGTGCATCACAGGCCTTGACCCCAATGGTCAAAAGCCAACGCTCGGCAGCCAACGGTCGGATGCCCCTGGCGGTCCAACCTAGGTGCGTCACAGCACTGTGGCGGTCTATCGTGGGACCGTCACAGCCCACAGACCCCACTGGCTGCACTCAGGGCTGTAACGCACCCATCTAGGCGCGTTACATAGTGTGACGGTCACTGGAAGGACCGTCACACCCGCCCGAGGGTGAAACAGCGGGAAATGCCCAAAAATTCCAACCACGCCCCCATACCTCCATAAGAGTGGGGGAAATCAGAGGGGAAGACCCCAGGGGACCCCTAGCATGATTCTTGGCCATCAAAATGCCGAATCGCGGCTCAAATACATAGATCGGGCGAACTCTCCCTAAAACATGATTTTGCCCTAAACCGCTCAAACACACCCCTCTCAGCTCCCATTCGGCCAACAAATCGCGGGGGATGACGGGATGAGCATAGGGATTCGTCCTCCTACCTCAAAGGAGCGAATGCTCTACCGAATCACCGCTGAAGTCAAGGAAGAAGCTTTTGAATGCCACACTCCCCGCCTCCCGCCGTGAGGAGGCCACCACCGGAACCCCCTCGCCACTGCCGCCGCTGCCACACCGTTGCCGGAGTTGAGGAGGCCGCGTCTCAGTCGTCCGGGGAAGATGAATGGTCGCGATGGGGAGGGCACTCTCCAACGGTTGGAAGAAGAAGGAAGAAGAAGAAGAAAAAGGTGAAAAAGAAAAGAAAAACGTTTGGTATTTATAGAAAATCCAAAAAATCAGAAAAATCTTAAAAAATAGGAAAATACACCTCCTCGATCTTCTCAACGCGCTGATTGCAACGGTACCACTCGCGGGTAGATGAATGACCCGGTTCACCTACTACAGGGTTCCGTAGGTGTTTCCGAGACACACACGCGGGAATCGAAAAACACGCGGAAAAAGTCGCGGAACACGTTCCGAGCCTCCGAACTGACCCGAATTGCACGGATTCAAACACGAAAGATGTCCAGAACATAATTCCGGACACAACGGAGCCAGATTCAGCGAAAACACAGGGACCCAAGAAGAAGGATCCGAAAAGGGTCCGGGACATCACATAGGGAAAGAGACGAGCAAGCGGTCATGCACCGTAAAGATAAAAAAAAGGAATATCCGAAGGCAGAATGAAGTAGTACCAGGAAACCTCTCGTACCCTTAGGGACGAAACATGTCTGGCTCAAGGAGGACTCCCCTGCTAGCATACCGACGGTTAACCTTCTCCAAGGCCTCCCGCCAGCCATCCAGGTATCCATTCCCATATTCTTCAGAGATGGGACCATTGGCCCCCGGCTTTGGCCACGGCAGCCACGGGACTGGCGGAGGCGGCTATGGAAGAATTAAGGGCTGGCGACGAGCCTGCAAAGATTTATCATCCGAAGAAGTACCAGACTCACCCGATGACATCCTACGATGAAGCTCCCCTCGAAGCTCAACAGCTCGAAGATGACCGCAAGGGTACCACGGAGGCCACTATTTATAAGGGGAGCGAAGTCCCCAGAAGTACAAGGACTCCTACCGCCTCAAGCAAATCCACAGAAATCGAAGCGACAAATCTCGAAAGTCACGCCCTATCAAAGTCCCCATCAATGATGCCCCTTCGTATCCCCATAGGATCTCGCAGCGGCATAGAAATGGGGAAAGTACACGAGAGAGGTTTCGAGATTTGTATAGTAAAGGAAGTCTTTCCATTCCAAAATAAAGAGGGATTACGAAAGGAAGGCTGCCACCTAGGCAGAAGCAGAAGGAAATGTGAAAATAGGCAAGTAAGGGCACCCACCTAAGGGTTTGCCCTGGTTACATCATCACGTGCCCCTGGCTCATCGGGCCCATGTGCTACAACGGTTCCAGCAGGAGGTGAGTCCTCGTCCAAGTCCACTACTTGGCCCCCTATCGCCAAGACATCTGCGGGTGCTCACTCGTTCCCACCAGCCTTGTCCTAGCCAAGCTCCCCTCCGCTGTCGTTGGCCTCCGGGCCATAATGCGTCAAGGGGGAAGGAGAGGCGGAGCCTCAGAGCTGAGGCTATCCGCAGTGGCCTTGACAGCCGCGCTCCAGCCCTCCCGGTGTTGGGGAGAATGTTGTGCTAAAGTTGGGCATGTGTGGAACGTGAGTGTTTCTATTGTTTTGATGATGTCCAACTATGACTCAACTAATGATTGGTTCTATTGTTTTGATGTGATTCCAACTATGACTCATTTCTAGTGTTTTAATGATGTATGTCTTTAGAGTCAATTTGCTATTCATTATGCATTTGCTATGCATTTGATAAAATCACTTTGATATGCATTTTGCTTTTGCTATGCATTTGATAAAGTCCATTTGCATACAATTCAGGTCATTATATTACCAATTCAACAGATCAAGAATGGCTTGCAACACACAATTCAAGCATCAACTGAAGCCATTCAGTCATCTTCCAAAGCCAAGGAGTTCCAATCAAGCAAGGATCTCAAGAAGAGCTTAAGGGAAGGCTGTCCAAGTGAAGAGCTTAGTAGAGACATATGTGAAAGCTCAATGTTGCGCCCTCTCACGCGGATTGACCTGCGCGGTCAGGTCGCGGGGACATGGACATGACCGGGCTGCTAAAGAAGTTGCCACAGACATGACTCAATAATAAAATCTTCAAGACAGTCAAGGAAGATGCCACGGACATGACCGGGCTGCTAAAGAAGTTGAACGACGGAGCTGACGCGGATAACGGACCGACCCGGGATGGGCCGGGTTCTGCCCAGCTGGCGGTCGACCGCCCCAGCCAGGGAATGCCAGGCCGAAGATGTTTCAGTAGCGGTCGACCGCCAGCCAGTGGCGGTCGACCGAAAATACCAGGGGCCATTCGTCTACAGCATTTTACAGTAGCGGTCGACCGCCAGGAGCTACAGGTCGACCGCCAGCCCCGAGCCAACCATGTTTGACTTCGAATTCCACCTCCTGGGCTGCCTAATTCTCATGATTTCTTTAATCCCAAAGAACCCCAAAGTCTCCCAATCACCCACAAATTGTGGATCTGGTCTAGGGCCTCTCCAAGGACCATTCAAGGTCTATAAAACCAACACATTGGTGGAGGCAAACCCTAATGCTTCATTTGGGATTAAGAGTGGCTGCAAGAGGGGTTTTCAAGAGAGAGGAGACGAAGTACTGTTCATATGAACAGTAGTTCGTGAATGAGTTCTTCATCCACTCAAGAGTTTCAAGTAAAGATCTGAAGCAATCCTGAAGCAATCACCTTCTACTCTTCAATCAACTTCCAAGAAGGAGAAGAAGCAAAGCTTTCAAGGCGATCCAAGAAGCTCATTTCTCAAAGTGATTTTCTTCATCCTTTCAAGTTCATCCAAGGTGATTTTTGAAGCAATCAATCTCCTATAAGCTGTTGAAGAAACAAGATTCAAGGTAGAATCAATTACTCTCTTCATCCACTTCAAGAAGATACAAAGAGAAGATCAAAAGAGGAGATTGAAGGAAGAGTTACTGTTCACGTGAACAGTACTCCGTGAAGAACATCTTCATCCAATCCAAGGTATTCAAAGTTCATATCAAAGAAATCATCTTCCAAGATCTATGAAGAAGGAAGCAAGGATCAAGGTAGCATTTATTCACTTCTTCATCCATTCAAAGAGATCAAAAGAGGAGGATTGGAAGAACAATTACTGTTCACATGAATAGTACTCCGTGAAGAACATCTTCATCCAATCCAAGGTATTCAAACTCATATCAAAGCGATCATCTTCCAAGATCTGTGAAGAAGGAAGCAAGGATCAAGGTAGCATTTATTCACTTCTTCATCCATTCAAAGAGATCAAAAGAGGAGGATTGGAAGAACATTTACTGTTCACATGAACAGTACTCCCTGAAGAACATTCATCCATTCAAGGGTGAATCAAGAAGAATGATTTGCAAGAAGAAGAGATCCCTGTTGCTGATCAAAAAATCATTTCCATTCAAGGGCCAATTCCTTCTTACTCAATCTCTTGTTTTAGTTCCTTCACATTTGTTTTACTTTCAATATTGTTAAACATTGAAGTTGTGATTCGTCCCTACCGGTGATTAGTAGGAAGGCAATTGGAGGGTGTTCCAATTTACGGTTGACGTCCCTACCAGGTGGTTAGTAGGAAGGCAATCGGAGGTGTTTCCGATCTGCGGTGTTGACGTCCCTACCGTTGGTTAGTAGGAAGGCAATCGGTGGTTTCCGATTTGCGGTTTGGTGCGCTGCACTAGTGGAGCCTCACCGGGTTTGGTGAGGGGTGGACGTAGGGCTGAGGATTTAGTCCGAACCACCTTAAAATCCATTGTGTTATGGTGTGTTTGTGTGATTGCTTGTGCTAGATGCATGCTTAGGTTTAATATTCATATTACTTGTTCATCCTGCTAAGCAAATCATTGTCTTCTTCGTTAAGCTAGTTATATTCCGCTGCGATTCTCGTTGTCTAGCTTTAAAGAGGGTTGAATTGTGAAAAGAGGGGCAGATCTATTTACCCCCCCCCCCCTCTAGATCAGCCATCCACTACCCATCAAGTGGTATCACAGCACACAACACCCGGAAGCCGCGATCCCGTGCCGGTCCGTAAAACTCTAGGGCCACCACGGTCAATTCATCTCGGTAGGCCGAAGAGGAACGAAAGTGCTCCACTACTTCCTCACCAGCGGTCAATATCGATGAGCGTAACTTGATGAGCTCCACCTCAGCCTCTTGGGCACGGGTCTCCAGGGCTTGGTCCTCCACCCCCAACTTGGCCACGCGCCCCTCGGCCATGTCAGCCCACTCCCGGAAGGAGTCTCGGTCGTGTTCCATCCTGGCAAGAACTAGCCCTTCCTGGGCCAGCTACTCGCGGAGCCCAGAGTTGGCAGCCTTGGACCCCTTCAGGCGCTCCTCAAGCCCGGCATGAAGGGTTTGGCTGGCTTGCATCATCCGAGCAAGGCCCTGAAAGTGGTGCCTCCACAAGTCGAAGGCACTGATAACCAAACATGCGCTCCTCGCAGCCATCGTTGTCCGCTCCTCCTCGACTCAAGGGCCAAACTCACTGGTATGCTCGAACCATTGTATGCTCCTCCCCATGAGATCGATGATCGTCACAATCCCAGCCCGATCGGATGTCAAGTCCTCGGGTGGTGAGGACTGACCACGACGAGGAGACTCCGGCGGAGGGAGGACATCGGCATTGTCAACTGCAGGAGCTTTGACGTTGTCTCGCCCCCGTGACGAGGGGACTGACACAGGGGGGATGACCATCGACTCTTCGGCCGATGGCGACGGTGGAACCCCAGAAGGGGGTAACTCCGATGGCGGAGGAGGCGGAAGAAGACTCCGAACAGGAGTGGAAGTTCTCCCTCTCTTCCTCGGCCAACGTTGGTTATCCAGTGCCGCCAAGTCGTCATCAGTTAGGGGGGCGCGGCTACCACCAGCCATGGCGGATTCTTCACCGACTACAGTAGGGATCCTGTCGGGAGAACTCCTAGGGGGGCTAGGCCCTCCGCTAGCCACAGATGCTCCCGACGAATGCACCAGAGGGACACCAGCCGGAACCAGATACTGCAGCCTCCCTGGGGCAAATGCAACCTCGTCCTGGGGGGCGACAACTATCACCTGACCGGCCCCCGGCGCAACGTGCTCCACCGGACAAGGAGCGCACCGCGGCAGCCTAACGATCTCGTAGCTCCACGTCGGTACCTCAGGTGCCCCTGAAAAAGAGTAAGAGCAGATTATCCTAATCTCCCATTAACAAAAACACAGCGAGAAGCCGAAGCCAGTACTCGACGGCAGCGGAGGACTCAACCTTGCTCTCGGAGCAACCCCGGAGTCAACTTGAAGTCCGCATTCACCATGTAGAATAGGAGAATAGCATCAACCCTCTTACGCTCCTCAGCATTGGCTGGAGGTTTCCTATCAGGTCAGATAGGACAGAAGCCCTTGGGTCTCCAAATACTGGAAGCGTCAAGGTCGGCAGATTTGATGATATACACATAACACTGCGACCAACCCTTGAGGTTGGCCACAGCAGTAGAGACCTGGATAAGGGTCTGACCAGATCGAGCCTTGAAGTAGGTGTATGCCATATCAGACGGGCAGTGCTGAAGAAAGTAGAATTGCCGGAAGAGGTAGACGTTTGGCTCCACCGATGCCATCCGACATGAGTAAACGAAACCACAAAGAATATGGTAAGAATTGGCGGTTAATTCCCCTGGGTGCCGACCATAATGGAGGAGGACGGACACGATGAAGGGGTGGATGGGTAGGCGAAAGCCCGCCTGGAAAGAGGCCACGGGAACCATATACCCGCTCGAAGATAGACTCGCTTGATCATCCTCTACAGACGGGAAACTAATGTCAAACTCAGGCGGGATCTGGAAAGCTTCCAGCAGCCCATGAACCACCCTACAAGCCACTAATGGTGGGGAACTGGGACGACTAACACCTACGCCTGAAGTGCTCGGTGCACCCCCTCGGTCAGGAGATACTTCTCCAGAGGAAGAAGAGTCAACACGAAGATTTCTCCTACATGGAGGCATAACTATGGAGGACGGAAGATGTAAAAGGAAGAAGATCCTCATCGAGCGAGGGAAGAAGATGCCTATGACGAGCACGACAATCGGCGGGTGTGGATGCACTTTTTTATTAAAAAAAATCGATGTTTTATTCGTTAATTGGTTTATTAAGTGTGTGGGCATGCCAGTCACAAAGTAACGATTTATTCGGGCTTCATGGAAACCCATGGTGCGCTCTATCTGACTAATCAGACGATTGTGTGGTTTGGGTCGGGACCGAGACCCGCCATGCCATAAAGGTCACAGCGTCATTTACATCCCCTCAGAGAGGGGAACACCCTTGATTAATCGCCAGGAATAAGGGCCTCATGGCCAGAAGAAGTAATACAAACTATACGAAATAAGTGGACGAACTACGCTAAAGGCCCATATCGGGATACAGATTTTTTGATTTTGTCGGTCGCTCACGGACCACTTCATGTTCGGATAGAGGTCCATATTTAAAGTATGAAGGAAATGGAAATAAACCCATACGAATGTATGCCGGGTTTATGACAATTTCAATAGAAGGGCAGAAATGAATCCCACTGGGAATGAGTCCGGTTTGATGAACTATCGGCCCAGAGCGGCGTCAGATCACGGCCATATCGGGATAATTCCCGAGGTCCGAACCTGACTTGGAGAGGGCGGCATTAATATTCCCTTTACACCGGGTTTCGAGGAGAAACGAGGCGGCGGAGCAGATCTCATCATTTTATTATTATTTGAATTTAATTAATTAATTAATTAATTATTATTATTATTATTATATATTTTTTGGTGAGCTTGTTATTATCATCATTTATTTATTTATTTTATTATTTATTTATTTATTATTTTTTGGGGTTTATTATAATTATTGCTTATTTTATTTATTTATTTATTTATTTATTTATTTTTGAATTTATTATTATTATTATTTATCCCCTTTTTATTATTTATCCCCTTTTATGAGTTTGTTATTATTATTATTATTATTATTATTATTATTTGAATTTATTATTATTATTTACTTATTTATAATGATTACTATTATTTATCCCTTGTTTGCAAGTTTGTTGTTATTATTATTTTTGTGTTGCATTTGGGACACGTGTGGGAAGACGAGCCAAAAGGGCAGAGTTATTGAAGTATGAGCAAGTTTGATGAAGAGGTCAGAGCAGGTTTAGGCTGTGAAGGAGGGGGGCAAGGGCGGTGTAAGGCCAAAGTCAGTGCAGTGGCTGGGTCGGTGCATGTTCTGTGCATGTAAGGGACGAGGTCTATGCAAGGTCCGTGCAGGGTTTGAGCAAGGTCTGTACGAGGTTTGTGCAAGTGATGGGTCTATGCACGTTGTGTATAGGGTTCAGGGTCTATGCAGGTTGTGTATAGGGTTCAGGGTCTGTGCAGGTTGTGTATGGGGTTCAGGGTCTGTGCACGTTGTGTATAGAATCAAGGGTATATGCAGGTTGTGTATAGAGCTCAGGGTCTGTGCAGGTTGTGTATAGAGTTTAGGGTCTGTGCAGGTCGCGTATAGAGTTCAGGGTCTGTGCACGTTGTGTATAGAGTCCAGGGTATGTGCAGGTTGTGTATAGAGCTCAGGGTCTGTGCATGTTGTGTATAGATTTCAGGGTATGTGTAGGTCGTGTATAGAGTTCAGGGTCTGTGCACGTTGTGTATAGAGTTCAGGCAAGGTATGTGCAAGGTTTAAGCAAGGTCTGAAGACAAGGCTTCCAGCAACACTCTGGCTTGAAGGTTTATTTATTGTTATATTATTTAATTTGTTATTACTTTCTTTTTTATCTTCATTTATTTATTATCATTTCTTTTATTATTATTATTATTACTATCTTTTCTCCCTTATTATTTTTATTATTTCATTATTATTATTATTATTACTATCTTTTCTCCCTTATTATTATTATTATTTCATTATTATTATTATTATTATTTTACCCCCTTTTATTATTATTATTATTATTATTATTATTATTATTCGTTTGTAAGTTCTTCACATATATCATTTTTTTTATCCGTTCCTGTTTTATCCCTCCTTGTAATTTTCAGAGCCGCTTCATTATTGTTCATTTCATTTATTTGTTATTTCTTTTTGTGTTATTACTTTTCTTTTATTATTATTGTTATTATGTTAATTCCGGTGAAAATTCGACAGCATCTCCCCTTGACCCATACGCTAAGAGTGAAAGGGGAACACGCCTACAAGGAGTGGCGGGACCCAACAACTCGAGGTGTGTGCCAGGGGCAGCAGCACCTTTAAGAAAACTTCAAAAAACTCGGAAGTCAGCAAGCGGAAAAATACTGGGCTAAAAACAGGCTGAGGGCGCACCGGGTGAGAAGGGAAAAGGTGTACCGGGATGGGAGAGTTGGGGTGCGCCAGGCTAGAGCGGCTGGAGAGCGTGCCGGGCAAGGCACATGCCAAGGGTGTGCCGGGCTGGGATGACTGGAGGGTGTGCCGACTGGGATGGTTCAAGGGCGTGTTGGGCTGGGGGGTTCAAGGGCGTACTGGGCTGGGTGGTTCAAAGTGTTGTGCCCCTGTGGTTATTTGAGTTTTCATATGGTCACTTGAGTCATTCGACATCATTCTATGGTCATATGTGTTCTGTGATATTCTTGGTTTTGATAATGGCTAAACACTATTCGTCATTGTTGTTTTTCACTCTTATATGACTGACATATGTTCTGTTGTGTTTATGACAGATATGCACATGAAAGCTCAATGTTGCGCCCTCACACGCGGATCGACCTTGCGGGGGTTTCCGGGGGCGGAGCCCCCGGAACAAAAATTTGCTTGAAGACTCAGTAATAAAACTTCAAGACAATCAAGGTCGATGCCACAGACATGAACTGGCGGCTAACGGACTCAAGCGATGGAGCTGGTGCGGCCAACGGACCAACCCGGGGTGACCCGGGCTCTACCCAGCTGGCGGTCGACCGCCAGCACAGGGGCGGTCGACCGCCCCAGCCAGGGATCCCCCGGCTACAGGTCTGCCTACTGCCGAGTACCGCCAGCCAGTGGCGGTCGACCGGAATTCCCAGGGGCCATTCGTCTACAGCCTTTTACAGTGGCGGTCGACCGCCAGGAGCTGCCGGTCGACCGCCAGCCCCGAGCCTTCATTTTTGACTTTGTTTCCAACTTCGAAAAGAGCCATTCAACCTTGATTTGTTTAATCCTAAAGTCACCTAATCACCCACAAATTGTGGATCTGGTCTGAGGCTTGTCTATAGACCATTCAAGGGTTATAAAACCAACACTTGAGGGGATGGAAAACCTAAGGCTTCAAGGCTTCAAGAGGGTTACAAGGGTGGCTGCTAGAGTGTGTTCAAGGGAGAGGAATTCGGAGCACTGTAGCAGTGAACAGTACTCCGTGAAGAAGGTCTTCATCCTCAAGTGTTCAAGCTCTTCAAGTGGAGATCAAGATCAAGGCCAAGAGCAGAGAAAGCTGCATTCTCCATCCTCTTCATCATCTCGAGGGGATCCATTGAAGCTCACTATCAAGGGAAATCATCTTCATCCATTCAAGTTCTTTCAAGTTCATTCAAGGTGATATTTCAAGCATTCAAACTCCTGGAAGCTAAAGAAGCAATCAAGATTCAATGTAGCTTCATCATCTCCTTCATTCATTCAAAGAAATTCAAAGAGAAGATCAAGAGAGAAGAATTGAAGGAAGAGGTACTGTTCACGTGAACAGTACTCCGTAAAGAACATTCATCCAATCAAGGGTGAATCAAGAAGATTGAGTTGAAGCCAAGAGGATCCTTGTTGCTGATCAACATTTCATACAAGGGCCAATTCATTTCTACTCATAACTCAATCTCTTGTCTTAGTTCATTCACATTTGTTTTCCTTTCAATATTGTTAAACATTGAAGTTGTGATTCGTCCCTACCGTTGGTTAGTAGGAAGGCAATCGGAGGTGTTTTCGATCTGCGGTGTTGACGTCCCTACCGTTGGTTAGTAGGAAGGCAATCGGTGGTTTCCGATTTACGGGTTGGTGCGCTGCACAAGTGAAGTCTCACCGGGTTTTGGTGAGGGGTGGACGTAGGGCTGAGGATTCAGTCCGAACCACCTTAAAAATCCTGTCTAGTGTGGTTTGCTTGTGTGATTGATTCGTTCCAGATGCATGCTTAGGATCGAATTATTATATATCTTGCTTATCTTGCTAAGTGAATCATAGCATTCTTGGAAGCTAGTTTCTATTCCGCTGCAATTCATTTTAACTAGCTGTTTAGAGGGCCGCATTGCGAAAAGTGGGGCTGATCTATTCACCCCTCCCCTCTAGATCCGCTGTCCACTACACAACACAAAGGCGAAAGGCTCAAACTGCTCAGGGGAGGGGCACACGATGGACGGAGGGGACTTCCCCTGCAAGGCCAAGCGATAGGTTTGGGAGTCAAACCCACCCAGGGGGGGATCACAAAAAGGGGAGAACCCCACACAGAAAATCGTTGAACGAAGGCCAATCTGATGTTATTACGCCGACGCGGTACCCATCGAACTGGATGGATCGACGTTTGGAGAGGAGGCAACACAAAGCACAAGGGAAACCAGAAAGAAGAAAGGACGGACCACAGAATGCCTCGCAGAGTGAGAGCTAATAGGGGCAACAACAAACCAAGAAAAGGGACAACAATGCTTTCATTTGTAGAGAACGGAATGGCATGGATCAAAGCCAAGGGGCTAAGTACAATATAGTGCAACAAAGCAAAAGAGGACGGGGATCAAGAAGACTAGGGACATGAAAGATTCGAGGGATGGAACGGGCTAAGGAGGGGCGACTTCTCCCATTCCCTGCCCATCTCCTCCTGCTACATTCAAAGGGGGGGCTCTCCCTTTCTCTTTCACTCTAGTTGCTTACTCTCTCTCTCTCGTTCACTCTGGCTTCTTCTTCTTTGGAGCTCCCAGAGCTTCCCAAGCGTTGGACCAGCAGCTCTGCTTCTCTATCTGTGATTCTGTGTCTTCTTCATCAAAGCGGGGGAGATTTTATACCCTGGAGGCGGTGACGTTTGATGACTGGCAGCATTAAATGGGAGTTGACTCCGGTCCCGTCTCTGATTGTGGGGGTAGCTTGCGTGCCTTCCTCAGGGGCGACACCTCAGCTAGCCCTGGGCTATTCCCGCTGCGCGCCAAGGGCCATAGGTAATGGCCTTGCATCTCTTTTGCCGGTTGCACCAGGTGAAGAACAAGGTGAAGCGCGCCGAGTGGATGGGCTGAACGCTATGCCGGGTGAGGCTTGAAAGTGTGTGCCGCTGGGCACTTGCAGGGGCATGCCGCTGGGGCTTCAAGGCGGGTGTGCTAGTGAAGGGCCTCGCAGGGTGTGCCGTTGGGAGGCAATGCCGCCGAGAGGCACCGGGGGTGTGCCGGGCAGGGCTCAATGGAGCGTGCCTGGCAAAAGTTGAGTAGGGTGTGCCGGTGAAGGTGCTCGCTGGTGTCCCGGTGAAGGCGCTCGCGAGAGCGTGCTGGGGCGGAGCTGCTCACGGGTGTGCCGGGCGAAGCCTCCTGCGGGTGTGCCGGGCGAAGCCTCTTATGGGTGTGCTGGGTGGAGACTACCAAAGGCATGCTAGTGGAGCCGCTCGTAGGTGTGCCGGCGGTGGCCGCTCGAGGGCGTGTCGGGTGAGAGGAGGTCTTGCCGTATGGGGGAACGCTGCAGTATCAAAGAGGCCTGCCACCGGATCAAGCTTCCTTTTGGATGGAGGACACTGCCGGATAGGGCCTATCGACTGGGCAAACGCTGCCAGATGGGGTTGCAGAAAGCATGGGGGTGGGTGGTTGATCTGCCAGTTGGGAAGCATGCCGGGTGTGAAGGCGGTGAGACTTTGAGGGGGTGAAGGTTATACGGTGAGGTTTGAGGTGGGTGAGACGGTGAGAGTGGAGGTGTTGATACGGTGGGTGTTATCCGGCACAGTGGCGTGCCGGGTAGAGGGAGTGTGCCATGGGAGCGGCGTGAGAGCGGGGAGTGTGCCGGGTGGCCAACCGAGTGAGGGATAAAATGAGAGAGAGAGAGAGAGAGAGAGAGAGAGAGAGAGAGAGAGAGAGAGAGAGAGAGAGAGAGAGAGAGAGAGGGTAACCCCCTCTCTCTCTTCTTCATTTTCTTTTTTATTTATCATTATTTTAGTATATATATATTTCACTATTTATTTTTTTATTATTGTTATTACTATTAATTTATTTTCATTATTATTTATATATTCTTATTATTCTTATTATTATTTTTTTTCTTTTTTTCTTTTCTTTTTTCTCTATTTTCCTCTTCTATTTATTTTATTTTATTTATTATTTATTATTTTAATTTATCATTATTATTATTTTTCCTTCTTTTTCTTCTTCTTCTTTTCTCTTCTTCTTTTTTTCTCTCTCTTTTTTTTATTTAGGTGTCCACAAATGCCCCCCACCCGCGGGTGGTGTGAGCAAAGGATGAGCAGAGCGGGGCCTGCGGGTGTAGCCCATTTGAGAGATTTATCATGATAAGGAGATCGGGTCCACAGACCGAGGTTGAGGTCGAGAAACCAGGCCACATGGGCCAAAATCGGGCAGCAAACTATGGGAGCCGAAGTTGAGATCGGGCTGCTAGAGCCTGAAGGTATTGGAAGCCCGGTAGGACGGGGAGAGGAGTTTATTCATTTAATGACCTGGACAGGTGGTCCGGATCAAACGGGTTATCCTTCACCCGAAGGGATAGAGAGAAGAGTTTGTTGATTCAAAAGAGATATTCGTCGCCCGAAGGGACGGAAAGAGGAGTTTATTCCTTTAATGATTTGGACGGAAGGTCTGAATAAGAAGGGATATTCGTCACCCAAAGGGGACGAAAAGAAGAGTTTGTTAATTCAATGATTTGGACGGAAGGTCCGAATCAAAAGAGATATTCATCCCCCGAAGGGATGGAGAGATGGTCAAGTCGTTGACACAGGCTAGTGTCAGCGTAAGGAAAGAGGGTTGATTCCTCACCCGAAAGGCAGGCTCGGGCCAGGGTGACAAGGTATTTTGTTCTTTGATGCGCCGGGGGTACTGGCCATGAAACCCGAACCGGGAAAGTGGGTCACAAGGGCCGAAATCGGGGCAGCGGGCTACGGGAGCCGAAGTTAGGAGAGCAGGCCACGAAGGCCGCAATTGGGGCCATGAGGGTTGAAGGGATGTTGGGAAGTGGGCTGTAAAAGTCAAAGTTGAGAAGCAGACTATAGAAGCTGAAGTTAAGAGATTAGCAAGCCATGAGGCCGGAAAGTAGGTCGTGAGGGTCAAGATTGGGCTCTACGAGCCAAAATTGGGAAAGCAGGCTACGATAGCCAAGATTGATTTTTTTTATTTATTTCTTTTATCCAAGCATGTAAGCAGGCATCAGCAGTCATAACACAAATATACATAAGGTATCTCCCTCTATAGGGGATGGGATAAGGACATCGCCCATAATTCGCGGACACGGCGTGAGCTATGAAGCACGGCTAAGGGGTGGTGCACCCATCAATAGGATATCACATGGTTCGCATGCGTAGCTCAAACTTAAAACCTTCACCCGAGTAATTTTCTGTGGTGTAAAAGTGCAAGCATGTAAACAAAGAGCCCTAAACATAGGGATATACAGGTTTTTTAAGTAACACTTGAGGATTACTCTAGAGCCTACACATGGGTTTCAAGCCTTCGATTTCGGTAACTTCGCACAGCCCCCTCATATGTATTTAAGTAGCTGCTTTCACCGTTCGGCGTGAGTCTCCTCATGTGTCTCAATGGGGATTCCCGGCTACTTGGCTTCGTCCTTATTGTAATTCACTTGACCATTTCGCGCGAGTCTCCTCATTTATTTCAGTGGGGATTCCCGACTACTCGGATTCATATTTCTCTCTCTCTTTTGTTTGCATCATTTTTCTCTCTCTCTCTCTCTGTTTTTTACAGTGGGGGTAGGTAGTTTTTTCCTCACGATTACATTTCGTGCGTGTGTAGGAATTTAAGTCTCCGTAAAGTGCTAAGAAGAAATTCAGGCAATCCCTATGAGCAGAGATTTAAGTTCCATGCTAATTTTGCCATAAGTGCATTGGATAATCGTCATCTTCTTTTGAGATTCCAATGTCGTGAGGACTTCATTAAGGTTTTACATAAAGGGTCCATGCTTATTCTTGGCCGTGTGTTTAAGTTTGCTCGCTGGTCATTTAATTTCTCTCCTGATATTGATTCTTCAGTGGTTCCGGTGTGGGTTGAATTCCCTAATCTCCCTGCCAACTTCTTCTTCGAAGCCATGATGAGATCTATTGCTGGAAGTGTTGGCACAGTACTACAAATTGATCACAACACCACTTCTCTTGCACAATCTAATGTTGCCCGAGCATGTGTGCTCTTGGATATCGCTCAAAGAATCCTGGATAAAATCTGGATTGGTTTTGGATCTGATGGATTTTGGCAGCCCATTGTCTGCCCCCGTAAACCATTATTTTGTTCTACTTGCCATCGCCTCGGCCATCTTATTGGCAACTGTAAAAAGATTGGTGCCAAACGTGGTTCTATTAATGGTGTCTCCGGCGGTCCCCCTCCGGCGTTCGGCCAGCCTGCTCCGGCCAAGGTGGTTAAGCAAACGTGGAAAGCAGTTTCCAAGGACGTCCAAGTCTTCCCTAGCATGATTGCCGCTCCAGCTGGTGTTTCCATACAGTGTGGTGGAGCCAACAGTCTCAATAGCACCGCCCCCTTTTGTGCACAGGCCGATGGCAATATTGGTGGTGGCTCTTGTGGTCCCTCTTCGGCTGCCTTGTGCGCGGAACATGGGCCCTTGGTCGATTCTCCTCTTGGAGTCTTTGTACCGACGGGGCTCTCCTCACATGGACCTAATGTCCTTGTGGGCCACTCCCCCTCCATTCCTTTTGCTCCACTTGTGGATATTGGTCTTATTGCTGCTCCAAAGTCTTCTCTAACTGGTGGTGTAGCCGCCCCTCATCTACGGTTGTCTCCTACCCACCCTACTCCATCTCTTGGAGTTTCTGCTTCATTGGTCCCCTCCCTTCTTAGTGCCTAGCCCGCGGCTGTTCATGTTGTTCAAGAGGATCGCGCAAGCATTAGTGCCATATCTGGGCCCACGGAAGAATTCCCTCCTGGTCTCTGTTCGCATGGTATCCTTGGTGCCTCTTCGAAGGGGCCTGCACCGGCTGTGGTTGCGCCCACGAGCCCTGCTCATGGTGCGTTGGTTGGTCTTGCTGCTGGTCCCCTTGCATCTTACTCTGTTGATAGTCTTGATGGGGCTGACCACCCTGCTGCTTGTGCACACACCAATGCTCCTTTTACTCCTTCCCCCTTAGTGGATCTGGGTGCTCCTTCACCATCGGTGCCACCTTCTGCCCCAGCTGGTGTATCTCTTGCTGCCACCTGTGGTGTACCTTATGCTCCTTTTTCCTCCCCTTCGGTTGAGGCTGGACGTGTGGAAGGGCCTCCTTCGGCTAACGCTGGATGTACTGCTGCCCCCTCTTCAAAGGAAGAGGCACGTCAGGCCCGCCTGGCTGCCCTTCGTGCTATGCGTGACGAGGTTAATGCCCTGCCGTTCTTCTCTAGCTCTAATGCTGCTGCTCCTGGCGTGTCTCTTCTTATTGAGGCTTTGCCCAATCTACCAAAGTCATCCGTGGTACATGTTCCTGGTGTACCTATGGTTGGTGATGTTGCTGCTGCTGTGGTCCCCTTGGTTGCGTCAGCAAACTCTCTCCTACAGCCCCTTGTTCCTGCTTAGTCATCCCCTCGGCTAATCAATGTTGAACAACCTTTGGAGCCGCATTCCGTCGTCTTAGCATTGGTTGCTTCTAATGCGCCTGGTGTCCCGTCTGGCCAACCTACTGCTGCCTCAACTCCTCTGCCTGAGCGTGCCAAGGGGCCTGTCATCCAACTCCATTCTGTGCCTGGTGCTGTCCTAGAGGACCCCGTTGCTTCTGATGATCAGCTTTGTTCTCACGACAGCGAGTCCTTTGAATCTGAATTTCATGTGGTGAAGTCTAGGCGCTCTCGACGGCGTTCCAACCGCTCCCGTCCTTAAGAGGATTGGTTTTGATTCTTGCTTTGCCACTTTGTGCTGGCCTGCGTGTACCTTTCTTCTGTTATGTAGGAGCAACGTTGTCTATTGACCCCTCTGCGTAGGGTGTCGTTTTATTGGCTGTAGCCTCTTTGTATCCTTTCTCCCCTTCTCTTAATAAAAACGCCTAGCTGATCCTGTGATCTGCCTAGATATTGACATAGTTAAAAAAAAGACCATTGAACACATTAAGTGCGAAGTGGGGAGTGTTATCTCAGGTTTATCTTGTGAGTTGGACTTAGCAATTTAGCTATGACTCTTCCCCATGACGTGTGCACCTGTAAGACCCCACATTTTTTTATAAATTATTTTTGGAATATTTAATTATTTTTTGGAATTTATAAAGGCCTAAATAAATTAATAAATAGAATATATATTATATCAATAAGTCATTATAAGGCCCAATTAGGTTAAATAATCAACCTAGCCTATTTAAAGATAATCCAAAAGGTTAATGGACCAAGCCCATTAAGTTTGACCCATATTCTAGAAGGTTAGTTGACTTATTCACGTATTTTAAAGATAAATACTATTTTTATAGATAATTAGAAGGTTAAATGAGCAAGATAGTTTTATTGAATTGAAACTCTGTATACGATTGGTGTAACGGTCTACCGGGCAACCGCTACAAGCATGTAACGCACCAGTCTGGATGCGTTACACTCTAACAGTTCCGTGAAAGAAAGAACGAGCAAAAAGATTAGAACTTTGGGATCTTATCTACAAGAGATCGACTTGGGAGAGCTTATAGCATTACTAAGGACTCTTAGGGATTAGGTTCTGGCAAATTAAGGACTCTAGAATCGATCTAATCTTCAAAACCCTATAAATAGGACCTAGTTCTAAACTGAGCGACCCTTACTTTTGGCTCGTGAAGAATCAAGGTAAGGAGATATAATTTCAGGTAAGTTCTTTAGAATATTTTGTTTAGTATACTTTATACTAATAGTTCTCCAAATTTCGTGCTAGGAGATCAAGCAACAAAGGAAATTGAAGCTTCCAAAGTTGCTGGTTCGACTATAGTAACCCAGGAATCAGAGCTAAGGACCCCTGAAGATCAAGAGATTAGGATGTTTAAACGAGGTAATTAGAATTCAATCCTTTAGAACTTTTTGTTCACCTTAGTTTCATCTTCTTACCCTCAAAATTTCACGTCCTTAAGTCAAGAAGCTGAGGAGCTAGGGCAGCGTGAAGTTGCTGAAGAGTCACAAAAAGAGAGGAACTAGGGTGGTCCTTGAAAGCTCAAATTAGAAGTTTAAAGCCTAGTTAAGCGGTAGGTTATCTCATGATTGGCAAAAATATCTTGTTAGGGATAAAAGCCCTCAGATTGTGTTTGATTTTACGCATTATAGACTATGAATTTCATATTTTAGTGGGTTCATGCATACCTACATATCCTTAGCCCTAATCTAAGATCAAAGATATAATCTTGTTAATTCACTGCACCCTATGCATCTAGATAACCTTTTACTTCGTTTTGTCATGATTGGGGCAGTTAAATCTTTTCAAAACATAGCATGGTTTCAAATCATAGTCTTTCTATTTTATTATACTGTTACCAGGGACTCTAACACATCAAACTAGGACCGTCAGACGACTGTAACGGTCTTACGATAAGCCATCACAACCTCTGTTGTATTTAAAGTCTCTCAGTTGTCTCGGACGCACCATAACAGGAGCGTTACAATACTGTAACGGTCCTACGATAAACCGTCACAGCCCTGTGACGCGCCCATACTAGACCGTCAGAGTTCGGTTTACTGTCAAACCGAGATAGGACTGAGGACAGCCAAACTTACTTATGAATAAGCCTAGTTATCTAAGTTTTAACCTTATTTTCATGACTTTGAGATTCTTAATTGATTCATGATAGGAAATTGTATGAGTAAAGCATTTTGATTTATTTTAAGTTATGCTAATTTCATTGGCTAAGCTCTATAGGGTTATATTCTAAATCATGATTTTTCCAAATGTTGAATTGACGGGATTTTATCTTGGTTTCACATTGTTACACATTCTTTCTATCTATAGAGTCATTTCTCTATATACATGGCGTATATTCAGGTATATGTCCATTAGTTTACACTTTACACTATAAGAACATTATTCTTGGACATGAGGACCTCTCTATTGGATATTCCTTCCAATAGACTAGGAAATCTTGTTTCAAGACCTCCGTAATTCTCTACGAGCCTGAGATTCCCACTAGGACGCCGAGTTGATTGTACCATTAAAACCCAAGTGATTAGATTACACTATCGATATTTTCTGGTTATCAATAGTGTAACGGATCTATATTGGACCGTCAGGCACATGTAACGGTCCAATATACGACCGTCACATTCAACTAAGTCCGATTTTTTGGTTCTGGATTCAGACTAATGTAACGGCCCAATACAGGAGCGTCACATTCTGTAACGGCCCAGTACACGACCGTCACACTGCTTGAGTATTTTAACCCAAGGTTTGACCAAGAGTTGATATTCCAAGAGATTTCTAGATAGACTCTTGATGATATAGAACTTATCATATTGATCAAGAAACCTAATATAATGAATGGAAGATAAAGAATGTACCGTTATGCTGCCGATTTATTTCCATAAGCATAACATAGTATAAGTCATTCTTGATTTCTCATGATTCTTATTAAAGCATTCATTCATTGAATTATTGTCATCAAGAGCTTGTTGAAATTGTACATTCTTGGCCATACCTTATTGTTATATGCGTGGAAAAAAGTTTGATTTATACTTGAAGATGTGATCAAGTACTGATTGTGTTCAAGGGCTCTATGCTAGTCCCCTCGATTGATTGTCGGTAACATACTATTATAAACCATGGGTATGATGCTACTGGCGTCGCATTACCCTGGGAGTACTTTCTTTATAAATAAGTGAAAATCCACAGCATAATACAGCATGATTGATACTTGACTTTCTTGATATTCCACATAAATTCACGAAGTACTTGCTCATAAGCAAAAGATACTGGAGTGATGATTATGTGGCTTGCTAGTACATTCTCGTTACATTCTTGTTCATGAAAGACCATATCATGTTCTTCTAACATTCTTGCTAGTTCATACTTGCTCTCATTCTATCTTACATACTTTGGTTTAATCGCATGATTGATCGCATTCGTATGATTTTACCTTATTCCTCTAGAGCAAAGATGTTAATTACTTTAATGATGCCTTCATGTTGATGCGAAGATACCTACTGGGCAAGTGTGCTCATTACCTATTTCCATTCTTTTCAGGAAATGAAAGTGATTTGAATTCGGATTCGGGTTATACAATTAGCGGGTCCGAGAGCGAATGAAAGTATTGTCAAAGATGAGAGTGAAGACTTAGGAAAGTCTATATTGTTTAGATTGAGTCTATGTAAATTTCCTATTTCTTGAGTCTGATAGATTGGAATAAGTTGAATTAGTGGTTGTATTTGAATACTTAATTATTATGAAATAAATTTGGAGTTTTAGTAAAGATTTGTGCAATTGCATTTATGCGTGTGATTATCTTGCGCTCTGATCATTCTTGCTTGCAAGAGACTTACCATGCCGGCTGTTCACGTTTCTCGAGCGAGTCTTCCGCTGTCATAAAGGCTCGGGGCGTGACAGCACCCGTCATAATTGGGTTCCCTTTGAGCGTATGTCGTGACGCATGTACATCCGGAATCGGGACGACATTATTTAGCAAGGAAACATGGTCCTAGAAAATTCTAAGGAGGTGTATTATTCTATATCATAAGCAAGCATGCAAGCAGGGCAGCCAAGCATTTTTTGTCTCTTTTTTTTTGCTTTCTTTTTTTCTCTTTTTTTGCATAAGAACATATAGTTGTTATGTATAAGCGTAGTGATAGAAAAGGTATTAGAGAAGAAGATCGCAAAGGTCCGAAAGGATATTAGGGAAGCGGGCTATAGAAGCCAAGGGACATCAGGGGAGCGGGACATAAGGGCCAAAAGATGTCGGGAAGTAGGCCAGAAAAGCCGAGGGGCATTAGGGAAGCAGGCCGTAGAAGTCAGGAGATGCTGGGAAGCGGGCTACAAAGGCCAAAGGTTGGGGGAGCAGGCATCGAGAGCCAAAATTGGGAAGCATGCTACAAAGGCCAAAGGGAAGCAGGCTGCAAGAGTCAAAGTTGGGAAGCAAGCTGCAAGAGTTGAAATTAAGGAAAGCAGGCTACGAGAGTCAACGATCGGGGAATCGGGCTACGGGAGCCAAAATCAGGGAAGCAGGCTACGGGAGCCAAAATCGGGAAGCAAGCCATGAAGGCCAAAGGGAAGTGGGCTACAGAAGCCAGAATGTCAGGGAAGCGGGCAACAAGCTGAAGTTGAGAAGTGGGCTGCAAAGAGTCGAAGTTGAGAAGCAGACTACAAGAGCCAAAATTGGGAAACACGCTGTGAAGAGCCGAAGCTGGGAAGCAGGCTATAAAAGCCGAAGCTAAGAAGCGGGCTACAAAGAGCCAAAGTTGGGAAGCAGGCTACAAGAGCCAAAATTGGGAAGTGGGCTGTGAAGAGTCGAAGTTGCGAAGCAAGTTATAAAAGCCAAAGCTGAGAAGTGGGCTACAAAGAGCCGAAGTTGGGAAGCATGCTACAAAGAGCCAAAGTTGGGAAGCATGGTACAAGAACCAAAATTGGGAAGCAATAAAGGCCGAAGTCTGAGAAACATGCTATAAAGCCAAAGATTGGGAAGCGGGTCGTGAAGACCAAAATCAGGAAAGCGGGTTACGAAAGTCAAAATTTGGGAAGCAGGCTACCAGGGCCGAAGTTAAGAAGCGGGCTGCAAAGAGCCAAAATTGGGAAGTATGATACAAGAGCCAAAATTGGGAAGCAGGCTGTGAAGAGCTGAAGCTGGGAAGCATGCTACAAAGACCAAAGTCTGGGAAGCATGCTACAAGAGCCAAAGGTTGGGGAAGCATGCTACAAAGGCCAGAGGTTGGGAAGCATGGTACAAAAGTCAGAGGTTGGGGAAGCAGGCTACAAAAGCCAGAGGTTGGGGAAGCATGCTATAAAGCCAAAGATTGGGAAGCAGGTCGTGAAGGCCGAAATCAGGAAAGTGGGCTGCGAAAGCCAAAATTGGGAAGCAGACGATAAAGGCCAAATCTGAGAAGCAGGCTATAAAATCGAAGATTGGGAAGCGGGCTGTGAAGACCGAAATTAGGAAAGTGGGCTGCGATAGCCAAAATTTGGAAGCAGGCTACAAAAGTCGAAGTTGAGAAGCAGGCTGCAAGAGCCAGAAATAAGGAAAGCGGGCTATCGAAGCTAAGAGACATCAAGAGAGCAGGCTGTGTATGCCAACGGGCCTTGAGAGTAGGCTGTAAAGCCGAAGGATCATTGAGAGAGGGGGTTGATGAACACCGGTGACACCTCCCTTCTTTGTACTTCTGTTCATCTTTTCTCTCTTCTTTTGTGCTCTTTTATTCTCTTCTTCTTATTCTTCTCTTGCTCTTCCTTTCTTTTCTTTTTTTGCTCTCTTTTCTTCTCTTCATTTTCTTTTTTTTTGGCACAAAGCATGGCGAATGATCCCTGCAAATGAGGGATTCAAGTCGGCTATTAGATGGACAACACTCGCAGTAGGTTGCCACCCCAAACATTTATAGACCCGGTGGGCCTTAAGTAAATCATGGTATTTCCATTTCTTCAGCGGGCTGTTATGTTGCCCAAGTGCCCTTACAGGTTCAACGGGGCCTGTAGACACCCAAATGACATTACAGCTCAAGGTGCCCCTAGGACGGGGGTGAATAAGTGAAGAAGCTGCTCAAAGCAAATCCCTGCACAGAGTGGCTTGTTCTCTTCATGAAAAGTCATGTAAACAGATGGTAACGGGGGCACATGGGGCCCGAGGCACCATTTAGTGCTTGTGTTGCTCCGATCGACGCAGAGGGGCCTTGTTGGCCGCCGCCTTAAAGACAGGCATCTGGTGAGGGCACGGTGATTCCACCTTATACTTGCCCATTTGCAATTCACCCGAATTAATTAGGCCTTTTATGATGTCTTTGAATATGTAGCAGTCCTCAATAGAATGCCCCAGCCCTCGATGGTATAGGCAAAACTGAGGGTCATCTTTTCTTTCTGCCTCATTCATTCTCTTGGGCTCTGGGAGCACTAATTTGCCATATTCTTGGACCCACTCAAAAAGATCTCGAGTCTTATCCTTTGAAAAGGAATAGGGCTTCATCATTTTGCCCCTCAGTGAAAAGCGCCGCTCAAAGGGCTTAGTGGAGGGAGGTCCAGCCGCCTCTTTCAATTTCTTCTGCCGTTGCCTAAAGGCCTCAAGGTCAGCAGGATTTGTCTCCATTTGTGCCGGTGACTCATCAGTCGGCCTATGTTCACAATTCTGGACAACAGTAGATGGGTAATGTTTTGCCAAGAGGTCTTCAACATTCGTCGCAAGATCATCTAGTTGTCCGAAGGATTTAATTTCGACGCCAATCGCACTCAGCAGGTGGTGCATCTTCATGTTGTGCTGGCATATTTGGAGAGCGTCCCGGTAGTTGGGCGAGTGTATGCACCTTGCATTGAGGTCCCTCCACCGCCGAATGTAAGCCGAGGCAAATTCATCATTCCTCTGCTTGGTCGTAGCGCTGCTTGGGTGATCTCTTCTTTGGCTAGCTTTAGTTTAGCAGCACTCTCCATTCTCGGCTCGCTTGTAACGCCCCGGGATCCGAATACCGGAAGAGACTCGATAATTCAAACCCCGAGCCGCCACCGACGAGCCCGAAGACTCGGAAGGGTTAAAGGAATGGTGTGGAGATACATAAGAATCTAAAACAATTGTAGAGTTACACAGATTAAATGAATTAAGCATGAAGCAATAAATGACATTAATTAAATTACATGGTCCACAAAATAACAGCAGTCTCAAATATAACAATAGTCCACAACTAGTACAGTCCAAAGAGAAAAAGTACAACTACGCGGGGCATACCCCGGAACTGGCAACTGACAACTAACCCTAGGTACCTGAACCACGTGGAGCCTCGAAAGCGCTCCCCTGAAGCCTCGTCTCACCTGAAATGCAGAAAACACATAGAGAATGAGCCTCATAATAAAAGGCTCAATAGGGATCACCCGGTCCCTACCTCGTAAACTGAGAAACCGTGCAGAAAGTAACTACAAGCTACCACTAGCAGGACGTAGAACGGAGAGCTATAAGAATAAATAAACAGGAAAGCTCTACTACGCCTAGTACCAAACGTACGGCATGAGAAACGAGACAACTCGTCAAAAGCTCAAGAGTCGCTACCGAACAAGGATAGGAGTACCGTCTCGCTAGAAGCAAGACCATATGCGCCCACTGACGTCTTAGACCACGCCTCAGGTATCCCCCTCAATGCACCCTATCGGAATGGGGAACTGTACAAGTAACCACAGAACAAGTGATTAGCTGGGGTCGCGCTTGTCAGTGTGGGTTCAACCGCCCCCAACCACGTGTGCACACACAGACTGTGCGTCTCTGGTCTGGCCCTCTAACTGATTTTCCCCTCAGTCGGACTCTGGCTGGTAGACGTGGGGCCCGACGGAAACCAGTCTAAAACTGTCTCTCTGGGGTAGCCTCGCCACCACTCCCTGGTGGGACCACTCGCGTGTCGAAAGGCTACGACTAGTGGAGGGTCACTGAAGGTGTAAACTCTCTAACCAACGGAAAGTCACGTCTAAACCGGACAAAGTACAAGGGCTACTCCTCGTACTGACACCGACTCACGGTGACACAAACCGAGAACACCGCCTCTCGGGACCCCATGGCACCCTACCTGTGGCCCCCACATGATACCTAGCATCAGTCGGACCACCGGTCAGTACGTGGATCGAGGTCCACTCACCCGGGACTCGAATCAGTAAGACATGAACATCGGTATAACAGAACGTGGGCAGCGGTCCACTCTAGAGGCTGCCACACATGTAAAAAGCTCCCAGATCGCAAGGAGTATTAACGCACTATAGTCCAGGAGCGCGTTTATGAACGCGCTCCCTTGGCCCAGCGCGTTCAATCATGAACGCGCTCTGGACCCATGGCGCGTTAGCCATGAATGCGCTCTGGAAACCTAGTGCGTTAGACCATAGACGCGCTGGTATGACCAGGCGCGTTCACAAGGTCGTGCCTAGTCGGGCAGGCGCGTTCTCTGCCGATAGGCCGATGAACCACTGTTCATCTTCTTCGATGAACGCGGTGACAGTGGGTAGCGTGATCTCAAGATCGCGCCCCTGATCTATAGCGCGACAACGGGCCGAGCCCGGTTCACGGAAAAAGCACAGAAAATCCAAGAACCACGCCCATTCACCCCCTGGTGAAGGGAAAACAAAATGGAAATCACTCCCTTATCTCCCAGCATGCTAGAAACCCCAAAAATCTAGCTAGAAACTCAGTAAATCGGTGAAATCTGGCTCACACCCCAAACATGGAGTTTCCCCATCCCGACATGAAAACACGCCCCTCTCGACTTCCCACGATCTACAAATCATGGGCAATGCAAGGGGAGAAGTAGGGGTCCATCACCCTACCTCAAAGAAGCCCAAAAACACCCGGATCGCCGTCGGTCCTCAAAAATCACTCGTTCTTCCTCGAGCTCCGCACGCCGCCGTGATCGCCGCACCGCCACTGCCGCTGCCGCGCTGTCACCTCGCCATCGTCTACAACCGGAGGGAGGGTCGCCGCCGCGTCCACGGGAGAGGGGGGAGAGAGGAGGCGCCGGTTCTCCAACGGGAAGAAAGAAGGAGAAAGAAGAAAGAAGAAGGGGAAAAAGAAAAGAAAATAGGGGGGTATTTATAGAAAATTCGGATTTTTCAAAAAATACCAAAAATAGAAAAATATACTCCCGCGATCCCCAAAACACGCTGATCGTCGTGGTACCGTCTCGGAGTAGGTGCATGACCCGATTTGCCCGCTATGGGATTCCGCAGGTCCTGTCAGGGAAAAACACGTGTAAACCGTAAAACACGTTCCGGGACCTCCGAAACTGATCCGAAACCCACGGATCAAAATTCCAAAAGAGTTTGAAAGATCCAAGGCATTACATCGCTCATTATTGGCGAAGTCAAAAAGTCACGATTCGAGCCAGTCGGTTGTGGAAGCGGGGCCACGGATGACATGGCGTGAGATGTGCTAGCTACCCCCTGACACGTTCGGGGAGCCGGGAGATGTTCAGGAGGCGCGTGATGAAAATGCTGAGAGGGAGTGCCCCCTATACAATCATGTGTCATTTGGGGCTTAGCGCCGCTTTGTGAAACTTCAGGAGCTGACCCGGCCTGTCCAGGTATAGCTAGGTATAGACCCATTTCGCTTAATTTTCTTCTTAGCACTTCAGTCTTCGAAGCTTTTGATATAGTTCTGCTACCATGGCAGGGTCAGGTTGAGGGGAGCTGGAAGTGCTGCCTTCCATGTGGATTCTGGGCGGGGCCAGCGGCATCTCGTCATCATTCCCGGGAGCATCCCGTGCTTCAAAAGTTGGCATTCTTGCCCCCATGTTCTCACGTGGAGAGGGGGTATGGTGGCGCGCCTCTATGACGGGCGGTGGACAGCATGGTCCTTCATTTCTTTCCTTAGCGGCTTGGCTCATGCCGGGAAGGCTAGATAATGTATCACAAGAGAGGGTAACCCCCTTCCGTTTGACATTCAGCTTCCTCCTTTCATTCTTCTTTACGGAAGGCCTCGGCCCTTCTGGTGGTAGCGGGTGCAAGGACACCATATTGACCGCCCTTTTAAGATCGGGCAACTCATGAGGAAGTGGGGGGTCAATCTTGTGGCTACCAGTCTGGAGCTCCCCCCTCTGGATTAGCCGTTCAATGGCATCGTTGAATGGATAGCAATCTTCAGTAGAGTGCCCGATCATCTGATGATACGGGTAGAAGCGGGGATCATCATTTCTGCTAGCATCCGCCGGCCTCTTTGGCTCTGAGAGGGAGACTTTGTTGTGTAGGGTGGCCCACTCAAATAAGGCCCGGGTCCTCTCCTTAGGAAAGGAATATAGCTTCTTCATTTTAGTCCGCAATGATGGGCCCTCTTGTGGTTCATTGGGTTTAGCAAGGGAAGGGCTAACAAGCCCCTTGCCTCTGTTCTTCTGGGGTTCGAATCCCTTGAAATCGATTGTGCAAGCTTCCTTCGGCCCTGGCCTCTTATCGATAAATCGGGTCCTCTGACTTGCAGAAGTGGGAATGTGAGGATAGCTAGAGAAGAAGACCTCGATCTCGGCCACCACATTGTTTAGCCGGTCGAAAGTCTTAATATCACTCCCGATCATCCTCTCAAGGATATCCGACCTTAGGTTCTGTTTGCAGATTTGAACTACATCCTCTTGGTGTAGCGGGCGCTTGCATTTCATGCTAAGATTTCGCCATCTTTTGATATAGTCCAAGCCGGTCTCATCATGACTCTGCTCGGAGGTATAGAGCTCAGCCATGGTTATTTCTCTTTCGGCTATATGGAACCCCTCCCGGAATTGGCGTTGCATATCCAACCAATCATCGATTGCTCTAGCGGGTACGTTGGAGTACCATTCGAAAGCAAGTCCCGTCAGTGAGGACCCAAAGTACTTTAATAAGTAGGACTCGTCGATCGCCAAATCACCCATCATGTTAATGTAATAGGCTATGTGCTCCTTTGGCGATCCTTGTCCATTGAATTTATCAAATTTTGGCAGCTTAGTGACGCCCGGATGTAGCTTTTTAGCAGCATGGTGGACCGGGTACTGCACCTTGTATGCATCGAATGAGGCATAATCATCACCACCTCGATCTGCCATCTTCTTTTCTATCATTTTCTCTATCATTATTTCATTTATCCCTGCCGGGTCAGCCGGACTCGGGCAGCATAGAGCTTGTTGGGTCATTGGTGGCATCAGCACCGTTGGTTGAGGTTTAGTAGCCATCCCCTGCAATGGGAGAGTAGGTTGTAGAGTCGGGGCTGTGCCCCCAGCACGATCAAGAGACGGCTGAGGAGCCATGGTTGGAAGGGTAGCTCCATGTTCATTAGCACCTCTCTGTGAGGCTTTGAGAGGGAGCTTGACCTGCCTTGAGGCCAGAGCATGTACATTCATGCCGCTGAGTTGTTTCCTTAGCATCTCAATTTCTTGCTGGTATCTTTGCATCATGAGCATCATGGTGGCCGGATAAGGCATGGAGGAGCTAGAAGCATGACCTTGCTCTCCTGCCGGAGTATTTGAAGCAAGCGTTGGTTCCTCGCCATCATTTCCAGTAGTGACCACATTCACAATCACCGTGATCAGATCCGCATCGGGTGTTTCAATATGGGCTTGCGTTGTAACCACAGCCCCTTGTCTTGCGATAGTGGGTTCTAGCTCTTTAGCGAGCCTAGCGGCTTTATCAAAATCCAGGGGCGGAGCCCCATAGTGGCTAGCCGTTTCGGCTATGTTACAAGTGCAAACCTGGAGACTTCCATTCTTCTTTGCTTTTCTAGTGGATTGCCTTCGGAAAGTAGCTGGTTTCTCGAAGGTAGACATCCTTGCTCCCAGCTTGGTGTGGTGGGACATCTTCCCCGGCTGGGCCTGGGTAGCCAATGCTGGCGAGGGATGAATTGGGGCTGCCACCTCAGCATGCGCATCTTCTTTTGGTCCTGCTTGGTGGACCCTCAGAAGTTCTCCCCGGATGGTGGGGACAGCATGGGCTCTCTTAGGCACCCAGATCTGCTTGAGCTTGGTTGACTTTGGGAGCAACCGACCCCTTGTCTTGGACTCGGCACGGTCCGTCTTGATGTGGGCCAATGCTTCAAAAGAGTTGCGCACTGGCACTGCGGCGATCACCCTCTTAGGTGTAATCCTGGCATGGCGGCCATTCAAGAATAGTTGGACTCCTCCGATAAGAACGGACTTGCCCGAAGCAGATAACCGGCCTTGCAGCATGCCGGTGTTCTTCTTGGCTGCCCGCCCGGCAACCGGTGTGCGCTTCCGAGAGGCGGAGGCGTGAGGAGCAGCTTGGTGGACGTAGCAGCCCACCATCTCGGTCTTGTCTGATGTCGCCATTGCAGTGGCGACGTAGTCCACCTTCTGGGTCTCCAGGAGCTCCACAAACGTGACCCCCAAGAAGTTGGGGAAGCCGACGATGGGCAGAAAGCTTCCGAACTGAGTCAGCATCGCCAAGTAGCCATGGGTAACATGGCTGGCGACAGCGAGTGGTCCGCAAGAGACGGCCACCATAATTTCAAGAATGCAACTATCTGTAATTGACGATTAAATAATTATATTTTAAGAAGGGGCCATAAGGCCCTTAATCCCGGCGAAGAGATGAAGGGTGGTTTCTGTCCCACCGGGCGTGCCAGACTTGTGGACGCACTTTTTTATTTAAAAAATCGATGTTTTATTCATTAATTGGTTTATTAAGTGCGTGGGAATGCCAGTCACAAAGTGACAATTTATTCGGGCTTCATGGAAACCCATGGTGCGCTCTATCTGACTAATCAGATGATTATGTGGTTCGGGTCGGGACCGAGACCCGCCATGCCATAAAGGTCACAGCGTCATTTACATCCCCTCGGAGAGGGGAACACCCTTGATTAATCGCTAGGAATAAGGGCCTCATGACCAGAAGAAGTAATACTAACTACACGAAATAAGTGGACGAACTACGCTAAAGGCCCATATCGGGATATAGACATTTTGATTTTGTCGGTCGCACACAGACCACTTCATGTTCGGACAAAGGTCCGTATTTAAAGTACGAAGGAAACAGAAATAAACCCGTACGAATGTATGTCGGGTTTATGGTAATTTCAATAGAAGGGCGAAAACGAATCCCAGTGGGAATGAGTCCAATTTGATGAACTATCGGCCTAGAGCGGCGTCGGATCACGGCCATATCAGGATAATTCCCGAGGTCCGAACCCGACTTGGAGAGGGGGGCATACACCGGGTTTCGAGGAGAAACGAGGCGGCGGAGCAAATCTCATCATTTTATTATTATTTAAATTTTAACTATGTATTATTATATATATATATTTGGTGAGCTTGTTATTATCATTATTTATTTATTTTATTATTTATTTATTTATTTATTATTTTTGGGGTTTATTATTATTATTATTACTTTTTTATTTTTTTTATTTTTTATTTTTTATTATTATTAGTTATCCCATTTTTATTATTTATCCCCTTTTGTGAGTTTGTTATTATTATTATTTATTATTTTATTATTATTATTATTTTATTATTTTCTAAATTTCTTATTATTATTTACTTATTTATTATGGTTACTACTATTTATCCCTTGTTTGCAAGTTTGTTGTTATTATTATTTTTTTGTTACATTTGGGACACGTGTGGAAAGACGAGCCAAAAGGGCAGAGTTGTTGAAGTCTGAGCAGGTTTGATGAAGAGGTCAGAGCAGATTTAGGCTGTGAAGGGGGGGCAAGGGCAGTGTAAGGCCAAAGTCGGTGCAATGGCCGGGTCGGTGCATGTTCTATGCATGCAAGGGACGAGGTCTATGCAAGGTCCGTGCAGGGTTTGAGCAAGATCTGTACGAGGTTTGTGCAAGTGATGGGTCTATGCACGTTGTGTATAGGGTTCAGGGTCTATGCAGGTTGTGTATAGGGTTCAGGATATGTGCAGGTTGTGCATAGGGTTCAGGGTCTGTGCACGTTGTGTATAGAATCAAGGGTATGTGCAGGTTGTGTATAGAATTCAGGGTCTGTGCAGGTCGCGTATAGAGTTCAGGGTCTGTGGACGTTGTGTATAGAGTCCAGGGTCTGTGCAGGTTGAGTATAAAGTTCAGGGTCTGTGCAGGTCGTGTATAGAGTTCAGGGTCTGTGTAAGGTTTGAGTAAGGTCTGAAGATAGGGCTTCCAACAACACTCCGACTTGAAGGTTTATTTATTGTTTTATTATTTTATTTGTTATTACTTTCTTTTTTATCTTCATTTATTTATTTATTATCATTTCTTTCATTATTATTATTATTATTATTATTACTATCTTTTCTCCCTTTTATTATTATAATTTCGTTATTATTATTACTTTACCCCCTTTTATTATTATTATTATTATTATTATTATTTGTTTGTAAGTTCTTCACATATATCATTTTTTTATCCGTTCCTATTTTATCCCTCCTTGTAATTTTCAAAGCCGCTTCATTATTGTTCATTTCATTTATTTTTTATTTCTTTTTGTGTTATTACTTTTCTTTTATTATTGTTGTTATTATGTTAATTCCGGTGAAAATTCGACAGCATCTCCCCTTGACCCAAACGCTAAGGGAGTGAAAGGGGAACACGCCCACAAGGAGTGGCGGGACCCAACAACTCGAGGTGTGTGCCAGGGGCAGTAACACCTTTAAGAAAACTTCGAAAAACCCAGAAGTCAGCAAGCGGGAAAACACTGGGCTGAAAACAGGCTGAGGGCGCACCGGGTGAGAAGGGCAAAGGTGTACCGGGCTGGGAGAGTTGGGGTGTAATGCCCCGGATTTGTTTTCAGATCATTTTAGTGGGTCTCGAAGCGTATTTTGTGTTTTACACGTGTTTTTCCTTGAGGCGCCTTCGGAACTCTGTGCAGGGTAAACCGTGGCGTTCTCCGACTCCGTGACTATACCGGCGGGTTGTGTTCCTCCCGAGGATCCCGGAGGTAATTTTTCATAATTTTTTGAATTTCTGGAATTTTTGGGTTTTTCTATATATATTAATTATTTCTCTCTCTCCCCTCTCATTCTCTCTTTCTCACTCTCTCTCATCTCTTTCTCTCCCCCTCTCCCCGGGCGGTCGACGGTGGCGGAGGAGGGCGAGGCGGCGATGGCGGGAGGCGAGGAACGGGGAACGGGTCGAGGATCGAGGGCCGGTGGCGCGTGGAAGCTCGGCCGCGGGTTCGTGGAGCGGCGAGGGTTTCACGGCGTTTTCTTCGTGGATTTGCGTCCACGGTGCGTCGTTTCTTCGGTGGAGGTAGGGAGATGGACCCCCAGCTCATGCATTCCCTTTCCCGTGAGTTTTGTAGGCCGTGGTGAGCCGAGCGGGCATATTTGGGGATTTTGGAAAAAAATCCATGTTTTTGGGGTTGAGCGTCGATCCACCGTTTCATTACATTTTTGGCCGATCCGAGGCCATAGATGCATGCTAGGGGCTATTTGGGGGCTTCCCCTTTGTTTTCCCCCTCTCCCGTGGAGGTATGGGGGCGTGGTGAAGTTTTTGGGTCGTTTCCCGCCGTAGGGTTCTCGGGATGGTGTGACGGTCGTTCCAGTGACCGTCACAGTGTGTAACGCGCCTAGACTGGTGTGTTACGCTCCCTCTGTTTTGAGTGTTGGCGTTCGTGGGCCTGACGGTCCCACGATAGACCGCCACAAGACTGTGACGCCCTGGTGCTAGACCGTCATAGTGTTTCGATCATGGTTTATGACCGTTGGGGTCACGAGTCTCTGATGCACCTAGTAGGACTGTCAGAGCACTGTGACGCCCCTGAATGGGAGCGTCAGAGCTAACGCAGTCCATTCTTCTGACGCGATAGTGTTGGTCCGTCAGAGACTGTGATGCCCCTAGTGGAGTGTGTCACAGCCGGTTTCTTCTTGCCTTCTGACGCACTATGTTGTGTGTGTCAGGGCATGTGACGCACAAGGGTTGGCGCGTCACAGCCGGTGTTGCCCCTCTTGCGTAACGCTCCTGTGTTGGACCGTTAGAGTGCTGTGACGGTCGAGGCTTGGACCGTTACAGCTTGTGACGGCCCAAGGTAGACCGCCAGGCACTGTGTTGCGCCGAAGTGGTTCTTCATCCTTGCTGCGATTGTTTCGCGTTGTGTAGGTCCCTGGTCGACCCGGTTGGGACCCAGTGGTCGACTTGCGGTCTCGTGAGTATCCCAGACACCCCGAGAGTTCCGTGTTCATGTTTTGAGGGTGTCAGGAGGACCATGTTACCTCGACTAGCATGCCCGTAGGTGTGGTGGGTCCGGGTGGCTCCACGTGTTCCTGGCTTTCGTGTTGCGCTCGATCGAGTCACCGTGTATCGATGTGTGTGTGTGCGGTGGGGTCTCCCCCGCACGTCGCGAGTTTCTTTGGAAGGTTATTCCCTCGTGGGTCATGTGTTTGGCCTTGGACTGCAAGTCCAATTATCCGACCTGGGGCTGGAGGTTTCCCGCTTTTGTAGATTATGGAAAAACCCACTTAAGAAAAGAAGGATAAATAAAAGAAGCACGTAAGAAAGCACGTGGTGCTAAAAGGGAAGTGTGATCGCCAGAGGGGTTACCTCAAAAAGAATAAAAATGATCGCGTGTACCTTGTGTTGAGCATGAGAGATTGTGAGCTTTTCCTTCCTCCTTCTACCGTCCAGCCGATGAAGGGGGTTTATAGCTTGATTACCCTTGCAAGAAAACACACAAAACAAGTGAAAGAATGGATTAGCCAAAGGTGCGTAGTATCAATGTTCTAATGATATGAATTCAAGCAAATAAAGCATGAACACACCTGGTGTGTTTTGATTTTTAAACCCCTTAAGAGGAGTATCAATGGGTATGGAGAATATGAAGGTAATGATATGCAAAATATATGTGATATGGTATCTCTAGCAGAGGAGCTAGAAGAAGGAATGCATGGTGATGATATGCTAGTAATGAAATAACTAAATAACACTAGGGGGAAGGGCTCCTTTCTGTTGTGTGCGCAACAGTAAAGGGAGAGAGGGCTTCAATGCAATAGTTGCAACAGGTGGATGAAGATCGCCCGTGGAAGGAGGAAAATCCCCAAGGAGGAAGCCTGGAGGAAGGACGCCCTTGGAAGAAATACTTGCAAAAGAGAAAACTCTCTTCTCCTTGTAAGCTCTAGCAGTACTCCCAATTCTCTCTTTTTCTGTGTTCTCTGTGTGTGTTCCTTTCGCGCGAGGGAGATCAAGGGGGGTATTTATAGGCTAAAAATCCTTGCAAAACAAGGATTAAAACAAGGTAATGACTCTCCAACAAGAAACCATCTTCCCAATCAAACACAAGGTAAAAAATGGGGTAAGGATCATTACTGGAAAGAAGCAGGCGAAATGGATTTGAAAGTGAAAATGACGACCTGCAGAAGGGCGTCAATTAAAAAAGACGACTTCACCAAGGGTGTTAATTAAAATGACGCCTCCTACAGTGGCGTCAATTCCTGGACTTATTTATGGCAACAAAATACTTTCCTTATTAAAAATTCTGAAATGACGCCTGTTCAAAAAGGCGTTAAACAAGAGACGCCCTTAAGGGGGACATCAATTCTGTGATTTTTTATTTTGCTTAGGATTCGTAAAATTCCAGGAAATGATGCCACTATACATAACCGTCCGTTTATGAAGAGGCGCCCTTGACTACGCCGTTAATTAAAAGATGCCCTTATTTAAGGCGTCAATTCCATTTAACACAGAAAAATGCTAAGAAATCACAATTAAAACATGAAAAATAGAAAAACTTCATATTAAGCCAATATTGAAGTCCACTTTGTGGCGTCACATGGTGACATGAGATTTACTCAACATAGCATCGATTTTGGCGTGTCTACAGCTGCCCCGCCTTGGCGTCTGCTTTGCAAGAGAGTGAGACGGAATGAGGTGAAACAAGCGGAATGAAGTGGAACGAACTGATAAGTAGATGTCAAGGTGTGATGTGACACGCCTTCGACACTAAGAGCTGAAAATCTTTTCAAGACTCTGAATGAAACAACTCTGGATGATTATAAGAAAGCATTGATGAGTTGGACCGAAAGGATTAAACTAAATGAACTAAAAAAATGTGCGCGAGGGCACGAAAGGGAGACACCATTGGAGAGCGATTACTAGCCAATGTGGACATGCTACAACCAAGGTAGATTTGTAGGAAAATAAAATGAATTGGGATGAAGACCTAGCAAATGAACACTTTCAAGGAACCAGCCTGAGCGGCTTCAAAGAGAATAAAGTACTTGATCTGGAATGGAATGTCTCATGCCAACTCAATTAAGAGCGAGTGACCTTCATTATTAGCGTAATATGAAGATTTTCATCATTAAGCTCAAAGTCCTACATGATGCATGCTGGGCTAAAAGAAAAATTAAATTAAACTAAGAAATAGAAAATAATCAAGGATAATATTGTTAAGCCATCTAGATTTGGTCAAGAATCCAGATCTCTAAGTTGACACTAAGCCGAAGCCCGTTTGTCCACGCATCAACTCAGAAAGTGGAACCATCGTCCCAAACCTTGGATGATTCAACGGTCCATCCGTGTGATTAAGACTCCCATGGAATTATCACTATTTTTGGTAAAGGGGAACTCAAATTCCAGGTTCATCAGAACCACAAGGTCCTTGATATGCTATAGTAGTGTATAATATCATATAGTAATAATGCTTACATAAATGCATACAGGAAGATGGTGATAGCAATGAGCACGAGCGAACTGAGATGGAATAAAACACCGTGGGGCTTGGATGATGATGCCCAGTCGGTGGGGTCAAGAGCTTCTTATCCTGCGCTCAAACTTCGTTAGCCAAGATATAAAGATGCATAAGGCAATGAAAGCACAATCAAAACACTCAACAACATTGGTTTGAATTTGAGAATTTTTGGATTTATTTGGGAAATTTTTGTTTTTTGTTTTTTGATTTTTTTTGATTTTTTGGATTTATTTGGATTTATTTGAATTTATTTGGGAATTTTTTTTTGGATTTATTTGGGAATTTTTTTGGATTTATTTGATTTATTTGGGAATTTTTTGGATTTATTTTGATTTATTTGGGATTTTTTTTTTGAATTTTTATGGATTTATGAGAATTTATGAATTTTTATTAGAATTTTTGAGAGAATTTTTGAATTTTATGGGAATTTTTGAGAATTTTTATTGATTTATGAGAATTTTTGAATTTTTATTGGAATTTTGAGAATTTTTGAATTTTTATGGATTTATTTGGGAATTTTTTTTGATTTTTTATGGGATTTTTTGAGATTTTTTTGAATTTTTATTGATTTATGAGATTTTTTGAATTTTTATTAGAATTTTGAGAATTTTTGAATTTTTATGGATTTATGAGATTTTTTGAATTTTTATGGATTTATAAGAATTTTTGAATTTTTATGGATTTATTTAAGAATTTTAACCGTGGGATGGGTAGACTTTGATGTGTAGACATGAAATGTACAGCCTTTGACAATGCTTGGACTTTAGGAAATGTATAGACGTGGGGAATGTATAGACTTATAAATGTAGAGACTTATGAATGTGCAGACTGGTGGAATGTATGTACTCGGAAGGTAATGTGTAGACTTAGGGTGTACAGACTTGTGAAATATGTGGACTTGGAGTGTATAGACTTGGAGAATGGATAGACTTATGATGTATAGCCTCGAAGGAACGTATAGACTTTGGAACGTACAGACTTAGCAATGTATAGACTCTATGGAATGGAATGTATAGACTTCGGAACGTGCAGACTTAGCAATGCATAGACAGAAGGGAATGTATAGACTTTGGAACGTGCAGACTTTGAGAATGGAATGTATGGATTTGGGTGGGTAGAATGTATAGACTTGTGAAGGGAATGTATAGACTTGGGATGCTTGGCCTTTGGGGAACGTGTGGACTTTGAGAATGGAATGTATGGACTTAGACAATGCAATGTGCAGACTTATGAAGGGAATGTATAGACTTAGACAATGCATAAACAGAATGGAATGTATAGACTTAGACAATGCAATGTGCAGACTTGTGAAGGAAATGTATAGACTTAGACAATGCAATGTAAGATGGAGGGAATGTATAGACTTTGGTAATGTATGGACTCTATGCAACGTATAGACTCTATGCGATGTATAGACTTATACTTAAGATGGATGGAATGTATGCATGGACTTTAGAACTTATGCATGTATAGACTTCAGCAGTGCAAAGATTTTGACAATGTACAGACTCAGGAGGAATGAATGTATGGACTTCAGAACTTTGCACCCATGATGCTTAAACTTATGCAAATACTTTCCAGGCTTGCACAACCTGCACTTTTGCACTTCAAAGCTCATTAGCTTGTCAGAAGAATTATCAGCTCAGGACATTTCATAATATGATCATAAGTGCATAAAATAATTAATTCCATCAAGATATAATAGCACTTAAGTTCAAAATGTTGTAAAGCAATTTAAAAGCATAAGCTCAGAAAATGACGCCCCTTTACAGCGGCGTCAAATCAAGAAATGACGACTGTCAATAAGGCGTTAATTGCAATCGAGGTTTGATTTGGAATTGAACCGCAAATGACGCCTTCCAGGGAGGCGTTTACTTAAATGATGACCTTGACTGTATCGTTGATTAAACAAATGACGCCAAACGGCGCGTCGTCAATTAACAGTTTTTATTTCCTGCTCGGAATTAAACTTCCAGCAACTCGTTTGATTCAGACACAAACTGTGATACCCGTTAGTGTTCAAATTATTATAAAAGGTAACCGTTCGTCTTATGAGTATATCAAACCAATTGAGCTAACAGAGAACCGAAGCAACAGAGATATTAGATCTAGCAGAAGAACGTGCAGAGAACAACTAGCAGGAAGATGAATACGATGATGTAGAAACAAAGGCCTTCCAAGAAGCCGAAGATAAGTTTTCCAATAATTTCTGAAGTTCCAGGCCATATTAGTGGGAGAATTGCCAACGGCCAAGTAAGTGTTTTTGATATCAAAGCTTTTATTTCTGTTCTTCTTTCTTCCTTCCTTTTCAAAATTCCTGATTGCATTCTTCTTCTTTTTCTTCTTTCTTTCTTTTATGTTTTCAGGATTACCCAATTGTTCCAGGTCCAAGGAGGTTTTTAAAGATTAAGTGGCTTCCTTTGTTACTCTCCAAGCTCTCATTAGACATGAAATCTTTCCTCTCAAAGTGGCACCTTCTTGGCCTCATAACCCATGCTACTCATTATAATGACATTCACTTAGATTGGGCCTCCATTAGAGCTCTTATAGAATTGCGGCACCCTCACACTCACACATTTCTCTTCCCAACCTTTGAAGCTACTATATTCCTAGAGGAAGTAGAGACACTCCTAGGCTTAAGAAAGATGAAGCAAGGAGAGGAATCTAAAATGGCTCACATGGCTAAACCAATACAAGCCCATGACATACTCACTAGCCTCATTGAAAGCCCAAATCTAATGAACCAGTATAAAGCTCATAAGGGGATCAACCTTCTAAAGTTAGCTTCATGGGTGTTCAAAAATATGGATAAGGCTCAAGAGGATGAAGACTTGTTGGAGAGAGTGATGAAGGGATTTGTGATATGCATAGCGGGAGCTCTATTATTCCCTTCAATGGAAGACCACCTAGAGGAGCATCACTTGAGTGCTATAGCTAGCATATGGGAGGGAAAAAGAATAGGTCCGGCGGTATTAGCCAACCTATACAATGGGCTCACCTCGGCTTCTTTAGGACGGCCTCTCTATGGGTCAATGCTCCTTCTAGCTTGTTGGGTGGGCCTCCACCTAAAGTTTGACCCATGCTAAGAGACTCAAGCGGCCTCTAAGATATTCTCAAAGAGCCCACTACGATATATGACAAATTCTTTGGGCCTATGTGAGAGGGTGACCAATCGAGTACCCAAGAAGAGAAGCGAATGGAGGGACTACTTCACAACAATGCCAAAGAGCGGATTCACTTGCGCACCGGGGTTTCTCAAGACCCAAGATCTTCGCTCAAGGCTCTCCTCCGGCATAGAGCTTCGGTTGATTGGCGGGATCGACTTTATCCTTTATAACGCACACCGGTGCCTCCCACAGCTCGGGCTACCTCGGCACCTCTTTGAAGAACCATCTCACCTTCCTCCACTCAAAAGAAGGGAATTATGCTCAAGTGGAGACCAAGAAGAAATCAAAATAATAATGGCCTAATGGAAGGTTGGACTACTCCATAAGTCCAAGACACATGTAGAAGAGGAAGAAGACAAATGCAAAGCTTATGTACTAGCACTTAGAAAGATAAGGCCTATGATGGCTCAATAGATGTAATCATGATTTTTCCTTAATGAAATAAAGATATTTCCCTTATTTGAGCCAAAACAATGAATTAATGATCATATCTCCCAATTCATGCAATTCTGTCTGAAGAAAAGAGGGCTTCGGGTTCTCTGTTAGAACAGCGCCTTCTTGCATGGCGTCAATTGAAAACAACGTCTGAGATAATGTCGTCAATTCCATTAAATTAATTCTTTAAATTAATTCAAAATCATAATTGATGTTTCCAGAACATGCGTTTCTTAATTCGCGCCTCAAGGCAAGGCGTTGCACCCTTAAAATTCCTTAAAATGTTTTCGCAATAAAACCCTCAATTATATGAAAAAGACGCCTTCCATCATGTCGCGTATTAAAAACGGACGCCGGTTTGCATGGGCGTCAAATTCAAATAGTAATTATGACGATCGATCAAATCATTCACTGTCCCATTAATGCGTCTGACGACGGTTGCAATTTCCCACGCAAATAAAAATGACGCCTAGCTTTAGGACGTTACATAGAAAATCCACGCCACAGCCCAAACCGTAAATTGATATAAAAACGACTTCCCTCACGGCGTCAATTCTTTTCGATCGTTAAAACCCTTTTTCCCTCCTTCTTCTCCTTCTTTCGTCTTCTCTTTCCCTTTCTCTCTTCTGTAAACCCTAACCGAGCCCCCCATTTCCGTCTCTCCCATTCTCACTCTACTCTCTCTACTCTCTCCTTTCTCAAACCCATGGTCGGCGATGCACAGAAACGCCAACGGGTCACGGCCCCCGAAGTCGTGGATTTGGAAGGCGAACAACGAGCGGTGGAGGAGGTTCCTCCTGCGACGGCTGAGGAGGGACCACCGTCCGAGGGGGCTCCAATGGTGGAGCAAGCCGGTGCGACCGAGGAAGAAGGAGAAGACGATGGAGAAGAAGAAGATGAAGAGGATGGTGACGATGATAACGAAGACGAAGAGGACAATGATGAGGAAGAAGAAGGCGGAGAGGACAACGAAAATGAGGGAGATGAAGAAGGAGAAGGAGAAGATGGAGATGAAGAACCACCGAGGGCGGTGACGATCATCCCTCGACCCGGGCAACCATGGCGGCCACGACAACCCCGGCAACCCCTCCGTGGAGGGCTAATGGTGCCCGAGCGATGCAAGGTAGGCCCCCAAACCCCCTATTTTTGATTTTATTTTGATTTTATTTTCAATTTCCACCCATTTCCATAGCTCTCGGCCTAGGTCGAGGGAAAACCAGACAAATGACGCCCCCAGGGGTGTCGTCAATTAAAATGACGCCAAGCCTGGGTCGTTAATTTAAATTTCTGAAATTGATTAATGTGAAGTCACGCCCTGCAGCATGTCGTCTTTTTTTAAACTATCATGTTTATCATTATGCTGTTAATTTCCATGCCATTTCATTTATTTTAAATGTATATGTCTCTGCTTTATTTTTATTTCGCATGCTAATAGCTTTAAAACCCCATAAAAATAGCGCCCCCTATCGGGGCGTCAATTCATTAGGTAACGACCAATGGGGAGGTCGTCAATTTAACATTTTCAAAAAATGTAATTTAGGATAGAAAATTGCTTTTAAAACAACATCCCTGATAGGGGCATTACTTAGACAACTGACGACCCAAGGCTGGGCGTCTTTTCAAAATTTCTCAGAATTTTAGAAAATTACCTTCAAAACAACGTCCCCCATAGGGGCGTCATTTAAATAAACAACAACCCAGGGTAGGTCGTCAATTCAAATTGCACACGAAATTACCAAAACACATTGTGAAATAACGCCTCCCTTAGGGGCGTCAATTAATTGATTAACAGCAAATAAACTTGACGAATAACCACATGAAATCTTAAGTGAGGCTTTTTATTTGTTGCATGCAGGGGTTGATGAGGACACGGATCTCTTGGGTCCAGGTCCGAGCAGCTTACTACGGACTCCCCGAGTTCCAGAGAGCTAGGGTAGATGTTATGGGGTTTGGGGCCTTCCTTAGCATAGAGCCAGTTAGACCAGACCTACCCTTGATCCAGGTGCTCAGAGAGAGATGGGATAGGTCTAGCAGGGCATTTCTGATGCCGAGGGGTCATATGGTTCCTAGCCTAGAGGATGTTACTAGGATTACTGGGCTGAGGGTAGACGGAGAGGCGGTGAGCGGCATCACCCTACCCGATTATAGTGAGCTGACTCAGAGGCTACTAGGGCTAGAGACATTCTATGAGACACCTAGTGAGTGTAGGACTATCTTTCGCACCGACCTTACCATAGCTATGGGATTAGGTGATTCTAGGCAGAGGTCTAAGGAGTCTCTGGAGCAGCTATCACAGAGATTGATTGACGGGGCTAGGGCTGCCTATTGCCAGGACCCGACTGAGAGGGAGAGAGCTGATCGAGACTTGAGGAGGTTTCTATTCTTGATGCTCGGGAGGTTGCTGCTCGGCACGAAGGGCGACATCATCAACTGTCGATTCCTAGGGATACTTGAGGACCTGGAGGGAGTCGGCAGATACGCCTAGGGAGCGGCGCTGCTGGCGCACTTGATAGCCAACTTGTCCACGGGGACAGGTCGAGAGATGACTGTCAGTGGCTTTTCACCTTTCCTTCAGGTATGCATTTTCTTTTTTCCTTTTTTTTCTTTTTCTTTTATATGTATGTGAATGCTTTACTAATGCAATGTATGAATACAGCTATGGAGTCATTTATACATGCCGATGGGGCGTGCTGACCCACGGCCTGGAGATGAGGGATCCTTCCCTCTAGCACGGCGCTGGCTACCAGTGGTGACTGGAGCCCCACTCGCATACGAGCTGCGAGTTCTACGGAGGGAGTTCTGTGACTTCCCCGCCTCACTGGTACGCATGCTTAATGTGATGCAATTTTTTTTTTATGTTTTTATATGAGATATGTTGATATGATGATATGCATGTTTGGATACAGGTGAGATGGAGACCCTATGAGGGGATGACCGATGAGGACCAGCCGTGGGTCATAGCGGGCCGACCTTGCTTCGGGCATGAGCTTTGGGTTCATTGCTTGAACGAGATTGAGCTGTTACGGCTTAGGCTGGTGATGAGGACCCTCGGCCTACACCAGGAGTGGGTCGAGGTAGGAGACCCGCGGGGGATAGGCAAGAAAACATGCGGTCGCACGAAGGCGATCGACTGGAGAGTTCGGTTCTCGGACCAGCACGCCGACTGGCAGCGTGGCAGGACCCGAGTCACCTCACAGGCGACAGACAGCTCCGAGTACCTCCGACGCTACTGGGAGGTTTACGCCGGCCGACCCCAGATGAGGGTCTTAGGGGTATGTATGCATGCACTCTTTCTTTAATTAAATGCAAATGCTTTGTATATCTATTATGCGACTAATATGTGATGAATGCAGGATGCGCGGGACATAGTGGCGTTGGACATGCAAGCCCATCTCCACAGCTTAGAGGCCCAGTTGGCTACCACACGGGCAGACCTTGAGACCATGGTGAGTATTTAATTTATCTATATGCAAATGAATTATTGAATTATTGATGATTAGCCACTGACAATCTCCATGAATGTAGCGTGCCCAGCAGGGAGCAGCAATGAGATCAACGGGAGACGCCTCCAGCTCGAGAGGACCTAGTGCAGAGACGACTGCACTAGCGGAGCAGCCGGCTAGAGCAGTAGCACGGGCCGAGACAGCAGAGCACGACCTCGCCACACGGGTATGCCTTAAACTTTAAAACTCAAATTTCCATTCAATTGTTTATATGATATGCTTTCATAAAAAATTGTGTTTACAGACTGAGGAGCTCCGGGCCTCTCTTACCTACGTCAAGGAGGGACAGCAGGCGATGGCCACTTGAGTGAGTTATTTATTTTCAGTTGTTTATTGCTTATTTCATGAATTATTGAATTGTGCAAACGAAACTGATGATTTGTTTAAATGCTTACAGACCTCGGAGTTACAGGCGTCGCTTACCCAGACCGCTTTAGCCGTGGCGGAGTTGGCCATCCGTGATCAGCGGGTCGCGGAGCTCGAGAGGGCCTTGAGGCGGCGAGAGGAGCTTCCCCAGGACGTGGTGTAGATCGTAATAAATCCACACATGAAGAAGAGGGTTTAAATACGAGAAAGCATAATAAAAATAAGGGGAGATGATATAATAAGAAAAGAAGAAGCACGTGGTGCTACTAAGGAGGGTGATCGTCAGAGGGGTTACCTCAAGAAGAAACAAAGAAGATCACGAATACCTGGTGGAAAATAGAACGCGGGATGGATTGTGAATTCCTCCTCCTCCTTCAATCGACCGGCCGACGAAGGGGGTTTTCCTTTATTGATTACCTTGCAAAAGAGACAAAACAAACAAGCAAAAGAAGTGGATTAGCCAAGTGAATGTAGTATCAATCCCAAAGATGATATGATGATGAAATAAGAACAAAACATGCGCACCTTTTTTTTGTTTTTTTTTAAAAAACCCCTAAAGAATTAGGGAAGGAGGAGATATGATGAAGCTAATGCAAAAGGGAAAAGAACACAGTGGACGTGATGATGATCGATGAAAATGAAGCAATACAAACAGAATAAAAGAAAAACGCTGCTGTCCCTGACGACAGTAAAGGGAAACCAAGGTGGACGCGGTTGACCGGAAGCAGAGGAAGCAGAGGACTTTCTAAACGATCGCACAAGAGGAAGATGAAGCTTTGTAACTCTGATCTCGTAACCCGTAAACCTCTGATCGTAACCTCGTCGTAAACTCTGTAACCTCTCTAACTCTGTCTAACCTGTGAACTCTCTGACCCGTCAACCCTTGTCTAGATCGACCAGAGCATCCTTTTATAGGATTTCAATCGAAGATAAGCTCAAATTTGGGAAGATAAGGATAGGCAATGATCAAAGAAGGCAGGACTCTAACTCCAATTCGAGCAAGGAGACCATTGGAGGCAGGGAACTACTCAGGAAAGGCATACTCAAACACGACACCGAAGGATAAAACACGACCTTCCGAAGGGCGTCAAATCACAAATTGACGACCTACATCAAGACGCTACTCAAAACACGACCACGATCAAGGGCGTCACTTCTTGGATTTAATTTCGACAATAAAACTTACTTTATTTGAAAATTACGAGAAAACGCCTGAGATGAAGGCGTTAATTAAAACCACGCCCTGAGAAAGGACGTTAATCAATAATTTGAATTTATTTTGAATTTATTTTGAAACCGGATAATACCAGGAATTGATGCCCTGACATCTGGTCGTCCTTTCTTTTGAACACGCCCTAGATAAGGTCGCTATTTAAAACACGCCCCTCTTCAGGTCGCGAATCATAAAAATGTAAAGGTCAAATCAAAAACACACAAAAATAGAAAAACTTCATATTATGAATGTATTGAAGTTCACTTTGGGGCGTCAACATAGTGACATGAGATTTGATCAACATAGCATCAATTTTGGCGTGTCTACAGCTGCCCCGCCTTGGTGTCTGCTTTGCAAGGGAGTGAGACGAAATGGAGGTGAAAGTGCAACAAACGGAATGAAGTGGAGCGAACTGATAAGTAGATGCCAAGGTGTGATGTGACACGCCTCAGACACTAAGCATTGAAAATCTTTCCAAGATTCAAAGTGAAACAACTCCGAGTGATTCCAAGGAAGCATCGATTTGCTGGATAAAGAAGACTAAACTAAACAAGTAAAAATGTGCGCATGGCACGATAAGAGACACCATTGGAGAGCGGTTACCAGCCAATGTGGACGTGCTACAACTAAGGTGGATTTGCAAAAAAATAAAGGGAATTGAGATGAAGATCTAACAAAGGGACATTTTCAAAGAATCAGCCTGAACGGCTTCATAGAGAACAAAGTACTCAATTTGGAATGGAATATCTCATGTCAACTCAATCAAGAGCGAGTGACCTTCATTATTACCATAATATGAAGATTTTTAGTATGAAGCTCAAAGTCCTACATGATGCATGCTGGGCTAAAAGGAAAATATAAAACAAACTAAAAATAGAAAATAATCAAGGATAATATTGCTAAGCCATCCAGATTTGGTCAAGAATCCAGATCTCTAAGCTGACACTAGGCCGAAGCCCGTTTGTCCACGCATCAACTCAGAAAAGTGGAACCATCGTCCCAGACCTTTAACGACTCAACGGCCTATCCGTGTGATCAAGACTCTCTTGGAATTATCACCGTTTTGATGAAGGGGAACTCAAATTCCAGGTTCATCAGAACCACAAGGTCCCTGATATGCTATAATAGCGTAGATACCATATAGTAATAATGCTTACAACCGGAACAACATGATGTTACCTCCGCATTAATCCGGACATCTCGAAACCTGCAATCTTCTACACTCAAGAGTTCATTAGTTCTCTCAAAAATTTAATATAAATAATCCTCAATTCAAAGCATGACATGATCATAAGTGCTAAATAAAATAGAATTCCAACAAAATAATAGCACTTAAGTTCATCAGAGCGGGAAGGAAATTCATAAGTTCACAAATTCACGCCTGGACTGAACGTCAGCAAAACATGAAAGGCGCCTTATAAAGAGGGCGTCAAAACGATAAACACGCTCTTCACTAAGGCGTTAAATGCACCAAGAGTTCAAGAAGAAAACGACCCTGGAAAGGGCGTTAAACAAAACACGACCCCAGTCAGGTCATCAATTCAACAATTGACGCCCTAACAGAAGGCGTTAATTAAGCACGAACTTCCGTTTCCGATTCGCAAACTAAACCCAGTCCGAATGGCAATCAACTTGCTAACTCCGAACAGCCTTAAGACTCCCCGGACTCCTATAAAGGGAAGGCAATTCCTCAAATCAATCAAAGCAACCTTCGGAGCTCTACTCTTCTGCTACTTCTTCTGTCTATTCGTGTTCTTCTGCAGGCACCGCAACCGTCTGAGCTTCCTCCTGCAACAGAAGATGGAGAGGGCGATTAAGAGATCAAAGTCCTCAATTCCCAGATTAACCGAGATCAACGGGCACATCAGTAGCCGCATTGCATTAAATCAGGTAAGGATAAAATCCTTTTGTTCCTTTCCACTTTTGTCTTAAACGTTCTTCTCTTCTACATGCTCATTTATTCTTCTTTCTGTATTGTTCTTCCTTTCTTTCTTCCACAGGACTTCCCGAGTGTCCCAGGAGCAAGGAGATTCACAAAAATTAAGTGGCTGCCTCTTATACTCTCCAAATTTTCTTCAGACATGAGAGTCTACTTAACAAGATGGCACCTTCTGGGTCTAGTTACCCATGCCAAACATTATGATCAAGTTCATCTTGATTGGACTGCTATAGGGGCTCTTGTAGAGATATGGCATCCTTCTACTCATACCTTTCTCTTCTCTACTTTTGAAGCCACGATCCTATTAGAAGAATTGGAGATGCTATTGGGTTTAAAAAGAATGAAGCAAGGGGAGGAGGAAAAGATGGCCATCACGCCAAAGCCAATCTCCTCTCACGAACTATTAACCAGCTTGATATCTAGCCCCAACCTAGTGAATCAGATCAAAGCCACTAAAGGAATCAACCTTCTGAAGCTCGCCTCATGGGTGTACAAGAGAGCAGATCAAGCCAAAGAAGATGAAGAGATAGAGCGGGTAGCAAAAGATGATAACCCCCAAATTTGATAAAAGATGGTGATATTTGGACAATATATAGCACTCAATTAATGACACAAATAGGAGGAAATCACATGCAATAATTAAGATCCGTGATCGCCACTAAGGCCAATAACACGCCAAATAATAAAATATTAAGATAGGGGGCATGCTACATACCTTAGAAATTCATGAGGGCCATCTGTGGGCCTGGAGATTAACGCGCTATATCATCCCAGCGCGTTCTTCATATCGCGCTACCTTCCTATAGCACGATATCAGACACAAAGCGGGGTTGTTTGGATTCGTTCCTTTCTTGCTCCAGGGCCGGCCAAGGTGCAAGGGCTCCACGTATCAATCTTCTAATGCCTGCTAACAATCATAAACAACAAACAAAAGCCCATTAGATCGAGTTTGAAGTAGAATCTGCCCTATTCTTAATCAAAAGCATGCAAACAAGGGGGCTCGATTACCTGGGGGTTTGGTGGTTTTTAAACCCCTATGGAATGGCAAAAGATAGGTGTGATGTGTGTGAATGCATGTATTTTGTAAAAGGAGTGTTTTGAAACCAGGATGCAATGCTATGCAATGATTAAAAATCCAGATATTGGGGAAAAGAAAGATGAAAGAGGAAGAACACAAGAAAAAGCCCTAAATACTCCCTTGAATGTGCGAGGAGCGAGGATTTGTTGATTGTGCACGAAGTACTTCCTCCTCCTCGTCAATAACTCGAGTTGCATCATCATCAAACGACGGCCAAAGGGTTCAATTATAGGAAGAAGATGAAGAAGAAACCCTATGTCGTAGTTTGATTCAATCCAAAGATTTGGTGGCTCAAATCGAGGTAATCCTGCCGATTAATGAGGGGGAAAGACTCCTATGACGCGCTATGACGATATAGCGCGACAAGTAAAGGCCCATTAAATGATGTAAAAACGGAGAAAAATCTATTGGGCAGTCATTTAATCAAATGTTGAATGAGAATAACACCCAAAGTGGATGTCATAATGATCAAATGTCAAGAAATAACAACTGCTCAAATTAGATCCACAACGCGCTATGAGTAAGAAAGCGATGAGAACGAATAGCGCGGGAATGCCAAACTCGAGACGAGATCCAAGGTATGGAATTGAAATGCAGGGCCAAGAAACAGCGAAACATCCCAGAACATCAACCAAATGAGGATCAATTGGGGCATCAACTAGGAGAACAAAGAAAATGCTCAATTTATCGGCCAAAATTGGGTGTCTACAGATGCCCCTCCTTGATGTCCGCTTTGCAGGGGAGCGAAACGGAGGTGAAACGGAGGCAAAACAGAGACGATACGGAGTGGTAGTGACGGGGAGATGAAGTGAAAATACAGTGGAGTGGACTGATAAGTGGATATCAAGGAGAAAAAGACACCCATCACAACCGACAAATGATAGGAATAATTCAGAAAACTCTGTGCTAACCACAAGATCAAGCTAGCATCGGTCACTCCTGCCTAGAATGTTAGGCACGGAACAAAGAAAAAAAAGGAGTTGATCAACCTCTTGCACAAAAGAGGCATCCGCAGCGCGTAGCAACTACGGATTTCACTCAACTAGTGGAATAGACGCGAGCCCGGCGGATCCATCGACGCCATCGTGCGGTTCACAACTAATGAGTGGACCAAAAAGGAAGGAGGAAAAGTTGAATTGGATTGAAGCAGAACAAACAAATTCTAAGCAAGGGTCACATCGACCAGCAAGATCCAGTGCTCAACCAGGAGCAATCTTTCAAATTCGGAATGGAATTGAATCTCTTTGTTCAAGAACATTAGCATTATTGATCCTTAAAAGGAAGAGTTGGGCATTTATGAATGCAAAAAGGCATGGTGCGTGCAGGGCTAAAATAAAAGAAATCATTAAAACAAATGCCAAGAAACAATAAAATAGAAGATATTCGAGGATAATATTGTTAGATCAAACAAACTTGGGTCAAGAGTTATCCGCAACCACGGCGTGCGAGATGGAGTCCATCGTCCCCAAATTTATTTGACCTAACGGCCTATCCGACGATTAACTGCATGTTCCTAGATCATTACTATTTTTGGTAGAGGGGAACTCAAATCCCGAAACATACAGAGAACCAGCCGGTCCTCGAGATAATATAATAAAGTAAATATCATATAGTAATGCAATAAAGGAAGGGATTACAAAATACTTACCTGATGGCGTGCCATAATCTTTCTTTTCTTCCTGCGGATTTCAATGTTAAGCAAATTCAAGAGAATTCAGTCATGCATAAGCAAAAGAACACAAGTTCTCATTCACTCTCATCATATATTCACATGTCATTTCTTTTCTCCCTCCCCCCCTTCTATTTTTATTTTTCTTTTAATTTTGATTATCGCGCTATATTTACATAGCGCGACAGTGTCGCGCTATGAACCTATAGCGCGTCATCTACCCGCAGGTTTTCAAAAACCGCCCCCCCTCCATTCTATTCAAACACTCTTTCCCTCTCTCGACCCCCCTCTCGCCCTCTCACCAGCCCAGCAGCCCCGCTCTGATCCGATGGAGGGAGAGCAGCCTCGCCGCTCCAAACGGCGCGTCACCCGCGGCCGGCAAAGATCACACGTGGAAGAAGAACGGGCGCCCTCTCCCGTGGAAGAACACGCCGATTCAGAGGCCACCGTCTCGGCCCGACTTGAAGGGGATGAAATGGAGATCCCCCCTGATGAAACCGAAGAGGTTGAAGGTGCCCCGGCGGCCGAGGAAGCAGCGGCGGCGCCCGTCGGAGGCGCGGCGACCCGAAAATGCCAGGTGGTAAGAAAACACCCTAATCTTGTTTTTCTTTTTGATTTTCTTGTTTTTTTCTTTCACATGTGATGAAAACGAAGGGGAAATGCCCCTCCAGATCAAAATGTAGGCAGAACGCCCATAGAACAAATTCCGAGAAATGGGGGTCACCCCCTACCTACAGAAGGGGAACGCGCTATGTCTTCATAGCGCGTTCTTGAAGAACGCGCTATGACGATATAGCACGACATCTAACAGCATACAAGTTTTTTCATTTTCTGATTTGTCTTTTGTTTTTTGATCACAGAAATTGATTATTTCTTCTTTTATGTTGTGTGCAGGGTGTGGAGGGTGCAGTCCGTGCCCGGATTTCTTGGACATTGGTCCGGGCCGCGTACCACGCACTACCGGAGTTTCAAAGGGCCCGCCTCCGCCATATGGGCTTCGGGGAATTTCTGGAGATAGAAGTGCTGAGAGTTGACGTGGGGCTGATAAGGGCCCTAAAAGCCAGATGGGACACGGGATGCAAGGCCTTCCTCTTCCCCTGGGGTCATATGATCCCGACCTTGGAGGACGTCACGCGCATCACCGGGCTGCGGGTGCACGGATCGGCAGTGACGGGCTACACTTACCCCGACTACCGGGAGATGGCGCGCAGGCTGCTGGGCTTGGAGCTGGAGGGTACCGGCCGGACCTCACTAGTATCGAGGATCATCCTGCAGGAGAGTCTTGGCTTGTTCCACACACAGAGGGTGGTGGGAGAGACCTTGACAGTTCATGAGAAGAGGCTGGAGGTAGGGGCCAGGGAGAGTTTTGCGACCGAGGCAGGTCCACAGGCAGACCTGGAGCTGAGGAGGTTCCTCATTCTGATGATCGGCAAGCTGCTTCTAGCGACTCAGGGTGATGCAGTGAGCTGTCGCTTTCTACCCTTACTGGAGGATCTGGACCGAGTCGGACGGTATGCTTGGGGTGCGGCAGTCCTTGCCCACTTGTTTGACAGTTTCGGCATCTCCTCACTCCAGTATTCACTCGGGGGGTTCTACCCTCTACATCAGGTATTTCTCTAGCCTTAAACTCCAATGATTAAGTTATGCACTCCTCTTATATTGATCACATGAGCTTCATTTCAGGTTTGGAGTTATCTATATCTTCCTACCCTCAGGCGCGCTTGAGAGGATCGGGGAGATTTACTGCCCTTGGCCAGACGATGGACCCCTACACGAGATGGCCGATCTCTGAAGGACCAGGTCACCCATATTCAGGAGACGCTAGACAGGATGCCCCACATAGAGGTAAGATTTAATTCTGACATTGAATTGAATTATGAGTGGAATCGAGGGCAATGATAAATTGAATTATGCAGGTGGTCTGGACTCCCTATCAGAGGGACATCGGGGTAATGCCTTGGGTGGAGGCGGCCATCCCATACTTTGGGAGAGAGATCTGGTTACATGCCCTCAACCTGGTCGAGCCCCTATATCATAGACTGATCATGAGGACACTAGGGCTCCACCAGGTGGTAGTAGAGTTCCTGACCCAGGCGACGGACCCACGACCTGGGTGACGTTTTCGAGGCCTCCAGGGGACAGATGATTGGCGACAGCGAGCTCGAGAGCAGTTGGCAGATTGGAAGAGGCGCGGCCGAGCAGTCCCTGCGGGAGCGGATTCAGATGATGCCTATCTCCAAGCCTACTCGCAGGCATATGGCAGCCGAGTCTATCAGAGCGCTCGCGGACAGGTATGCTTTTAATTTATTTGCACTTCCATTATAAAACCTGGTTATTCAATATGTGATTAACATGTGTTATTACAGTTTGATACAGAGGGGAGACTGGCCATGGTACAGGGACTCCTCGACTCCACAATCCGGCAGCGTGAGGATCTCCAGCATACCGTTGATGAGTTGGTAAGAACTTGTAATTCAAAATGATTTGGATTTGAATTTCAATTAATGATAATGCTTTCTTTTCAGCGCGAGGAGCTGGAGCTTGTCCGATCCTCGCACGACGCATCATCCTCTACTCAGCCCGTCTGCGACCACACCGAGCTAGAGAGCCAGCTCGCCAGTGCAGTGGCTCGGGCGGAGGCAGCCGAGGCCTCCCTTCAGGAGAGAGTAAGCAATCTTGTTCTTTTAATCTTAGTCTTGGAGATTTATCAATTATCAATTATTGATCAAGATTTTAGATGCAGGAACAGGAGCTGCGCGTGGCAGAAGCATAGCTGAGGCGCCGAGATGCAGAGGAGCTTCCCCGAGATGTGATAGAGCTACGCGCCCTTCTTGGCATGGAGAGGAGCGAGCGACAGAGGGAGAGGGAGGAGCGAGACAGAGAGCGAGTGGAGCGTGAGCTGGAGAGAGTACAGTTGATTACCAGATTGGGAATGGCTGAGCAGCGTGCGAAGGACGCGGATGATCGTTATCGGCGAGGGCGTGAGCGGGCCCAGCGCGAGGGATACTCCCGAGCTTACTCGAGTACCGATTATTTAGTTACCTCCTCCGAGCACCAGAGGAGGGAAGATGCTGAGAGGGGAGCACAGGGTGACAGGGTTTCAGCTTCCCGGGGACAGATGGCTCCTCCTAGGTCTTCGCGGGGAGGACAGGAGGAGGCTGAGAGTTCACGTAGAGGGGGAGACCAAGAGGGTCGAGGGGAGAGCTAGAGAGATTGCTGTATCCACCTCATTTTGTACTCTTGTGATATGTTATAGTGGAATGAGACAGTTCTTAGTACTTGTTGCAGCTTGTGTGATTGCTCTTCATTTTGCGTGCCTCTTCAAAGGATGCCATCAGAAATAGAATGCACTTTTTTTGGAATTTTCGAAAATATGTAAATTTTTATGAGTTTTGAAAATATTTGAATTTTTTATGTGGATTTTGAAAAATAAATTTTTTTTTGGCAATGTTCAGTTTTTTTTGGAATTTTTGGCAATATTCAAATTTCTTTGGAATTTTTGGTAATATTCAAATTTCTTTGGAATTTTGGTTTAGACATTGCTAATGCAGCATCAATGGATGTTTTAAACCACTAGCTAAGGATCCCCGTTCCTTCCCCTTTTGCTTAAAACTGCCCACAGCTGGGCGTGCATTGAAGGGTGGCGCCCTATAACTGACTGCCCTTGATTAACGGTGCCCCTACCAAGGCCATACCCGAGAAACATTCGGTCTGAGAGGGAGGAGAGAAGAATAATTGGAGATAAGATTTATGCAGGATGGGAGATGTCGGGACTTGAATTCCTTCCAAGGTGTTTCCCCTCAAAGTGGTAGTCTGTTGTGCCGGGGCTTTGTGCCTTTGATTTTTAGACCCTTGACATTCATACGACCAGGGTTTTCCCTGCGGGGACTTTGCCACTCTTGACATGCCATAATTCATAATTTTGGGTTTATCGAAATTTCGACTTGATTTTCATAATAGCTCTTTTGGCGAGATGTATATCATGAAAACTCATATGAAAACTCATATTGATTTTGGGTCAAGACTGCCCCTATTTGAGACTCCTCTCGTATTGGGGAATACCCTGATTGGGTCATCTCATCCGTTGACCTCTTGCCCCTGCACGCGGCCGAGTAAAGAAGAGAAAAGACTTTCAGATATACTCATGGCATGGCCAAAGTAACAACGATGTTTTATCAAAGGAGCCAGCTAAGGACGCCGTGAAGTGTGTGCGGTGCCCAGCTGAGGGTTGCTCTTAACAAGCGGGGAGAGAATGTTGAATTCCCAGCACGGGGTTCTTATAACCAAAGTGCTGCAGAAGCAAGCCTAAAGACTCTTTTTGGAATATTTTAAACAAAAGCATAAGATAAAGGTCTAAAACACCACTTTCAATTTTGTTAAGAAGCACTTTATTTTGAAAATCCTGCGTGAAGTAATGAGATAATGATATCATAACAATACGTACTTATGCCAATATGTTACCTTGCGACCTTTCTTGAAATAAATGCTGCGAGAGGCGGGGTTGATCATCGTGGGATAGTCCTCTTTGGCAGTCAAAAGGATTGGAAGCAAAAGGGTTTGAGAGTGGCTTAACAAGAAGGAGTGATGCCAAGACCAGACTCATACGAAATAAGGAGGAAAGGAAGAGAGGCGAGGGCTAGAACTCCCTCACTAAGGTGTGGAGACCCTGATCACACGAAAGGTCTACAGAAGAAGCGGAGAATTAGAAGGAGGAGTGAGGACTAAAGCCTCGAAAGTAGTGAGAGAAAGGGCATATGTCCAAAGCAGTGGATGTGGAAGAAGTTGGGTCGAACCCATGATCAGGAGGAATTTGATAGATGGAAAGAGGCAGATCTGGAGGGTCTGGGAGTAAAGGAGGAGAATCGTGATAGGGGGAATCATCCGGAGGCTCCGGAGGGATAAGATATCGAGGGACGCGGTGCCCTGGGAAGAAATAGGGAAAAAGATGATGGAAGAGAAGGAAGAAAATGAAGGATGTGATGCCCCGGAGGAGCAGAAAGATGAATCGGAAGAAAGATGGAGGGTCCGGAGGTTCCGGAGGAAGCAAATGGAAAGGGGCGTCATGCCCTGGAAAAAGATAGAAAGAATAAGATGGAGAATCTGGAGGTTCCAGAGGGATGAAATCAGGAAGGGCGTCATGCCCTAAAAGGAGGGGTAAAACACCTGGAGGTGCCAGGGAAATAGCAGAAAGGGGAACGCGATGCCCTGGGGGAAGAGAAAGATCCGGAGGTTCCGGAGGAATGAGATGGAAAGGGGCGCGATGCCCAAGAAGGAAGTCCGGAAGTTCCAGGAGAATGAGATGAAAAAGGGCGCGATGCCCTAGCAGGATAAAGGAGAAATCCGGAGGATCCGGGTGCAGGAGTTGGAAAGGGGCGCGATGCCCTGAGAAGAGATTGGAAAGGGGACAATGTCCGAGCAATGAAGATGAATAGGATGGGAAATGCGGGATATCCGGAGGTGCCGGAAGGCGGGGAAGATACGGGTCCGGAAACCCGGGAAAGAAGAAGTGCAATTGCATGCAATAGGATGGATGCGATGAATGCAGTGAATGCGTGAATGCAATGAGATGCAAAGAACATGAAGAATGTGAAGGGTGAGAGGATGAGATCCTCCTCCTTACCCATGGAGTGGCCCATGAAGAATTGGTGACAGAGGAGAATATGGGTGGAGTTGAATGGAAGGTGGATAAAAGAGTGGAAGGCCCCTTAGCACCAAGATAACTGCCCCTCCACGGCAGTGAAAGTGTATATCCAATCGGCCCAAAGAAAGAAGCTTCAATAATAAATGACAACCCTCTTGAAGAGTGGAGAGTAATAATGTGAAGGAGTTGGGAAGTTGGGACAGGAAGCATTGCCATGCCCATTGATTGCGGCATATAAAGAATGTTGACAAAAATGGGCATTCGCCCCTTGTATGGAAGAATGAATTCAGGATTTGAAAGTTGGAACAAGGGGTGCCCTGCCCTGCCCTTGGGTGGCATCAACGCTTGGCATTCTTTTCTAGCGAGCAGTGGCGGCTTGACCTCTTCAGCCGTGCTTGGCACAATAACCCGGATTGGCATCTGGCAAATGAACTCTTGCATCTTGAACTGCACGGTAGTGGCCAAATTCTTCTTTTGCGGCTCTTGATCATCCTCGGCACAAGTGTTTGTAGCAGCGCTCCCCTTTCGAGTAGTAAAGGGAGGTGAAGCGGAGGTGGGAGGCTTCGTGGATGGTGGGGGTGTAGTGGAAGGCGTTGGAGAAAGGATAAGTGGAGGCGGAGGTTCAAACACGTCGAGCTTCTCCCTTTGCTCGGAAGCAGTTTGGGTTGGCTCGAGTGCAAAAAAGGGTTGATCCTGCTCAGGATTAGCCACGGGTAATAGGTTAAGTGGTGGAGTAGGGGTAGTTGGGTTTGGTGTTAAAGGTGTAATAGAGGGTTGAATTGGGGAAAGTTCGACGTTAGGCTCGGTGGAGGCCGATGGTGTGGAGGCTGGCATAACTGGTGGAGGTGTAATTGGTGGAGGTTTGGTGCGGAGAAAACGCCGAACGGGGCGAGCGGTGTTAGGAGGAGGAGACTCAAGATGTGCCGGCGTGGGTGATTGAAGTACCGACCCATCATCGTAACACCAAGAGGTCTCGGAAATAGGGGTTGGATTAGGGACGGTGGCTTCGTCCTGAGTAGGGGGTTCATCAAATGATAGTGGGGGAAGTGGGAAACGAAGGAAACTCAGAAGGGGTGCCTGCAAAGCTTCATCGTATGTTGCCTCGAATTCTCCAATTACCGGTTCTTCATCATCAAATTCAAGTGGACATCGTAGTGGAGGTGTATATGTGGATGGAGGAATGTAATGATGTTGCGTATGTGGAGGTGGAAGGCCATATGAATGAAGTGTGCGGACGGGTGGAGGGCGGACGGTTTCCACTTGAGCGTTGAAGTCTGCCGGCTCTTGCTTGCTTGAACTGCCGATACCATAGTCATCCATCCTATCTTTCTAATCTTTCTCCATTTTTGTAATATCATTCAGAGCGGCATGAAGTGGATTGACTGGAGTAGGAGGAGCGGGCCGTGGGCTCGTAACCCTCTTTAATTGTTCCTCCATTAAAGTGACCTTGTCAAGAAGAGTTTGTTGGAGGGGTATGGCTTGAGCAACCAAGGGTTGGCAGGGCCTTGAAGGAGGGGCCGCATAAGAAGGCCGTGGAGGGGGATTAATGGGCCGACCCGTAGAAAAACCCGGATGGGCCAGATTGCAAGAAATAAATGGGCCTTGGGGCCGTGATGGAGGAGGAATAGAAGGAGGCGGGTGTCGGACCCCCCGAGGAGGAATGTGAATAGGATGAGATGGGTGATGGGCTACCCGGGTAGGAATGTGAATTGAAGAGGGAGGTGGGTGATGGGCCACCCGAGTAGGCATATGAGTAGACAAGGGAGGTGGGTGATGTGAATGAGATGCACCCTCAACAACGGCCTTAAGGGCTTGGATTTGTTGAGGGGTGAGATGATCTAATGCATGCAAGATTTGGGAGACCTTCTCATCGTTGTGAGGAGACGGTCCCATGGGAGTAGTGGCTCGCGATTGAGGCGAGGGACCATGAGATTGGACATTGCCCATGGGTCGGGCAACACCATAAGAATGAGGATGTGGTCCCTTGAAAATATGGTGAGAATGATGTTGAACATGTTGAAATTGAGGAGTATAAGATGTGCTAGGTTGTGCATCCACATGAACAAGATCAAGATTAAACATGTTGTTTTGTCTATCAAGGTAAGCCATTATGCAATCAAAGTTCAAGCAAAATAATTTGCAAAGAAACACACAAGTTGGAATGGTTACCCTTGATTTCTTTTGTTTGATCCTTAAAGATTTTATGCAAATTGATATAATCACTCAAGGGGTGAACCTAGTTTCAAATGTGGCTTAACTCCGGTGCCAACTAGGAACACTCTCTCACCACGTATAGGCCAACTAACCTGGTACTTCAAAGGGTACAACCTGCCCGGCGTCCGTGAGGGAATCCACGGGTTCGGGGACTTACGGAGGTCTTGGAAAAGGGATTTCCGGTCCAAAGAGACGGAATGCTCAATGGAGAGTTGTCCCAATCCAAGAAAGGTGTGTGGAATCCTAGTGTAGAGAGAGGAGGTCTCTCAAACCAAATGCAAAGAGAGATGCCATGCTATGGAAGAACATCTAAACTAGAACAATAAAAAAAATGAAACACATGAAAAGAAGTGAATATACAGCAGGAAGTGTACAGTGATGCAACCAGAGAAGATGACAATCAGAACTCCGACAGAAGATGCAGGTGAAACATCCTCTGGTGCTGAACGCGCTATACTTCCATAGCGCAATCTGATAGAAAGCGCTATGGATATATAGCGCGACCAATGACAGAGGGGGAGAACCCCAAAAGCCAAATAATCACACACACTTACGGATTGACAAGCAGGCAACTAGCAGAATGAACGTGGTGGCACAAAGTGTCCCACCGTGATCGCCAATTTGTAGATCATGAAATTATGATAACCCCCAAATTTGATAAAAGATGGTGATATTTGGACAATATATAGCACTCAATTAATGACACAAATAGGAGGAAATCGCATGCAATAATTAAGATCCGTGATCGCCACTAAGGCCAATAACACGCCAAATAATAAAATATTAAGATAGGGGGCATGCTACATACCTTAGAAATTCATGAGGGCCATCTGTGGGCCTGGAGATTAACGCGCTATATCGTCCCAGTGCGTTCTTCATATCGCGCTACCTTCCTATAGCACGATATCAGACATAAAGCGGGGTTGTTTGGATTCGTTCCTTCCTTGCTCCAGGGCCGGCCAAGGTGCAAGGGCTCCACGTATCAATCTTCTAATGCCTGCTAACAATCATAAACAACAAAAAAAAGCCTATTAGATCGAGTTTGAAGTAGAATCTGCCCTATTCTTAATCAAAAGCATGCAAACAAGGGGGCTCGATTACCTGGGGGTTTGGTGGTTTTTAAACCCCTATGGAAGGGCAAAAGATAGGTGTGATGTGTGTGAATGCATGTATTTTGTAAAAGGAGTGTTTTAAAACCAGGATGCAATGCTATGCAAAGATTAAAAATCCAGATATTGGGGAAAAGAAAGATGAAAGAGGAAGAACACAAGAAAAAGCCCTAAATACTCCCTTGAATATGCGAGGAGCGAGGATTTTTTGATTGTGCATGAAGTACTTCCTCCTCCTCGTCAATAACTCGAGTTGCATCATCATCAAACGACGGCCAAAGGGTTCAATTATAGGAAGAAGATGAAGAAGAAACCCTAGGTCGTAGTTTGATTCAATCCAAAGATTTGGCGGCTCAAATCGAGGTAATCCTGCCGATTAATGAGGGGGAAAGACTCCTGATAGGTTTAGAAACCTTCCTGGATAAGAAACACAGTCAGCAACTTACCCAATAAGGCCTCTGAATCGAAAGAAGGGAGCCCGGCCTGGAGAGGGCTCTGCCTGATAACGCGCTATATAACCATAGCGCGTTCTTGAAGAACGCGCTATGACGATATAGCGCGACAAGTAAAGGCCCATTAAATGATGTAAAAATGGAGAAAAATCCATTGGGTAGTCATTTAATCAAATGTTGAATGAGAATAACACCCAAAGTGGATGTCATAATGATCAAATGTCAAGAAATAACAACTGCTCAAATTAGATCCACAACGCGCTATGAGTAAGAAAGGGATGAGAACGAATAGCGCGGGAATGCCAAACTCGAGACGAGATCCAAGGTATGGAATTGAAATGCAGGGCCAAGAAACAGCAAAACATCCCAGAACATCAACCAAATGAGGATCAATTGGGGCATCAACTAGGAGAACAAAGAAAATGCTTAATTTATCGGCCAAAATTGGGTGTCTACATGTGGCAGAGCTTCGAGTCGCCCTCGAGATGGAGCGGAGGGAGCATGCCCGTGAGCGAGAGGAGCGCACGGTAGAGCGGACCCGTGACCGGGTGTGGACACCAAAAATTGCACACCCATGATACCCCGCTCGGCCCAGTGTCAATGACGGCCCGAGCGAATAAACCCCGGGGGAACTGTCGCAAAGCCGCCGCGAGGAGTCACAACAGTGAAGAGGAACCGAGCACAAGGAGCCCCCACAATCTGTGAGCCTCGGAGAAATCCAAACAGGACATGACTCGTGCCCACAACGGGCTCAGAATGGGCTCAGAAACACGCCCAATTTGGCCTTCAATGGCACACTCAGGGCTGTTTAGCGGCACACCCCTTTGGGTGATCAGCGGCACCACCTCAGGGTTGCCCAGCGGCACACCCCCCTTTTGGGGTTCAGCGGCACACCCCCCCTTTTTGGGTTCAGCGGCACACCCCCCCCCTTTTTTGGGTTCAGCGGCACACCCCTTTGGGTGTTCAGCGGCACGCCCTCAGGGTTGCCAGCGGCACACCCCTTTGGGGTTCAACGGCACACCCCCTTTGGGGTTCAGCGGCACACCCCATCCAGGGGTTCAGCGGCACGCCCATTGGGCTGGCCAGCGGTACACCCCCCTGGGGTCTTCAGCGGCACGCCCTGAAGCCCTTCAGCGGCACAGCCTCCAGGGGCTTCTGCGGCACGCCTTTTTGGCTCCCCAGCGGCACGCCCATTTGGGGCTCCAGCGGCACGGCTGTTTTGTGCTCCAGCGGCACGCACTTTTGGCTCCCCCACGGCACGCTTGTTCAGCCCGCCAGCGGCACAGCGTGAAACATTTTTCAACGGCAACGACGCGATGCCCATGCCCTACGCATCCTTGGCGCGCAGTGGAGCCGTCTGAGGTGGCAGCTGATCGTTGGGCCACGCAGCCTACCCCACTGACAGCCAGGACAGGGGAGGTCGAACCCCCATCATCACAAGGCCACTTCCCGCCTCCGGCTGCTGGGAATATAAAAGGCCTCCTGCTTCGACGCGAGAGGGAGGGGGGGACAGAAGAGAAAGAAAGAGGAAGGAGAAACAGAGAGGGACACCCACGGCCAAGAGAAGAAAAGAGGAGAAGAGAGAAGAGAAGAAGAGGCCCTCCCCGCCGGGAGCTTCCTCCGACGACCACCACCACCGGAAAGAAGCAAGAGTAAGAGAGAGAGAGTTCGATGTAATGGGGGGGGAAGAGTTAGGGGCGTCTGGCCTTCCTCCTGCATTCTGTTCCTCCCCCCCCCTCCTCATCTTTTGTATCTCGTTACTCTTCTTTTTTTGGGGTCCATGGCCTCGTCCTGGGCATTTCTCCCTTGTAATGTGTATGTAGGGCCATGCCCTCTTGATCCCCATGAATGAAAACCACCCTCTGCGGGTTTCTCTTGATTTTGTTGGTTTATGCTAGGTCTTACAGTCTTTTGATGGGTTGCTCATTTTTCCTCCGTCACCCCATTTCTCCGGTGTTTTTGGGGTCTTCGCGTCAACTTGATTGCTCTCCCATGATCCTTGGCCTCGTGAGCTCTTCACTTCCCTTCCATGGCCATCTACCGTGTCCACGGGCTTGGGGAGAGAGGGAGACCCTTACCCTCTCCCTCCGAATACCCAGCTACCAGTGGCCCATATTTGGTCTTGACCCCCCCTTTTTACTCCCTAACTAGCCTGTAAGCCCGGGTACTTGGCTCCCCTGCCATTTCCTCAGCGATACACCTGCTCGGCCTTTGACCGGTACACCCCAGATTGGCCCTCAGCGGCACGCCCAGATTGGCCCTCAGCGGCACACCCAAGTTGGCCCTCAGCGGCACACCCACCAGCCTTCAGCGGTGCACCCCGTTGGGGTTCTTGGCCGGCACGCTTCTTGACCCAATTGACCCCTGGCCGGCACACTCTCCAGGCCCCTGGGCGGCACACTCCTTGGCTAGCCCCAGTCTACATTATATGCCCTTAGAGGCCTTCAGTCTGTTGTTTTCCTTCGTGTTTTCCCGAGGCTCTATAAAGGTGTTGCTGCCCTTGGGCGCCCACCTCCAGTTGTCGGGTGCCGCCACTCAATGTGGGCGCGTTCCCTGTATCTCCTTTACGCCCCGGGTCAAGGGGAGATGCTGCCGAATTTTTTTTGTGAGAAAATAACAAAACATTAAAAGAGGCAAAAGGGAAGCAACAAACGAACATGACGATTAATAAAACTTTCCAACTAATCAAACCACTGTCGGCATCATGACGAGAACTGAACTGACTAACCGCCTGGCACCCCGAACGTCCGACTCGTAAGAAAAAAGGCTGAACCAGGCAAAATGGAAGCAAGGGGGGGGGGTTTATATAAAATTACATGGAAATTAAAACAAGAAGAAAAGAAAAGCCTTAAGATAAAAAGAAATTGAAGACTGACCGGACCTCCACCCCCACGCTCTGATCGGCTCCTTCGCCGGCACACTTCTCTCACCTTTCAGCGGCACACTCACCTAACTCCTTCGCCGGCACACTGCTTTCACCCTTCAGCGGCACACTCACCTAACTCCTTCGCCGGCACACTGCTTTCACCCTCCAGCGGTACACCCCAATTCCCTTGGCCGGCACACCTTGTTGCCCCCAGCGGTACACCCTATCCCCCACCTTCAGCGGTACACTCCCCTCAGCGGCACACCCCTTTTTCTTAACCTCCACCGGCACCCCCCCTTTGTGCCCTCAGCGGCACACCTTTTTCACCCTTCGCCGGCACACTCCCCTCTGGGCCTCTCAGCGGTACACTCTTACCTTCCCTTCGCCGGCACACTACACCTATGCATATATACAACATGATAATGGCCTTAACAAATGGCAAATAAATCAATGAAAAATGTGCTCATTAAAGGACTTCGAATGCGCAATATTAATCATAATAAAAGAGGCGGGAGGGGTAGTAAGAAAATAAATAATAAACAAATAATAATAATAATAATAATAATGAATAAAAGAAGAGGAATTATCCGGAACAAACACCTAAAGAAGTAATAAACCGTAGGCCAGAAATTGGAACATATAACTAAGAAAATTCCAGATAAAAGATGCCGGGGCCCACACTGCAGCCCCATCTCTCCCCGTGACCCGGGGCAAAAGGAACAACAACACCGCCCTTTCAGGTCGAACTCGAGTCTTGGGAATTACCCCGATATGGCCGAGTCTGACCTAATCTCGGGCCGACATCCGAACCGGACCGGATTTGTTTCTCGTTCCGGATACCTTCCGAATCCTCATTAAAATTGCCGCATGCTCGGCAGACATTTGAAGGGATCTACCTCGATTTTCTCGTTGTGTCTCTGCCGTGGACCCGTGTCCGAATACCAAAAGGTCCACGAGTGACCGACATGGCCGACAGTTTATGGCCCTAATACAGCCCTCAGTGTGACCTATCCCTATTCTCTCTCATAGCAGTTAGTATTATTCTTTTCGGCCGCGGGGCCCCTAATTTCGGCAATCAATCAAGGGTATTCCCTCGTATGGGGGATGTAAATGACGTCGTGACCTTTATGGCGCGACGGGATTCGGTCCCGACACGAACCACACAATCGTCTGACGAAGTCAGATCGAGCGCACCATGGGCTCTTCGGAGCCCGAATAAATTGTCACTTCGGTGACTGGCACGCCCACGCACTTAATAAACGAATAAACTAACGAGAGAATAACAAGCGATAAATAAAAAGTGCGTCCACAACTCTGGCACGCCCGGTGGGACCTATCCACCCTTCATCTCTTTGCCGAAATTAGGGGCCCCGCGGCCCCCTTCTTGTTATACTAATTGTGCCACTTTTTTAAATGCAGAAATTAAACAAAGAAGAGAAAGCAACATCATGGAGCCGACAATGGCTGTCGTCTGCAGCCCTGAGGTTGTGGAGAATCATGTGCGAGGCGGCTACCTGGCGGTGCCCCTCACCTTCGGGAGCTTCCCTCCCACTGTGGGCTTCCCCAACTTTTTGGGGGTAGCCTTCGCCCAGATCCTCGACGTGGAGACGCCCGAGGAATCCCAGATCAACGCCCCCACTCCGGGGGCCGTTGGAGCTACTGCCGGCCGAGCTGTGGCCGAAGGCAACAACAGCGTCCCCACAACGACGCTTAGCTGCAATGTGCACCACGTGCACCAAACTACCGGCCCATACCACCAAGGGTCGACATCCCACCGGAGAAGGCTCCGGAGAAATAACACCAGCACCGGATCAGGGCGTCGCGCCTCCAACTCCGGGAAGTCCATGACGGTTGGGGCCCTCCGAGTCCGCCTAGACGGGCAGAGGTCCCAGGTGACACCGGACCGCATCGTCCCGGCCATCCCAGTCCGCAACTCTTTCCAGGGACTGGAAAAGCTGAAGGAGAAGGCGATGCCCACAGCCCCGGTCGTAGCACCGAAGAAGGCGCCAGCTCAGAGGCCGGCCAAGCTGAAGCAGGTCTGGGTACCCAAAGAGGCCCAGCCCACCGCGCCTGCCCAGGCGGGACCCAGCATCTTCCGCCCAAGAAGGGCCCGAAGAGACGACAGGGTCGAGCTGCCAACCCCGACCCTCCGGCTAGCACCCGTCGTCCCGGTGCCGCCTGAGAATGCTCGCCGTCGCCGCCGGGGGCGCCGACACAACGCCGCCCGCCCGACACTCGAGGCCTACTTTCCTGCGACCGCTGTTGTCGACACCCAACCACAGGCCGCTCTCCCTGACCAGGAATGGGAAGGGATCGAGCAGGCTATGAGGAATTACCTCCAGGGCCCGGGTAGCACTCCCGCCGGCCGCCAGAGACTACTGGGGGCAGTGGCCTCCACTTTTCAAGAACAGGGAACCCGACTCGCACTCAGCGCAGAATCGAGGAATCGCTCGGAGGAGCCGCGCCAGTCCCCTAATCGGGAGGAAGCGCCGCCCCGACGATCGGTCTTCGACAGACTAGTGTTCCCGGGAAGATCGTCCAGGAGGGTGATAAATAGAAATAAGAACAAGAAGTGGCAGACATTCACCTGCAGCATGGCAGGAGTTCACGGTCGGTATGGGGCCTTGCCCACCGATCCGGAAGAATTGGCCAGAATAGCCGTCAGGCCGGGACCCCTTACTAGAAGAGGGAGAGCGGCAGGCGGCGCAACACCCACAGGCGCCGAAGGGGCCCTACCCGAAGAGCCCCTTGCGGCCCTCACGGCCAATGTGGTCACCACCGGCGACACGAGTGGCGGACCCTCGACATCATCCGAGGACGCCCCGGCCGAAGAGACAGGGGGCGTGCCCAGTCTCCCACAGCTGACCCTACAATGCTGCTCATGATACAACGATTCCAGCAGGAAATCGAGTCACTCAAGAAGCAGCTAAGCGAGCGGAACGCACCGCCCCCGATGTCCTGGCAGACCGAGGTTATACCCGAAGTACCCAGGGACAGGGGGCAGTCTTCAGAGGCAGCTCTTCCAGCAACCCTCAACCCTCTCGGGGACGCGCCCCCACAGCAAACACATTACACAGCAGTGGCCCTGCCACAGGCTCCGCCTTCACAAGGGTCCCCTATGGCCCCCCGGGCGACCGTGGTGGCCACCCCGAGCGCGCAGCCCGCTCACTTTTACCCGAATCCGGTCGACCCGGCAACGGTTAGCCGGTTGATGCTGGAACAGATGATAGATATGAAATTGGCCGAGAGGGGCGAAGGGGATCAGACGCTGTTTGACGTCTACCGGGTACCCTACCCGGCCCACCATGCCGCAAGGAAGCTGTCGGTCGGCATCACCAAGCCGCCGAAGTTCGAAAAATTCAACGGGCAAGGGTCCCCCAGGGAACACATTGCTTACTATGTGAACATCATGGGAGATCTAGCTACTGATGAAGCCTATCTCCTGAAGTTCTTCGGCTCGACACTTACCGGACTCGCCTTCGAGTGGTACTCCAGCCTGCCGCCCGGGTCCGTTGCTGACTGGCCTGACATGCAAAAGAAGTTCAAGGAAAGATTTTATGTTGCAGAACGGGAGGTCACCGTAGCAGAGCTCTATGCTACGAGACAGAAGAACGATGAGTCGGCCCTCGACTACATCAAGAGATGGAGGAACCTCAGCATGAGGTGCAGGCGTCCCCCGCACCAGGAGGACGCGGTGCAGATCTGCAAACAAAACTTGAAGAAAGAAATCCTGGAGAGGATGATCGGCACCGAGGTCAAAACATTTGACCGCCTGAACAACGTGGTAGCAGAGATCGAGGCATTTTTGGCCCGATACTCCTCCACCCCAGCCATGTCAAGCCAGAGAGCCAGACAGGCCGAGAAGAAGCCAGCTCCTCCCGAGGTACACACACTAGACTTCCAGGCTTTCGAGAAGCAGAAAGAGAAAGCCAAGGGGACCGCCAACCTTCCTCCGCCCAGAACCACAGAACGGCGGGAAGGCCCCTCACTGAGAGAGAAGATGAGAAACAAGATGTATTCCTTCTCCCGGGACAAATCCAAGCTTCTGTTCGAATGGGCGACCAGCTACAACAAAATGACAATGCCAGAGCCGAAAAGGCCCGGCGACCTGAAGAAGAAGGATGACCCGCGCTTCTGCTTGTACCACCGGATGCTCGGGCATACCATTGAAGACTGCTACGTCTTCAAGGATGTTATCGAGTCCCTAATCAGGACCGGGGAGCTGGACATGGGGGAGCATAAAGTAGACCCCCCGCAGCCGCATGAGCTGCCCAGCATAACCTCCTCCGCCAATATGGCCTCACTATACCAGGAGCTACCTGAAGAGTGGGCGGAGGCCTGTGCCCGCGCCACCTATGAAACCTTCATCATGGCCCCAGCTCAAGACCAAGAAGGCTGGCAGACCGTGCCCGGAAAGAACAGAAAGGCGCATGCCCCTCGGCCTACCCCAGCAATTCACCCGAGGAGGGCGGTGCCCCCGCCTGCACCGCCCCCGGCAAGCCCAGTTTGTCATGACACGGCCCCCCGGCTAGTCATGAGGCGGCCCACCCATAATAAAAAGAGCTCCGTCCCGCTGCGGATGTATAAAAAGGCCAGCCCAGCGGTTAAAAGACTCCAGGCTATTATTGATGGGCTGGAAGATTATGAACAGCCTAAAATCCAGCCTGTGGAGCTGAAGGAGTATGTCCCCTGGAAGGAGTTCGAATCACTCGAGCTGGCTCCGGGAACAGAAGCTGAAGTAGCCAAAGAACCTCCCCTGTGGGGTGAGCTTCCTCGAGAGCAGCCACCCGATGCGGCAGGCAAGAGGAGCAAGAAGAGAAGACCCAGGGGCAAGAAGAAGAAGGAGGTCATCTTCGCCTGCAACACCCTCTCGGCGTTGTTCGACACCGCTCTCTCTCTGGAAGAGAAAGAAGAAGAGCCACCCCATGAATCGGCAGAGGTGAATCAAGCTGAGGCGTCCACCTCCCAACATGCTACCAGGTCAGGAAGGAAGTGGGGGCGCCCTCCTCAGGACAACCTCAACATCATGCTCAGGGGAAAACAACCGTACCAGATCCCCGACCCTGAGGTCCGAGGCACCGAGATCCCTCCTCCATCGGGTCTCTATCCCGGAGGGACCAGAGCCAAGGAACCCCTTCATTCGCCGAATTCCTGTCAGCCCGAGCAGGCAAGCAGGCGCGCTCCCCAGTGCCTCCCTCCACCAGGAAAGCAAGCAGTCCCAGAGCTCCACCGGCGGCTACTCCTCCTCAACCGGAAGAAGAATTCAACGGCATCCCAAACCTCGCCGAATTCATGCGAGAAACAGAGGAAGCCCAGCAGGCCCCGCCGGCTCGGCAGGCGGCGACAGAACCCACAGAGCAGGCATCCCCCGATCAGGCACCCCAACTTCAGGATGGGGGCAGGCGTGCCAAACCCGAAGAGATGAAATTACTCAAGGTGCGGGCCGCCGAACGGATAGTCAGACACCTCAAGAAGATCCCAACCCGGTTCACCGTATGGGAGATGTTGTCCTTGAACGAGGAAACACGGCAAGCCATCATAGCCGCCCTCCAGACGCCAGCACATCTTGAAGCTTGCCTGGCAGAGATGTCACCTGAAGTGGCCGTGGCCTTCACAGAAGATGACATGCTCCTGCCGACCTGCAGTCACAACAGACCCCTCTACATGAAGGGGCAATTGAATGGCCAGCCCATCAACAGGGTCCTGATCGACCCAGGGGCGGCAGTGAATATACTCCCTTACCGGGTGTACCAGAAACACTATTTCGACGTACACCTGGTTGAGGTTAAAAATGTCAAGATTGCTGGCTTTAACCAGAAATGTGAGGTGCCCATGGGGGTTGCAGAGTTCAACTTGACCTTTGATGACTTCACCACCAAGGTCCAGTTCCACGTCATCAACTCCAGCACTTCCTACAAGGCGTTGCTTGGCCGGCCCTGGCTACACCAGAATAGGGTGGTACCCTCCACTCTGCATCAATGCATCAAGTACCCCTGCGAGGGAAAGGAAGTCAGAATCTTCGCCGACCTCCACCCGTTCGAGGTGTTCGAGTGTCACTTGTCAGATGCTAATCTGTACTTGGAAAAGGCGAAGCAAGCTCCTCAAGCTGCCCGAGACAAGGGAAAGAAGAAAGCAGAGTCAGGTGGCTGGTTCCCTCCGCCACCCCCGGGTTATGTGGCTCCTCCACATGTACCGTTTATTGCACAAGAAGAAGGGGTATTCAAGGCGGCTCCTCTCGCCATCTACCCTGCACCAGGGGCGCCTTGCCTCGAAGACCTGCTAGAAGACGTCAGGGTCCCGCCAGGGATCGTCAAGCCTATAATAGAGGTAGAATGCCAAGCAGCCGAGCAGCTGAGGACCTTCGAGGTACCCAACCCCGAAGGGCCGCCCACTATCTTTTATGTTGCTGGGGAGAAGCCAGTCAGGGAAGACGATGATTGCCGATTCCCTGATGAGCTGCATGACCCGCACGTCCCCATTACGGGACTTCCCCACATGACTGACCAAGCAGCCAGAATGGTCAGAAAGCAGAAGATTCCTCCCTACCAGCCCTCCAGCCGGAAGGAAATGTTTGAAAGAATGTGGAACCCACCAAACCTGGATCGACGGTTGCTGAAAATCACCAAGCACCCCGGTCTGGGCTTTTCACTAGAGGAATATTACGAGACTGACGTCATATCAGTCTCGACATGGTCTGGCGACGACCCCGCAGAAGCTACAGATTCGCGGGAAGCCTGTCAAGATGCATATCCTGGGCCCCCGGTTCAGGAGGCACAAGACGAAGAGGTTTTCCTTTGGAAACCTCCCCGCCGCCGCTGCCTGGAGAAGACCCCCTCCTTCTCCGAAGTGTCGACCTCGAGAGGGCACACCAGCGAGGCACCTCCACCCCGGCTGGCCGGCGAAACAAGGAGCAGAAGCATGGGCCAGGCTCCGAAATCCCCTCGATACGACCCCGTCATGTACGCCTGTACCATAGGCAGCAACGGGAGATCGAGACGCTAAAAGTACGACTGGCTGAGTTGACCTCGCTAGTCGCCGACCTGATCCAGGGTTCTCTCCCCCCGCGGGGTGGCCGCATGCCTCGGCCCCGAGATGCCAGTCCTGACACCCCCGTCTGGTCAAGAAGGGAATTGAGAGACACGGCAAGCCTGTTGATCGGGCGGCCAACCAGGCAAGGCCTAACACTCCAAGAGAAGCTGCAGAAGCCCTACTCCTTCCCGAGAGAGAAGACCCGGGGCATCTTCGACTGGGCCTGCCATTACGGCAAGGTCTCCCTCCCACGGTCCAAGAGGCCGCAAGACACCCGAAGAAGCGGGGACCCACTATTTTGCCCTTACCACCAGATGCTGGGTCACGCCATTGAAGACTGCTATGTCTTCAAAGACATTGCTCAAGACCTCATTGACAGGGACGAGCTCAGGATGGGGGATTATGTGGTAGCCCCGCCACGCCCCCACGTGGCGGACAGCCCCAGAGCAGGAGCCTACACCGTGTCCATCCACTACCAGGCCCCTGAAGATGCGGCTGCCCCGGCCCCCGTCCAAGCTGTCTACGATGAGTACATCGAAGACCCCGAGGTGGCCCTGTGCCTTTCTGCACCAGCGGACCTCACAGACCCGGCGGCTACGGTCCAAGAGGACTGCCCGGCAAATCCAGCCCCCACACCCAGCCAGGAGGAGCAAGAAGACGAGGATGCCATCCTCGAGCCCGAAGATAATGAAGGCCAAGACTTCGTCGATTTGTCGCCAGCCCTGCCGAAAAATGAAAATGGCTGCCAGGCCACAGTCGACGAATTGATTGAGATCAACCTCGGCACAGAAGGCGACCCCAGGCCGACCTTTCTAAGTGCTCTCATCTCCCCTCGTGAGAGGGAACAATACATGAAGCTGCTACAAGAGTTCCGAGATTGTTTTGCCTGGAATTACAAAGAAATGCCCGGACTCAGCCCCGAGGTGACTCAGCACATCTTGTCCATCAATCTCAAGGTGGAGCCAGTGAAGCAGTCTCCCCGGCGCATGAGGCCAGAGTTAACTAGCCAGATCTGCAAGGAGGTCGACAAGCTCATAGATGTCGGCTTCGTGGCGGAAAACCAATACACCACATGGTTGGCCAACATTGTACCAGTGAAAAAGAAGAACGGACAGATCAGGATTTGCGTGGATTTCCGCGACCTGAATAAAGCCTGCCCGAAAGATGACTTCCCGGTGCCTATCACCGAAGTGATGATTGATGCAACTACTGGCCACGAGGCCTTGTCCTTTATGGATGGGTCGTCCGGCTATAACCAAATCTGGATAGCCGACCACGACCGGATTCACACCGCCTTCAGGTCGCCCAAGGGGATATTTCACTACAAGAGGATGCCCTTCGGCCTCAAGAATGCCGGTGCTACATATCAGCGGGCAATGACTAAGATCTTCGACGAGCTGCTGTACAGCAAGGTCGAATGCTACATTGATGATCTGGTCGTCAAGACTAAGAAGAGAGATGAACATCTGAATGACCTCAGGGTTGTCTTCCAAAGGCTCCGGCTATACGGGCTAAAAATGAACCCCATGAAGTGCGCCTTCGGCGTGTCCAGTGGAAAGTTCCTCGGCTTCATTGTCCGGCACAGAGGGATCGAGATCGACCCCTTCAAGATAAAGGCCATCCAGGAGTTGCCCCCTCCGAAGAGTCTGGGAGAGCTGAGGTCCCTACAGGGCCGGCTAGCTTACATCCGCAGGTTCATCTCCAACCTGTCGGGGCGTTGCCAACCCTTCCACAGACTGATGATGAAAGATGCACCCTTCAGCTGGGGCCGCGAATGCCAGCAAGCGTTCGACCAGCTAAAGGAATACCTGAAGACCCCGCCTGTCCTGGGGGCACCTGTCAAAGGCAGACCGCTCATTCTTTACATAGCGGCTACCGAATACTCACTGGGGGCAATGCTCGCCCAGAACAATGATGAGGGAAAAGAGCAGGCCCTCTACTACCTCAGCCGGAGACTGGTGGGTGCAGAGGCCAAATACACTCCGATAGAGAAAGTCTGCCTCGCTTTGGTCTTCGCAGTCAAGAAGATGAGGCACTACATGCTGTCCCATGAAGTGAGTCTAATATCCAGAGCTGACCCTATTAAGCACATCCTCCTCCAGCCTGTCCCAAAGGGGCGCCTTGGCAAGTGGGCCGTGCTGCTCATGGAGTTTGATATCACCTACGTGCCGCAGAAGGCCGTTAAGGGACAAGCCGTCGCGGATTTCTTCGCAGCACACCCTGTGCCCGAAGACTCCCCGTTGGCCACAGAGCTGCCCGAGGATGAAACACTGGAGGTAGACCAAATACAACAAGCCATCTGGCAGCTTTACTTTGATGGAGCCTCGAGGACAGAAGCGACCCCGTCCGGGCGCGCCAAGGTACGAGCTGGAGCAGGCATCGTCCTCAAGTCGCCAGATGGAGAAGTGATGCACACTTCCTGCTGCATTAGCAAACCCTGCACAATAATGAAGCAGAGTATGAAGCTCTGATCATCGGCCTCCAGGTCGCCCTCCAAATGGAGATCAAAATGCTCCAAGTGTTCGGCGACTCGCTGCTGGTCGTCAAGCAAATCCAGGGGCAGTTTGATGTCCGAAAACCTGAGCTGCTCCCTTATCACACTAAGGCAAAAGGGCTCATGGAGCGGTTCTACCTCCTCGAGATAGGCCATGTCGCCAGAGGGGAGAACGCACAAGCCGACGCATTGGCAAAATTGGCAAGCTCACTGGCAGTGCCTCCAGATGGATCTCTCCATATCCAGGTAATAAACCAGCGCCAGATGCCCAGCATGATAGAAGAAGAGCTAGAAGAAGAAGACCTAGAGGTCGCTACAGCAGAAGCCGTCAGTCTACCTGACTGGAGAGACCCCCTGATGCAGTGGTTCAAGTACCAGCAACTACCCAAGCACAGGGAAGAGAAAATCAAGCTAGTCAGAACCAAGGACTCTTATGAGCTCCGAAACGGAATATTATTCCGGACTGTGGCCGATGCCAAGCAGAAGCTACTCCTCCGATGCTTGTCTATTGAAGAAGCTTGGAGAGTTATGAAAGAGGTCCATGCCGGGACAGCTGGTGCACACCAGGCGGGGCCGAAAATGAAAATTGAAATCAAGAAACTTGGCTATTACTGGCCTGCAATGTTCAACGACTGCTGCGAGTACGCCAAGTCGTGTCAGAGATGCCAGGAGCATGCCATCATACCCAAGAGGCCTCCCGTGCAGTTGCACCCAACCGCGCCCAGTTGGCCGTTCGCCCAATGGGGAACAGACGTTGTGGGCCCCTTACCCGCATCTTCCATAGGCTGCAAATACATTCTGGCAGCGACCGACTACTTCTCCCGCTGGGCAGAGGCCGTTGCCTTGCGGGAGATCACCGGAGAAATCGTGGTCAGGTTCGTCCGCCGCAACATTATATTCCGGTTTGGCGTGCCCGACCGGATTGTGTCAGACAACGGCAGCCACTTCCGCAACCAGAAGGTTTACCGGCTAGCAGAAAAATATAAAATTGATTGGAGGATCTCAACTCCTTACAATCCACAAGCTAATGGGCTGGCCGAAGCTTTCAATAAGACACTTTGTACTCTCCTGGCCAAAACTGTTAGCTCTAATAAAAGGGACTGGGAAGAAAGAATGTATGAAGCGCTTTGGGCGTACCAAACCGTATACAAGACCCCAACGGGCTGCTCGCCCTTCTCTCTCGTATACGGCTCGGAAGCAATCGTCCCCGTCGAACTGGAGATACCGTCCCTCAGGGTCGCCATCCAGCATGGGCTTGTCCCCGAGGGGCAGACCAACGCCGAGCGAAGGCTCGAAGAACTCTCCAGTCTGGAAGGAAAGCGGCTTCAAGCCCAACAGAATATTCAGGTCTACCAGGTCCGAATTGCGCGCGCCTTTGACAAGCTAGTCAAGGAGCGCGAATTCAAGAAAGGTGACCTTGTCATGGTCAAGAGAAGAGATCTCATGGCTGCCAACCCCAAGGGTAAGCTGAACGAGAACTGGCTCGGACCCTACGTAGTCCAAAAAGTCTACGAGGGTGGGGCCTATGTAATTGTCAACCACCGCAGGGAAGTTCAGTTCCCGCCTCTTAATGGAAGGCACTTGAGACTGTACCACGCTCCGGCACCCCCATTCAGGTAATAATATTACTCTCCGCCCCATTTTGGGGCGGATTTGCGTGATTAATGTCCAAATGATTTGACCACCAGCCGGGTTCCAAAAAAGGGAAAAAGAATAATAGAAAAAAAAGAGGGACAAAAAAAAGAAGAAGCAAAAAAAAGGAATAGAAAGAGAAAGAGGGAAGAAGCAAAAAAAAGGAGAAAGAAAAAGAATAGAAAGAGAAGAAAGGAAAAGAAAAAAAAAGGGGGAAAGAAAAAAGGAAGGAAAGCGAAAAAAAAGAGAAAAAGAAAGAAAAAAAAAGAGAGAGAACTAGAAAAAGGGAACGCCCCCCGTTTCCAGTCACCGCCCCGCATCAGCGGAGGTACCAAAAATTGACTAAAAAAAAGACAAACTCTTCTCTCCGTCCTTCCCGGGCGGTGAGTACCCCTTTGGCTCGGACCTCCCGTCCGGGTCATTGACTAAACAAACTCTTCTCTCCGTCCTTCCCGGGCGGTGAGTACCCCTTTGGCTCGGACCTCCCGTCCGGGTCATTGACTAAACAAACTCTTCTCTCCGTCCTTCCCGGGCCGGCGGTGAGTACCCCTTTGGCTCGGACCTCCCGTCCGGGTCATTGACTAAACAAACTCTTCTCTCCGTCCTTCCCGGGCGGTGAGTACCCCTTTGGCTCGGACCCCCCGTCCGGGTCATTGACTAAACAAACTCTTCTCTCCGTCCCCTCTGGACGATGAGAAGTCCGGCCTCTGACCGAGGCCCCCGCTTAAGGCCAGCACGCGCTTCTAATATTGCGGCAAAACCAGGGAGTTGCCCGTTCGGTATGGTGGAGTGGTCCCCTCGTCCTCCCCCTGGGAAGGCGAGCACTCTCCTGTACCCTGACATGGGTCCCTGCCTGGTCCTTCCGAAGCGAATCCTCGCAAAGACTCATACACTCCCAATGGGTCTCAACACAAAAAGGGCGGAAAGATACAAGAGCAAGGGAAGAGGAAGAAGGAAACAATATGCACAGAAGAGAAAGAAGGGTAAGAAGGCTCCCTCTCGGACGAATGCATACACAAAGGACGCGTGGAATCACAAATGCTCTGCTTTACTCAGAAAAGGGACCAGACTACATGTGCTGCGGGGCATACCCTTGTGTTACATTCGAAAGAAAAGAAAAAGGAATTAAGGGATGCAACGCTTAGTCGACGTCCCTGAAGATGTCCTCGAGAGGGAGGATCCCAACGCAAGGGAAGTTTGTCATATCGCGCAGTCGGCCCCTCAATCCTCGAGACGGGCGAGCTCCGCTTCGACGGAAGCCATTTCAACGTCGGCGACGGCAAGAGCTTCCCTCTCCTCCGCCACCTCCCTTCCGCCTCGGCAAGGCCAAGTTTAGCCGCAGCGAGGTAGCCCTCCAGCTTCTCGATCCGGCTCTTGAGGAACGGACGCTGCCTTCGCCTTCCTCAAGGCTTTCCGTGGCGTTCTCTTTTACGGCGTCGGGCCTCCAAGGCCTGCAGGTACTCGTCCGCCTGGGCATCTAGAGCGGCGCGCTCGTCAGGAGCTTGGGTCTCCAGGAATTCACGGCGTTTGACGTACTTCAATAATAGCAAGACCCGCCGTGACCATTCCCCCAGCGGACAGCCAAGCACTTGCAACGCCCCAGTTAACTGTGTCACTATGGTATGCACCTCCCGATACGATAGAGAAGCATCGGTGAGGAGCATCGTCCGTAAAGCGATCAGCATCTGACGAACTGGCGCCTCTGATGACGTGTGACTGACTGAGGGCACGACCGGAGGGATGAATTCCACGGCGCTGTCCACCTCCGCCCACAGATCGGCATCCACGGCGGCTGAAGAGGATGGGAGAGCAAGGGTTAAGTCGCCCGGCCGGCGTGGCTCGACTAAAGACCCCTGGCCAACTACTGTTGAGGAGGTGGTTGAGATCATTGCCGAAGCATCCAATGCCGCTATCATCAGCTATTCTCCTGCCTCCTCTGCCTCCGCCTGGTGCGCTGCCGGCACTGCTTCAAGGAGCAGGGGTGCAGCTGCCTCTGCTCCGGTCAAAGGAGGGCCCTCAAGCAAGGCTGGGCCCGCTGCCATCAGTGGCCGACTCCGCCTCTGCGGCTCTGATCCCTCCAGATGTGCGCGGAGCTCCGCGAATATTTGCTTCAGTAAGGGGTCCTCCATCTGGGCCGGAAGCTTTGGAAAAGGCGGAAGCAGAACCATTAGCCGGGGTAGACGTCCCGCCTCCACGAGCGCCGTAAGGCCCTCCGCTCCTAAGCCCGCGACCGGAGCCAGTCCCGTCACCGCTAGCGGACCAATATTTGGCCGCCGCTTGGCAACGGCCTTCCGGGCACGGCCAGACGACCTCCCTGGCGTCGGCACAACCTGACCACAAAAAGCATGATTACTCACTTGCCAGCGGGAGTAAACCTCACGAGGCCCAAAAGGCGAGAAGGGTTATGAGACCCGTGTCCTTACCTCGGCCACCGGGGCGGTACCGCTCTCGGGCGCGATCTCCCCCTCCTCCAGAGGCTCGCCCGCCAAAGGCTCCTCCGACGCCTCCTCCCGAAGGGCTTCAAATAGAAGGGCTAGCTTGCCCATGCCGACATTGACCCCCGATGGGCGGTCAACCGACGCAGCCGGAGTAGCCTCTTTCGCAGCCTCCGGCTCGACTGATTCCTGAAAAGGTCGGGCGCAAGGAGGACGATATCAGTAGGCGACCACAGAAGCAGCCCCACGCAAATGGAATCACGCTTACAGCGACCTCCTCCGTCAAGCTTAGCGAGCTAGCAAATGAAGAGGCCTTAGGGGCCAGCTCGGGCAGCCCCGATGCCCCAGACGTTACATCCCCAGAAGCCGCTTCGTCGGAAGAGTAATTGTAATCTACCTCTTCCCCAGACGGAGACTCGACCACCGCCGGCTCGGCCTGGGCCGGCAGAGGGGCTTCCACTTCAGAGTCTCTGTCCAGCACGTCCTCCCTCGGGCTAGGCGAGGCCCGCACTCCGATCTTCTTCCTCCTCACATATGTCAGCATCGTCGGGAGGTCGGGATCAGGCCCCAATGACTCGGTGGCCGCCGTGGCAACGCCTGTCATGCAAAAGAAGAAAAGCCATGTTGAACCTACTAGCCCCCAGGAAAAAAAAAAAGGAGCTAGCCGAATGGACAAAAATATTTACCCCCTTCGGCCCATACGGTCCGGGATGACTCGCCGGCTTCTTCGACGGACAGAGCCTTCGTGGGAGCCGCAGCCCCGCTCTCGCCCAGGAGCAACACGGGCGCCGGTTCCTCCGTGCCGCCCGTAAGATAGAAGCGCATCGTCACCGTGCGCGAATCTGAGGCCAACTCGGGAGGCCAGTCGACCGCAGACGACGTAGGCGGCCGATGAACCTCACCAGCTTCGTGGCTCGGTTCGGTCCGTGTGGCTTCGAATTCCTCGAAGGACAAGACAGGGGCCACCGGCGAGGCTGCCGTCGGAGCCGGGGATGCCTCGGTCCGCCTCCGTTTTGCTGCCTGTTGCCCGGCCACCTTGGCAGCAGCCAACGCCTTCTTAACGGGTGACTGTGTTCGGGGCCTTCCCGTTGCCTGCGGCAAGGGAGCCGGAGCCGCCGCCGAGGTCGCCTTTGCTGGGACCGCGACTTCACCCATGTCAGGCGTGGGCACGGGCTCTCCCACAGGAGCTGAGATAAAAGAAGTATCCAGGTGTCAGGGCTCCACTCCAAAATAAAAGGGGGGGGGAGATTCGAGAGACACACTAATGATCGGGGACACTGACCGGTAGGTTGGCCTGGCTCGGGATGGGCAGCTTCAAATTCCTCGAAGGATGGGACTCGTGGTGCCAGAGGAACAGCCGTCGGAGCCTTAGCCGATTCCGTCTTCCTCCGCTTCGTGTCCCGCTGCTTAGCCGCCTTGGCGGCGTCCACCGCCTTCTTCACAGGCGATTTAGCTCGGGGCCTCTTCACAGCCTTGGGCAAAGGAGCCGTGGTCGGGGCCAGCGGCGCGGCTTCAAAATACGCAGGCTTCTTCACCAGCCGGAGGAGGTTCTGGTACGTGGCCATCTGCGTGCTGTCGGGATGGTCTGCAAAGAAAAGAGGGGAAAGAACGAACATGCATTTACGATTAGTACCCAACTCACCGCGAAGGCCGCAGTGCTAAGAGACAAAACCAAAGAGCATAAAGAGACTGAATACCATGAGGGCCAGTGTACAGCCGCAGCGTGATCGGCCAGTAGCTCAGGGACGTCTCCTTGTCCCGACGCGCCGCCTCCCGGACTAGCCAGCAAACGTCTTCAATCGTTTGGCACCGGTCCGTAAGGTTGGCCAGATCCGCGTGCTTCTTTGAGGAGAGGTGACAGAAAAGATTAAAGTGGTCCATGCCCCACCCGTCAGCATAATAATAAGGGATGTGCAGGCGCTTGCCCAGGAGGGAGGCCGTCAGATCTTCGATCTTCATCCCATTCACCCGGAGAAGGACGTATAGCCACGTGGTATCCTTATAGTTCTCGGGCTGCCTCTCCTCCCGCCTCATAAACGTGCGGTACGGGCAGGCCGAATCCCTCTCTGGACGCCAGCTCCTGGCAGGAGTCCCCTCTTCCTCCATGGGGAATGGATAATTGATGAGGTCCAGGCGGTCGCTCCCCACTTGGCACAGGTCCCTCAGCGTCTTCTGATAATGATCCTTGGCCACCGGGGGTAACTCCACCTTCGGCGTCGGCCTCTTATCCCAGGCTTCCCGGCGAGCCGCCATATATGCTGCCACCTCCTTTTCCTGTTTATTCCTGAGCCGAAGAAGATGGTCTGGCTCAATGTCAAGAACCGGCACCGGCTGCCGACTAAGGAACCTCCTCTCGGCCCCATCCCAGCAATCGGTCTTGTGTAGCCGATAGAAGGCCGTCCGGCTATTCCACCACTTGATATAATCTTGGGTCACTCGGGGAACACGACCCGGGGCCGGTACTCTGAAGGAGGCAGAGTCCGCCCGGTGGAAGAAGTCCCACCAGCTCCTGGCGTGTTCAGCAACTAAGCTCCCCCGAACACTCCGCAAGGGCAGGCCGAACTGTGCATGATAAGTAGGGATATGCTGGTCATACCCAAAATTGCGACCGAACCGGAAGGGGTAATACGGCTCCAGCAACACGTTCTCCCCTTTCCTGAACACCAGCACGCTCGGACGAATCGACAGCGCCCAGTCCCTCAGCTCCGGCTCCAGCAGCGGGCGGATCACATTCTCCTGGCAAATAGGGTGGACGTACTTCTCCACCTGGTCGTCTTTGCACTCCCTCTTGTTGTTCACCAGAGGGCTCGAATGTGCCGCCAATGTCCAGAAATGAATAGTCCCGGCCGCATCCCGGGGAACCGTTGTCAACCGGCCCCGAATATCATACATCCGCATGGAGGTGGAGCCCGGCTCAGCACTGGAAAATTCCAACATCCTCGGCACTAGCCCCCAGTCCTGGAGAACTCGCGGGGCAAACTCCGGGAACAGCGAACAGACCCACGCGTTGAAGAAGTGCAGTGGGCACACATACCGGGCCTGCCGCGGGAACTGGTGCGTGCTGATGTCCCCCAGGGCCTTGTAAATCAAGCAAAGGGTCGCCGGGCACAGCGACAACATGATACCCCATGCCATTTGACATGCCGGGTAGATGGCATCCGGCCGAGTCACTGTTTCATCGCCATACGGCATGGCGAATGAGCACAGCCAGTACGTGAGATAGGCGGCGCAGTGGGTCTGGGGATCCAAGCCCATCGGGTTAGGCCCGCCTCGACGCCCTCTAAACGGGATCTTCACATTGAGCTTGGGCTTCGCACGCTTCTTGGGGGCGAAATTCCTCGTACCGCCATAGGGGAATTCCTCGTACCGCTTTAGCCCGTCATAGAAATACTCCAGCCACAAGGGCATGCGTACCCTCTTCCTGTCCCCACGAGCGGGCTGCTTTCCCTTATGCGAGCATTGGTACAGCTCCCGGTACGCCTTCATGAGGTACCGATATGAATACCCCAGAGAATAATAGCCATCCCCGTTGGTCTCATCCTTGATCAAGTCGGGGAGACATACTTCTTCATAAGGCTCCCCGTCAATGGGCAAGCCACTTAGCTGACTGAGACTCCACAAATCAAGTGAAGTCTCGCCCTCTGCCGTGTAAAAGGTGTTGGTCTCTGCGCTGAATACCTCTATCATGCCGTAGCAGAGACCCTTGGAGATGGGGTAGCCATACCGGGAAGCGTACACGCTATGATAAATGCCGACCCGAACCAGCAGCGGAGCATAGTTGAACAACACGTGCTCCGTAAACTCCACCGCCCTCTCCCGGAAGCTGTGTGCATCCTGAAGCTTCAGCTCCCCAAACCAGCCCAGTGATAGCTCATACTTGAATCTGACGGCCAAGCAGTCCAAGATGAACGGCTCTTCTCTATAGCCCCACTTCAAGGGAGCCAAGAATAGGCCGAATCGAGGCGCCTCGTTGTGCACCTTCCCGGCAGACAGGTCCCATCTTGCCGGAGTAAACTGAGGCGCCCGCACCAGTTTATCTTCAGTCGGCAGCACCCCCTCAATCCCCAGAACTGGCTTCCACTCCCGGACTTCTCCCACCAGATACATCGGAATACTCCAGGGGACGCTGTACAATAAGTTGTCCCGGGCTTGCAGAATGGCCTGCTCAGCCTTCCTCACGACTCGGAAGTCTCGCCCTTCCCGCGAGCGAAAGTGCTTCAAAAAGCGAATGAGGTGCCTATCCTTCGGGAAATCTTTCCTGAACTCCCCGGTGGCCCGGTCAAATGTGAAGCCGCTGTCAACTCTGGCAAGCCTCTGGAAATCCATGGTTTCCCCGTCAGACTCAGATGACTCCGCCAAGGCGGCTATTTCTGCATGCTCGCGGTCCAGGTCTTCCACATTGAGCCACGTGACCGCCGGCACGGGACCCCGCGGGATGAGGTCGGCACCGACAGCAGCAGTAGGAGCAGAAGAACCACTTGGGGCAGCCATTTGTCTGCAAAGATACACGAATTGAGAGATCAGAACAAGCCACGTGCAAAGAGAAATAAAAAATTATAAAAGGGGGGCTTTACTATAAGTCAAATGAACAAGATATTGCCAATTTCTGACGAAATTTTGGCAGAGTTTCCCCTAGGCCAGAGGCGTAAGGGGAAAACACGGGTGCGCGTCCACTAGGAGTCACGGCCCCAACAAAACATGGTGGGCCCCGAGAGGCAACACCAGAAGTCCGCCGGTCAAAAGAGTCTTCTCCCCTAAGCTAAAAGTCCCCACATACTGCCTAAAGCCCCTTGGCCGGCACGCCCCTGCTAGTGGCTTCGCCGGCACGCCCTCCAGGTGCCTTCCCCGGCACGCCCCCTGCTAGTGCCTTCGCCGACATGCCCCCAGGTGCCTTCCCCGGCACGCCCCCTGCTAGTGCCTTCGCCGGCACGCCCCCAGGTGGCTTCCCCGGCACGCCCCTGCTAGTGGCCTCGCCGGCACACCCTCCAGGTGCCTTCCCCGGCACACCCCGTTGGTGGCTTCCCCGGCACACTTTGGAAGCCCTTCCCCGGCACACGCCACCACTCGCTCCCCGGCACGCCCAATCGGGCCCTCGCCGGTGCGCCCGTAGCCGCCTCCCCGACGCGGCCGCACCCCCGTTACTCGGTACAAACGCCCGTCACCGACACGCTCCGACAACCTCCCCATGGCACGACCGGCGACGTCCCGCCGTCCTCCACGGCCACGGCCCCGGGGGAGAGGACAAGGAGGAGAAGGAGGGGAAGATCCCTCCGTGATGGCTTCCTCACCCCGGTGAGAGAGAAGGCGACCGCGGCGGCGGCGGCGGTGGCTCCCAGTAGCGGAGAAGACGAAGAGGAAGAGGATGGGGGGGGGGCTGGGGGGGGGGGCTGGGGGCCTCCGTCCGTTCGGTTAGCAGAAAGAAAGACGAAAGAGGGGGAAAGGGGGGGAAGAATTTGAAACGGGGTGGCCCGTTCGAGCCACCCCGCCCCCTTTATATAGGGAATGCAAAAAAAAAGATATATAAAAGAAAAAGAAAAGGAAGAAAAAGACGGATAAAAGAGAAAAGGGGAGGAAGAAAATGAGAAGGAGAAAAGAGAAAATAAGAAGAGGAAGAAAAGGGGGAGGGGAGAATAAGAAGAAATAAAAAGGGGGGGGAATACAAAAAAAAAGGGGAGAAAAGAGAAATATAAAAAAAAAGAGAAAAAAAATAATAAGAGGAGGGAAAGCAAAAAATATATATATGTAAGATATTAAATAAATAAATATATACATGTATATATGTATATATATATATATACATATATATACCCATATACGTACACGCATTGACATACTCGTCCGCTCACATACGCGGAGGAGCAAGTCGATAGCACGTAATAATAAACGCCCCCGGGAACAATATTCCATCCCCACAACCCTAGTCATGCGGGCGTCCATACAAGCAAAAGATGGCTTTACCCCTGCAACTCTACCCCAACAGCGGCACCATCACCCTGCCAAGAAACAGGCTTTCCCTGGCACGTAGCCTCGTGCCTCAGCCACCTCCCATCATACAAAGTCGCCGTCACGGGCCTTACGCCCGGATTGGTAGAGCCTCTATCCTTGCGTCGGCATTAGTCTCTTGCCAAATAATAAGTCCCTTTCCGGCGCAAGGCCCCACGCCCTAGCCACCCGCTCCGCACAATATCGCCATTACGGACCTTACGTCCGAATCGGCACGAATTCTCCCGTTGCGCTGGCATTTGTCTTCCTGCCAACGAGTGAGCCCTACCTTCTGGCGCAAGGCTTCGTGCCCTAGCCGACACTCGCATATTCCTCGCTTGTCAAAATAAAATAAAATAAAATGGGGTTAAAAATGGAGATACCCCGCCGGACTTGTCCCTACACGGGGACAAGGGCAAAAATGGCAACAACCCGGCTGTGGCGAAAACCCGAAAGGGCGCTACGGGCAAAATCGGGTACCCCGCCACGTGAAAACCCGAAAGGGCGCGTGGGCAAAAGCAAGAGGGGGGCCGGTACCGGCGAAAACCCGAAAGGGCGCCTGTATCGGTAATGTGGTTCAAAAAAAGGAGAAAGAGAAAAGAGACCAACAACTGCTTCAGTCCCCGGCACCCCGTCGGCACTGATGATGAGACAACAAACTGCTTCAGCTCCCGACACCCCGTTGGCACTGATGACGAGACCACAAATTGCTTCAGTTCCCGACACCCCGTCGGCACTGATAAAGAGACAACATGTGCTGCTTCAGTTCCCGACACCCCGTCGGCGCTAATGAAGAGACAAAAGACAACAACTGCTGCAGCTCCCGACACCCCGTCGGCACTGATGACGAGATCACAAATTGCTTCAGTTCCCGACACCCCGTCGGCACTGATGAAGAGACAACATATGCTGCTGCCACCCACTCCGCACAGTATGGCCATCATGGACCTTACGTCCGGATCGGCACGAACTCTCCCGTTGCACTGGCATTCTATTCTTGCCAACGAGTGAACCTCATCTTCCGGCGCAAGGCTTCATGCCCTAGCCTACACTCACATATCACCCGATTTCAAAAAAAGAGAGAGAAAAGAAGAAAATGGGGTTAAAAATAGAGATACCCCGCCAAACTTGCCCCTGCATAGGGACAAGGGCAAAAATGGCAACAATCCAGCTGTGGCGAAAACCCGAAAGGGCGCTACAGGCAAAATTGGGTGCCCCGCGACGTGAAAACCCGAAAGGGCGCGTGGGCAAAAGCAAGAGGGGGGCCGGTACCGGTGAAAACCCGAAAGGGCGCTTGTATCGGTAATGTGGTCAAAAAAAAAGGGGGGGAGAAAGAATAGAACAGAAGAGATCAATAAACCAAGTCAGCTCCCGACACCCTGTCGGCACTGACGAAGAGACGAAGAGACAACAAGCCAGGTCAGCTCCCGACTCCCCGTCGGCACTGACGAAGAGACTAAGAGACAACAAGCCAGGTCAGCTCCCGACTCCCCGTCGGCATTGACGAAGAGACTAAGAGACAACAAGCCAGGTCAGCTCCCGACTCCCCGTCGGCACTGACGAAGAGACCAAGAGATCAGTAAACCAGGTCAGTTCCCGGCGCCCTGTCGGCACTGACGAAGAGACCAAGAGACAAAGAGATCAATAAACCAAGTCAGCTCCCGACACCCTATCGGCACTCACGAAGAGACGAAGAGACAACAAACCAGGTCAGCTCCCGACACCCTGTCGGCACTGACGAAGAGACGAAGAGACAACAAACCAGGTCAGCTCCCGACACCCTGTCGGCACTGACGAAGAGACTAAGAGACAATAAACCAGGTCAGCTCCCGACACCTTGTCGGCACTGACAAAGAGACTAAGAGATCAATAAACCAGGTCAGCTTCCGACTCCCTGTCGGCACTGACAAAGAGACCAAGAGACCAACAGAGCATGTCAGTTCCCGACACCCCGTCGGCACTGGCGAAGAGACCAAGAGACCAACAAAGCCGCTTCAGTTCCCGAGGCCACGTCAGCACTGATGAAGAGACAAAGAGACCAACATACTGCTTCAGTCCCCGACACCCCGTCGGCACTGATGAAGAGACAAAGAGACCAATATGTTACTTCAGTTCCCGACACCCCGTCGGCACTGATGAAGAGACCAACATACCACTTCAGTTCCCGGCCCCTCGTCGGCGCTAATGAAGAGACCAACGTGCTATCCCTGTCGGCACTAACAAAGAGACCAGCAAAAGATAAACCAGGTCAGCTCTCAACACCCCGTCGGCACCGACGAAGAGAAAAAAGACAAGTACACTCACGGGCACCGCTCGGCTCATCCTTCGCCCGTGCCACCCATGGGTGGGGGGCATTTGTGGACACCAAAAATTGCACACCCATGATACCCCACTCGGCCCAGTGTCAATGACGGCCCGAGCGAATAAACCCCGGGAGAACTGTCGCAAAGCCGCCGCGAGGAGTCACAACAGTGAAGAGGAACCGAGCACAAGGAGCCCCCACAATCTGTGAGCCTCGGAGAAAGCCAAACAGGACATGACTCGTGTCCACAACGGGCTCAGAACGGGCTCAGAAACACGCCCAATTTGGCCTTCAACGGCACACTCAGGGTTGTTCAGCGGCACACCCCCCTTTTGGGGTTCAGCGGCACACCCCCCCTTTTTGGGTTTAGCGGCACACCCCTTTGGGTGTTCAGCGGCACGCCCTCAGGGTTGCCCAGTGGCACACCCCTTTGGGGTTCAGCGGCACACCCCCCCTTTTGGGGTTCAGCGGCACACCCCTTTGGGTGTTCAGCGGCACGCCCTCAGAGCTGTTCTGCGGCACACCCCATCCAGGGGTTCAGCGGCACGCCCATTGGGCTGGCCAGCGGTACACCCCCCTGGGGTCTTCAGCGGCACGCCTTGAAGCCCTTCAGCGGCACAGCCTCCAGGGGCTTCTGCGGCATGCCTTTTTGGCTCCCCAGCGGCACGCCCATTTGGGGCTCCAGTGGCACGGCTGTTTTGTGCTCCAGCGGCACGCACTTTTGGCTCCCCCACGGCACGCACTTTTGGCTCCCCCACGGCACGCTTGTTCAGCCCGCCAGCGGCACAGCGTGAAACATTTTTCAACTTCAACGACGTGATGCCCATGCCCTACGCATCCTTGGCGCGGAGTGGAGCCGTCTGAGGTGGCAGCTGATCGTTGGGCCACGCAGCCTACCCCACTGACAGCCAGGACAGGGGAGGTCGAACCCCCATCATCACAAGGCCACTTCCCGCCTCCGGCTACTGGGAATATAAAAGGCCTCCCGCTTCGACGCGAGAGGGGGAGGGGGACAGAAGAGAAAAAAAGAGGAAGGAGAAACAGAGAGGGACACCCACGGCCAAGAGAAGAAAAGAGGAGAAGAGAGAAGAGAAGAAGAGGCCCTCCCCGTCGGGAGCTTCCTCCGACGACCACCACCACCGGAAAGAAGCAAGAGTAAGAGAGAGAGTTTGATGTAATGGGGGGGGGAAGAGTTAGGGGCGTCTGGCCTTCCTCCTGCATTCTGTTCCTCCCCCCCCCCCTCATCTTTTGTATCTCATTACTCTTCTTTTTTGGGGTCCATGGCCTCGTCCTGGGCATTTCTCCCTTGTAATGTGTATGTAGGGCCATGCCCTCTTGATCCCCATGAATGAAAACCACCCTCTACGGGTTTCTCTTGATTGTGTTGGTTTATGCTAGGTCTTACAGTCTTTTGATGGGTTGCTCATTTTTCCTCCGTCACCCCATTTCTCCGGTGTTTTTGGGGTCTTCGCGTTGACTTGATTGCTCTCCCATGATCCTTGGCCTCGTGAGCTCTTCACTTCCCTTCCATGGCCATCTACCGTGTCCACGGGCTTGGGGAGAGAGGGAGACCCTTACCCTCTCCCTCCGAATACCCAGCTACCAGTGGCCCATATTTGGTCTTGACCCCCCCCTTTTTACTCCCTAACTAGCCTGTAAGCCCGGGTACTTGGCTCCCCTGCCATTTCCTCAGCGATACACCTGCTCGGCCTTTGACCGGTACACCCCAGATTGGCCCTCAACGGCACGCCCAGATTGGCCCTCAGCGGCACACCCAAGTTGGCCCTCAGCGGCACACCCACCAGCCTTCAGCGGTGCACCCCGTTGGGGTTCTTGGCCGGCACGCTTCTTGACCCAATTGACCCCTGGCCGGCACACTCTCCAAGCCCCTGGGCGGCACACTCCTTGGCTAGCCCCAGTCTACATTATATGCCCTTAGAGGCCTTCAGTCTGTTATTTTCCTTCGTGTTTTCCCAAGGCTCTATAAAGGTGTTGCTGCCCTTGGGCGCCCACCTCCAGTTGTCGGGTTCCGCCACTCCATGTGGGCGCGTTCCCTATATCTCCCTTACGCCCCGGGTCAAGGGGAGATGCTGCCGAATTTTTTTTGTGAGAAAATAACAAAACATTAAAAGAGGCAAAAGGGAAGCAACAAACGAACATGACGATTAATAAAACTTTCCAACTAATCAAACCACTGCCGGCATCATGACGAGAACTGAACTGACTAACCGCCTGGCACCCCGAACGTCCGACTCGTAAGAAAAAAGGCTGAACCAGGCAAAATGGAAGCAAGGGGGGGGGTTTATATAAAATTACATGGAAATTAAAACAAGAAGAAAAGAAAAGCCTTAAGATAAAAAGAAATTGAAGACTGACCGGACCTCCACCCCCACGCTCTGATCGGCTCCTTCGCCGGCACACTTCTCTCACCTTTTAGCGGCACACTCACCTAACTCCTTCGCCGGCACACTGCTTTCACCCTTCAGCGGCACACTCACCTAACTCCTTCGCCGGCACACTGCTTTCACCCTCCAGCGGTACACCCCAATTCCCTTGGCCGGCACACCTTGTTGCCCCCAGCGGTACACCCTATCCCCCACCTTCAGCGGTACACTCCCCTCAGCAGCACACCCCTTTTTCTTAACCTCCACCGGCACCCCCCCTTTGTGCCCTCAGCGGCACACCTTTTTCACCCTTCGCCGGCACACTCCCCTCTGGGCCTCTCAGCGGTACACTCTTACCTTCCCTTCGCCGGCACACTACACCTATGCATATATACAACATGATAATGGCCTTAACAAATGGCAAATAAATCAATGAAAAATGTGCTCATTAAAGGACTTCAAATGCGCAATATTAATCATAATAAAAGAGGCGGGAGGGGTAGTAAGAAAATAAATAATAAACAAATAATAATAATAATAATAATAATAAATAAAAGAAGAGGAATTATCCGGAACAAACACCTAAAGAAGTAATAAACCGTAGGCCAGAAATTTGAACATATAACTAAGAAAATTCCAGATAAAAGATGTCGGGGCCCACACTGCAGCCCCATCTCTCCCCGTGACCCGGGGCAAAAGGAACAACAACACCGCCCTTTCAGGTCGAACTCGAGTCTTGGGAATTACCCCGATATGGCCGAGTCTTGACCTAATCTCGGGCCGACATCCGAACCGGACCAGATTTGTTTCTCGTTCCGGATACCTTCCGAATCCTCATTAAAATTGCTGCATGCTCGGCAGACATTTGAAGGGATCTACCTCGGTTTTCTCGTTGTGTCTCTGTCGCGGACCCGTGTCCAAATACCAAAAGGTCCACGAGTGACCGACATGGCCGACAGTTTATGGCCCTAATACAGCCCCCAGTGTGATCTATCCCTATTTCTCTCTCATACAGTTAGTATTATTCTTTTCGGCCGCGGGGCCCCTAATTTCGGCAATCAATCAAGGGTATTCCCTCGTATGGGGGATGTAAATGACGTCGTGACCTTTATGGCGCGACGGGATTCGGTCCCGACACGAACCACACAATCGTCTGACGAAGTCAGATCGAGCGCACCATGGGCTCTTCGGAGCCCGAATAAATTGTCACTTCGGTGACTGGCACGCCCACGCACTCAATAAACGAATAAACTAACGAGAGAATAACAAGCGATAAATAAAAAGTGCGTCCACACCGGGAGCAGGAGGCAGCACGCGAGCGGGAGCTCGTAGACTTGAGGACCCAGCTAGCCGTCACTCAGGAGCGGCTACGGTCGACCGAGGAGCGGCTTCAGCGAGGCCGAGAGCCAGCGCGGGCTGCGGGGTATGCCCTCACCAGTTCCACTTTCGTGGCGGGTTCCTCTCTCCGACAGAGGAGCGAGGCAGAGGAGCAGGTTTGAGCTCCGGCTACTTCCCGGGGGTCCATGCCCCCTCCACGAGCGTCTCGTCGGGAGGATGAGAGTGAGGCCGAGAGTAGGAGAGAGGAGGGTGGAGGCGAGAGCTGAGAGAGACTTTACTTGTACTCCTCCACCCTCACACCTGTACTCAGATATACATTTGATATATATATATATATATATATATATATATGAGATTGAAATTTTTGTTACCTGAGCACTTGTGTAGTTGTATACTTGTGTTTCCTTTCACTTTCTCGCCTTTTACTTTTTGCCCTGCACCTGTAGCTGTAGTTTACACTTGAATAAACAGGTTAATCCATCTATTCGACTTGGCCCCTTGCTCAATAAGCAAGGGATGTCTATACTTTGACCTTGATAACGGGTCAAGGGGCCAAGCCTTTAATCAATGAAGGTAAATGATAAACAAAATATAGGAAAATGCGACATGCAAGCAAGCAAATGCCAACTAAAAATAAAAGATGCCTACACAAAAATGCAACCAGGCATATGCACAACAATGGCTTCAATTTTTTTATTTCTCGTTTTATTTTCTCTCTCTTTTTTTATTTTCAATTTTTAAAATGACACCCTCCCCAACGGGCGCTCATTGTGAAATTGACGCCACCATGAAAGGCGTTTATTACAAAAAATATTTTTTTAATGTTTAATTTGAAAATGACGACTTCTTAAAAGTCGTTAATTTTGAAAAAGAGGCCTGTAGAAAGAGGCGTTGATTCTTATTTTTCATTTTTTTTTAAAATGACACCTTAACTAAGGACATTAATTTTGAGAATTATATATTTTTTCTTTTTTTTTTCTTTTTTTCGAAAGCAAGCATAATACAGGGCTTTAAACCTTATGCTATCATGATCTTAAATTCATTAAACTTTCTCAAAAGGTTCAAGAAAGGGGTCAACGTGCTAAACGACTTATGTTTTTACTCATATTTTCTCGTAGCCCATCCTTCTTAGTCAGTCTTTGTCATTCCTCGAGTTTAGAACCCACCATGGGGAGGGAAAAGAAGAAGAATTTGAGAAAGCTCACGAAAGGTTTTTAAGAATGGGGAACGCTCCTCCCCTGCCCTAATGCCTGTTGGGATTCGGCCTTTGGCTTAAGGAAATGTTGTTGCTCTTTTTACCCTTATTCATGCATGCTTACGACCAGGGTTTTCCCTGCGGGGACTTTGCCCTCTTGACATGCTTTCTTTTATCATATTTTTCTTTCTTTTTCTTTCTTTCCTTTTGAAATAGATAAAGACCTAATTATACTTGGGCTTTAAGCATTTTCTTCCCTTTTAGGCCCTGACTTCCACCTATTAGGGCGGCGGACAGGCTTGGTTAGTAACCCTTCACTCGTACTCCCTCTCGTGAGCCGAAAAGAAGAGAATAGGTAAGGTTTTTACATTCTTAGTTTGGGTCGGACCTTCCTCGAATTCCGGGCTACTTGAGTTTAAGAGTAAAGCGTGTGGTGTGTGTGGAGTTGACCCAAAGGTTAAATCCTCGAGACTGAAGAATGAATTAAGGATGATTACTGAGACTCGTGGCCCATGTACCATGTGTGTCTGTGATTTTCAATTTTTTGTTTTATTTTATTTTTGCTTTTTTCTCTTTTTTTTGTTTTGATTTTGACTTAGGGGTAGTATTTCTTCAAATAGAGACCATTCCAAGGATGAGTTAACTCTTCACCTTCAACATTAATTAATTTGTAAGCATTGCCAGGATAAACATCTTTTATAACAAAAGGACCTTCCCAATTAGGTTGGAGTTTTGAGCGCGGTTCACCAGGTTTTACAAAAATTCTTTTAATGACCATCTCACCGATTTTGAATTTTCTCTCAATCACTTTCTTTTGGTAAAAACGTGAAAGCCTGTTTTGATAAATGTGTGCATGCTCGGCGGCGGCCAAATGCTTCTCGTCTAGGAGTTCCAACTGAGCAAGGAGAGATTCGCGATGCTCATCAATGGGGAGCTCCTTGTCCAATTGTACACGTAGAGAAGGGAAAAGAAGCTCGTAAGGAACTACCGCCTCCATTCCATAAGTGAGGGCGAAAGGGGTTTGCCCAGTAGGGGTACGAATGGAAGTGCGATAGGCCCAAAGAGCTTCAACCAATTTTTCTGGCCAATCCGCAAATTTATTAGCCTCACATGTTTTCTTGATAATTTTAATCAAAGTCTTATTAGTTGCCTCTGCTTGGCCATTGCCCTGCGGATAATAAGGAGATGAATGATGCAATGCAATGTTATACCTGTTGCAGAGGTCCTGGAGCTCCTGAGAGATGAATTGCGGTCCATTGTCGGTGACGATGGTACTCGGGATGCCGAACCTTGCGATGATGTTCTTCATTATAAATTTGCAGATGGTTGACGCTTTTATCTCCGCATAAGCTTCCGCCCACTTGGTGAAGTACTCCGTCACCGTGAGTATGAATGACTTTGGTTTTGTGAGGAGGGTCGGATCACCAAGAGGTCGAATGATATCGAAAGCCCACATGGAGAAAGGCCATGGGGAAGATATAGGATGGAGTGAAGAAGCAGGAGAATGAATTTTTTCGGCGTGTAGTTGGCACTTAACACACCATCGAACATAGATAGAACAATCCTCTTCTAGAGTGGGCCATTAGAAACCTAGCCTAAGGATCTTCTTAGCTAGCATCTGGCTATTGACATGACCGCCGCACACTCCGGAATGTGTCTCTTCCACGACCTTCCAAGATTCATCATCATCAAGGTATCTTAGCAAAATACCGGTAAGACCTCTTCTATAAAGTACACCTCCAACCACAGTGTATCGCTGAGCAACTCTTCGAATGGCTTTCTTTTCTTCAGCCGTGGCTTCTCCAGGATATGATTGATCTTGGCAATACTTAGCAATCTCGTAATACCATGGCTTTTCTTCATCGTCCAATTCGTCATCCAAGTCCAATAGCATGACTTCCTTATTTTCAATGATTCCTTCTTGCTTCACCTTCCTAAGCACCTCCTCCTTAACTCTAAGGAAAACTGGATCCTTAATAGCTGGAGTGAGCCGCTTGTGAATAATGATAGAATGGGAATCCCTTTCAGGAGGGAAAGCCAAGGAAGAAGCAAGAGAAGCGAAAGCATCAGCTAAGATATTATGATCGCGAGGAACATGGATAAAAATTAATTTGGTGAAAAGCTTGGTATACGCAGAAGTCAATTCCTGATAGTGTTTGAGCTTAGGATTAAGCGTGCGGCACTTGGTGAGCACTTGGCGAAGAATAAGCTGACTATCACCTACAATCCGCAAATGGGTAACACCAAATTGATGAGCAGCCTCCAGCCCGGCCAGGAGAGCCTCGTACTCAGCTATATTGTTTGTGACTGGAAATGCGAGCTGAGAGGCGAGTGGAATAGTGATACCCTCTGGTGTTAGAAGAACAATACCAATCCCTTTCCATTTTGAATTCAAAGCTCCATCAAAATGTAACATCCACATTGAGTCGGTCTGATTGACGGACATTAGTTCCTCATCTGGAAACTCTAAGCGAACGGGATCAAATCTAGGGAGGGGATGGTGAGCAAGATGTTCTGCTATGGCATAGCCTTTAATTACTTTTTGCTGAATGTAAATGATGTCGAATTGAGAAAGTAAGCTTTGCCATCGCACCAATCGGTCGGTGAGGACAGATTTTTCAAGAAGGAACTTAATTGGATTCATACGAGCGATGAGATGAACCTCGTGAGCTAAGAAATAATGCTTAAGTTTTTGAACTACCCAGACTAAAGCAGCATAAGTCTTCTCTATGGCTGAGTACCTCTGCTTACAGGGGTTGAGAAGTTTTGACAAGTAGTAGGCTGTCCTTTCTTTTCCTTCTTCATCAACTTGGGCTAGGACAGTGCCTATGGAGTCATCCAGGATGGAAATATAGAGAACAAGCGGTTTGCCTGGAACTGGCGGTCTCAGGATAGGAGGATTTGAGAGATAATCCTTCAATCTGTCAAAAGCTGCCTGACACTTGTCATCCCAAATAAATTTGACTCCTGGCTTAGTAAGCTCGTAGAACGGCCTACATCTTTGTAAATGTTGGGAGACAAAGCGGTGAATAAACTGCAACCTCCCGATCAAACCTCGAACCTCTTTCAAATTCCTGGGAGGAGGCATTTCTCTTATTGCCTTTGTCTTGTTGGGATCAATTTCAATACCCCTCTTACTCACGATGAATCCAAGCAATTTCCCTGATGAAACACCAACACGCACTTCTTAGGGTTCATCTTTAAGTGATACTCCCGTGCCCTTTGCAAGACTTTGGTTAGAACCCTGGGATGCTCAATCCTTGTCCTTGATTTCACTACCAAATCGTCGACATACACCTCAATATAAATGTGGATCATATCATGAAAAATTGTCATCATAGCCCTTTGATAGGTGGCTCCAGCATTCTTAAGTCCAAAAGGCATGACCACGTAACAATAGGTTCCCCATGGTGTAGTGAACGATGTTTTCTCTTGATCTTCCTCAGCCAGGCAAATTTGATTATAACCTGAAAAACCATCCATAAAGGAGAGAGTCTCATATCCTGCCGTGTTGTCAATTAGAACATCAATATGAGGGAGGGGGAAGTCATCTTTAGGACACGCGCGGTTGAGGTCCCAAAAGTCTATACAAATTCGAACATTTCCATCCTTCTTCATGACTGGGACGATGTTAGCCACCCAATTAGGATAGAGGACAACTCTAACAAATCTAGCCTTATGAAGCTTATCGACTTCTTCTTTCATCTTTAATGCCATATTAGGGTGGAAATGTCTCAACCGTTGTTTGACCGGGACAGACCCTGGCTTAAGAGTAAGTTGATGTTTAACGAGCGCAGGGTCTAGTCCAGACATGCCTTCATAACACCAAGCAAATGTGTCCTTATATTCTTGAAGAACCAAAATAAGCGCCTCTTCTTCATCGGGTGACAAGTTCTTTGAAATGAGGACAATCCTATGGTCTTCCTCCGTACCCAGATTTATTTCTTTGGTAGGCTCTTCTACTGAGGCTGATGGTTCATCAAATCTCCTCATGCCACTAGCAAAAGCATCAGCCTCGTCCTCATATTCTTCATAACTTTCATCCCCCTCTTCAATAGGGTCTTCATCATTCATTATATCATAAACACCAAAACCCTCATTAAAAGCACAAGTATCCTCATATTCTATTTCCGGCAGGATAATCGGATTCTCCACAAATTCGGGGATGGCTAAACAAGCCTGACATCTGACAGCTAATTCTCTAAGGAATCTACGGGGAATCTGCTTACCCTTGGATTTCTTATGTGAAGCTACCCCACGAGTCTTATCTTTAGGAGAATAAGAATAACTAGCCTGCTCACTAAAACCTGACGAAGAAGAGAAAGGAGGGGAAAAGCGGGTACAGAAGGTGATACAGATGAAGACCCCTCGCAGAGGGGTATAAAAGATCTATCAATGAATCCTGAAAGAGCGGCCCCGGGGTCGGGACACACTCATAAAGGAGATAGTAGGTCTCCTCAACGGAGATGGAGGATTGAAAAATTGGAATTTTGGTGTTTTTTTTCATTTTTATTTTTATTTTTATTTTCATTTTCATTTTCAAGGAGGAAGCAATGCGAGGGTGAAATAGGAGGTGGAGTTGAAATTGACAGATTGGCAAAAGATTGAATGAGTGATGACCCGCGCGAGGGTGTGATGGAGAGTTTGGAAAATTGCTCGAGGAGCAAGGGAGGAATCGGAGGAGAAATTTGAAGTGAATTTGGAGAAAAGTTTATTAAGACCGCGGGTGGTCTAGGAATATCTGAGAAAAATAGTTGATCAATCAAACGGACAACAACCGTCGGGTGAACGGACTTGGTAAGGAAGAGGTCAGCCCACAGCCTGTCTATATTACAGCCCTCCTCGAACGGCACATCAAGCTCTCCGGTATCTGTATAATCACTTAACAACTGCCTCTTGTCTGTGATCACTGCTGGCTTCTCCATTAGCTCATGAATCAGCGGCGGCCATTCCGGGTCAGTTGGCATAAACAGTCGGCTTAGAGCAATGGCAATGCCATTCATGTCGAACCATCTATACCAGTCACATTCAGGGTCATCCATCTTTCTTCTCTTATCTAGCCGCAAGGATTCCAAGGCTTTGTAAGTAGCCAGTGGGGCTATGTGGCGAGCAAACTGCCTTGCATGCACATCTTGACAGTCCAGCATGGAAGTAACAAGTGTAGTTTGCTCATCATTATGAGTTCCCCCTTTTATAAAATATGTTTGGAGGGTCCATGTAAGAGGCTGTCGGTCTCTCTTAAGAGTGGAAGTCATGACGGCCCATGGCTGATCTTTATCCTTGCTTTTGCTCGGCCCTTTATACCCTAGGCCACCTCGAGGAATCATCTTTTGGTGTCTGATTGGTTTAACACGGCCTTGGAGATTGACCCCCAAGCCTTTACCGGTCTTATATCCCATTTTTAACAAGATATTCCATCCAAGAGTATTCATCATATTCTTCTTTTTCTTTCCTTGAGGAGGCAGGGGTGTTATTAGGGGTGAAGCTAGTTTAGTGACCGGGGGCTTTAGCAAATCTTGCCGCGGGTCGAAAACATCCAAGATTGAAAGTAAATGCCTATTGGAAGGCCACATGGAAGGCACTGAAGTTGCTGAATGTATATCTTCTGTCGGTAAGATGGGCATGCTAGTGACCTTGATAATGCACCCTTTGTGTGGAAACTTTATGCATTGATGATTTGTGGAGGGGACAACATCAAGTTCTTGAATATAGGGACAGCCCAAGATGCCGTTGAATGTTGGATCCATGTCTAAGATGTGGAAGTCCGCTGTAACAGTAACTGGACCCAAACCAACTCTCAGAGTGATCATTCCCAATGGCGGCTTCTTAGTATTGTCATAAGTTGTGACGGTAATTGTAGATGGCCGAATTTGATTTTCTGGAATGCCGCACATCCTCAAGGTGCTCGGTGGCAAAACATTAATGGATGCCCCAGTGTCGACCAAGCATTGCTTGACAGCTGTCTTATTGATGTCAATAGTAATACACAATGCATATTTTCTAGCCGGCTGCAGAGCCAATTCGTGTTCATAAAAAGTGATAGCCGGTTGATTGCTGGCCGGATTCAGAACTGTGGTGACTTGTTCAGCAGGAATGTCTTCATTGACCATCACTCTTTGCAAATACTGTTTCAAGGCTAGCTGATGTGTGGTTGATCTTTTAATCAATTCTAGGATGGAAATTCGGGCCGGCGTTCTGTCCAAATGTTTCAACAAATCATACTCTGTGCCCGGTGTAGACTCTTGCTCTTGTTCTCCTTGTTCTTGTATCGGCTCCTGCTCCCGTTGGGGAAACACTCGGTAGAACATCCGTCCACTACGGAGCACCATGGTTTGGGGTGCCTCTGTCAGACTTGGAGTGGGTAAAGGGGTAGAGGAGGTAGAGGGAATAGTGGTATTGAGTGCTGGAATGGCAGGGAGAGAGGTTCTTGCAAGGGGCCTCGTCGTCTGGGGATTATCGGAAGGCGGAGGCGAAGGCCAGGTGACAAGGAGGGGCCTTGGAATCACGGTAGTGGTAGGTGGAGGTGGAACAGGAGGGGTGACGGCTGTCGGCGAGCGGCGGATAAGAAGATGTCTATTTGGTGGAGGGTTTTGGTGTGGAGGGGAGTTCGGAGTTTGGCGTAAAAGAAGAGGCTGCGAAGGGGTGGTGGAGCGTATAAGGGTACGTTGTGGCTGGGAAGGAGATACAAGTTGAGGCCTTTTTATCAGTTGTGATGGTTGTGGATTATTGGAATGTTGACTAATGGCCCCGACAGAGGCTCTTTCATTATGCCAGTCCTGCCCTCTCTCCATTTCATGGATCGAGGTGACAAGATTTACCTGTTGATTCTGAACCGGGTGCTCCGGTAGCGGGTTATTAACAATCCCCATATTTGGCTGGGGTGCAGGAGCCTGCTGTTGCTGTGGAATCTGTTGCTGACCTTGTTGTGGTTGCTGAACTGGTGGTTGCCGAGGAGGCCTTCGAGCCTTCAACGTAGCAATGACCTTCCTCATCTCATCCCAATTAATATCCCCTTGATTGTTCATGTCATGTATGTAATCCTTGAAGTGAAAACAGTAATCAATGTTGTGCCCCAGCTGCCGATGGAAGACGCAATACCGGGAGGTGTCCACATTTTGCGGCCATACTACCCTTTCTTTAGGTAATGTGAGCAGGTTAGCGGCCATGAGAGCATTAAAAATGTCTGACAAACTCTCAGGTAGCGGCGGGTATTGTGCTCTTCATGGACCCATTGGCCTTCTCGGTTGTTGCGGTTGTTGCGGTGCATAATTGGCTGGGGGGGCACTTGGTGATATTGGTTTTGTAGAGCAAAGGGGAGTTGTTGTTGTTGAGGAGGTGGTGGAGGCCTTAAGGTTTGAGGAGGGTTATTATCTAGCTGATGGACTTGATTTTGGAAGGCAGGCTGTTGTGGTGATGGCCTTGGATTTGGAGGGTGGCGAAAAGGAGTGGAATTGCCGAACGCGCTTACCTGCTCATTAATGACAGTGCCTTCAGTAGTTGGGCCAGCATTACCAGTATGAACATTATTCCTTATCACCTTTGGCCTTGGCTCAAACATGCCCATAATGGGCGAATCTTTCATCTGGGTCTGTATATATCTAGCTCTTTTATAGAGCTCCTCCATAGTGCTCAATTTGTTCATGGCTAAAATATGGCAAAATTGTGGAGTGGAGTTTGATATTATCATCTTCACCTGTTCTGTCTCCGACAATGTATCCTTTAATTTTTCGGCCATAGCCCTCCACCTATCAGCAAATAAGACGAAGTCCTCCTCGGGCTTCATCTTCTCAGCGACCAAATCAGTAACGGACAGGGAGGGACCTACACGGTCCTTATATTTCTGCATGAACTTCCGTTGAACTATATCAAAGTTGCCGGCATCAACCGGCTCCAGAGAATAAAACCATTCTAGTGTTGGACCATCCAAAGACCGCCTAAAGAGATAAGCCAATGAGTTCTTATTATCTTGCCAAAATGATGCTTCATACATAAAATCCTTCAAGTGAATGTTCGGGTTGCCCGTGCCATTATACCGCCGAAATTTGGCATCTTAGACGGTGGTAGATGAAAAACCGGCATAGGGGGAAGCATAATTTCGGGAGCGATTTTGGATGCAGTGACCTTCTTAAGTTGTTCCTCCATACTAGCCATCTTTTGGAGGAGCAGAGCATGGCTATCAGACTCGGCTGGGGCCTGACAAAAAGAGTGTTGGTTTGTCATAGGCCTTCTCAAAATTTGAGAAACGAGAGGTTGTTGAGGCCTAGCAACGGAGTGACTTGCCGGTTGGGCCGGCATAGTCATAACAGGAGTTGATGGGCGCGAGGGCACCCTAGGGACGACCGACGGGTCGTTGGGGGAATTAATAGAGTGGCCACCCATGGCCTGGGGAGGATTAGAAGATGACGGGATATACTTTCCCTTTAGGAGGGCGACTTGAGCTGCCTGGCGTTGGGAGTCATCCAGCTGAGCAATAACCTTGAGGAATTCATTGAAATTGAGAGAAGGGGAAGTGTCCCCTGGAGTATTTTGAGTAATAGGTTGGGCCTGGGAAGAAGGCTCAACCTCCAAGGCAGTAGTGGTGGCATCCACCATGTGGACCTGAGTAGAAGAAGAATTGTAGTTTCCCTCGTAATAAATAGAATCCTGAGAGGGAATCTCATAGAACGGGTCAGAGTGACCCTCCTCATAACCGTCATAAGTGTACCCGTAGTTTGCCATATTGATGATTTTACCTGAACGCAATTTCATGCTTAAGGAAAAAGAACTAAATTTCCAGCAATGAGATATAATCAATGAATATCACATTTTCAAGCAAGAGAAGCACACAAGTTGTAATGAGTCTCGAAAATTTTAAGATTTTCCTTGAAGATTAGGATGAGTTCAATATTAGGTTCTCTCCTTTTGAAGGTGAATCATGGTTGAAAATTTGGGTATAATCTCCGGGTATCTAGATTTTTCTCTCTCCTTTCCAACGTTTGGGTCAACTATACTCCGGGTACTTCAAAGGTACAACCTGCCTAACGTCCGTGAGGGAATCCACGGGTGCGAGGACTTACGGAGGCTTGGCTTAGGAATTTTCGGTCCAATGAGACGGAATGCTCAAAGGAGGGTCCTTCCTTCACCAAGAGGGGTGTAGCTCCTAAAAAGTGTGGGGAGAGGAGGTCTCCCAAACCGTATGCCTTGAATGCAATTTAATGCAAGCAATATCAAGCAGGTGATATCAAATAGTGTGGGCACAGAAGTAAATAACACCTAGATGCAAGGCGCTGATTCTATAAAAAAACGCCTCTGGGCAGGGGCGTCAAATAGCAATAAATAGTACTGGTAATATAAGAATGACAATAAAATGACGCCTTGCGATAAGGCGTTGAATCAGTGAAAGACGCTTCCGTGGGAGGCGTCAAATCGTACAGCAAGCAGCAGCAAGTAAAAGACGCCTTGGAGTGAGGCGTCAAATGACGAACAGACGCCTCTGTAAAGGGGCGTCAAAACACTGTAAACAGTAATGAGACAAAGAGCAAAATGATAATAATCAACTAAATGACGCCTTGGTGTAAGACATTGAATGATGAAATGACGCCTCTGTAAAGGGCGCGAATTAAAAAAAATGACAAAAATATAGGAAAATGACTGAAACAGCGCCTCAGTCGCGGTCGCTGTATGAATAAATGACGGCAGTGTGGAAGGCGCTACTCAATTCAAAGAACCGACAGCCCTGGCAATCAGATAGAAATCAAACAGAGATAAAAAGTCTAATCAGTGGGAGGTGTGCACGTGGTGCACAAAGGGAACGGTGCTACGTGGAGCACAAAGGAGGGGTACGCGAGGGTACCAAAGGAGTGGCACGCGAGGGCGCCAATGGGAGGATGCTACGTGGAGCATAATGGAGGGGTACGCGAGGGTACCAAAGGAGGGACACGCGAGGGTGTCAATGGGAGGGTGCTACGTGGAGCATAATGGAGGGGTACGCGAGGGTACCAAAGGAGGGACACGCGAGGGTGTCAATGGGAGGGTGCTACGTGGAGCACAATGGAGGGGTAATCAAACTAAAAACAAAAGGCGTCCCACCGTGATCGCCAATTTGTTGATTATGGAAAAATCCACTTAAGAAAAGAAGGATAAATAAAAGAAGCACGTAAGAAAGCACGTGGTGCTAAAAGGGAAGTGTGATCGCCAGAGGGGTTACCTCAAAAAGAATAAAAATGATCGCGTGTACCTTGTGTTGAGCGTGAGAGATTGTGAGCTTTTCCTTCCTCCTTCTACTGGCCGGCCGATGAAGGGGGCTTATAGCTTGATTACCCTTGCAAGAAAACACACAAAACAAGTGAAAGAATGGATTAGCCAAAGGTGCGTAGTATCAATGTTCTAATGATATGAATTCAAGCAAATAAAGCATGAACACACCTGGTGTGTTTTGATTTTAAACCCCTTAAGAGGAGTATCAATGGGTATGGAGAATATGAAGGTAATGATATGCAAAATATATGTGATATGGTATCTCTAGCAGAGGAGCTAGAAGAAGGAATGCATGGTGATGATATGCTAGTAATGAAACAACTAAATAACACTAGGGGAAGGGCTCCTTTCTGTTGTGTGCACAACAGTAAAGGGAGAGAGGGCTTCAATGCAATAGTTGCAGCAGGTGGATGAAGATCGCCCGTGGAAGGAGGAAAATCCCCAAGGAGGAAGCCTGGAGAAAGGACGCCCTTGGAAGTAATACCTGCAAAAGAGAAAACTCTCTTCTCCTTGTAAGCTCTAGCAGTACTCCCAATTCTCTCTTTTTCTGTGTTCTCTATGTGTGTTCCTCTCGCATGAGGGAGATCAAGGGGGGTATTTATAGGCTAAAAATCCTTGCAAAATAAGGATTAAAATAAGGTAATGACTCTCCAACAAGAAACTCTCTTCCCAATCAAACACAAGGTACAAAATGGGGTAAGGATCATTACTGGAAAGAAGCAGGCGAAACGGATTTGAAAGTGAAAATGACGACCTGCAGAAGGGCATCAATTAAAAAAGACGACTTCACCAAGGGCGTTAATTAAAATGACGCCTCCTACAGTGGCGTCAATTCCTGGACTTATTTATGGCAACAAAATTGATGGGAATCGACACCGTGCCTGTACCTTTTTTATTACATTTATGTCCTTTTAGTTTGTGTTTATATCCACGGGAAAGTATATGCGCAATTGTACGGCTTTATCGGCCAATGCATCACTCCCGTAGATTGTGTGGGTTTTTATGCAATTATGCAGTAGGACCAGCAAGGGGGCCCTCAGCCCTTTCCCATTGGTCCATGTCACCTTGTGGGGCTGGTCAACCTTCCTAGGTGGACATCTAGAAGGGTGGACTAGTCATATGGACACATGGGGTTAAAATGGGTCAATATTCCAATGGTTGGCCACCTACCCATTCAACCTTACATATAGTCAAGGGGGTGCCCCATTCCACTTGCCTTAGTTTAATATTCTTTTGTGTGTTATTGGAATGCAATCCCAGCCCTTCAATCCTCTTCCCTAGATCTAAGGGTCCACATTGCATTTGATGTAAACCATATATAAGCTTGTATTTTCATGTGAAATTCAATGAAAATTTAGAAAATTTTATGAAATCCAAGGAGCTTCTTGTGCCCCAGCCCCTCTCCCTCTGGTTCCTCTCCTCCAACCTCAAGTTCTAGAGTGATTCTACCTTCTATCATCTCCTCTCAACCTCCGGTGATCGTCTGTGCCGCCGCCACCGCCGTTCGTGCCGCCATCGAGCCGCCTCTGTAGTTCTGTCTTCGTCCGACCACAGAAGCTTCCACGAATTGTCTGTCTCAGCAACGAGCATGGATTGATCTGAATTTTTTATGATCCCAGATCCGACCACCCTCCACTTCCAAAATCAGAAAAAATCACCACCACCTCCAAATCCAGATCCAAAAATAGTCCTGGTTTCCTTGTTCGATTTCCTACAACCTTGCTGAAGAACACATCTTCAAATTCGGACATCTACTTCACGGTCAAAGGCAATCAACAGGAAAGTTCTCTGCAGATTTGAGTCTTCGGTTACTGTATAATAGCAGCATATAAAATTCGCCAACACAAAGTACAAATTTGGTGAATTTTTCTGAAGGCCACTAGATTGCAGTACTTTGAAGCAGCTTTCCAACGGCTCTGATCTCGTCGCATTCCGACACCGGTGCTGATCGCAGCGTCCGTTCTCGCCGGAGCGCGCGCTGAAATACAGAACCGGCAGATTTCCGATCGGTTTTTCCGACCGGTGCCGAACGGAGCCGCCCGGCCTCCGGCCGATGAACCAGCGTGCCGCCAGCCCGGGGAGCGCTTCTCCAAGTGTCTCCACTACAGCGGTACCACCGGGTCCCACTCGGCCCCTTCGGACAGCACGTGGGCCCCACGGTCGTGAACACGCGTGTAGCCGAATCAACACCCGAAGCTGCCCGTCAACCCGAATTCGGTCCTCCCGGGCCCATTTGTATAGCCCTTTACCTCCCTGCGTGGAGTGGGCATGTTCCCATTGCTGTAATTATTGTGTGTTAAGTTTCCCGGGAGTACGAGTTTTCAGCCGGGTCCGTCTTCCCCACGCCGAGCGCGTGGAGGTATCGCATTCGCTCCCTTACTTGGCATTTTGCTTAATTTCATATATGCTTGTTTATGCCGCTGCTAGAGAGCATGATAGGGTAATTAGCTCGCTTTCTATTTATATCACCGCTGCTGCGAGAGAGAGCGTTACCGTCCCGTGACCCGATCCGGGCACGAAAGAGAGAGCCGACCACCCTAGCTCTTGCCGGTTTCTCAACCGCGCACGTCCGACGCTTCCCTCGTTAAGGGACGATCGCGAGCTTGTCGTGTCCGTGGTCCCGTCCCGCATCAAAAATATTTTCCTTATTAAAAATTCTGAAATGACGCCTGTTCAAAAAGGCGTTAAACAAGAGACGCCCTTAAGGGGGACGTCAATTCTGTGATTTTTCATTTTGCTTAGGATTCGTAAAATTCCAGGAAATGACGCCACTATACATAGCCGTCCATTTATGAAGATCCGCCCTTGACTACGCCGTTAATTAAAAGATGCCCTTACTTAAGGCGTCAATTCCATTTAACACAGAAAAATGCTAAGAAATCACAATTAAAACATGAAAAATAGAAAAACTTCATATTAAGCCAATATTGAAGTCCACTTTTGGGCGTCACATGGTGACATGAGATTTACTCAACATAGCATCGATTTTGGCGTGTCTACAGCTTTCTCTGGGATGGGGAATCTGCGTGGCAGCTTGTGTGCTGCCCTGGGAATCGTGCTTCTGCGCTTTCTGCGCTGCACCGAGTGTGTGTGGTCCCGTTTCTTCGACGATGGTTTCCGTGAGTCAGTCCTTACTTCCAGTGACCTGTCCACTAGTCGTAGCTTCTTACGCACGTGGGTGCGGACCCACCTCGGAGTGGTGGAGAGCGAGACCTGGTGAGAGACGATTTTTAGGCTGGTTACCGTAGGGCCCCTTGCCTTTGCCACCAGAGTCCGGTGGGGGGGAAAACCAGCTAGAGGACCCGACCTAAAGCAGATGGTCTGTGTGTGCACACGTAGTTGGGGGCTTAGGACACGCGCTGACGAGCGTGACCCCAGCTATTCCTTGTTGTGGTACTTGTTGCGTGTCTGAGTCTCATGCCCGGGGCGTTGTAGCTAGACACTTGTGACGCGTAAGACGTCAGGGGACGCTTCCGGTCGTTCTTCTAGTGGGTAGTGCTCCTGTTCGCTGGCAGGTGTGGACTCGAGTTTTGTTGGACCGAGATTTAGTAGTACGGTACTGTTAGAGTAGATGGCTTTTCCGTTTATTTACTTTAGCTTGTTGGTTCTACCGTACTCCTGTCGAGTCGGAGTGACAGACTGTCAGCCGTGTGACTTCGACCTCGGGTTTCGGCCGCGTTGACCGTTGAGTTCCAAGTGTTTCACTGTGGCGCGTGTGTTGGCTCTCGTGCTGTTTGACGGGTGCTAGTAGCTTTACCAAGGTTGCATCTTGTTGTATGGTACCCGCGACCGGACGGTCAGGGTTACACTTTCGACAGCGTGTCCAGCTTGGTCTTGTTCTGGGAGACAGGCCTCTACGGCGGGATGGCCGTGAGTTTTTGCTTCGGTAAGTGGTGCTAGTGTGCTCCGGTTCCCGACTGTGAGATCGGGACTTCTCTTTCTGCTTGACCGGTACAGTAGGAGTAGTTGTAGTGCCGGGTTTCGACCGGCCACCGGGTTTACTATTCCTGCTGTTACTATTACTCTTGTAGTTGCAGCTTTCCGTGCCGCCGTTGTTCTCAGTTGGGGTTCTATGGGATCCCTATTGGTCCAGTGACAGGAGGCTCACCCCTGCTTTTCAGGTGTGGCGGTTCGTCCTCGAGGTTCGAGGTTGCTGTTCAGAGGTTCTTAGTTGCCAGCTCGCTGGGCCGAGTGTCCACTCGGCATGCGGTACGTTTTACTACTTTAGACTGTACTTTCTGTTGGACTGGACTCTGCTGTAGTTATTTATTTATTTCTGTTAATTGTTGAATTATCCTATTTTATTTCCTATTTCTTTGTGCCTCCACACTCCTTTTCGCCCTTCCGAGCCGTCCCGGCTCGTGGGCGGCGGTTCGAGTCTCGGGTTATCGGGCCTTCCCAGTAATCGGATTCTCGGGTCGTTACATGGGGTGCGCCAGGCTAGAGCGGCTGGAGAGCGTGCCGGGCAAGGCACATGCCAAGGGTGTGCCGGGATGGGATGACTGGAGGGTGTGCCGGCTGGGATGGTTCAAGGGCGTGTCGGGTTGGGCGGTTCAAGGGCGTACCGGGCTGGGTGGTTCAAAGGCGAAAGGCTCAAACTGCTCAGGGGAGGGGCACACGATGTACAGAGGGGACTTCCCCTGCAAGGTCAGGCGATAGGTTTGGGAGTCAAACCCACCCAGGGGGGGATCACGGAAAGGGGAGAACCCCACACAGAAAACCATTGAATGAAGGCCAATATGATGTTATTAAGCCAATGCGGTACCCATCGAACTGGATGGACCGACGTTTGGAGAGGAGGCAACACAAAGCACAAGGAAACCAGAAAGAAGAAAGGATGGACAACAGAATGCCTCACAGAGTGAGAGCTAATAGGGGCAACAATAAACCAAGAAAAGAGACAACAATGCTTTCATTTGCAGAGAACGGAATGGCATGGATCAAAGCCAAGGGGCTAAGTACAATATAGTGCAACAAATCAAAAGAGGAGGGGGATCAAGAAGACTAGGGACATGAAAGATTCGAGGGATGGAACGGGCTAAGGAGGGGCGACTGCTCCCTTTCCCTGCCCATCTCCTCTGCTACATTCAAAAGGGGGGGCTCTCCCTTTCTCTTTCACACTAGTTGCTTACTCTCTCTCTCTCTCTCTCTCTCTCTCTCTCTCTTTCACTCTGGCTTCTTCTTCTTCGGAGCTCCGAGTGCTTCCCAAGCGTTGGACCAGCAGCTCTGCTTCTCTGTCTGTGTTTCTGTGTCTTCTTTGTCAAAGCGGGGGGGATTTTATACCCTTGAGGTGGTGACGTTTGATGACGGGCAGCATTTAATTGGATTTGACTCCAGTCCCATCTCCGATTGTGGGGGTAGCTTGCGTGCCTTCCTCAGGGGGTGACACCTCAGCTAGCCTCGGGCTATTCCCGCTGCGCGTCGAGGGTCATAGGTAATGGACTTGCATCTCTTTTTTCGGTTGCACCGGGTGAAGAACAAGGTGAAGTGCACCGTGTGGATGGGCTGAACGTTGTGCCAGGTGAGGCTTGAAAGAGTGTGCCGCTGGGCACCTACAGGGTCGTGCCGCTGGGGCTTCAAGGCGGGTGTGCCGGGGAAGGGCCTCGCAGGGTGTGCCGTTGGGAGGCAATGCCGCCGAGAGGCACCAGGGGTGTGCCGGGCAGGGGCTCAATGGAGCGTGCCGGGCAAAAGTTCAACAGGGTGTACCGGTGAAGGCACTCGCGAGTGTGCTGGTGAAGGGGCTCGTGGGAGCGTGCCGGGGCGGAGCTGCTCGCGGGTGTGCCGGGTGAAGCCTCCCGCGGGTGTGCCAGGCGAAGCCTCTTATGGGTGTGCCAGGTGGAGACTACTGAAGGCGTGCCGGTGGAGCCGCTCGCAGGAGTGTCGGCGGTGGCCGCTCGAGGGCGTGCCGGGTGGGAGGAGGTCTTGCAGTATGGGGGAACGTTGCCGTATCGAAGAGGCCTACTGTTGGGAGCAGAGGATCATCAAACTAGAGGGGGAGGGGGTGAATAGATTGACCACTTAAAAATTTTAAGCGGAATAAGACAATTGCACTCTCTGTGATAGCACAGACAAAAATCCGGTTTGTGAATCTCTAAAGAGCTAGCGCAATATCTAAGCGGTCTAACGAGACAATAGACACAATAACAAACCACAAGCACAAGCCACAGTAGATCAGAGTTTTTAAGGTGGTTCAGTCTCTATCTCGAGACCTACGTCCACCCCCTCACCAAACCGGTGGGGATCACCGCTGAGCTTTATAGCTTAGCTAACACCAGAGAAGAATCCTTCTCTGACCTGCAGATCCAATCTGCAGAAGACAACTATATCCTGTCTTAGAACCGCTGTCGAACAGCTTGTAGACACAGAGTCTATACACACTCTGATCTCAGAACACTCTCTGGATCAGAACACACCTGACCACTGAATCCCAGTGGAACAGTAATCCGAGAATAGAATTGTATAAGAAAACGAAAATACAAGGTAAGGGGTAAACTCAGAATATGCTGATCAATGGATCTTCAGACTTCTTGCGCAGCAGAAGAGAGTAGAGCCCGAAGAGATGAACAGTATGATCTGAGTGTGATCTTCCCTTCAGTTGAGACTAGATCAGTCTGAAGCCTTCATGGTTCTTCAGCTTCTGATCTTCTTCACCAGGAGAACGAGCCTATCTTTCAATCCACGCACTGGACCTTCTTCACGATGCTAGGCTCTCCACGTTCTTCTCTATATGCTAGTCCTTCTTAGTCTCTTCTATTTGTCTACTCTCTTCATCCCACTTCGATCCACTTCTACATTTCCTTTTTCATTTTTCCCGCGCAAGATTGGGCCCCACGAGATTCCCAATCATTCGCTCACGTGTGGAGAAGCTTCTGGACTAAAGGAGGGAGAGTGTAGTTCGTTTGCAGACGTGGCTGGCCCACTTTATCCAGTCCTTTTGCCCGAGCGCTTGTCTGGGACTGGGTGTGTCGACGCCAGCATTTGAATGCGTAGACGCTGTGTGAAGACAGCTTCTTATCTTCCTTTGGTATATGACCTCAGGCTATCACTGCGTTGACGCTGATAACTGGTGGCGTCGACGCTATGTGAAGATAGCTTCTTAGTCTTTTGGCACCTGCTGCGTCGACGCTGGTAGCTGGTAGCGTCAACGCTGTGTGAAGATATCTTCTGGAGGCATGCGAGTCGACGCTGCATCCGAGTGGCGTTGACGCAGTTAGCATGCGCATGACTCAAACATCTTGAGATCTAGTCACAGCGTCGATGTTATCTTGCTTGAGGCGTAGACGCAGTTTAGATGAAGTATGCTTCAACTTGGAGGAGCTGAAGGCTGCGTCGACCCTTTGATCTTGTGGCGTCGACGCTGACTATTGCCTGCATTAAAGTTCAACAGAAATTCTTGCCACTTACCATATTGTCAGATAATAATACACCCTGTCATATCATGGTGATCATCATCAAAATCAGGAGCACAACAATCTCCCCCTTTTTGATGATGGCAACCATGATGAAGTTCTGGCACTTTAATGATCATGCAATACAATATTCAATTAAGCAGAGGCATGCATAACCATAGGTATCACATTCAGCTCATTCATCATTCACTTACGCACATGATCAATTTTAATTATAAAACAGAACGAAGTGCATTCACAAGACAAGATTGTGATTGTCTCCCCCTTGGACATCAGCAAGAAGGGGAGGCTAGAAGTCAAGTAAGAAAACCAGAATATTTAGACCATTACTGAGGGAAATACTGAGAACGTCTCCGAGAGGAGTGACTAGAGGACTTGCCCGGTGGAGGTGGAGGACGATGAGATGAGAAGGTCTGCTGGGCATGCAGAGCTTGAATTGCCTGTGAAAGCTCGCCCAACTGAAATAAAAGAGTGCTTTTAAGACCTCCCAGCTCAGAGCGGACATCGTCAGATCCTCGTGTCAACGACTCAAGCGTACCGCACATAGTTTCCATCGAGGATGAAAGACTAGACAGCTTGTTAAACACGGCTTGAAAACCTGTGGGAGTTGAGGTGACTTGAGACTGCAAAGTAACCATAGCAATTTGAATATCATAACACATGGATTGCATCTTGGCCATGGTCTGAAGAGAAGACAACTGTGTAGAGTGCATATTGGAAACTAACTCTGCAATCTTGTTGACAATCTTTGCAACACTCTGCAGGACCTTCCTCATTGCTTTGTCAGTTTTCTGCTTGGCCTTCATATAGTCTCTCCAGAAGACCATCATCGAAATTTCAGATAAGACAATTCTTTTATACATTCGTTCCAGCTGAAAGTCAGTATACAGAATAAATGAGTTAAGCTTATCCCCTTGATGCTGCATCATTCAGATGAGGTGAACAAGTAATTCCTTTTCAGTTGCACTAGGAGGAGCCTGAAAATAATCATCCTGAGGTTGTTGGCTACTGGACCCAAGTTCTCTATTCAGATTATGTGAGCTAGACTCACCTTGTTCCCACTGAGTCTTGGGTTCCCCTCTAATGTCAAACCATTCAGGCTCATCATCTTGAAAAGGGGGTACTGTAGATTGAAATCCTTCATCATCAGCATCATTGGGAGACTCCACCACATACGAAGGAAAAACCTGCTCACTATCAACAGTATGAGCATGCCTATCCTGAGTGTCAAAAGGTGGAGGTGACCTGGCTGGAGCTTGTGTTGCACCTTGGACCTCAAAGTCCACAACTCTTTCCTGACCCTCCCAATGTGGAGGAGAAGCAACAGGTTCAGGAGATATCCTGACTGACTCTGGTTCGGGCTCAGGAGGAGGAGCAGCTGCCCTGACAGAAGATTGTTGACTTGGCAGCACTCTGACTGGCCTGCCATCTACAATTTTGACACCCATAAAATTTTGAACAAACGACATGGAGTACACATTGCCTCTAGGAACAACACACTTCTTTTCATTGCCAAACTGAACTCCAACCTTTCTGAACAAGGCTGTGAGATGTGCTGCGTAGGGCAGAGTCCTAGAGTTGTCCAGGCAAGTCCCCATTGTCTGGATGATTACATCAATCAACGACACATTGATTTCTTTCAACATGCAGTATAGTAAAAATCTCTGCATGATTGTAACCCTTTCACGACCACTGCTCTGAGGGGTAAAGATGGAAGTGCATATATGGTGCAGGAGTCGAACATGAGGTGAAAACTGGTTAGCTTTTAAGCTAGACAAATGGGTCTGCTTAATGTCTGAAGGGTCCTCTGTCTGGCCGGTCAAAACAGCAAACGCTTCATGTTCATTCAATGGAAATGAGTGAAGTTCGGCCCCCTTCATAGGAATCTTCCATACTTTGGCGAGCAAACTAGCAGTAAGTTCAAACTTAACTCCCTGAACAGAGCTGATCAGTCTTCCACGTTCGGGTTGATGGCATAAATTGCGGTAAAACTCCCTGACAAGAGTAGGATAATAGACGGAGTACTTGGTGGCAAAACCCCACCAACCTTGAAACTCCAAAGTGGGTCTAATCTCAGGGAAGACATCATGAAAGGCTTCGTCCGAGTCAAGGATATATCGAGGAATTAAAACCTTCAGGGGTTCATCTTTACCAGAAGAAGGAGCGGAGACGGAAACCCCAGATTTGGATTTTTTGGAGAAGACTTTCTTATGTGAAGATGAGGGCTTGATCGGACCTTCTTCTTCTTGGAAGGAGGGGAGGGGCTGCGTGGACGCTTCCCCTTGTCTTTGCGTTTAAGCGAAGAAGAAGATGTAGGAGGAGGAGCCGCCGCAGGTGATTCATAAACTTGGGCTTCAGCAGCAATGGCAGGAGCTGGAGGAGCCGAAGATGGTTCCTCAACATGCTTCTTACCCTTCCTGGAGTAGGCGAGAGCCATTTTCATGGATAGAGGAGAAGAAGAACAGTCAAGAGGTGTTACAGAGGAAGGAGAAGAACCGTCGTGCCTCAGAGGGATGAATGAAAAGTAGCCGACTGTTCCCTCGGTTGAGGGTTTTAACCGGGTGACACGCGAAACCCCCAATCTTGTTATTGGGTAATCGGGTAACGGATCCAGATCACAACCAAAAGAACCTAGATAGAGTGGATGCGTCGACGCGAGGAAATCAAAGCGTCGACGCTATGAGCACTTATGCACAAAAGTGTATAGGAAAAACACAGAGGCGTCGACCTTAAGAGATAGGATGCGTCGACGCCATAATGTGAATACACGCTGCAAGACCATGATTTGTGAAAAATAGAAGATGCAGCTAAAAGAGCAGAAATTGGGAAATGTCATTAGAAGCCTGGTTTCATAATGTAAAACACTCAAACTCAGGGATTTTTAATAGCTTCAGTTCAAATTCCCATGAAAAATAAATTTTCTTAGATTAGCTTCGAACCATTTAGTGACATAAAATGTTGATACTCTGCGAAGTTTGAAGCACAGAAATGAACAGTAATAGTGTAGAATTGGAGTAATTTCTAAACTAGCTTCATACTCGGGATCTTCTCATAACTTTATCCTTCGTTACTCAATTTCGAAAGAATCTTTGAAGAAAGAAGTTTAAGAAGCATTGAGGATAAGTTCATTAGATCTTTTGAGCCTTTGATTTCATACCATCACACATGAGTCTTAGTATTTATTTTATTGATTCCATCCATTAGCAGTCAAATATAGCTAGCCTTGTGACACGAGTACACATGCTTATCAGGCACCAGAGTCCCCGGTTACTCAGCATAGCTAATCATTATGCTTAGAATCAGAGGTAGTGATCAACCTCATGACATGCCTTCCAACACTTCATTGGTGAGGAAGGTAGTTTCTCGGTTGAGAATCACCATTGCTCTAACATGGATAAGTTTCATTAAAGGACAGAGATAGTAGTCCACCTCATGACTTGCTCTTTAACACTTCTTTGGTGCCTAGAGCAAGTTTCTCTGTGGAAATCTACCATTGCTCTGCAAGGAACAGATACACTGTGTGATTCACTTTTTCTTGAAGCTCGTTTTAGACCTAAGCAAACTTTAGCAACAATACCGATTAAATTTCCATATATTGAAAGATCCTTCTACTTTTGATCAATTGGGGAAAAAATGATAGGAACCAAGTCACATTAACTTGTTTAGTTCTTATTCCAGATTCAACCACTTTTAGGTTCAAGTTCTGGTGAGTTCAAACATTGAAGGACACACATTTTATATCATTAAGTAGTGTGAAGTTATTCTAAGAGAAACTTGTTTTCATTAGAAATTATTCCCTTAGCTCCCCTTGAATGTGAGGCATTAACTTTTCACCAGGACATTTGAGACAATTCCCTTATTCAGGAATAGAAGGAGAGTACATCAAGAAATCTTGGGATTAAGAAGGTGAACAAGATTGAGTGTAAGGTGATACATGAAGAAGAACAAGTCTAGCAAGAAGGATGAACAAGAGAATCCTATGAGCTAGACGAGAGGTCATAATCACCATCACACCACACTGTTACTTGCATAGCGTCAACGCAGAATCCCTGAAGCGTCGACGCACTATGCCATACTACACGGATTGGTTAACATTTAAACAAAGTCAATCCATTGCAGCGTGGACGCATCCTTACGGGTGCGTTACCGCATAAAACCTTACTCCCCCTTAACTCAAGCATGAAAGAAGAGATTAAAACAGATGAATTTGTAAGCATGCTGAGGTTTTATTTCAGATGAATCAAAATACCAAGACAAAAAAAAAATTATACTCCCCCTAAGTGTATGACTTATTCAAACATTGACAATTTTATCATAGCAGGACTTCAAATGATCATCACAAAAGCAATCAAGCAGCATTCAGATATGAGGCCATGCAGTCAATTCAAGATTCAGAATGCAAATTGCAGAGTCCAAGCTCTCTCCTAAGATATGAAAAACGCTCATTGTTGAGAGGCTTGGTAAAAATATCAGCTAGTTGACGTTCAGATTCTACAAATACAAGCTTGAAACTTCCTTTACTGACCTCATCTCTTAAGAAGTGATGTCTGATTTCAATATGCTTGGTCCTAGAGTGCTGGATGGGGTTCTTGGCCAGGTTTATAGCACTTGTGTTATCGCACAATATTAGGACACATCCAAGATCAGTTTGGTAATCTTGGAGCTGATGCTGGATCCACAACACTTGAGTGCCACAGCTCCCTGCAGCGACATATTCTGCCTCTGCAGTGGACAGTGCCACTGAGTGTTGTTTCTTGGAGGCCCAAGAGATCAAGCACCCACCCAAAAATTGGCAGTAGCCACTAGTGCTTTTTCTGTCTAATTTACATCCAGCATAGTCTGCATCCGAATATGATACCAAGTCAAAGGTGCAGGATGCAGGATACCAAATCCCTAGGTCTTGAGTTCCAGCAAGGTATCTAAAAATACGCTTGATAGAACTTAGGTGGGATTCTTTAGGATCAGCTTGAAAACGAGCACACATACAAACACAAAATTGAATATCAGGCCTTGATGCAGTAAGATATAGAAGTGACCCTATCATACCTCGATAGGTCTTGGCATCAACTTGTGTACCTTTCAGATCTGCATCCAAGGTTGTGTTTGTACACATGGGAGTGCTGATTACTTTCAGATTTTCCATTTTATACTTCTTCAGTAGCTCCTTGATGTACTTTGTCTGACTAATAGAGCATCCTTCTCTGCGTTGGGTGATCTGCAAACCTAGAAAAAATTGAAGTTCACCCATGAGACTCATTTCAAATTCTGTTGTCATTAAGTTAGCAAACTCCTTACACATACTAGGTTTAGTGGAACCGAAGACAATGTCATCAACATATATTTGAACTAAAATGATATCTGAATTCCTTACCTTTGTAAACAATGTCAGGTCCACTTTACCTCTTGAGTAACCTTTTTCAGTGAGAAAGGAGCTGAGCCGGTCGTACCAGGCTCGAGGTGCCTGCTTGAGTCCATACAATGCTTTGTCCAATCTGTATACGTGGTTAGGATTTTCTGCACATTCAAATCCAGGGGGTTGTTCCACATATACTTCTTCTTTTATTATTCCATTTAGGAAAGCACTTTTTACATCCATTTGTTGTAATTTTATTCCATGACTTACAGCATATGCAAGCAACAAACGAATGGCTTCTAATCTGGCTACTGGTGCAAAGGACTCTTCGAAGTCAATACCGAACTCTTGATTGTAACCCTGTGCAACCAGTCTAGCCTTATTCCTAACAATTACACCATTTTCATTTTGTTTGTTTTTATAGACCCATTTAGTTCCTATTATAGATTGATCCTTGGGTCTGGGCACTAGATGCCATACTTTATTTCTTATGAATTGGTTGAGTTCTTCATGCATTGCATTTATCCAGTTGGGATCTTTTAAGGCTTCCACAACATTCTTGGGTTCAGTTTGAGACACAAGTGCCATGTTATCCATTTCTTGTATTTGAGAGCGTGTCCTAACAGGTTCATGCAAGTTGCCTATTATGCTAGATGAGGGGTGATCCCTTAACAACCTAATGTTAATCAGAGGGTCACCTCCATTAATATCTGCATTGCCCTGATTACTAGACTCTGGCTCATCTTCTTTTGGTCTTGAATCTCCTTCCAAAGTTTCTTCCTCCTCAGGCTTGTCAAGGAAGTCTTCATCACCCTTGTTCCTGCATGAAGATTCAACTTGTGAATTTTCAATTAGCTCATCAAAAATGATGTGAGGTGATTCCTCAACTGTTTGAGTCTTCAGATTTAGGACCCTATAAGCCCTAGAGTGACTGGAGTATCCTAAGAATATGGCGGGTTCACTCTTGGGTTCAAACTTATCTAAGGCTCGTTTATCATTATTCTGAACAAAGCATTTTGAACCAAAAACTTTAAAATGAGCAACAGAGGGCTTCTTACCTTTCAGCATTTCATAAGGAGTCTTTTTGGACTGTGGTCTTACCATTGCCCGATTTACAATGTAGCATGCAGTGTTCACAGCCTCTGCCCAATACTTCCTTGGGAGTTGCCCTTCAATCAGCATGGTTCTGCCCATCTCCACAAGGGTTCAGTTTCTTCTCTCCACGACTCCATTTTGTTCAGGTGTTCTTGGGGAAGAAAACCTGTGATTTAGCCCTGTTGCTCTGCAGAAATCTCCAAATTCAGAATTGTCAAATTCTCCACCATGATCTGATATAATGGAAGAAATGACAAACTTACCCTCCTGCTGTGTTTTCTTAAAGAATGCCTGAAATTCCTCAAATGCCTCATTCTTATGAGTTAGAAAGAATACCCAGGTAAATCTAGTAAAATCATCTACTAGGACAAATCCATATCGATTACCACTAATGCTTGCTGTTCTAGTGGGTCCAAATAAGTCCAAATGAATGAGTTCAAAAGGTTTAGTGGACTGACTCTTTATCTTGGACTTAAATGACTTCCTAGTCTGTTTACCTTAGGTGCATGCATTACAGATTTTGTCATTTTTCTTGAACGAAGCATCAGGCAGGCCATTCACCATGCTGTGTTTGGCTAACTTATGCAGTACACTATAGCTAGCATGTCCTAGCCTACGATGCCACAACCAAGCTAGTTCAATTTTATTTACAGCGAGACAAAGATTATTATGTGCAGGATCATCTAAATCTACCATGTACATGTTGTTTATTCTTTTTCCAACAAATTTAATTTTTTCTGATTTTTCTTCTAAAATGGTGCATGTGTTTGCATCAAACACTACTTTATTATTTCTATCACACAACTGACTTATACTGAGCAAGTTATACTCTAGACCCTCTACTAAAAGAACATCATCAATGGAGGTAGAAGGGTTTTTGCCAACTGTACCTTTACCAACTATTTTGCCTTTATTGTTTCCACCAAAGGTAACAAATCCTCCATCCTTCTCAACCAGGAGACAAAACTTGGCCTTGTCCCCTGTCATATGCCTTGAGCAGCCGCTGTCAAGATACCATCTGTTGTGCATGGCTGCAAGGCATTCCTGCAAGAATCATCAAACAAAAGATTTTGGAACCCAAACACACTTGGGTCCTATTGGATCACTGGAAGACTTCAAGAAATTCAGTAGGTTCTTAGGAATCCACATTTGTCTTTGTTGAGGTTTTTGATGGCTTTTAGTTGAGGAGGCAGCTGGTTTCTGATTTGATTTTAAGGTTGTTTTAGCTGCTTTATTGAACCATCGTTTATTTTGGTTCCACAGAGCCTCTTGGTGATGTGGGTTGACTGCCCTAAGAACATGTGTTTGTCTTATAGGATATGCATACATGGGATGCGTCGACCTTCCTGAATGAATGTGTGGACTCACCCATCCATAGTTGCTCCTATGTGTTTGATAGAATGTAAGATGCGTGGACGCATTGTGGTGTGTGCGTTGACCCATCCACCCAGATTGATTGTAGTGTTTGCCATGGTGGTATGGGTGCGTGGACGCATATCCCTGCATGCGTCGACCCATGTGGTCGTTCCAATTCTTATGGACTCTTTGGAATTCGGCCCGAGTCGACGCCACATGTTCGTAGCGTTGACGCATCTGAGTTGAGTGCCTAGACCTATATGCAGAAGACCTATTATTGTATGAAGGTTGCGTTGACACATTACTGGTCTTGCGTGGACGCATCTGACTCTGGCCAGATTTGGTATTTTCAATCTTTCTGGTGCTATGTTGGTGAACGAAGGGTCTGAGCTGGAGGCCTTAGGTGGTGATGAAATGACATGCTTGCAGCTGGTTAAATTCTTTGCAAATTTTGCCTTAGGAGATTCATTCATCTTTTCTTTTCCTTTCTCCTTTGTCACTTCATTTTTCTGAATCTGTTTCCCTTTGTCTCTTTCAACATTTTTTACTTCAGCCACCTGTTTCTCCTCAGCTTTCTTTTCTTCTGATATGAAGGTCACCAGTTTAAGTCCAATTTCTTTCTTTGAGCTTGGATTATATCCAAGTCCTTCTTTGCCGACATTGCATTTTGTTCTCATTAAGGCATCAAGATTATGTTTGCCTTGTGTCATTTTCTCTAGGGAAGTTTGTTTGTCCAATTTTTCTTTTTCAACTTTCTTCAAATCTTCCTGAAGTTTCAAATTGACACCATTTACAGCTTGATATTTCTCTTCAGCTATTTTGGTGTCCTTTTCAAGTTTTTGCATTCTTAACTTCAGTTCATCATGTGTTTTTAGTAAGAAGTCATTCTCTCTTTTTAATTTAATCAATTCAGATCTGTATTCATTTTCTTCATTCAGAGTTTTCTTTAGACAAACAATTTCATCTTCTAGCATTTTAACCTTTTCATTGGACAAATTTTCTTGACTTCCCGGGTTTTTCTTCTTTTTAAGCATTTTATTTTCTTTCTTCACAATATCATATTTATCCATAAGGTCATTGAAAGCTTCTTCCCAGTCATCACAAGTAAATTCATCAAGTGGAGAATTTACCTCAGTAGAGTCCTCTCCCCTGGCCATTAGGCATAGCTTTACTTCTTTTTCTTCCTCTGATGTGCTATCCTCCTCTTCCTCTTCTTCATCACTCCATGTACTGATCATGGCCTTGGGCTTTTTATTTTTGAACTTGGAGTACGCTTTCTTAGAATTTTCGGGGCACTCTGACTTGATATGTCCCTGTTTCCTGCATTGATAACACACAACTTTGTCAGATTTCTTAGTTTGGTCAGATTTAAATTTAGAATTCATTTTACCTTGATAGCTTCTAAATCAACCAGCTTTACCTTCCCTTCGTAAGAATTTTCGAAATTTCTTAGTGAGCATCGCAATCTCACCTGAATCACTGTCTGAAGAAGAGGTCAGATTCTCATCTGAGCTCTCCTTGCAGCTTGGAGCAGCCTTGAGAGCTAGGGGTTTCTTCTTCTTTATTTCCTCATCAGATCTTTTCAAATTTAGCTCATAGGCCATAAGGGAACCTATCAACTCGTCAGGAGTGGTCCTGGGAAGATTCCTAGATTCTTTGACCACTGTGGCTTTTGTGTGCCACACGGATGTCAAAGATCTAAGAATCTTTCTCACCAGCTCATAATCTGTATAGGCCTTCCCTAGACCTTTGAGACCATTGACAAGTACGGTTAAACGAGCATACATCTCAGAAATACTTTCTTCAGGTTTCATATGGAACGACTCATATTCAGAAATTAGCATGTTAGCCTTGGTCTCCCTTACCTCCGAGGTACCCTCGTATATTACCTCGAGTCGATCCCACATTTCTTTCGCACTTGCGCATGAGGAGACGCGCGAGAATTCCTTGGGATGCAGGGAGCATTGCATAATGTTCATTGCCTGCCAGTTGACGGTTGATTTTCTTACTTGCTCCTTTACCCATAATTCTTCGTCGCCTTCTATTATGTAGGGCCCCTTGCTCACAACTTTCCATACTTCATAGTCCTGGGCCCTGAGAAAAACTTGCATGCGATTCTTCCAATAGGAATAGTTAGTGCCATCGAAAAATGGTGGTCTATTCACAGCATAACCCTCTGGCATAAATCCTTTGCTCTCCATTACTTCTCTCTAGGCTGTTAAACCGTTCAAGAGAGCCTGGTGCTCTGATACCACTTGTTGGGAGCAGAGGATCGTCAAACTAGAGGGGGAGGGGGTGAATAGATTGACCACTTAAAAATTTTAAGCGGAATAAGACAATTGCACTCTCTGTGATAGCACAGACAAAAATCCGGTTCGTGAATCTCTAAAGAGCTAGCGCAATATCTAAGCGGTCTAATGAGACAATAGACACAATAACAAACCACAAGCACAAGCCACAGTAGATCAGAGTTTTTAAGGTGGTTCAGTCTCTATCTCGAGACCTACGTCCACCCCCTCACCAAACCGGTGGGGATCACCGCTGAGCTTTACAGCTTAGCTAACACCAGAGAAGAATCCTTCTCTGACCTGCAGATCCAATCTGCAGAAGACAACTATATCCTGTCTTAGAACCGCTGTCGAACAGCTTGTAGACACAGAGTCTATACACACTCTGATCTCAGAACACTCTCTGGATCAGAACACACCTGACCATTGAATCCCAGTGGAACAGTAATCCGAGAATAGAATTGTCTAAGAAACGAAAATACAAGGTAAGGGGTAAACTCAGAATATGCTGATCAATGGATCTTCAGACTTCTTGCGCAGTAGAAGAGAGTAGAGCCCGAAGAGATGAACAGTATGATCTGAATGTGATCTTCCCTTCAGTTGAGACTAGATCAGTCTGAAGCCTTCATGGTTCTTCAGCTTCTGATCTTCTTCACCAGGAGAACGAGCCTATCTTTCAATCCACGCACTGGACCTTCTTCACGATGCTAGGCTCTCCACGTTCTTCTCTATATGCTAGTCCTTCTTAGTCTCTTCTATTTGTCTACTCTCTTCATCCCACTTCGATCCACTTCTACATTTCCTTTTTCATTTTTCCCGCGCAAGATTGGGCCCCACGAGATTCCCAATCATTCGCTCACGTGTGGAGAAGCTTCTGGACTAAAGGAGGGAGAGTGTAGTTCGTTTGCAGACGTGGCTGGCCCACTTTATCCAGTCCTTTTGCCCGAGCGCTTGTCTGGGACTGGGTGCGTCGACGCCAGCATTTGAATGCGTAGACGCTGTGTGAAGACAGCTTCTTATCTTCCTTCGATATACGACCTCAGGCTATCACTGCGTTGACGCTGATAACTGGTGGCGTCGACGCTATGTGAAGATAGCTTCTTAGTCTTTTGGTACCCGCTGCGTCGACGCTGGTAGCTGGTAGCGTCAACGCTGTGTGAAGATATCTTCTGGAGGCATGCGAGTCGACGCTGCATCCGAGTGGCGTTGACGCAGTTAGCATGCGCATGACTCAAACATCTTGAGATCTAGTCACAGCGTCGACGTTATCTTGCTTGAGGCGTAGACGCAGTTTAGATGAAGTATGCTTCAACTTAGAGGAGCTGAAGGCTGCGTCGACCCTTTGATCTTGTGGCGTCGACGCTGACTATTGCCTGCATTAAAGTTCAACAGAAATTCTTGCCACTTACCATATTGTCAGATAATAATACACCCTGTCATATCATGGTGATCATCATCAAAATCAGGAGCACAACACCTACCACCGGATCAAGCTTCCTGTCGGATGGAGGATGCCGCCAGATGGGCAGACGCTGCCTGATGGGGCCTATCGGCTAGGCAAACACTGTCAGATGGGGTTGCAGAAAGCATGGGGGTGGGCGGTTGATCTGCCAGTTGGGAAGCATGTCGGGTGTGAAGGCGGTGAGACTTTGAGGGGGTGAAGGTTATACGGTGAGGTTTGAGGTGGGTGAGACGGTGAGAGTGGAGGTGTTGATATGGTGGGTGTTATTCGGTACAGTGGCGTGTCGGGTAGAGGGAGTGTGTCGTGGGAGCGGCGTGAGAGCGGGCAGTGTGCTGGGTGGCCATCCGAGTGAGGGATAAAACGAGAGAGAGAAATAATGAGAGAGAAAGAGAGAGAGAGAGAGTGGGCCACCCCCTCTCTCTCTTCTTCCTTTTCTTTTTTTATTTATCATTATCTTAGTATATATATTTCACTATTTATTTTTTATTATTGTTATTACTATTAATTTATTTTCATTATTATTTATATATTCTTATTATTCTTCTTCTTATTTTTTTTCTTTTTTTTCTATTTTTCCTCTTCTATTTATTTTATTTTATTTATTATTTATTATTTTTATTTATCATTATTATTATTAGTTCCTTCCTTCTTTTTCTTCTTCTTCTTCTTTTCTCTTCTTCTTTTTTTTCTCTCTTTTTATTATTTAGGTGTCCGCAACGGGACGCAGATGGAGTCTGTGGGGAGATCATGTAGCAGTTCTTATAACCACCCACGACGGGCCAGCACTGTCCCTCTGGGGGCAGGTGAAAGGGCACCGACTGCTACGACAGTACGGTGGCCAACCCCAGACGCTCGTTTGAAACCCGAGTTCCCAGAACAGGACAAGACACGAGTCATGATTGCCAGCGTGCCGTCTGCCACCATCAGAGGCGCCTTGCGCGTCAAGCAGTCTCCCAGGGACACCAATGCCCGTAGTACGAGGAAACTGACTTCGGGTCTCACATTCCAGAAAACACTCTCCTGATCGACTCTCAGACCCCTGCAGAGTGCTCGGCGACAGAGAGTAGGGGGGAAGTGAGGAGGGGAAATCCGGTTTGGCCCAGGAATGGCCCAATAATGGCAGGTCCACACCAGATTGCTCTCGAGTAAGTGCGCCCAAGAAGCGGGCGAGCGGTCACGGCCCACCAAAGAGAGGCCTGGCCCAGAAGAGCATCAGATTTTACAGCGCATAAACGCTACGGCCCAAGCGCAGTTATCGTCGGAGGATTCTCCGACGACCGACCGTTGCCCCCATGATGATGGCCTTGATCCCATAACGAGCGAGCATGCCCCTTGAGGGCCGTAAGACTCGCCTCAAGACCAGCCAATGCCGGGGTAATTGCCCTCCAACGGAAAACTTCCGCCACTATAGCGGAGAAATGTTACTCTACTTCGGACGCCCTTCCCTATCTAGGGATGAGGCTTCTCGCTCCAAGACAACCCCTATAAAAGGGAGAACAACAGAGAAGGAAGAGATGGGGGATCATTCCGCCAGATTGCTACTCGAGAGAATAGAGCTACTCGCCATACTAGACAGAGAGAGCAGAGATGTGGCAAGTCTACACGAGAAGTGAAGCTCTCTCCGGCGGCCTTACCACCCAGCGAGCACTCATCGAGTGAACACTGAGAGGGGCGAGCACTCGTTCGGAGGATCTACACGGCACTTCAGCATTCGACTACGATTTCCTTCTCTCTTCCTCTCCTTCGCTCTTCTCTACTCTATATTAGTCCTTTGCTGACTTAAGCATTGGAGGGTTGTCCCCTGGGATAACACTTGAGACTCTTTTTGACGTCTTTCTGGCTTCTAGTGTCTGCAAACTTCCATAGGTGCGAGATGATTTCCCCAACAAATAAATAGAGAAGGCGGTACGTGGCATATGAACCATTTTGCTACCTCTACAGCATCATATCATGGAGAATAACGTTCGAGGGAGATTGACAAGGATAGAAAATAGTCATCACTCGTCATTATGTACTCTTAATCAAAGTTTGATGGATTGATCGTATCGATCAATCATCAGAATAATATGATATCACATCATATCGAGTCAAAAAATATGGTATGTGTGATACGTGACATACAATATCGATTTGTCAAACTTTGTTCCTACCCAGCTTATATATTCAAAATCTAAGTATTATTTCAAACATGCTAATTAATTTGTATTTAACTTAACCATAGGCAGCTAGTTCTATATATATTTCGCATGTATTTGGTGAGAATTAATGTGTGCCTACCTGTCTTCTATTTTTATAATATATTGAGAAATGTTAAGATGTATGATATTTCTTCACTCTCTCCTATTATATTATGTCATGGTAATTGATTTATGAGATGTACAGCTGGTTCTCACGTCTCATGAATTATTATATATATGTATCTTAATTTTTATTTTGTAGTACTTCATGAATTAAATAGAAAAAGTAAAAACGATGAACTATCTTAATTTTAAATCTTCACTTCACAGTTAATGATGTATACATGAGGACAATTAATGGGACGTGGATGGAACTCACGTACATATCATGAATCAATGGCCATGGCATGGTGTGAGAGAGCGGTGGGGAGACGATGCCGGAAGTAACGTTCGGTCATGGGAGGATCATTCGGCGTCCGATATGCCTTGGTCGATGCCCCTCGTAGGTAGGCGAATCCGATGGCTGGCCTTATTAGGCCGCCCGGCGTGGGCCGCGGCTGTTGGGGGTCCGCTATGCGCTACGCAGACCTTGGGCTGATACGGGCCTAGCGTTAACGGGCCGTGCATGGGCCGTATGAATTTTACCCTCCTCATATACAATAGAAAGAATAACGCTCAGCTACAAAGTTGAGAGAGTGATCATAGAGAGATATTTTCTCTATTGCAAGTTAAAACCATAATCTCTGAGCTAATCGTATAATTTTGTTTTGCAGTAAAATTAGCAGATGCATATGTGAAAAGTCTTTGTTTTATGTTTTAAATTAGAGATGCCGTTGGGAGCCCCATTCTATGACTTATTGAATATGTATGTAAAGTATCATTATTTCATTTTTAAGTTAAGATTGTCAAGTTTAAGTTTGAAGTGAACTTACTCATAACCATTTATCTATTTTGCAGGTAATCACTGATACGGTGAAAAGTCACTCTCCCACCTCGTGATTTGCTTGCTTATTTGGTGATATTTGGTGATAAAACATGTGGCAGATTCGGGGGGTGTGCTCATCAATATCAAGTATTCAAGCAACAATAGACCATGTAATATTCCATATTTGTGTAGAAAATCTTTTAATTACTATCATGGCTGCTTCTAGTTTTGTTGCACTTGTCCTGCTTCCAACAGCTCCAGTTATTTTTGTTTTCATTACTTCCAATTTTAAGAATATTTTGGGTGTTGACTAGGGTTTGAATCACTAAATTGGGGCATTGACTGGGGAGGATTAACTTAAAGATGGGCGGGGTTTGGAAAGTGTTAAGAAGCTAAGCCATACTTGACAAGAGAGCAGATCCTCTCAGTGTACCTACTGGCCGGAGTTAGAAAGTGCAGAGAGGGGTAATTCTAAAAAAAGCACCGTTCACACAAAACTTTTTTTATTCCATGTGGAGGGGTTTTGTACAAATATTTGTGCCCCATCTCTGTGCACTCACCGACTCAGGTTAGTAGGTGCATTGAGATGATCCCCTCTCACTTGAAAATCCTCTCTTTGTCTTTAATAATCTTGTTTTTTGATTTTTTTAACCCATATGAAGTCATTTAAATCAGCCTGGCTTTTCCCTATATAAAGACATTTAGATGTGTTCCTAGAGAATAATCATGTCATTTAGCATAGGAAATTCTATGTTATATCTCAGTTCTGGCTGTAGACATCATAAACAGTAGTTGACACTCACTTATTTTCTCGAATTAATCAAGATTTAAGCACTGGTAAATATTTTCTAAACAAGAGTGAAACGACATAACACCAAAGGCGCTCTTCCAGCCGAGTTGAGCCCAAAAACAGGGATAGTTTGCCGAGTCAAATGGCGCAACATAACAAACGAGGGTCATCCTCGAGCAAATAGGCACTACGCCAACCAGTTTCCCGATGGCTGGATCGGATCCGTGGTTTGGGAGAACCTATCGTACCAAACGGCACTCTGTGAAGATTCGGGGACTACTCTTGAGTACTTTGCATACGGGATTGCACTACCAGCACCTTAGCAACTGTGCTAACTCGGGACTCAGAAATGCATGCCGCATAACACGGCCCTTCACCAAGAAGCGAGGGTCACCCCTGACTACCAAATGAATGACATCATTATGCTGACACCCCAGTTATCGAGTCAACCCGAGACTCATAGCCACCCATCACATCACATGGCGCATGACAGAGAGGCATGGAACAACTCCCGACACACCTCCTACAAATAGCTTATCACTGGCGACCCTAGTAGTCAAATCATACCTGGGTCTATCACGTTCAAGATGGAGTCCAGACGGATACCGAACTCAGCTGTCTCAGGTCCATATTCAAGTTAGTTCTCTCTCTCTCTCTCTCTCTTCTTCTTCACCCAGCCTACCTTATCCTTGTAAACCACCAGTCCACCATATCCTTGTGAACCCCAGTCCACTTGACCCCCGTAAAGCCCAGCCCACCTAGCTCGCCCAAATCCCTGAACCCAACTAATCATTTCAGCACGTCTAAATCCCGGGCCCACTCAGATATGGTGCATCTAAACCTTCTACTCCAGCATGTCGAAATCGAGTGAAGAAAAGAAAGTCAAGCATGCATAACCCCCAGGTGGGACCCGAACCTCTTTGTCTCTCTCAACTTGCCCGTCTTGACCCCCAGTGAGACCCACATGACTTTTCTCTCTCCTCCAGGTCAAATGCGGCCATTCTGGTCTGCCTAAACCCCCTAGGGGGGAGGTTTACATGGACCAGGAAGCCCCCAGCCACTCCAGTCCGCGTAAACCCCCTTCACGTGGACCAGCCCGCTAGTCTAGAATGCGATCACCCTCTAGACCACGTTCAGTCAATAACGCGGTCACCCTAATGACCGCGTTCAGGACCCTCACCCTAGACCGAGTAAACCCCCTTTACCTGGACGAGATATGATTTTCTTGAACGCGGCTAGCTCCTTAACCACCTTCAGAACACAGTCACTGAGGTGACAGCGTTCAACCCTAGATCGCCAAGTCTAGTCCGCATAAACTCCCTGGGGGGGGGGTTACACGGACCAAGTTGACCCCCATCAGCTTGGTCCACGTAAAGCCCCCACTTTTCAATAAAACAAGATTTTTTACAACCCTCCCACCCTCAATCCAGTCCATGAAAACCTCCCTAGGGGGGTTACGCTGACCGGGTTGATATCCCTCAACCTAGTTCATGTAAACCCTCCAACCCTAGCCCACGTAAAGGGGGTGCTTTATGCGGACTAGGTTGATACCCCTCAACCTAGTACGCGTAAACCCTTCAACCCTAGCCTACGTAAAGGGGGGGCTTTACGCGGACCAAGTTGATACCCCACAACCTAGTATGTGTAAACCCCCACCTTTTCAAATAAAAAATATATATTTTGCCATCCCCTAACCTAGCCCACGTAAGGGTGCTTTATGCGGACCAGGTTGATACCCCCTAACTTGGTCTGCATAAACCCCCCTCCCCCTCTCACAAAAAAGAAAAAGAAAAAATGCCAACCTACCCGGCATAAAGGGGGGGGACTTTACGCGGACCAGGTTGCCCCTACCACCCAAGCCCGAGTAAACCCCTTGGCCCTTCAACTTCCTCTATAAAATCCCCCTTAGGAATTCCAAGGGGCATCAATGAATGGATCGATCACCCAGACCCAGCACATGCAAGGAGCACTTAGGACGCAAAGCTCAGAAGACTTTGTTGGTTGGCTTGTTCGGCTAAACACACGCAGAGGGTATGCCACATGATCATCCCTCATACAGTGTTTAGCCAAGACACAAGCCTCTATGTCGGACGAGAGCATGTTCACAAGTCTTGATGCAAGATGAAGTATCAAGTCCCTACCTTGATGAACGTGCCTCATCGGGATGCTGCTTTACTATCGCGCCCTACCCTGATGCTGCTTTGAGGAAAGCACCATGCCCGGTCCTTGCCTGGATGTTCATGCACTGCTCGGATGCTACTTTGATAAAAACACCCTGTCCAATCCCTACCTCAATGATCATGCGCCACCTGGATGTCACCTCGATGAGCGTCCCCTGAATGTAGTTACTCTGACAACTAGCATACTTCACGAGTCCTGATGAAAGATGAAGTGCCAGGCCCCTACCTCTATGAACGTGCTCCGAACACGATCACCAGGGACTCGCGGTGCCTGACTCCTTCAGTCATAATGGTGCCCCCGGCACCCAGCTGCCAGTCTCACATGCGCCCGACCGCCAGGGTCTCACAGTGCCCAATTCCCTCAATCACAACGGTGACCCCAGCACCCGACTGCTAGTCTCAGCTGCACCTGACCGCCAAGGTCTCACAGTGCCCAGCTCCTTCAGTCGCAACAGTGCCCCCAGCACTCAACTTCTAGTCCCGATAATGCCCGACCCCAGGGTATCACGGCATCCAACTCCTTTAGTCATAACGGTGCCCCCAACACCCGACTGCCAGTCCTGACAGTGCACGACCACCAGGGTCTCATGGCGCCCACTACCCTTAGTCACAATGGTGCCCTCGGCACCTTGTCGCCAGTCCCAACAGTGCCCGCCCAACTTCCGTCTCAACGGCACCCACCAGTTCCCATCTTTAATTACTACACCAGCTTCAGCCACGCCCGACTAACATGCTCTCAATGGCGTCCAACTACCCAAGTCACAATGGTGCCCTTGGCACCCAACGCCCAGATACCCTAGTTACGATGGCGCCAACGGCACCCGACTACCTAGCTCCTGTAGTCACAACGGTGCCCACTGCACCCGACTGCCCAGTCTAGACGGTGCTCGACTACTCTAGCCCCAACATGCGCTCTGCAACTCCAGTCACAATAGTGCCAACGACACCCAATTGCCAAGCTCTGTAGTCACAATGGTGCCCACTACACCCGATGGCCCAGTCCAAATGTCACCCGGCTACTCTAGCTCCAACAGACGCTCTGCAACTGCAGTCACAACAGTGCCAACGACACCTGACTGTCCTGCTACCCGAGTCACAATGGTTCCCTTGGCACCTAACTGCCTAGATATTCAAGTCATAACAGTGCCAACGGCACCCGATTGTCTGACTACTCTAGTCACAATGGTGCTCACGGCACCCGACTGCTAGGTCCAGATGGCGCCCAGCTATTTCAGCCCCAATGACACTCAATCACTCCAGTTGCAGTGGGTTTCATGACATCTAGTCACTCCAACAACAGTGTCCAGGGTGTCCAACTACCCCAGTTTCAATGACGCCCGGCGGTGGTGCTTATGGCATCGTACTACTCCCATCACGGTCGTGCCTGTTGGTTTTAATGTGTCCCTTCTTTTGCAAGACGGGCTATGATGCCAACTATGATAAGGATAGTATGAGTCAAATGATGAAATCACTCAACCTATGAACATGTAAATCATGGACCTAGACAACCAGCACAAGCTCTAGCATGGGTATGCTATCTCAATCAAGACTAAACTAAGCAAAGAAAGAAAAACACACGCCGGGCCGTGGAGCAAGGAAATAAAGAAAAGCACACCGTATAGGTGGAACAAGTAAAATAAAGAGGAGATATGATGAAAGAGAAAGCTACTGCCTAAACTAAGAAAAGATGTGATCGCCACTAAGGTAAAAACAAGCCAAAGACCTGATAAGTACCTTAGAATAGGAGGATGATGCACCCGCCCATGGGAGAGAGAAAACAACTAGGAAACTGTAGCTCTGTGGGATATAACAGTCGAATACTGATGCGTCACAAGACTGTGACGGCCCCACGATAGACCGCTACAAGACTCTAACGCGCCTTTGATAGACCGTCAGAGGTTCTGCAGAATAGAAGTTGGGAATCTTTGATCTCCAAGCTTTCCAGTAAGCCAGGAAACTTGGGCCTTGTGCTAAGAGCTCTGTAAACCTGCAAAAGAGTGTAGAACACAAGAAAAATAACCCAGATTAGCCCTTGGACAAAGTAGTATCAATAAATCAAAGAAACTTAAGAACATGCAAAAGGAAAGGGAAATACCGGGGAGGTTGATTTTTTTTAACCCCTCTGGGGCGTTTTAAAAGATGGGAAGATGTTTTAATGGATGCAGAAGATGTAAGAATGTGGTAGAAGAGCAGGGACAATGCTTATGATGCTTGGAAGAGGGAAAAGACACTAAGATGACAACTTTGACTAAACTAAACCCTTGGAATCAATACTCCCTGGACTGTGAGAGCATATGGACGTGGGAAGAAGCTCTCCTTGGTTGGTTCTAGCTCCAGGATGCGGCAGCACTCCGACGCGAACTCCAGATGTCTTTTCTTCAAGCCATGAAGTCAAGGGTTCTATTTATAGACCCTCCAACTTTCTGGTCAAGTAGAGGATAATCCAGCTAGAAAGTAGGACGTTTCTTAGCAAACTCTTGAAGATAATACTCCCAAGAGTCCATAGAAGCAAACAGAAAGTTCTGAGGATCAGATTTGAAGGAGAAATCCTCAGATTAAACTCTTAATTCGGCCACGGAGTAGCAGAAAATAAGCAGTTCTGCTAGAACTCTTTGCGGGATGTAACGGTCTTACGATAAACCGCCACATGAATTTAACGCTCCATGCCTGGACCATCACACAACCTTATCCATTAAAAGATAAGACCAACGGGCGTGATTTTCGAAGCAAGGACTCTCTGGAGAATGTAACGGCCAAGGATAGATGCGTCACAATGCATGTAACGGCCGCACGATAAACCGTCACACCCAGAGAATAGGCTAAAAGATAAGCTTGAAAGAAGCCTTAAGCTTAAGGACTCTGGCATGATGTAACGGACCAAGGTAGATGCGTTAGAGGATTGTAATGCGCCAGTGAAGGACCGTTAGAGACAATAGAGTGCAAATGAAATGAGAGTTCGCTAAGCTTCGTCCAGCGGAAAGAGGTAAGAAACCAGACCCAACCAAGGAGACATGACCCGTGAAATAAACCTCAAATAACCAAGACATCCCCATAAGGGTGAACAACTCGGAGCATCATATAAAATGAACAAGGAGATGACCCAACTTACTAGTCATAAAATGGGTGTCAACAGTGCCAACGACACCGGGTTATTCCAGTCACAATGATGTCTATGGCCTCGATTGCCCAGGTCACAACGGTGTCCACGGCACTCTACTGTTCCAATCTCAACGGCACCTAGCTGCTCCAATCATGGTGGTACTCGCACCATCTGACCGCTCTGGTTTCAACAGCGCTCGGCCGCCCTAGTCGCAGTGGCATCCAGCCGCTTTGGTCACTATGAGGCCCACGCCATCCGGTCGCCCCGATCTCAACAATAGCCGGACACTCCAACATAGCGGTGCCCGAGGCACCCCAACTTCTCTGATCTGGATGGTGTCCCATATCGAGAATACATTGTGACACCTGGCGGGCGGCATCCTACAGAGTCACGAGTCCTCCGACTGAGTCACAAGTCCTCCGACTGACACTCTGTACAAAAGTGGAAATACCCACGTAGCAATGCATTGACCTGGGGACCTTCACAAATGACGGGATTGTCTCGTGGCTTGCACACACTTGTAATCGGGCTTTCCACACCCCATGTAACGCCTTTCACGGCATATAGTGATATAATCCAGTTGGGGAATTGACTCCCACCCTCGCCAACTACCAGTCTCAATACCATCCAACAGACTACCATCTATCTCCCAGCTCGGTCCCAACTCCTCCAACCGAACGAACCCTACACCCGAGCTAGGACCTGCCTGCTCCTCACCGAGCCAGTGTCAGCCGCTCCAGGTCCGAATCAAAATTTGCCATCTCCTCCTTTTGAGCCAATGCCTCATTCTCATAAACTCTGAGCCTGTACCCTCTCTAGTGCCCACACTGAAACTAGTCTCTCAGCCTCCAATCATCCCTATCGTCTTGCTGTTGCTCGGTCACCGTTGCATGGACCAAGCCCTCCTTATGTCACAGCTTCTAGGATCCCTGACTCTCCTTCGACAATAGAAACAAAGGTATTCGGACTCCACCCGATGTAAAATAAACATTGATTGCTTGCGATCGGTGGGGAAGATGTCTAGTACATGAGCCCCCATAATCGCCTCCACTTGTACCATCGGAACCTTCTTCTCTCCACGTGTCACCTGACATCCCGTGTCCACGTGTCGTGCCCTGGTGGCACATCCCTAGTCAAAAAACTTAGTTCCGCAGGTGATCGTCGAGAAATTAACTGGCACACCCGCATTCCATCCAAACATCCCCGACCCAGTCTTCTAGAATGATTAACCATATACCATTCTTTTTTGTGCGTTCCTATCGTTCTTTGCACTCCTCTGTCAATACCCTCAGAATCCCTGCGTGCCAAGTCAATCTATCTCGACCTTCTGTAAAAGGCGAGTGTGTGTCATCGCCGCGAAAATTTAGAAATTTTCGCGAGCCAACAACAGTGTTTGTAATATTCTGCATTAGTGCCATGGAATACATCATTGCATGCTCATTGACTACTGTATTTCATTTTCTTTATGAGCAAGGTTGGTGAATGCCATATGTTGATCTCTACCATCTGTTGGTTCATGCCATCACTAGTGCAAGATTGAAAAACCCGATTCCCTAGGGCTCAAAATGATAAGGACTCCTACTACACAACCAGTCCAATAGAGACCAGTCAAACCTAATTAGAAACCACATGATCCAAATCCACTTATGAACCTCGAAGTATACTTGTCTCGCATGACTCAGTGTAGATTTCTCAGCCACTTCTGTTTCCTTTTGATTTTATTTTTGTTATTATATTCATGGAAGGGTTTAAAATGGAGAGAAACACATATGATTTCCCTATTGACTCATCTCTATAAGTTTTATTGCTTATTACACAGGATAGATGTCCTTCTTTTAAATGGTTTATTGATGCAACTATGTTTATTCTATCACACAGTTACAAGGTAAGAAGGTGAAAATGTTAGATTTGGAGAGAGAGCATGTCACGACAGGACTTGTCATTAGTGTTGATAAGGACAAAGTCGTCATGGGACGACAAATTGAAACAACCTATTGTAAAAATTTTGTTGTTTTTGCAAACAAGCCCGAAGGACCACTTTTTATAGAAGATCAACATAGGAAAAAAATTAAGATGCTGTCGGAAGCCATGTTTTATCTTAAAGAATATGTATGTAAAGTATCATTCTTTCATTTCTAAATTTAGATTGTCATGTTTAAGTTTGAAGTGAAATTACTCAACCATTTATCTATTATGCAGGTAATCCCCAATGTGGCTAACAACCACTCTCCCACATTGTTATTTGCTTTATGATTTGGTGATATCTTAGACTCTGATATTTTGATATGTTTTAGTGATGGCAAAATACATTAATTTTGATTGTATATATATTTTGACTAAATTACATCTGTATATTTTTTGTACATGGGGATGCATCATGATACATTATTGTCACATTTTGATTATAATGATACATTGACACAATGTGATTATTGATGAAAATATCAATGTGATGAATTTTTTGATCTATGATTCATATGTGAATGATGTGGATATATATAAGTTGTAAATGTGCATAATTTGTGAATGTGTATGTTATAACGAATGTTATTATAGGTCACCTACAGGTTACTTCGTAGGTCAAATGAGTTACCTACGGTTAGTATAGGTTACATACGGTTCAAATTGTTAAGAACAATTAGTACATGTTACTTACGATTCAAATGAGTTAATTGCGGTTCAAATGGGTTACCTACGGCTAATACAGGTTTGTCTACGGTTCAAATGAGTTACCTGCGGTTAATACATGTTTGCCTATTTTAAAGTATTGACTACATATCATGACATAGAATTCAATTTTTTAGTGGACATGATATTGGATGCTGCATTAGATTTGTGACAAGATACTTCAAGTGGATTTGTGGAGGCATAAATATAGTATCCCTAATTTTGTACCATATTTTTATGATTTTTTGAATGGAATATAAATCAGTCATTCTGAAAAAATCTGTAACCAATGAACAAGCACGTCAAAATGAGCTATGAGTGAGATCTCACCGATGTTTAAGTCAACAAGGTGTTCCGATAAGAGAAAAATAGATGAAGATCGTGAAGAGGAGTGCTCAGGAGAGAGAATGAACATTTTGGAATTTGGGATTTCTCTGTAGACCAATTGCCTATCCCCAGTGCTCTGTCCAAGATCATATTTATAGGATTTACCTCGATCATGTCCGTTCCCTGACTAAGCAGCGTTGTGATCAGTGGAGTAGTGGTTGCTCGATCATGGGATCATCGTTACCCCCTTGTCTGTTATATGAGAGTTAGAAAGGTGGTGTCATGGCCAGTGTGATCTTGACTATATATGTGGGAGAAGACTCGACGTCAGTTGGGATAACCTTCGCGATTGTGGCGATAACGACCACCGATTCATGGCCTCCAGATGTGTAGAACATGCATGTCTGCGTAGTGCATGTTTGTGGGCTGACCCAGTCTTGAGTGGGTCTTGTTTGACATCGTTCTTAGATTGTTGGTCGACTGATAATGAGCCGTAGTGGATCCGACGAATTTTTCCCTCCTCAAGATTTAATGCTAAAAATTAAACTATAAACAAGTACAAAATAATGTATAGTATAACACAACTATCAAATATCGGAACATTTATGTATAGATATGTCGGATATCTTATCAGATATTGTTTATCATCGTTATTGATAGAAATGTTATTGACTGTCTGAATTAAACTAATGTTTGAGGTTGGCTGAAAATTTAATAATGTGAATAGTCCGTGGGGTAATTATTGGTTTTAGCTGCTAACTAGTCTCCACTTGAGAAGGGGCCTTGGTGCCTTGGAATGTCCTTTCAAGAACGTGAGTCATTTTCTCATTAAAGGTGGGGGTAACACGCAAAGATCGATAGCATCATATCATGGAGAATAACATTCGAGTGAGATAGATATATAAGGACACCTAGAAGGGCAGGAAATAGTCATCACTCGTCATTATGTACTCTTAATCAAAGTTTGATGGATTGATCGTATCGATCAATTATCAGAATAAATATGAAATCGTTGTACATCGAGACAAAAAATATGGTACGTATGATACGGGACGTATAGTATCGATTTGTCAAACTTTATTCCTAACCAGCTTATTCAAAATCTAAGTATTATTTCATACATGCTAATTAATTTGTATTTAACTTAACCATAGGCAGCTAGTTCTATAGATATTTCGCATGTATTTGGCGAGAATTAATGTGCGCCTGCCTATCTTCTATTTTTCATAATATATTGAGAAATGTTAAGAAGTGTGATCTTTCTTCAATCTCTCCTATTATATTATGTCATGGTGATTGATTTATGATATGTACAGCTGGTTCTCACATCTCATGAATTATTTTATATATGTATCTTAATGTTTAGTACTTCATGAATTAAATAGAAAAGGTATAAAAGGATAATTATCTTAATTTTAAGTTTTCACTTCACAATTAATGATGTATATATTGGGACAATTAATGGGACGTGGATGGAACTCACGTACGTATCATGAACCAATGGCCATGGCATGGCGTGAGAGAGCGGCAGGGAGATGATGCGTTCTAGCATTTGCCTAGTATACGTACATTAATTATGTGGTCGCCCGCGCGCGCGGGAAAGGGGCGGCCGTGCCAATTTTTTTTAAATAAATAAAAAAAATTGCATTTTTACCCTTTTTAATTTATTGTGCTCATATTAATAATATATATATTAGATATATATATTAAAATGCACAGTAAATTAAATCGAATTTTATCTAGTAAGTTAAATAGTGTTATCTCAATGGTAAATGTCAAATGTTAAATTTTATTTAACCGGGTTAAATTTACCGAGGTGAGATAATTATTATTTACCTTGGGATAAAATGGTAATAATTGAAGTTACTTCAGTAAATTTTAATTTTTGAATTTTTAATTATTAGATAATTAAAAATTCAAATTTTAAATTTTATTGAAGTTAAATGTGAAAAATTCAATTATTTGAATTTTAATTATTAGATAATTATTAAATTCAAATTTTGAATTTTAGAAAATTACAAATCGAGGATAATTGCATTATTTTAAATTTACTTTCAAACAATATTATTGGATAATTAGTTTGAATTTAAATTTAAATTATTGGCATGTTTAAATTTTGAATTTAAATTTGATTATTGGATAGTTAAATTTAAATTTAAATTTAATTAATTATCTCAATTAGATGCCCCTGTAGAAAATGATGGTTCTTTACATGCTCTACTTTATTTACCTTGTATTGACCTGCTTGTGTGTTTAATTTTAGTTAATCATGCTTTGATTTTTAAAATTAAACAAAGCTAGCCTATTTTTTATTTGCACATCCCATTTTTAAATTCAAAAAGTAAGGATTATTTTCAGAAAATAACCCTTGATTGATTTTATTTGAATGGGTTGGCAAATGATCATGGACTTGGATTAATGTAATTAATTGGGGTCTGCGAACCTCCTTTCTCTCTCTGTTATAATTCCAATGTACTTCTATCTTCCTCCATTGTTGTACTCGCCCTAAGGGCTGCTGGAATTTGAGTCACATGTAATTTAATTTTTTCGGCCGGCGTGCCGTGTAAAAGTTGTAATTAATGCGGCGTCGGAGTTTGAAAGCGAGGAGCACACCCGACGAGGACGATCCAACTGCTTCGGAAGCGGGCCGGATGTCTTAGTTACATTAGGGTTTAAGTCTATGATCACTTGCGTTTATTTTTGCATTGGATGCATTTACTTTGTGCAAACTACTAGGTACGGTAAATATATTGGATATATTTATATTACCACCTAGGGTGAGATCAAGATAAAATTAAATTCCCTCGCGTTTAAATTTTAGATCTGGTAAGCGTGGCTCTAGGAGTCGTCGTGGCCCTCCATCATTATGGAGTGAATGAACGTCTTCATTTCATGGATTTGTTGTGCTTTCCACAAGGTCCATGAGTTTGGGGACGGGATTAAACTCCAAGGCTCGGCCTCAATGGGGTGAGGAATTGAACTCGGCTTTGTTGTGCTTTCCACAAGGGTCGGGTCATGAACTCATTGCTATGTTGTAATGATGGTTAGATCTAACCGAGAATATCCTTTGTTGTGCTTTCCACAAGGGGATGATTTCTCGGGGGCCGAATATCGGATATTGCATTAGATGCAAGTGCTTGTTGACTGCCCTTGAGATGGTGTATGGCTTGTTGTGCTTTCCACAAGGTCGTACATCAGTCTCGTTGGGATTCCGACCCACTATGTTGATCTCGTTGATCTCCCGTTCTATATACTGAGGGTTATATAGTTCGATCGAAAAATAGTGGGACTAACTAAGATAGAAAATCACATCTAAGTTAGAATTTGAACACATGCTAAGTTGTCTTTTATTTCTTATCCAGATTACAACGTCGTCGTCCAACCCCCTCCGTGGCATCTTGGATGCAAATAGATTAACTGGACCGAACTACTCGGATTGGCTGCGTAATCTACGCATAGTCCTTACCGCCGAAAAGATTGCGTACGCGTTGGACACGGTTCATTCTGAGCCAGCTCCTGATGCCGACGAGGGCGAGTTACTGGCTTATGCCAAGTGGTCTGAGGACTCCTCCCTTGCCCAATGTTACATGTTGGCCTCTATGGCTCCCGAGCTACAGAGGCAATTTGAAAAGACTGATTGTAGAAGTATACTTCTCAATCTACGCCAGCTCTTCGGGGAGCAGGGTAGGATTGAGAGGTATGACATCTCAAAAAGGCTTTTCAGGACACGGATGTCTGAGGGTTCATCAGTGCAGGCCCATGTACTGAAAATGATGGAGTGGATTGAAAGACTCAATGCATTGGGGTTCAAGTTGGATCTTGAACTATGCATTGATCTTATGCTCCAGTCATTGCCTGATTCCTTTTCTTCCTTCATCATAAACTTTAACATGAACAGGATTGAAGCAACTCTCCCAGAGCTGCTCAATATGTTAAAGAGTGCTGAAGGAACCATGCAGAAAGATAAACCATCTTCGTCTGTAATGGCTATTGGCCGGGCCAACAAGAAAAGGAAGGCCTCTCAAATATCCACCACTAGTAACAAAGGGAAGGGAAAGAAAAAGGCCACGGGTAAGCAACTCGCCAAAGTTGACAAAGGGAAGGGCAAGAAGAATGAAAAGGAAGACAAATGTTTTCGATGCGGGGAAACTGGGCATTGGAAAAGGAATTGCAAGGCAATTCTAAATGAAGGTATTTTTGTCATAGACCTTAATTTGTCATATATGGAATCCACATCATGGGTATTGGATACTGGATGTGCATCTCATATCTGTAATTCTGTGCAGGTGCTGGCAAATAGAAGGCGATTGGGTAAAAAGGAGATTGAACTGAGGATGGGCAATGGAGCTTTAGTTGCTGCCAAAGCTGTCGGGACTGCACGCCTCAGTTTACCTTCAGGAGTCATTCTGGAGCTGAATGACTGTTATTATGTTCCTAATATTATTAAGAACATTATTTCAATCTCTGGCTTGTATAACATTGGATACACATTGCCTTTTAATAGCATTGGGTGCTCTATAATGAATAATGGTTTGATTATAGCCAATGGTTCATTAGTCAATGATCTTTATGTATTGAATACACGTTCTAATGTTATGCAAATTTCCAATGCGGATGAAGTGAATTCTGCATATCTATGGCATAGCAGACTTGGTCATGTAGGTGAGAAAAGAGTCTCTCACTTACACTCAAATGGGTATTTGAATTCGTTCGAATACAAGCCATTTGATACCTGTGAGTCGTGTCTCATGGGGAAAATGACCAAGGCTCCTTTTGGTGGACATGGTGAGAGGGCTGTTGACCTTCTCGAACTCATACACTCGGATGTGTGTGGACCCATGTCCATAGAAGCAAAAGGAGGTTATCTCTATTTTGTTTCTTTTATTGATGACTTCTCTAGATATGGCTATTTGTATTTAATGAGAAATAAGTCACGAGCCTTTGAGAAGTTTAAGGAATACAAGAATGAAGTAGAGAAACAGACAGGCAAAAGTATTAAGGCTCTTCGATCGGATCGAGGAGGTGAATACTTAAGCCATGAATTCACTTCTTATCTTAAAGACCATGGAATAGTTTCTCAGTGGACTCCACCGTATACACCACAACACAATGGTGTATCCAAGAGGAGAAACAGGACCTTGTTGGACATGGTCCGATCCATGATGTCTATGTCAGGACTACCCTTGTCTCTCTGGGGCTATGCGTTAGAGACTGCGGCTTATTTATTGAATAGGATATCAAGTAAATCAGTTCCTTCTATACCATATGAGATATGGAAGGGCAGGAAACCAAATTTTAATTACATTAAAATTTGGGGGTGTCCTGCCCATGTAAATAAGAACGAGAGTAATAAGCTTGAGTCGAGAACCGATAAGTGTAGGTTTGTGGGATATCCAAAGGAGACGTTTGGATATTATTTCTATCACCCTTCTGAGCAAAGGGTCTTAGTGGCCAAGAGAGCTGTATTTCTGGAAAGAGAATATCTACTCCAGAAAAATAGTGGGAGCCAGATAGAATTAGACGAGGTCCAAGAACCACAACCCATAGACACACACTCATTAGATGAGACTGTATTGGTTGATCCTATTCAAGGTGAAACACTGACACTACGGAGATCTGGTAGACTACCGAGAGAACCTGAGAGATATGTTGGACATGTCTCAGATGGGTCCTCTAAGGTATGCATCAATGAGGATGATGATCCTCAGTCGTACCAGGAGGCGATCCGTAGTGTAGACTCCGAGAAATGGCAAGAGGCAATGGATTCAGAGATCCAGTCCATGTACACCAACAAAGTTTGGAACTTAGTTGATGTACCCGAAGGGAAGGTCCATATCGGCTGCAAATGGATTTTCAAAAGGAAAATCGGTGCAGATAGACAGGTTGACACATGCAAGGCTAGACTAGTGGCGAAAGGATATCGTCAAAGGTAAGACATTGACTATGACGAGACGTTTTCGCCGGTAGCCATGGTTAAGTCAATCAGAATCCTCCTTGCCATTACTGTATACCTGAATTATGAGATCTGGCAAATGGATGTGAAGACAGCGTTTCTTAATGGAAACCTGTCAGAAGAGGTGTACATGGTACAGCCTGAAGGATTCACTTCCAAGCTACATCCTAATAAGGTATGCAAACTTCAAAGGTCTATTTATGGATTAAAGCAGGCATCTAGAAGCTGGAACTTAAGATTTGATGAGGCTGTCAAATCTTTCAACTTCATTCGGAATGAAGATGAACCCTATATTTACAAGAAGGTCAGTGGGAGCTCAGTGACCTTCTTGGTCCTTTATGTTGATGACATCTTACTCATTGGGAATGATGTAGGGATGTTGACATCAACTAAGTCTTGGTTGTCCAAGACCTTCTCCATGAATGATTTAGGAGAAGCATCCTATGTGCTGGGCATAAGGATCTATCGAGATAGATCTAAAAGGATGCTAGGATTATCTCAATCCATGTACATAGACACTATCCTCAAAAGGTTTAGGATAGAAAATTCCAAGAGAGGTCTCATTCCCATGAGACATGGAATTTACCTATCCAAGGGGATGAGTCCTAAAACTTCTGAGGAGGTGGCACACATGAATAAGGTACCCTGTGCTTCGGCGATAGGGTCAATCATGTATGCAATGCTATGTACACGACCTGATGTTGCCAATACTTTAAGCATTGTTAGTAGATATCAGGCAAATCCAGGCGAAGAGCACTGGAAGGCAGTAAAGGGTATCCTTAAGTACCTGCGAAGGGCTAAGGATCTTTTTCTGCTTTATGGAGGAGAGGACCTACAGCTTAGAGCTTACACAGATTCTAGTTTCCAGTCAGATCCAGATAATTACAAATCCATGTCTGAATTTGTATTCATGTTGAATGGAGGGGCAGTCAGTTGGAGAAGTCATCTGGATGAAGAAATTCATCTTGGAACTCGGCGTAGTTCTCGAGATATCAGCTCCCATCCCATTATTTTGTGATAATAATGGGGCCATCGCCCAGGCGAAGGAACCGAGATCTCACCAAAGGTCAAAGCATATTCTCAGGCGCTTTCACCTTATTCGGGAGATTGTTGATCGTGGAGATGTGATGGTAGAGCATGTACCGTCAGAAGACAACATAGCAGATCCACTGACTAAGCCTTTGACACAGACTGTATTTGAGCGTCATCGGGATAAGATGGGCCTCAAAGTTGTGGGCAATTGGCTGTAATTCAAGTGGGAGATTGTTAGTGTTGGTGTGCTACAGGCCAATTTCGGGTCGAATAGGCCCAATAGTTGTACGATCTTGTTCATTAATAAAGTGGTGTTTGAGCGTAAATATGCGATTGTGTTACATTACGTTGTTCCTAGGATATGTGGTTGTAAAGTCAGCTCGAGATGAGATCTCGAACATGAGACTTACTTTACATGAACACATATCTTAAACTGTTCCTGGTTGGAGGGTAATCACTCGGGGACTTTGATTACCTATTAAACCAGTACACATGATGTGTCAATTACCAGTCTCATGGTCATTGGTGCGGGGCACCAACACATATGTGTAGGTGTATGTCCTTGGAGGATGTGCACTGAACTGATCCGCTATTGGATCTTCAGATGGTTGATTATACCTAATGTCAACTGAAGATCCAACGGTCACAGTAGCATCGTTGGTCCTTTGACCTGAGACATTTATCGGATCTTACACGAGGACTGGAATGGTTTAATTATTTAGCTAAGTGACTTTAACCATAAGTCATGAGTTGCCGAGTCATTAACAACTCCAGGAGACGTGTGAAGATCATCAATGGTCAAGAGGGGATCGCTCACTGTCGGGTATATATCAGACAGTTAATGGGTCATGACATTGACGCTCCGTTAAATCCCTGGCCAGGGTCGTGTGAGTTCGTTTAGAACGAACGTCATACACTTTAAGGGGGTCATAGTCAAATGGCACGATCATGGGGTTTGACAGAAACCATACCCTCGATCGTACCAGACTCATAGAATGAGCGAGGGATTATATCGATGCGGTAAATGTGGACTTACAGGTACCAGACAGGCTGGACTTACAGGTACCAGATAGGCTGGTTTAAACCCGGCGTCCTCTAGGATCACGCGGATTTGCTTGACCCAACGTGATCGAAAGGTTCAGAATAAATTAAACTATTATTCGGCTCTTGTAGAAGCGAAGAATATGCTTAATTTACTTCTAATTGGGAATTAGAAGTTAATGGGCCTTAAACTAGAGTGACTATGGGCCTAGAGGATCACACACAATGGATTCTTGGGTGACGGATTATTTTTATACAAGTGTATGTATTAATTCCTTTTAATTCCTTTTGGAAAGGAGTGTAAATGGAGCTTAATACATATGTATAATAATAGATAGGACATATATACAGTTTCGGTCTTTTGGAATCCTTTTCTAAAAAGTCTAAACTCTATATATAGATCCTACGTGAAGCTCATTCGAGCTTCTTCTTTCCTTCCCTTAAGCTAACCAAGCATTAAGCTTAAGGGAGAGGATTAGTCTCCCCCCTTTCTCCCTCTTGCTCTCTCTCTCTCTCTAGAAGGTGATAGAGTCGGGGATAGTCGTGCCGGGGAGGTACCGTCGCTGCGCAAGGGTCCGTGTGGATCGTCTCTAGAGGCCGTACTGTTGTGCGGCTCAGTTTTTCTGCATCGGGCTTAGCGGACAGCGTCGTTCCGCGCAAGGTGAAACACATAACCCGTAATTAGGGTATTAGAAACACCGATTAGAGCACAGATTAAGCTTTCCACAACACCGGGATCGGGCAAATGAATTTTTGTTATCCGCTGCGTAGCCCGTAGGTGCTGTGCGAAACCTTACATATAATACTATATATATCTCACATATATATATTATATTTAACACCTTTTTTTTCAACTCCACCTACACTTTTTTTTGACTTTTTTTAAACCTTTCCCTACTCTTTTTGACTTTTTCGAACCTTTTTTTTCACACATTTTTTCCAACTCTCCTATCTTGCTAGAGGTTTCACGTAAAGGCTCTTCACAACAGCCAAACAAAGAAAATGCTTCACTCGGCAGGGTTCCACGTGAAGTCCTCCAAGGATGGCGGCTGGCAAGCTTTGGACGGTCAACCAGGTGGATGGGTCCATGTGGTTTGGCTGGCAGGTTCACAGCAAGGCTGGTGTTTCTTCAAAGCTGCATGGCTGAGGTTTCACAACGCGCCAAAGCGGCTAAGCTGCAAAGCAGCAGGGCGCCGTGGAGTTTCAACGGCCAGGCTAAATGGGTTTCACGTGGCAGGGTCCACGGCTCCTCTCCACGCGGCAAGGTGGCCTGGCGCGGGTGGCTGAGGCGGCCAAGTCAACACATCAGCGGCGGGAGGCGGGCCTCACATGGGCTTTGCGCAGGGGCTTCGTCGGCCACGAGCAGCTGGCGGCCTCCCAACGTGGACGAACGCGGCCAGGATTGCCGCAAGAGCGGGAGAGAGAGAGAGAGAATGAGAGAGAGAAACAGAGAGAGGGCTATTGCGGCCGCGGCTGGATAGAGAGAAACGGAGAGATAGGGAACCGAGGAGAGGAAGCAAGCCGGTTAGAGGGGGGGTGGCGTCCGCCTGCGTGGTGAAGGGAGAGTAGGTGACGGCAGTTCGCGGCGCGGGTGACGGAGGTTGGTCGCCGGCAGCGGCGGCTTGAGGCTGGAGGTGGCAAGGTCATCCGTGAGGGGGAAGATGTTGGCCGGGGTTGTGTGTCGGGTGAGAAGGCTAGAGAGAGAGGGAGGTTGGCCATTCGTGAAGGGGCTGTCTAGGGGAGGGGCCGACTGGTGGAGCGACTGTGTGGTGTTGCCGCGGGGAGATGAGAGGGAGGAGGTTAGCGCGGAGGGTGCATCGCGGCGTCCGTGGTGGCTGGACTGGGTGAAGGTGGGAGCCGTGGGGGGGGGGGGGGGGGTTCGCGGCGTGCGATGCGGTGGGTTGGCCGGAGGCGGCTACCGCGGCGAGGGTGGAGGCCGGGTGTCTGCGGGAAGGCAACGGGGGTGTAAGACGGTGGTGGCTCTGGCGAGATGGCCGGCGACGGGGGTTGGCGCAGTGAGATGGGGGGGTCGCTGCGGCTGTCAGTTGTGCAGGTGGTCGAGGGGGGCCGCCGGTCTGGGAGGGGGGAGAGAGAGGGTGTGCGACTAGGGTTGGTGGCGTGACCGGCGTGCAGGCGGTTGGCAGAGGTGGAGAAGGTTGGCGTGAGTCGCGGGAAATAGAGAGATAGATCGCGGGGGAGGAGAGAGAATAATAGAGAGGGAGAGAATAACCGAGACAGAGAGAGAAAGAGATTCACGGGAGGGAGAGAGAGAAACAGAGAGAGATTAAGAGAGAGATAAAGAGATTAACACAGGAGTGAAAAAATTTTCACTTTTTTTCTTATGCTTCTCTCAACTAATATCTTTTCTGCTACTCTTCTTTTTTTCTTTCTTTTCACTTCTAACAATCTAGAGAGAGAAAGGGAGACGACGTCGGGGACGTCGGGGTCGACGGAGGCGCCGTGTTGGGCTCTGATACCAAATCTGACGCGACGGTGATGTGGAATTGGATCAACGGCAACTCCGGGACGCGAACAGGACGGGAACGGATAGGTTGCTATCTCGCACAGCTCGGCCTCACGTCGGACGGTCTCACACCGGGCGACACACTCAAATCTCACAAATAGAGAAAAGAGGGAAGGAAAGGCACTAAGGGGCAATGCTCCTTACATGATATCAAATTCTTAAGCATTCATCATGCCTTAAACCATTACATGAGCCTCCTTTATATAAGTGGAGACTATAGCAACTACAACCTCAAACTTTACAAATAACATATATGTCCTTAGCCTAATAAAACACACTCACCTACCTAACTTTTGACTTGGGGGTTTTAAGAAAATAAAATACACAAAACACACATGTTTATTGACTATGACTTAGCCTTATAAGATGAAAGTAACAATACATGTACTAATACATGTATTTTACACACAATACACACGCAATACATAAATATGTGACGTCTGAAGTCCCACGATCAATGACACCCAAGAGGGGGGGTGAATTGGGTAATTACAGAAACTATCAAAACTATTTTCAGATTTAAAAACACTCACACGGTGAGGGCTACAAACACAAAGGGGTCAGTCGAAGAACATATTTGAAGCTAGCACCAACAATCTTATTCATAGGTTCTTTGGTACCGGGCAGAGTTCAGGAATCCAAGGATTCTCTCACGCAAGATATTTTCCTTCTGATGAGACTGACCACATCAGTCACAGGATACCTTTCGATATACCACAAGATATTCGCAGACAGATTGATGAACCAAGATTCGAGCAAGCGTCCGATGCACACACAAAGCTTGCGCAGTAGAGCAGAATGGAGATAGAAGAGAGGATCAAACCATACAAGGGACAATAATTTTAAGGTGGTTCGGATGCAACAGCATCAACCTACGTCCACCCCTCACAAGGTGAGGAACCACACACTATCTTGTATAGGATTACAAGATCAACACCACACATACAAACACACGTGAAGGATGTAAAACCCTTACAAGGATGCTGAACCACACACACATACACACACGAAAGAGAAAAACACTAAAAGATGTACACGCGTACACGGATCTATGAGAATCCACACACACAAGGGATTGCAAAAAGGCAAGAAGGCAAAAACCAGTTTGAGCACAAATTGAGAATGAATAACAAGGAGTAAGAACACAAGACAGCTCCCCCTTAATGAATGACGAAGATTCATGATGCAGCTTCCTCTGATCTTGATCTATGCTTGATTTGGATGAAGATTTGAACTTGAACACCTCTGATCTTTGATGAAGGATTCCCTCGGATCACTATTCATGTGAACAGTGCATACACTCTGCTCTTGTTCTATCACTTCAGCATTAGGGTTCTCTTGCCCCTTGAATGAGATCTTTTATAGATCTAGGAAGGGCCTGGGACAAGTGCCAGACCAGATCCACAATTCACTCCTTGAAAGTTGGGCTTTTCCTTAAACAATTGGGGGAGATAGACTTCACTCGAGCTTGGACAAACAAGTCAACAAAGGGGGCTTTCGAGGCTACCGGTTGACCGGAACCAGGGGGCCGGTCGACCTAAACCTGTAACAGATAGGACTTTTTGATTCTGGCAAAACTGGTTGACCTGAATGGCAGGGGCGATCGACCTGAACCTGTAAACCGTTGATCTCTTAAGTTCTGGGAAAACCGGTCAACCTAAACCTGTAACATTGAGAAATCTTCAATTCTGGAAAAATTGGTCGACCTTCCTTTGAGAACTGGTTGACTGAAATGGTCCTAGCCTGCAGAAATAAGTTGTTAGCCCAGTAAAAAAATATCAGAGCATAAATGTCATTAGATGAAAGATCGCTTCATGCAATACGAAGTTAAAGATAGATAACTCAGTATAATTTCATGGGAAGACATTTATGCATTAGCCTCCTTTGCACGTGCTTGAAACCAATAACACGGATGACGATGAAAACATAACCCTGAGTTTTGTTATCATCAAAATCATTCGAGGAGACTCAACAATCTCCCCCTTTTTGATGATGACAAAACAAGAATAAAAGCGTGTCAGGGGTGGATAGAATTCTTCAAGCAAAAATCACCCCAAACAATCCAACCAAAACCATTTCAACCATTCATATACGCTTGATGTTGGAGATGTAATAAAACATAAGAGAAGTGACCAAAATAGATAACAACATCAAGTGCCTGGCATTGTTTCATTTCAAGGTTGGAGTACATGACAAGGTGCCGATGCAAGTCCTAAATGAAAATGCAAGGACATGACTCACAAAATGCAAACGAACGCAGTGCCAAAAGGCATACAAACATACAAACACACAGGCATACAGCAGACATAAGATAGATAGATAGACAACGAAGTAGCTACTTCTCCCCCTTTGACATCAACAAAAAGGAGAGTGGGATACAGAATGCGTGGACATGAACGACACAGTGGGGACACAGGGTCAGCTAAGAAGCAGGTTGATCAGGCGTCCCCTCAGCAGCATCATCACCTGAAGCACCGACGCCATCACGAGCAGCAGGAGCAGGAGGCAGACGATCAGAAATTCTATGGAGAAGGTCATCATAATGAGACAACTGTGAATGCATGTGAAGAAGGGATTGATTTGTAATCCGAAATGCTTCACGGTTATCTTCGTGACTGGCAAAAAGGGTGGCCAAGTGGAGAGAGATGTCATCAAGAGCAAGGGAAACACCATCCATTCGTTCAGTCATAGTGCCCATGAATGTGTCCATCCGGTCAAGGGATGAGTGAATCCGGGATTCCAAGCCTAAGACATGACCCTCAAGAGTCTCATAGTCCGCCCTAGTGGGAGGACCAACACTCGGAGTGGAGGACTCCCCTTGAAAAAATTGTGGAGGAGGTGGCATCTCATGGTATGCTGCCTGTACGGGAGGCTGATCCTCCGCCTGAACTGGAGGGGGTGCATGCCCAAGGTCAGGCTGTAATGGTGGAACTGCAGCTGGAGCAAGCTGGGCGACATATGTGGGAACATCTCTAGTAAGCTCACCATCATCACCCCAGTAGTATCCAAGATCGAAGAAAATCTTGTGTTCATTATAGATATCATCCTATCGAACTGGGAGTGATCTTTCGTTTGTCAAGTCTATCCCAGCATAGAGAAAAACACCCGTCAACTGTGTAGCATAGGGTAAGGACCGGCTCAAGTTGGTGCGGCAAGAACTGATCAAATGTGTCACGAGTCGACCCATATTCACTAAATTTGCATTCATGATATGGTAAAAGAGGAACTTATGGACTGATGTGACTTTATTGCGACTGCCACTTTTAGGATAAATCAAGGTAGTGATCATGTGATGTAGAATGCGCTGCAGCGGTGGGAAGTAGTTGGCGTTCAATTGAAGGCAATTACTGACACCTTGAACAAAATCACACCATGTCATGAGGAAGAAAGTATCTGGCATTTCATCATGCCCACACGATATGTCGGCACCCCAGTCCGAGACTCCCAAAGCAAGTTGGAAAAGTTCAGGTGCAATATGTATCTCCATGGCCTGAACAAAAGTATACAACTCTCCATTTCTCGCAACCAAATTTCCATAAAATTCCTGGACTAGGTTCGGATAGTACCTAGTGTATCGGGATGCAAAGTCTATCCAACCATCTTGAACGGCAAAGAGAGCAAACAAATCTGGCAAAAGCTCAGTCACCTCTTGAAAGTCAACCAGGCGAGGGTTGATGATGGGCCAAGGAGGCAGACGGACTACTGGACGTGGTTCCGGTGCCCTCTGTGGATGAGCTGGGGCCTCCCTTCTCCTGCCGCTGGCTTCCCCTAGATTGGAACGCCGAGAACTCCGTTGGGGCGGCATCGTTGGCTAGAAAACCGGCGGTGAAGCCCTTCGAAGAGAAGGAGTTCGTCCCTTGGTAGGGGGATGGACGAATGGAGCACTCTTGAATCCCTGGAAGATACTTCCCAAGCTCTGGAGTCGGGGAGAGAGGGTTGCGGCAGCACGGACGACAGTGGAGAATGCATCCCGGAAGTATGACAGATCTGCCGGAGCTAGTGCGAATGGAGGAGGGATGGAGATTTAGGCTAGTGGAAGAGAGGGTGTGTGGTCTAGGGTTTAGATGAGGTGTTGGAAGGAAGATAGGAGGGATAGAATGAGAAGAAAGGGGGTGAAGACCCTTTAAGAAAGAGGGCGGTCGAATCCCGGTTGGGCCGGTTCGCCAGTTTCGGTCGACCGGGACTGGTGGGCCGGTCGACCGGAATGGTCGATTGCCCCCCAAAAGGGCTGAATAAGGGGAATGATAACCATAAAGTCTCCAATGCTGCTGCCTCAAGTGAACTCCTTGTACTAGAAGGTATAAAATCCCCCCCTTTTCTTTATATATATTTTTTTATTATTTGGGGAAAAAGAGGATGACTTCTAACGAATCAGCTAATGAGGTTGGTCTGAAGGCTCCCCCTCAGTTGCTGCCCAGTGACCCCAGGTCATTTGTCCACTTTTATTGGTCAGGGAGTAATTGGTTCTAGAAATAATTCAAGGAGGGGTATATAAATACATATACAATCACGCAGGCAGGAAAATATCATACGGAAAAGAATACACACACACACAATAAGATGATGCATGACTCACTATCTACCCTCAATGTTCCTGATATGCATCACTCATTCTAATGCAGACTTAAAGATGTATGCTCTCACCCTTGCACATGCCAAGTTCCCTTCTAATATTGTTGAATTGCTCCTGATTTAATGGCTTGGTGAAGATGTCGGCCAGCTGGTTATGGGTATCAATAAAATGCAGCTCGAAAACTCCCTTGCCAACATGATCTCTTAGGAAGTGATGACGAATGTCTATATGCTTGGTCCTAGAGTGTTGAACAGGATTTTTTGACAAGCTGATAGCACTAGTGTTGTCACATAAAATTGGAATACAATTTATTACAACATCCAAATCAAGCAATTGATTTTTGATCCAAAGTACTTGAGCTCCACAACTTCCGGCGGCTACATACTCAGCCTCGACTGTTGATAAGGCTACTGAATGTTGTTTCTTGGAGGCCCACGAAACTAGACACCTGCCAAGAAATTGACAGTACCCACTAGTACTCTTCCGATCGACAATACAACCAGCATAATCGGCATCGATATATGCAATCAAGTAATATGAACTGCCGATTGAAAACCACAAGCCAAAGTCTAGAGTGCCAATAAGATACCGAAAAAATCGTTTAACAGCCATAAGATGGGATTCCTTTGGGCAAGATTGAAAGCGAGCACATAGGTACACACTGTACTGAATATCTGGGCGGCATGCTGTTAAATATAGTAGTGATCCGATCATACCTCGGTATAGTGTGGGATCGACTGGTTTACCATATTCATTTTTGTCCAACTTGGTGGTTGTGGCCATCGGAGTTGACATGGGTTTTGCTTCTGCCATCCCAAATTTCTTCAGCAGCTCCATCGTGTATTTGGCTTGGTTTATGAAAATCCCTTCGGACGTTTGCTTCACCTGTAGTCCAAGAAAGAATGTTAGTTCACCCATTAGACTCATTTCAAACTCGCCCTGCATCATTCTTGCAAATTCATCACACAAGCCGTTGTTAGTGGCTCCAAAAATTATGTCATCAACATACACTTGAACCACCAATATTTCTTTACCTGATTTTTTAGTGAAGAGTGTTTGGTCAATATTACCTCTTTTGAATCCATTTTGAGTCGGGAATGAAGTGAGTCTTTCATACCATGCCTTTGGTGCCTGCTTAAGCCCGTACAAAGCCTTCTGAAGCTTGTACACATGTCGTGGGTGCTTGGAATCTTCAAATCCTGGAGGTTGTTCTACAAAAACATCCTCCTTGATGAACCCGTTAAGAAAGGCAGATTTAACATCCATCTGAAACAGTTTGAAGTTTAATGAGCATGCAAAAGACAGTAAAATCCGAACTGCTTCTAGTCTAGCCACTGGGGCAAAGGACTCATCAAAATCAATTCCCATTTCCTGGCTGTATCCTTTGGCCATGAGCCGTGCCTTATTTCGGACGACCACACCTGTATCATTCAGTTTGTTTCTAAAGACCCACCGAGTCCCTATCACAGGTTGATCTCTGGGATGGGGTACAAGTGTCCACACTTCGTTTCTCTCAAACTGATGCAGCTCTTCATGCATGGCTTGAATCCAAGATTCATTTTGTAAGGCATCAATGATGTCTTTCGGTTCTTCCTGTGAGATGAGAGCTATCAAATCTTCTTCTTCTACTTGCATCAATGAGGCTCTGGTTCTTACTCCATCCTAAGGATTACCGATGACGTTTCAGGCCGGATGATCCTTTAAAAATGTAGAGGTACTTGGAAGGTCGGGGTGCTGTACTTGCTGCTCCTGCAATGCCTTGATTGAAGGGTCTTCACTTTCTTCACCCCTGCTGGACACTTCTTCCTTAGATTCATCTTTAGCTTTTGGTGTTCCAACAAATGTTGAGATTTTAAAGACTTCTCCTATATCCACAAGTTGGACAGATTGGTTTGTCAGTTTTGGTTCAGATTCATCAAAAATCACATGAGGACTTTCTTCAACAACTAAAGTCCGTTTATTAAAAACTCGATAGGCTCTAGAATTCAGTGCATAACCTAAGAATATTCCATTGTCGCTTTTCTCATCAAACTTCCCTAAATTAGACTTACCATTATTCAGAATGAAGCACGAGCATCCAAAGGGTTTGAGATGGGAAATATTTGGTTTCTTACCCTTATATAGCTCGTAGGGAGTTTTCTTTAGGATAGGCCTTACCATAGCCCTGTTGATGATGTAGCATGCCGTACTTACTGCCTCAGCCCAAAAATATTTTGGTAGAGAGTTTTCACTTAACATGGTACGTGCCATGTCTATCAACGTTCTGTTTTTCCTCTCTACAACTCCATTCTGTTGAGGCGTCCTTGGTGAGGAAAAGTTATGTGTGTACCCCTGCGCTTCGCAGAACTCACTGAATTCTTGATTCACAAACTCACCACCGTGATCACTCTGAATGATAGTGATAGGATAACCTTTATCATTCTGAACTTTCCTGCAAAAGACTTGAAATTCTGCCACGACATCATTTTTATTGGCCAAGAAGAGCACCCGTGTAAATCTAGAATGGTCATCAACAATCACAAAACCATAAGATTTTCCTCCTAGACTGGAAGTCCTAGTTGTACCAAAAAGATCAAGATGCAACAATTCTAGGGGTCTAGCAGAAGAAACAATATTCTTATTTCTGAAGGAGATTCGTGTTTGCTTGCCTTTTGTGTAAGCTTCACAGACTCGATCACTTTCAAATTTTAATTTGGGCAATCTGTTCACTAAATCATGTCTAGACAACTTGGAGATTACTCCAAAACTAGCATGACCCAATCTTCGGTGCCATAACCAAACATTTTCATGATTGTTTGCTAACAGACACAAATCATCACAAGAAACATTATCAATATCAACAGTGTAGACATTGTTATTTCTATTTCCAATGAATTTTATTTTCTGAGTGCTTTTGTTCAAGACAATGCAGTGGGTTTCATCAAAAATAATTTTAAAGCCTTTATCGCACAGTTGACTAATGCTTTACAGGTTATGATTTAGACCTTTCACCAAAAGCACATCTTCAATGAGAATTTCAGAATTCTTACCTATGTTGCCGATCCCGATGATCTTACATTTGTCTTTGCCTCCAAAGACCACAGAGCCTCCATCCTTATCCTGCAATGATGAGAACACTTCCTTATCCCCTGTCATATGCCTTGAACAACCGCTGTCTAGGTACCACTTGCTCCCCCTAGCTTCAAGACATATCTGCAAGAACGAAGATTCTCATGCGATTGTTTTTGGTACCCAAACTAGTTTGGGTCCATAAGAGTTAGTCTCATTTTGTGCATATCTTTTCTTGGCCCCAAAAGTGTGATTCCTTGACAAGTTTTGCCTGACCCAACAGTTTGCAATGGTATGACCAAATCTACCACAGTGATAGCAGTTGTGTCACGCCCCGAACCGATAGCAGCGGAACGTGTCGTTTGCTCGGAACGTGCCAGTTACAGTCGTGAATGATCAAGAGCAATCGCATAAGACTAAAATAATTTTGAACAACAATAGAAATTGTATTTCTAATATAAATCTCTTACAAGAACTTGTTTTCCCCAACTTAAAGACTCCATCACAATGGAAAGGAAAGGAAACGACAAACTAACAGACTTTAGACAAGATAACTGAATAAGAAACACTAAGCTAGACTCAAGAAAGACAAAAGACTCGGATTTCTCTAGTTTCCGAAGCTCGCTTGCACACTTGTCCCGCCCGTGTGAGTCTCGGTCTCGCTAGCCACCTGATTACCTGAAAATATTGGAATAAAACGGAGTGAGCGAACGCTCAGTAGGAAATTATATCTCAAGAACTAGCAATGGGTTTAAGTAATTACAATTTTTCTCACATGTAAATGCAATATGGCTATGCATGTAGAAATAACTGAGCAAGTGAAAACTAACAATAGAATAACACGTCGTGCAAAACTTTCAAGTGAGTCTTAAACAAAAGGTATTCATGAGAGGCTTTATAGATTATTGGCTATTTCATGCAAGTACTTTGCCCGTGTCGGGCCACGCTAGTAAAGTCACGCAAGTCAAGTCACGCACGCGAGAAAGAGAGAGAGTGTGGAATGCCAAAGATCAAGAGAAAGAGTACTTCAGTGCAATGCTAGACACCGTGATCATTACAACTCCCATGGGCACTAGTACTTTTGGGTGCTCCTCCCAGGACCAGATCGGGCCCTTATATGCACAGCATTAAAAATAGATCTAGACATCCACGATAGTTTATAGCCAATAAGGAGTTTCAAGAACAAGTTTTAATAGGATGATAAGATAAGATTTTTATGGAATTCAAGGGCAAGGCCCTTGAGTAAGGACATTCTTGCGATAAAATCCACGCGAAGCATATAAACCATGACATGTCGATGAACTGGTGGAATTGGTTCCCTAATTGGGTACCATGACAATTAAGTGTCCATATATAGATGGTCACCTATTTGATATAGAATTGAGGTCTACAAGAACTGCCTATTAATGGCATGATGTTCTTATCCCATCAAGAATATTCTCATGATATCCATTAGCATATCATAAGGGCCGGTATACCATATTTCTATAGAGTGACATGGCAAAATAGTGTGAAAGGTTTTTATGGTACAACCCGCTCAATCGGCCTTGAGGGAATCCAATGCTACGAGGAGACTTACGGAGGTCCCAATGACTAACTTGCTAATCCAAAGGAACGGAATGTTCAATGGAGAGCTTGTATGTCACCGAGAGTTAGTGGGTAAACGATAAACCATTGGAAAACATGGGACCATATTCACGGAGTGGAAATATAGTGCCGATAATATACTTGCACACACACACACACACACACACACACACACACACACACACACACACACACACACACACACACACACACACATACATATATATATATATATATATATATATATATATATATATATATATATATATATATATATATATATATACCCTCAGTTAACAGAAAAACAGGAAAAATAGTAACACAGGAAAATAGCCACTTAAGCTAAGTCATTACTTATCAAATTAACGCCGTTCGCAGGGGCGTTTATTTACAATTTGACGACTTATACAGCAGGCGTCCATCATATTTCTTCTATTTTACATAATTTCTAAATTCTGGAATCTTAGTAGAACGCGCCTTAAACAGGGGCGTTACTTTCAAATTCGAGCCCTGGTTCAGGGCGTCACTTTTATAAGAGACGACCTCATACAGGTCGTTAATTCACTATCTTCCGTAATTCGGGATATTAACATGAACATTATAAATTTTCCAAATAATAAATTTCAGGAACCAAGGTACAGGGTCAGGACAAGAAAAATAGCAGGATTCAACAGGTATGATCATGCATCATATTAGATTCGTAGTTTCATAGATATTAAATTTTAAACACGGTTAATTAACAATTAGATGAAATTGACGACTCCTGGGCATGGCGTCAAACTCAAATTAGCGCCCTAGCCAGGGGCGTTATTTTCAAATACGCGCCCTTGTCAGGGTCGCTTCTTTTAAAATTTCACAAAAACCTTTGAAACCACAATAAAACTATATGCATGCATGACTGATGGTATTAGTATGAACCTAAGCTAGTTTGGGCTACGTTCTTGAGAAAACCTACCTGATCTTAAGATTTTTGCGATGGTACGTGAAGAACTTGAAGAAAGAACTATACTTTGTTCCAAACAGAGTCTTCGGAAGCCTATGTAAACCGTACAGAACAACACCCAAAGGGTGCTAGGAGATGAGAGTGTTAATAGATGAGTCAGGAAGAAGCTTTCTCCCGTTCTTCAGTAGGTCAAGAAGGATTTCTGCTCGTAACCTACAGAGAAATAAGATGAAGAAGCATTAGTTTTCTTCATAATACTCTATTGAAGGCAGAGGAAGAAGAACACCTGTTCTTCACGGTTGCCGACAGCAGGATAGATTAGATCGCCAAAATAGCAAGGAGAGGTCGATTCGAAAGGTATATATAGGGTCTTAGGAATTCTAATAGAGTTAGAGTTCGATTAAAAGTAATATTTCCCTGATAGAGTCCTTTCCATGATCTATCAACCCATACTAATCCTAAAACTTACCCTGGATAGTCTCCCAGGTCGAACGGAACTCAAATGTAATTAACGCCTTAGGCTAGGTCATTAATTTTTTATTTGACGCCTTGCATCTCGTCGTTTTTAAAGAAATAACGCCCTTCCGTCGGGCGATATTCACGATTTCCCGTTAACTTATGTTAGTTACTATATTTGAGGATTTTTATCTTTTTTATTTGATAAGGTCTAGTTACGAAAATTTATGGGTAATATTTTTCCATTTTTCTTGATTTTTTTATATAATTAGTTTTTAAAAATTCCTTTAAATCAAAAAGTGGCACTATTCACTTTTTTTTGAATTGACGACTTAGTTTAAGTCATCTTTTAGGAAATACACGCCCATGACCATGGCGTCATTTCCATTTGGCATTTCTTTGAAGATGTAAAATTATGTTTATGCCCTAGAAATCCTTATCAATATATCCTTTCTTATGCTATTTATACTTTATTTAATTTTTCTGATTTAGAAGTGACGACTTATTCAAAGTCGTTTCTTATAAAATGGACGCCCATCCACGATGGCATCAATTAAATTTTTGCTTTTCTTCTTAGCCTCCAAAAGACCGATATCGTATATATGTCCATTCTTTTCTCTTTTAATTTTTCTTAATTCATTTAAATCCTATTAATGTATATTTCTTCCTTTTAATAAAAGTATAATGTAATAAATGTGAATATTAAATTTTATAAATTATTAATAAATTACTAATTGATGTTTTCTTCGAGATTTATCGATTCTAAATTCAAATAAACATATATTATGCATTAAATACCTAGAAAAAAAATAACATGTTATTCTTAAATTTATTATAATACAATGGTAGGGTCCATGAGCTCTTTTTGTGAGATTTTCTTAGGATGTCAGGGGGTCGTGTACCAAGTCTGGCCTTGATTATTTACGTTGTATTATATTTATTTATATTGCATTATATATATATATATATACATATTTGTTATTTTCTAATCCTCATATACCTATTAATAATTTGTATGTATATAGGGATTTTATTCCTCATAATTTCTTTAACTTTTATTAGTCCTTGTCCTAGGTATCAGAGGCAGGTTCGATCTGAGCAACCCTATAGGAATATTACTTGACTATTTATTTATTTGAATAAATTTTATTTATTAAACATTATATACTTATAAGAGTATGTATTTATCATTATGTATATTTTTATTTCTTATTCCAAAATTTCCGGGCGTTACACCCTCCCCCACTTAAAAGAATTTGGTCCCCAAATTAACATCATCTTCCATTCCTAACAGAGGACTTATTATGAGCTTATACATAAGAAATCTTAAGTATGGAAAAGAGCTAGTTTAGGATCACGGGTGAGGGGTACCTTCCACAACTTCTTTCTTGGCAAGTTCGGCCACAGCTTGAGTTTCTCTTGGAAGTTTTTGGGTCAAAATAGAACATTCGGCTATCTTATGATCTAAGCTTCCGCAACGCAGACATGCTCCCAAACTCCACCAACACTCCTTCGATTTGTGACCATATTTTCCATAATATTTACACTTATCTTGCGAGCGATCTGCCGAAGCTTCCTTATTACACTTCTTACATTTCTGGCATTTCTTACACATTTGTGAAATATCACCTTCGTTTATCCTTTTCTGAGTAACGGTGAACTTTTCAGAGTCATCTGTTCGATCCTTCCCTTCAACTCTTTCTTTTTCTTCCACCATTTTCTCTAGCTCTTGAACTCTCTTGACAAGGTCCGCGTAAGCTTGGATATCTACTAAGATCATCTCATGAACAAAGCTTGACTTAGATGCTTCCATTTTATCTAGGTTCCTGCAAAGATGATTGGGGAGATAATTTATTTACTCAAGAATTAATATTATTGAAATGTAAATATTTTATCTTTCTTTTATAACTTTAACCCTAAGTTCTACCCATCTCTCACGGAATTCCTATAGGATGACTGACAAGGATACTCAACCTATAACTTGGATTTAACAATCTAAGGATTTTGAAAGCCGAACTCTAATATGACTGACAGGGATACTTGACCTGTTGGGTCCCGTAGTGCAGGAACACGGATCTAGAGGGGGGGGTGAATAGATCCTACTACTAAAAACTATGTCCAATTAAAACACAACTAGCACACAGCGGAATATAAAAGATTGAGTAGATTGATCTAAACAGGTTTAAACTAGATTCACTCAATTCTCACCGAGCTCACACGATTGCACAAACAGATAGGATAGTGAACATACAATCACAAGAAACAAACCACAAGACACGGGGATTTTTAAGGTGGTTCGGGACCTCGACGGGCTCCCTACGTCCACCCCTCACCAAACCGGTGAGGCTTCACTACACGCTACAAAATGTAGCAACACGGGGATGAACCCCAACACACACACACTGCTTTCGCAGCAATACACACACACGAGGCCTTGCCTCAAACTGCTGCCACAGCAGACACACACACACACACACACACACACACACACACACACACACACACACACACACACACACACACACACACACACACACACACACACACACACACACACACACACGTTGGGGAACACACCCCGAACAATATACCTTACACGGAGATACAACTCCGTCCACACACACGTAGGGCAATGCCTACACAAACACACGGGAGAAAACTCCCAACAACACACACGGATATACTCCGCACAAATCGACACACATAAGACCACACACACACTCGGAGACCCCTTTCTCCGAACACCCACACAAAATATTCTGTCAAATGTATATGTAACAATCACAAATATATGCTATGACCTTCCACACAAATTCTATAGATGTAAACTAGAAGAATGCATCAAGTATAAGGCTCCCCCTTCTTCAACAAAATCTGATCCTCCTTGCTCTTTAACAGATGATCATAATCTTGACATCATCTTCTTCCTTTCCTCTAGCCGCTTCTCTTATCCTTATTCCAATCTCCTCTCTTCACCTGAAAGAGTAGATAGACATAATGAGTTCAATCTTTAAGCTAATCTCAAACAAGAATATAGACATGAATGGTTTAGAGATTCCCCTCTTCATCTTCATCCTATACAGGGATCACATGAGCATTAGGATTGTTGAATCACACAATTCGCAGCTCATATATATGTATGCAAGAGAGAGTGGATATAAGATTTATAAAACCATCCTAAGATGTCTTAAAGCAGATATTCATGCTCTATCAACAACAACGATTTCGAGAAATCAGAATGAAGAAGATGTTGCAGTGATTAGAGCTCCCCCTTTCTCTCCTTTGAATATATTTGAATGCTTCTGAAGTATGAAACCCGTTCTTGAAGAAGAATGATTGATTCTTGCGTGGATGATGCTTGTAGCATGAATTTCTTCGCAGCTTGTGGCAGAGGAATGGATGAGGACGTGAAACCTTGTTCTTCCCTTCATACACAAGCTCAAAACATGGTGGAAGAAGCCTTGGAGCTGCTACCTGCGACCTGCACACACAAGGGTTAGAAGAAAATGATTTTCAGATCTAGCATCCTCTTCCTTAGGGTTTACAACCCAAGAGTTGTATATAAGTGTTTAGAATGGTCAAGGAACAGCTTGGAGACCAGATCCACGAATTAGGGAGTGATATAGGGCATTAGGATGTGATTGGTAGGACTTTTGGGGCAAGAAAACGGCGGTCAAACATGGTGGCTGGGCGTCCAACCGAAGGGGTCGACCCCAGGGTCGACCCTCGGGCACACCGAAGCCAAACAGAACCAAAAATGTGGTTCTGGGTCACATGGGTCGACCCCAGGGTCGACCCTTTCAATGGGTCGACCCCAAGCGTCGACCCTTGCGCTTCCAGACCCAAACAGAACCTGTTTTAAGGTTCTGGGTTACAGGGGTCGACCCACTTCAGCAGGTTTAAAAAAAAACAGCTTTGAGTGCTCCGGCGACAGGAATTAATTCTCCTAGCTCCGAACTCCGATCGAAGCAAGACCGGAGGCGTTGGAAAGAGGACTCACAGAGCTACATCATATAATTTTTATGGGGAGATCCAACGGTGGAATTGAAAATGGTAAAGATTGTAAGATAGTTTGAGTTTGAAAAATAACAAAAACCTCTATCAAACCAAAGGGAAACAATTGATTAAATGTTACCATAATCCCATGAAGATCAACCATGATTTTTCATCCTGAAAAACATGATAAAGCAAGGTGTTAGTTGACAATTAAGATCTTTACATCAAGCATTAACACTATGACCATGTTCACAATAAATTGCTTTGTTGAACCTATGCCAAGAGTGAATGATGAACGAGATATCCATTTAAATCCATATAACAACACTTACCTCATTGTTTTACCTGAATTCACATTTATTGTTGATTGGTTGAATCATTCATACACGTAGTCATGAAATTCAAAATCTCATTCTCTATAGACTGATGGTATGCATGTGGAATTCAAAGAGTAAGGAGTCAAGCCACATAGAACAATATTGAGTCACATTCAATTTGATCATCATCCAAGCTTTCAAACCATAGATCATTACCTTGGGGGAAAGTAATGATATTTGCATCTCAATCATTCATTTAGCATTACCAAAGTACACATTCATGATATGAGGCTCAATATGACATGATGCTTAATATGAGAGACTCAATATGACATGATGCTCAAAAAGACATTTATCCAAGTGTGTTTTTCAAAACAATCTCACCAAGTGTAGAGATAATGTATATGCAATTGTTTGTGCTAACCTCAAAGCACATATGCATCCACATGATGATAAGCCTTGTAGAATTATAATTCATCCACATGATGATAATCCTTTTAGAATTACAATGCATCCACATGATGATATCCCAATAGAGATAGTTTATGATCATTTCCACAACCAGTTCAAGTGAAGAGCATTCACGCACAAGGCTAAGTAACAAAGGCATTTTGTAATCATCAAAATTACATACACAACAATCTCCCCCATTTTGATGATGACAAAATATTATGCTATAATGCTCTCTCCCCCTTTCACATAATCAGAAATGGGGATCATGATGGGGAATCCAGAATGGCAAGAACCTTTGGACGACTGGAGTATGAAGAGAACCAATGAGCACAATATGCATGAACGAATTGCAGAACTGTGGGATACCAAATGTTGAAATGAACATCTTATACCAATTGTCTGATACCAATTGTGGAAAGTGGAAATGCAAAGGTGCACGAGTTACAGCAATTGGAATGGTGTATGGCATGAACTATGATGAGCAAGCAAACAAGCACTCAAACACCCTTAGAAGGGTATGGACTCATGCAGATAAGATCGCATGCAAAGCTCCCCCATTGACATTGACACATTAGATGACTGTTTTTGATTTTCAAATTTTTGATTTTTAGTTTTCTTATGAAATGCATGAAACATGATGTATGAAAATGATGAGACATGAAATGCATACAATGTAATCAAGCAGATATCTATAGATACATGCAACATAACTCCTTCACAAGAAGTGATACCAATTGATATTCAGTGAGGGGATAGGTGTAAGAAAACTGCAAATGAGTCATTAAGTTCAGAATGCTCATGGTGACACCTAGAGGATTGTGCAGATAAATAGGAGAAGATGTACAGCAGGTCATTGCAATTAATCAAATTTTCAGAATACATATCAAATCAAATTACCATGTACAAGTGAGTAACGTGAGAATGAAGTTTAGCCATATGGATAACTAGATTTTCAAGTAAACACAATAGTAACTGTACAGACTACATTTCAATGTAGAGAACAGCGTATTGGAGGCTTCACTCTACCTCAATCGAATATATCACCAGAAATTTTCATACTGTCAATCTGAATTTTTCTAAGAAGGATCCGGTTCAACTTAATTCCTTTTTACGCGAGGAGACACATGGAGCTCATGCTAGAATCCCCGGTTACTCAGAATACTGAACCGTGTCACCTCATTTGAATAGAGATAATGTAGTCAACACTTTTCAGAAATGAACCACATCACGTCTCAGGTGACATGTGCCCAGTTTACTCAGTGAGACTTAGCATTGCTCTGCCTTTTATTTCAACCATTTTTTTTTTTTGTGGAGGTAGGCAGCTTTTCCTCAACTGTCTCTTTCCATCCATGCAGCAAGTTGAATTACTTCAGAGTGTTAAAATGAAATTCCTATATCCTTATGAATAACACTCAATTTCACAAAAAAGTGCATGAAGTGTACGAATTTGATTTAGCATGTATGGAGAAAATTTAACTCATAACAAGATAGTGTAGCTCCCCCTATGTAAATGCAATAAGCATGAAATGCTCCCCATAAGAGTTTGACATTAAGCACACTTGTTAAGACTCAGATGCAACATTATTTAACAATGGAGTAAACGGTCTTAGAAGTTTCAAGGAAGGGGTTGAATAGCATATAATAACATGCAAGCATACAATGGAGATATGCATATGCAATGCAAAATGAAAAGATAGGCACTATATGCATGCTAGGAATGCCAACTATGCAACACGACACACGATGGGCTTCATCTCCCAAAAATATATGTGAATGATATGCATAGAATGATATGAAAAAAAATGCAATGTGATGCACGATTTCAGATTTCACATGACACTCCATATGCACCTAATGCAACTGATGCAGGACATGCATTACCAAATGTTAACATGTGAGAACACACTTTTATTCTGAAAAGAGAATTCAGAAAATTCATGCAAAGCATCAAAATCTTCACATGTGAGCATTTCTTGAAAACATTTGTGCTTCTATCCAAAAAGATGAGTGGCACATTGGTAAAGACCATGGATCATTGATCAACTTCAGTTCTCAAAATGTTCAGCCACAACCACAATATCATCATGCTGAGAGAATGGAAAAATATTATCTTCAAAATTTTCAGCATGCAAAACTCCCCCATAATCATTGCATGATTTCAGAAAATTCATTTAAGTTGGATGCCATGTGCATAGATGATTCATGGTACCGGGCGGAGGAATGTTCTCACGCATGGTGATAGCTTTCAGACAGGCTTGACCTGCCCTTCCACATGTCACCATTTTATATACCATGTAATCATTGAAATGATGATCAGAAAAATACAATACATTCCCATATGACATCGGGGGTTTAGCAAAAGACATTCAATGGCTACACTCTCATATATACTGCTTAGATGTTTCAATACCATTCAGCGAACCATTCATCATTCACATTGTCAAGAACAACCAAGGGGTATTCAAACCTTCACAATCATTGTCTGTCAAGTTATGGCATTAACATCAAGACCATGGAACTTTAGCCAAATACTTTATTTTCTCACCTTTGCCTTGTGTTACCTTTATTGACATCTTCAAATTCTTTGCTTTTGTAATCTTCATCAACATGCTCCTTTCTTTATCTCCTGCAAGAAATATATCGATATTAGCCAAAGGAAATGGAAGTGGGTCAAATCTGGTGTTGAAGTCTTCTTAAGCTCCTTTCTTTCTCTCCTGCAAAAAATAGAACGATATTAGCTAAAGGAGTTCTATTGAGACCCCAAATTCGCATTTCATATAAGGCAGCACATAAGGATATGACAAGATCAAGAACCCCATGCCAAAATCCTTCCAAAACTCCTTAGGATAAGAAGAGAAACTCTAAGGGTAATGGGGTTAAAACTCAAACCAATCAGACCTCAAGATGGGTATTTCAAAACCCAAAGTGTAGACCTATTCTAGATCTAGGCACATGATGATACATTCAATCGTTTGAATTCTTACCATGATTTCAAGGGTTGATGGTCATAATCAAACCTGCACTGTAAAGAGCTCAATTCATGTCAATAGTAAGCCAATGCATATGAAGAAACTAACTGCAAGGCTTTTCATCACATATGACTCTCTCTCTCTCTCAACCTGTAATATTAGAGACTCAATTGCATGTCAATTTCAATTCAATACAAGTGAGAAGCCCAATTTCAGTGCTTTTCTTCCACAAGACAATCTCTTCAAACAAATCAGTGTGAAATCAAGGACAAACCCATGTTTACCAAAGTATTACACCAAAGACTGGTCAAGTCGACTTAGGCCTCAACAAATGTCGACTTGAAGCACCCAAGACCACGGATTGGCCTTACGGCATTCCCCTATCAAAGTTCTCATATTGCAGACTTGAGTATCCAAGCTTCCTTAGATCTTTGGAGTTTGGCAACACTTGAAGAAGAGCATTCCATGGCAATTCATTTTCTGTACTTGTGTCTTGACCATCCATCATCTTCCAAGCCTTCCACTTGGCCTCAAGACAATCCTGCAACAAGGTTCTCATTTGGTTGCTTTGGGTACCCAAACCTTCTTGGGTCCCGGATGATTAGTTGCACCTCTAGTGGGTGTCTTCCACAGTTTTTGGGCATGCATATCATCAAAATACATTAAGGAGCAAACATTCATGGTATGCCCAAACTCACCACAATAATGATAACAACCAAGAGACTTCATAGAATTCTCATAAACATGACAATCAAATTTCTGTGATTTGGCATGAATGTTATCATTATTAGCATGGAAATTTTTCTTCTTCACAACAGGATGAGCATGAAGTTTTTGTGGGTTTGTAAAAGTATAATTGTTTTTGACTTTAAAATTCTTTCTTTCATTTGCTTGCCAACACTGTGACACATGGTGTCCTAGCTTTCCACATGTAAAACAACCACCCCTTTTTCTTTTGGAAATAAGTTCAGTTTTGCATGCTTTCAAATCATCTGATTTCATCAAAAAGCACTCATGCATCATATGACCAAGTTCACCACAATAAAAACATGAGATTTTCTTTGTGGATGCATGTGTATGTGCAACAAGATTTTTCATGGCATTCATTGTGACACCAACAACATTTTTAGCCTTTTGATGCAAGTTTTGTTTCTTTTTTAGACTTTCATTTGATTGCTTTGTTGTTTGAGGAACAGATCGATTTGGAGACCCATTTGATGTGCTGGCTATATTAGAACTATGGACAAATGATGTGTAGATTTTATTTTCAAAGTTCTTTTTGTTCACAGGATTATAGCCCAACCCCTCTTTTTGGAAATTCACCTTAGTCCCCAATATCTTGTTCAGATTTTCTTCCCCATTCACAAACTTACACAAAGAAGCATTCAGATCAAGAATTTCTTTTTCAAGAGATGAAATATGCAATTCATAGGAAATGATCTCATTTTCACAAGAAATGACTTTTTCATTCAATTGACCATTGATGGTTTGGTAGCTTTCCATCTTTTATTCTAACACAAGCATCTTGTCAGATTCATCAACAATCACAGATTTCCCTTTTTCAAGTTTTTCAAGATTTTTCAATCTACTTTCAAGCAGGGAGATCTGAATTAGCATTGCACTATTCTTCTTTTTGAGTTCTTCATTTTCATTTGCAAGTTTATCATTCATAATCAATTCATTGCAAATATCCTGATCAATTGAGTTTGATTCCATTTTGTTTCTTAGATCTTTTTCAGTTTTCTCCAATTGATGAATCATGTTCTTGAGGGTAACATTTTCATTTCTCAAACATGCAATGGTTTCTTTGTGACATTCAACATCATGCTCTAAAAGTTCATTGAAGTTAACAAGCTCAGAACATTTATCACAGGAACCATTTTCATGGAGCATGTTTTCAGATTTCTTTTTCAATTTTCTATTTTCTGACTTGATTTTCTTATATTGCTTTTCCAACTCATCATAAGCTTCAACAAGATCATCAAGAGTAAATTCTTCAGAATCAGAATTTACCTCCTCTGTATTTTTGTCACTTTGTTGATCAGCATCATCGGCCATGAGACATTTTTGTCTTTCCTTTTCTTGAGCTTTGATCAACCGGTCCATTAACTCCTTCGCCGTCCTACAAGAAGATGTAAATGGATACTTGTTACTACTTACAGAAGCTTTCAATAAACTCAAAGCAGTAACATTATCATGGTGCATCATTTTATCCTGATCAGACCACTTGGTCTCATCTAGAGGTAATATGTGTGGACCATGATAAATCAATTTCCAAAGACTAGGATTAATAGAATTGATCACCATACACAGTTTGCCTAGCCATGAATCAAAATCCGAACCAATGAAGATTGGCAAACAATTCATTGAGATATGTTCAGAAAAATTCATGATTGTAGAATGCACTAGGATCACTCTGTAGATCGCAAGATCTAGGGACAACAGAGCCTCGCTCTGATACCAATTGTTGGGTCCCGTAGTGCAGGAACACGGATCTAGAGGGGGGGTGAATAGATCCTACTACTAAAAACTATGTCCAATTAAAACACAACTAGCACACAGCGGAATATAAAAGATTGAGTAGATTGATCTAAACAGGTTTAAACTAGATTCACTCAATTCTCACCGAGCTCACACGATTGCACAAACAGGTAGGATAGTGAACATACAATCACAAGAAACAAACCACAAGACACGGGGATTTTTAAGGTGGTTCGGGACCTCGACGGGCTCCCTACGTCCACCCCTCACCAAACCGGTGAGGCTTCACTACACGCTACAAAATGTAGCAACACGGGGATGAACCCCAACACACACACACTGCTTTCGCAGCAATACACACACACGAGGCCTTGCCTCAAACTGCTGCCACAGCAGCACACACACACACACACACACACACACACACACACACACACACACACACACACACGTTGGGGAACACACCCCGAACAATATACCTTACACGGAGATACAACTCCGTCCACACACACGTAGGGCAATGCCTACACAAACACACGGGAGAAAACTCCCAACAACACACACGGATATACTCCGCACAAATCGACACACATAAGACCACACACACACTCGGAGACCCCTTTCTCCGAACACCCACATAAAATATTCTATCAAATGTATATGTAGCAATCACAAATATATGCTATGACCTTCCACACAAATTCTATAGATGTAAACTAGAAGAATGCATCAAGTATAAGGCTCCCCCTTCTTCAACAAAATCTGATCGTCCTTGCTCTTTAACAGATGATCATAATCTTGACATCATCTTCTTCCTTTCCTCTAGCCGCTTCTCTTATCCTTATTCCAATCTCCTCTCTTCACCTGAAAGAGTAGATAGACATAATGAGTTCAATCTTTAAGCTAATCTCAAACAAGAATATAGACATGAATGGTTTAGAGATTCCCCTCTTCATCTTCATCCTATACAGGGATCACATGAGCATTAGGATTGTTGAATCACACAATTCGCAGCTCATATATATGTATGCAAGAGAGAGTGGATATAAGATTTATAAAACCATCCTAAGATGTCTTAAAGCAGATATTCATGCTCTATCAACAACAACGATTTCGAGAAATCAGAATGAAGAAGATGTTGCAGTGATTAGAGCTCCCCCTTTCTCTCCTTTGAATATATTTGAATGCTTCTGAAGTATGAAACCCGTTCTTGAAGAAGAATGATTGATTCTTGCGTGGATGATGCTTGTAGCATGAATTTCTTCGCAGCTTATGGCAGAGGAATGGATGAGGATGTGAAACCTTGTTCTTCCCTTCAAACACAAGCTCAAAACATGGTGGAAGAAGCCTTGGAGCTGCTACCTGCGACTTGCACACACAAGGGTTAGAAGAAAATGATTTTCAGATCTAGCATCCTCTTCCTTAGGGTTTACAACCCAAGAGTTGTATATAAGTGTTTAGAATGGTCAAGGAACAGCTTGGAGACCAGATCCACGAATTAGGGAGTGATATAGGGCATTAGGATGTGATTGGTAGGACTTTTAGGGCAAGAAAACGGCGGTCAAACATGGTGGCTGGGCGTCCAACCGGAAGGGGTCGACCCCAGGGTCGACCCTCGGGCACACCGAAGCCAAACAGAACCAAAAATGTGGTTCTGGGTCACATGCGTCGACCCCAGGGTCGACCCTTTCAATGGGTCGACCCCAGGGGTCGACCCTTGCGCTTCCAGACCCAAACAGAACCTGTTTTAAGGTTCTGGGTTACAGGGGTCGACCCCAGGGTCGACCCCTTTCAGCAGGTTTAAAAAAAAAACAGCTTTGAGTGCTCCGGCGACAGGAATTAATTCTCCTAGCTCCGAACTCCGATCGAAGCAAGACTGGAGGCGTTGGAAAGAGGACTCACAGAGCTACAACATATAATTTTTATGGGGAGATCCAACGGTGGAATTGAAAATGGTAAAGATTGTAAGATAGTTTGAGTTTGAAAAATAACAAAAACCTCTATCAAACCAAAGGGAAACAATTGATTAAATGTTACCATAATCCCATGAAGATCAACCATGATTTTTCATCCTGAAAAACATGATAAAGCAAGGTGTTAGTTGACAATTAAGATCTTTACATCAAGCATTAACACTATGACCATGTTCACAATAAATTGCTTTGTTGAACCTATGCCAAGAGTGAATGATGAACGAGATATCCATTTAAATCCATATAACAACACTTACCTCATTGTTTTACCTGAATTCACATTTCTTGTTGATTGGTTGAATCATTCATACACGTAGTCATGAAATTCAAAATCTCATTCTCTATAGACTGATGGTATGCATGTGGAATTCAAAGAGTAAGGAGTCAAGCCACATAGAACAATATTGAGTCACATTCAATTTGATCATCATCCAAGCTTTCAAACCATAGATCATTACCTTGGGGGAAAGTAATGATATTTGCATCTCAATCATTCATTTAGCATTACCAAAGTACACATTCATGATATGAGGCTCAATATGACATGATACTTAATATGAGAGACTCAATATGACATAATGCTCAAAAAGACATTTATCCAAGTGTGTTTTTCAAAATAATCTCACCAAGTGTAGAGATAATGTATATGCAATTGTTTGTGCTAACCTCAAAGCACATATGCATCCACATGATGATAAGCCTTGTAGAATTATAATTCATCCACATGATGATAATCCTTTTAGAATTACAATGCATCCACATGATGATATCCCAATAGAGATAGTTTATGATCATTTCCACAACCAGTTCAAGTGAAGAGCATTCACGCACAAGGCTAAGTAACAAAGGCATTTTGTAATCATCAAAATTACATACACAACAATCTCCCCCATTTTGATAATGACAAAATATTATGCTATAATGCTCTCTCCCCCTTTCACATAATCAGAAATGGGGATCATGATGGGGAATCCAGAATGGCAAGAACCTTTGGACGACTGGAGTATGAAGAGAACCAATGAGCACAATATGCATGAATGAATTGCAGAACTGTGGGATACCAAATGTTGAAATGAACATCTTATACCAATTGTCTGATACCAATTGTGGAAAGTGGAAATGCAAAGGTGCACGAGTTACAGCAATTGGAATGGTGTATGGCATGAACTATGATGAGCAAGCAAACAAGCACTCAAACACCCTTAGAAGGGTATGGACTCATGCAGATAAGATCGCATGCAAAGCTCCCCCATTGACATTTACACATTAGATGACTGTTTTTGATTTTCAAATTTTTGATTTTTAGTTTTCTTATGAAATGCATGAAACATGATGTATGAAAATGATGAGACATGAAATGCATACAATGTAATCAAGCAGATATCTATAGATATATGCAACATAACTCCTTCACAAGAAGTGATACCAATTGATATTCAGTGAGGGGATAGGTGTAAGAAAACTGCAAATGAGTCATTAAGTTCAGAATGCTCATGGTGACACCTAGAGGATTGTGCAGATAAATAGGAGAAGATGTACAGCAGGTCATTGCAATTAATCAAATTTTCAGAATACATATCAAATCAAATTACCATGTACAAGTGAGTAACGTGAGAATGAAGTTTAGCCATATGGATAACTAGATTTTCAAGTAAACACAATAGTAACTGTACAGACTACATTTCAATGTAGAGAACAGCGTATTGGAGGCTTCACTCTACCTCAATCGAATATATCACCAGAAATTTTCATACTGTCAATCTGAATTTTTCTAAGAAGGATCCGGTTCAACTTAATTCCTTTTTACGCGAGGAGACACATGGAGCTCATGCCAGAATCCCCGGTTACTCAGAATACTGAACCTTGTCACCTCATTTGAATAGAGATACTGTAGTCAACACTTTTCAGAAATGAACCACATCACGTCTCAGGTGACATGTGCCCAGTTTACTCAGTGAGACTTAGCATTCACGCACAACCAGTTCAAGTGAGAGCATTCACGCACAAGGCTAAGCAACAAAGGCATTTTATAATCATCAAAATTACATACACAACATGATATATCACCGAAACCTAATAACTTGAGGATGTGAAAGCCGAAGCTCCGATATGACTAACAAGGATGACCCATCCTTGGGACTTAATAACTGGAGGATATGAAAGCCGAAGCTCTGATACCACCTCTGCCACGCCCCGAACCGATAGCAGTGGAACGTGTCGTTTGCTCGGAACGTGACAGTTACAGTCGTGAATGATCAAGAGCAATCGCATAAGACTAAAATAATTTTGAACAACAATAGAAATTGTATTTCTAATATAAATCTCTTACAAGAACTTGTTTTTCCCAACCTAAAGACTCCATCACAATGGAAAGGAAAGGAAACGACAAACTAATAGACTTTAGACAAGATAACTGAATAAGAAACACTAAGCTAGACTCAAGAAAGACAAAAGACTCGGATTTCCCTAGTTTCCGAAGCTCGCTTGCACACTTGTCCCGCCCGTGTGAGTCTCGGTCTCGCTAGCCACCTGATTACCTGAAAATGTTGGAATAAAACGGAGTGAGCGAACGCTCAGTAGGAAATTATATCTCAAGAACTAGCAATGGGTTTAAGTAATTACAATTTTTCTCACATGTAAATGCAATATGGCTATGCATGTAGAAATAACTGAGCAAGTGAAAACTAACAACAGAATAACACGTCGTGTAAAACTTTCAAGTGAGTCTTAAACAAAAGGTATTCATGAGAGGCTTTATAGATTATTGGCTATTTCATGGAAGTACTTTGCCCGTGTCGGGCCACGCTAGTAAAGTCACGCAAGTCAAGTCACACACGCGAGAAAGAGAGAGAGTGTGGAATGCCAAAGATCAAGAGAAAGAGTACTTCGGTGCAATGCTAGACACCGTGATCATTACAACTCCCATGGGCACTAGTACTTTTGGGTGCTCCTCCCAGGACCAGATCGGGCCCTTATATGCACAGCATTAAAAATAGATCTAGACATCCACGATAGTTTATAGCCAATAAGGAGTTTCAAGAACAAGTTTTAATAGGATGATAAGATAAGATTTTTATGGAATTCAAGGGCAAGGCCCTTGAGCAAGGACATTCTTGCGATAAAATCCACGCGAAGCATATAAACCATGACATGTCGATAAACTGGGTGGAATTGGTTCCCTAATTGGGTACCATGACAATTAAGTGTCCATATATAGATGGTCACCTATTTGATATAGAATTGAGGTCTACAAGAACCGCCTATTAATGGCATGATGTTCTTATCCCATCAAGAATATTCTCATGATATCCATTAGCATATCATAAGGGCCGGTATACCATGTTTCTATAGAGTGATATGGCAAAATAGTGTGAAAGGTTTTTATGGTACAACCCGCTCAATCGACCTTGAGGGAATCCAAGGCTACGAGGAGACTTACGGAGGTCCCAATGACTAACTTGCTAGTCCAAAGGAACGGAATGTCCAATGGAGAGCTTGTATGTCACCGAGAGTTAGTGGGTAAACGATAAACCATTAGAAAACATGGGACCATATTCACGGAGTGGAAATATAGTGCCGATAATATACTTGCACATATATATATATATATATATATATATATATATATATATATATATATATATATATATATATATCGAACCCTCAGTTAACAGAAAAACGGGAAAAATAGTAACACAAGAAAATAGCCACTGAAGCTAAGTCATTACTTATCAAATTAACGCCGTTCGCAGGGGTGTTTATTTAAAATTTGACGGCTTATACAGCAGGCATCCATCATATTTCTTCTATTTTGCATAATTTCTAAATTCTGGAATCTTAGCAGAACGCGCCTTAAACAGGGGCGTTACTTTCAAATTCGCGCCCTGGTTCAGGGCGTCACTTTTATAAGAGACGACCTCATACAGGTCGTTAATTCACTATCTTCCGTAATTCGGGATATTAACATGAACAGTGTAAATTTTCCAAATAATAAATTTTAGGAACCAAGGTACAGGGTCAAGACAAGAAAAATAGCAGGATTCAATAGGTATGATCATGCATCATATTAGATTCGTAGTTTCATAGATATTAAATTTTAAACACGGTTAATTAACAATTAGGTGAAATTGACGACTCTTGGGCAAGGCGTCAAAACTCAAATTAGCGCCCTAGCCAGGGGCGTTATTTTCAAATACGCGCCCTTGTCAGTGTCGCTTCTTTTAAAATTTCACAAAAACCTTTGAAACCACAATAAAACTATATGCATGCATGACTGATGGTATTATTATGAACTTAAGCTAGTTTGGGCTACGTTCTTGAGAAAACCTACCTGATCTTAAGATTTTTGCGATGGTACGTGAAGAACTTGAAGAAAGAACTATACTCTGTTCCAAACAGAGTCTTCGGAAGCCTATGTAAACCGTACAGAACAACACCCAGAGGGTGCTAGGAGATGAGAGTGTTAATAGATGAGTCAGGAAGAAGCTTTCTCCCGTTCTTCAGTAGGTCAAGAAGGATTTCTGCTCGTACCCTACAGAGAAATAAGATGAAGAAGCATTAGTTTTCTTCATAATACTCTACTGAAGGCAGAGGAAGAAGAACACCTATTCTTCACGGTTACCGGCAGCAGGATAGATTAGATCGCCAAAATAGCAAGGAGAGGTCGATTCGAAAGGTATTTATAGGGTCTTAGGAATTCTAATAGAGTTAGAGTTCGATTAAAAGTAATATTTCCCTGATAGAGTCCTTTCCATGATCTATCAACCCATACTAATCCTAAAACTTACCCTGGATAGTCTCCCAGGTCGAACGGAACTCAAATGTAATTAACGCCTTAGGCTATGTCGTTAATTTTTTATTTGACGCCTTGCATCTCGTCGTTTTTAAAGAAATAACGCCCTTCCGTCGGGCGCTATTCACGATTTCCCGTTAACTTATGTTAGTTACTATATTTGAGGATTTTTATTTTTTTTATTTGATAAGGTCTAGTTACGAAAATTTATGGGTAATATTTTTCCATTTTTCTTGATTTTTTCATATAATTAGTTTTTAAAAATTCTTTTAAATCAAAAAGTGGCACTATTCACTTTTTTTTTGAATTGCTGACTTAGTTTAAGTCATCTTTTAGGAAATACACGCCCATGACCATGGCGACATTTCCATTTGGCATTTCTTTGAAGATGTAAAATTATGTTTATGCCCTAGAAATCCTTATCAATGTATCCTTTCTTATGCTATTTATACTTTATTTGATTTTTTTGATTTAGAAGTGACGACTTATTCAAAGTCGTTTCTTATAAAATGGACGCCCATCCACAATGGCGTCAATTAAATTTTTACTTTTCTTCTTAGCCTCTAAAAGACCGATATCGTATATATGTCCATTCTTTTCTCTTTTAATTTTTCTTAATTCATTTAAATCCTATTAATGTATATTTCTTCCTTTTAATAAAAGTATAATGTAATAAATGTGAATATTAAATTTTATAAATTATTAATAAATTACTAATTGATGTTTTCTTCGAGATTTATCGAATCTAAATTCAAATAAAATTATATTATGCATTAAATGCCTAGAAAAAAAATAACATGTTATTCTTAAATTTATTATAATACAATGGTAGGGTCCATGAGCTCTTTTTGTGAGATTTTATTAGGATGTCAGGGGGTCATGTACCAAGTCTGGCCTTGATTATTTACGTTGTATTATATTTATTTATATTACATTATACATATATAAACATATTTGTTATTTTCTAACCCTCATATACCTATTAATAATTTGTATGTATATAGGGATTTTATTCCTCATAATTTCTTTAACTTTTATTAGTCCTTGTCCTAGGTATCAGAGGCAGGTTCGATCTGAGCAACCCTATAGGAATATTACTTGACCATTTATTTATTTGAATAAATTTTATTTATTAAACATTATATACTTATAAGAGTATGTATTTATCATTATGTATATTTTTATTTCTTATTCCAAAATTACCGGGCATTACAGTTGACTGGAGCAAATTTCCTTTGAGGTTTTGGTGATTTGGATTGCACACGTTTGGATTGTGTGTTGGAAGATGAGACGTGGTTATTCTCATGCACAAATGATGTGTTAATCTTATGCTCAAAAGATTTTTTATTTTCAGGAGTGTATCCCAAACCTTCCTTTTGGAAGTTAGCCTTAACCCCAAACAAGTTGTCCAGGTTTTATTTTCCTTTGACGAACCTAGTCAAAGTGGACTGGAGTTCAACCGCTTCCTTACTCAAGATCCCATTTTTCTTCTCAAGTTCTGAATTTGCGAACCTCAGAATTTCTTCTTCCCTTTTTAATGTTTCGCACACTTTTTCAATCTCAGCCATTTTGCATGTCATCTCTTCCTTGGTTTTTTCACTGTCTGAAATGATTTGCAACAGGTTTTCTTTTTCTTCAGTTAGCTCGAACCATTCTTGTTCCAATTTCTCAAATCTAGCGAAAATGTCCTCATCAACCCCATTTTTTAGATTTTTATTTTCAGACCTGATTTTTTTATATTTCAAGTAAAGTTTTTCATATTCAGATTCCCATTGTTCATTTGAAATGAAGTCAGAGTCAGAGTTTACCTCCGGAGATTCATCTTCGTGTGCCATAAGACATAGGCTTCCCACCAGTTCTTGAATCTCTTCATCGGATGGTTCATCTTCCTCATCGCTCCACGTGGCGGCCATGGCCTTGGGTTTCTTGAAGATGTCCTTCTTAAATTTCTTTTTCAGATATGGGGACTCACCTCTCATATGTCCAGGCTTCTTGCATTTGTAGCATATGATGCTGTTTGGTTTGCTCGACTCACCTTTAGGTTGAGTGGGCTTTCTTTGCCCCTTCCTGAAATTTCCCAGAAAATTCCTTTTCTTCTTTAGAAATCTTCTCACTTATCGGGTGATCATTGCAAGTTCTTCTTCTTCGTTACTTCCATCGCTGGTTTCTTCTTCTTGAGAATCATCATTGGGTTGATGAGCTTTCAATCCAATCACCTTTTTCTTCTTGATATCTTCTTCGACTGTCCTTTTCATATTTATCTCATAGGTCATGAGTGACCCTATGAGTTCATCGAGCGTGAGTGTGGACAGATTTTTTGAGTCTTCAATGACGGTAGCCTTTGTGTGCCACGCAGGAGGGAGGGATCTCAAGACTTTCCTCACGAGCTCAGAGTTGGTGTAATCTTTCCCAAGGCTTTTGAGGCCATTTGTGATCTCAGTTAGCCTTGCGAACATTTCTGAGATAGTTTCCTCCGGCTTCATTTTGAACAGCTCGTAATCGCTTACGAGCAGATTGGCCTTTGTCTCTTTGACCTCCGAGGTTCCTTCATAAATGAGTCGCAGTTTATCCCACATCTCTTTGGCTGAGCTGGACATTGATACACGAGAGAACTCATTAGGATGTATCGCACACTGCATAATATTCATGGCATTAAAGTTAACAGTGCATTTCTTAATGTCTTCGGGGGTCCATTTTTCTTCATCAGCCCCGAGTTTGTAAGGACCTTTGTCCACAACTCTCCACACTTCGTACTCTTGAGCTCTCAAGAAAACATGCATTTTGTTTTTCCAGTATGAGTAGTTCAAATCGTCAAAAAAAGGAGGGAGGCTGATTAAGTGACCCTCGGGGATCATTCCCTTGTTAGCCATTGATCTGGATCTTACTCAAGATTGTTAGATCTAGAAGGAAAAAAGAGCCTTGGCTCTGATACCAATTGAAGTCCCACGATCAATGACACCCAAGAGGGGGGGTGAATTGGGTAATTACAGAAACTATCAAAACTATTTTTTGATTTAAAAACACTCACACTGTGAGGGCTACAAACACAAAGGGGTCAGTCGAAGAACAGATTTGAAGCTAGCACCAACAATCTTATTCAGAGGTTCTTTGGTACCGGGCGGACTTCAGGAATCTAAGGATTCTCCCACGCAAGATATTTTCCTTCTGATGAGACTGACCACATCAGTCACAGGATACCTTTCGATATACCACAAGATATTTGCAGACAGATTGATGAACCAAGATTCGAGCAAGCGTCCGATGCACACACAAAGCTAGCAAAGTAGAGCAGAATGGAGATAGAAGAGAGGGATCAAACCATACAAGGGACAACAATTTTAGGGTGGTTCAGATGCAATAGCAGCAACCTACGTCCACCCCTCACAAGGTGAGAAACCACACACTATCTTGTATAGGATTACAAGATCAACACCACACACACAAACACACGTGAAGGATGTAAAACCCTTACAAGGATGCTAAACCACACACACATACACACACAAAAGAGAAAAACACTAAAAGATGTACACACGTACACGGATCTATGAGAATCCACACACACAAGGGATTGCAAAAAGGCAAGAAGGCAAAAACCAGTTTGAGCACAAATTGAGAATGAATAACAAGGAGTAAGAACACAAGACAGCTCCCCCTTAATGAATGACGAAGATTCAGGATGCAGCTTCCTCTGATCTTGATCTATACTTGATTTGGATGAAGATTTGAACTTGAACACCTCTGATCTTTGATGAAGGATTCCCTCGGATCACTGTTCATGTGAACAGTGCAGACACTCTCCTGTTGTTCTATCACTTCAGCATTAGGGTTCTCTTGCCCCTTGAATGAGATCTTTTATAGATCTAGGAAGGGCCTGGGACAAGTGCCAGACCAGATCCACAATTCACTCCTTGAAAGCTGGCTTTTCCTTAAACAATTGGGGGAGATAGACTTCACTCGAGCTTGGACAAACAAGTCAACAAAGGGGGCTTTCGAGGCTACCAGTTGACCGGAACCAGGGGGCCGGTCGACCTAAACCTGTAACAGATAGGACTTTTTGATTCTGGCAAAACTGGTCAACCTGAATGGCAGGGGCGGTCAACCTGAACCTGTAAACCGTTGATCTCTTGAGTTCTGGAAAAACCGGTCGACCTGAAATCCAGGGACGGTCGACCTAAACCTGTAACATTGAGAAATCTTCAATTCTGGAAAAAATGGTCGACCTTCCTTTGAGAACTGGTTGACTGAAATGGTCCTGGCCTGCAGAAATAAGTTGTTAGCCCAGTAAAAAAATATCAGAGCCTAAATGTCATTAGATGAAAGATCGCTTCATGCAATACGGAGTTAAAGATAGATAACTCAGTATAACTCCATGGGAAGACATTTATGCATTAGCCTCCTTTGCACGTGCTTGAAACCAATAACACGGATGACGATGAAAACATAACCCTGAGTTTTGTTATCATCAAAATCATTCGAGGAGACTCAACAACGTCGAGTCTTCAGGTAGCCGAATCTCTGAGCCACAAGCTCGGTGCGAGGGTGCGGCGTCCGGTAGTGGGCTCGGTGTCCCCACCAATTGCTTTTAGTTTAAAGAATGTTTTGGGTGTAGCAGTATCTGATGACTAGGGTTTGAATCACTAAATTAGGGCAATGATGGGGGAGGATTAACTTAAAGATGGGTGGGGTTTGGAAAGTGTTGAGAAGCTAAGCCATACTTGACAAGAGAGCAGATGCTCTCAGTGTACCTACTGACCGGAGTTAGAAAGTGCAGAGAGGAGTAATTCCAAAAAAAAAAAACACCCCTTACCTAGAACTATTTTTACTCCATGTAGAGGGGCTTTGTACAAATATTTGCACCCTATCTCTATGCACTCACTGACTCAGGTCAGTAGGTGCATTGAGATGATCCCCTCTCACTTGAAAATCCTCTCTTCCTCTTTAATAATCTTGTTTCTTGATCTTTTTAACCCCTATGAAGTCACTTAAATCAGCCTAGATTTGCCCTATATAAAGACATTTAGATGTGTTCCTAAAGAATAATCATGTCATTTAGCATAGAAAATTCTATGTTATATCTCAGTTCTGGCAGTAGAAATCATAAACAGTGTTTGTAATATTATGCATTAGTGCCATGGAAAAAATCATCGCACGCTCATTTACTACTATATTTCATTTTATTTATGAGCAAGGTTAGTGAATGTCACATGTTGATCTCTACCATCTCTTGGTTCATGCCATCACTGGTGCAAGATTGGAAAACCCAATTCCCTAGGGCTCAAAATGATAAGGACTCCTACTACACTACCAGTCCAATAGAGACCAGTCAAACCTAATTAGAAACCACGTGTTCCAAATCCACATATGAACCTTGAAGTATACTTGTATGGCATGGCTCAGTGTAGATTTCTCAGCCACTTCTATTTCCTTTTGGTTTTATTTTTGTTATTACATTCATGGAAGGGTTTAAAATAGAAAGAAATACATATGATATCTTTATTGACTCATCTCTATAAGTTTTATTGCTTATTACGTAGAATAGATGTCCTTTTAAATGGTTTATTGATGCAACTATGCTTATTCTGTCACACAGGTATAAGGTAAGAAGGTGAAAATGTTAGATTTGGAGGGAGACTGTGACGACCCGGGATCCGAGTACCGGAAAGGAACCGGCGCATCTCGAATCTCGGCCCGCCAACCCACGAGCCCGAAGACTCGGAAGGGTAAAAAGGGATGGAGTGGGAGTACAAGAGAAGCTGAAACAACCGCAGAGATAGCACAATGATCAAAAATAAAATGCACAGCATAATATAAATAAAATAAACTGCTACAAGGTCCACATAGTCTCATGTCCAAAATAAAAGTATAGTCAACAGAAAGGAAAGTACAACTACACTGGGCATCCCCCGGAGTACAACTACACGGGGCATCCCTTCTACTAGCGCGTTCTTCATAGGGTCGCGCCAGGGGACCAGAGCACGACAGTGTCGCGCCCTGGATCCCTAGCGCGTTAATCCCCCTCCCTGTGCCGCATTTCCTTTCAGTAGTTTTACCTCCGGTGGAGTGAGTCTCGGATCCGGTTGTGGCGTGGGGCTCGAGGGTTGCCATGAGCACCCAGTGAGAGCCACAGGGGCGCCCGGGGGTCCCCGGAGAATCAGTTATTTCGGTGGGGGTGCTGCATGACTCGAGGGACGATCGAACCTCATGCGTGTCCCCGACATCCGTACCTACCGTTTTGGTTACCGAGAGTCTGCGTTAGTGTGTGGCCGGTGGTTTCCGTGAGTCAGTCCTTACTTCCAGTGACCTATCCACTAGTCGTAGCTTCCTACGCACGCGGGTGCGGACCCACCTGGGAGTGGTGGAGAGCGAGACCCGGTGAGAGGTGGTTTTTAGGCTGGTTACCGTAGGGCCCCTTGCCTTTGCCACCAGAGTCCGGTGGGGGGGGAAACCAGCTAGAGGACCCGACCTAGAGCATATGGTCTGTGTGTGCACATGTAGTTGGGGGCTTAGGACACGCACTGACGAGCGTGACCCCAGTTAGTCCTTGTTGTGGTACTTGTTGCGTGTCTGAGTCTCACGCCCGGGGCATTGTAGCTAGACACTTGTGACACGGTGTAAGACGTCAGGGGACGCTTCCGGTCATTCTTCTAGTGGGTAGTGCTCCTGTTCGCTGGCAGGTGTGGACTCGAGTTTTGTTGGACCGAGGTTTAATAGTACGGTACTGTTAGAGTAGATGACTTTTCCATTTATTTACTTTAGCTTGTTGGTTCTACTGTACTCCTGTCGAATCGGGAGTGACAGACTGTCAGTCGTGTGACTTTGACCTTCGGGTTTCGACCGCGTTGACCGTTGAGTTCTAGGCGTTTCACCGTGGCACGTGTGTCGGCTCTCGTGCCGTTTGACGGGTGCTAGTAGCTTTACTGAGGTTGCGTCTTGTTGTGTGGTACCCGCGATCGGACGGTCGGGGTTGCACTTTGGACAGCGTGTCTAGCTTGGTCTTGTTCTGGGAGACAGGCCTCTACGGCGGGATTGCCGTGGGTTTTTGCTTCGGTAAGTGGTGCTAGTGTGCTCCGGTTCCCGACTGTGAGATCGGGACTTCTCTTTCTGCTTGACCGGTACAGTAGGAGTAGTTGTAGTGTCGGGTTTCGACCGGCCACCGCGTTTACTATTCCTGATGTTACTGTTACTCTTGTAGTTGCAGCTTTCCGTGCCACCGTTGTTATCAGTTGGGGTTCTGCGGGATCCCTACTGGGCCAGTGACAGGAGGCTCACCCCTTCTTTTCAGGTGTGGCGGTTCGTCCTCGAGGTTCGAGGTTGCTGTTCAGAGGTTCTTATTTGCCATCTCGCCGGGCCGAGTGTCCACTCGGCATGCGGTACGTTTTACTGCTTTAGACTGTACTTTCTGTTAGACTGGACTCTACTGTAGTTATTTATTTATTTTTATTAATTGTTGAATTGTTCTATTTTATTTCCTATTTCTTTATGCCTCCACACTCCTTTTAGCCCTTCCGAGCCCTCCCGGCTCGTGGGCGACGGTTCGAGTCTCGGGTTATCGGGCCTTCCCGGTAATCGGATTCTCGGGTCGTTACAGAGACCATGTGGCTACAGGGTTTGTCATGAGCGTTGATAAGGACAAAGCCGTCACTGAACGACAAATTGAAACAACCTATTGTGAAATTTTTGTTGTTTTTGCAAACAAGTCCAAAGTACCACTTTTTATAAAAGATCAACATAGGAAGAAAATTAAAGATGCCATCGGAAGCCATATTTTATGGCTTACAAAATATGTATGTAGAGTATTATTATTTCATTTCTAAGTTTAGATTGTCATGTTTAAGTTTGAAGTGAAATTACTCAACCATTTATCTATTATGCAGGTAATCCCCGATGCGACTAACAACCACTCTCCCACATTGTGATTTGCTTGATGATTTGGTGATATATTAGACTCTGACATTTTGATATGTTTGAGTGATGACAAAATACATTAACTTTGATTGTATATATGTTTTGACTAAATTACATCTGTATGTTTTTTGTACATGGGGATGCATCATGATACATTATTGCCACATATTGTGATTATAATGATACATTAACACAATGCGATTATTAATGGAAATATCAATGTGATGAATTTTTTGATCTATGATTCATATGTGAATGATGTAGATGTATATAAGTTGTGAATATGTATAATTTGTGAATGTGTATGTTATTACGAATGTTATTATAGGTCACCTACAGGTTATTTTGTAGGTCAAATGAGTTACCTATGGTTAGTATAGGTTACCTACGGTTCAAATTGCTATCTACGGTTTGTACAGGTTACCTACGATTCAAATGAGTTGCCTACGGTTCAAATGGGTTACCTACGATTAGTACATGTTTACCTACGGTTAAAATGGATTATCTACGGTTAACACGAGTTTACCTATTGCAAAGTATTGACTATATATCATGACATATATAGAATTCATTTTTTTAGTGGACATGATATTGGACCTCTTGCATGATGCATTAGATTTGTGACCAGATACTTCAAATGGATTTGTGGAGGCATAAATATAGTATCTCTAATTTTGTTCCATATTTTTATGATTTTTTGAATGGAATATGAATCAATTGTTCTGAAAAAATCTGTAACCAATGAAGAAACATGTCAGAATGAGCCATGAGTGAGATATCATAGGACAACGCTCCGATATTTAAGTTAGCAAGGTGATCGGATAAGATAGAAAGGGATGAAGATCGTGAAGAGGAGTGCTCAGGAGAGAGAATAGACGTTTTGGGATTTCTCTGTAGACCAATTGCTTGTCCCCTAGTCCTCTGTCCAAGATCTTATTTATAGTACTTACCTTGAGCATGTCCGTTCCCTGACTAAGTAGAGTTGTGATCAGTGGAGTGGTGGGCTGCTCAATCATGCATAGGATCGTCGGTTACCCTCTTGTCGGCTCTTTCAGAGTTAGAAAGGTGCTGTCATAGCCAGTGTCTTGACTATATATGTGGGAGAAGACTCGACGTTAGTTGGGATAACCTCTGTGATTGTGACGATAATGGCCACCGATTGAGGGCCATGAGATGTGTAGAGCGTGCATGTCCACGTAGTGCACGTCTTTGGGCTGAGCCAATCTTGAGTGGGTCATGTTTGGCATCATTATTAGATTGTGGATCAATTGATAATGAGCCATAGTGGATTCGATGAATTTTTCCCTCCTCAATATTTAATACTAAAAACTAAACTTTAACAAGTACAAAAATGTATAGTATAACACAACTATCAAATATCCGAACATTTATGTATAGATACGTCAGATATCTTATTAGATATTGTTTATCATCGTTATTGATAGAAATCTTATTTATTGTCTGAATTAAACTAATGTTTGAGGTTGGCTAAAAATTCAATAATTCTGTAGGGTACTCATTAGTTTTAGGTGCTAGCTAGCCTCCACTTGAGAAGGACCTTGGTGCCTTGTAATGTCCTTTCAAGAACATGAGCCATTTTCACCAAAGGTGACACTACACCAAGAAGAACCTTTACCTACGACATTCATCGTAGGTAAAGATAGAAAAAACTATACTTGTTGAGTAGTGGTCAGCGGATCTAGAGGGGAGGGGTGAATAGATCTGCCCCTCTTTTCGCAATACAATCCTCTATATAGCTAGATAAAATAAATTGCAGCGGAATATAACTAGCTTATCGAAGAGCACTATGATTCGCTTGACAAGACGAGCAAGTAATATATTGATTCGAACCTAAGCATGCATCTAGAATGAAATAATCACACACGAAAATCACAACACACAAGATTTTAAGGTGGTTCGGACTGAATCCCCAATTCTACGTCCACCCCTCACCAAATCCGGTGAGGCTCCACTAGTGCTACGCACTGAACCGTAAATCGAAAAGACCTCTGATTGCCTTCCTACTAACCACAGGTAGGGACGTCAACACCGCAGATCGGACAACTTCCGATTACCTTCCTACTAACCACCGGTAGGGATGATCTTCAATTTCAATCGTTTGTATGAAATGAAAAAGATAACAAATATGAAATCACTCAAACAAGATATAGAGTATGCTCAAAGAAAGAAGATCTTGTCTGAGTTGCAGAAGCTTGAATCGGATGCTTTGAAGGTGCCTTCTTCCTTGCGAGATGATCTTCCTTGAATCTCTTCTAGTTGATGAAGAAGACGATAGATGTAGCTTTGATCTTCCTTTTGATCTTCTTGAGTTGATGAAGAGGGTGAAGAATGCAGTTTAGATCACCTTTAAAAGTCTTGATTTCTTCTTGCTTCCTTGGAGGTTGAGATGGCTTCAGATCTGGACTTGAATCCCTTGGAATGGATGAAGCTTCTTCCCGTAATACTGTTCACGGCTACAATACTTCGAACTACTCTCCCTTGAACACACCCTTGCAGCCTCCCTTGATTTCTCAAATGATCAACTAGGGTTTCTAACCCTCTTGCATGTGTTTTATAGCCTTTGAATGGTCCTTAGACATCCCCCAGACCAGATCCACAATCTTTGGAAGATTGGGTGACTTTGGAGTTAAACAAATACAAGAAAAGGGGATGGCCTCGAGGTGGAAATCGAAGTCAAACATGGCTGCATCGGGGCTGGTGATCGATCGCTACTGAGAAATGCTGTAGACGGATGGCCCCTGGGATTTCCGGTCGACCGCTACGGGGCTGGAGGTCGACCGCTACTGAAAGACGTGCAGACTGGGAGTCTCTGGCTGGGGCGATCGACCGCCCCTGTGCTGGCGGTCAACCGCCAGCTGGGCAGACCCCGGTTCATCCCGAGTCGGTCCGTTAACCGCTTTAGCTCCGTCGCTTGAGTCCTTTAGCAGCCCATTCATGTTTGTGTAATGTACAAACAATGTGTAGACTTGCTATGCCATGAAGCAACCGAATGCACTGACTATGCACAAGAATGTATAAACTCTGAATGCATGGAACACAATGTACAGACTTGGTAAATTGATGCACGAACACAACAACAAGCAATGTATAGACTTTGCATGAAGGATTGCACAAATGCAGATAGTAAAGTATGTACATTGGAAATGGATGCTCAGACATGCCATGAACGAATGTATGGACTTAATGTGCTTGTGACAATAATGTACAGACTTTGAGTAATGATGTACCGACTTATCAACGAATAATGTGCAGACTTTGTGTATGCATACAACAGGATGATGTACAGACTTGCTAGAGCCGAGTGTACAGACTTTGAATGCATGCAAAGGGACGATGTACAGACTTGTGAGAAGAGTGTGCAGATTTTGAATGCATGCAATGGGATGATGTACATACTTGCTAGAGCCGAGTGTACAGACTTTGAATGCATGGAGCACACGGGCTGTACAGACTTGGTCCGAGAATGTATAGACTTTGAGCTGATGGATGTATAGACTTAGTGTGTTTGCTAAACTAGTGAACGTAGGTAAAGATAGGAATGTATAGACCTTGAATGCATGCATGCTACAAGGCGATGTACAGACTTTCTATAATGATGCACAAATGCATATATGAAAGTATGCACATTGAAGAGGGATGCTCAGGCATGCGATGTACAGACTTTGAAGTGAAAGATGCACATATGCATGTATGAAAGTATGCACATTGAAGAAGTCACGAGCTGAGCTAACGGATGTATAGACTTGCTCAGTTATCAGCTAATTGATGTATAGACTTGCTAGCATGCACCGACTTACAGAAGACATTATTTCATCATCAATGCACAAGAATGCACAAGGGGCACACACAACAACAACAATTCACACTATCATCATCATTCTTATGTGGTGACTCATTGAGTTGCTATTATCAAAACATCAACACACTATCATCAAAGCACAAGGGGCACAACAATCTCCCCCTTTTTGATGATGTCAACACAATGAGTCACACAGACTCAGCAAACAATTCTCCCCCTTTGACATAATCAAAAAGGAAATGGTTTGCGAGTGGAATGAAAGACATGCATGAAATCTGATACCAATTCTCCCCCATAGAAACATGCAAAGAGGAGGGATAAGATAGAGAAGCGACAAAGGTCCATGAGAACAGGCTTTAAAGGCGAGGAGAGGAAGCCATTATATGCACAACCAAAACATGCCGTGAGCAATATATATGGTTCAAAGCTAATGAAATCCAATATCATCAATAGATAAATGAACCAAAGGAGCATATCATGGCAGAGCTTAACCTTCCCTTGTCTTATATATCCATATTCAATAACTACAAAGAGAATAACACAAAAGCTTGTATTGAGGCTAAACAATCAAGACTGAAGCATGGACTTTTATGATTACAGCAAATTTGATTTATAGTAGCTTTTGTATTTGAAGGCACATGACTCATATTTTACGAGCAATCAAGTCGAGTACATGCCTCCTAGCCGTAAGAATACACGTTGGTTAGATGCCAGTATTCCTAGGTATTTGGTAAGACTGACTGTTATACTTCAAAATGAATAGAGATAGCAAAGTCACATCATGACATATCCGATCTCACTTCTTTGATGAGAGGATATATTTCTCAGCAATTATGCCAGTGCTCTGCCTAGAGTCCAATAGTATTAAGACAGAGATAACAGGGGCACATCATGACATATCATTCGTCACTTGATTTGATGACGTGACATATTTCTCCGTGCAACAATATCATTGCTCTGTCAAATTATTTTTCAGGAATTCCAGCTCATCAATATGTTTAAAAACAATACTTAGCTCTAGAGTATTACCAAGATGGTCATGAATTTTGAATTTTCAGATATCAGGATAGTCATTCAAAACACAATATGCAATCTCTCGTTAAGGTCTATTAAAACCACAGAACATAGATGATTTCAAAAATATATATCAGAACTACAAGGAAATCATTAAATCTGAACCATTTTCATTGAATAGACAATCATCAGTTCATATAATAGAAAGCTCTCACACCATATGTTTGTCAGTCTCATGATCTCATATTCAAACTGTAAGCCATGTAAGCACAAGAAATTAAGAAAAGCATCAAGACTCCCCCTAAGGATATGCAATGAATGCACTCAAAGAGTTGTGTGCAAGCAAGTGTAATGATAACTGTCAAGAGGAGAATGACCTGAAACATGCAGGGGTTGACATGAATTTGGCAGACATGAGATGCATGACCCAACACATGGTTGTACACTTATTAAATGCAACAGAATGAAGATGAAACATATGCATGAATGTTGTACAAGGACAACTCTCCCTTACTATATGGCCTATATGCGACATTGACACATGGTACTTGGAGGAGGTGAAACCTCACGCATATTGAGTGCTTCTAGGCAAGCATAACCTACCTTTCCATACATCAACATTTGATATACCATGTGTTGTGCATCCCTTGGTTTTGATGATGACAATAGGATATGTTTGATTAATCAAGTTCTATCTTGTTTCATAACAAATACAAGTGGTTTGATTGTTCCTTCAAAGTAATGGACTCATGACTATTTGATGATGACAAACAATGTTTTTGATTAACTCAATATAAATCTGATAGTTCAAGTTACTTCTGATATGTTAAGTAATTTCAGGTCCACTGAAATCCAAGTGGAATCAACAAATCAGAAGAAGTGTCAAAGGCCGCTTGTCGACCAGGGAAGTGGTTATGGTCGACCAACGAACCCAGCCAGAAACACTTCAAGTCATCCGTCTTCTGCATGTGCCTTGGCTGTCGACCAAAGCCCCACTTCTGGTCGACCACAGAACAGACAGAGCATCAGACAGAACTGACGGCCATCTGGAATTTGCCCCTTGTCGACCAGCGACACGGCTGTGGTCGACCACGGGACGCGAGTGTCAGCCAGAATGAAACCGCCATCAGGACACTGCTCGTTGTCGACCAGGGACAGTGTCATGGTCGACCACGGGTGTTATAGCGTCCAGAACCGAACTCTAACCGAATTCTATTTTGGTTCCTTAAAACCTGCAGATTGTTGTTGCAGGTTGTTGGGTAGTTCAACTGATGAGATTCCGCACGGGAATCAAGGAGAGAATATTGCTTAGAAGCGGTCAAACTTATTGTAGTGATCGGATTTAACCTTCTTCCTGCTTTCTAGCAGATTGACGCTCGATCTGGAATTTGAGCGGGAAGAGCTTCAGGCTTGAAAAAGTATCTGCATAAAAAGTAGAAGGCAACTGATCGCGGAGGAAGCACACAGAGAGAGCATAGAACAGAAGCTAAGAAACACACCTACATCACAGGATGAAGTGGCTCTCCATCAATCAGAAATCTGCAGAAGACTAAAGGCATTCTCATTGCTGCAGAAGGAAGACTGGGCTTGAAGCTGTGCGACCTCCAGCAGCAAAGCAGCTGAAGGCATCCGATTGGAAGTTCTACAGGGAGTCTACTCTTGTTATTTATGTGATTAAGTCCCAGGCTGAATTCTTTACTTTGTTACAAAAGTCTATATTCAGTCCTGTTGCATCATCCCACCTTCTCATCATTTCTATTCATCCTTACACCAAGTGTCAAGCTGTGAGGCAGCGAATTCAAGTTGTGTGTCAGCTGGTACAAGCTGTGTGTCAGCAGGAACAAGCTGTGTGACAGCGGTGTCTTGTGTTTTGGATTGAGATCAGAGGCTCTCATAAGTGAAGCCTTGCTTGAGTTAAGCAAGGGGTGGATGTAAGTCTCGGGAAGAGACTGAACCACCTTAAAAATCCTATCTTGTGGTTTGCTTATGTGTGTGCGTGCTTCTCTATGTGTTTGTTATCTTCATTGATATCAACACTAGTTCTGTAATTCGTCAATCACCTGCAACTCATTTAGTCAATAGATATTAAATCGAAAAAAGGGGAAAGATCTATGCACCCCCCCTCTAGATCTATTCAGTCCGTACTCAACACCATGGCCATACAAAAATGATGCTACACAAATCATGTAATGCATTATGAACATGAACTCAATTCATTATTATGCATCTACATGCTATGCTACACCATATGCAAAATGACGTAATTACATATAAACAATGCATGGACACCAATCTGCACAAACACACAACTAAATTGAACAAGAGCATCATATCAAGTTTTATTGGCCTGAGGTCTACAGAGACCAAGCTCCCTTCTAAGTGTTGAAAACCTGTCATTACACAAGGGCTTGGTGAAGATGTCAGCAATTTAATTTAGAGTATCAACAAAATGTAGCTCAAAGTTTTTCTTAACGATCTCATCTCTAATGAAGTGATGTCTAATCTTAATATGCTTAGTCCTAGAGTGCTGGACTGGATTTTTTGTAAGGTTGATAGCACTAGTGTTATCACACAGAATCGAAACACAACCAAGATCCACTAGGTAGTCTTGGAGTTGGTGTTTATTCCACAACACTTTGGTGCCACAGCTCCCCGCAGCAACATATTCTGCCTCTGCGGTTGAGAGGGAACCGAGTGTTGTTTCTTGGAGGCCCAAGAAACTAAACACCAGCCTAGAAACTGGGAATAGCCACTAGTACTCTTACGATCCAGCTTGCATCTAGCGTAGTCCGCATCAGAATAAGATATAAAAGATAAGTCACATGATGACGGATACCACAATCCCAAATCTTGAGTGCCGGCAAGATATCTAAGGATACGTTTGACGGCAGTCAAATGGGATTCTCTAGGACTAGCTTGAAATCTAGCACAAAGACATACACTAAACTGGATATCTGGTCGGGATGCAGTCAAGTAAAGCAAAGAGCCGATCATACCTCTATAGATCTTTGCATCCACTAATTTACCATTTTCATCCGAATCCAGTGATGTTGTGGTACTCATAGGAGTTGCAATTATTTTACTGTTCATCATGTCAAATCTTTTCAGCAGCTCCTTGATGTATTTGGCTTGACTTATGAAGCAACCATCTTGTCCTTGGTTGACCTGCAAACTGAGAAAGAATTGGAGTTCTCCCATTAGGCTCATCTCAAATTCGCTAGTCATGAGGTTAGCAAATTCCTCACACATTTCAGATTTAGTAGAACCAAACACAATATCATCAACTTAAATTTGAACAATCAAGATGTTCTTACCTTACCTCTTGGTGAAAAGTGTTTGATCTACCTTACCTCGTGTGTACCCTTTTTCAATGAGGAACGAGCTTAGTCTCTCATACCAAGCTCTTGGTGCTTACTTAAGTCCATAAAGTGCCTTATCTAGCTTGTATACAAAATCTGCATGGTTAGAATTCTCAAAGCCAGGGGGCTGCTCAACATAGACTTCTTCTTTGATCAAGCCAATCAAGAAAGCACTTTTTACATTCATTTGATACAATTTTATTCTAAGGGAGCATGCAAAGGCAACTAGAATTTTGATGGTTTCGAGTCTAGCAACTGGGGCATAAGATTCATCAAAGTCTACCCCAAACTCCTGATTGTACTCTTGAGCCACCAATCTAGCCTTGTTTCTTATTATCTTGCCATCCTCACTTAGTTTGTTCCTAAAAATCCACTTAGTGCCTATGACAGATTGTGATGAAGGTCTAGGAACAAGATGTCAAACTTTGTTTCTTTCAAACTGGTTTAACTCGTCTTGCATTGAATTTATCCAGTTTTCATCCTTTAATGCTTCATCAATATTTTTGGGTTCAAGCTGAGAGACAAGAGCAAGTTGATCTAATTCTTCCACAATTTTAAAATATGACCTTGTTCTAGGTGGGTCATTCAAGCTACCAATGACATCTTCTAAAGGATGATATTTAAGAATTCTAATGTTTGTAGAATCATTACCTTCTCTTGGAGCTTGATTCCTTGCATTGCTTGATTCAGGTCGGTCACCATCTTCTTTTGTTTCTTCTTGTGGAGAATCACTCTTATCCTTCATGCTTAGGAATTCTCCATCTTCATCATTTTTCCTGTAAGAGTTATCATTGTTAAAATCATCATGATATTCATCAAAGGAAACATGGGGTGATTCTTCCACAGTTTGACTCTTAATGTTATAAATTCTATAAGCCCTAGATCTATCAGAATATCCAAGGAATATACCTTCATCACTCTTGAGCTCGAATTTATCTAAGTCTCTTTTGTCATTATTGTGGATGAAGCATTTAGATCTAAACACTTTCATATGTGAGAGAGATGGCTTTTTACCTTTCAGCAACTCATAAGGAGTCTTTTTAGTGTGTGGCCTTACCATAGAGCGATTGATAATGTAACATGCTGAATTTACCGCTTCAGCCCAAAATCTCCTTGGAAGTTGCCGTTCAGCAAGCATGGTTCTTGCCATCTCTACAAGTGTTCGGTTTCTCCTTTCAACTACACCGTATTGCTCTGGGGTTCTTGGTGAAGAAAACCGGTGTGAAATACCTTTGGCCCTGCAAAGATTATAGAAGTTAGCATTTTCAAATTCACCACCATGGTCAGATTGAATCTTGGAAATTTTAAACTCACCGTCCTGCTTTATCTTCATGTAGAGTGCCTGAAACTCATCAAAAGTATCATTTTTATGTGTGAGAAAGAAAACCCATGTGAACATAGAAAAGTCATCCACCAAGACATATCCATATTTTCTACCACTTAAGCTAGCAGTTCTGGTTGGGCCAAACAGGTCCATATGAATTAGCTCGAGTGGTTTGGATGATGTATTTTCAGATCTTCCTTTGAAAGACTTTCTTATTTGTTTACCTAGGGCACATGCATCACACAACTTATTTTCTTGTTTAAATGATAATTCAGGCAACCCTTTCACCATTGAATACTTTAACAGTTTATGTAAGACATTGTAACTAGCATGTCCTAGTCTACGATGCCATAACCATACAATTTTAGATTTTGGTGCAGCAAGATAAATGTTTGAATAAGCAGAATCATCTAAGTCAATCATGTAAACATTGTTGACTCTCTTACCAGAAAATTTTACCTTGTCAGATTTTGGTTCAAAGATTTTACATTAATGAGAATCAAAAAACACTTTGTGACCTTTATCACACAATTGACTTATGCTGAGCAAATTATATTTCAATCCTTCAACTAGCAGCACATTTCCAATAGAGTTGGAGAGATTCTTACCTACATTACCTGCTCCAATAATTTTTCCTTTGTTGTTCCCTCCAAATGTGACGTATCCTCCTTCCTTTTCCTCCAAGAGATAAAATTTTGTTTTATCTCCAGTCATGTGTCTTGAACAGCCGCTATCAAGGTACCACCTATTATGCATGGCTACAAGACATTCCTGCACAAGCAATTAAGCAATGGTGTTTGGCACCCAACCAAATTTGGGTCCCATCAAACTCTTCAAATTTTCAAAACATGAAACCATTTCTTTTGGAATCCAAACCTTCCTAACATTCATGTTTTGCTTGCTTAGAGCAGGGATTTGATTTTTCTTTTCAGCTTTGACATTCACTTTTTGTTTAGAAGCTCTTTGTTGGATTTTGTGGAAGTTTGAGGAGGTTTGCTTCTTAAACCATTGAGGTCGTTGGTTGTTATAGGGTTGAAAGTGAATGTTCTGCCACCTAGGAGATTGAAACTTATAGGATTGGTGAACACATGAATCATAATTTCTCCAAAAGTAGGATGGTGTTGGCCTATATGAATGTGCAATCCAGTTATGGTGATATCTGGAAGATTGAGCATGCAATGGCCAAGGAGGTGTTGGCCTGTGTTGTGAGGATGGTTGACTCTTCTTGGGCTTTTGAGCAATCTTTTTGGGGATTTCAGTAGCTTCTTCTGTAACCTTTTCTTTTCCTTTGGATGTTATTCTTGAGGTAGAAGCGTCAGACGAGGAAACAAATGTGACTGTTTTAGCCCAATTGGCCTTTTGTTTGTTGGATCAAAACCCAACACATCTTTGTTGTGGTTCATTCTAGTTCCTAGCAATGCATCTAGGTTTTCTTTTCCATCCACAAGTTTTTCCAAAGATTGTTGTTTATCCTTCAACTCTTTTTGTAAGTTTTCAATGTTTTGCAGGAGTTGAATGTTGACTTATTTGATAGCTTCATACTTTTCATTGCTCAATTTGCTATCTTTTTCATAGGTTTGCATTTTTAGCTTCATGATATCAATCTCATTTCTTAAATCTTCATTTTCAGTTTCCAAGTCAGCCATTTCTTTTCTTCCTTCCTCCAAATTCTCAATCATTTTCTTAAGATCTTCAATTTCAGTTTCAAGTAGAGCATTCTTATCATTCATATCATGATCATTCACAAATGAGTTAATTTTCTTTTTCAATGATTTATTCTCCTTTTTGTACATTTCATATTTTTCCATGAGTTGTATATATGCTTCCTCCCAATCATCAGTTGTATAATCTTCAAATGGAGAGTTTACCTCAGTTTCTTCATCACCTCTGGCCATGAGACAAAGATCTTCTTTTTCCTTGTCCGAGGAGCTAGTTCCACCATCACTTTCTTCCTCGTCACTCCAGGTGGACACCATGGCCTTGTTCTTCTTCTTGCCCTTCCATTTGTCAGCTTTTCTGAATCTGTCGGGACAATCATTCTTGAAATGTCCTAGTTTATTGCAAGAATAGCAAATGATTTTATCAAATTTCTTAAAGTTTTCAGAATTAGATTTGAAACTATTTCTTACCTTTGACCTTCCTCTCATGAAGCTCTTACCTTCCTTTCTTAGGAATTTTTTGAACTTACGTGTGAGCATGGCTACGTCATCCTCATCTCGCTCACTTGCCGAATCCTCACCTTCATCAGAAGAGCCTTGACCGTTGGGTCCTACTTTAAGAGCTAGGGGTTTTTTCTTAGGCACCTCAGCCTCTTTGTTCTTAAGGTTGATCTCATAGGTCATTAATGACCCAATGAGTTCATCTACCTTAGTAGTTGCGAAATCTCTCGATTCTTCAACCACGGTAGCCTTTGTGTGCCATGCGGGAGTCAATGGTCTGAGAATCTTTTTCACAATTTCATGTTTTGAGTATTTCTTTCCCAAGTCAGTTAGACTATTAGTAAGCACAGTTAACCGAGCATACATATTCTGAATTGACTCATCAGGCTTCATGCGGAACATTTCATATTCAGAAACTAAAATGTTGGTTTTTGTTTCTCGTACCTGAGAGGTTCCTTCGTAGATTACCTCTAGCTTGTCCCACATTAGTTTTGCAGATACGCAGGTAGCCACTCTTGAGAATCTAACTGGATGGAGTGAGCATTGCATGATGTGTTTAGCACTCCAGTTGACAGTGGATTACCTTATTTGTTCTTTGGTCCATAAGTCTTCATCATCTAGCAGCTCATACAGACCTTTGCTGATCACTCACCAAAGTTCGTAGTCTTGGGCGCGAATGAACACCTGCATACGATGTTTCCAATAGGGATAATTAGCTCTAGTAAAATAAGGAGGCATGTTCACAGAATGTCCTTCAGGTAGAAAACCCTTGGACGCTGATCCACCAAATCCCTCAAGGTCGTTGGACCCCATAATGAGAGATTAGGATCTGAAACCACTTGTTGAGTAGTGGTCAGCAGATCTAGAGGGGAGGGGTGAATAGATCTGCCCCTCTTTTCGTAATACAATCCCTTATATAGCTAGATAAAATAAATTGCAGCGGAATATAACTAGCTTATCGAAGAGCACTATGATTCGCTTGACAAGATGAGCAAGTAATATATTGATTCGAACCTAAGCATGCATCTAGAATGAAATAATCACACAAGCAAACCACAACACACAAGATTTTAAGGTGGTTCAGACTGAATCCACAGTCCTACGTCCACCCCTCACCAAATCCGGTGAGGCTCCACTAGTGCTACGCACTGAACCGTAAATCGAAAAGACCTCCGATTGCCTTCCTACTAACCACAGGTAGGGGCGTCAACACCGCAGATCGGACAACTTCCGATTACCTTCCTACTAACCACCGGTAGGGATGATCTTCAATTTCAATCGTTTGTATGAAATGAAAAAGATAACAAATATGAAATCACTCAAACAAGATATAGAGTATGCTCAAAGAAAGAAGATCTTGTCTGAGTTGCAGAAGCTTGAATCGGATGCTTTGAAGGTGTCTTCTTCCTTGCGAGATGATCTTCCTTGAATCTCTTCTAGTTGATGAAGAAGACGATGGATGTAGCTTCGATCTTCCTTTGGATCTTCTTGAGTTGATGAAGAGGATGAAGAATGCAGTTTAGATCACCTTTGAAAGTCTTGATTGCTTCTTGCTTCCTTGGAGGTTGAGATGGCTCCAGATCTGGACTTGAATCCCTTGGAATGGATGAAGCTTCTTCCCGTAGTACTGTTCACAGCTACAGTACTTCGAACTACTCTCCCTTGAACACACCCTTGCAGCCTCCCTTGATTTCTCAAATGATCAACTATGGTTTCTAACCCTCTTGCATATGTTTTATAGCCTTTGAATGGTCCTTAGACATCCCCCAGACCAGATCCACAATCTATGGAAGATTGGGTGACTTTGGGGTTAAACAAATACAAGAAAAGGGGCTGGCCTTGAGGTGAAAATCGAAGTCAAACATGGCTGCATCGGGGCTGGCGGTCGACCTGCAGCTTCTGGCGGTCGACCGCTACTGAGAAATTCTATAGACGAATGGCCCCTGGGATTTTCGGTCGACCGCTATTGGGCTGGCGGTCAACCGCTACTGAAAGATGTGCAGACTGGGAGTCTCTGGCTGGGGCGGTCAACCGCCTGCTGGGCAGACCCCGGTTCATCCTGGGTCGGTCCGTTAACCACTTTAGCTCCGTCGCTTGAGTCCTTTAGTAGCCCGTTCATGTCTGTGCAATGTACAAACAATGTGCAGACTTGCTATGCCATGAAGCAACCGAATGCACTGCCTTTGCACAAGAATGTATAAACTCTGAATGCATGGAACACAATGTACAGACTTGGTAAATTGATGCACGAACACAACAACAAGCAATGTATAGACTTTGCATGAAGGATTGCACAAATGCAGATAGTAAAGTATGTACATTGGAAATGGATGCTCATACATGCCATGAACGAATGTATGGACTTAATGTGATTGTGACAACAATGTACAGACTTTGAGTAATGATGTACCGACTTATCAATGGAGAATGTACAGACTTTGTGTATGCATGCAACAGGATGATGTACAGACTTGCTAGAGCCGAGTGTACAGACTTTGAATGCATGCAAAGGGACGATGTACAGACTTGCGAGAAGAGTGTACAGACTTTAAATGCATACAATGGGATGATGTACAGACTTGCTAGAGCCGAGTGTACAGACATTGAATGCATGGAGCACACGGGCTGTACAGACTTGGTCCGAGAATGTATAGACTTTGAGCTGATGGATGTATAGACTTAGTGTGTTTGCTAAACTAGTGAACGTAGGTAAAGATAGGAATGTATAGACTTTGAATGCATGCATGCTACAAGGCGATGTACAGACTTTCTATAATGATGCATAAATGCATATATGAAAATATGCACATTGAAGAGGGATGCTCAGGCATGCGATGTATAGGCTTTGAAGTGAAAGATGCACATATGCTTGTATGAAAGTATGCACATTAAAGAAGTCACGAGCTGAGCTAACGGATGTATAGACTTGCTCAGTTATCAGCTAATGGATGTATAGACTTGCTAGCATGCACCGACTTACAGAAGACATTATTTCATCATGAATGCACAAGAATGCACAAGGGGCACACACAACAACAACAATTCACACTGTCATCATCATTCTTATGTGGTGACTCATTGAGTTGCTATTATCAAAACATCAACACACTATCATCAAAGCACAAGGGGCACAACAAAAAACTGTAGGTATAGGTTTTACCTACGACACTTCCTACGCTTGTGTGTCGTCGGTAAAAATTGCGTAAGTAAAGTTTTACCTACGCGACAAAAAACCTTAGGAATAGGGGCATCAACACTTATAATTATTTGGCGTATGTAATTACCTACAGTATGTATCCGTATGTATATGATTTCTCTATTCCTACAATTTTGTGTAGTAGGTAATTACTCGCGATTATTTAGCGTAGGTAATTTCCTATGGTTTTTTCGCGTAAGTAATTTCCTACAATTTTTTATCGTGTAAGAAAACTTTACCTACGCAATGTTTACCACCGACAATAATATTTCTCAAAAAATCGTAGGTAATACACAATCGTAGGTAATGTGATCCAACCGTAGGTAACCCATGTGAATCGTAGGTAATCTATTTGAACCATAGGTAAACGTGTATTGAACGTAGATAACAATTTGAACCTATACGAACCGTAGTTAACCCCTTTGAACCATATGTAATATGTATTAAGCGTAGGTAACAGTTTGAATTGTAGATAACTTGTACTCACCGTATGTAATCTGTATTAACCGTAGGTAACTCATTTGAATCGTAGGTAACCAATATTATGCGTAGGTAACATTTTAAACTGTAGACAACCTATACTAACCGTAGGAAACATTCGTAATAACAAACGTTCACAAATTATACATCACAACCTATACATCCACATCATTCACATATGAATCATAGATCAAGAAATTAGTCACATTGATATTATATGCAAAATGGTTCTATTGTAATCACAAATAAGGCAATGTATCATGATGTGCATCACCGTGTACAAAAAAACATGTAGATGTAATTTCATGTTGACATATGTACACTGAAAATTAGTGTAATATTTTGTCATCAATATACACATCAAAATGTTAGGAGGATCTAGCACATCACCATATACACATCAAAATGTTAGGAGGATCTATCACATCACCAAATAAATAAAGTAAATCATGAGGAAGAGGGGGTCTTTGCCCATCGAGGACTATCTGCAAAATAGATAAATAATTATAAGTAATTTCACTTCAAATTTAATTAAACATGACAATATGAATTTAGAAATGAAAGAATGGTACGTACATATTCTGAAAGCCATAGAATATGACTCCCGGTGGCATATTTAAATGTCTTCCTCTGTTGATCTTTTACTATTAATGGAGCATCCGGCTTGTTTGCAAAGACAAGTGAAACTTATTTTTTATTTGTGCCCATGTCATTCTCTCTCCTCCTGGTTCCCCCATCCCGCTCCACTCCATCGCGACTTCCCACCCTCCTGTGCCTGGTCTTTGCCTGCGACCGCTGAGCTCCGGCGATGGCCGGTGGTCGGGGGGGGGGGCTCCCCCCCTCCCCCCTCTGGGTCTGGTTCCCCGCCGGTGGTCCTCTCCATCGGTCGCCCAGCCGCCACCTCTGCTCCTTGTCTTCCCCGTTCAGGTCTAGAGGTCTTGGCTTCGGGCGGCGATGCTCCACACGGCCTTGCATCTTTGGCCGGCGAGGGTGCGCGTGCCGTTGGTTCCCTTCCGACTTCAGCCACTGGCCTCCCGGGTGTTCCCGTCGTCACCCTGGCCCCCACTCTGTCTCCCGGCGGTGACCTCTCAGGTCCCCGCTCTTCCCCCCCTCCACTAGCAGCGCGCCACGTTCTTGCTCCTTCGAACACGCTTCCTGCCAAAAGCCTATCGCAACCGTCCATTCCCCATACTCCTTCCACGCAAGCTCCTGTGCTTGGCCACGTCAACGTTGATCCCCACCTACCACCGTTGACTGTTGACCACCTGGATTGGATAGCTGTTGTAAACGATCCCCTGTTTCCTTCTCCGGCCGTCCCCACGCCGGTTGCAGGAGCTCCGCAGCAGGTCGGTTGTCCGCCTCAGGCATCCTCCTCGGATGCGGTGCCTCCGACCACCTCTCCCCCTGGTCTTGGGCTCCAACAGCCACCGTCCGCCGCACCTAGGAGCTCTTCCGTTGCTGCTGAGCCATCCGATCGGTTTGCCTCTGGTAAACCTGTTGCCTTCGGCCACGGCCTTCCCAACGCCGGCCCTCCTGCCATCCCACCCCTGGGGGGACCTCGACCGTGTGCTCTACCGGCCTCTTCCCCCTGGGCTGGGCCTGCACGTCCCGGTGTGCCTGGTGGGTTGTGTTCTGCGCTCCCAGCTTTGGACCGGTCGGGCTACTCTACTGCGGCTGCGGCGGCCCCATCCTTTGCGAAGGTGCTTCTCCAGTCACTAGCACCTCCTGCTCTCCCCCTCACCACTCATGCCCCTGCCTTCACCGACGGTGGAGAACCGGCCACCTTCTTTAACATGGACGAGATCCACGTTTCCTGCCGGCCTCTTGAGCTCGCCCTTATTGCCAGAACGCCGCAAGGTCGCCCTCCGTTCCAGGAGATCAGAGCGCACCTTGCACGGCGTTTTCAGTTCAAGGAGGACCTCCTCATCAGTTCTATGGACCGCCAACATCTCCTTCTCTGCTTCAACCACAGGGACGACTACCTTCAAGTCCTCCTCAAGGACTCCCTCCACGTTATGGGCAGGCCTTTCACCTTCTTCAAGTGGTCTTTAAACTTCTCCACTGATGAAGATTCACCCCTGGTTCCCGTTTGGGTGGAGATGCCTGGACTCCTTGCTAACTTTTACCATGAAGCTATGCTTAACTCCATTGCAGGGGGTATTGGTTCTCCACTAAAGGTGGATTGTAACACTCTTTGCCGCACTCGCTCTCATGCTGCCAGAATATGTGTTCTTGCTGACCTCTCCAAGAAGCTCCCCCCGCGAGCTTGGGTTGGCTACGGTGGCAGTGGCTTCTGGCAACCGTTGGTGTACCCCAACCCACCAAGCTTCTGCTGCACCTGTAGGCGTCTTGGTCATGACCTCCTCAAGTGCAACAAGCCTTCAGCTCGCCCCTCTATCTTGGTGCCGCCCAAGCCAGCTGCGAAGCATCTTCAGCCCCCACAATATGCTGTGAAGGGCTCTGACGCTCTGCTCCTGCCCCTGCCCACGCCAGCCCCTGCTGAAGATGTCAACCCCTCACCTGCGGACACCCTTGGTCTCTCTCAGCCGCATCTCCTTTCTGGAGTTGCTGCTACCTCAACCAAGGATGGGACCATACCGGTGCCCCCCTCCTTGCTTGGATCCCCCTTGGGGCATGCTCTACCGAACTCTGGGACCGTGGGTGTCATTGGCTCTCCCCCCTCGGTTGAGGGGTCGTCTCCTCCTCTTGCTCCTGTATCGGCATCTTTACCGGAGGTCACTGCTGGATCGGGCCTGGCTGCTGCAGTGGGGACTTTGGCTGTGGCGCCCCTTGCTTCTGCCGGCAGTGGGAAGCCCAAGCCTCCTTCATTACCCTCTGTGCCACGATGCTCTGTCTCTGTGACAACTGGAAGCGATGCTCTTGTGGGAACCAGCTCTTCGTCTTCTCCTCTGGCGGCTAGCCGGGCGGGACCTTCTGTGACTGGTTGTCCGGACCATCCTTTGGCGGTTGATGTTCCCTGCCATGCTGCCTCCAAGGGGATTCTCGCACCCCCCACTTCCGTTCAAGCTACTGGTGTCTAAAGCGTTCAGCCGGCCTCCCGCGCCTCTGACCATGCAGGTGGCCCCTCCTCATCCACGGTGGATCTCCGTCCTGAGGCTGTTTTTGGTTCAGGCTTAGAGGTGGCTAGGCCTCTAGGCCATATGGGCCCACCCCTTTCAACCTCTGCTGGGTATGCCTCCATGGGGACCGATCTGCTTCATGCTTCTTCTGCTGTGCATCCATCTTTGGGGTCTCTTCCCCCAGCTACTCAGGCTTTGGCCATCGTGGAGCCCGTCAACCACCACCTGGGTGTTGACGCCTCTACTGTTGACCGCCTCCCGAGCGTAGTGGGAGGTGGTCCTCTTCCATCCTCTGCTGCCTGCGTGGCCCCGCTTGCTTCGCCACCTGCACTCCCTGTCGCTGTCGCTGGGGAGAAGGGCTCAGCGCACCCACACCTCGTTGTTGCCAGCCTCGCCCCCACCTCTCTGACCTTGTTTGCCCAAGCTCTGGACGTCGCTGTCATCTCTACTGAGGACTCAGTGGGGTGCCGTCATGGGGTTGCTGCTCCCTCCGGTCAGCCGCCTGCTACCTCTGGCGCGGGGCTCAACGCCACTGCTCCACCTTGGTCCCCGACCACCTGCCATCAGGACGTTCTCGGCTCTTCTGCCCCAGCAATTCCTTCCACCACGACTGCAGCTACGCAGGTGGAGTCGGCCACCACTCCCCCTGGTCCTCCGCCTCCGGCCACTCGCGTCTCTTTCACCGACGCCGTCAAGCGTGCTGCTAGGTCCTCTTACCGTCGAGCACTTTCCTCCGATGAGCAAGCGCCTCCCTCCCTCGACCGCCCCTCTAGGGCCGCTGGGATGGAGGAGCAACCTCACGCCTCTGAGGAACGGATCAACTTCACCTCCACCATACAGCGACTCCACATTCCGGGCGTCGAGCCGATCCCGGATGCGTTGTTTGATCTCACTCGTGCTCACACCATCTTTGTCAGTGAGCACCGTGAGGACCGTTCGCGACCGGTTGCGAGATCGGGTGGGATTGCGACTAGGAGTTCCCTCCGCAGATCCAACTCCACCAGCTCCCCTCGGGACTGTTGACGTTGTATGCTGGGGTTCTCGCCAGTCTTGGCAGATTGTTCCTCTGCCTTCGAGCCGTTTCTTTCTTTGCTCTTTGCTTGCACCACCTACTGTTATCTGTTTGGTGCCCCTTCTCTCTCCTCCTCCTGTACCTCCCTTTATTTTGCTATGCTTAATGAAAAGGTTTGCCTGGTGGTCGGGATAGTATTTTCATCTTCTTCCGCAATGAAACCCCTTCTCCCGTCTCCCCCCTTGCAAGTATCAACTTTAGTTAAAAAAAAGACAAGTGAAACTTCAGAATATGCCGTTCCAATTTGTCGTCCCACGGCGACTTTATCTTTATCTACACTCATAACAATTCCGGTGCCCACTTGGTCTCCTTCCAAATCTAGCAGTTTCACCATTTTCCCTTGTAACTATGATACATTTATTGGACAACAAAATCAGGACAATATTTTTGAGAAGCATTCAAAATATGAAATATCCACTACTTTATATGAAATCTGGACAATATAAAATCATGACAGTAGGAGCAGCCTTTTTTTATTTCTTCAGTCATAAATCTCATAATATGATGTTTTTGGGACTTTCTTTGACACAAACAATGAGAACTCCATTTAGAAGTTATCTGTGTTGATAAAGATAAAGTCATCATGGGGTAATATAAAAATAAGAGGTCAATATCTTGCTAGTAGGTGTGTTCTCTACAAGATGGATGAGGAATCAATTGATCATCACTATTTTGAGTACCCATTCTCAAACTGGATTTGGAAATATATCCTAGCTTGCTTTGCTGTGCGCATAAAGGGCCAAAGTTTGGCATTCTTCAAGAATTGCAGGAGCTTAGAAAAAAATTTCCAGGGAAGAGGCCTACTACAAGATTTGCGCAACTGTTATTTTGCATCTCAATATGGAGGATTTGGCGAGAACGATGTGCCCATGTATTTGAGGATTCAAAGTTATCAAAAGTATAGTTATACCTTCAAATTATTCATGATGCCAGGGATTGTATGGGGGCTACTAGTATCTGCCGTGAAGTACATGCACAGAAAAATGGCAATTGCAGCAGATGGGTTGCAACTAGCAATGCCATATTCTGCTTCTTTTATCCTACTGTTAGAACTTAGAATGAATGTGTGATGTCGTACTTGGGGCGGTTTCTTAAACTTACTAACCTTCAAAGTGTGGCGTATCCAAATATATATCAGCACAGCTATTAGGCCACGGAGGTCACTGGCTACAATAAGTATAGCCATCCAGCTACCGAAGGCCATCATAGCACATAACAACATCGTGGGAGACGAGATCTTCTGGCCCCTCTTCAAATGGTCCTTCAAGAGGGCAAGGTAGACTGTAGTTCACAGAACTAGCCTATTAAGGCCAGACCAGCCAAAACCCCAATCTAGCTTTTCTCAGTTATTAAGGTCAGAATATGGGACTTCTCTATCTTTAGGTTTTCCTGCATTTTTTAATACATAATGAGGGTGTTTCATTGCTGCATTAACTATGTGTATCGATAGCAATTTTGAAACAACTATTAATAACATTCAATAGTGGCTATCTGGTTATGTTCTATCAATTTTGATATTCATGTTTTGTTGAGCATAAGAATACAGTTAGTTCAAATTAAATATGTTTTCATAACATCTCGTTATTTCCCCATCCTTTGGCTTTTCCTTGTTATTCTATTCCACTAGTGGTGGTTGGAGAGGCTCTAATCAACTTCCTTGTAAAAAAAAAATACTTGGTCTGGAGCAGATATCTAAATGCAGAAGTCTCCACATTCAATTGGACTCCACATTCTATTGTTTACATGCTTGATGAACTTTTGCTACCTTGAGTCGAGGCTTCTTTGTGGCTCCATGCTCTGGGAAGGGGATGATGTAGGGATAGCTTGAGGTCACAATTTTTATTCAGTGTTTACTGAGGTGGAGTTTTATTTTTCTTGTTGGAAGTTTTACAGACTAAAGCATACTCTCATTAATGTTAGACATGCTTTTCACTACTTGGTTCAAGAAAAAGGGACTAAAAATAATAATGGATTCAGACTTGGTTCAAGATCCATAACTGCATTTCTACCAAGATCAAACCACTCAGAATCCAACGACAGAACTGAGTTTCTACCAAGATGAAATGGAATAGGATTCATGAAATTAGATGCTTAAATGAATATCTAGCTAAACTAAGAAGTTTATATAATATTTTTAAGAGAACATTAGGTTAGAGTAAAGAATATTACTTGATATGTTGCTGTTTGGATACTAGCTATTGATGAGCACACCACTGAATCTGATATGGGTTGTATGGCTCCATTCCCCCTGGTTATCATATACATGTCAAGAATAGTTTGAATGATTTAAAATGATGTTATTATATGTAATTGCACCAACCTGTATAGTAAATTGCTCAACCTTGGCCATCCTCTCTTCTAATTCCTTCACTCGATTTTTCAACATATTATTTTCAGCCTGCAAATTATATATGGGTTGTCCCCCACAAAGAAGAGGGAGTTGGGCCTGTCCCTAAACCCCTAACACGGCCTACTTTATCCTCACCAAGATCACATGCGCAAATACATCATCTTGCAAAGCAACTAGACGGGGGCTAGCTAAGCAAGAAGCAACATGAGTCTGCTTTAATTCCTTCAACTTATGTGGTCAAAAAATAGTCAAAGGTCAATTCTTCGACATGTGGGTAATAACTTCTTTGTTATGGAAAAACTTACTACGACATCAGCACATTCCTCATTGACAGGCTTTCCATCTTTGCACACATGAGTATCTATGAATATATCTGAGCGATCCAAAAAAGTGCCATTCTTCTCGTACTAATGCATAAGAAAATGAATGGATTTGTTAGATACAGCCCAAAACAAAAAATAGAGAAGTAAATTATTATATAACCTCCAACTTCTGGATATCTGCAACTATCCTTGTGCCAGCACAATGGAACCATTTTTGTTTGGCCTTATTCTCTTTATTAATCTGACTTTTTATCTACATTGAAGTTAGAATAAATTAGTCAGATGCATGTGGACGTCAAAAAATGACCATGCGGCATGTACGTCTCGGCACCAGAAAGCAAGTCGAAGATAGAAAAGCCGAATAAATCCCATACCTCGTCCGACCAGGACGAAAACACACCTGGTGGTTCGCTACCTGATAAGGAAGCTTCTCAAGCTGAAGAAATAGCCATGGCCCCTCAAAACCAGGTGCCGAAGGCTAAATCAAAAGAAAACCCAAGAATTCGGACACGGGTTCGGCATATGCAGAAAATCACTCAAGGTCCTAAATCGGGACTCGGAGGCCTCGAAATGAAAACCCCGGAGGTGGTGCAGTAAAGCCAAAGCAGTAAGGGAGGGCAAGCATCCGTCTAAATCACCACCGAGCCGGGGAGAAATCCCTTGACCCTTAAACCGGCGCACCCCCCCTTCTCTTGCTGAACCAGCGTGCCCCATGGGAACATCTTAAACTAGCGCGCTAATGCATGTGGGCTGAACCGGCACACATCTTGGTCACGCTGGTTTAACCCAAAGCCGTCCCATCCTCAGTCCGATCCCCTATTTTCATCTGCAAATAGAGAGATATTGCCTGAAATGGATAAGCCCCTTGTATCAGACTGGTGGGCAACCGCCTGCATGCCTCAAGCCTCCAAGAATGGAAGACTTCGAGCCCCGCAATGAAACATCGATGTCCGCCCGTCACCGTCTACCAATCCCAGGGGAGCACCTCCCCTACTCTACTGCTCCCTCTATCCGTAGGCCACTCAATGTCTTCGAGTGGGAAAAGGAGAAGAAGGAAAAGAAAGAGGGTTTGGCTTCGAAGGCCTCCCTCATCTCCACTCCTATAAAAGGGAGGCATGCTCCACCGGAGAAGGGGTTGGTTTTGTTGGTTTTTGGGAGGTTGGCAACAAGAAGAGAGGCGAGTCGAAGAGAAAAGAGGATCTTCCCACCTGCGTCTGTAGAGTGAAGAAAAGAGAAGAGAGAGGTGACAGTGAAAAGGGGGGGGGCTTGTGCTCGATCTCCCCTCCTACCGGTGTATCTACTTTTCCCTTCCCGCTTTTTTTTCCGTTATGGGGTAGCCTTCCCTCATGTATTTGGTCCCCCTTCTCTTATGAATGAATGAAAAGAAAAGCTTTTGCAATATATAATGTTCTACTTCATCGGTATCTTTCCCTTTCTCCCTACCTTCTAATCACCCAGGGCCCTCAAAAGCCTGCCTCTCTGTGGCATGGCCCTTGAGGGAACCCATCTGAAGGGTGCACATTCATAGCCTTTCATGGTGAACATTTGTCCCTGCGTAACTCCTATGGAGCTACGGCCTGTGAGTTGTTAGAACCGCTTAAAGGCTGGTCCTCGGGCTTCTACACTCACCTATGGGTCATCGGACAGCCGTCTCCGGCTCCTCCGAATTTTGGGGTCGTCTCAGAATACTCCGCTTGACGATTCCGTATTTTCACCTTGCAAATCCCAGTCCAGGGGAGGTGCTGCCCAATTTTCGCCATGAGAATGATAAGAACAAGGAACAAACATACATCAGGAGGAATGAACAAAATGAAATCCCTGCATAGAAGGACTACGTGTGTTTGAACCATTGTGAGCTTAAACATAAACTGAACTTCTGAGTTCCAGAACCCCTGCATAATAAACCTATGAATAAAATGCTCAAACCCTATTGTTGATGTAGCTTGGCGAGTGAATAAGACATTTAAACCTTCTTACTGAACTAACGAACAAGAGAGCAAAACATTTAAATCCTCTCATTTAAACCCTCTCTGTTTCCTTTTATTGTCCACGCATGCATGCATCTTCATGTTATTCTTCTACTATTAACCTTTCCTCTCAACCACGTTGAGAACCTCCTCCAGTGCAACACTTGCACACTTTATCTCTTATTTTTATTCCATCATTCATCATATTTTATCCCTCCCTTCGCATAGGGGTTTAAGGGCCAACACCCAACAGGTGTGTTCATGATTTGATACTACACACTTGGGTTCTAATTCCTATCTTTTCTCTGTTGGTTGTTTATCTATTTTTTGTAAGGGTAATCTAAAGAAGACTCTCTTCATCGGCCGACCGATTGGAAGAGAAGGTCGACACTCACACATCTCCCACGCTTCAAAGATAATTATCGCGATCCCTCCTTTATTTATTGTCTACATTCATCGAGGCCCGCGGTCTCTGGCGATCACACTCAACATTAGCATCCCACGCATGCTCCCTATTCCTCCTTTCCCCTTTCTTTCCTTTACCCATGTTCTTTTATGTATTTTTTTTAAGTGGATTTTAATAGATCTACAACGGTCACTGAGGTGACAGTGTTCAACCCCAGATCGCCCAGTCCAGTCTAGTCCGCATAAACTCCCTGGGGGGGTTTACGCAGACCAAGTTGACCCCCATCAGCTTGGTCCATGTAAAGCCGCCACTTTTCAATACAAAAAGATTTTTTACAACCCTCCCACCCTCACTCCAGTCGATGTAAACCTCCCTAGGGGGGGTTACGCGGAGCAGGTTAATACCCCTCAACCTAGTTAATGTAAACCCTCCAACCCTAGCCCACGTAAAGAGGGGGGGGTTTATGCGGACCAGGTTGATACCCCTCAACCTCGTACGCGTAAACCCACCAACCCTAGCATGCGTCAAGGGGGGCTTTATGTGGACCAAGTTGATACCCCTCAACCTAATCCGCGTAAACCCCCACTTTTTCAAATAAAAAAAAATATATTTTCTAGCCCCTAACCTAGCCCGCGTAAGGGTGCTTTATGCGGACCAGGTTGATACCCCCTAACCTGGTCTGCGTAAACCCCCCCTCCCCCTCTCACAAAAAGAAAAAAGAAAAAAATACCAACCTAGCCGGCATAAAGGGGCGGGGGGGCTTTACGCGGACCAGGTTGCCCCTACCACCCAAGCTTGAGTAAACCCCTTGGCCCTTCAACTTCCTCTATAAAATCCCCCTTAGGAATTCCAAGGGGCATTAATGAATGGATCGATCACCCAGACCCAGCACATGCAAGGAGCACGTAGCGCGCGGAGCTCAGAAGGCTTTGTTGGTTGGCTTGTTCGGCTAAACACACGCAGAGGGTATGCCACGTGATCATCCCTCATACAACATTTAGCCAAGACACAAACCTCCATGTCAGACGAGAGCATGTTCGCAGGCCTTGATGCAAGATGAAGTATCAAGTCCCTACCTTGATGAACGAGCCTCATCCGGATGCCGCTTTACGATCGCACCCTACCCAGATGCAGCATTGAGGAAAGCACCCTTCTCAGTCCCTGCCTCGATGATCATGCACTATTCAGATGTTACTTTGATAAAAGCACCATGTCTAGTCCCTACCTCGATGATCGTGTGCCGCTTGGATGTCACCTTGATGAGTCTCCCCTGAATGCGGTTGATCCGACAACTGGCATACTTCATGAGTCCTGATGAAAGATGAAGTGTGAGGCCCCTACCTCTATGAACGTGCCCTAAACACCACCGCCAGGTGTGGACACCAAAAATTGCACGCACAGATATCCAGCTCAGCCCAGCATTAACAACGGCACCGAGTGAAGAAGCCTCGGTGAGATCGGTCATCCGGACTCCCCAAATATGCACACTGCCGCAAAGCCGTCCCCGGAGTCACGACAGCCAAGAGAAACCAACCCCCGGAAAGCTCGCAATCCGTGGCCCCCGAAGAAAGCCGAACGAGCCATAACTCGTGCTCAAGACGGGTCCAAGTCAGCCCCAGCGGCACACCCAAGCCCCAGCGATACACCCCCCCCAGGGGGGGTCTTCAGCAGCACACCCCCCAGGGGGGGTCTTCAGCGGTACACCCCCCCCCAGGGGGGGTCTTCAGTGGCACACCCCCAAGGGGGGGTCTTCAGCGGCACGCTCCTCAGGGCCTTCAACGGCACGCTATTTGCCCCCCTTCAGCGGCACGCTTGGGCAACCTCCAGCGACACGCCCTTTGCCCTCTTCAGCGGCACACTTATGGTGTCTTGCAGTGACGCACTTCTTAAGCCCGTCAGTGGCACAGCGTGAAGGCTTTTTCAACGGCCGAACAACGTGCCGCCCATGCCCTACGTCTTCGGCGCGCAGTAGCCTGTCCGAGGTGTCGGCCAGGGGTTGGGCCATGCAAGCTACTCCCATGACGCCCAGGATGAGAGAAGTCAAACGCAATGATTACCCCAGCACTTCTCGCCTGCGACTGCCGTGCTCAAGGGCTCCCGCTGCTGGGAGTATAAATCCCTCCCATTCCGGTAGAGAAAAAAAGCACACGGAGAAAACGGAGAGGGAGAACACACACAGAGACAGAAAAAGAGGCAGAGAGGAGATACGAGGAGAAGAGACGAACAAGAGCGACCGACGAGAAGAAAGAGAAGAGAGTAAGAGAGGGAGAGCTGGATGTAGCAGGGGAAGGTGCGGGGGAAAGAGCAGTGGACGGTTGTCCCTGCTTTGATCCCCAACACCTTCCCTTCCATTGTCTCCTTGTTTTCTTCTTCCTTTTCTTTTGTCCCTTGGTTTTCTTTCTTGCCCATAGCCTTGACTCGGGCGTGCTTTGTAATGTACATGGATGGCTACGGCCCTTTGTTTCCCATGAATGAAGATCATTCCCCCCCTCCCTCAGTGGGTTTTCTCTTTGTCTCGCTATTTTAGACCACAACATGTTTGGCCGTCATTCCCATCGCTTTCCGGTGTTTGCGTTCAGCACTCATGCCGATGATTTCCACCGGGTGTGGTGTCATCTTGAGCAGTTCGAGGTCACGAACCTCCTCCTCCGAAGCCCAATACCTTCATCAGTGTCTGCCCCCTTAGCCTTTCTCCCTCTTGCCGGAAGCCTATGTGGGTTTCATCGATTTAACGCCCCGCCCCAATAGTCGGCAGGCCAATCCCTTTTGGAGCTCTAATTCGGTGCGCCTGCATCTTTCTCCAGCGGCACACCCTTCCAGCCCTTGGCCGGCACACCCATAGCCGTCTCCAGCGGCACACCCTTCCGGCCCTTGGCCGGCACACCCATAGCAGCCCCCAGCGGTACACCCTTCCGGACCTTGGCCGGCACACCATAGCGGCCTCCATCGGCACACCCTTCCGGCCCTTGGCCGGCACACACATAGCAGCCCCTCAGCGGTACACCTCCCCTTTAGTGCCTCAGTGGCACGCCTGGCCCTGCCCTAGCCCGGTACGTCCTGGCTGACCCCCAGTCCACCCTATCTGGCCCGAGTGGTCTTCGACACGTCGTTTTCCCGTGTTTTCCGAAGTTTTACTAAGGTGTCGCCGCCCTCGGGCACCCACCTCCAGTAGTTGGGTTCCGCTACTCCATGTGGGCGCGTTACCTTTATCTCCCTTACGCTCGGGTCAAGGGGAGATGCTCCCGAATTTTTGTCAGAAAATAACAAGACACTAAAAGGTAAAAGGAAGCAACAAACAAATGGAATGATCAATGATAAAACTTTCTGACTAAGCAAGATACTGCCGGCGGCATGATGAGGACTGAACCGATTAACAATATGGCAGACCGAACGTCCGACCCGCGAGAAGAGGCTGAACAGAATAAAGGAAAGGAGAAATTTATATAAGACTACATGAAAATCAAGAAAGGAAGAAAAGAAAAGCCTTAAAAGAAACAGAGGGAGAGCGGATCCTCTTTGACACTTCCCACCCTAAATCATCACCCCCAGCGGTACACTTCGCCCCAGTCTTAGCGGTACACCCACCAGCCCCCAGCGGTACACCCTTCTCCATCCCCAGCGGCGCTGTAACGACCCGAGAATCCGATTACCGGGAAGGCCCGATAACCCGAGACTCGCACCGCCACCCACGAGCCCGAAGACTCGGAAGGGTTAAAAGGATGGTGTGGAGACTACACAAGTATCACAAATAATTGCAGAAATTAAACAGTTATAATAGAATAACATTTTACATGGTCCACAACAGAAAATAACACAATAACAATAGTCCACGACTAGTACAGTGACAAGAAAGGAAAGTACAGCTACACGGGGCATCCCCCGGCTCTGACCTCCGGCACTACCGCTGGGCACCCGCACCACGCTGCGCTCCTGACGCGCTCCCCGAAGGTGGCGCCTCACCTGAAACACGGTGAAAACACGCAGGGAATGAGTCTCGGAACAAGACTCAGTAGGGATCACTCGAACCCTACCTCGAAAAACGAGAAACCACTACTCTAGCGGTAGAAAAGTATCTCGGAAAGGAAAGCCCTGTACTCTACAGAACTAGACCCTAACGGCACGTAAACCGAGACACGTGCCACGGTACGAGGAAACTGAAACTCAACGGTTGAACCGTCAAAAACCCGAAGGTCGGAAACACACGACTGACAGTCTGACACTCCGTACTCGACAGGAGTACCACCCACTAGAAGCACAGCCGGTAGCGTCCCCTGGCGTCTTACACCGCACCGCAGGTGCACCGCCTGACATGGTAGGTCCTACCCGAGGCGCAAACACCGTACAAGTAACCACAAACAAGTAACTAGTTGGGGTCACGCCCGTCGACGTGGGTCCAACCGCCCCCAACCACGTGTGCACACACAGACCTTGCGTCACTAGGTCTGGTCCTCTGACCGGTTTTCCCCCGTAGCCGGACTCTGGCTACCGACGAGGGGCCTACGGTAACCGGTCCACAAACCGTCTCGAAAGGTGGGTGCCCGTACACCACTCCCAGGTGAGACCAGCACCGCGCACTGGTGGGCTACGACTAGTGGAGGGTCGCTAAAGGAGTAGACTCTCGAGTCACGGAAAACAACACCCAAGCCCGACAACGTGTGGGAATCACCCCACGCACCAGTCCCGTCACACGGAGACCACGGTCGGAGAAAAGCGAGGTTGCCACCCTCATGGGGCAACACAGGAAGTGGCGGTCTACCCTCAGACCGTCACTGCCAAATGGCGGTCCACTCTAGGGCCGTCACTTGGAAATAGCGGTCTAAGGCGGACCGTCACACGGCCAGGGGGTAGGGGGAAGCGGCGCGCCTACCCTAGTGCGTCGCTTGGAAGCGGCACACCTAGGCCAGGGCGTCACATGGCACCCCACACCCACGAAAACCACAGGGAAAGTAACGCGCTTACCCTGGCGCGTCGCTTGCAAGCAACGCGTCGGGCTCAGTGTGTTACTCGCATGTGACGCGCCTAGACCAGCGCGTCGCATGGCCCTCACGCTCGGGATGGAAAGGGAAGTGACGCGCCTGCCCCAGCGCGTCGCTTGTAAGTAACGCGCTGGGCCCAGTGCGTCGCTTGGCCCATCCACATGGGGGACAACAGGAAGTAACGCTCCTGCCCCAGTGCGTTACACGCATGTAACGCGCCTATCTCGGTGCGTTACATGGCCTGACCCCCAACGGTCAAAACCCAACGGTCGAAAGCATGTGACGACCCAGCCCAGGGCCGTCACTAGCAAACGGCGGCCAGTCGCAGGACCGTTACAGCCCTCGACCCCAAAGGCCAACACCCAGGGAAGTAACGCACCCCTCTAGGGGCGTTACAAGCATGTGACGGTCACTGGAGTGACCGTCGCTTGCCCCAGAGCACGCTACGGCGGGAGAACCCCAAAAACACCAACCACGCCCCCGTACCTCCACCGGAGAGGGGGAAAACAAGGGGGAAGACCCCTGGGGACCCCTAGCATGCATCTAAGCCACCAAAACATAGAATCATGGGCTAAAACCATAGATCGGGCGGCTCACCCCAAAACATGGAAAAACCCCAAAAACGCCCAAACATGCCTCTCTCGGCCTCCCCGCGGCCTACAAACCACGGAAAAGAACGGCGAAGAGCTAGGGAACGTCACCCTACCTCAATGGAGCGAATGCTCCGCCGGATCGTCCACGATTCGCGAAGAACGCTTGAAAACCCTCGTTCTTCCTTAAGCTTCCCACGCTTGCCGCACGCCCCCACGACCGCCTCGCCGCCGCCCACGTCGCCGCGCCGTCGCCCCGCCGCCGTCTGCAGCCGAAGGGGAGCTCGCCGTGGCCAACCGGGAGGAAGAGAGGGAGAGGGAGGGAGACACGGTGGAGGAGGAAGGAGGAAGAAGAAGATGGTGGGGGGAGAGAGAAAAGAAAAAGGGTTTTATAGAAAAACCCGGAAAATCCGTAAAATTCCAAAAAATAGGAAATCAAACCCCCGCGATCCTCGGAACGCACCGATCGCAACGGTACCACTCGTGTCCGTGTGAACAGCCCGGTTCACCCGCAACGAGCGTCCGAAGAGAAAAGCCGAAACACACACCGGGAATCGGAAAACACACGCGGAAAAGCCGCGGAACGCCTCCGGGCCTCCGAAACAACTCCGGATCGCGCCGACCCGAACACGAAAGATGTCCGAAACGAAATTTCGGACACAACGGAGCCGGACACTCCGAAAACCAGATCCGGGACCCACGAAGAAGGATCCGAAAGGTCCGGGATATTACAGCCCTCCCCCCTTAAGGAATTTCGTCCTCGAAATTGAGAACAACCCAAGGGGAAAGAAGAGGAAGACTCACTCAAACAGGTACGGGAACTGCTGACGCATCTCGTCCTCACGTTCCCACGAAGCCTCACCACCAGAGTGTCGTTGCCACACTACCTTCACCAAGGGAATAACCTTGTTCCGCAGGCGCTGCTCTCGCCTATCCTCCACGCGGATCGGAAACTCTGGGAGAGAAAGATCTGGAGTCACCTCAGGCCAAACGGAAAACTCGAGCACATGAGAGTCATCGGGCATATACTTCCGCAACATAGAGACGTGGAACACGTCATGCACCGACGCCAACTCAGAGGGTAACTGTAACCGGTAAGCAACCTCACCGATGCACCCCACAATCGCGAAAGGACCAATATAGCGGGGACTCAGCTTCCCACGCCGTCCAAACCGCGTCACCCCCTTCATCGGAGAAACTCTCAAGAACACATGATCGCCCACGGCGAACTCGAGGGGCTGCCGCCTACGGTCAGCATAGCTCTTCTGCCGACTCTGGGCCGCCAACATGTTCTGACGAACCAGGTGCACAACATCCACACATTGCTGCACCAATTCCGGTCCCGTCAAAACACGCTCACCCACCTCAAACCAATCGAGTGGAGTCCGACAAGGACGCCCATACAGAGCCTCATAGGGAGCCATGCCGATGCTCGAATGAAAGCTGTTGTTATAGGCAAACTCCACCAACGGTAGGTGATGAATCCAACTCCCCTGCCACTCCAGGCAGCAGGATCTCAACATGTCCTCCAAAGTCTGAATGGTCCTCTCAGACTGACCATCCGACTGTGGATGATACGCCGAGCTAAATGCCAACTCCGTGCCAAGAGCTCGCTGGAAACTCCTCCAGAATCCAGAAGTGAAGCGCGGATCCCGATCCGACACGATCGAAATGGGAACCCCATGCAACGGAACGATCCGCTCCACATAAAGACGAGCCAACTTAGGCACGCTCCAGCTGACCTTGACCGGTAGCAACCGCGTCACCTTCGTCAGCCGATCCACCAGCAACCAAATACTGTCCTGCCCAGTCGGGGTTCTGGGCAACCCCACCACAAAATCCGTGGTCACATGGTCCCACTTCCAAGCAGGAACATCCAAGGGCTGGAGAGTACCGCCTGGTCGCTGATGCTCCGCCTTCACTTGCTGACAGATCAGGCACCTGGCCACAAACTCGGCCACATCTCTCTTCATGCCAGGCCACCAGAACTGCCTCCGCAAGTTCCGATACATCTTCGTCGCACCCGGGTGCACAGTGTACCTGCTCCCATGAGCCTCGCGTAACACCGCACGACGAACCTGCTCCTCCCCTGGGACGTACAGCCTGCCACGAAACCTCGCAGCACCGTCCTCGCCAAGCTCCACATCAGCTATCGCCAAAATCCGGGGCAACTCAGGGTCCGCATGCTGAGCCTCTGTCACCTGACGACGGATAGCAGGAGTGACAGTCAGACTCGCAAGCACTGCCAACCCTGGCTCCTGGGGAATCTTGAGCCTGAAAGATACTTCGGGCACCTGTTCCCAGAGCCTCCACTTCCTCAACATCAAGGCACTGATCACGACCTTCCGACTCAAGGCATCGGCGACGACATTCATCCTGCCCGGCTGATAAGACAGGGTGAAGTCATAGTCCTTCATGAACTCCATCCAACGCCTCTGTCTGAGGTTCAGATCTCTCTGCGAGAACACATACCTCAAACTCTGATGGTCAGTGAACACCTCGAACTTCTCACCGTACAGATAATGCCTCCAGATCTTCAACGCGAAGATCACTGCCGCCAACTCAAGGTCATGGGTAGGGTAGTTCTCCTCATGGGGCTTTAGCTGCCGAGATGCATAAGCCACCACTCTACCATGCTGCATCAGAACAGCACCCAATCCGACGCCGGAAGCATCTGTACACACCACAAAACCTCCCGATCCAGAAGGCAAAACCAACACCGGAGCCGAGGTGAGCAATCTCTTCAGTTCCCTAAAGCTCTGCTCACACTCCTCGGACCAGACGAAAGGCACATCCTTCCGCGTGAGCCTCGTCATCGGGGTCGCAATGCGGGAAAAATCCTGGATAAACCGGCGATAATAACCCGCAAGCCCCAAGAAACTCCGGATCTCCGTCACCGACCTCGGCCTCGGCCACTGCATCACGGCCTCGACCTTGGCGGGATCCACGGAAATGCCATCACCAGAAATCACGTGCCCCAGAAAGTGCACCTCGCTGAGCCAAAACTCGCACTTGCTGAGCTTCGCATACAACTGGTGATCTCGCAACGTCTGCAGCACCACACCCAAATGGTACGCATGCTCCTCGGCAGACTGCGAATAAACAAGGATGTCATCCACGAAGATGACCACGAACTGGTCCAAATACGGATGAAACACCCTCTGCATCAAGTCCATGAAGGCTGCTGGGGCATTGGTGAGCCCAAACGGCATCACCAGAAACTCATAATGCCCGTACCTCGTACAGAACGCAGTCTTCTCCACATCGGACTCGCGAATTCTCAGCTGATAGTAACCGGACCGCAAATCAACCCGCGAGAACACTCGCGCAGACTGCAGCTGGTCGAACAAATCATCAATCCGCGGCAACGGATACTTGTTCTTAACGGTCACTTCATTCAGCTGCCGATAGTCAATGCACAGCCGCAGACTACCGTCCTTCTTCTTCACAAACAGCACGGGCGCACCCCAAGGGGAAAAGCTCGGACGAATATACCCCTTGGCCAACAGCTCCTGCAACTGCGCCCTCAACTCCCTCAACTCAGCGGGGGCCATACGGTAGGGAGCCTTCGCCAAAGGTCCCGTACCAGGCACAACCTCGATCACGAAATCGATCTCCCGCTGGGGAGGTAATCCAGGCAACTCCTCAGGAAAAACATCGGGAAACTCGCACACCACCGCAATGTCCTCGACATTCGGCTCCATCCGGTCAGACACAACCACTGACGCGAGAAAACCCTGGCAACCTGAATCAAGCAATCGACGGGCTCGAATAGCAGAGATAAGAAATCGAGAAGAGGTGGAACGGATACCTTGGAAATAGAAGGTCCTCTTGCTCGGATGCTGGAAGTAGACCCTCTTCATTCCACAATCCACCACCGCTCTATGAGTCTCGAGCCAATCCATGCCTAGAATCACATCGTAATCCCGAAGCTGCAACGCATACAACCTGCCTGGCATACTCCGTCCATCGATCCACACCGGAACCTGGTCGAAGCAATACGGAGTGACCATAAAGTCACCCGAAGGCAACTCCACAGCCAAATCACAGGACAACTGGGTCACCGGCTCCTCGACGCTCGACGCGAAATCCTCCGAAATAAACGAATGAGACGCGCCAGAATCAAATAAAACCCGAGCCGCACAACCCAAAATCTGAACGGTACCTTCCACGAGCTGCGACGCTACTGCCTCTGCCCTGGTCAAGTGCGTGATCTGGCCACGAGCTCTCTGCCTGCCTCCCACACTAGCTGACCTGGGTAGCGGCGGATACTGTCCCTGCTGCTGCTGCTGCTGGGGAACCTGCTGCTGCAGCGGCCTCTGAGGACAGTCGCGCGCCATATGCCCTGGCTGGTCACACCGAAAACAGATGATCGGCGCCGTGCACTGCCTGCCTGGGTGGGTCCCACTACACCGTGGACAAGGTCCTCGCGATCCACCCACCGATCCCTGACGCTGCAAAGAGAACGGCTGCTGTACACTGCCCGATGAAGCCTGCCCCTGATCCTTGTGCTTCTTACGGAGACTCTTCTTCAAGAACTTCTTGACCTTCGAGCCGAAGGACGCAGATCCTGTCACCGAAGCTGCCGATGCCGGTACTCCTGAACCACCCGACACACGCTGGAAGGAACCCTGCTGCTGGGTAGCCGACTGCTGGCTGCGACCTGACACAGACTGCCCCTGGCTGATCGGTCCTCGAGTCCTCTGCATATCCATCTCCAAGGAAATCGCAACACGAGACGCCGTCTCCAGATCAGTGGCCCCATTCGCGATCAAATGGTGCCTCAGCTCCAACCTCAAGCCCTGCACAAACTGCGTGGTCCTCACCCTCTCATGCTCCATGATATGAGGTGCATACCGACCCAGCTCGACAAATCGGGCCCTGTACTGCAGCACGGACATGTCACCCTGCACCAGCTCCAGAAACTCCCGCATCCGCTGCGTAGTAACAACGTCTGGACAGTACGTACGCTCGAAAGCACTGACAAAGTCATCCCACTCGATCTGCTCAAGTGGACGAAGCTGAAAGGACGTCTTCCACTCGGAAGACCACCACCTACGAGCCGTACCCTGCAACTGGTTGTAGGCCAACACCACTCTGTCCTCGGCAGCACTCTTCGCTGAACTGAACACCCGCTCCATCTCATCAAGCCAATCACGAGCCGCATCAGGGTCTGCCTGGCCGTTAAAGTAAGGTGGATGGAACTGCATGAAATCCCTCACTACTCGGCCTGGCCCACCCCTGACTGACGAGCCCTCACCGGCCTCTCTGCCGAACTGTTGAGCCATGAGATGGTACATGCCACGGAGAAAACCCTCGGCCCCCGGAACTCTCGCAGCATCCTCGGCCTCGGTAGCCCCCCGTGGTGCTCTGCTATGCTCCTCCTGGTCCCTCTGCTGGACCTCCTGCTGGATCTCCTGGCCTCCAGCCGACTGCCCCTGCTGAGAGCGAGAACTCCTCCTCGGCGCCATCCTCGCTCCTGAAGCAAAAGACAGAAGACACAAAAACGGCAAGGTCAGAATAAACACGCGGTGCCCAATGCCAGCGTCACCTGTACATCATCGTCATGGACTAGTGGACCACTACAATTACCTATGATTCTCATGTAATTCCACAACCGCGCTCTGATACCAGCTGTAACGACCCGAGAATCCGATTACCGGGAAGGCCCGATAACCCGAGACTCGCACCGCCACCCACGAGCCCGAAGACTCGGAAGGGTTAAAAGGATGGTGTGGAGACTACACAAGTATCACAAATAATTGCAGAAATTAAACAGTTATAATAGAATAACATTTTACATGGTCCACAATAGAAAATAACACAATAACAATAGTCCACGACTAGTACAGTGACAAGAAAGGAAAGTACAGCTACACGGGGCATCCCCCGGCTCTGACCTCCGGCACTACCGCTGGGCACCCGCACCACGCTGCGCTCCTGACGCGCTCCCCGAAGGTGGCGCCTCACCTGAAACACGGTGAAAACACGCAGGGAATGAGTCTCGGAACAAGACTCAGTAGGGATCACTCGAACCCTACCTCGAAAAACGAGAAACCACTACTCTAGCGGTAGAAAAGTATCTCGGAAAGGAAAGCCCTGTACTCTACAGAACTAGACCCTAACGACACGTAAACTGAGACACGTGCCACGGTACGAGGAAACTGAAACTCAACGGTTGAACCGTCAAAAACCCGAAGGTCGGAAACACACGACTGACAGTCTGACACTCCGTACTCGACAGGAGTACCACCCACTAGAAGCACAGCCGGTAGCGTCCCCTGGCGTCTTACACCGCACCGCAGGTGCACCGCCTGACATGGTAGGTCCTACCCGAGGCGCAAACACCGTACAAGTAACCACAAACAAGTAACTAGTTGGGGTCACGCCCGTCGACGTGGGTCCAACCGCCCCCAACCACGTGTGCACACACAGACCTTGCGTCACTAGGTCTGGTCCTCTGACCGGTTTTCCCCCGTAGCCGGACTCTGGCTACCGACGAGGGGCCTACGGTAACCGGTCCACAAACTGTCTCGAAAGGTGGGTGCCCGTACACCACTCCCAGGTGAGACCAGCACCGCGCACTGGTGGGCTACGACTAGTGGAGGGTCGCTAAAGGAGTAGACTCTCGAGTCACGAAAAACAACACCCAAGCCCGACAACGTGTGGGAATCACCCCACGCACCAGTCCCGTCACACGGAGACCACGGTCGGAGAAAAGCGAGGTTGCCACCCTCATGGGGCAACACAGGAAGTGGCGGTCTACCCTCAGACCGTCACTGCCAAATGGCGGTCCACTCTAGGGCCGTCACTTGGAAATAGCGGTCTAAGGCGGACCGTCACACGGCCAGGGGGTAGGGGGAAGCGGCGCGCCTACCCTAGTGCGTCGCTTGGAAGCGGCGCACCTAGGCCAGGGCGTCACATGGCACCCCACACCCACGAAAACCACAGGGAAAGTAACGCGCTTACCCTGGCGCGTCGCTTGCAAGCAACGCGTCGGGCTCAGTGCGTTACTCGCATGTGACGCGCCTAGACCAGCGCGTCGCATGGCCCTCACGCTCGGGATGGAAAGGGAAGTGACGCGCCTGCCCCAGCGCGTCGCTTGTAAGTAACGCGCTGGGCCCAGTGCGTCGCTTGGCCCATCCACATGGGGGACAACAGGAAGTAACGCTCCTGCCCCAGTGCGTTACACGCATGTAACGTGCCTATCTCGGTGCGTTACATGGCCTGACCCCCAACGGTCAAAACCCAACGGTCGAAAGCATGTGACGACCCAGCCCAGGGCCGTCACTAGCAAACGGCGGCCAGTCGCAGGACCGTTACAGCCCTCGACCCCAAAGGCCAACACCCAGGGAAGTAACGCACCCCTCTAGGGGCGTTACAAGCATGTGACGGTCACTGGAGTGACCGTCGCTTGCCCCAGAGCACGCTACGGCGGGAGAACCCCAAAAACACCAACCACGCCCCCGTACCTCCACCGGAGAGGGGGAAAACAAGGGGGAAGACCCCTGGGGACCCCTAGCATGCATCTAAGCCACCAAAACATAGAATCATGGGCTAAAACCATAGATCGGGCGGCTCACCCCAAAACATGGAAAAACCCCAAAAACGCCCAAACATGCCTCTCTCGGCCTCCCCGCGGCCTACAAACCACGGAAAAGAACGGCGAAGAGCTAGGGAACGTCACCCTACCTCAATGGAGCGAATGCTCCGCCGGATCGTCCACGATTCGCGAAGAACGCTTGAAAACCCTCGTTCTTCCTTAAGCTTCCCACGCTTGCCGCACGCCCCCACGACCGCCTCGCCGCCGCCCACGTCGCCGCGCCGTCGCCCCGCCGCCGTCTGCAGCCGAAGGGGAGCTCGCCGTGGCCAACCGGGAGGAAGAGAGGGAGAGGGAGGGAGACACGGTGGAGGAGGAAGGAGGAAGAAGAAGATGGTGGGGGGAGAGAGAAAAGAAAAAGGGTTTTATAGAAAAACCCGAAAAATCCGTAAAATTCCAAAAAATAGGAAATCACACCCCCGCGATCCTCGGAACGCACCGATCGCAACGGTACCACTCGTGTCCGTGTGAACAGCCCGGTTCACCCGCAACGAGCGTCCGAAGAGAAAAGCCGAAACACACACCGGGAATCGGAAAACACACGCGGAAAAGCCGCGGAACGCCTCCGGGCCTCCGAAACAACTCCGGATCGCGCCGACCCGAACACGAAAGATGTCCGAAACGAAATTTAGGACACAACGGAGCCGGACACTCCGAAAACCAGATCCGGGACCCACGAAGAAGGATCCGAAAGGTCCGGGATATTACAGGCACGCCTTCTCAACCCCCCCTGCGGCACACCTTACTATCTCTAGCGGTACACCCTTCTCCACCTCCAGCGGTACACCTTTCTTTCACCTCAGCGGTACACCTCTTCCTAGCATCCAGTGGCACACTCCACTCTCAGCCACCTCCGTTTCCCCCCCTTCACCGGTACACCACCTTGGGGCGCCCTCGCCGGCACGCTAGGCATTCCCTTTGCCGGTACACTCCCCAGTGCCCCTATCTCATGATATTGGTGATAATAGTGATGATGATAAATAAATCAATAAAAAAAGTCTATAATAATTAAGGAAATTTGAGCATATATAGAACACAAACGTAATGTGCAGCGGTAGTAATAATAGTAAAAGGGGTGGGGGTGAGAAAATGATGATAATAATAATAGATAAAAAAGGAGAAATCAGCCGGGACAAATGCATAAAGAAGTAATAAATAGCAAGAGGAAAGAGAGGAACATCTAATTAGAATCCCAGATAAAAAATGCTAGGGCCCACAGGGCAGCCTCATCTCTCCCCATGACTCAACGCAAAAGGGAACAATAATGCCGTCCCCTCCAGGTCGGGCCCGAGTCTTGGGAATCATCCTGACATGTCCAGGCCCGACCCAGTTTTACGCCGACATTCCAATCAGATCGGATCCGTTTCTCGCCCCCGGAGCCCTTCCGAGCCGTCATTTAAATTGTCGTGCATTCGGTAGACATTTATACGGATTCGCCCCGATTTTTCATCCCGTTTCTATTACGGACCTATGTCCGAATATGAAAAGGTCCCCGAGCGATCGACATGGCCAATGGCTCGCATCCTAATGCAATCTTTAGTGTGATCTATTCCTGCCCCTTTCTCGCACAGTTAGTATTATTACTTTCGGTCGCAGGGCCCCTAATTTCGGCAATTAATCAAGGGTGTTTCCCCGTATGGGGGATGTAAATGACGTCGTGACCTTTATGGCATGACGGGATCTGGTCCCGACACGAACCACACAATCGTCTGACGAAGTCAGGTCGAGCGCACCATGGGCTCTTCGGAGCCCGAATATATTGTCACTCCGGTGACTGGCGCGCCCGCGCACTCAATAAACCAACGAACGAACAACAAAACAATTGTCGAACGAAAAGTGCGTCCACACCAGGGACTCGAGGTGCCCGACTCCTTCAGTCACAATGGTGCCCCCGACACCCGACTACCAGTCTCACATGCGCCAGACAGCCAGGGTCTCACGGCACCCAGTTCCCTCAGTCACAACGGTGCCCCCAGCACCGGACTGCCAGTCTCAGCTGCACCTGACCCCCAAGGTCTCATAATGCCCAGCTCCTTTAGTCGCAATGGTGCCCCTGGCACCTGACTGCTAGTCCCGACAACGCCTGACCCCCAGGGTATCACGGCTTCCAACTCCTTCAGTCACAACGGTCCCCCAACACCCGATTGCCAGTCCTGACAGTGCACGACCACCAGGGTCTCATGGTGCCCAGCTCCCTTAGTCACAACGCTGCCCCTGACACTCGGTTGCCAGTCCCAACGGGGCCCGCCCAACTTCCATCTCAACGGCACCCACCGATTCCCAACTTTAATTACTACACCAGCTTTAGCCGCTCCTGACTGCCATGCTCTCAATGGCATCCAACTACCCCAGTCACAATGGTGCCCTTGGCACCTGACGCCCATATAACCTAGTTATGACGGCGCCAACGGCACCCGAATACCTAGCTCTTGAAGTCACAATGGTGCCCACTACACCTGATTGCCCAGTCCAGATGGTGCCCGGCTACTCTAGCCCCAATATGCGCTCTACAACTCCAGTCACAACAGTGCCAACGGCACCCGATTGCCTAGCTTCTGTAGTCATAACAGTGCCCACTACACCCGACAGCCCAGTACAGATGGCACCCGGCTACTCTAGCCCCAACAGGTGCTCTGCAACTCCAGTCACAATAGTGCCAACGACACTTGACTGTCCCGCTACCCGAGTCACAATGGTGCCCTCGACACCTAACTGCCCAGATATTCCAATCACAACGGTGCCAACGGCACCCGACTGTCCAACTACTCTAGTCACAACGGTGCCCACAACACCTGACTGCTTAGTCCGGATGACACCCAGCCATTTTAGCCCCAATGACACTCAGTCACTCCAGTTGCGGTGGGTTTCATGACACCCGGTCGCGCCAGCAACAGTGTCCCGGGCGTCCAACTACCCCAGTATCAACGACGCCCGACGGTCGTGCTTATGGCATCCTACTACTCCAATCATGGTCATGCCAATGACACCGGGTTATTCCAGTCACAATGATGCCTATGTGGTGAGGACACATGAGCTATTGATCGACATTACAGGACACGTAGTGCGGCTCGAGTTATGCAGGCATCACTGTGGCTTAGAGATAGCTTGGAGTCCCAGTTTTGAGGCAGGATTTCATCATTATTTTTATTTTGGATTCCTTTTTGTAGGCCATTTGAGGGCCATTTGGTTAATGGGTCATTAAGAGTCTAGGTTAAGGGAATTGGGTCATTTTAAGTGCATAAGGCCCAAGCCCTCCTTCTCTTGGTATTAGGATAGGGGCACCAAAGGCCCATCTAGAACTAGGGGGTGCCATGGCACAAAACTCACAAATGGGTTCGAATTCAAATTCCAAGGAGAGAAAATAGAGCCCATAGATTTCAAATTTCAAATAGGTTCAAATTCAAACTCCAAGGAGAGATGATGGAATTCAAATTCCAAGGATTGAAAATGGAGCCCATAAATTTCAATTTTCAAATGGGTTCAAATTCAAACTCCAACGAGGGAAAATGGAGTCCATAGATTTCAAATTTTAAATGGGTTCAATTCAAACTCCAAGGAGGGAAGATGGAGCCCATACTTTATATATTGTCATGTATTCCCCCTTTGAGGGATTTTTTTAATGATGAATGAATGAAAATCGGAATATTTATCGAGAACCTTTCCTTCTTCTTCCTCCCCTCCCCTCTAGGGTGCGACGCCTTCCATCTCTTCCTTCTCCCTCCCTCTTCCTCTCCCTCTTGGGTGCGATGCCCTAGCCCCCCTTCTTGCAGGTGCTTGCTGCTCAAACTGTTGGGAGGCGACCTCCCCTACCTCTCCTCAAGTCTAGAGTTTAGGGACCATGGATGCGATGCAAGCTTTAAGGAGAAGACCCCTACTGTCCAGCTCCCCATCTCTGGATGTCTATCTATAGATCTGAGCCATGAAGATCATGTTGGCATGCCCATCTCCCATCCTCTGGTTCCATCCATCTCTTATGCAATATTCTTCATCTACATGTCCCCCAATCCCCTCAAAATCCCACGCCCTAACTCGTTCTGTGCACAAAGTTTCCTTCATACCCCCTTTTCCCTACGCAGACTGCCCCTATGCAGGCCTACAGCGACAGAGCCAAATCCGTTCCAAAGGGACATCCCCCAAAACGTCTCCAAACGCTTTGAAATTTTGAGCACTACTTATCCACATCCTAAACCTTCCCGCAAAATTTTTATGCATTTTTATGAGCCCCTTTTCACTACTTACCCCGCCCATCCTTCCTGTCCTTAGTTCTGACTGCACTGGACTGCAGAACTGAGCCCCATCTATTTTCATTTCCCATGCCCAAAACCCCCATTGCACGCTGCTCCACTCTTCTTCTCAACCTTCCCACGACCCTCACCTATCCACTAGAGAAAACCCCGCCCCAATAGCCACCCGGAAGCCCCGATTCCAGCCCGTTCTTCTACCCCATGTCCTACTGCCAACAGACGAGCCAGAAGGCGCAGAGGTCTGCTCCAAAATTTGCCACGGCCACCACAGCGCTCGGTTGCAGCTGATACTCCTTGGGCATCCCTGGGACGTCCCCACCAGCGTCCACACCAAATTTCATGCACAACGCATGAGCATAGGGTCGCGTCCCAGCTCAATCTTCCTGTTGTTCACCTGTGCCAGCACAGATCGGCCAGCAGTCTGCCCACCACAGTGCTCGGTTGCAGCTGATACTCCTCGAGCATCCCTGGGACGTCCCCACCAGCGTCCACACAAAATTTCATGCACAACGGATGAGCATAGGGTCACGTCCCAGCTCAATCTTCCTGCTGTTCACCTGTGCCAGCGCAGATCGGCCAGCAGTCTGCCCACAGTCCGAGGCCACCCCGGAGGATTACGGCAGCGCCGTCAGCTTCCATCTTCGTCCAGTAGGACCGACTTCCACTACAGCACGCCTCCAGGGATCGTTGCTCCATCTGTGGCGCTTGGGACCGGCCTTCTTGCTGCTATGTCCAGACCGGTCTGTGGGCGCAGCTCGTTCCATTCGGGTCGCAGTAGTATGTAGACAACGAGCTTCACCGACCCTAGGCCCGTCAACCCACGTCACATGCTCCCGGACTTCCGTTGTAGCCTTTTACCTCCCTGCTAGGAGTGGGCGTGTTTGTATGTGTATTTGTTAGCGTTTGTACTGGGTGATCGTGTGACTTGGCCGGGCGTTTTTCCCACGCCCTGAGCGTGGAGGTATGCAACTACTCTCTCCTTGGTGTTGTTTGCTTAGCTAGTATATTCTCTTGATGCCGTTGCTAGTGAGAGTGTAGGCGCCTAGATCGCATATTTATTTATATCACTGCTGCAGTGAGAGAGTGTGACCGTCCTGTGACTTGATCCAAGCACGAGAGTGTGAAGACCACCCTAGTCTCCATCGGTTTCTCAATCAGCGGATCCATGCACTTCCCTTCTCTTGGGGATGATTGCGAGCTTGTTCTTGTTGTGGGTGTAGCCCCTTCTTGGAGGCTCTTGGTGTCGAGCCAAACTAGCTCGGTTGGTCAAGTCATTGCTGGTCGCATTGTCCACTTAGTCCGTTCACCACCAAGAGGCCCAGGTTTGCACTCCGTCCCGGATCAAATTGGTATCAGAGCACAGTTGAGTCTAGGGTTGTCTTTGGTCTTTGTCGTTGCATTGGTAGTTAGCATCTCATTTAGCCCCTTTGCATGCCCACCCGTCGGGGTACCCATTACCACTCACCACCACCACCCATGGGAGACCATCAAGCCCGTGCACCCGGAGAGCCTTCAGTGGCTGAAATGGTCATGACCCTCATGGAACAAATGGAAAGTCTAGGCACGCGTTTAGAGGGTAGGATCAAGGCTCTAGGAGATAGGGACGAATCGTCGGACCAATCCATTCAAGGTCTGATTGGGAGGATGGCCACGCTAGACCGAGTCCCCTTAGGGGTGCAACCTATGCCGGCATTCGGCTAGCCTTAGGCTGTTCAGCGACTGTGGACACTCAAAATTCTTGCGGACAGCGGGCGCATTCTAACACCAGCCATTTTGAAGCGGACGGAGAAAAAAAAGAAGGTTAGAAATTAAAGAATAAATAATGGTGAAGAAACAAAAAGAAGAAAAGAGGAAAAGAGTATTAAAAAATGAATATATATATATATATATATAATAAATATATAAATAAGTAATATATATATATATATATGTAATTATAAATAAATAAAAGGGGAGGGCCTACATGATCTCTCTCTCTCTCTCTCTCTCTCTCTCTCTCTCTCTCTCTCTCTCTCTCTCTCTCTCTCTCATTTTCACCCTCACCGGTGCGGTCGCCTCCCACGCCATCTCCCACGGCACACAGCCACTGTGCCGGATGGCACACCGAGGGGCTCATTACATCTACAAGAATTTTCTCTCCTGAAGTTGCTTGTGAGGTCATAGAAGTAGAAAGACACTCCCACATATTTTATCAGGCTGAACCAGACATATGGATGGTTATGATAGTTGAAAAGAGTAAGGAATCTGAGCATATTTGGCGCTGTGACGCATTGCGCGTTGTTCTGAAGGGTGTGCACTCCCTTTTTGTAATGTTTTATGGATCTTTACACTCTTTCCTAGATAAACATCCTAGTGGTGATCTGGCGAGGAGTCACCTACATTTTTTTGTCACGGATTACTTACCTAATTTTCATGTGGGAAAGAAATTTCAAATGCCTTCCTTCCGTGAGTGTCTGGGAGAACGAGGAACTGTTCAGATGTTGACAGTAGGACGAGAAGCTGCCATAGAAGTGCAGTCACTTGCCACAGTTCTGGAATCTTGGGTTGGAACCAGCTCCATGTGCTACTCTCTCATCTTATTTCAAGACCTACTCGTGTCTACAACACTTTCTCCAGATGACACAGTAAACTTGTTCACATATGCTGTTATGAGATTGACGCCACATGCTTTATCCTCTGGCACAAATTCTTGGTCATACTTGCGGAAAGGAACTGCCTCTGGTGTCACAACTGGCTCCCCCTTCGTCAGCCCATCGCCCGGTGTCTTTCTCTGGTGATGCAGGTGCGTTGACCATCCTTGGCCGTGATGGGACACCCCCCCAATCACGATACTCTTTTCTTGTTGAACGGTGATGGCGGGCCTATTTCCTCTGCTCCGGTCGCTAACACCACTGCTCCAGCAGGCGGCCATTGGACGTCCCTCCGCGATGCATCTCTTGGCATTCCTGAGATCGTCGCTGAGCCATCCAACGGTGGCTATGCTACCCACCGTCCCATCTCGAATGCAACCTCTACATTCGATGCTGCTGCTGGCCAGGCCAAGGCCTTTACTTCTGACCCGTCCTCGTCTGGTGAGGACACGCGCCGTTTCACTCGACGGAGCACACGGAGCACGCCGGCATCCCTTTGGCTCGGCGATCATTTAGCAGACTAGCAGAGTTATCCCCATTTATTTCATGCTTTAGGCCATGTTGGGCCTTGGTTTAGTCCCTGCGTGGACACTTTTATTAGTTGTGTGGACCTTTGTAGGCCAATTGGGGCCAATTAGGCTTTAGTTAGGTCTTTTTATGCTTATTAGGCAGGAGATAGGGCTATTGGGCCACTTTCTTGGTTCAAGCCTTGGCCCATTTGGCATGGCTGCCTAACCCAAGGCTTGGCCCACCTAGGGTTAGGGTTTTGGGCGCCCCCACCTCTTTCCCTCCTCTTGGAAGGTGGCAGCCGCCCCTCTCCTAGATTATAGGAAGAGGGGTGCGGCCCTCCCCCCCTTTCCCTTCCCCATCCGATCCCCTTCCCTCCTTTGGCCGCCCCCATCCCCCAATCCACTCCTACAATCAAGGAGTGGTGCGCACCCCCCCCCCCTTTTTCCCCATGCCATGTGCGCACCCCCCTCCCCTCCCTCTTGGCTAGGGTTTCAACCCTAGCATTCCCCCTCCCCATATAAAACATCTTATGTACTTTCTTTAAGAATTAATGAATACATGAAATATTTTGATTGAGCAGCCATTTGCGCAGCCACCCCTTGGAGAGGGCGACCCTCTCTTCCTCCTCTGCTCCTGCGACGGGAGCAATCCCGGGGTGCGACTCCCCATCCCCTCGGTGCGACGCCGAGGTTCTTCCTCCCTTCTACTTCGTCTCCGGTTCGAGTTCGCGTGTTCCAGATTCGGCCCCGAGTTGCAGCGGCGTCCCCATCCGGTGCGGATCGAATCCGAGCCCCTCCTTTTTTTGGTGGATACTTCTACGAGTCGGCAGCGCGTGGGCTTTGGTTTCGCCTCGATCCGAGGTCGGCACCACCCGTGGCGAGTTTTCTCGTGAGCTAGCGCAGGAGCCTCCCTCTCTGCGCGCCCAGATCCACCCTCCTTCTTGCGAAAATCCCACAGGACGGAAAACTCCGAGTTTGGAGCTGATTTCTTCAGGGTTTGTACCTCTCGTCGTCCTCTTTCCAACGCCGCCAACCTCATCTCGTTCCGACGTCCGAGCTGTTTGTGGCGTCCATTCCCGTGAGGTCGCGCGGGTCTGCCCAGTCCACCCGGTGCCAGGACAACCGGCGATTTCCAAAGTTCACAGCGTCCAACCACGACCAGATCTGATCGAGCTCTTTGGTCCGGACCTGCTGCTCTGCGTCCCCGACGTCCTCCCACAAGCGGGGCCTCGTTCGCCTAACGGAGCAGTGAGTTACCATTTTCCCCGCTCGACCACGCAGTTCTGGGAGCAGATTCCTTGTCCCCACTTGCAGGTGCGGCCACGGCTTCCACGAATGAAATCTGAGCATGCCTTTTGGCCGAGGCTTCCTCCTGCGACCTAACTACGCGCCCTCGCTGACGGCGCCCCAATCGGACTCTGGATCCATTCGTGGGAACGTTTACCACCGAGTCGCGCGTTGCTGCGATTCTGCCGATCGTCATCCGGACCCTCCTCGTGGCCAACCCTTCACCGAGTGCCGCCCGTCAGCCCGTGTATCGGCCGCCCCGAATGGAATTGTTGTAGCCTGTTATCTCCCTGCGAGGAGTGGGCACCATTGCTGGCTTGTACCTATTCTTTCATTGTGTGTATCGGGGTTGTCGGTCTCGGCCGGGGTTCCTTCCCCACGCCTAGGCGTGGAGGTACGTGCGACGCTCCCCCCCTTGGCATTTTGCTTTACTAGTATGTGATCTTGTATGCCGCGTGAGAGTGTAGGGATCCTAGCTAGCATTCAACACCGCGAGATCGTGAGTGAGAGTATCCCATTCCGTGGCCCTAGTCGAGCACCGAGCTCGGACTAGACTCCTATAGTTGCGCGTCGGCTCCTTTGCCGCTTTGATCCACTCGCTTCCCTCATAGGGACGACCGTGGACTTGGGTTTCTTGTTGAGAGACGCCTCTCTTCGGAGGAATAGTATGGAGGTCGATCTCTCGGCTTGCCTTGTCACGTGTGAGTGCTGGCCGCACTTGGTCTTCATCATAGGTTTAGTCCATTTGTCAGTTCCGTCCCGCATCAAATTTTTGGTATCAGAGCATGGTCGTCCAGTTTGTCCCTACAGACTGAGGTCCTAGGCCATGTCGAGTCATTAGATTTGCTGGAGTTCATTTGAGTCCATAGGTCTACTACTTGCATTGGAGTCCATTGTTGCGTTAGGAGTTTTCTGTCTAGGTTCGTGTCTAGTACCCTTTCATCCTTGTCCCTTAGAGTCTTGCATGCCCACCCGGCGTGGTACATCCTACCATCGCCCTATCCAGATGGCTGACCCTAGGAATCCCGTCCCAGATGACCTATCCCTGCGGGAGATGATCGAGACCCTGAGTCTCCACTTTAGGGACCACGCCGATCGGATGGAGGGCCGGATGAAGGCCATGGAGGATCGGCTGGGAGATGTGGAGGGTCGGGTTGAGGCCTCTAACCGGACCATCCAAGGTCTGGTTGATCGCCCCCAGGGTAGAGCCCCACCGGTAGATGTTCCCGAGCAGGCCCATGGCCAACGTGACCCTGCTCCTCGACCCGACCAGCCTAGGGGAGGCAATAGGAGACCCCACGTGCATGAGGTAGATGATTTTGGGTCCGATAATGAGAGTGAGGGCTATGGCCGTGATCGCCAAGGCCATCGGTATTATAGGGATGAGGAAGATGAGCGTCTCCTTAGATCCGTGCGGGTGGACCCTCCTACCTTTGATGGGTCATTGGACCCCGATGTTTTTAGTGATTGGGCTGCTAGTATGGATCGTTATTTTGAGTGGGTCGACATGGCAGAACATCGGAAAGTCCGATATGCCAAGATGAAGTTGATTGGAAGGGCCCAAACCTACTGGGCCAATGTGGAGAGCCTAGTGAGACGTCAGGGCACACCCCCGATTGAGACGTGGGTAGATATGAAAGAGAAGCTCCGGCAGAAGTACGTCCCTCGTTCCTACCGCCACCGGTTAGTTGATCGGTGGCAGACCCTTAGTCAGGGGAACCGGCCTGTGGAAGAATACATCACCGAATTTGATGATTGTCTCCTGCGATGTGGAGTCTCGGAGGAAGCCATCATGACTATAGCCCGCTTCCGTCGAGGTCTGCGACGGAACCTCCAGATTGAGTTACTCCGCCGCCACGTGGCTACCTTAGATGAGGCGTACCAGGTCGCTCGTGATATGGAGCTGTTTGAGTTTGAGTTTGTGCCCGATCAGCGCCCCGCTCCCACATACCCTCGTGGGACGGACTCTCGCACTAGCACAGGACAGTATGCGAGGGGACCCGTGGCCCGACCACAGGACCCCACTCGTCCGGATTTTGCTCCTAGGCCCCGGCCTCCACCTCCCCAGAGGGACTATCCACCTCGCCCCCAGGCCCCAGCTCCCGCACCCCCTCGGCCCCAGCAGCCCACTATTCCTACCCGACCTCAGCTTCCACCACCCCCGGCCCGTCGTGATGACAAGGGAAAGGGGCCGATGATTGGTGGAGCACCGCAGGGCTCTAGGCCTCGTGGAGATTGTTATCGATGCGGGGGGGTCGGTCATTATGCTGCTCTGTGCCCTTCTCGGCAGCAGACCGTGGCCTTTGGAGATACCTCAGCAAGTGAGGCCGCACCCGAGGTCGAGCCTGTCAGTTATGAGGCAGACCCAGAGCTCGCCGAGGAGTTCTTTGATGAGTTGTTAGAGGGAGAGTCGTCAGGTGTCCAGGGCACGCAGTGCCAGGATGGTGTTCAGCTAGGTGTTGTCATGTGCGTCTTGACCCAGCCTTTGGTGAGTGATGACTGGCGTCGCACCACCATTTTTCACACCTTTTGCAGGCTGGGTGGGAAGGTCTGTAAGGTGATTATTGATAGTGGGAGTTGCATTAATGCCATTTCCACGGGTACAGTGAAACGCTTGGGGTTAACCCCCGTGGACCATCCCTCCCCTTATCGTGTGTCATGGGTAGACACCACCTCTATTCCAGTCAGGCAGCGATGTTTGGTGCCTTTGCAGTTCCACGCCTACCAGGAGGAGATTTGGTGTGACGTGTTGCCTATGGAGGTAGGCAGCATTATCTTAGGGAGACCCTGGCTTTTCGATAGAGATGCTACCCTCCATGGCCGGTCGAACACATGCACCTTCGATCACAAAGGCCAGAGGATCACCCTTCATCCATCCCAGCCAACACGCCCTCCCGTTCGGGGTCCCACTGGGCCTAGTACCCCCAGCACTGATATTCCTGGGCCCAGTACCCCATCTTTGGCTCCGACCACGACACCCCCTCCTGTTGCTCCCACCCCGATTGATCCTCCGACTAGGGGGCTGATGCTTATTAGTCCCCGGGAGATGGAGCGCGAATTCATTAGAGGGGACCCCATCTACGCTGTCGTTGTTCGGGAGAGGGTTAGTGAGGCGGAGGGTGAGCTCCCTTCTGATGTTGCTGTTATCCTTCAGGAGTTTTCTGATGTTTTCCCTGTTGATTTGCCTGAGGGTCTTCCCCCCATGCGGGATATACAGCACGCTATTGATTTGATCCCGGGGTCATCTCTACCCAACTTACCCCATTTTAGGATGAGCCCCGCTGATCATGCTGAGCTCCTGCGTCAGATTGAGGAGTTACTGGCTAGGGGATACATTCGTGAGAGCATGAGCCCTTGTGCCGTCCCTGCATTACTTGCCCCAAAGAAAGACGGTACTTGGAGGATGTGTGTAGACAGCCGTGCAATCAATAAGATCACGGTGAAGTACAGATTTCCCATTCCCCGCTTGGATGATATGTTGGATATGATGGCGGGAGCCACTGTGTTTTCCAAGATAGATTTAAAGAGTGGCTATCACCAGGTGAGAGTCAGGCCTGGTGATGAATGGAAGACGGCCTTTAAGTCCAAGGATGGTCTTTATGAGTGGCTGGTCATGCCCTTTGGGCTGACCAATGCTCCCAGCACCTTTATGCGGCTGATGACCCAGGTTCTACGGCCATTGATTGGGGTCTTCGTGGTTGTCTATTTCGATGATATTCTCATTTATAGCCGCACCCGGGAGGACCACCTAGAACACCTTAGGCAGGTCTGTCTTATTCTGAGGAGAGAGAGCCTTTATGCTAACCCGAAGAAGTGCGCTTTCATGACTACACAGGTCACTTTCTTGGGGTTCATTGTATCTAGTGATGGAGTCTCCGCCGACCCGGAGAAGGTCAGGGCTATAGTGGAGTGGCCCGAACCTCGCACCCTGCACGATGTCCGTAGTTTTCACGGGCTGGCGACCTTCTATCGCCGATTCATTCGAGATTTCAGTTCCATCACCGCCCCCATCACGGATTGCATTCGAAAAGGGGCGTTTGAGTGGACCAGGGCCGCTTCGGCTGCATTTGCGCTCCTCAAGGAGCGCATGACCCAGGCACCTATCCTTCGTCTACTGGATTTCACGATGGTGTTTGAGGTCTCTTGCGATGCCTCTGGGGTTGGTATTGGAGGAGTTCTGAGTCAGGAGGCTCACCCCGTTGCCTTTTTTAGCGAGAAGTTGGGCGATGCCCGACTGCGTTATTCTACATACGACAAGGAGTTCTACGCAGTTGTGCAGGCTCTGCGGCATTGGAGACACTATCTTCTACACCAGGAGTTCGTCCTATTTTCTGATCATGAGGCACTCCGATATCTCCATGCCCAGAAGAAACTCAACTCTCGTCATAGTCGTTGGGTAGAGTTCCTCCAGGAGTATACTTTTGTGCTGAGGCACAAGGCCGGTGTGGAGAACCGGGTAGCTGATGCTTTGAGCCGCCGTGCTCACCTTTTGACCACCATGAGTGTAGAGGTGGTGGGGATGGATAGGATGAGGGAGTTGTACACTGATTGTCCGGACTTCGGTCCGATCTACACCACCCTCCAGGTAGGCCCGTCCCGAGAGTATTCGGATTACATGCTGCATGACGATTATCTTTTCCATGGGAGTCGCTTATGTGTTCCGCGGACCTCGGTTCGCGATTTTCTTGCTTGGGAGATGCATGCTGGCGGTCTAGCCGGCCACTTCGGCCGGAATAAGACCGTCGAGGCAGTTGAGCATCGCTTCTATTGGCCTAGCCTGAAGCGTGATGTTGCCCGGATCGTGGCCCAGTGCCGCATTTGCGCTATGGCCAAGCAGAGGAAGCAGAATACTGGCCTGTATACTCCCCTCCCCGTGCCGGACAGTCCATGGCAGGACATCAGCATGGACTTTGTGTTAGGTCTGCCCCGTACCTCGCGTCGTCATGATTCCATTTTCGTGGTGGTAGACAGGTTCTCTAAGATGGCTTTGTTTATTCCCTGTTCCAAGACATCTGACGCCTCTAGAGTTGCCCGTCTGTTCTTCACTCATTGTGTCTCCCGATTTGGGCTTCCACGTACCATAGTGTCTGATAGGGATGTGCGTTTCACGAGCTACTTTTGGAAAACCCTTTGGCATATGATGGGCACCCAGCTGAAATTCTCCACCGCCTACCACCCCCAGACCGATGGTCAAACAGAGGTAGTCAATAGGAGTTTGGGGGATCTTCTTAGGTGCCTAGTGCGTGATCGTGTCGGGGACTGGGACTTGGTTCTGCCTTTAGCAGAGTTTGCTTATAATGACTCGGTCAATAGGTCTACAGGTCTGAGCCCTTTTGAGATTGTTACTGGTCGTAGACCTAGGAAACCGATAGATTTGGTCCCCTCACCCATCCAGGCCCGTGTCTCTGAGTCAGCTGAGTCCTTTGCAGAGCATATTAGGCAGTTGCATGAGCATATACGTCGTCATATAGAGGCCAGCAACGCACGTTATAAGGAATTAGCTGACGCGCATCGACGCACCCGTGAGTTCCAAGTGGGAGAGTACGTCATGATCAGGGTTAGACCTGAACGGTTCCCTTCGGGGGCCGTGAAGAAACTCCAGGACCGCGGTGCCGGCCCCTTTCGAGTCTTGAAGCGAATTGGGTCGAATGCGTATGAGATTGAGCTGCCAGACGACTATGGGATCTGTTCGACGTTCAATGTTTCAGATCTGGTGGCATATCGGGATCCCGCGGTGATTCCCAGTGAGCTTTTTGGGCCTACCCCTCCTGTTGAGAGCATTACACCTTCTGAGCGTCCACCTCCTCCAGCCCCATTACAGACACGCGAGCATATAGATTGCATACTGGATGAGCAGGTGACCACGACCAGAAGCGGAGCCTACCAGCGCTTCCTAGTGCGTTGGAGAGGGCGCCCTGCGACAGACGACACCTGGATCACACGTGGAGAGCTGGAGCTGATCGACCCGGACCTGCGGGAGCGTTACTTGAGCGACCGTGACCCTTACTCGACGGGGTCGAGTTCTTCCCACCCGGGGAGAATTGGTGAGGACACGCGCCGTTTCACTCGACGGAGCACACGGAGCACGCCGGCATCCCTTTGGCTCGGCGATCATTTAGCAGACTAGCAGAGTTATCCCCATTTATTTCATGCTTTAGGCCATGTTGGGCCTTGGTTTAGTCCCTGCGTGGACACTTTTATTAGTTGTGTGGACCTTTGTAGGCCAATTGGGGCCAATTAGGCTTTAGTTTGGTCTTTTTATGCTTATTAGGTAGGAGATAGGGCTATTGGGCCACTTTCTTGGTTCAAGCCTTGGCCCATTTGGCATGGCTGCCTAACCCAAGGCTTGGCCCACCTAGGGTTAGGGTTTTGGGCGCCCCCACCTCTTTCCCTCCTCTTGGAAGGTGGCAGCCGCCCCTCTCCTAGATTATAGGAAGAGGGGTGCGGCCCTCCCCCCCTTTCCCTTCCCCATCCGATCCCCTTCCCTCCTTTGGCCGCCCCCATCCCCCAATCCACTCCTACAATCAAGGAGTGGTGCGCACCCCCCCCCCCGTTTTTCCCCATGCCATGTGCGCACCCCCCTCCCCTCCCTCTTGGCTAGGGTTTCAACCCTAGCATTCCCCCTCCCCATATAAAACATCTTATGTACTTTCTTTAGGAATTAATGAATACATGAAATATTTTGATTGAGCAGCCATTTGCGCAGCCACCCCTTGGAGAGGGCGACCCTCTCTTCCTCCTCTGCTCCTGCGACGGGAGCAACCCCGGGGTGCGACTCCCCATCCCCTCGGTGCGACGCCGAGGTTCTTCCTCCCTTCTACTTCGTCTCCGGTTCGAGTTCGCGTGTTCCAGATTCGGCCCCGAGTTGCAGCGGCGTCCCCATCTGGTGCGGATCGAATCCGATCCCCTCCTTTTTTTGGTGGATACTTCTACGAGTCGGCAGCGCGTGGGCTTTGGTTTCGCCTCGATCCGAGGTCGGCACCACCCGTGGCGAGTTTTCTCGTGAGCTAGCGCAGGAGCCTCCCTCTCTGCGCGCCCAGATCCACCCTCCTTCTTGCGAAAATCCCACAGGACGGACAACTCCGAGTTTGGAGCTGATTTCTTCAGCGTTTGTACCTCTCTTCGTCCTCTTTCCAACGCCGCCAACCTCGTCTCGTTCCGACGTCCGAGCTGTTCGTGGCGTCCGTTCCCGTGAGGTCGCGCGGGTCTGCCCAGTCCACCCGGTGCCAGGACAACCGGCGACTTCCAAAGTTCACAGCGTCCAACCACGACCAGATCTGATCGAGCTCTTTGGTCCGGACCTGCTGCTCTGCGTCCCCGACGTCCTCCCACAAGCGGGGCCTCGTTCGCCTACCGGAGCAGCGAGTTACCATTTTCCCCGCTCGACCGCGCAGTTCTGGGAGCAGATTCCTTGTCCCCACTTGCAGGTGCGGCCACGGCTTCTACGAACGGAATCTGAGCACGCCTTTTGGCCGAGGCTTCCTCCTGCGACCTAACTACGCGCCCTCGCTGACGGCGCCCCAATCGGACTCCGGATCCATTCGTGGGAACGTTTACCACCGAGTCGCGCGTTGCTGCGATTCTGCCGATCGTCATCCGGACCCTCCTCGTGGCCAACCCTTCACCGAGTGCCGCCCGTCAGCCCGTGTATCGGCCGCCCCGAATGGAATTGTTGTAGCCTGTTATCTCCCTGCGAGGAGTGGGCACCATTGCTGGCTTGTACCTATTCTTTCATTGTGTGTATCGGGGTTGTCGGTCTCGACCGGGGTTCCTTCCCCACGCCTAGGCGTGGAGGTACGTGCGACGCTCCCCCCCTTGGCATTTTACTTTACTAGTATGTGATCTTGTATGCCGCGTGAGAGTGTAGGGATCCTAGCTAGCATTCAACACCACGAGATCGTGAGTGAGAGTATCCCATTCCGTGGCCCTAGTCGAGCACCGAGCTCGGACTAGACTCCTATAGTTGCGCGTCGGCTCCTTTGCCGCTTTGATCCACTCGCTTCCCTCATAGGGACGACCGTGGACTTGGGTTTCTTGTTGAGAGACGCCTCTCTTCGGAGGAATAGTATGGAGGTCGATCTCTCGGCTTGCCTTGTCACGTGTGAGTGCTGGCCGCACTTGGTCTTCATCATAGGTTTAGTCCATTTGTCAGTTCCGTCCCGCATCATCGTCTCCTCCGGTCGCATCTCGAGGTCTCGTCCCTCCACCGGCACACTCTGTATGCTCCGCTCCGGCACGCCCGCGAGCGCCTTCACCGGCACACCCGCGAGCGCCTTCACCGGCACACCTCCAACCACCTCACCGGCACGCCACCGCGCCGACTCCACGGCACACACCCATTGTGCCAGGTAACACCCCAAAAGCTGTGTCGGATGGCACACCTCCGCCCGCACCGGATAATCACCGTACCGGATGACCCCCCCCCCCCCTCTCATCACTCCGCCATTAGTATGTTGGACGATCTTTCCGCAGTGATGATGAACCTGAAGAATTTTATTGCGGCTTTGCTAGGAAGAACAGTTTCTCAGCCAAGTTTAAACCTACCTAGGAAAATGGCAGATTTGAAACGTAAAGAAATAAGAAATCATCGCGCTGTAATTGTGAGGCCCAAATGGTGATAAAGAAGGATTTCAAGTCAGGGACCTGCACGATGGGGTTTGTTCAAATTAGCAATGTGCATGACCATGAGTTACTTGACAGCAATGAAGTAAGACATCTTCCTACCTACAGAAACATCTCAGCAGTTGATCGTGAATGCATCTTGGCTCTCTCAAAGATTGGTTGCAATGTCCAACTCATAGTGAGAGCTCTTGAAATTAAAAAAAAAGGAGCAAAGCCATGGCACTTTCTCCGATGGATGCTGCCCCTCCATCACCAACACCACCAACTGTTCCGGTGGATGGAATATTTGACCAAATACAGTCCAAACTTCATAGGATGCCATGTTTCCTTCTCTGCCTTCTTCCGGAACGGAAGAATTCTGATATTTATGGCCCTTGGAAGCGCAAGAACCTTGCAGAGTTTGGCATTGTCACTCAGTGTCCTGCTCCTACTAGAATCAATGATCAGTATGTTAAGAATGTTCTTCTTAGGATCAATGCCAAACTGGGTGTTGTCAGTTCACGACAATGGCCTTCAATATCTCGTTATAGAGTAGCAGTGCACGCCCAGTCACCGGAGGTTGAAATAATAGATTCTTTATTCAAGCCCGGATCAGATAATGAAGATTCTGGGATAGTTCGGGAACTTTTACTAGATTTCTATGTTAGCCCTGGCAAAAGGAAACCAGACCAAGTGATTATCTTTCGGGATGGTGTGAGTGAATCACAATTCAACCAGGTTCTGAATATAGAGTTGGATCAAATTATTGAGGCTTTCAAGTTTCTTGATGAGAAGTGGAATCCAAAGTTCACGGTGATTGTAGCGCTGAAGAACCATCACAAAGAGTTCTTCTTGCCTAATTCCCCGGATAATGTCGCCCTTAGTGTCCTTCCGTTGGCGCACTGCCGAACGCCCTCACCCGGTGCAATACAAACACCCCTTGGCCGGCACACATTGCCAGCCCCTCAACAGCACACTTGCGAAGGCCTTCATCGGCACACTTGCGAGGCTCTCCAGTGGCACGCCTTCCTCAGCCCCCAGCGGCACAGCGTTCGGCCCATCCACGCCGGTCAACGCTCGTAGCCCTCGGCGCGCAGCGAAGGCATGGCAGGCCCATACCTGCACCTTGCTGGGGTGTCATCACCCCACCTACTCCCGTCCCCGGCCGTCATCGGCTGGTCCCGAGGTATAAAACCCCTCTGCTTCGATGAAGAATGGAGGGCCAGAGAGACCACACCATACACCCAAAGAAGGAAGAGGCAGACAGAAGAAGGGAGAAGAGAGAAGAGGAAGAAGTAGAGCCCCGTCCGCCCAAGCTCGGCAAGCCCAGGGAGCTCCAGGGAAGAAAAGGCCAGAAAGAGAGAAAGAGAGTAAGAAAAGAGAGAGAGAGGTCCTATGTAGCGAGAGGTAGCAGGGGAAGAGAATGGAGCCGTCGCCCCTGTTCGGCCCCGGCTCTCTCCTCACCCCTTCTTTCCTTTTTTTTTATCTTCTTGTTCCTCTTCTCATCCCTTTTGTAGCTTGTTTCAGACATACTCTGTAACGCTTCACCCTTGGCCAATCATGGTCGTTTTCTATCATGAACAAAAGATGCCCCTCTGCTGGGTTTCATGTCATTCTCGTTGGTTTCTTCTTATGATATGTTTTGCCACTTGCTTCTCCCCTTTCTTTGGCGTTATGGCTCCTTATGTTAATCTCCTTCAATGATGCCGGCTTGTCCGGTCTAATGTACAACGTCTTGGTGTAGCGCCATCCAGAGGGGTCCTTTGATAGTGGCTTCCTGTATGGGCTTCTCCCCCTGTGAGTCTGACTCCAGAGCATGCCATTTAGCTCAATAGAGTGTCCCCACCCCCGTAGAGGAGATGTGCCCTCCTTCTAGGCCGCTTGAGCCCCTGCTTCCTTAACATTCTTGATCTTCTTCCCCCTTGGTCAGTTAATGCACCCATGGGTTTAGACCTAACCCAATATGCCAACAGCTTCCTCTCATTGGTAGGCCAACCCATACCCTCCACCGCTATAGCTTCAAGCCCCTTGTCCGTTGCATCCTTGGCCCTTCTAGTCCGATGCAGTCCATGTTAGTGTTGGTGTGCTACAGGCCAATTTCGGGTCGGGTAGGCCCAATAGTTGTACGATCTTGTTCATTAATAAAGTGGTGTTTGAGCGTAAATATGCGATTGTGTTACTTTACGTTGTCCCTAGGATATGTGGTTGTAAAGTCAGCTCGAGATTGGATCTCGAACATGAGATTTACTTTACATGAACACATACCTTAAACTGTTCCTGGTTGGAGGGTAATCACTCGGGAACTTTGATTACCTATTAAACCAGTACACATGATGTGTCAGTGACCAGTCTCATGGTCAGTGGTGCGGGGCACTAACACATATGTGTAGGTGTATGTCCTTGGAGGATGTGCACTGAACTGATCCGCTATTGGATCTTCAGATGGTTGATTATGCCTAATGTCAACTGAAGATCCAACGGTCACAGTAGCATCGTTGGTCCTTTGACCTGAGACATTGATCGGATCTTACACGAGGAATGGAATGGTTTAATTATTTAGCTAAGTGACTTTAACCATAAGTCATGAAATGCCGAGTCATTAATCACTCCAGGATACGTATGAAGATCATCAATGGTCAAGAGGGGATCGCTCACTGTCAGGTATATATCAGACAGTTAATGGGTCATGACATTGACGCTCCGTTAAATCCCTGGCCAGGGTCGTGTGAGTTCGTTTAGAACGGACGTCATACACTTTAAGGAGGTCATAGTCAAATGGCACGATCATAGGGTTTGACAGGAACTGTACCCTCAATCGTACCAGACTCATAGAAGGAGCGAGGGATTATATCGATGCGGTAACTGTGGACTTACAGGTACCAGACAGGCTGGTTTAAACCCGGCGTCCTCTAGGATCACGCGGATTTGCTTGACCCAATGTGATCGAAGGTTCGGAATGAATTAAACTATTATTCGGCTCTTGTAGAAGCGAATAATATGTTTAATTTACTTCTAATTAGGAATTAGAAGCTAATGGGCCTTAAACTAGAGTGACTGTGGGCCTAGAGGATCACACACATTGGATTCTTGGGTGACGGTTTATTATTATACAATTGTATGTATTAATTCTATTTAATTCCTTTTGGAAAGGAGTGTAAATGGAGCTTAATACATATGTATAATATGAGATAGGACATATATACAGTTTCGGTCTTTTGGAGCCCTTTTCTAATAAGCCTAAACTCTATATATATGGCACCTAAGTGAGTTCATTCGAACTCTTAGCTTCTTCCTTTCCTTCCCTTAAGCTCACCAAGCATTAAGCTTAAGGGAGAGGTTAAGCCTCCCCCCTTTCTCCCCCTTGCTCTCTCTCTCTCTCCAGAAGGTGTTAGAGCCGGGGAAAGTTGTGCCGGGGAGGTACCGTCGCTGCGCAAGGGTCCGTGTGGATCTGCTCTAGAGGCCGTACAGCTGTGCGGCTCGGTTTCTCTGCATCGGGCTTAGCAGACAGCGTTGTTCCGCGCAAGGTGAAACACGCAACCCGTAATTAGGGTTTTAGAAACACCGATTGGAGCACAGATTAAGCTTTCCATAACACCGGAATCGGGCAAATTAAATTTTTGTTATCCGCTGCGTCGCCCGTAGGTGCTGTGCGAAACCTTACAATCCATCCCCAGCTAGCCCGGCATAGTCCCTCGTCCGTTGGCCGGTGCACTCCCTAATCGTCCCTGCCCGGCACACCCCAGGCCCTCCCAGGTCGGCACACTCTAGCCAGCCCCATCCGGTACACCTTCCAGCCCGGCACGGCCTATCAGCCCCTCTAGCCAGTGCACCCTCTAACCCTTCTAGCCCGGCACGCTCCTGGAGCCCTCTTGCCCGGCACGGTTGCCATATCCTCCTACCCAGTGCACTCCCAGTCTGTCTTAGCCGGGTCTCCCGCTCGTTGATTTCTCCGAGGTTTTCCGAAGTTTCATCAAAGGTGCTGTCGCCTTTGGGTGCCCACCCCCAATTGACGGGTTCTGCCACTCCTTGTGGGTGCATTCCCTTTATCTCCCTTACGCTCGGGTCAAGGGGAGATGCTACCGAATTTTTGGTAGAAATGATAATAATGTGTTTAAAAGGCAAAGGGAAGCAATGAACGAACGGAACGATCGGCTATAGAACACTCTAACCGAAATAAGGCACTGTAGACAACATGAGAAGAATTGGATTAAATGACTAGGTGGTAAATTAAATGCTCAATCTGTAAGGAAAAGGTTGGGGGAAGAGGGAGAAAAGATTTGTACAAAAATATATAAAGATTAAGGAAAAGAAGAAAAGAAAAGCATTAAAATAAGTAAAGGAGGAGTGGGCCTTCGCCGGCATGCCTATTCCAGCCTTCGCTGGTACACTTTATCAACCCTCCATGGCACACTCCCTTACCTCCTTGAACCCCCAGCGGCAAGCTCGGCATGCCTTTCCTCGGTAACCCGGCGCCTTTGTGCACCGACCCTGGCCTAGCCCGGTGCATATGTGCACAGACCTTATTCTCCACGTGCATAGTCCTCGTGACCTGCACTGACTCTGGGCCAAGGGCCGCACCGACTTCAGCCTGCATGCCGTACAGACTTCGCCCCTCTACAGCCCAAGGCTGCACCGACTTCAGCCCACAGGCCGTACAGACTTTGCCCCTCTACAGCCCAAGGCCGCACCGTCTTCAGCCCGCAGGCCGCACCGACTTCAGCCCGCAGGCCGTACAGACTTTGCCCTTCTACAGACCAAGGCCGCACCGACTTCAGCCCGCAGGCCATACAGACTTTGCCCCTCTTCAGCCCAAGGCCGCACCGACTTCAACCCGCAGGCCGTAAAGACTTTGCCCCTCTACAGCCCAAGGCCGCACCGACTTCAGCCCGCATGCCGTACAGACTTTGCCCCTCTACAGCCTAAGGTCGCACTGACTTTAGCCTGCAGGCCGTACAGACTTCGCCCCTCTATAGCCCAAGGCTACACCGACTTCAGCCCGCAGGCCATACAGACTTCGCCCCTCTACAGCCCAAGGCAGTACCGACTTCAGGCCGCAGGCCCTACAGACTTCGCCCCTCTACAGCCCAAGGCCGCACCAACTTCAACCCGCAGGCCGTACAGACTTTGCCCCTCTACAGCCCAAGGCCGCACCGACTTCAGCCCGCAGGCCGTACAGACTTTGTCTCTCTACAGCCCAAGGCCGCACTTACTTCAGCCTGCAGGCCATACATACTTTGCCCCTCTACAGCCCAAGGCTGCACCGACTTCAGCCCGCAGGTCGTACAGACTTCGCCCCTCTACAGCCCAAGGCCGCACCGACTTCAGCCCGCAGGCCGTACAGACTTCGCCCCTCTACAGCCCAAGGCCGCACCGACTTCAGCCCGCAGGCCATACAGACTTTGCCCCTCTACAGCCCAAGGCCGCACCGACTTCAGCCCGCAGGCCGTACAGACTTTGCCCCTCTACAGCCCAAGGCCGCACCGACTTCAGCCCGCAGGCCGTGCAGACTTTGCCCCTCTCTAGCCCAGGGCCGCACCAACTTCAGCCCACAGGCCGTACAGACTTTGCCCCTCTATTGCCCAAGGCTGCACCGACTTCAGCCCGTAGGCTGCACCGACTTTGCCCCTCCACAGCTCAAAGCTGCACCAACTCCAGCCCGCAGGCTGCTCCGACCTCTCTTCAACCCCGTGCAATAGTTGTACCGACCCCAATTATAGTTGCATCGACCCCAAGTTGGACTCGCACCGACCTGCTGCCAGTCCAGGTCTGCACCGACCTAGCCCAATCTCTACCCAGCGCACCCTGTGACATCCTCGCCGGCACGCCTTCAGCCGCCCTTGCCCGGTGCACTCCCTAGCCGCTCTAACACGGCGCACCCCAACCCCTCCACCTAGTATACTATCAACTCTCCTACCCGGTGCACTCCTGCCCTCCTTCAGCAGCACACCCGCTCGCGTTCTTCACCGGCACGCCCAGCCTAACCGCCCTTCGCCGGCACGCCCCTTCAGCCCCCCCTTTTTTTGGCCCTCCAGTGGCCCACTCTCTCTCCAGAAATATATATATAATATGTATATAATGGTAACAATAATAATAATAATAATAAATTAATAAAAATTATGATAAATAAATAAATCCGAATATATATATATGGAACAAACAAAAATGTGAGATAATAGTAATATAAAAAAATCATTCACAAAAATACATAAAAGGGAAATAAGCAAAAGAAAATGCATATGTATATCTATAATCGGAAGCCCAGATAAAGAGACGATAAAATCCATCATTGCAGCCCTGTCTCTCCCGTGACCCGGTGCTGAAGGGAATAACAATGCCGCCCCTGTAGGTCGGGCCTAAGTCGCGAGGATTACCTCAATACGGCCACGACCCGACCTCGCATCGGGTCGACATTCTGATCAGACCGGACCCATTCCTCAGGACCGGACCCCTTTCGAGCCACTATTAAAATTGCCGCGCGTTCAGCAGACATTTGAACGGATTCATCCCGGCTTCCACCGCGTTTCTATTACGGACCTTTGTCCGAACATGAAAAAGGTCCACGAGTGACCAACATAACCCGCGGCTCGTAGCCTGATGCAGACCTTAGTGCGATTTACGCTTGCCTCTTTCTAGCGTAGTTAGTATTAGTTCTTTCTGCCGCAGGGCCCCTAATTTCGGCAATTAATCAAGGGTGTTCCCTCGTACGGGGGATGTAAATGACGTCACGGCCTTCATGGCACGACGGGATCTGGTCCCGACATGAACCACACAATTGTCTGACGAAGTCAGGTCGAGCGCACCATGGGCTCTTCGGAGCCCGAATAAATTGTCACTCCGGTGACTGGCACGCCCACGCACTTAATAAACTAATAAACGAACAACATAATAATAATAAAAGTGCATCCACAAGTCTGGCACGCCCGGTGGGACATATCCACCCATCATCTCTTTGTCAAAATTAGGGGCCCTGTGGCCCCCTTCTTGTAATATTAATTGCGCTATTTTTGCAAATGCAGGAAAATCGCACTTCGACATCGAGGATGGCGACCGCCTTCGGTTCCCAGCCTGTCGAGAGCCATGTCAGGGGTGGCTACCTCGCCGTCCCCCACAATTTCGGGAGCTTCCCTCCCGTGGTTGGCTTCCCCAACTTCCTTGGGGTGGCCTTCGTCAACATACTGGACGTGGAAGCATCCGACAAGCCCGAGACCAGCGCTCCCACCCAGGGAGTCACTGAAGCTGCTGCCGACCGAGCCTCAGCCAAAAACAACAACACCGTCCCGATCGGGACGCTAAGCTGCAACATGCATCACGTGCACCAGACTACCGGCCCACCTCACCAGGGATCGACGTCTCACCGGAGGAGGCTCCGAAGAAACAATGCTAGCACTACCTCGGGGTGCCGAATCTCTAGCTCAGGGAAATCCATGACCGTCGGGAGCGTCCGAGTCCACCTTGATGGATGGAGGTCTGAAGTAATTCCAGACCGCATCGTACCAACCGTTCCAGTACGGAACTCCTTCCATTTGCTGGCCCAAGAGAAGTCGGACCGCTGCGGGTCCAAATCAAAGGGGAGGTTGGCCCCTAAGCCAATCAGTTTTAAAGAAACCTGGGTGCCCAAGCAGCCGCGGGCCCCGGCTCCAGGAAGGGAAAGAGAAATAGAAGAGAAGACAAGGGTTTTGACCCAAGCTTCCCGGAGGCTAACTCTCCAGCCCCGCAACCATTGGGCCAAGACTCACCCACATAACGAAGAACAAGGTGGGATGACCAGGCGAGGCTGCTTCACCCACAAAATTTTGGCACTAGTCAACGTGCCACGAGCTCTCATCCGCCTTGCTAAAGGGCGGAGTTATATTGTTCAGGCTGTCCGGGGTCACTCCCATAACCTCAACACTACCACTTTGGGGATGCAGCAACCCCTAGAAGCTGCGGATGCTACGAGTAAAGGCCGGAGGCGACGAGCCACAATACTCACCTGTAATAGGGCTGTGGTGGCCGGCCAGTGCGGGTCCTTGCCCGGGAATTATGATGACGCGGCACCAGTCCATGCTGAAGAAATAGATGCAGGCCTGGTCACGATGGTTGTAAACATGATCACGACTAAAGGTGACAGTGGGAGAGCATCCATGCCGTCCGAAGAAATTCCAGCTGAAGAAAGAGGCGTCCCCCTCAACCCCTCCATGCATGACCCTGCAACGCTGAGGCTGCTGCAGGAATATGGACAGGAGATTGAACTACTAAAGAAGCAGCTAAATGAAAAGAATTCACAAGCATCTACCGCCAAGCACCCCGAAGTCCCCTCCGAGACACAGGGAAACAATGGCCAAATCCTTGTGGCTTTGCCACAGGCGACAGCGGCTCAACTGGCGCCTAACTACACAGGGGGCACTCCCTCCCAGCAACAACACACTACCACTACGGTGTAACCCCCAGTGCTCTCATACCATGGGATTGCCGTTACACCTCAGGCAACGGTGGCGACACCGCAGGTGCAACAAGCCTACCTCCACCCAGGCCCGGTCAACTAGGTGATGGCGAGTAAAATGATGATAGATCGGATGATTGAAGAGAAGCTGGCCTACAGGGGCAACAAAGATTATGCCGCTTTTGATGTGTACAAGGTACCTTACCCTATCCACCACGCTGCCAAAAGGTTACCTCTCGGCGTCAGCAAGCCGCCGAAGTTTGACAAGTTTGACGGACAGGCTTCGCCGAAAGAACACATATCCTACTACATCAGTATAATGGGTGACTTAGCGGTTCACGAATCATACCTGCTCAAGTTCTTCGGGTCTTCCCTAACAGGACTCGCTTTTGAGTGGTATTTGAATTTGCCAGCTGGGGTCCATTGACGATTGGCCAAATATGCAAAAGAAGTTCCGGGAACAATTTCACGTTGCCGAAAGAGAAATAACCATGGTCGAATTGTATACTTCCAAGCAGAAGAATGACGAAACTGCTTTGGAATATATTAAAAGATGGCGAAATGTCAGCATGAGATGCAAGCGGCCGCCACACCAAGAAGACGCAGTGTAAATCTGCAAACAAAATTTAAAGTGGGAGATCCTCGAAAAGATGATTGGAGTTGAAATCAGGTCCTTTAACCGACTAAACAGTGTGGTGGCAGAAATTGAGGCTTTCCTCTCCTCTGTCCCTACGGCTTTGAGCCAGAAGGCTGAATCAACCGGTAAATGGGCCGCGCCTGAAGAAGTTCATACAGTCGACTTCAGGGTGTTCGAGTGGCAAAGAAATAAAGATGAAGGGGTCATCGCCGGCCCTCCTCCGGCTAAACCTGCCAAACAACAAGAAGGGCCTCCCTTGCGGGCCAAAATGATGAAGCCTTACTCCTTTCTTAAGGAGAAGACCCGACTCTTGTTTGAATGGGCCACCAGATACAATAAGGTCACCCTGATAGAGCTAAAAAGGCCAGGTGATCTTATAAGAAAAGATGACCCCCGTTTTTGCCCATATCATCAAATGCTTGGGCACTTCATTTAAGACTGTTATGTGTTTAAAGACATTGTCGAAGGTATGATCAAGAGAGGAGAGCTCCAGATGGCCGAATCCATAGTGGATCCTCCATGCCCTCACGAGCTTCCCGACTTTAAAAGGGATGTCAACATGGTGTCCATACATCAGCAGTTGCAAGACGACCCGGTGTGGGGGCATACGCCAGCCGCCAAGGGGAAGAAGAAGGAAAAGTCAAAAGATAGAAAGGGAGGCGATGCCCTCTCTTGCAATACATTATCGACCGGCACGAGCCGAACGACTGAAGAAGTAGAAGATGAAGAGATATGCTTCGTGCCAACCAAGGTGACTCAACCCGAAGCTTCCACCTCCCGCTATGCCAATCGGCCCCGAGAGGAGTGGGGGCACTCTTTGCTGCCTCATGAAGAGATATGCCATCATACTCCCTCACGCACGGGCGTAGGGGCAAGAATATCAAGCTCTCAAAGATTGAGCGTGTCCGATCACGGATCCAGGGGAATGACAGTCCTGCCTGAATTCGAGACGGGGGACAGCATCTCTAGCTCCTGCCGACTTGAGCCCACTCTTATAATGGAGTTGCGCTAGGAGCTCGAAATAATGAAGAAAAAAATGGGAGAGATGGGCTTAAACCCACCCAACCTACACCTGGATCTGACAGCTTCGGTGGCAATGAATAAGCCAAGTGAGAGGCGAACACCCGCAACGAAGCCGGCTGAGGGAGGACTTACCAAGGCAAAGCTATATGAAACCGGGCGAAGAGATGAGGAGTCCACCCCGGACTATATAAGAAGAGTGGGAGACCCCATGAAAGAGACAGAAGCCCTCCGAACTACGAAGACATCATTTGGAGATGTGAAAGAAATCTGAAAGATGAAATCCTACAAAGGGTGATGGACATCAAAGTCAGAACCTTTGAACAGCTAAGTGAGCTAGTAGCTGATGCCGAGTTTTTCCTGGCAAAGTATTGCCCGGCTACTACTACCCCGGGCCAGGAGGACAGACCAGCTGGCAAGCATCTGGCGCAAAAGGGACTATGCATCTCAAATTCTGGGGCTTTCGAACCACAACAGAAGCAAATAAAAGGGGCAGCTGGGGTTCCTCCCATTCAGCCTGTTGAACAAGCACCCTCGCTGAGGGACAAGATGAAGAAACCTTATTCCTTCTCTAAGGAGAAAACTCAAATGTTGTTCGAATGGGCCCGTGCATGTGGCAAGGTTGTCCTCCCGGAGCCCAAGAGGTCGAGCGATGCCAGATGGAAAGACGACCCTCAATTTTGCCCTTATCACCAATATAGGGGGCACCCGATTGAGGATTGTTATATGTCCAAAGATATCATTGAAAGCCTGATTCGGAAGGGCGAACTACATATAGGCGAGCACAGAGTAGACCCGCCGCGTCCTCACCAAATAGCCAGCCTCAAAAGGATGGTCAGCACGGCTTCACCATGCCAGTTGAAGAGCAATGTACTCTGAGGGACATCTCAAGCTCCCTGAACTACAGTGAAAGCCAAAAAGGTACCAGAATACAAGTGGTACCCTACTCTGGGGGCAAGTGCGGAAGCAGATAGAGACAAAGCTGATCGCGGCTCGTCAAAGATGATGTGCTCTCACCCATCATGACCCCTCATAGGTCATTTCACGCGGAAAAGAGACGGCAAAATATTCAACAATTCTGAAGCTCTTGGATTATCAGCCTTTGGGGTCGACAGCTCCTCAACCAACATCCCAACCATCGGTGATCAGACCGACAGCTGTTTGAAGGTATTCAAGAATGTTCAGGTTTTGTAATTATTGGCATTTAAGTCGACAGCTTCCTAATCATCGGCATTTGAGCCGACAGCTTTCTAATTATCGATGCCTAAGTCGACAGCTTTTAACTATCAGTATTAAGCTGACAACTCTTCAATTATCGGCCCCTGAGCCGACAGCTATTCAATTATCGGTTTCTGAGCCGACAGCTATCCGTTTATTGGCTCTTGAGCCAACAACTTTTCAACCATCAGCTCTTAAGCCGACAACTCTCTAATTATTAGCTCCCATGTCGACAGCTATCCAATTATTGGCTCCCATACCGACAGCTTTTTAATCATCGGCCCCTCAGCCGACAGTTATCTAATTATCGGTTTCTGAGCCGACAGCTATCCAATTATTGGCTCCCATGCCGGCAGCTTTTTAATCATCGGCCCCTCAGCCGACAGCTATTTAATTATCGGTTTCTGAGCCGACAACTATACAATTATTGGCTCCCATGCCAACAGCTATCCAATTATTGGCTCCCATGCCAACAGCTATCCAATTATTGGCTCCCGTGCCAACAGCCTTTTAATCATCGGCCCCTCAGCCGACAGCTATTCAATTATCGGTTTCTGAGTCGACAGCTATACAATTATTGGCCCCCATGCCAACAGCTATCCAATTATTGGTTCCCATGCCAGCAGCTATTCAACCATCGGCACCTGAGCCGACAGCTTCCTAATTATCGGCTGCTAAGCCGACAGCTTCTCAACCATTGGTATTCAAGCTGACAGATGTCGAATTAATAAACAATCCCACCTTCGGCCTTTGGCCACCTAAAAAGAAACCTTTCACTTTGGTCTGGATCCTTCCCCGGCCAGAGAACAAAAAAAGAAAACAACAGCCTCCATAAAGTTGGCGTCATGACCTTCCGTCTAACCCAACGAACACCATACCTTGACCAGAACTCCTATCTAAACAAAAAATTGTTTCCGGTTAACGTCGATTCTTCGTCCTACCGGGATCCACAAAAAAAAACAAAAACAAAACAAAAACAAAAACAACAAAACAACAAAACAACAAAAATAACAAAAAACAACAAACGAATAAACAAACAAAAAACACAATAAAAAAAATAAGAAAATAATAAAGCAAAAAAAACACACGAAAAATAGACAAACAAATAAAAAACACACAATAAACAAATAAAAAGAAAAAATGAACGAACCAACAAAATGAGACAAGATAAAAAGGAGAAGAATACACAAAATAAATAAATAAATAAAATAACAAACAAACAAACAAGCAGAACAAATAATAAAAAAAAATCCTCCTGCATGGTTTTGATTTTGAATGCTTACCCTTGCATGTTTGCCTGTAATGTAACATAATACACTTTCCTTGGACATTCTAGGACTGAAACTCCTTGAATAAATAACACTGCATTAATTCTGGATAGGTGTGTGGCATGTCGCATCCTGAGGGGGAAGAAATCAATTCTGGTGAATGCACACGTCGAGGGGAAGAGTCGTGGCTATGCCGTTAGTAGAACTCATAAATTCACCCGAGACAAACTCCTACACTCCGCGCATAATGTGAATCAATAAGCTTTGACCATAGGGATTTTAGGTTTTCCTCCTAACACTCTATGGACGCTCTAATGCCTGCACTCACACGGAAGGCAATCGTAAGGAAAAAGCTGCCTGCCCCCGTTAAAAAATAAATGAATGAGTGGGATGTGGATCCAAGTAGTCGGGAATCCCCACTGAAACAAATGAGGAGACTCGCGTGAAATGGTGAAGCAAATCTTGATAATGTGAATCTGAGTAGCCGAGAATCCCCACTGAAACAAATGAGGAGACTCGTGTGGAATGGTGAAGCAATTTTAATACAGATGAATCCTAGTAGCCGGGAATCCCCACTGAAACAAATGAGGAGACTCACGCCGAACGGTGAAGTCTACAACCAAAAAATAGAATAACTAAAGGGGGGCTGTGCGAAGCTACCGAAAGTCGAGAACCAGAAATGAATGTGCGGGCGATAGAGTAGTCCTTGAGTATTACTTAGAAAGCCCGCATATCCCTATATTTAGGGTTTATTGCTTATACGCCTGCACCCCCACGCCATAGAGAATTGTCTCGGGTGAATTGTAGTTTTGACTATGAACATAGGCTATGCGATGTCCCTGTTGCGTGTGCGCACCCTCTCTAGCTGTGCTCCATGAACTGCACCTGGTCTGTGAGTTATGGATCTTGTCCCTATCCTATCCCCGATAGAGGGGAGTTATCTTATATGTACTTACATTATGCCTGCCATGATGAATGCATGCATGCATGTGCTTGGGCAGAACAAGGATAAATGAAATAAATAAAACGGATGAATGAATAAAAGAAGGATGAATAATAAGAGATGAGTCGTAAAAAGGTTGAATAAACTAAATAATAATGAAATAATAATAATAATAATAATAATAATAATAATAATAATAATAAAGGAGCGAACAAAAAATGAATGAACGAAATGAATGAAAGGAAAAGAGATGAATGAAAAGAATGGTGATGATAAAATACAACTTTTCAACTATCGGCCTCTGAGCCGACAGCTACCCAATTATCGGTTTCTAAGCCGACAACTTTTCAATTATCGACCTCAGAACCGACAGCTTTTCAATTATCGGCCTCTGAGCCGATAGCTACCCAATTATCAGTTTCTAAGCCAATAGCATTTCAATTATCGGCCTCAGAACCGACAGCTTTTCAATCATCGGCCTCAGAGCCGGCAACTTTTCAATTATCGGCTCCTGAGTCGACAGCTATTAGATTATCAGCATCTCAGCCGACAGCTGCCCAATTATCGGCTTCTAAGTCGACAACTATTCACGTATTGGCTCTTGAGCCAATAGCTTTAAATTTTCGGCCTCATAACCAACAGCTTTTCAATTATCGTCCCCTGAGCCGACATCTTTATAATTATCGGCCTCTGAGCCGACAGCTTTTCAATATATCGGCTTCTAAGCCGACAGCTACCCTCCCCCCTTTATCGGCCCTTGAGCCGACAGCTTTTCAATTATCGGCTCCTGAGCCGACAGCTATTCAATTATCGACCTTTGAGCTGACAGCTCTACAGTTGTTGACCTCCGAGTCGACGGCTATCCAATTATCGGCCCCTCGGCTGACAGCTATTCAACTATAGATTTCTGAGCAAACAGCTTTCCTCACCATCGGCATCCATGTCGACAACTGTCCGGAGTCCTTCAAAAAAAAAGAAGAAAAAAAAGGGAAGAGAAGAAGAAGAAAGAAGAAGAAGGAAAAAGGAAGAGAAGAAGGAAAAAGAAGAAGGAAAAAAAAGAGAGAAGGAAAAAAAAGAGAGAAAAAAAAAAGAAAGAAAATGATGATGAATGATAGTGAGCTACACCCGCAGGCCCCACTCGTTCGTCCCTCCCTCTCGGCACCCGCGGGTGGGGGGCATTTGTGGACACTCAAAATTCTTGCGGACAGCGGGCACATTCTAACTCCAGCCATTTTGAATCGGACGGAGAAAAAGAAGAAGGTTAGAAATGAAAGAATAAATAATGGTGAAGAAACAAAAAGAAGAGAAGAGGAAAAGAGTATTAAAAAACTAATATATATATATAATAAATATATATATAAGTAATATATATATATATATATATTTAGAAATAAATAAATAAATAAAAGGGGAAGGCCTACATGATCTCTCTCTCTCATTTTCTCCCTCACTGGTGCGGTCGCCTCCCACCGCGGCACGCTCCCGCGCCATCTCCCACGGCACACAGCAACTGTGCCGGATGGCACACCGAGGGGCTCATTACATCTACAAGAATTTTCTCTCCTGAAGCTGCTTGTGAGGTCATAGAAGCAGAAAGACACTCCCGCATATTTTATCAGGCTGAACCGGACATATGGATGGTTATGATAGTTGAAAAGAGTAAGGAATCTGAGCATATTTGGCGTTGTGACGCATTGCGCGTTGTTCTGAAGGGTGTGCACTCCCTTTTTGTAATGTTTTATGGATCTTTACACTATTTACTAGATAAACATCCTAGTGGTGATCTGGCGAGGAGTCATCTACATTTTTTTGTCATGGATTACTTACCTGATTTTCATGTGGGAAAGAAATTTCAAATGCCTTCCTTCCGGGAGTGTCTGGGAGAACGAGGAATTGTTCAGATGTTGACAGTAGGACGAGAAGCTGCCATAGAAGTGCAGTCACTTGCCACAGTTCTGGAATCTTGTGTTGGAACCAGCTCCATGTGCTACTCTCTCATCTTATTTCAAGACCTGCTCGTGTCTACAACACTTTCTCCAGATGACACAGTAAACTTGTTCACATATGCTGTTATGAGATTGACGCCACATGCTTTATCCTCTGGCACAAATTCTTGGTCTTACTTGCGGAAAGGAACTGCCTCTGGTGTCACAACTGGCTCCCCCTTCGTCAACCCATCGCCCGGCATCTTTCTCTGATGATGCAGGCGCGTTGACCGTCGTTGGCCGTGATGGGACACCCCCCCATCACGATACTCTGTTCTTGTTGAAGGGTGATGGCGGGCATGTTTCCTCTGCTCCGGTCGCTAGCACCACTGCTCCAGCAGGCGGCCATTGGACGTCCCTCCGCGATGCATCTCTTGGCATTCCTGAGGTCGTCGCCGAGCCATCCAACGGTGGCTATGCTGCCCACCGTCCCATCTCGAATGCAGCCTCTGCGTTCGATGCTGCTGCTGGCCAGGACAAGGCCTTTACTTCTGACCTGTCCTCGTCTCCTTCGGTGGCAACTCGAGGCCTCGTCCCTCCACCGGCACACTCTGTATGCTCCGCTCCGGCACGCCCGCGAGCGCCTTCATCGGCACACCCGCGAGCGCCTTCACCGGCACACCTCCAACCACCTCACCGGCACGCCACCGCGCCGACTCCACGGTACACACCCACTGTGCCGTGTAACACCCCAAAAGCTGTGCCGGATGGCACACCTCCGCCCGCATCGGATAATCACCGTACCGGATGACCCCCCCCCCCTCTCATCACCGTCTCACAACAACCGCCATCAGAAAATGCAACAGTTGGCATGACTCCATATGTTGGACGATCTTTCCGCAGTGATGATGAACCCGAAGAATTTTATTGCGGCTTTGCTAGGAAGAACAGTTTCTCAGCCAAGTTTAAACCTACCTAGGGAAATGGCAGATTTGAAACATTAAAGAAATAAGAAATCATCGCGCTGCAATTGTGAGGCCCAGATGGTGATAAAGAAGGATTTCAAGTCAGGGACCTGCATGATGGGGTTTGTTCAAATTAGCAATGTGCATGACCATGAGTTACTTGACAGCATTGAAGTAAGACATCTTCCTACCTACAGAAACATCTCAGCAGTTGATCGTGAATTCATCTTGGCTCTCTCAAAGATTGGTTGCAATGTCCAACTCATAGTGAGAGCTCTTGAAATTAAAAAAAAAAGGGAGCAAAGCCATGGCACTTTCTCCGATGGATGCTGCCCCTCCATCACCAACACCACCAACTGTTCCGGTGGATGAAATATTTGACCAAATACAGTACAAACTTCCTAGGATACCATGTTTCCTTCTCTGTCTTCTTCCGGAACGGAAGAATTCTGATATTTATGGCCCTTGGAAGCGCAAGAACCTTGCAGAGTTTGGTATTGTCACTTAGTGTCCTGCTCCTACTAGAATCAATGATCAGTATGTTACGAATGTTCTTCTCAGGATCAATGCCAAACTGGGTGTTGTCAGTTCACGACAATGGCGTTTAATATCTCGTTATAGAGTAGCAGTGTGCACCCAGTCACCGGAGGTTGAAATAATATATTCTCTATTCAAGCCCGGATCAGATAATGAAGATTCTGGGATAGTTCGGGAACTTTTATTGGATTTCTATGTTAGCTCTGGCAAAAGGAAACCAGACCAAGTGATTATCTTTCGGGATGGTGTGAGTGAATCACAATTCAACCAGGTTCTGAATATAGAGTTGGATCAAATTATTGAGGCTTTCAAGTTTCTTGATGAGAAGTGGAATCCGAAGTTCACGGTGATTGTAGTGCTGAAGAACCATCACATAGAGTTCTTCCTGCCTAATTCCCCGGATAATGTTCCACATGGCACGCCCTTAGTGTCCTTCCGCCGGCACACTGCCGAACTCCCTCACCCGGTGCAGTACAAACACCCCTTGGCCGGCACACTTTGCCAGCCCCTCAACAGCACACTTGAGAAGGCCTTCAGCGGCACACCTGCGAGGCTCTCCAGCGGCACGCCTTCCTCAGCCCCCAGCGGCACAGCGTTCAGCCCACCCACGCCGGTCAACGCTCGTAGCCCTCGGCGCGCAGCGAAGGCATGGCAGGCCCATACCTGCACCTTGCTGGGGTGTCGTCACCCCACCTACTCCCGTCCCCAACCGTCATTGGCTAGTCCCGGGGTATAAAACCCCTCTGCTTCGACGAAGAATGGTGGGCCATAGAGACCACACCATACACCCAGAGAAGGAAGAGGCAGACTAAAGAAGGGAGAAGAGAGAAGAGGAAGAAGGAGAGCCCCGTCCGCCCAAGCTCGGCAAGCCCAGGGAGCTCCAGGGAAGAAAAGACCAGAAAGAGAGAAAGAGAGAAAGAAAAGAGAGAGAGAGGTCCTATGTAGCGGGAGGTAGCGGGGGAAGAGAAGGGAGCCGTCGCCCCTGCTCGGCCCCGGCTCTCTCCTCACCCCTTCTTTCATTTTTTTTTATCTTTTTGTTCCTCTTCTCATCCCTTTTGTAGCGTGTTTCAGACATACTCTGTAACGCTTGACCCTTGGCCAACCATGGTCATTTTCTATCATGAATAAAAGATGCCCCTCTGCTGGGTTTCATGTCATTCTCATTGGTTTCTTCATATGATATGTTTTGCCACTTGCTTCTCCCCTTTCTCTGGTATTCTGGCTCCTTATGTTAATCTCCTTCCATGATGCCGGCCTGTCCGGTCTAATGTACAACGTCTTGGTGTAGCGTCATCCAGAGGGGTCCTTTGATAGTGGCTTCCTGTATGGGCTTCTCCCCCTATGTGTCTGACTCCAGAGCATGCCATTTAGCTCAATAGAGTGTCCCCACCCCCGTAGAGGAGATGTGCCCTCCTTCTAGGCCGCTTTAGCCCCTGCTTCCTTAACATTCTTGATCTTCTTCCCCCATGGTCAGTTAATGCGCCCCAGGGCTTAGACCTAACCCAATGTGCCAACAGCTTCCTCTCATTGGTAGGCCAACCCATACCCTCCACCGCTATAGCTTCAAGCCCCTTGTCTGTTGCATCCTTGGCCCTTCTAGTCCGATGCAGTCCATCCCCAGCTAGCCCGGCACAGTCCCTCGTCCATTGGCCTGTGCACTCCCTAATCGTCCCTGCCCGGCACACCCCAGGCCCTCCCAGGCTGGCACACTCTAGCCAGCCCCATCCGGTACACCTTCCAGCCCGGCATGGCCTATCAGCCCCTCTAGCCGGTGCACCCTCTAACCCTTCTAGCCCGGCACACTCCTGGAGCCCTCTTGCCCGGCACGGTTGCCATATCCTCCTACCCAGTGCACTCCCAGTCTGTCTTAGCCGGGTCTCCCGCTCGTTGATTTCTCCGAGGTTTTCTGAAGTTTCATCAAAGGTGCTGCCGCCTTTGGGCGCCCACCCCCAATTGACGGGTTCCGCCACTCCTTGTGGGCGCGTTCCCTTTATCTCCCTTACGCTCGGGTCAAGGGGAGATGCTGTCGAATTTTTAGTAGAAATGATAATAATGTTTTTAAAAGGCAAAGGGAAGCAATGAACGAACAGAACGATCGGCTATAAAACACTCTAACCGAAATAAGGGACTGCGGACAACATGAGAAGAATTGGATTAAATGACTAGGTGGTAAATTAAACGCTCAATTTGTAAGGAAAAGGTTGGGGGAAGAGGGAGAAAAGATTTGTACAAAACTATATAAAGATCAAGGAAAAGAAGAAAAGAAAAGCCTTAAAATAAGTAAAGGAGGAGTGGGCCTTCGCCGGCATGCCTATTCAAGCATTCACTGGTACACCTTATCAACCCTCCACGGCACACTCCCTTACCTCCTTGAACCCCCAGCGGCACGCTCGGCATGCCTTTCCTCGGTAACCCGGCACCTTTGTGCACCGACCCTTGCCTAGCCCGGTGCATATGTGCACGGACCTTATTCTCCATGTGCAGAGTCCTCATGACCTGCACTGACTCCGGGCCCAGAGCTGCACCGACTTCAGCCCGCAGGCCGTACAGACTTCGCCCCTCTACAGCCTAAGGCCGCACTGACTTCAGCCCGCAGGCCGTACAGACTTCGCCCCTCTACAGCCCAAGGCCGCACCGACTTCAGCCCACATGCCGTATAGACTTTGCCCCTCTACAGCCCAAGGCCGCACCAACTTCAGCCCGCAGGCCGCACAGACTTTTCCCCTCTACAGCCCAAGCCTGCACCGACTTCAGCCCGTAGGCCTTACACACTTTGCCCCTCTTCAGCCCAAGGCCGCACCGACTTCAGCCCATAGGCCGCGCAGACTTTGCCCCTCTACAGCCCAAGGCCGCACCGACTTCAGCCCGCATGCCGTACAGACTTTGCCCAACTACAGCCCAACGCCGCACCGACTTTAGCCCGCATGCCGCACAGACTTTGCCCCTCTACAGCCCAAGGCCGCACCGACTTCACCCCGCAGGCCGTTCAGACTTTGCCCCTCTTCAACCCAAGGCCGCACCGACTTCAGCCCACAGGCCGTACAGACTTTGCCCCTCTACAGCCCAAGGCCGCACCGACTTCACCCCGCAGGCCGTACAGACTTTGTCCCTCTACTGCCCAAGGCCGCACCAACTTCAGCCCGCAGGACGTACAGACTTTGCCCCTCTACAGCCCAAGGACGCACCGACTTCAGCCCGCAGGCCGTACAGACTTTGCCCCTCTACAGCCCAAGGCCGCACTGACTTCAACCTGCAGGCCGTACCAACTTCGCCCCTCTACAACCCAAGGCTGCACCGACTTCAGCCCGCAGGCCGTACAGACTTCACCCCTCTACAGCCCAAGGCCACACCGACTTCAGCCCGCAGGCCGTACAGACTTTGCCCCTCTACAGCCCAAGGCCGCACCGACTTCAGCCCGCATGTTGTACAGACTTTGTCCCTCTACAGCCCAAGGCCGCACTGACTTCAGCCTGCAGGCCGTACAGACTTCGCCCCTCTACAGCCCAAGGCTGCACCGACTTCAGCCCGCAGGCTGTACAGACTTCGCCCCTCTACAGCCCAAGTCTGCACCGACTTCAGCCCGCAGGCCGTACAGACTTCGCCCCTCTATAGCCCAAGGCCGCACCGACTTCAGTCCGCAAGCCGTACAGACTTTGCCCCTCTACAGCCCAAGGCCGCACCGACTTCAGCCCGCAGGCCGTACAGACTTTGCCCCTCTACAGCCCAGGGCCGCACTGACTTCAGCCCACAGGCCGTACAGACTTTGCCCCTCTACAGCCCAAGGCCGCACCGACTTCAGCCCGCAGGCCGTACAGACTTTGCCCCTCTCCAGCCCAAGGCTGCACCGACTTCAGCCCGCAGGCCGTACAGACTTTGTCCCTCTCCAGCCCAGGGCCGCACCGACTTCAGCCCGCTGGCTGTACAGACTTTGTCCCTCTACAGCCCAGGGCCGCACAGACTTCAGCCCGCAGGCCGTACAGACTTTGCCCCTCTATAGCCCAAGGCTGCACCGACTTCAGCCCGTAGGCTGCACCGACTTTGCCCCTCCACAGCCCAAAGCTACACCAACTCCAGCCCGCAGGCTGCTCCGACCTCTCTTCAACCCCGTGCAATAGTTGTACCGACCCCAATTACAGTTGCATCGACCCCAAGGTGGACTCGCACCGACCTGCTGCCTGTCCAGGTCTGCACCGACCTAGCCCAATCTCTACCCAGCGCACCCTGTGACATCCTCGCCGGCACACCTTCAGCCGCCCTTGCCCGGTGCACTCCACAGCCACTCTAACACGGCGCACCCTAACCCCTCCACCCAGTATACTATCAACTCTCCTACCCGGTGCACTCCTGCCCTCCTTCAGTAGCACACCCGCTCGCGTTCTTCACCGGCACGCCCAGCCTAGCCGCCCTTTGCCGGCACGCCCCTTCAGCCCCCCCTTTTTTTGGCCCTCCAGTGGCCCACTCTCTCTCCAGAAATATATATATAATATGTATATAATGGTAACAATAATAATAATAATAATAAATTAATAAAAATTATGATAAATAAATAAATCTGAATATATATATATGGAACAAACAAAAATGTGAGATAATAATAATGATAATAATAATAATAATAATATAAAAATCATTCACAAAAATACATAAAAGGGAAATAAGCAAAAGAAAATACATATGTATATCTATAATCGGAAGCCCAGATAAAGAGACGATAAAATCCATCATTGCAGCCTCGTCTCTCCCGTGACCCGGTGCTGAAGGGAATAACAATGCCGCCCCTGCAGGTCGGGCCTAAGTCGCGAGGATTACCTCAATACGGCCACGCCCCGACCTCGCATCGGGTCGACATTCTGATCAGACCGGACCCATTCCTTAGGACCGGACCCCTTTCGAGCCACTATTAAAATTACCGCGCGTTCGGCAGACATTTGAACGGATTCATCCCGGCTTCCACCGCGTTTCTATTACGGACCTTTGTCCAAACATGAAAAAGGTCCACGAGTGACCAACATAACCCGCGGCTCGTAGCCTGATGCGGACCTTAGTGCGATTTACGTTTGCCTCTTTCTCGCGTAGTTAGTATTAGTTCTTTCGGCCGCAGGGCCCCTAATTTCGGTAATTAATCAAGGATGTTCCCTCGTACGGGGGATGTAAATGACGTCGTGGCCTTCATGGCACGACGGGATCTGGTCTCGACACGAACCACACAATCGTCTGACGAAGTCAGGTCGAGTGCACCATGGGCTCTTCGGAGCCCGAATAAATTGTCACTCCGGTGACTGACACGCCAACGCACTTAATAAACCAATAAACGAACAACATAATAATAATAAAAATAATAATAGTGCGTCCATAGCGACCTGCGATTCCTAGAGCCCAAGGGGTTGATGTCAGGAGGCCTAGAGTCCCAGGTTTTGATGATGAGTTCGATAATGAGTATGGGGGTTATGGTCATGACTGCCATGCCCAACGATGGCATCGTGATCTCGATGAGGACCACTGCGTTCTACGGAGCGTGTGCACGGACCATCCCACTTTTGACGGGTCTTTGAACCTAAAGGATTACTTAGATTGGGAGGCCGGTATGGACCGATATTTCGAGTGGTTTGAGATGACGGACCCCTAGAGAGTCCGTTTTGCAAAGATGAAGCTGCTAGGGAAGGCTTAGATCTATTGGATGAATGTGGAGAGCCTATTGATGCAGCAACATCAGCCTCAGATCGAGACCTGGGATGGGATGAAGGTCAAGCTGAGAGAGAAGTACCTTCCTGCCATGTATCGTCAACATCTTATTGATAGTTGGCAGAGCCTTACCCAGAGTAATCGACCCATGTCTAAGTACATCGCCGAGTTTGATGAATATTATTTACGGTGTTGAGTCACGAAGGAGAGCACTATGGTCGTCTCACATTTTTGAAGAGGGTTGCGGATGCCTTACCAATATGAGCTATTTCGTCGCAACGTGACCACTTTGGAAAATGCATATCAGGTCGCTCTCGAGCTTGAACAGTTCGAATCGGAGTTTGAGTTTGCTCCGCAGCAGGGTCCCTTTCCTCAGCATGGGTCCGAACCCCATGGTTCTTCTTGCCCCTATTAGAGGACTTTCGTGGCTCGTCCTCAGGAGCCCACCCGCCAGGACCCATATGCCCTGAGGCCTCATTTTCCTCAGTCGAGGGATCTCCTGCCTCGACCCCGGCCACCTCCTTTGGGCCCCCGTCCACCGACTCCCACACCGTCTGCTCATCCCCTTTTACCTACTCGGTGCCCCACCTGCTCATCTCTAGTCATTGAGGATATGATGGCTAAAGAGGCCCCACCCTTTGAGATTGTGCCTGTCAGCTACGAAGCGGATCAGGGGCTCGCTGACGAGTTCTTTGGTGAGATTGGGGATGATCAGGGTGATGCTCAGCACCAGGATAGTGTCCAGCTAGGGGTCGTTAGGTGCACCCTGACTCATCCATAGGCCAGTGATGACTGCGTCGGACTATTATTTTTCATACATACTATCGGCTGAACGGGAAAGCATGCAAGGTGATTATTGATAGTGGGAATTGCATCAACGCCATATCTACAGGCACTGTCTCGCGTCTTGGTCTTACCCATGTTGACCATCCCCTCCCCTATCGGGTATCGTGGGTGGACTCCACCTCCATCCCGGTCAGGCTACGGTGCCTAGCTCCACTGCAGTTCCACGCCTACCGTGACGACATTTGGTGTGATGTCCTACCCATGGAGGTGGGCAATATTATTCTAGGTAGGCCCTGGCTATTTGATCGGGATGTCACGCTCCATGGTCGGTCGAACACCTGCACCTTCAACCATGGTGGCCAGCGGATCACTCTTCACCCCTTTCCTCCGAAGAGTCCACAGGTTAGGGGCCCTGCCGACCCTACCTCCTCTGGTCCCTCTACTCATGGGACCAGTACCCAGCCCCTAGTCTAGGCCACAGTTGTTTCTCCTGCCGCAAGCCAGCCCCCGACTAGCAGATTGATGATGATTAGCCCCCGTGAGATAGAGCGGGCTGCCAGTAGGGGCAGTCTTGTGCTTGCTATTGTGGTCCATGTGGTAGAGCGTGACTCCGAGGGTGCGTTCCCACCTGATGTTGCCCCGATCCTACAGGAGTTTGCCGATGTGTTCCCGGAGGAGCTCCCCGAGGGACTGCCACCTATGCGTGATGTTCAACATGCCATTGACCTAATTTCAGGGTCCTCATTTCCCAACCTTCCCCACTACCGTATGAGCCCCGATGACCACGCTGAGCTGCAACGACAGGTCGATGAACTACTACAAAAAGGATCTATTCGGGACAGTATGAGTCCATGCGCTGTACCTGCATTACTTGCCCCGAAGAAGGATGGCACTTGGAGGATGTGTATCGATAGTCATGCCATCAACAAGATCACCATGAAATATAGATTTCCCATTCCCCGACTTGATGACATGCTTGATATGATGGCGGGTGCCACTATTTTTTTTCAAAATAGACCTTAAGAGTGGCTACCACCAGGTGAGGGTTAGGCCTGGTGATGAGTGGAAGACTGCCTTCAAAATCAAGGATGGTTTATACGAGTGGTTGGTTATGCCTTTTGGCTTGACCAACGCCCCTAGTACCTTTATGCGGCTCATGACCCAGGTCCTTCGACCTCTTATTGAAGTCTTTGTTGTAGTGTACTTTGATGACATACACATTTATAGCCGCACTAAGGAAGATCACTTGGATCATTTGAGGCAGGTCTGTTTGATCTTGAGGCGAGAGAAGTTGTATGCCAACCCAAAGAAGTGAGCCTTCATGACTTCACATGTTATCTTCTTGGGTTTTATTGTATCTACTGAAGGGGTGTCCGCCGATCCAGAGAAGATTCAAGCCATTGTTGAGTGGCCAGAACCCCGTACGCTCCACAATGTCCGCAGCTTCCATGGCCTCGCGACGTTCTATCGTCGTTTCATCCACAGATTTAGTTCTGTCACTGCCCCGATTACGGATTGTATTCGGAAGGGCACATTTGTATGAATGAAGGCTGTCGTTGCCGCCTTTCGGGAGTGTATGACCCAGGCACCTATCCTTTGATTACCTGACTTCAAGAAAGTGTTTGAGGTCTCTTGTGATGCATCTGGTGTTGGTATAGGCGGAGTCTAGAGCCAGGAGAGCCACCCTATTACTTTCTTTAGTGAGAAGTTGAGTGACGTCAAACTACGATACTCCACCTATGACAAGGAGTTTTATGCAGTTGTCCAGGCTTTGAGGCATTGGAGGCACTATTTGCTACATCAGGAGTTTTTCTTATACTCAGATCATGAGGCTCTTAAATTCCTCCATGCCCAGAAGAAGCTCAATACGCGTCACAGTCGGTGGGTAGAGTACCTTCAGGAATTCACCTTTGTGCTCAAGCACAAGGCTGGGATAGAAAATAAGGTTGCCGATGCCTTGAGTAGGCATGCATGTTTATTGTCCACCATGAGTGTCAAGGTCATAAGCCTCGAGAAGATGAGAGAGGCTTACGTAGATTGTCCCGACTTTGGTCAGATCTTTACCACTCTCCAGGCTGGACCTTCGAGGGATTGTAGCGAGTACACGCTTCAGGAGGGTTACCTATTTCGAGGAAATAGGATTTGTGTTCCTCAAACTTCGGCCCGAGATTTCCTTATATGGGAACTACATGCTGGGGGTCTAGCCGGCCACTTTGGTCGGAACAAGACCATTGAGGTAATAGAGCACCATTTCTATTGGCCGAGCTTGAAGCGCGATGTCGCTCACATCGTGGCCTAGTGCCGTACTTGTGCTACGGCCAAGATGAGGAAGCAAAGTTCTGGTCTCTATACGCCTCTACCCGTCCCTAATGTCCCGTGGTAGGATATTAGTATGAACTTTATTTTGGGACTTCCACGCACGGCCCGAAAGCATGATTCTATCTTTGTGGTTATGGATAGATTTTCTAAGATGGCCCTTTTCATTCCCTGTTCAAAGACTTCGGATGCCTCGCGGGTCGCCCGCCTATTTCTAGCTCATGTGGTGAGTAGGTTTGGATTATCCCGTACCATAGTGTCTGACCGGGATGTTACGTTCACCAGTTATTTTTGGAAGACACTGTGGCATATGTTATGCACATACCTTAAGTTCTCCACTGCATATCATCCCTAGACTGACAGTCAGACAAAGGTAGTCAATAGGAGTCTCGGAGATTTATTGAGGTGTTTGGCAAGGGATCACGTAGGGGATTGGGTCCTAGTGTTACCACTTGTCGAGTTTGCATTTAATGATTCTATCAATTGGTCCACGGGTATGAGTCCATTCGATATTGTCACGGGTCGTAGACCTAGGAAGCCAGTGGATCTTGTTTCGCTACATGTGCATGCTAGAGTGTCACAGTTAGCTAAGTCATTTGTCGAATATGTCAGGAGTCTGCATGATGACATTCGTCGTCATATTGAGACCAGCAATGCACGTTACAAAGAGTTGGCTGATGCTCACAAGCACCATCGTGAGTTCCAAGAGGGAGAGTATGTCATGATCAGGGTCAGGCTTGAACGATTTCTCTCGAGAACCGTGAAGAAGTTGCAAGCTCGTCGTGTCGGTCCTTTTCGAGTAGTAAGGTGAGTCGGGTCCAACACATATGTTGTAGACTTGCCGGAGGATTATGGGATCAGCTCTACTTTTAACATCTCGGATCTAGTCGCGTATAGGGACCCGACAGTGATACCTAGTGAGCCATTTGAGCCGTCTCCCCCCTTGTGAGTGACCCCACCCCTGAGCATCCACCTCCAGTCTTGTTACCTCGGCAGCGTGAGCAAATAGAGTATATACTAGATGAGCAGGTGACGACTACTTGGAGTTGAGTGTACCAGCACTACTTAGTGCGGTGGAGGGGACGGCCCGTGTCCGAAGACACATGGATCACCTGAGCAGAGCTAGAGAGGATAGATCTAGATCTATTGGAGCGATACCTGAGCGACCGGGATCCCTACTCAACGGGGTCGAGTTCTTCCCACCCGGGGAGAATTGGTGAGGACACATGAGCTATTGATAGACATTACAGGACACGTAGTGCGGCTCGGGCTACGCAGGATCACTGTGGCTTGGAGAAAACTTGGAGTCCGAGTTATGAGGCAGGATTTCATCATTATTTTTATTCAGGATTCCTTTTTGTAGGCCATTTGGTTAATGGGTCGTTAAGAGTCTAGGTTAAGGGAATTGGGTCATTTTAAGTGCATAAGGCCCAAGCCCTCCTTCTCTTGGTATTGGGATAGGGGCACCAAAGGCCCATCTAGAACTAGGGGGTACCATGGCCCAAAGCCCATAAATGGGTTCGAATTCAAATTCCAAGGAGGGAAAATAAATCCCATAGATTTCAAATTTCAAATGGGTTCAAATTCAAACTCTAAGGAGGGAAGATGGAATTCAAATTCCAAGGAGGAAAAATGGAGCCCATAGATTTCAAATTTCAAATGGGTTCAAATTCAAACTCCAAGGAGGGAAGATGGAGCCCATACTTTATATATTGTCATGTATTCTCCACCTTGAGGGATTTTTTTAATGATGAATGGATGAAAATCGGAATATTTTCCAAGAGCATTTCCTTCTTCTTCCTCCCCTCCCATCTAGGGTGCAACGCCCTCCATCTCTTCCTCTCCCTCCCTCTTCCTCTCCCTCTTGGGTGCGATGCCCTAGCCCCCCCCTTCTTGTAGGTTCTTGCTGCTCCAACTGCTGGGAGGCGACCTCCCCTACCACTCCTCAAGTCTAGAGTTCAAGGACCATGGATGTGCTACAAGCTTTAAGGAGAAGACCCATGCTGTCCAGCGCCCCATCTCTGGCTGTCTGTCTGTAGATCTGAGCCGCAAAGATCAGGTTGGCACGCCCATCTCCCATCCTCTGGTCCCATCCATCCCTTCTACAATATTCTTCCTCTACATGTCCCCCACATCCCCTCAAAATCCCATGCCTAACTCGTATTGTGCACAAAGTTCCCTTCATACCCCTTTTCCCTGCGCAGACTGCCCCTATGCAGGCCTGCAGCGACAGAGCCAAATCCCTTCCAAAGGGACATCCCCCAAAATGTCTTCAAACGCTTTGAAAATCTGAGCACTACTTATCCACATCCTAAACCTTCCTACATAATTTTTATGCATTTTTATGATCCCCTTTTCCTTACTTGCCCCTGCCCATCCTTCTTGCTCTCAGTTCTGACTGCACTGGACTACAGAACTGAACCCCATCTATTTTCACTTCCCATGCCCAAAACCCCCACTGCACGCTGCTCCGCCTTCTTCTCAACCTTCTCACAACCCTCACCTGTCCACCAGAGAAAACCCCGCCCCAATAGCCACCTAAAAGCCCCAGTTCCAGCCCATTCTTCCACCCCCTTTCCTATTGCCAGCAGACGATCCAGAATGCGCAGAGGTCTACTCCAAAATTTGCCACGGCCACCACAGTGCTCGGTTGCAGCTGATACTCCTCGGGTGTCCCTGGGACGTCCCCACCAGCGTCCACACCGAATTTCATGCACAACGGATGAGCAGAGGGTCACGTCCCAGCTCCATCTTCCTGCTGTTCACCTATGCCAGTGCAGATCGGCCAGCAGTCTACCCATAGTCCGAGGCCACTCCGGAGAACTACGGTAGCGTCATCAGCTTCCATCTTCTTCGAGGAGGAGTGACATCCACTATAGCACGCCTCCAGGGATCGTTGCTCCATCCGTGGCGCTCGGGACCTGCCTTCCTTGCTGCTGTGTCCAGACCGGTCCGAGGGCGCAGCTCGTTCCATTCGGGTCACAGCAATACGCAGACGATGAATTTCACCGACCCGGGGCCCGTCAACCCACGTCACACGCTCCCGGACTTCCGTTGTAGCCTTTTACCTCCCTACGAGGAGTGGGCGTGTTTGTATTTGTATTTGTTAACTTTTGTACTGGGTGATCGTGTGACTTGGCCGGGCGTCTTCCCCACACCTCGAGCGTGGAGGTATGCAACTACTCTCTCCTTGGTGTTGTTTGCTTAGCTAGTATATTCTCTTGATGCCGCTGCTAGTGAGAGTGTAGGCGCCTAGCTCGCATATTTATTTATATCATTACTGCGGTGAGAGAGTGTGATCGTCTCATGACTCGATCCGAGCACGAGAGTGTGAAGACCATCCTAGCTAGTCTCCATCGATTTCTTAGTCGGCGGATCCGTGTGCTTCCCTTCTCTTGGGGATGACTGCGAGCTTGCTGTTCTTGTTGTGGGCATAGCCCCTTCTTGGAGGCTCTTGGTGTTGAGCCGAACTAGCTTGGTTGGTCGAGTCGTTGCTGGTCGCATTGTCCACTTAGTTCGGTCACCACCTAGAGGCCCAGGTTAGCACTTCGTCCCACATCACTATGGCCTCGATTTCCCCAGTCACAATGGTGTCCACGGCACTCGGCTATTCCAATCTCAATGGCACCTAGCTACTCCAATCATGGTAGTAATCATGCCATCCAGCCACTATAGTTTCAACAGCGCCCGACCGCCCCAATCGTAGTGGCATCCAGCCACTTCGGTTACTATGACGCCCACGCCATCCGGTCGCCCCGATCTCAATAGCAGTTGGATGCTCCAACACAGCGATGCCCACAGAACCCCAACTTCCTCGATCTGGATGGTGTCCCATATCAAGAATACATTGTGACACCCGACAGGCAGCATGCTACAGAGTCATGAGTCCTCCAACTGACACTATGTACAAAAGCAAAAATACCCACGTAGCAGTGCAATGACCTGGGGACCATCACAAATGATGGAATTGTCTCGTGGCTTGCACACACTTGTAATCGGGCTTTCCACGCCACATGTAATGCCTTTCATAGCATACAGTGATATAATCCAGTTGGGGAATTGATCCCACCCTTGCCGACTACCAGTCTCAATACCGTCCAGCGGACTACCATCTATCTCCCAGCTCGGTCCCAACTCCTCTAATCGAACGGACCCTACACCCAATCTAGAACCTGCCTGCTCCTCGCCGAGCCAATGTCACCCGCTCCACGTCCGAATTAGAACCTACCCTCTCCTCCTTTTGAGCCAATGCCTCATTCTCATAAACCCTGAGCCCGTACCCTCTCTAGTGCCTAAATTGAAACCAATCTCTATGTCTCCATCATCATTATTGTCTTGCTGTTGCTCGGTCACCTTTGAATGGACCAAGCCCTAGCGATGTCACGGCTCCTAGGATCCCTGACTCTCCTTCGGTAGTTGAAACAAAGGTATTAGAGCTCCGCCCAATGTAAAATAAACATCGATTGCTTGCTATCGGTGGGGAAGATGTCCAGTACACTAGCCCCCACAATCGCCTCCACTTGTACTAGTGGAACCTCCTTCTCTCCACGTGTCGTCTGACATCCCGTGCCCACATGCCGTGCCCTGGTGGCACATCCCTAGTAAAAAAAACTTGGTACTGCAAGTGATCTTCGAGAAGTTAACTGGCACGCCCGTATTCCATCCAGCCATCCCCGACCTAGTCTTCCAGAACGATTAACCATACACCATTCTTTTCTGTGCGTTCCTATTGTTCTTTGCACTCCTCTGTCAATACCCTCAGAATCCCTACGTGCCAAGTCGACCTATCTCAACCTTCCGTAAAAGGTGAGTGTGTGTCACCGCTGTGAAAATTTAGAAATTTCCGCGAGCCAACAATAGTGTTTGTAATATTCTACATTAGTGCCATGGAATACATCATTGCACTCTCATTTACTACTATATTTCATTTTCTTTATGAGCAAGGTTGGTTAATGCCATATGTTGATCGATCTCTACCATCTGCTGGTTCATGCCATCACTAGTGCAAGATTGGAAAACCCAGTTCCCTAGGGCTCAAAATGATAAGGACTCCTATAACACAACCAGTCCAATGGAGACCGGTCAAACCTAATTAGAAACCACATGTTCCAAATCCACTAATGAACTTTGAAGTATACTTATCTGGCATGACTCAATGTAGATTTCTCAGCCACTTATGTTTCCTTTTGATTATATTTTTGTTATTATATTCATGGAAGGGTTTAAAATGGAAAGAAATACATATGATATCCCTATTGACTCATCTCTATAAGTTTTATTGCTTATTACACATGATAGATGTCCTTCTTTTAAATGGTTTATTGATACAACTATGTTTATTCTGTCACACGGTTACAAGGTAAGAAGGTGAAAACATTAGATTTGGAGAGACAGCATGTCGCGACAGGACTTGTCATGAGTGTTGTTGATAAGGACAAAGTCGTCACGGGACGACAAATTGAAACAACCTATTGTGAAAATTTTGTTGTTTTTGCAAGCAAGCCCGAAGCACCACTTTTTACAGAAGATCAACATAGGAAGAAAATTAAGATGATGTCGGAAGCCATATTTTATGGCTTACAGAATATGTATGTAAAGTATCATTCTTTCATTTCTAAGTTTAGATTGTCATGTTTAAGTTTGAAGTGAAATTACTCAACCATTTATCTATTATGCAGGTAATCCCTAATGTGGCTAACAACCACTCTCCCACATTATGATTTGCTTGATGATTAATTTGGTGATATCTTAGACTCTGACATTTTGATATGTTTAATGATGACAAAATACATTAATTTTGATTGTATATATGTTTTGACTAAATTACATATGTATGTTTTTTGTACATGGGGATGCATCATGATACACTATTGCGACATTTTGATTATAATGATACATTGACACAATGTGATAACTGATGAAAATATCAATGTGATGAATTTTTTGATCTATGATTCATATGTGTATGACGTGGATGTATATAAGTTGTGAATGTGTATAATTTGTGAATGTGTATGTTATAACGAATGTAATTATTGGTCACCTATAGGTTACTTCATAGGTCAAATGAGTTATCTACGGTTAGTATAGGTTAAATACGGTTCAAATTGTTACATACAGTTAGTACATATTACCTACGATTCAAATGAGTTACCTACGGCTAATACATGTTTGCCTATGGTTCAAATAAGTTACTTATGGTTAATACATGTTTACATATTGTAAAGTATTGACTATATATCATGACAGAGAATTCAATTTTTTAGTGGACATGATATTGGACCTCTTGCATGCTGCATTAGATTTGTGACCAAATACTCCGAACGGATTTAGGAGGCATAAATATAGTATCCCTAATTTTGTACCATATTTTTATGATTTTGAATGGAATATAAATCAGTCGTTCTGAAAAAATATGTAACCAATGAACAAACACGTCAAAATGAGCTATGAGTGAGATCTCATGGGACAAACCTCTGATGTTTAAGTCAACAAGGTGTTCCGATAAGAGAGAAAGAGCTGAAGATCGTGAAGAGGAGTGCTCAGGAGAGAGAATGAACATTTTGGAGTTTGGGGTTTCTCTATAGACCGATTGCCTATCCCCTAGTCCTCCGTCCAAGTTCTTATTTATAGGATTTACCTCGATCATGTATGTTCCCTGACTAAGCAGAGTTGTGATCAGTGGAGTGGTGGGCTGCTCGATCATGGGATCGCCGGTTACCCCCTTGTCTGTTCCATGAGAGTTAGAAAGGTAGTGTCATGGCCAGCATCTTGACTATATATGTGGGAGTAGACTCGACGTCAGTTGGAGAACCTTCGTGATTGTGGCGATAACGACCACAGATTCAGGGCCTCCAAATGTGTAGAACATGCATGTCTGCATAGTGTAAGTATGTGGGCTGAGCCAGTCTTGAGTGGGTCTTCTTTGATATCGTTCTTAGATTGTGGGTCGATTGATAATTAATGAGTCGTAGGAGATCCGACGAATTTTTTCCTCCTCAAGATTTAATGCTAAAAATTAAACTATAAACAAGTACAAAATAATGTATAGTATAACACAACTATCAAATATCGGAACATTTATATATAGATATATCTGATATCTTATGAGAGTATTGATGCTCTAAATGCTAAGTTAGAGTGTTGGAGACTTGCCTTGGAATCTAAACGTTTTAAAATTAGTAGAAGTAAGTCAGAGTTTATACATTGTAATTTTAGTAATGTGAGAGTGGTTCAGGAAGACATGGTTCTAATTGATGGACATAACATTCTGAAGAGTAGTAGCTTTCGATACTTTGGGTCTATCATACAAGAGAATGAGGAGATTCATGATGATGTTACACATAGGATTAAGGCAGGCTGGTTAAGATGGAGAAGTGCATCAGGAGTCCTTTGTGATCGTCGTATGTCTGTGAAACTCAAATGGAGGTTTTATAGAATGGCTGGGAGACCTGCTTTGTTATATGGTGCCGAGTGTTGGGCAGTACGAAAGGAACACATCCACAAAATGTGTGTAGCAGAGATGAGGATGTTGAGATGGATGTGTGGTAAGACTAAGAAAGACAAGATTAGGAATGAGCGCATCCATAAGGACTTAGGGATAACTCCAATTGATAGTAAAATGAGAGAAAATAGACTCAAGTGATTTGGACATGTGTTTCGTCGCGCTAACTCAGTGCCGGTTAAAAGATGTGACCAAATCTTAGTGGATGTTAGTAAAAAGGCTCGAGGAAGGCCTAAAATGAGATGGTGCGATGTTATTAGGAAGGACATTAGTTCCTTGAGTTTAAATATGAATATTGCACTTGATAGAAATCTTTGACAGAATAGGATTCATATAATCGACCCCAATTAATTGGGATAAGGTTATGATGATGATGATGATGATGATGATGATGATGTCTGATATCTTATCAGATATTGTTTATCATCGTTATTGATAGAAATGTTATTGACTGTCTAAATTAATCTAATGTTTGAGGTTGGCTGAAAATTTAAAAATGTGAATAGTCCGTGGGGTAATTATTGGTTTTAGCTGCTAACTAGTGTCCACTTGAGAAGGGGCCTTGGTGCCTTGGAATGTCCTTTCAAGAACGTGAGTCATTTTCTCATTAAAGGTGGGGGTAACACGCAAAGATCGATAGCATCATATCATGGAGAATAACGTTCGAGTGAGATAGATATATAAGGACACCTAGAAGGGCAGGAAATAGTCATCACTCGTCATTATGTACTCTTAATCAAAGTTTGATGGATTGATCGTATCGATCAATTATCAGAATAAATATGAAATCGATGTACATCGAGACAAAAAATATGGTACGTGTGATACGGGACATATAGTATCGATTTGTCAAACTTTATTCCTAACCAGCTTATTCAAAATCTATGTATTATTTCATACTTGCTAATTAATTTGTATTTAACTTAACCATAGGCAGCTAGTTCTATAGATATTTCGCATGTATTTGGCGAGAATTAATGAGCGCCTGCCTATCTTCTATTTTTCATAATATATTGAGAAATGTTAAGAAGTGTGATCTTTCTTCAATCTCTCCTATTATATTATGTCATGGTGATTGATTTATGATATGTACAGCTGGTTCTCACATCTCATGAATTATTTTATATATGTATCTTAATGTTTAGTACTTCATGAATTAAATAGAAAAGGTATAAAAGGATAATTATCTTAATTTTAAGTTTTCACTTCACAATTAATGATGTATATATTGGGACAATTAATGGGACGTGGATGGAACTCACGTACGTATCATGAACCAATGGCCATGGCATGGCGTGAGAGAGCGGCAGGGAGATGATGCGTTCTAGCATTTGCCTAGTATACATACATTAATTATGGGGCCGGTCTCATGTGAATATATATATATATATATATATATATATATATATATATATATGGTCCCAAAGGTCCCAATTAAGCCCTGCTCAACTAGATTTTGGTAGAAAAAATATTGTTGCACAATAGGATTATTTACTCAATGCAGCTGCATGGTACTTCGAGTCACAACCTCACCATGAAACTCTTCTAAGTTTATGCCTTAAATCAAAAAAAAAAATCCAAAATCCTTCTGATCAGACTGATCAGAGAACCTCTTCAATATAGCTAGTCTCCATATCCTCGAATCAACCGGGGATCGATACTTGAGGGGTGGGAGCCATTATCAAACGACTTCGTGGATGGGCCGGAGTACTGATTCGACTCAGTTCTTGGCTGCATTAAGGTTGTTCACCATCACCAGTGCGATGCTCGCCAACTGCATGGTGTGCCGCACCGTCTCCACCGCCGCATCCAAGACGACGGCGCCGGTCCGCACCTCCACGGCGAACATGAGGCAGGCCTTGGCGTCGGCGATGGCTGTGGCGACGAAGGCCCGGACGTCCTGGATGCGGACGGTGTACTCGTGGGTCCCCGGCTGGCCCAGGCGGTCCAGCTCCAATGCGGCTTTGGAGAGGACGTCCACGCAGTCCAGCATGCTCTTGGCGCAGCCGTGCATCGGGCTGCCGTCGTCGGCGGTGAGCCTCACGTAGGCGGCGGCGGCCCGGGCGGAGCTGAGGGAGAGGCCGAGGAAGGCGCGGGCGAGGTGGGTGAGGTCGTCACGGACGAGGGGGGGGAGGAGCGCGGTGGATTGTAGGCAGAGGGCCGGGAAGGGCGTGGTGGGGCAGAGGGAGGCCACGTCGCACGACGGCGGCGCCTTCGTGTGTGCAGAGGAGGAGACGAATAGGAGGGGGAGGAAGAGGAGGGTGAGGGTGGTGGACCGCCGAGCGCTCGACGTCGCCATGTCTGTCTTGCTGCGTCGTTAATCTGTGCGTGATATATTGGACGTTGAGAAGAACATGGATGGAAGGAGATCAACAACCATATATATATATATATATGAGGCTGGCTTAGCTATTTTGGGGGTGCCCGGCGTCGCCGATCGACCAAGGAGGGAGCTAGCATGCTTGGACCAGGTGACGGACAGAAAGTGGAGGAGCGCGCGTGGCGGCCTGTGCTCCAACCACAGCCATCGATCACTTAACAAGTCTCATTAACCGGACATTAATTAGTTCTCGGCCTCCTACTAATATTCCTCTCCTATATTAATTCTCTTTGTCGGTCGGCTTTTTGACGTAATTTGTCTCTTGGTGTTTCTGATCTTACCAATTACGTACGCATTGACATTCTCTGATCCACATATTTCATCACGGTAATTAATGCCTCCTTATACACATATTCAGCGGCACCTCTGTTATCTATTATTATCAGTCGTTACCATTAGTTGTCTAATGCTGCCGCGTGCTGTCAGATCATTCCTTCTCAGTTTGTCGGTGTATTGCCTGCATATTTGCTTATGGGTAGACAGGCTATATATGTGAAACTACGGTAATGTACGTGGAACAACTACAGATCCTGAAGAGATGATGAACTTGAAGAGTACAGCATGCTAATTAATGAGGAAACTTGCATGAGGAGTGCTGCTAGCTAGCTGGTTGGATTAAAAGCCTAGAAGACTATGTGCCCAAATACGAAACTTTAACGAAGAAGTACATGGAGGAGTGGGCAGAGAGGAAGTGCCTATACAATGAAATGATTGAGTTGAAGGGAAACATCAGGGTATTCTATAGATGTAGGCCGTTGCGCCAAGATGAGGCCTCCAAAGGAGGCGGCTACTCCTCTGTTTTTGAGCTCGACCCGTCGTAGGAAACAGAACTGCAGACCATCACTTCTGAGAACTCCAAGAAACAGTTCAAATTTGATCATGTATCTAGTCCCCAAGACAGTCAAGGTCACCAAATCAATGATCTTATGTTCATTTATATCTCTATATTTTTAATGTCTGATAAAGGAGATTTTAAACCAATATTGGACATGAAAATTCATGAGATTTTCTGCTCTGCATGGGTTTCTGGAATCCAAGATGTTGCTTAATGTACATTGTATTTCTACTTGCAGAGGATGTTTTTGCAGAGACGATGCCGGTTGTGAAATCTGTATTGGGTGGGTGGGTGTATTGCCTGCATATTTGCTTATGGGTAGACAAGCACAGGGAAGACCTACCAATGGAAGGAACCCCCCGAGAACAGAGGTGTGAACTCCAGAACATTGGAGGTGCTGTTTAGGATTTCAGAAGAGAGTTTTAGTTGCTCCCAGATGAGATATGAGCTTTTTGTGGGCATACTAGAATTTTATAATGAGAAAGATTAGGGGAATAGGAGCATCATCTGATGACAGATATGAGTACCTGCTGAAGTTATTGGTGAAAGTAGAAAAGAAGCTCACAGAAACTGGTAAAAACCAGAAAGGAAAGGTACTTTGTTTTCATGATATTATTATTTTTTTTGCTTGCCAGAGGTCCTTTTCTATTACATATTACTTCTTTGTGCATGTGATCAGTCCTGTTTGTCCATTTTAGGTACAAGAGAAGGGCAATGAAAATGGTTCGCTGAGTTCTCTGGAAGGATACGCCCAAGCAATAACCCACCTGATTTGCAAGGGGGTGTACAATTAACCCAAGGCATTGTACCTTATTTTCTTGTTTTCTCCTGGTGAACAGGCTCCCAACAACATTGCTTCTTCAATTTCGACTTCTCAAACTGTTATTGATCTGTGGAGTCAATGAAACATTACATTCCCAAGTGTCACTCAATCGAGTAACCAGTAGAATGAAAAGTTCTGGATATAAGTAAAGAGAGCTTTTAGTGGTATGTATGCTACTATACTCAGCAATACAAACTGTCAACTACTTAGTTTTATTTTACCTGGCCCCTTGTTTTTTTTTACCTTTTTTAAGGCAGTTTGTAGCTCAATTAGGACTGCCATTTATATTGTGTCCAAATTTACTCCATCGCAGTTACTTGTGTCCTCTGATTTGTTTAATCTTTCAGGGTAGATAATCCACAATTTGACAATCCATTCAAATGATCTCACCGATCTTTTGTTCTCCATATATATACAATAGAAAGAACAAGCCTCACCTACGAAGTTGAGAGAGTGAGATCAAAGAGAGAGATTTTCTATGTTGCAAGTTAAAACCATAATCTCCGAGCTAATCATATAATTTTGTTTTGCAGTCAAATTAGCAGATGCATATGTGAAAAGTCTTTGTTTTATGATTTAAATTAGAGATGCCTTTGGGAGCCCCATTCTATAGCTTATAGAATATATATATGAAGTATCATTCTTTCATTTTTAAGTTTAGATTGTCATGTTTAAATTTGAAGTGAAATTACTCATTATTATTTATTTATTTTTGCAGGTAATCTCCGATACGGCGAAGAGTCACTCTCCCATCTCGTGATTTGCTTGCTTATTTGGTGATATAACACGTGGCAGATTCGGTGGTGTGCTCATCAGTAGCAAGTATTCAAACATCAATAAACAAGGAAATATTCCATATCTGTGCAGAAAATCTTTTAATTACTATCATGACTGCTTCCAGTTTTGTTGCACTTGTCCTGCTGCCAACAGCTCTAGTTATTTTTGTTTTCATTGCTGACGCGGCGGCGACGTGGAAATGGATCGACGGCAACTCCGGGACGCAAACGGGACGGGAACGGATAGGTTGCTACCTCGCGCAGCTCGGCCTCACGCCGGACGGTCTCACACCGGGCGACACACTCAAATCTCACAAATAGAGAAAAGAGGGAAGGAAAGGCACTAAGGGGCAATGCTCCATACGTGATATCAAATTCTTAAGCATTCATCATGCCTTAAACCATTACATGGTCATGACTAATCTTAGGGGCCTCAGAAATGGGTGTAATAGATGCATGAGAAGAAGGAAGGGGAGGTTGCCCTTAAGTGAGAGTTTGGGGATTCTCCTGAATTTTGAGAGTTTCAGTGGGGGTGGAGGAGGAACTCTTACCCGAGGTCACCTTTGGGGGTGTCGGGTATAACTGAATCGTCCTCCCATTGTGGGAGAAGGAACACTGATGGGACCGACCAAATGTAGCGAGGTCTACATCATAGATCCATGGTCGCCCTAAGATGACGCTCCCGGCCTTCATAGGCATTACATCACACAAGATTTGTCCTTGGTAGGTCTAGAATTGGATGGGAATGACACATGTGGTAGTGACTGGGATAGAAGTGTCATCGACCCAAGCCACGTTATATGGCCTTGGATGAGGGTGCGTAGGTAGACCTAAACGGGAGACAAAGTCTGAAGAGACTGCATTGATACAGCTCCCGTTGTCAAGGATTACCTTGCAGGGATGAGAGCTCACCATGATGTAGGTTTGGAAGATGGAGGTTCGACGCCAATCGTCCTCCTGGGGTGTTGAGATACAGTGAACTACACCCAATCGTTTCTGGCTAGAACTCTCGGCAATGTCTCCAACCTGCATGTACTCGACATGCGTGTCATCAAATATTACATCCATTTTCTCAAACTGGGCGATGAGGTCAGGATCGGCCATATATCTTTCCTGTTCCATGCGTCCTAAATGGCCTAATGAATTCCTAGACCGACGTGGCATGCACGAGCTCGGACCTAGATGATGCAATCCTGGGACCGACAATTAGTAAGGTGTGGACCCAGCTGATCGGCAAATGGTTAACTTGAAGGGACCGGTCAGGACAAGTAGCTCGCTCGTAGGCGAAGTAGTTGTGGAACTATCTCCTGACAATTAGGGACCCTAATGTGACAGTCTAGGGCTTTAAGGATGGGTGCATACAAGCCATCTTCTTTCCGTCCACAGTGATGCACTCAGGAGACTGGATGTATAGATCGGGCTCTCTCTCACTTCGTCGCGCGGCAATTGAAAAGATACTAAATAAGCAAGTGATTGGAGCACGTACCTAGCTAGGCTGAAAAGTCTAACTCCGACTGGAGACGAAGGTGAGCGGGGGCGTGCGTGCCCGCACGGCGTCGACGAAGCTTCACGATTACAACAAATTCACTCCACGCAGGGAGCATTTAATTTATTACAAAACCACTAAACTTAAAATTTTTCCGCGTAGGGGAACAAAGGAGTCCAAGATTTCTCCGCGTAGGGAGACTCACGGTCAAATACAATCCGTAAGTCATGGACTGTCAATATATAAGATATATATATATATATATATATATATATATAATACTATATATATCTCACATATATATATTATATTTAACACCTTTTTTTCAACTCCACCTACTCTCTTTTTTTTGACTTTTTTTTTCAAACCTTTCTTTCTTTCTTTCAAACCTTTCCCTACTCTTTCTGACTTTTTCGAACCTTTTTTTTCACACGTTTTTTTTCCAACTCTCCTATCTTGCTAGAGGTTTCACGTAAAGGCTCTTCACGACAGCCAAACAAAGAAAATGCTTCACTCGGCAGGGTTCCACGTGAAGTCCTCCAAGGATGGCGACTGGCAAGCTTTGGACGGTCAACCAGGTGGATGGGTCCACGTGGTTTGGCTGGCAGGTTCACAGCAAGGCTGGTGTTTCTTCAAAGCTGCATGGCTGAGGTTTCACAACGCGCCAAAGCGGCTAAGCTGCAAAGCAGCAGGGCGCCGTGGAGTTTCAGCGGCCAGGCTAAATGGGTTTCACGTGGCAGGGTCCACGGCTCCTCTCCACATGGCAAGGTGGTCTGGCGCGAGGGTGGCTGAGGCGGCCAAGTCAACACATCAGCGGCGGGAGGCAGGCCTCACATGGGCTTTGCGCTGGGGCTTCGTCGGCCACGAGCAGCTGGCAGCCTCCCAACGTGGACGAACGCGGCCAGGATTGCGGCAAGAGTGGGAGAGAGAGAGAGAATGAGAGAGAGAAACAGAGAGAGGGCTATTGCGGCCGCGGCTGGAGAGAGAGAAACGGAGAGATAGGGAACCGAGGAGAGGAAGCAAGCCAGTTAGAGGGGGGGTGGCGTCCGCCGGCGTGGTGAAGGGAGAGTAGGTGACGGCGGTTCGCGGCGCGGGTGACGGAGGTTGGTCGCCGGCAGCGGCGGCTTGAGGCCGGAGGTGGCAGGGTCATTCGTGAGGGGGACGATGTTGGACGGGGTTGTGTGTTGGGTGAGAAGGCTAGAGAGAGAGGGAGGTTGGCCGTTCGCGAAGGGGCTGTCCGGGGGAGGGGCCGGCCAGTGGAGCGACTGTGTGGTGTTGCCGCGGGGAGATGAGAGGGAGGAGGTTAGCACGGAGGGTGCACCGCGGCGTCCGTGGTGGCTGGACTGGGTGAAGGTGGGAGCCGTGGGGGGTGGTTCGCGGCGTGCGATGTGGAGGGTTGGCCGGAGGCGGCTACCGCGGCGAGGGTCAAGGCCGGGTGTCTGTGGGAAGGCAAGGGGGGTGGAAGATGGTGGTGGCTCTGGCGAGATGGCCGGCGACGAGGGTTGGCGCAGTGAGATGGGGGGGTCGCTGCGGCTGTCAGTTGTGCAGGTGGTCGAGGGGGGCCGCCGGTCTGGGAGGGGGGAGAGAGAGGGTGTGCGACTATGGTTGGTGGCGTGACCGGCGTGCAGGCGGTTGGCAGAGGTGGAGAAGGTTGGCGCGAGTCGCGGGAAATAGAGAGAGAGATCGCGGGGGAGGAGAGAGAATAACTGAGAGGGAGAGAATAACAGAGACAGAGAGAGAAAGAGATTCACGGGAGGGAGAGAGAGATTAAGAGAGAGAGAAAGAGATTAACACAGGAGTGAAAAAAAGATTTCACTTTTTTTTCTTATGCTTCTCTCAACTAATATCTTTTCTGCTACTCTTCTTTTTTTCTTTTTGTTCTCACTTCTAACAATCTAGAGAGAGAAAGGGAGACGACGTCGGGGACGTCGGGGTCGACGGAGGCGCCGTGTTGGGCTCTGATACCAAATCTGACGCGGCGGTGACATGGAAATGGCTCGACTGCAACTCCGGGACGTGAACAGGACGGGAACGGATAGGTTGCTACCTCGCGCAGCTCGGCCTCACGCCGGACGGTCTCACACCGGGCGACACACTCAAATTTCACAAATAGAGAAAAGAGGGAAGGAAAGGCACTAAGGGGCAATGCTCCTTACGTGATATCAAATTCTTAAGCATTCATCATGCCTTAAACCATTACATGAGCCTCCTTTATATAGGAGGAGGCTATAGCAACTACAACCTCAAACTTTACAAATAACATATATGTCCTTAGCCTAATAAAACACACTCACCTACCTAACTTTTGACTTGGGGGTTTTAAGAAAATAAAATACATAAAACACACATGTTTATTGACTATGACTTAGCCTAATAAGATGAAAGTAAAAATACATGTACTAATACATATATTTTACACACAATACACACGCAATACATAAATACATGACGTCGAGTCTTCAGGTAGTCGAATCTCTGAGCCACAAGCTCGGTGCGGGAGTGCGGCGTCCGGTAGTGGGCCCGGTGTCCCTACCAATTGCTTTTAGTTTTAAGAATGTTTTGGGTGTAGCAGTATCTGATGACTAGGGTTTGAATCACTAAATTAGGGCAATGATGGGGGAGGATTAACTTAAAGATGGGTGGGGTTTGGAAAGTGTTGAGAAGCTAAGCCATACTTGACAAGAGAGCAGATGCTCTCAGTGTACATACTGACCGGAGTTAGAAAGTGCAAAGTGGAGTAATTCCAAAAAAAAACACCCCTTACCTAGAACTTTTTTTACTCCATGTGGAGGGGCTTTGTACAAATATTTGCACCCTATCTCTATGCACTCACTGACTCAGGTCAGTAGGTGCATTGAGATGATCCCCTCTCACTTGAAAATCCTCTCTTCCTCTTTAATAATCTTGTTTCTTGATCTTTTTAACCCCTATGAAGTCACTTAAATCAGCCTAGCTTTGCACTATATAAAGACATTTAGATGTGTTCCTAAAGAATAATCATGTCATTTAGCATAGAAAATTCTATGTTATATCTCAGTTCTGGCGGTAGAAATCATAAACAGTGTTTGTAATATTATGCCATGGAAAACATCATTGCACGCTCATTTACTACTATATATCATTTTCTTTATGAGCAAGGTTAGTGAATGCCACATGTTGATCTCTACCATCTCTTGGTTCATGCCATCACTGGTGCAAGATTGGAAAACCCAATTCCCTAGGGCTCAAAATGATAAGGACTCATACTACACTACCAGTCCAATAGAGACCAGTCAAACCTAATTAGAAACCACGTGTTCCAAATCCACATATGAACCTTGAAGTATACTTGAATGGCATGGCTCAGTGTAGATTTCTCAGCCACTTCTGTTTCCTTTTGGTTTTATTTTTGTTATTACATTCATGGAAGGGTTTAAAATGGAAAGAAATACAGATGATATTTTTATTGACTCATCTCTATAAGTTTTATTGCTTATTACGTAGGATAGATGTCCTTTAAATGGTTTATTGATGCAACTATGCTTATTTTGTCACACAGTTATAAGGTAAGAAGGTGAAAATGTTAGATTTGGAGGGAGACTGTGACGACCCGGGATCCGAGTACTGGAAAGGAACCGGCGCGTCTCGAATCTTGGCCCGCCAACCCACGAGCCCGAAGATTCGGAAGGGTAAAAAGGGATGGAGTGGGAGTACAAGAGAAGCTGAAACAACCGCAGAGATAGCACAATGATCAAAAATTAAATGCACAGCATAATATAAATAAAATAAATTGCTACAAGGTCCACAGAGTCTCATGTCCAAAATAAAAGTACAGTCAACCGAAAGGAAAGTAGAACTACACGGGGCATCCCCCGGAGTACAACTACACGGGGCATCCCTTCTGCTAGCGCGTTCTTCAGAGGGTCTCGCCATGGGACCAGAGCGCGATAGTGTCGCGCCCTGGGTCCCTAGCGCGTTAATCCCCCTCCCCGTGCCGCGTTTCCTTTCAGTAGTATTACCTCCGGTGGAGTGAGTCTCGGATCCGGTTGTGGCGTGTGGCTCGAGGGTTGCCGTGAGCACCCAGTGAGAGCCACAGGGGCGCCCGGGGGTCCCCGGAGAATCAGTTATTTCAGTGGGGGTGTCGCATGACTCGAGGGACGGTCGAACCTCATGCGTGTCCCCGACATCCGTACCTACCGTTTCGGTTACCGAGAGTCTGCGTTAGTGTGTGGCCGGTGGTTTCTGTGACTCAGTCCTTACTTCCAGTGACATGTCCACTAGTCGTAACTTCCTGCGCACGCGGGTGCAGACCCACCTGGGAGTGGTGGAGAGCGAGACCCGGTGAGAGGCAGTTTTTAGGCTGGTTACCGTAAGGCCCCTTGCCTTTGCCACCAGAGTCCGGTGGGGGGGAAAACCAGCTAGAGGACCCGACCTAGAGCAGATGGTCTGTGTGTGCACACGTAGTTGGGGGCTTAGGACACGCGCTGACGAGCGTGACCCCAGCTAGTCCTTGTTGTGATACTTGTTGCGTGTCTGAGTCTCACGCCCGGGGCGTTGTAGCTAGACACTTGTGACGCGGTGTAAGACGTCAGGGGACGCTTCCGATCGTTCTTCTAGTGGGTAGTGCTCCTGTTCGCTGGCAGGTGTGGACTCGAGTTTTGTTGGACCAAGGTTTAGTAGTACGGTACTATTAGAGTAGACGGCTTTTCCGTTTATTTACTTTAGCTTGTTGGTTCTACAATACTCCTGTCGAGTCGGGAGTGACAGACTGTCAGTCGTGTGACTTCGACCTTCGGGTTTCGGCCGCGTTGACCGTTGAGTTCCAAGTGTTTCACCGTGGCGCGTGTGTCGGCTCTCATGCCGTTTGACGGGTGCTAGTAGCTTTACCGAGGTTGTGTCTTGTTGTGTGGTACCCGCGACCGAACGGTCGGGGTTGCACTTTGGACAGCGTGTCCAACTTGATCTTGTTCTGGGAGACATGCCTCTACGGCGGGATTACCGTGGGTTTTTGCTTCGGTAAGTGGTGCTAGTGTGCTCCGGTTCCCGACTGTGAGATCGAGACTTCTCTTTTTGCTTGACCGGTACAGTAGGAGTAGTTGTAGTGCTGGGTTTCGACCGGCCAACGGGTTTACTATTCCTGCTGTTACTGTTACTCTTGTAGTTGCAGCTTTCCATGCCGCCGTTGTTCTCAGTTGGGGTTCTGCAGGATCCCTACTGGGCCAGAGACAGGAGGCTCACCCCTGCTTTTCAGGTGTGGCGGTTCATCCTCGAGGTTCGAGGTTGCTATTCAGAGGTTCTTAGTTGCCAGCTCGCCGGGCCGAGTGTCCACTCGGCATGCGGTACGTTTTACTGCTTTAGACTGTACTTTCTGTTGGACTGGACTCTGTTGTAGTTGTTTATTTATTTTTGTTAATTGTTGAATTATCATGTTTTATTTCCTATTTCTTTGTGCCTCCACACTCCTTTTAGCCCATCTGAGCCCTCCCGACTCGTGGGCGGCGGTTCGAGTCTCGGGTTATCGGGCCTTCCCGGTAATCAGATTCTCGGGTCGTTACAGAGACCATGTGGCTACAGGGTTTGTCATGAGCGTTGATAAGGACAAAGCCGTCACTGAACGACAAATTAAAACAACCTATTGTGAAATTTTTGTTGTTTTTGCAAACAAGTCCAAAGTACCACTTTTTATAAAAGATCAACATAGGAAGAAAATTAAAGATACCGTCGAAAGCCATATTTTATGGCTTACAGAATATGTATGTAGAGTATTATTATTTCATTTCTAAGTTTAGATTGTCATGTTTAAGTTTGAAGTGAAATTACTCAACCATTTATCTATTATGCAGGTAATCCCCGATGCGACTAACAACCACACTCCCACATTGTGATTTGCTTGATGATTTGGTGATATATTAGACTCTGACATTTTGATATGTTTCAGTGATGACAAAATACATTAACTTTGATTGTATATATGTTTTGACTAAATTACATCTGTATGTTTTTTGTACATGGGGATGTATCATGATACATTATTGCCACATATTGTGATTATAATGATACATTGACACAATGCGATTATTAATGGAAATATCAATGTGATGAATTTTTTGATCTATGATTCATATGTGAATGATGTAGATGTATATAAGTTGTGAATATGTATAATTTGTGAATGTGTATGTTATTACGAATGTTATTATAGGTCACCTACAGGTTATTTTGTAGGTCAAATGAGTTACCTATGGTTAGTATAGGTTACCTACGGTTCAAATTGCTATCTACGGTTTGTACAGGTTACCTACGATTCAAATGAGTTGCCTACGGTTCAAATGGGTTACCTACGATTAGTACAGGTTTACCTACTGTTAAAATGGATTATCTACGGTTAACACTAGTTTACCTATTGCAAAGTATTGACTATATATCATGACATATATAGAATTCAATTTTTTAGTGGACATGATATTGGACCTCTTGCATGATGCATTAGATTTGTGACCAGATACTTCAAACGGATTTGTGGAGGCATAAATATAGTATCCCTAATTTTGTTCCATATTTTTAAGGTTTTTTGAATGGAACATGAATCAATTGTTCTGAAAAAATCTGTAACCAATGAAGAAACATGTCAGAATGAGCCATGAGTGAGATATCATGGGACAACGCTCCGATATTTAAGTCAGCAAGGTGATCGGATAAGATAGAAAGGGATGAAGATCGTGAAGAGGAGTGCTCAGGAGAGAGAATGGACGTTTTGGGATTTGAGATTTCTATGTAGACCAATTGCTTGTCCCCTAGTCCTCTGTCCAAGATCTTATTTATAGTACTTATCTTGAGCATGTCCGTTCCCTGACTAAGTAGAGTTGTGATCAGTGGAGTGGTGGGCTGCTCAATCATGCATAGGATCGTCGGTTACCCTCTCGTCGGCTCTTTCAGAGTTAGAAAGGTGTTGTCATAGCCAGTGTCTTGACTATATATGTGGGAGAAGACTCGACGTTAGTTGGGATAACCTCTGTGATTGTGACGATAATGGCCACCGATTGAGGGCCATGAGATGTGTAGAGCGTGCATGTCCACGTAGTGCATGTCCACGTAGTGCACGTCTTTGGGCTGAGCCAATCTTGAGTGGGTCATGTTTGGCATCATTATTAGATTGTGGATCAATTGATAATGAGCCATAGTGGATTCGATGAATTTTTCCCACCTCAATATTTAATGCTAAAAACTAAACTATAACAAGTACAAAAATGTATAGTATAACACAACTATCAAATATCCGAACATTTATGTATAGATATGTCTGATATCTTATTAGATATTGTTTATCATCGTTATTGATAGAAATCTTATTTATTGTCTGAATTAAACTAATGTTTGAGGTTGGCTAAAAATTCAATAATTCTGTAGGGTACTCGTTGGTTTTAGGTGCTAGCTAGCCTCCACTTGAGAACGCACCAAGAAGAACCTTTACCTACGACATTCATCGTAGGTAAAGACACAAAAAACTGTAGGTATAGGTTTTACCTACGACAATTCCTACGCTTGTGTGTCGTCGGTAAAAATTACGTAAGTAAAGTTTTACCTACGCGGCAAAAAATCATAGGAATACGAGCATCAACACTTATAATTATTTGGCGTATGTAATTACCTACAGTATGTATCCATATATATATGATTTCTCTATTCCTACAATTTTGTGTAGTAGGTAATTACCTGTGATTATTTAGCAAAGGTAATTTCCTGTGGTTTTTTCGCGTAAGTAATTTCCTACTATTTTTTATCGTGTAAGAAAACTTTACCTACGCAATGTTTACCAACGACAATAATATTTCTCAAAAAATCGTAGGTAACGTACAATCGTAGGTAATGTGAGCCAACCGTAGGTAACCCATTTGAATCGTATGTAATCTATTTGAACCATAGGTAAACATATATTGAACGTAGATAACAATTTGAACGTATACGAGCCGTAGTTAACCCCTTTGAACCATAGGTAATATGTATTAAGCGTAGGTAACAGTTTGAATCGTAGATAACTTGTACTCACCGTAGGTAATCTGTATTAACCGTAGGTAACTCATTTGAATCGTAGGTAACCAATATTAAGCGTAGGTAACATTTTAAACTATAGACAACATGTACTAACCGTAGGTAACATTCGTAATAACATACGTTCACAAATTATACATCGCAACCTATACATCCACATCATTCACATATGAATCATAGATCAAGAAATTAGTCACATTGATATTATATGCAAAATGGTTCTATTGTAATCACATTGTGTAGAAATATATTATTATAATCACAAATGAGGCAATGTACCATGATGTGCATCACCGTGTACAAAAAAACATGTAGATGTAATTTCATGTTGACATATATACAATGAAAATTAGTGTAATATTTGTCATCAATATACACATCAAAATGTTAGGAGGATCTAGCACATCACCGTATACACATCAAAATGTTAGGAGGATCTAGCACATCACCAAATAAATAAAGTAAATCATGAGGAAGAGGGGGTCTTCGCCGCATCGAGGACTATCTGCAAAATAGATAAATAATTATAAGTAATTTCACTTCAAATTTAATTAAACATGACAATATGAACTTAGAAATGAAAGAATGGTACGTACATATTCTGAAAGCCATAGAATATGACTGCCGGTGGCATCTTTAATTGTCTTCCTCTGTTGATCTTTTACGATTAATGGAGCATCCGGCTTGTTTGCAAAGACAAGTGAAACTTCAGAATATGACGTTCTAATTTGTCGTCCCATGGCGACTTTATCTTTATCTACACTCGTAACAATTCCGGTGCCCACTTGGTCTTCTTCCAAATCTAGCAGTTTCACCATTTTCCCTTGTAACTATGATACATTTATTGGACAACAAAATCAGGACAATATTTTTGAGAAGCATTCAAAATATGAAATATCCACTACTTTATATGAAATCTGGACAATATAAAATCATGACAGTAGGAGCAGCCTTTTTTTATTTCTTCAGTCATAAATCTCATAATATGATGTTTTTGGGACTTTCTTTGACACAAACAATGAGAACTCCATTTAGAAGTTATCTGTGTTGATAAAGATAAAGTCATCATGGGGTAATATAAAAATAAGAGGTCAATATCTTGCTAGTAGGTGTGTTCTCTACAAGATGGATGAGGAATCAATTGATCATCACTATTTTGAGTACCCATTCTCAAACTGGATTTGGAAATATATCCTAGCTTGCTTTGCTGTGCGCATAAAGGGCCAAAGTTTGGCATTCTTCAAGAATTGCAGGAGCTTAGAAAAAAATTTCAAGGGAAGAGGCCTACTACAAGATTTGCGCAACTGTTATTTTGCATCTCAATATGGAGGATTTGGCGAGAACGATGTGCCCATGTATTTGAGGATTCAAAGTTATCAAAAGTATAGTTATACCTTCAAATTATTCATGATGCCAGGGATTGTATGGGGGCTACTAGTATCTGCCGTGAAGTACATGCACAGAAAAATGGCAATTGCAGCAGATGGGTTGCAACTAGCAATGCCATATTCTGCTTCTTTTATCCTACTGTTAGAACTTAGAATGAATGTGTGATGTCGTACTTGGGGCGGTTTCTTAAACTTACTAACCTTCAAAGTGTGGCGTATCCAAATATATATCAGCACAGCTATTAGGCCACGGAGGTCACTGGCTACAATAAGTATAGCCATCCAGCTACCGAAGGCCATCATAGCACATAACAACATCGTGGGAGACGAGATCTTCTGGCCCCTCTTCAAATGGTCCTTCAAGAGGGCAAGGTAGACTGTAGTTCACAGAACTAGCCTATTAAGGCCAGACCAGCCAAAACCCCAATCTAGCTTTTCTCAGTTATTAAGGTCAGAATATGGGACTTCTCTATCTTTAGGTTTTCCTGCATTTTTTAATACATAATGAGGGTGTTTCATTGCTGCATTAACTATGTGTATCGATAGCAATTTTGAAACAACTATTAATAACATTCAATAGTGGCTATCTGGTTATGTTCTATCAATTTTGATATTCATGTTTTGTTGAGCATAAGAATACAGTTAGTTCAAATTAAATATGTTTTCATAACATCTCGTTATTTCCCCATCCTTTGGCTTTTCCTTGTTATTCTATTCCACTAGTGGTGGTTGGAGAGGCTCTAATCAACTTCCTTGTAAAAAAAAAATACTTGGTCTGGAGCAGATATCTAAATGCAGAAGTCTCCACATTCAATTGGACTCCACATTCTATTGTTTACATGCTTGATGAACTTTTGCTACCTTGAGTCGAGGCTTCTTTGTGGCTCCATGCTCTGGGAAGGGGATGATGTAGGGATAGCTTGAGGTCACAATTTTTATTCAGTGTTTACTGAGGTGGAGTTTTATTTTTCTTGTTGGAAGTTTTACAGACTAAAGCATACTCTCATTAATGTTAGACATGCTTTTCACTACTTGGTTCAAGAAAAAGGGACTAAAAATAATAATGGATTCAGACTTGGTTCAAGATCCATAACTGCATTTCTACCAAGATCAAACCACTCAGAATCCAACGACAGAACTGAGTTTCTACCAAGATGAAATGGAATAGGATTCATGAAATTAGATGCTCAAATGAATATCTTGCTAAACTAAGAAGTTTATATAATATTTTTAAGAGAACATTAGGTTAGAGAAAAGAATATTACATGGTCTGTTGCTGTTTGGATACTAGCTATTGATGAGCACACCACTGAATCTGATATGGGTTGTATGGGTCCATTCCCCCTGGTTATCATATACATGTCAAGAATAGTTTGAATGATTTAAAATGATGTTATTATATGTAATTGCACCAACCTGTATAGTAAATTGCTCAACCTTGGCCATCCTCTCGTCTAATTCCTTCACTCGATTTTTCAACATATTATTCTCAGCCTGCAAATTATATATGGGTTGTCCCCCACAAAGAAGAGGGAGTTGGTCCTGTTCCTAAACCCCTAACACGGCCTACTTTATCCTCACCAAGATCACCTGCGCAAATACATCATCTTGCAAAGCAACTAGACGGGGGCTAGCTAAGCAAGAAGCAACATGAGTCTGCTTTAATTCCTTCAACTTATGCTGTCAAAAAATAGTCAAAGGTCAATTCTTCGACATGTGGGTAATAACTTATTTGTTATAGAACGGTTTTCTTCCAAAAAAACTTACTATGACATCAGCACATTCCTCATTGATAGGCTTTCCATCTTTGCGCACATGAGTAACTATGAATATATCTGAGCGATCCAAAAAAGTGCCATTCTTCTCGTACTAATGCATAAAAAAATGAATGGATTTGTTAGATACAGCCCAAAACAAAAAATAGAGAAGTAAATTATTATATAGGGTTTTTTACATATTAGTCCCTACAAATATGACGAATTATTTTTTAATCCCTAAAATCTCACTATTGTTTAAAAAGTCCTTAAAATCATGTAACTCTAGCAGAAAGTCCCATGTAGTTCATCGACGTTAAAATAGTTGGATGTTCGATGGAATATTCCATCCTTCCGTTTAAAAAAGTTGAAAATCCTAAACTACCCTTATCATAACCCTCTTCCTGTGAAACCCTTCACCCCACCACCTGCCACCGCACACCCCACCGCCCCCGTACGCAGCCGCAGACCCCCCACCGTCGTTACAATCTGCGGACTGCCCCCACCGGCCACCGCAGACGCCCCACCGCAAGGCCTCTAGAGGACTGCCCCAGCCGCAGACGCCTCATCGGTCGACGCAGACGCCCCATCGGTCGATGCTGACGCCCCACCGCCGACGCCCCACCGGCCACCGCAGAGCCCTGCCGTAGACGTACTACCCCATGTGTGTTTTTCCGCGTCTATTTCTGATTTTGAAAGTGGAAATCTTTTTCCCTTCTCACACACATTAGTTTCTGCAAATTCTGTAATTTGCATTACAGGCCATGTAACCCTTCCAAATCGGCCCTTGCCATCACGCCCCTAGCATTTCATGGAAGTGTTTACCAGCCAAAGAAAGCCATTGGGATGCTCTCTTTTTAATAAGAGGGGTTCCAAAACGTAAAGAAATCCTGAGAATCTGGTACCTCCATCACGAGATCCATTCCGTGACAGCTACAACAACAACCCACCAGATCTCTTGGTCTCTGCCCCACCACCGCTGGCCACTGCATTTACATATTCGCTGACGAGATGCAGAGAGAGGCAGAGGCGATAACTATAGCAGCAGCACGAAGAAGATCTTGCCCACCTCTCACCTGTCTTTCTGGGTGCGCCCCCAGGCCATCTGTGTTGAGATGTTCTTGTCTCACTTATACCTCCATGGATGCCCAGATGAAAATGGAACACATTACTGCCCTCAAGTGTCCATCTTTGCCCTCTTTCACGGCTTTCTTTGATAATGCGCAGGACTACTCTATTTGATATTTTTATGTCACATCGAGTAAGAATGAGTTCTTCCCGAATAAATCAGAATATCTACTTCGTTCAAAAATCTCATAAAAGTGCTTATGATAACTAGAATACGATTAACTTTTGACTATCAGTATCTGTTATTTTATCTATTTCTCAAATAAACTGATTCTCCTCTGAACAGGAGAAGATTTACTACCAACCAAAGTACTCTCTCTCTCCTCTAAACTGATGGAAGTGCTTTTGGAAGTTGATGGAGAGGTCGACTCTCCTTGATGGAGAGGTCGACCTTTCATGGCAGTGGGCGAAGGTGCTAATTAATAAGGCAGGAGTGTGTTTACGTATCCTTGTGTAGCAGGCTGTGTGTGTCATTCAAATACTTGTTGCTATGAGTTATAATAAAATGGGTACAAGATACTGATCTGGGTGTGTCAGAGAGAGAGAGATCTCATGCGACTACCCAAGATCTTAAATCGTAAACCCCAGTGAACTCGCTTGTGTGTGAACTCGCTTCTGTGTGTTAGGCTGCCATTGTTGAATCATAGCTGTTGGAGACAAAATAGCTGAAGCTTTCAAACGCATGGATCATGAGCTGCCCACTGGCGCTCCATCATCAGAAGTATAAGCTTCATCTTTCAAGTTCATGTCTGCAATTGACTTCTTGTAACCAGAACTCATCTTTTAATGATCTTTCAAGTTTTCACTACATCTTCAACCATTCTAAACAGCAACAAAGCCCCCAGCAGAACTTTGAAGGATAGTTCCTGTTGTATACTTCTTTACTGAGTCCAATGATGTAGAAATTGAAGGTGGTTGTGAAAAAGCCAGAGTTAATATCGGGAGAGCCTTGATAATGCATTTATATTGTATGATATTAGCACCACTAAAATCTTTTTCAGTGGTGTCGCCGTGTTGTTGAATGACCCTTGTGAGGTGTCGACACCTCCTAATGGAGAGGTCGACCTTTCATGGATCAGGTCACCGAGGTGTTCCTGATCAGCCACGGAGAGTGTAGCCTGAGCCTGCACCCGGATCTCGTGGGGGGGCGGTGGCCGGGCACGGGGCTGACAGGGAACGGGGAGCGCCAGGCGCAGGCGCTGGCCGTGTTCCTGAATTCGCAGTGTGTGTGCTTCAATGATGTTTACTCTGTAAGGTTTCGCACAGCACCTACGGGCGACGCAGCGGATAACAAAAATTATTTGCCCGACCCCGGTGCTATGGAAAGCTTAATCTGTGCTCTAATCGGTGTTTCTAAGACCCTAATTACGGGTTGCGTGTTTCACCTTGTGCGGAACGACGTTGTCCGCGATGCCCGATGCAGAATATCGAGCCGCACAGCTGTACGGCCTCTAGAGTAGATCCACACGGACCCTTGCGCAGCGACGGTACCTCCCCGGCGTAACTTTCTTCGACTCTATCACCTTCTGGAGAGAGAGAGAGAGAGCAAGGGGGAAAAAGGGGGGAGGCTAATCCTCCTCTTAGGCTTAATGCTTGATTAGCCTAAGAGGTTGGAAGAAGAAGGCTCGAATGAGCTTCACGTAGGTGCCATATATATAGAATTTGGACCATTTTCTAAAGACCTCCAAAGGACCAAAATTGTACATATGACCTTTCCATTATTATACATATGTATTAAGCCACATTTACACTCCTTTCCAAAAGGAATTAAAAGGAAATAATACATACATTTGTATAATAATAATCTTTCACCCAAGAATCCATTGTGTGTGATCCTCTAGGCCCATAGTCACTCTAGTTTAAGACCCATTAACTTCTAATTCTTAATTAGAAGTAAATTAAACGTATTATTCGCTTCTACAAGAGCCGAATAATAGTTTAATTCATTTCGAACCTTCGATCACGTTGGGTCAAGCAAATCTGCGTGATCCTAGAGGACGCCGGGTTTAAACCAGCTTGTCTGGTACTTGTAAGTCCACAGTTACCGCATCGATATAATCCCTCGCTCCTTCTATGAGTCTGGTACGATCGAGGGTATGGTTCCTGTCAAATCCCATGATCGTGCCATTTGACTATGACCTCCTTAAAGTGTATGACGTCTGTTCTAAACGAACTCACACGACCCTGGCCAGGGATTTAACGGAGCGGCAATGTCATGACCCATTAACTGTCTGATATATACCCGACAGTGAGCGATCCCTTCTTGACCATTGACGATCTTCACACGTATCCTGGAGTGGTTAATGACTCGGCAACTCATGACTTATGGTTAAAGTCACTTAGCCAAGTAATTAAACCATTCCAGTGCTCGTGTAAGATCCGATCAATGTCTCAGGTCAAAGGACCAACGATGCTACTGAGACAATTGGATCTTCAGTTGACATTAGGTATAATCAACCATCTGAAGATCCAATAGCGGATCAGTTCAGTGTACATCCTCCAAGGACATACACCTACACATATGTGTTGGTGCCCCGCACCAATGACCATGAGACTGGTCACTGACACATCATGTGTACTGGTTTAATAGGTAATCAAAGTCCCCGAGTGATTACCCTCCAACCAAGAACAGTTTAAGGTATGTGTACATGTAAAGTCAATCTCATGTTCGAGATCTCATCTCGAGCTAACTTTACAACCACATATCCTAGGGACAACGTAAAGTAACACAATCGCATATTTACGCTCAAACACCACTTTATTAATAATGAACAAGATCGTACAACTATTGGGCCTACTCGACCCGAAATTGACATGTAGCACACCAACACTAACAATCTCCCACTTGAACTACAGCCAATTGCCCACAACTTTGAGGCCCATCTTATCCCGATGGCGCTCAAATACAGTCTGTGTCAAAGGCTTAGTCAGTGGATCTGCTATGTTGTCTTCTGATGGTACATGCTCTACCGCCACATCTCCACGATCAACAATCTCCCGAATAAGGTGAAAGCGCCTGAGAACATGCTTTGACCTTTGGTGAGATCTCGGTTCCTTCGCCTGGGCGATGGCCCCATTATTATCATAAAATAATGGGATGAGAGCTGATATCTTGAGAACTACGCCAAGTTCCAAGATGAATTTCTTCATCCAGACGGCTTCTTTAGCAACTTCAGCTGCAGCAATATATTCCGCCTCCGTCATCGAATCTGCAGTCGTATCTTGCTTGGAGCTTCTCCAACTGACTGCCCCTCCATTTAACATGAATACAAATCCAGACATGGATTTGCAGTCATCTGGATCTGACTGGAAACTAGAATCTGTGTAAGCTCTAAGCTGTAGGTCCTCTCCTCCATAAAGTAGAAAAAGATCCTTAGCCCTTCGCAGGTACTTAAGGATGCCCTTTACTGCCTTCCAGTGCTCTTCGCCTGGATTTGCCTGATATCTACTGACAATGCTTAAAGCATTGGCAACATCAGGCCGTGTACATAGCATTGCATACATGATTGACCCTATCGCCGAAGCATAGGGTACCTTATTCATGTGTGCCACCTCCTCAGAAGTTTTAGGACTCATCCCCTTGGATAGGCAAATTCCATGTCTCATGGGAATGAGACCTCTCTTGGAATTTTTCATCCTAAACCTTTTGAGGATAGTGTCTATGTACATGGATTGGGATAATCCTAGCATCCTTTTAGATCTATCTCGATAGAGCCTTATGCCCAGCACATAGGATGCTTCTCCCAAATCCTTCATGGAGAAAGTCTTGGACAACCAAGACTTAGTTGATGCCAACATCTCTACATCATTCCCAATGAGTAATATTTCATCAACATAAAGGACCAAGAAGGTCACAGAGCTCCCACTGACCTTCTTGTAAACACAGGGTTCATCTTCATTCCGAATGAAGTTGAAAGATTTGACAGCCTTGTCAAATCTTAAGTTCCAGCTTCTAGATGCCTGCTTTAATCCATAAATGGACCTTTGAAGTTTGCATACCTTATTAGGATGTAGCTTGGAGGTGAATCTTTCAGGCTGTACCATGTACACCTCTTCTGACAGATTTCCATTAAGAAAAGCTGTCTTCACATCCATTTGCCAGATCTCATAATGCAGGTATGCAGCAATGGCAAGGAGGATTCTGATTGACTTAACCATGGCTACCGGCGAAAAAGTCTCGTCATAGTCAATGCCTTGCCTTTGACGATATCCTTTCGCCACTAGTCTAGCCTTGTATGTGTCAACCTGTCCATCTGCACCGATTTTCTTTTGAAAATCTATTTGCAGCCGATAGGGACCTTCCCTTCGGGTACATCAACTAAGTTCCAAACTTTGTTGGTGTACATGGACTGGATCTCTGAATCCATTGCCTCTTGCCATTTCTCGAAGTATACACTACGGATCGCCTCCTGGTACGACTGAGGATCATCATCCTCATCGATACATACCTTAGAGGACCCCTCTGAGACATGTCCAACATATCTCTCAGGTTCTCTCGGTAGTCTACCAGATCTCCGTAGTGTCAGTGTTTCACTTTGAATAGGATCAACCGATACAGTCTCATCTAATGAGTTTATGTCTATGGGTTGTGGTTCTTGGACCTCGTCCAATTCTATCTGGCTCCCACTATTTTTCTGGAGTAGATATTCTCTTTCCAGAAATACAGCTCTCTTGGCCACTAAGACCCTTTGCTCAGAAGGGTGATAGAAATAATATCCAAACGTCTCCTTTGGATATCCCACAAACCTACACTTATCGGTCCTCGACTCAAGCTTATCACTCTCGTTCTTCTTTACATGAGTAGGACACCCCCAAATTTTAATGTGATTAAAATTTGGTTTCCTGCCCTTCCATATCTCATATGGTATAGAAGGAACTGATTTACTTGAGATCCTACTCAATAAATATGCTGCAGTCTCTAATGCATAGCCCCAGAGAGACAAGGGTAGTCCTGACATAGACATCATGGATCGGACCATGTCTAACAAGGTCATGTTTCTCCTCTCGGATACACTATTATGCTGTGGTGTATACGGTGGAGTCCATTGAGAAACTATTCCATGGTCTTTAAGATAAGAAGTGAATTCATGGCTTAAGTATTCACCTCCTCGATCCGATCGAAGAGCCTTAATACTTTTGCTTGTCTGTTTCTCTACTTCATTCTTGTATTCCTTAAACTTCTCAAAGGCTTGTGACTTATGTCTCATTAAATACACATAGCCATATCTAGAGAAGTCATCAATAAAAGAAATGAAATAGAGATAACCTCCTTTTGCTTCTATGGACATGGGTCCACACACATCCGAGTGTATGAGCTCGAGAAGGTCAACAGCCCTCTCACCATGTCCACCAAAGGGGGCCTTGGTCATTTTCCCCATGAGACACGACTCACAGGTATCAAATGGCTTGTATTCGAACGAATTCAAATATCCATTTGAGTATAAGTGAGAGACTCTTTTCTCACCTACATGACCAAGTCTGCAATGCCATAGATATGCAGAATTCACTTCATCAGCATTGGAAACTTGCATAACATCAGAACGTATATCTAATACATATAGACCATTGACTAATTAACCATTGGCTACCATCAAACCATTATTCATTATAGAGCACCCAGTGCTATTAAAAGTCAATGTATATCCAATGTTATACAAACCAGAGATTGAAATAATGTTCTTAATAATATTAGGAACATAATAACAGTCATTCAGCTCCAGAAGGACTCTTGAAGGTAAACTGAGGCGTGCAGTCCCGACAGCTTTGGCAGAAATTAAAGCTCCATTGCCCATCCTCAGTTCAATCTCCTTTTTGCCTAGTCGCCTTCTATTTGCCAGCACCTGCACAGAATTGCAGATATGAGATGCACATCCAGTATCTAATACCCATGATGTGGATTCCATATATGACAAATTAAGGTCTATGATAAAAATACATTCATTTAGAATTATCTTGCAATTCCTTTTCCAATGCCCAGTTTCCCCGCATCTAAAACATTTGTCTTCCTTTTCATTCTTCTTGCCCTTCCCTTTGTCAACTTTGGCGAGTTGCTTACCCGTGGCCTTTTTCTTTCCCTTCCCTTTGTTACTCGTGGCGGATATTTGAGAGGCCTTCCTTTTCTTGTTGGCCCGGCCAACAATCATTACAGACGAAGATGGTTTATCTTTCTGCATGGTTCCTTCAGCACTCTTTAACATATTGAGCAGCTCTGGGAGAGTTGCTTCAATCATGTTCATGTTAAAGTTCATGATGAAGGAAGAAAAGGAATCGGGCAATGACTGGAGTATAAGATCAATGCATAGTTCAAGATCCAACTTGAACCCCAATGCATTGAGTCTTTCAATCCACTCCATCATTTTCAGTACATGGGCCTGTACTGATGAACCCTCAAACATCCGTGTCCTGAAAAGCCTTTTGGAGATGTCATACCTCTCAATCCTACCCTGCTCCCCGAAGAGTTGGCGTAGATTGAGAAGTATACTTCTACAATCAGTCTTTTCAAATTGCCTCTGCAGCTCGGGAGCCATAGAGGCCAACATGTAACATTGGGCTAGGGATGAGTCCTCAGACCACTTGGCATAAACGAGTAACTCGCCCTCATCAGCATCAGGAGCTGGCTCAGAATGAACCGTGTCCAACACGTACGCAACCTTTTCGGCGGTAAGGACTATGCGTAGATTACGCAGCCAATCCGAGTAGTTCGGTCCAGTTAATCTATTTGCATCCAAGATGCCGCGGAGGGGGTTGGACGACGATATTGTAATCTGGATAAGAAATAAAAGACAACTTAGCATGTGTTCAAATTCTAACTTAGATGTGGTTTTCTATCTTAGTTAGTCCCACTATTTTTCGATCGAACTATATAACCCTCAGTATATAGAACAGGAGATCAGCGAGATCAACCTAGTGGGTCAGAATCCCAACGAGACTGATGTACGACCTTGTGGAAAGCACAACAAGCATACACCATCTCAAGGGCAGTCAACAGGCACTTGCATCTAATGCAATATCCGATATTCGGCCCCCGAGAAATTATCCCCTTGTGGAAAGCACAACAAAGGATATTCTCGGTTAGATCTAACCATCATTACTACATAGCAATGAGTTCATGACCCAACCCTTGTGGAAAGCACAACAAAGCCGAGTTCAATTCCTCATCCTATTGAGGCCGAGCCTTGGAGTTTAATCCCGCCCCCAAACTCATGGACCTTGTGGAAAGCACAACAAATCCATGAAATGAAGACGTTCATTCACTCCATAATGATGGAGGGCCACGACGACTCCTAGAGCCACGCTTACCAGATCTAAAATTTAAGCGCGAGGGAATTTAATTTTATCTTGATCTCACCCTATGTGGTAATATAAATATATCCAATATATTTACCGTACCTAGTAGTTTGCACAAAATAAATGCATCCAATGTAAAATTAAACGCAGGTGATCATGGACTTTAACCCTAATGTAACTAAGACATCCGGCCCGCTTCCGAAGCAGCTGGATCGTCCTCGTCGGGTGTGCTCCACGCTTTCAAACTCCGACGCCGCATCAATTATAACTTTTACACGGCACGCAGGCCGGAAAAATTAAAGGGCGAGTACAACAACGGAGGATGATAGAAGTACATTGAAATTTTAACAGAGAGAGAAAGGAGGTTCGCAGGCCCCAATTAATTACATTAATCCAAGTTCATGATCACTTGCCAACCCATTCAAATAAAATCAATCAAGGGTTATTTTCGGAAAATAATCCTTACTTTTGAATTTAAAAATGGGATGTGCAAACAAAAACATGCCAGCTTTGTTTAATTTTAAAAATCGAAGCATGATTAACTAAAATTAAACAGATAAGCAGGCTAAAACAAGGTAAATAAAGTAAAGCACGTAAAGAACCCTCATTTTCTACAGGGGCATCTAATTGAGATAATTAATTAAATTTAAATTTAAATTTAATTATCCAATAATCAAATTTAAATTCAAAATTTAAACATGTCAATAATTTAAATTTAAATTCAAACTAATTATCCAATAATTTTGTTTGAAAGTAAATTTAAAATAATGTAATTATCCTCAAATAGCAATATTCTAAAATTCAAAATTTGAATTTAAAAATTATCTAATCATTAAAATTCAAATAATTAAAATTTTCACATTTAACTTCAATAAAATTTAAAATTTGAATTTTTTTAATTATCTAATAATTAAAAATTCAAAAATTTAAATTTTACTGAAGTAACTTCAATTATTACCATTTTATCTCAAGGTAAATAGTAATTATCTCACCATGGTAAATTCAAATCGGTTAAATAAAATTTACCATTCGACATTTACTATTGAGATAACACTATTTAACTTATGAAATAAAATTTTTATTTAATTTACTGTGCATTTTGATATATATATATCTAATATATATATTCACAATTCAAACACACAATAAATTAAAAACAAAAATGTAATTTTTTGTAAATTTAAAAAAATGTCGGCAAGCCCCCTGGGCGCGCCGCCCACGCGTGACGCATGGGTGGACGCGCCCGCGCCCGCCCGCGCCGCCCCACGGGCGCCAACCGCGTGCGGGCGCTGACCCCGGGTGCCGCGTGCGCCGCCCACGCAGCGCACGCGGCGGGCGCACTGCGCCTTGGGAGCGCCCAGGGCGCAATGTGCCCAACCCGGGCCAGCAAATTTTTTTTTTTAAAACAAAAATTTGCTCCAGGGATGCCCAGCATCCTGGAAGAACGGGGATGTCCAACATCCCCTTCTAGCAATAATAATTGAAGTATTTAAGATGCCCATAAAGTATGGTTCTAAACGGCGATAAAAACACCGACCAGAGCGCGAAGCTGGCTCTGATACCACTGTAAGGTTTTGCACAGCACCTACGGACGACGCAGCGGATAACAAAAATTATTTGCCCGATCCCGGTGCTATGGAAAGCTTAATATGTGCTCTAATCGGTGTTTCTAAGACCCTAATTACGGGTTGCGTGTTTCACCTTGTGCGGAACGACGCTGTCCGCGATGCCCGATGCAGAATATCGAGCCGCACAACTGTACGGCCTCTAGAGCAGATCCATACGGACCCTTGTGCAGCGACGGTACCTCCCCGGCATAACTTTCCCCGACTCTATCACCTTCTGGAGAGAGAGAGAGAGTAAGGGGGAAAAGGGGGAGAGGCTAATCCTCCTCTTAAGCTTAATGCTTGATTAGCCTAAGAGGTTGGAAGAAGAAGGCTCGAATGAGCTTCACGTAGGTGCCATATATATAGAATTTGGACCCTTTTCTAAAGACCTCCAAAGGACCAAAATTGTATATATGACCTTTCCATTATTATACATATGTATTAAGCCCCATTTACACTCCTTTCCAAAAGGAATTAAAAGGAAATAATACATACATTTGTATAATAATAATCCGTCACCCAAGAATCTATTGTGTGTGATCCTCTAGGCCCATAGTCACTCTAGTTTAAGGCCCATTAACTTCTAATTCTTAATTAGAAGTAAATTAAACGTATTATTCGCTTCTACAAGAGCCGAATAATAGTTTAATTTATTCCGAACCTTCGATCACGTTGGGTCAAGTAAATCCGCGTGATCCTAGAGGACGCTGGGTTTAAACCAGCCTGTCTGGTGCCTGTAAGTCCACAGTTACCGCATCGATATAATCCCTCGCTCCTTCTATGAGTCTGGTACGATCGAGGGTATGGTTCCTGTCAAACCCCATGATCGTGTCATTTGACTATGACCTCCTTAAAGTATATGACGTCTGTTCTAAACGAACTCACACGACCCTGGCCAGGGATTTAACGGAGCGTCAATGTCATGACCCATTAACTGTCTGATATATACCCAACAGTGAGCGATCCCTTCTTGACCATTGACGATCTTCACACGTATCCTGGAGTGGTTAATGACTCGGCAACTCATGACTTATGGTTAAAGTCACTTAGCCAAGTAATTAAACCATTCCAGTGCTCGTGTAAGATCCGATCAATGTCTCAGGTCAAAAGACCAACGATGCTACTGAGACAGTTGGATCTTCAGTTGACATTAGGTATAATCAACCATTTGAAGATCCAATAGCGGATCAGTTCAGTGTACATCCTCCAAGGACATACACCTACACGTATGTGTTGGTGCCCCGCACCAATGACCATGAGACTGGTCACTGACACATCATGTGTACTGGTTTAATAGGTAATCAAAGTCCCCGAGTGATTACCCTCCAACCAGGAACAGTTTAAGGTATGTGTACATGTAAAGTCAATCTCATGTTCGAGATCCCATCTCGAGCTGACTTTACAACCACATATCCTAGGGAATGAACAAGATCGTACAACTATTGGGCCTACCCGACCTGAAATTGACCTGTAGCACACCAACACTAACATACTCATCGCCTTTGGATCGTGTTATGGCAACAGTGACTGCCGTCTGCCGGGTAATGATCTCATTAGGCGAAAAGAAGTCCCATTTGTTTCCTCGAAAGGGGTCAACTTGTGTCGTCATATTTGGTGACTTCGATGATTCAGATCGTCTAGTTCAGTTTCATGCTGACATATGTTTATATAATTGCAACAGTCTATGTGAGTTCAAATTATAACAAAATTAAAGGGTCATTTACTTCTGATCATTAATGTTTTGGATATTCCTACTGCGTCTCCGATTCGCTGGAATTTCATATGCTATTTTTTATGAATATTTCTGCTGGGCTTCACTGGGAAAAGAAGTAGCAGGTACCTTTTCGAAGCCTTATACCTCTGCCGTGATGCGGATCAGTTTTCTCCATGATGTGGAGTAAAATTTTACCAGTCTTTGATTAGGCAGAGAATAGAGTTTTTGCAGATCACGGAATACCACATTTGACAATCACGGAAATGAAACTTAGCTATTCTTCATTGGCTTTCACATTTTTGTATCCACATGAGTTTTTCATCCATCGTCCGTATTTCGATTCTGCATATTTAGATGTATCATGGCGCATTTTCTTTTCCACGGGTTGAACAGTTTCTGAAATTCTATTGCTGTATGGTGAAAATTATTGCACTCTAAGGAGCATAGACCTTGCACTTCTGCATCCCATCTGGTACAAATATTTACATATATCAGAGTCATCATATATCAAGGTAGGAGTAGCTACTAGAAACTTGTAAGGTTTTGTCAACAGTAACACATCACATCATCCTATTTGAAACTTGTTGAAGGACCCTTGTGAGGTGTCGACACCTCCTAATGGAGAGGTCGACCTTTCATGGCTAGTCAGAAGGTGTTGCTTGTTGGATTGTTCGTGGTGTCGACGCTCCTTGATAGAGAGGTCGACCTCTCCCGACACCCCTGCACCTGCACCTCCCCACACCCCTGCACCTCCTCGCTGCGATTGCCCTCCTCCCCTCCCCTTCGCGAACGGCCACTCCACCGCGCCCATGGCCTCCCTGTGCCACACCCGCAACCGCCCCTCCAGCTACACCCCCCTTTCGCCGCCGACCTCCCTCACCGTCGCCCCTCTCCCCACGTCACCGGCCAACTCCACACCCTCACCCTCTCTCGTTCTCCCTCTCTCTCACCCCACACTGCGTCGCCGATCGCCCGCCTCTCCTCTTCCTGCTACCACCCCGCAGCCTCCCCTCCGGCCTCCACTCCGCCACCGGCCGTGGCCACGTAGCCACCAACCCACCCCCGGCAGCCTTCTCCTCCTCTAACACCACGTCGCACACGCCACCGCGACAGCCCCCCTGCCACCCTCACCACCTCCACACACCTCCGACCACCTCCACCACGGCGACCACTTCTGGGCCTCCTCTCCGTACGGCGGCGGTACTACAGCAGGGAGGAGTCTAGGGAGGGGGATCAACAGCGGCGGCGAGGAGTCCAAGGAGGGGGAAGAGGATGACGGGGAGGCGGCCGCGGTTGGGAGGGGAGAGAGACCGGGAGGGGGAGGCCGTAGGTGGAGGGGGAGGGGGGGAGGGGGGAGGGAGGTCGCAGGAGAGGGGGGAGGGAGGCCGGAGAGGGAGGGGGAGGGGGGAGGTCACGTCGGTCGGAGGTGGAGGGCGGCCGGAGGGGGAGGGGGGAGGTCGCAGGGGAGGGGGAGGGCGGCCGGTGGTGGAGGGGGGAGGTCGCAGGGGAGGGGGGGAGGCACCCCTCTCTATCTCTCTCTCACACTCTCACACTTAACCCAGGGGTAAGGTAGTAGTTTCATTACCTTTAGTATAAGGTAACTATAGTTTAGTTAGCTGAATGAACGGTAAGGACTTAAACGTGTAACGACTAAGATTATAGGGACTATTAAAATAATATTCAGAATGGAGGGACTAATCGGCAATTCACTAAGTTTATAGGGACTAATATGCAAAAAACCCTATTATATAACCTCCAACTTCTGGATATCTGCAACTATCCTTGTGCCAGCACAATGGAACCATTTGTGTTTGGCCTTATTCTCTTTATTAATCTGACTTTTTTTTTACATTGAAGTTAGAATAAATTAGTCAGATGCATGTGGACGTCAAAAAATGACCATGACGTCTCGGCACCCGAAAGCAAGTCAAAGACAGAAAAGCCGAATAAACCCCATACCTCGTCCGACCAGGACAAAAACACACATGGTGGTTCGCTACCTGATAAGGAAGCTTCTCAAGCTGAAGAAATAGCCCTAGCCCCTCAAAACCAGGTGCCGAAAGCTAAATCAAAAGAAAACCCAAGAATTCAGACACGGGTTCGGCATACGCGGAAAATCACTCAAGGTCCTAAATCGGGACTCGGAGGCCTCGAAATGAAAACCCCGGAGGTCGTGCAGTAAAGCTAAAGCAGTAAGGGAGGGCAAGCGTCCGTCTAAATCACCGCCGAGTCGGGGAGAAATCCCTTGACCCTTAAACCAGCGCGCCCCCCCTTCTCTTGCTGAACCAGCGTGCCCCATAGGAACATCTTAAACCGGCGCGCTAATGCATGTGGGCTGAACCGGCACACCCCTTGGTCGCGCTGGTTTAACCCAAAGCCGTCCCATCCTCAATCTGATCCCCTATTTTCATCTGCGAACAGAGGGATATTGCCTGAAATGGATAAGCCCCTTGTATCATACTGGTGGGAAACCGCCTGCATACCTCAAGCCTCCAAGAATGGAAGACTTCGAGCCCCGCAATGAAACATCGATGTCCGCCCATCACCGTCAACCAATCCCAGGCGAGCACCTCCCCTACTCTACCGCTCCCTCTATCCGTAGGCCACTCAGTGTCTTCGAGTGGGAAAAGGAGAAGAAGGAAAAGAAAGAGGGTTTGGCTTCGAAGGCCTCCCTCATCTTCACTCCTATAAAAGGGAGGCATGCTCCACCGGAGAAGGGGTTGGTTTTGTTTATTTTTGGGAGGTTGGCAACAAGAAGAGAGGCGAGTCGAAGAGAAAAGAGGATCCTCCCACCTGCGTCTGCAGAGTGAAGAAAAGAGAAGAGAGAGGTGACAGTAAAAAGGGGGGGGAGGAGCTTGTGCTCGATCTCCCTCCTACCGGTGTATCTACTTTTCCCTTCCTGCTTTTTTTTCCGTTATGGGGTAGCCTTCCCTCATGTATTTGGTCCCCCTTCTCTTATGAATGAATGAAAAGAAAAGCTTTTGCACTATACAATGTTCTACTTCATCGGTCTCTTTCCCTTTCTCCCTACCTTCTAATCACCTAGGGCCCTCAGAACCCTGCCTCTCTGTGGCATGGCCCTTGAGAGAACCCATCTGAAGGGTGCACATTCATAGCCTTTCATGGCGAACATCTATCCCTGCGTAACTCCTATGGAGCTACGGCCCGTGAGTTGTTAGAACCGCTTGAAGGCTGGTCCTCGAGCTTCTACACTCACCTCTGGGTCATCGGACAGTCGTCTCTGACTCCTCCAAAATTTGGGGTCGTCTTGGAATACTCCGCTTGATGATTCCGTATTTTCACCTTGCAAATCCCAGTCCGGGGGAGGTGCTGCCCAATTTTCGCCATGCGAATGATAAGAACAATGAACAAACATACATAAGGAAGAATGAACGAAACGAAATCCATGCATAGAAGGACTACGTGTGTTTGAACCATTGTGAGCTTAAACATAAACTGAACTTCTGAGTTCCAGAACCCCTGCATAATAAACCTATGAATAAAACGCTCAAACCCTCTTACTTGGCGAGTGAATAAGACATTTAAACATTCTTACTGAATTAACGAACAAGAGAGCAAAACATTTAAATCCTCTCATTTAAACCCTCTCTGTTTCCTTTTATTGTTCACGCATGCATGCATCTTCATGTTATTCTTCTGCTATTAACCTTTCCTCTCAACCACGTTGAGAGCCTCCTCCAGTGCAACACTTGCACACTTTGTCTCTTATTTTTATTCCATCATTCATCATATTTTATCCCTCCCTTCGCATAGGGGTTTAAGGGCCAACACCCAACAGGTGTGTTCATTCACATGCTTTCACATTTATATCATATTTGGATTTGATACTACACACTTGGGTTCTAATTCCTATCTTTTCTCTGTTGGTTGTTTATCTATTTTTTGTAAGGGTAATCTAAAGAAGACTCTCTTCATCGGCCGGCCGATTGGAAGAGAAGGTCGACACTCACACATCTCCCATGCTTCAAAGATAATTATCGCGATCCCTCCTTTATTTATTGTCTACATTCATCGAGGCTCGCGGTCTCTGGCGATCACACTCCACATTAGCATCCCACGCATGCTCTCTATTCCTCCTTTCCCCTTTCTTTCCTTTACCCATGTTCTTTTATGTATTTTTTTTAAGTGGATTTTAATAGATCTACAACGGTCACTGAGGTGACAGCGTTCAACCCTAGATCGCCCAGTCCAGTCTAGTCCGCATAAACTCCCTTGGGGGGGTTTACGCAGACCAAGTTGACCCCCATCAGCTTGGTCCACGTAAAGCCGCCACTTTTCAATAAAAAAAGATTTTTTACAACCCTCCCACCCTCAATCCAGTCCATGTAAACCTCCTTAGGGGGGGTTACGCGGACCAGGTTAATACCCCTCAACCTAGTTCATGTAAACCCTCCAACCCTAGCCCACGTAAAGGGGGGGGGCTTTATGCGGACCAGGTTAATACCCCTCAACCTAGTACACGTAAACCCTCCAACCCTAGCCTGTGTCAAGGGGGGGCCTTATGTGGACCAAATTGATACCCCTCAACCTAGTCCGCGTAAACCCCCACTTTTTCAAATAAAAAAATATATATTTTCCAGCCCCTAACCTAGCCCGCATAAGGGTGCTTTACGCGGACCAGGTTGATACCCCCTAACCTCGTCTGCGTAAACCCCCCTCCCCCTCTCACAAAAAGATAAAAGAAAAAATACCAACCTAGCCGGCATAAAGGGGCGGGGGGGGCTTTACGCGGACCAGGTTGCCTCTACCACCCAAGCCTGAGTAAACCCCTTGGCCCTTCAACTTCCTCTATAAAATCCCCCTTAGAAATTCTAAGGGGCATTAATGAATGGATCGATCACCCAGACCCAGCACATGCAAGGAGCACTTAGCGCGCGGAGCTCAGAAGGCTTTGTTGGTTGGCTTGTTCGGCTAAACACACGCAGAGGGTATGCCACATGATCATCCCTCATACAACGTTTAGCCAAGACACAAACCTCCATGTCGGACGAGAGCATGTTCGCAGGCCTTGATGCAAGATGAAGTATCAAGTCCCTACCTTGATGAACATGCCTCATCCGGATGCCGCTTTACGATCGCACCCTACCCAGATGCAGCTTTGAGGAAAGCACCATTCTCGGTCCCTGCCTCGATGATCATGCATTGTTCAGATGTTACTTTGATAAAAGCACCATGTCCAGTCCCTACCTCGATGATCGTGTGCCGCTTGGATGTCACCTTGATGAGTGTCCCCTGAATGCGGTTACTCCGACAACTGGCATACTTCATGAGTCCTGATGAAAGATGAAGTGTCAGGCCCCTACCTCTATGAACGTGCCCTAAACACCACTGCCAGGGACTCTAGGTGCCCGACTCCTTCAGTCACAATGGTGCCCCCGACACCCGACTGCCAGTCTCACATGCGCCAGATCGCTAGGGTCTCATGGCGCCCAGTTCCCTCAGTCACAACGGTGCCTCCAGCACCCGACTGCCAGTCTCAACTGCACCTGACCCCCAAGGTCTCATAGTGCCCAGCTCCTTCAGTCGCAATGGTGCCCCTGGCACCCGACTGCTAGTCCCGGCAACGCCCGACCCCCAGGGTATCACGGCTTCCAACTCCTTCAGTCACAACGGTCCCCCAATACCCGATTGCCAGTCCTGACAGTGAACAACAACCAGGGTCTCATGGTGCCCAGCTCCCTTAGTCACAACGCTGCCCCTAACACTCGGTTGCCAGTCCCAACAGTGCCCGCCCACCTTCCGTCTCAACGGCACCCACCGGTTCCCAGCTTTAATTACTACACCAGCTTTAGCCGCTCCTGACTACCATGCTCTCAACGGCGTCCAACTACCCCAGTCACAATGGTGCCCTTGGCACCCGACCCCCATATACCCTAGTTATGACGGCGCCAATGGCACCCGACTACCTAGCTCCTGAAGTCACAATGGTGCCCACTACACCCGACTGCCCAGTCCAGATGGTGCCCGGCTACTCTAGCCCGAATATGCGCTCTACAACTCCAGTCACAACAGTGCCAACAGCACCCGATTGCCTAGATTCTGTAGTCATAACAGTGCCCACTACACCTGACGGCCCAGTCCAGATGGCGCCTGGCTACTCTAGCCCTAACAGGCGCTCTGCAACTCCAGTCACAACAGTGCCAACGACACTTGACCGTCCCGCTACCCGAGTCACAATGGTGCCCTCGACACCTAACTGCCCAGATATTCCAGTCACAACGGTGCCAACGGCACCCGACTGTCCAACTACTCTAGCCACAACGGTGCCCACGACACCTGACTACTTGGTCCAGATGACACCCAGCCATTTCAGCCCCAATGACACTCAGTCACTCCAGTTGCGGTGGGTTTCATGACACCCGGTCGCTCCAGCAACCGTGTCCAGGGCGTCCAACTACCCTAGTATCAACGACGCCTGACGGTGGTGCTTATGGCATCCGACTACTCAAATCATGGCCGTGCCAATGACACCAGGTTATTCCAGTCACAATGATACCTATGTGGTGAGGACACATGAGCTATTGATCGACATTACAGGACACGTAGTGCGGCTCGAGTTATGCAGGCATCACTGTGGCATGGAGACAGCTTGGAGTCCCAGTTATGAGGCAGGATTTCATCATTATTTTTATTTTGGATTCCTTTTTGTAGGCCATTTGAGGGCCATTTGTTTAATGGGTCATTAAGAGTCTATGTTAAGGGAATTGGGTCATTTTAAGTGCATAAGGCCCAAGCCCTCCTTCTCTTGATATTAGGATAGGGGCACCAAAGGCCCATCTAGAACTAGGGGGTGCCATGGCCCAAAGCCCACAAATGGGTTCGAATTCAAATTCCAAGGAGGGAAAATAGAGCCCATAGATTTCAAATTTTAAATAGGTTCAAATTCAAACTCCAAGGAGGGAAGATGGAATTCAAATTCCAAGGAGGGAAAATGGAGTCCATAGATTTCAAATTTTAAATGGGTTCAATTCAAACTCCAAGGAGGGAAGATGGAGCCAATACTTTATATATTGTCATGTATTCCCCCTTTGAGAGATTTTTTTAATGATGAATGAATGAAAATCGGAATATTTGCCAAGAGCCTTTCCTTCTTCTTCCTCCCCTCCCCTCTAGGGTAAGACGCCTTCCATCTCTTCCTCTCCCTCCCTCTTCCTCTCCCTCTTGGGTGCGATGTCCTAGCCCCCCCTTCTTGCAGGTTCTTGCAGCTCAAACTACTGGGAGGCGACCTCCCCTACCTTTCCTCAAGTCTGGAGTTCAGGGACCATGGATGTGCTGCAAGCTTTAAGGAGAAGACCCCTACTGTCCAGCTCCCCATCTCTGGCTGTCTATCTACAGATCTGAGCCGTGAAGATCAGGTTGGCATGCCCATCTCCCATTCTATGGTCCCATCCATTCCTTATGCAATATTCTTCCTCTACATGTCCCCCACATCCCCTCAAAATCCCACATCCTAACTCAGCCCGTGCACAAAGTTTCCTTCATACCTTTTTTCCCTACGCAGATTGCCCCTATGCAGGCCTGCAGCGATAGAGCCAAATCCGTTCCAAAGGGACATCCCCCAAAACATCTCCAAACGCTTTGAAATTTTGAGCACTACTTATCCACATCCTAAACCTTCCCACATAATTTTTATGCATTTTTAGGAGCCCATTTTCCCTACTTACCCCGCCCATCCTTCCTGCCCTCAGTTTTGACTGCACTGGACTGCAAAACTGAACCCCATGTATTTTCACTTCCCATGCCCAAAACCCCCATTGCACGCTGCTCCACCCTTCTTCTCAACCTTCCCACGACCCTCACTTGTCCACCAGAGAAAACCCCGCCCCAATAGCCACCCGGAAGCCCCGATTCCAGCCCGTTCTTCTACCCCCTGTCCTGCTACTAGTAGACGAGCCAGAAAGCGCAGAGGTCTGCTCCAAAATTTGCCACGGCCACCACAGCGCTCGGTTGCAGCTGATACTCCTCGGGCATCACTGGGACGTCCCCACCAGTGTCCACACCAAATTTCGTGCACAACGGATGAGCATAGGGTTGCGTCCCAGCTCAATCTTCCTGCTGTTCACCTGTGCCAGTGCAGATCGGCCAGCAGTCTGCCCACAGTCCGAGGCCACCCCGGAGGACTACGGCAGCGCCGTCGGCTTCCATATTCTTCCAGTAGGACCGACATCCACTACAGCACGCCTCCAGGGATCATTGCTCCATCCGTGGCGCTTGGGACCCACCTTCTTGCTGCTATGTCCAGACCGGTCCGTGGGTGCAGCTCGTTCCATTCGGGTCGCAGTAGTACGTAGACAACGAGCTTCACCGACCCTGGGCCCGTCAACCCACGTCACACGCTCCCGGACTTCCGTTGTAGTCTTTTACCTCCCTGGGAGGAGTGGGCGTGTTTGTATGTGTATTTGTTAGCGTTTGTACTGGGTGATCGTGTGACTTGGCCGGGTGTTTTCCCCACGCCCTGAGCGTGGAGGTATGCAACTACTCTCTCCTTGGTGTTGTTTGCTTAGCTAGTATATTCTCTTGATGTCGCTGCTAGTGAGAGTGTAGGCGCCTAGCTAGCATATTTATTTATATCACTGCTACAGTGGGAGAGTGTGACCGTCCTGTGACTCGATCCAAGCACGAGAGTGTGAAGACCACCCTTGTCTCCATCGGTTTCTCAGTCGGCGGATCCATGCATTTCCCTTCTCTTGGGGACGACTGCGAGCTTGTTCTTGTTGTGGGCGTAGCCCCTTCTTGGAGGCTCTTGGTGTCGAGCCAAACTAGCTCGGTTGGTCGAGTCAGTGCTGGTCACATTGTCCACTTAGTCCGATCACCACCTAGAGGCCCAGGTTTGCACTCCATCCCAGATCAAATTGGTATCAGAGCACGGTTGAGTCTAGGGTTGTCTTTGGTCTTTGTCGTTGCATTGGTAGTTAGCATCTCATTTAGCCCCTTTGCATGCCCACCCATCGGGGTACCCATTACCACTCACCACCACCACCCATGGGAGACCATCAAGCCCGTGCACCCGGAGAGCCTTCAGTGGCTGACATGGTCATGACCCTCATGGAACAAATGGAAAGTCTAGGCACGCGTTTAGAGGGTAGGATCAAGGCTCTAGGAGATAGGGCCGAATCGTTAGATCAATCCATTCAATGTCTGATTGGGAGGATGGCCACGCTAGAGCGAGTCCCCTTAGGGGTGCAACCTATGTCAGCATTCGGCTAGCCTGAGGCTGTTCAGCGACCCGCGGTTCCTAGAGCCCAAGGGGTTGATGTCAGGAGGCCTAGAGTCCCAGGTTTTGATGATGAGTTCGACAATGAGTATGGGGGTTATGGTCATGAGTACCATGCCCAACGACGGCATCGTGATCTCGATGAGGACCACTGCGTTCTACGGAGCGTGTGCACGGACCCTCCCACTTTTGACGAGTCTTTGAACCTAAAGGATTACTTAGATTGGGAGGCCGGTATAGACCGGTATTTCGAGTGGTTTGAGATGACGGACCACCGGAGAGTCCGTTTTGCGAGGATGAAGCTACTAGGGAAGGCTCAGACCTATTGGATGAATGTGGAGAGCCTATTGATGCAGCAACATCAGCCTCAGATCGAGACCTGGGATGGGATGAAGGTCAAGCTGAGAGAGAAGTACCTTCCTACCATGTATCGTCCACATCTTATTCATAGTTGGCAGAGCCTTACCCAGGGTAATTGACCCGTGTCTAAGTACATCACCGAGTTTGATGAATAATATTTACGGTGTGGAGTCGCGAAGGAGAGCACTATGGCCGTCTCACGTTTTCGAAGAGGGTTGCGGATGCCTTACCAATATGAGCTATTTCGTTGCAACGTGACCACTTTGGAAAACGCATATCAGGTCGCTCTCGAGCTTGAACAGTTCGAATCGGAGGTTGAGTTTGCCCCGCAGCAGAGTCCCTTTCCTCAACATGGGTCCGAACCCCGTGGTTCTTCTTGCCCCTATCAAAGGACTTTCGTGGCTCATCCTCAGGAGCCCACCTGCCAGGACCCATATGCCCCGAGGCCTCATTTTCCTCAGTCGAAGGATCTCCCGCCTCGACCCCAGCCACCTCCTTTGGGCCCCCGTCCACCGACTCCCACACCGTCTACTCATCCCCTTTTACCTACACCCCTTGCCCATCGGGAGTACAAAGGTAAGGGACCTCTTACCGGGGAGTCTAGTGGAGCTCGGCAGCAGTGCTTTCGTTGCAATGGATTTGGCCACTTTGCTAGTCGGTGCCCCACTCGCTTATCTCTAGTCATTAAGGATATGACGGCTAAAGAGGCCCCACCCTCTGAGATTGTGCCTGTCAGCTACGAAGCGGACCAAGGGCTCGCTGATGAGTTCTTTGGTGAGATTGGGGATGATCAGGGTGATACTCAGCACTAGGATAGTGTCCAGCTAGGGATCGTTAGGTGCACCCTGACTCATCCATAGGCCAGTGATGACTGGCGTCGGGCTACTATTTTTCATACATACTATCGGCTGAACAGGAAAACATGCAAGGTGATTATTGATAGTGGGAATTGCATCAACGCCATATCTACAGGCACTATCTCGCGTCTTGGTCTTACCCATGTTGACCATCCCCTCCCCCATCGGGTATCGTGGGTGGACTCCACCTCCATCCCGGTCAGGCTGCGGTGCCTAGGTCCACTGCAGTTCCACATCTACCATGAGGACATTTGGTGTGATGTCCTACCCATGGAGGTGGGCAATATTATTCTAGGTAGGCCCTGGCTATTTGATCGGGATGCCACGCTCCATGGTTGGTTAAACACATGCACCTTCAACCATGGTGGCCAGCAGATCACTCTTCACCCCTCCCCTCCAAAGAGTCCACAGGTTAGGGGCCCTGTCGGCCCTACCTCCTCGGGTCCCTCTACTCATGGGACTAGTACCCCACCCCTAGTCTAGGCCACAGTTGTTTCTCCTGCCACAAGCCAGCCCCCGACTAGCAGATTGATGATGATTCGCCCCCGTGAGATGGAGCGGGCGGCCAATAGGGGCAATCTTGTGCTTGCTGTTGTGGTCCATGAGGTAGAGCATGACTCCGAGGGTGCGTTCCCACCTGATGTTGCCCCGATCCTGCAGGAGTTCGCTGATGTGTTCCCGGAGGAGCTCCCCGAGGGACTGCCACCTATGCGGGATGTTCAGAATGCCATTGACCAAATTTCAGGGTCCTCATTGCCCAACCTTCCCCGCTACCGTATGAGCGGCAGAAAGGATCTATTCGGGACAGCATGTGTCCATGCGCCGTACCTGCATTACTTGCCCCGAAGAAGGATGGCACTTGGAGGATGTGTATCGATAGTCATGCCATCAACAAGATCATCGTGAAGTATAGAATTTCCATTCCCCGACTTGATGACATGCTTGATAGGATGTCGGGTGCCACTATTTTTTTTCAAAATAGACCTTAAGAGTGACTACCACCAGGTGAGGGTTAGGCCTGGCGATGAGTGGAAGACTGCCTTCAAAACCAAGGACAGTTTATATGAGTGGTTGGTTATGCCTTTTGGCTTGACCAATGCCCCTAGTACCTTTATACGGCTCATGACCCAGGTCCTTCGACCTCTTATTAGAGTCTTTGTTGTAGTGTACTTTGATGACATACTCATTTATAGCCACACTAAGGAAGATCACTTGGATCATTTGAGGCAGGTCTGTTTGATCTTGAGGCGAGAGCAGTTGTATGCCAACCCAAAGAAGTGAGCCTTCATGACTTCACATGTTATCTTCTTGGGTTTTATTATATCTGGTGAAGGGGTCTCCGCCGATCCAGAGAAGATTCGAGCCATTGTTGAGTGGCCAGAACCCCATACGCTCCACAATGTTCGCAGCTTCCATGGCCTCGCGACGTTCTATCATCGTTTCATCCACAGATTTAGTTCTGTCACTGCCCCGATTACGGATTGTATTCGGAAGGGCACATTTGTATGGATGAAGGCTGTCGTTGCTGCCTTTCGGGACATTAAGGAGTGTATGACCCAGGCACCTATCCTTCGATTACCTGACTTCACGAAAGTGTTTGAGGTCTCTTATGATGCATCTGATGTTGGTATAGGCGGAGTCTTGAGCCAGGAGAGCCACCCTATTACTTTCTTTAGTGAGAAGTTGAGTGACGCCAAACTGCGATACTCCACCTATGAAAAGGAGTTCTATGTAGTTGTCCTGGCTTTGAGGCATTGGAGGCACTATTTGCTACATCAGGAGTTTGTCTTGAACTCAGATCATGAGGCTCTTAAATTCCTCCATGCCCAGAAGAAGCTCAATACGCGTCACAGTCGGTGGGTAGAGTACCTTCAGGAATTTACCTTTGTGCTCAAGCACAAGGCTGGGATAGAAAATAAGGTTGCCGATGCCTTGAGTAGGCATGCATGTTTATTGTCCACCATGAGTGTCGAGGTCATAAGCCTCGAGAAGATGAGAGAGGCTTACGTAGATTGTCCCGACTTTGGTCAGATCTTTACCACTCTCCAGGCTGGGCCTTCGAGAGATTGTAGCGAGTACACGCTTCAGGAGGGTTACCTATTTTGAGGAAATAGGATTTGTGTTCCTCGAACTTCGGCCTGAGATTTCCTTATATGGGAACTACATGTTGGGGGTCTAGCTAGCCACTTTGGTCGGAACAAGACCATTGAGGCAGTAGAGCACCATTTCTATTGGCCGAGCTTGAAACGCGATGTCGCTCACATCATGGCCCAGTGCCGTACTTGTGCTACGGCAAATATGAGGAAGCAAAGTTCTGGTCTCTATACGCCTCTACCCGTCCCTGATATCCCGTGGTAGGATATTAGTATGGACTTTATTTTGGGACTACCACGCACGGCCCGAAAGCATTATTCTATCTTTGTGGTTATGGATAGGTTTTCTAAGATGGCCCTTTTCATTCCCTGTTCGACGACTTCGGATGCCTCGCGGGTCGCCCGCCTATTTCAAGCTCATGTGGTGAGTAGGTTTGGATTACCCCGTACCATAGTGTCTGACCGGGATGTTACGTTCACCAGTTATTTTTGAAAGACACTGTGGCATATGTTAGGCACATACCTTAAGTTCTCCACTGCATATCATCCCTAGACTGACGGTCAGACAAAGGTAGTCAATAGGAGTCTCGGAGATTTATTGAGGTGTTTGGTATGGGATCACGTAGGGGATTGGGACCTAGTGTTACCACTTGTCGAGTTTGCATTTAATGATTCTATCAATTGGTCCACGGGTATGAGTCCATTCGAGATTGTCACAGGTCGTAGACCTAGGAAGCCAGTGGATCTTGTTCCGCTACCTGTGCATGCTAGAGTGTCACAGTTAGCTGAGTCATTTATCGAATATGTCAGGAGTCTGCATGATGACATTCGTCGTCATATTGAGGCCAGCAATGCACGTTACAAAGAGTTGGCTGATGCTCACAAGCACCATCGTGAGTTCCAGGAGGGAGAGTATGTCATGATCAGGGTCAGGCCTGAACGATTTCCCTTGGGAACCGTGAAGAAGTTGCAAGCTCGTGGTGCCGGTCCTTTTCGAGTAGTAAGGCGAGTCGGGTCCAACGCATATGTTGTAGACTTCCCGGAGGATTATGGGATCAGCTCTACTTTTAACATCTCGGATCTAGTCGCGTATAGGGACCCGACAGTGATACCCACTGAGCCATTTGAGCCATCTCCCCCCTTGTGAGTGACCCCACCCCTGAGCGTCCACTTCCAGCCTTGTTACCTCGGCAGCGTGAGCAAATAGAGTATATACTAGATGAGCAGGTGACGACTACTTGGAGTTGAGTGTATCAGCGCTACTTAGTGCGGTGGAGGGGACGGCCTACGTCCGAAGACACATGGATCACCTGAGCAGAGCTAGAGAGGATAGATCTAGATCTATTGGAGCGATACCTGAGCGACCGGGACCCCTACTCAACGGGGTCGAGTTCTTCCCATCCGGGGAGAATTGGTGAGGACACACGAGCTATTGATCGACATTACAGGACACGTAGTGCGGCTCGAGCTACGCAAGATCACTGTGACTTGGAGACAACTCAGAGTCCCAGTTATGAGGCAGGATTTCATCATTATTTTTATTCCAGATTCCTTTTTGTAGGCCATTTGAGGGCCATTTGGTTAATGGATCGTTAAGAGTCTAGGTTAAGGGAATTGGGTCATTTTAAGTGCATAAGGCCCAAGCCCTCCTTCTCTTGGTATTGGGATAGGGGCACCAAAGGCCCATCTAGAACTAGGGGGTGCCATGGCCCAAAGCCCACAAATGGGTTCGAATTCAAATTCCAAGGAGGGAAAATAGAGCCCATAGATTTCAAATTTCAAATGGGTTCAAATTCAAACTCTAAGGAGGGAAGATGAAATTCAAATTCCAAGGAGGGAAATTGGAGCCCATAGATTTCAAATTTCAAATGGGTTCAAATTCAAACTCCAAGGAGGGAAGATGGAGCCCATACTTTATATATTGTCATGTATTCTCCCCCTTGAGGGATTTTTTTAATGATGAATGGATGAAAATCAGAATATTTGCCAAGAGCATTTCCTTCTTCTTCCTCCCCTCCCCTCTAGGGTGCAACGCCCTCCATCTCTTCCTCTCCCTCCCTCTTCCTCTCCCTCTTGGGTGCGATGCCCTAGCCCCCCCTTCTTGCAGGTTCTTGCTGCTCCAACTGCTGGGAGGCGACCTCCCCTCCCTCTCCTCAAGTCTAGAGTTCAAGGACCATGGATGTGCTGCAAGCTTTAAGGAGAAGACCCCTGTTGTCCAGCGCCCCATCTCTGGCTATCTGTCTGCAGATCTGAGCCGCGAAGATCAGGTTGGCACGCCCATCTCCCATCCTCTGGTCCCATCCATCCCTTCTGCAATATTCTTCCTCTACATGTCTCCCACATCCCCTCAAAATCCCACACCTAACTCATATTGTGCACAAAGTTCCCTTCATACCCCTTTTCCCGGCGCAGACTGCCCCTGTGTAGGCCTACAGCGATAGAGCCAAATCACTTCCAAAGGGACATCCCCCAAAACGTCTCCAAACACTTTGAAAATCTGAGCACTACTTATCCACATCCTAAACCTTTCTACATAATTTTTATGCATTTTTATGATCCCCTTTTCCTTGCTTACCCCTGCCCATCCTTCCTGCTCTCAGTTCTGACTGCACTGGACTACAGAACTGAGCCCCATCTATTTTCACTTCCCATGCCCAAAACCCCCACCGCATGTTGCTTCGCCTTTTTTTCAACCTTCCCACGACCCTCACCTGTCCACCAGAGAAAACCCCGCCCCAATAGCCACCTGGAAGCCCCAGTTCCAGCCCGTTCTTCCACCCCCTTTCCTACTACCAGCAGACGAGCCAGAATGCGCAGAGGTCTGCTCCAAAATTTGCCGCGGCCACCACAGTGTTTGGTTGCAGCTGATACTCCTCGGGTGTCCCTGGGACGTCCCCACCAACGTCCACACCAAATTTCATGCACAACGGATGAGCAGAGGGTCGCGTCCCAGCTCCATCTTCTTACTGTTCACCTGTGCCAGTGCAGATCGGCCAGCAGTCTACCCATAGTCCGAGGCCACCCCGGAGAACTACGGTAGCGCCGTCAGCTTCCATCTTCTTCGAGGAGGAGCGACATCCACTACAGCACGCCTCCATGGATCGTTGCTCCATCCGTGGCGCTCGGGACCTGCCTTCCTTGCTGCTGTGTCCAGATCGGTCCGAGGGCGTAGCTTGTTCCATTCGGGTCGCAGCAGTACGCAGACGATGAATTTCACCAACCCGGGGACCATCAACCCACGTCACACGCTCCCGGACTTCCGTTGTAGCCTTTTACCTCCCTACGAGGAGTGGGCGTGTTTGTATGTGTATTTTTTAACTTTTGTACTGGGTGATCGTGTACTTGGCCGGGCGACTTCCCCACACCCCGAGCGTGGAGGTATGCAACTACTCTCTCCTTGGCGTTGTTTGCTTAGCTAGTATATTCTCTTGATGCCGCTGCTAGTGAGAGTGTAGGTGCCTAGCTCGCATATTTATTTATATCACTACTGCGGTGAGAGAGTGTGATCGTCCCATGACTCGATCTGAGCACGAGAGTGTGAAGACCACCCTAGCTAGTCTCTATCGGTTTCTTAGTCGACGGATCTGTGTGCTTCCCTTCTCTTGGGGACGACTGCGAGCTTGCTGTTCTTGTTGTGGGCATAGCCCCTTCTTGGAGGCTCTTGGTGTTGAGCCAAACTAGCTTGGTTGGTCGAGTCATTGTTGGTCGCATTGTCCACTTAGTCCGGTCACCACCTAGAGGCCCAAGTTCACACTTCGTCCCACATCACTATGGCCTCGATTTCCCCAGTCACAATGCTGTCCACGGCACTCGGCTATTCCAATCTCAATGGCACCTAGCTACTCCAATCATGGTAGCACCTCCTCATTAGAAGAACAGCCAGCTGCGTCCACTGACGCCTTATGCTGCACCGACAAGTGTCTCGTCTACGCTGTCGTCACAATGGCCCGACAGAGACTACGACCACCTCACAAGAAGAACGGATAGCTGCGTCCACTAACGCCTTATGCTGCGCTGACAAGTGTCTCGTCTACGCTGTCGTCACAACGGCCCGATAGAGACTACGACACAACCACAGCACCAGAACAGGAGCTACAGTAACAAGTGACTAGTCAGGGTCACACCCGTCGGCGCATGTCCTCAGGCCCTGACCACGTGTGCACACACTGGCTCTTGCCTGAGCCAGGCCCTCTAGCTAGTATTTCCCCCTCCATAGGACGCTATGGCCAAGCTGGGGGCCCACGGAACAGCTTAGGAACCGTTAATCGGGATACCCTACCACCTCTCCCTGGTGGGTCGACCGCGTCGTAGGGCTACAACCGGTGGAGGCTCACAAGACACGAAGACTCTGAAACACGAGTGCTGGAGTACTGATAGGCCAGGCCGCGCTGTCGCCCGTACTACAAAGCACAAAGGCAGAACACCAACTGCCAACAGACTCAAGACAAGACAACTAGACCTGCAAACACCACGATCCTTGAGTTACGCAACTCAGGGTCAAGATCGTCGTGCAAAGCAGTAACACACCGCCAATCGAGCTAATCCTAAGCCGGGAAACGACTCACACAGAGGAAACAACTCACGAAAATCTGAGGGAACACCAAGACCCTCAGCACACCTGGACACGTGGACCGAGGTGAGACGATACCTCGAGTCATCCAGAACAACCGTCTCGAGCTGGACAGAACCGTCGATACACACACACCGGGTCACATGTCAACCACTAGGTCACACCGGGTTGACCCGAACCGGCCAACGACACACCAAATGACTCAACAGGATGGGCGGTCGCACAGGAACCACACAACGAGATGAAAGGTCTAAAACTGACCACACAAGGGGATGAACGGTCTCAAAAGGACCACACAACGAAACACAATCCCTAGAGGCTAAAAACACCACATGCACGCGCCGGATCACGAGATCAGGGTGATTTCCTCAAATCGACCCAAAACGAGTCACCGAGGTTCCCGGACTCCTACCGGCCCCGAATGACGACCAATCGACACGAAACCTACGTGAATGGGATCCAAACATCCCATCGGTCATTTTAACACTAACTAGACCGAGAATGGTTGCCATTCTCCGGCGAACCCTGAAAACCCCAAAAATGACGGTTTTCACTAAACTGACCCGATCTCCCCCGATCGAGCACCAAACTGCGCACAGAAGTAGGGAAAATGTGCAAAACGAAGTGGCGGTCCATCTCCCTACCTCCACCGAAGAAATCACGCCCGAAGGGGACTAAACCACGCTGAAAATCGCCAGGAACACGAACGGCGCCTTCTCGAAATCCACCGAGGGATCACGCCCGCCACGCTCAAACCGCCGCCCCATCCCGCGTCCCGATCACTTCATCGCGTCCTCACCTTGACCAACTCCGCAACGGTGTGCACCCCGTGCCGAGAGACCCTGAAACGAGAGAGAACGAAGAGAAATGGTTAACGGTAGAAAATGAGGCATCCGAAAGATCTAAAAAAGATCCAATAGAGATCCAGGACATTACATCCTCCCCTCCTTTAAGAAATTTCATCCTCGAAATTAAGGACTACAAGAAGGAAGAAGCAGGGAAGAACAACCCGACAACCTAACTGCGAAACGACACAAAACACGAGAAACAAAGCCCAGAGAAACATCGTCAGACCATTATCACGAGTACACGCTCGGGAGTGAGCGCGACACAAGGGAACAGACGTCCGACACCTCTGAAGCGCGGCAACATCACTTACGTCTCACAGGGAAAAGAGACACGATTGCCAAAACAACAGATACCAAGAAATAAAATGACAAACACATCAGGGAGCAGCTTAAACAAGGAAACACAGTCCTCTCAACTGACCGCCTGACAACATCATCGGCTCCCGTGCCAAAGGCGACAGGGAACACCTGGCACACGGGACACCAGCGACAGCTTCACGGAGAAACGACAGCAAAATGGCAGCACCGATAGACAGACAAAATCGTAAAGAAACAGCGCTTATAAAAACAACAGCAGCAGCACTTGCAGGATTCCGGCTCCGCACAGGACACAGAACCACGGAATACAACTGCAAGCAGGGTCACCTCAAGGCATGACAGCAGTTGGACACACGACTACAGAGGAACGAGTCATGCATCGAGCAGCTTACCAAGAAAAGACCCACAACGACAAGAAACGGAAATCACGAAACCTAACGCCAGCTAAAGACTGTACTAGACTTTTACGACTCTGGAAACTGTATATCTGGATTCCCATGTACTTTACACAACAACGCTCTGATACCAACTGTGACGACCCGGATTCCGGATACCAGATATACTTGGTAGGACTACCGAACACACCTGATACCACTTGGAATCCGCGAGGCCTCCCAAGAGCGGTAAAGCTCTGAAGGGAAAAAGGATTGTCATGTAATACATTGAACTGACAGATATAACAGTAAGCAATAAAATTTCATTAGATCGGGTTGCTAAAGTAGCAGAAATAAAATTACTTTTTAATTAACAGATTTTAACAATTATATACCAGAGTCAAGTCCAAAGCTAAAGACAGCAGTCTAGCAGTACAGTCGACAGAAAGAAAAGACGTACCGAGAAGTCAGGGGAAACCCGATGAAGGTACCAACTGGCAGCTACTACTCGAACTCCAGGACCCGCGGAAGCAGAACGAACACGTCACCCCACCTGAAAAGCAGGGTGAGCCTTGTGTCACTGGCTCAGTAGGGGTCACGCGGATCCCCACTGGAAACAACGCAGTAACACGCAACATGAAAACATCAGTAGTAGCAAAGCAGGAAAACTACTACTAGAAAGCTGTAAAAGAAAGCCGTCAACGGAAAGAGCAGTTATTGCTAAAAGAAGAGAAAAGCCGCATTCACCAAAATACAGCCGCCGACAAACCACGGTGCTCAAAGCCACTCGAACCACGACACAGAGAGACTCGGGCGCACGCACGCCCCAATTGCCATGTACGCTCACCAAAGCACAGCCACGTACACGACCGGAGCGTCGTGTACCACACCAAGCTGGTCCAGGCCCAGCCCAGAATAGACCAACTCAGAAGGGAAACACAGACTCCGAGAAAACACGAGAGTCACGCGTCACGTGACGGAAGCACCTCCTCATTAGAAGAACAGCCAGTTGCATCCAATGACGCCTTATGCTGCACCGACAAGTGTCTCGTCTACGCTGTCGTCACAACGGCCCGACAGAGACTACGACCACCTCACAAGAAGAATGGCCAGCTGCGTCCACTGATGCCTTATGCTGCGCCGACAAGTGTCTCGTCTACGCTGTCGTCACAACGGCCCGACAGAGACTACGACACAACCACAGCACCAGAACAGGAGCTACAGTAACAAGTGACTAGTCAGGGTCACGCCCGTCGGCGCATGTCCTCAGCCCCTGACCACGTGTGTGCACACTGGCTCTTGCCTGAGCCAGGCCCTCTAGCTAATTTTTCCCCCTCCGCAGGACGCTACGGCCAAGCCGGGGGCCCACGGAACAGCTTAGGAACCGTTAATCGGGATACCCTACCACCTCTCCCTGGTGGGTCGACCGCGTCGTAGGGCTACAACCGGTGGAGGCTCACAAGACACGAAGACTCTGAAACACGAGTGCTGGAGTACTGATAGGCCAGGCCGCGCTGTCGCCCGTACTACAAAGCACAAAGGCAGAACACCAACTGCCAATAGACTCAAGACAAGACAACTAGACCTGCAAACACCACGATCCTTGAGTTACGCAACTCAGGGTCAAGATCGTCGTGCAAAGCAGTAACACACCGCCAATCGAGCTAATCCTAAGCCGGGAAACGACTCACAAGGAGGAAACAACTCACGAAAATATGAGGGAACACCAAGACCCTCAGCACACCTGGACACGTGGACCGAGGTGAGACGATACCTCGAGTCATCCAGAAAAACCGTCTCGAGCTGGACAGAACCGTTGATACACACACACCGGGTCACATGTCAACCACTAGGTCACACCGAGTTGACCCGAACCGGCCAACGACACACCAAATGACTCAACAGGATGGGCGGTCGCACAGGAACCACACAACGAGATGAAAGGTCTAAAACTGACCACACAAGGGGATGAATGGTCTCAAAAGGACCACACAACGAAACACAATCCCTAGAGGCTAAAAACACCACATGCACGCGCCAGATCGCGAGATCAGGGTGATTTCCTCAAATCGACCCAAAACGAGTCACCGAGGTTCCCAGACTCCTACCGGCCCCGAATGACGACCAATCGACACGAAACCTACGTGAATGGGATCCAAACATCCCATCGGTCATTTTAACACTAACTAGATCGAGAATGGTTGCCGTTCTCCGGCGAACCCTGAAAACCCCAAAAACGACGGTTTTCACTAAACCGACCCGATCTCCCCCGATCGAGCACCAAACTGCGCACAGAAGTAGGGAAAACGTGCAGAACGAAGTGGCGGTCCATCTCCCTACCTCCACCGAAGAAACCGCGCCCGAAGGGGACTAAACCACACCGAAAATCGCCAGGAACACGAACGGCGCCTTCTCGGAATCCACCGAGGGATCACGCCCGCCACGCTCAAACCGCCGCCCCATCCCGCGTCCCGATCACTTCATCGCGTCCTCGCCTCGACCAACTCCGCAACGGTGTGCACCCCGTGCCGAGAGACCCTGAAACGAGAGAGAACGAAGAGAAATGGTTAACGGTAGAAAATGAGGCATCCGAAAGATCTAAAAAAGATCCAATAGAGATCCAGGGCATTACAGTATCCCTAATTTTGTACCATATTTTTATGATTTTGAATGGACTATAAATCAGTCGTTCTGAAAAAATCTATAACCAATGAACAAACACGTCAAAATGAGCTATGAGTGAGATCTCATGGGATAACCCTCTGATGTTTAAGTCAACAAGGTGTTCCGATAAGAGAAAAAGAGATGAAGATGGTGAAGAGGAGTGCTCAGGAGAGAGAATGAACATTTTGGAGTGTGGGGTTTCTCTATAGACCGATTGCCTATCCCCTAGTCCCCCGTCCAAGTTCTTATTTATAGGATTTATCTCGATCATGTATGTTCCCTGACTAAGCAGAGTTATGATCAGTGGAGTGGCGGGCTGCTCGATCATGGGATCGTCGGTTACCCCCTTGTCTGTTCCATGAGAGTTAGAAAGGTAGTGTCATGGCCAGCGTCTTGACTATATATGTGGGAGTAGACTCGATGTCAGTTGGAGAACCTTCGTGATTGTGGCGATAACGACCACCGATTCAGGGCCTCCAGATGTGTAGAACATGCATGTCTGCATAGTGTAAGTATGTGGGCTGAGCCAGTCTTGAGTGGGTCTTCTTTGATATCGTTCTTAGATTGTGGGTCGATTGATAATTAATGAGTCGTAGGAGATCCGATGAATTTTTTCCTCCTCAAGATTTAATGCTAAAAATTAAACTATAAACAAGTACAAAATAATGTATAGTATAACACAACTATCAAATATCGGAACATTTATATATAGATATATCTGATATCTTATGAGAGTATTGATGCTCTAAATGTTAAGTTAGAGTGTTGGAGACTTGCCTTGGAATCTAAACGTTTTAAAATTAGTAGAAGTAAGTCAGAGTTTATACATTGTAATTTTAGTAATGTGAGAGTGGTTCAGGAAGACATGGTTCTAATTGATGGACATAACATTCTGAAGAGTAGTAGCTTTCGATACTTTGGGTCTATCATACAAGAGAATGAGGAGATTCATGATGATGTTACACATAGGATTAAGGCAGGCTGGTTAAGATGGAGAAGTGCATCAGGAGTCCTTTGTGATCGTCGTATGTCTGTGAAACTCAAAGGGAGGTTTTATAGAATGGCTGGGAGACCTGCTTTGTTATATGGTGCCGAGTGTTGGGCAGTACGAAAGGAACACATCCACAAAATGTGTGTAGCAGAGATGAGGATGTTGAGATGGATGTGTGGTAAGACTAAGAAAGATAAGATTAGGAATGAGCGCATCCGTAAGGACTTAGGGATAACTCCAATTGATAGTAAAATGAGAGAAAATAGACTCAAGTGATTTGGACATGTGTTTCGTCGCGCTAACTCAGTGCCGGTTAAAAGATGTGACCAAATCTTAGTGGATGCTACTAAAAAGGCTCGAGGAAGGCATAAAATGAGATGGTGCGATGTTATTAGGAAGGACATTAGTTCCTTGAGTTTAAATATGAATATTACACTCGATAGAAATCTTTGACAGAATAGGATTCATGTAACCGACCCCAATTAATTGGGATAAGGTTATGATGATGATGATGATGATGATGATGATGATGATGATGATGTCTGATATCTTATCAGATATTGTTTATCATCGTTATTGATAGAAATGTTATTGACTGTTTGAATTAAACTAATGTTTGAGGTTGGCTGAAAATTTAAAAATGTGAATAGTCCGTGGGGTAATTATTGGTTTTAGCTGCTAACTAGTGTCCACTTGAGAAGGGGCCTTGGTGCCTTGGAATGTCCTTTCAAGAACGTGAGTCATTTTCTCGTTAAAGGTGGGGGTAACACGCAAAGATCGATAGCATCATATCATGGAGAATAACGTTCGAGTGAGATAGATATATAAGGACACCTAGAAGGGCAGGAAATAGTCATCACTCGTCATTATGTACTCTTAATCAAAGTTTGATGGATTGATTGTATCGATCAATTATCAGAATAAATATGAAATCGATGTACATCGAGACAAAAAATATGGTACGTGTGATACGGGACGTATAGTATCGATTTGTCAAACTTTATTCCTAACCAGCTTATTCAAAATCTATGTATTATTTCGTACTTGCTAATTAATTTGTATTTAACTTAACCATAGGCAGCTAGTTCTATAGATATTTCGCATGTATTTGGCGAGAATTAATGTGCGCCTGCCTATCTTTTATTTTTCATAATATATTGAGAAATGTTAAGAAGTGTGATCTTTCTTCAATCTCTCCTATTATATTATGTCATGGTGATTGATTTATGAGATGTACAGCTGGTTCTCACATCTCATGAATTATTTTATATATGTATCTTAATGTTTAGTACTTCATGAATTAAATAGAAAAGGTATAAAAGGATAATTATCTTAATTTTAAGTTTTCACTTCACAATTAATGATGTATATATTGGGACAATTAATGGGACGTGGATGGAACTCACGTACGTATCATGAACCAATGGCCATGGCATGGCGTGAGAGAGCGGCAGGGAGATGATGCGTTCTAACATTTGCCTAGTATACATACATTAATTATGGGGCCGGTCTCATGTGAATATATATATATATATATATATATATGGTCCCAAAGGTCCCAATTAAACCCTGCTCAACTAGATTTTGGTAGAAAAAATATTGTTGCACAATAGGATTATTTACTCAATGCAGCTGCATGGTACTTCGAGTCACAACCTCACCATGAAACTCTTCTAAGTTTATGCCTTAAATCAAAAAAAAAATCCAAAATCCTTCTGATCAGACTGATCAGAGAACCTCTTCAATATAGCTAGTCTCCATATCCTCGAATCAACCGGGGATCGATACTTGAGGGGTGGGAGCCATTATCAAACGACTTCGTGGATGGGCCGGAGTACTGATTCGACTCAGTTCTTGGCTGCATTAAGGTTGTTCACCATCACCAGTGCGATGCTCGCCAACTGCATGGTGTGCCGCACCGTCTCCACCGCCGCATCCAAGACGACGGCGCCGGTCCGCACCTCCACGGCGAACATGAGGCAGGCCTTGGCGTCGGCGATGGCTGTGGCGACGAAGGCCCGGACGTCCTGGATGCGGACGGTGTACTCGTGGGTCCCCGGCTGGCCCAGGCGGTCCAGCTCCAATGCGGCTTTGGAGAGGACGTCCACGCAGTCCAGCATGCTCTTGGCGCAGCCGTGCATCGGGCTGCCGTCGTCGGCGGTGAGCCTCACGTAGGCGGCGGCGGCCCGGGCGGAGCTGAGGGAGAGGCCGAGGAAGGCGCGGGCGAGGTGGGTGAGGTCGTCACGGACGAGGGGGGGGAGGAGCGCGGTGGATTGTAGGCAGAGGGCCGGGAAGGGCGTGGTGGGGCAGAGGGAGGTCACGTCGCACGACGGCGGCGCCTTCGTGTGTGCAGAGGAGGAGACGAACAGGAGGGGGAGGAAGAGGAGGGTGAGGGTGGTGGACCGCCGAGCGCTCGACGTCGCCATGTCTGTCTTGCTGCGTCGTTAATCTGTGCGTGATATATTGGACGTTGAGAAGAACATGGATGGAAGGAGATCAACAACCATATATATATATATATATATATGAGGCTGGCTTAGCTATTTTGGGGGTGCCCGGCGTCGCCGATCGACCAAGGAGGGAGCTAGCATGCTTGGACCAGGTGACGGACAGAAAGTGGAGGAGCGCGCGTGGCGGCCTGTGCTCCAACCACAGCCATCGATCCCTTAACAAGTCTCATTAACCGGACATTAATTAGTTCTCGGCCTCCTATTAATATTCCTCTCCTATATTAATTCTCTTTGTCGGTCGGCTTTTTGACGTAATTTGTCTCTTGGTGCTTCTGATCTTACCAATTACGTACGCATTGACATTCTCTGATCCACATATTTCATCACGGTAATTAATGCCTCCTTATACACACATTCAGCGGCACCTCTGTTATCTATTATTATCAGTCGTTACCATTAGTTGTCTAATGCTGCCGCGTGCTGTCAGATCATTCCTTCTCAGTTTGTCGGTGTATTGCCTGCATATTTGCTTATGGGTAGACAGGCTATATATGTGAAACTACGGTAATGTACGTGGAACAACTACAGATCTTGAAGAGATGATGAACTTGAGGAGTACAGCATGCTAATTAATGAGGAAACTTGAGGAGTGCTGCTAGCTAGCTGGTTGGATTAAAAGCCTAGAAGACTATGTGCCCAAATACGAAACTTTAATGAAGAAGTACATGGAGGAGTGGGCAGAGAGGAAGTGCCTATACAATGAAATGATTGAGTTGAAGGGAAACATCAGGGTCTTCTATAGATGTCGGCCGTTGAGCCAAGATGAGGCCTCCAAAGGAGGCGGCTACTCCTCTGTTTTTGAGCTCGACCCGTCGTAGGAAACAGAACTGCAGACCATCACTTCTGAGAACTCCAAGAAACAGTTCAAATTTGATCATGTATCTAGTCCCCAAGACAGTCAAGGTCACCAAATCAATGATCTTATGTCCATTTATCTTTATATTTTTAATGTCTGATATAGGATATTTTAAACCAATATTGGACATGAAAATTCATGAAACTTTCTGCTCTGCATGGGTTTCTGGAATCCAAGATGTTGCTTAATGTACATTGTATTTCTACTTGCAGAGGATGTTTTTGCATGGACGATGCCGGTTGTGAAATCTGTATTGGGTGGGTGGGTGGGTGTAATGCCTGCATATTTGCTTATGGGTAGACAAGCACAGGGAAGACCTACCAATGGAAGGAACCCCCCGAGAACAGAGGTGTGAACTCCATAACATTGGAGGTGCTGTTTAGGATTTAAGAAGAGAGTTTTAGTTGCTCCCAGATGAGATATGAGCTTTTTGTGGGCAGGCATACTAGAATTTTATAATGAGAAAGATTAGGGGAATAGGAGTGAAGAGGCGAAATCTCGCGCTGTGTCCTGAGCGGGCTGTGGATCACCAGAAGATGAACTACAAGATAGGGAAACGTATCAGAGGGCCCAGGGGGTTTCCCTGGGGAAAAACCCTCCGATGGTTAAGTCAGTAGAGCTGTGGTGGAAGCAGTAATAGGGAGGAGAAAAACTAGTGCGCGAGATTCCTCTCCACCAGAGGGTGAAGCGGATTGCTCAGGAGTCTGGGTGTATGAGTACCTTTATGGCTCTCTTCTTCCACCGGAGGGTATCCCTGGTTTAAATAGTGCGCCGCCTTCAGGAGTCCTGCAAGCTGAGGGGTCTCCGGCGGGAGTTACGTCCTCGACGTGAGCTTTCATGGCCTTATCGTGGGAACGTTATCGCCTCGAAGTCCGGCGGCTTCTTGATTCCCCTGTCCGTTGGGGACTCTTAACGGCAGCACGAACGGATATTGTCTGGTCTGGCCGAGCTTCTGAAACGCCAGCCCTCTCCGGGCGATGAGCATAGCTCGGCGAAAGAGGGGTCGGATAGGTCGGCTAATGCCTGTCTCTCCCGGGCGGGGAAACGGCTTGGGCCGGACCCTCCTTGTGACCTGACCATCACTCGGGCCCTCCGAGCCTAGGGGCCGCCGGGGAGAGTTGGTTCCTCGAGTGTTTGTTCATTGGGCTTTTCTTTCCTGAGTAGGCCCTGTGGGCTGTCACTCAGGTGAGCTTGCCTCGTTGGACCCTGTTGGGTCTTGTTGGGCTGCTCTTTGGGTGGGCTACAGAAATCCCCCTCTCCACTTGTCCCCCTCCTACTCCCGAGCCATGGAGGCTCGGTCGAGTAGTTTTTGAGGTTTTGGACCGGCGTGGCTCAGGTGGGTGGAATTCTGTTGGCGTTATGGAGCCACGTGTAGTGGTCGCCTGGACCTGTAATGATGATCCTGACGGATTTGAAACGAAGGGGCCCCCCTTTTCTCGGAGCACGGAATGACGCGCCGCCTTCCTCCAGGGTTTTATAGGCGTTGGGCGCTGTTCGTCGTTTTAGGCTTCTCAGGGTTTTAGGCTTTCCTTAGTTTCTTTGCTTCTGGGGCTTCTTGATGCGCTGTGAGGGCACAGTGTAGACACCCAATTTTAGCCGATAAATTGAGCATTTTCTTTGTTCTCCTAGTCGATGCCCCAATTGATCCTTAATTGGTTGATTGTCTAGGATTTCTTCCCCTTTCTTGGCCCAATGCTTCAATTCCATACCTTGGATCTCGTCTCGAGTCTGGCATTCCCGCGCTATTTGTTCTTATCGCTTTCTTGTTCATAGCGCGTTGTGGATCTAATTGAAATTATCCTTTGATCAGTTGTTATTTCTTGACATTTGATCATTATGACATCAATTTTGGGTGTTACTCTCCTTCAACATTTGATTAAATGACTGCCCAATGGGTTTTTCTCCGTTTTTATACCATTTAATGGGCCTTTACTTGTTGCGCTATATCTCCATAGCGCGTTCTTCATTATCGCGCTATGGAAGTATAGCGCCTTATCAGATAGAGTCCCTCTCCAGGCCGGACTCCCTTATTTCGATTCGGAGGCCTTATTGGGTAAGTTGCTGACTGTGTTCCTTATCCAGGAAGGTTTCTAAACCTATCAGGAGTCTTTCCCCCTCATTAATCGGCAATATTACCTCGATTTGAGCCGCCGAGTCATCGGATTGAATCAAACTTCGACCTAGGGTTTGTGTTCGATCTTCTTCCTATAAATTCATCCCTTTGGCCGTCGTTTGAGGGGGATGCAACTCGAGTTATTGACGAGGAGGAGGAAATACTCCGTGTACAATCAATAAATCCTCGCTCCTCGCACGTTCAAGGGAGTATTTAGGGCTTTTCCTTGTGTTTTTCCTCTTTCATCTTTCTTTTCCCCTCCGGATTTTTAATCTTTTCATAGCATTGCATCCTGATTTCAAAACACTCCTTTTACAAAATACATGCATACACACACACCACACCTGTCTTTTGCCCATTCATAGGGGTTTAAAAACCACCAAACCCCCAGGTAATCGAGCCCCCTTTTACATGCTTTTGATTAAGAATAAGGGCAGATTATACTCAAATCTCGATCTAATGGGCTTTATATTTGTTGTTTATGATTGTCCACAGGCCCTGGAAGATTGATACGTGGAGCCCTTGCACCTTGGCCGGCCTTGGAGCAAGGAAGGAACGAATCCAAATAAACCCCGCTACCTGTCTGATATCGCGCTATACTAAGTTAGCGCGACCTGAAGAAGGCGCTGGGACGATATAGCGCGTTAATCTTCAGGCCCCCGGCTCCCCTTTATGGATTTCTGAGGTATGTAACATGCCCCGTCCTAATCTCTTATTGTTTGGCATGTTTCTAGCTTCAGTGGCGATCACGGATCTTGATTATTGCATATGATTTCCCCCTTTTTGTATCATTAATTGAGTGCTATATCCTCATCTTGTTTTAAAACAAAATCGCCATCTTTTATCAATTTGGGGGTTAATCATAAATTGCACATCTACAAATTTGTAGACACCCAATTTTAGCCGATAAATTGAGCATTTTCTTTGTTCTCCTAGTCGATGCCCCAATTGATCCTTAATTGGTTGATTGTCTGGGATTTCTTCCCCTTTCTTGGCCCAATGCTTCAATTCCATACCTTGGATCTCGTCTCGAGTCTGGCATTCCCGCGCTATTTGTTCTTATCGCTTTCTTGTTCATAGCGCGTTGTGGATCTAATTGAAATTATCCTTTGATCAGTTGTTATTTCTTGACATTTGATCATTATGACATCAATTTTGGGTGTTACTCTCCTTCAACATTTGATTAAATGACTGTCCAATGGGTTTTTCTCCGTTTTTATACCATTTAATGGGCCTTTACTTGTTGCGCTATATCTCCATAGCGCGTTCTTCATTATCGCGCTATGGAAGTATAGCGCCTTATCAGATAGAGTCCCTCTCCAGGCCGGACTCCCTTATTTCGATTCGGAGGCCTTATTGGGTAAGTTGCTGACTGTGTTCCTTATCCAGGAAGGTTTCTAAACCTATCAGGAGTCTTTCCCCCTCATTAATCGGCAATATTACCTCGATTTGAGCCGCCGAGTCATCGGATTGAATCAAACTTCGACCTAGGGTTTGTGTTCGATCTTCTTCCTATAAATTCATCCCTTTGGCCGTCGTTTGAGGGGGATGCAACTCGAGTTATTGACGAGGAGGAGGAAATACTCCGTGTACAATCGATAAATCCTCGCTCCTCGCACGTTCAAGGGAGTATTTAGGGCTTTTCCTTGTGTTTTTCCTCTTTCATCTTTCTTTTCCCCTCCGGATTTTTAATCTTTTCATAGCATTGCATCCTGATTTCAAAACACTCCTTTTACAAAATACATGCATACACACACACCACACCTGTCTTTTGCCCATTCATAGGGGTTTAAAAAACGCCAAACCCCCAGGTAATCGAGCCCCCTTTTACATGCTTTTGATTAAGGATAAGGGCAGATTATACTCAAATCTCGATCTAATGGGCTTTATATTTGTTGTTTATGATTGTCCACAGGCCCTGGAAGATTGATACGTGGAGCCCTTGCACCTTGGCCGGCCTTGGAGCAAGGAAGGAACGAATCCAAATAAACCCCGCTACCTGTCTGATATCGCGCTATACTAAGTTAGCGCGACCTGAAGAAGGCGCTGGGACGATATAGCGCGTTAATCTTCAGGCCCCCGGCTCCCCTTTATGGATTTCTGAGGTATGTAACATGCCCCGTCCTAATCTCTTATTGTTTGGCATGTTTCTAGCTTCAGTGGCGATCACGGATCTTGATTATTGCATATGATTTCCCCCTTTTTGTATCATTAATTGAGTGCTATATCCTCATCTTGTTTTAAAACAAAATCGCCATCTTTTATCAATTTGGGGGTTAATCATAAATTGCACATCTACACACAGTGGAGACGCAAAGTCTTGCGGCGGCGTTTGAGGAGTTGGCGAGGATAACCGCGGAGGCGGTCCGGCAACTTCCTTCCCCCCGGGAGTCTTCGAGCTCGCGCGAGGGATCATCTTCCAACTCGATGACGGATCGGCCTTTGGAAATCGAGCAGGTGAGGCGGGAGCCCGTCCCCAACTGCAGTGAGTTGGGGGAGGCCGAGGTGAGGAAGCTGGAGCATCGCTTTCGCTTGCCTCTCAGGTACAGCTTCGCTGCCGCCGCCCCGTATGAGACGAGTCTGGACAGCCGTACGGGGCACATTTGCACTTTTCTTCTGGCTTGGAAGAGTGTGTTCCGCCTTCCCTTCGAGCCTTTTGTACTTAAGCTTCTCGAGTTTTTCCGGTTGGCGCCTATTCAGTTGGTGGCCAACTCGTATCTCCTTCTTTCCGCCTTTCGGATTCTCTATCATCAGCACGATATTTTTCCTTCCTTGGACCTCTTTCACTATTTTTTCGAGTTGAAAGCGCACCCGTCGGCGGGGAAGGGCTTCTACTTTATCCAGGCGAGGAGGAACAGGAGTTGCATCTCACTCGCAGCGAAGGACTCCTTGCACAAGGGGTGGAAGACCCAATTCTTCTGGGTGAAGGCAGAGGCGACAGACGAGTTTTGGAGATGTCCGGTCTCGCCCAATTTTCATCCGAATCTTCCCCCTCGTCAGGAGCAGTTCCCTCCCCACGTGGAGCGGCAGGCCGCTCGTCTGCTGGATAATCGCCAGTCGACCAAGGAGTGTTGGACTTTTGTGACTTCCCTAGTGTTTTGATGATGAGCATCACTATGTTAAATATTGTTATTTTTAATCAGATATCATGAGTAATGTTATGCATTCGAACTTTCCATGATTAACAAGAAAAACTGCTATGAGATAATACCCTGCATGTCCGTACTGTTCCTTTCATACTTCGTGTTGGTTGTGTTCACTTCACTTCGTGTTGTCTTTTTCAACATCGTGTTGTTCCAACTATGTTTGTTGGTTGTCTTCGTGTCGTGTTTTGTTCCAGCGCGTGCTGAACACTGCAGCACCTCGTGCTGCTTTCTGTACCACCTCGTGTCGCTCCATCTGTGTCACCCCTATGTCTTCAAGTCTTATGTTCGTTCCAAGTCTATACAGCCTCTTCTTTACCTTCGTTCCAAGCCAAAGTCTACACATTGGCTTAGCGTCATGCATCAGTCTTCAAAGTCCATACAATGCACTGTAGCATGTTCGAAGCTAAGTCCATACATTGGTTTAAGCTTCCAAGTCTGTACATTGGCCTTCAAGCTTTCCAAGTCTATTCATTGGCAGCTGAACTTTGAAGTCTATACATTGGTCTTCACTTCAAGTATGTACAGCCATTGTCTTGCCAAAGTATATACGTTGTGAACCCTCAAGTCTGTACAGACTTTGCCTTGTTCAAGTCTATACATCGTCCAGTTCTTTGGCAAGTCTATACCTTGTGAAAGTCCATACATTCGATTGCGTTGCCTTGAAGCCGTTCCAAGTCTATACATCCTGTTGAACGCAAAGTCTTCACATCGCCTCATCATATGAAGGTTGTACGTTGCAAGTGTCCTTCTTGTTTTTGTAACCACACCTCGTGTCAGTTTCTGCCTTCGTCTTCGAGTTGGTTTCAGTCCATGTTATTTTCGTGTCGTTTTCATCTTCGAGTCGTTCGTACGTTCGAACAACTTAGTACTCGAGTTATTTTTTCATGTGTATTCAAGTCTTTTTAGTAAAGTGTCGTTTCACCTCGTGCCGTTCTCTTTGCTGTTTGTTATGTCGTGTGGTTTTTGTATTCGTGTCTTCGTGTTGCTTTTGTATCCATGTCTTCGTGTTATTCTTGTGTTTATGTCCTCGTGTTGTTTCTTTCTATCTTCGTCCAGGTTCCCTCTGATCACGTGTTTGTCTACCTTTTCACTCCGTGAGACTTCCTTCTCACCTCGTGCTGTTCTCTTCTGACTTCGTGTCGTTTTCTTTGTAGTGTTAGCTTTATTATTGTGTATCTCGTGTCGTTCTCTTCGTAGTGTTTGTTTTGTTACAGTGATACTTTGTGTCGTTCTCTTTGTAGTATTAGCCTTATTAGTATGTATCTCGTGTCGTCTCTTTTTACCTCGTGCTGTTTTAATCTGACCTCGTGTCATTCTCTCTTTAGTTCGTACTGTAGTAATCTTGTGTATCTCGTGTCGTTCTCAGTAAAGTGCATCTCGTATTGTTATCACATACCTCATGCAGTTTTAGTTCTTGTGGCCCTCAGTATTAATGGTTTTTATCTCCTTACAGGTCCGAGGAAGAACATTCACCGGTGTCTGGGCTGCACGTGATCCGATACCAAAGGAACCAATGCTATAAGGGCACATGGCAAGAAGGTTCTGGATCGAGCGCGGGAAGCACACGCCTTGCATGCACCGTCCTGATCGCTTATAAAAGCATTCCCTCATCATCTACGAAAAGTTGAGCTCTGAGGTTACAAAAAAGAAAGTTGAAGTGAGAGCAGAAGAGAAAGAGCCTCCCTGAGAAACTAGAGTGTTCCAGTTGAGAGAGAAGAGAGAGCAGGAGAGTGATCAGAAGATGGGTTTTGACTTACGGATTAAATCCGAAGTCTGCTGCTCAGTTTGAGCTACATTGTTTCCAGTTTCTGAACTTTGGATTCTTTCTTTCTTGTTTTCGTTTCTTATATGTTTTCCATTCTTGATTGAGAGTTCTCTGTGTTACCTCCTGGTGTTCAGGGGAAGAGAGAGACGTGTTCTCTCTGGTTTACTTGCAACAGAGGTTGCAGTAGTGTTCCCTCTCATAGAAGAGGTGCTCCCTCTGGGATTCAGAGGAAGAGAGACCTTGGTCTCTGGTTCTAGTGACTGTAGATCACTAGTGTTCCCTCCGGTTGGAGGAAGAGGAAATTATTTTCCTTGTTTCTAGGGACTTGACGTCCTTAGGGTTCCCTCCGGGTGTGGAGGAAGAGGGGAGGATGTTCCCCTGGTGAAGCTGTGAATCAGCAGTTGTCGCAAACTGAGTCTGCTTTGCTAGCAGTGCTAGTGGAATCCTCACTTCGATTTGAAGTGAGGGGTGGACGTAGGCAGACTGGAGATCTGGCCGAACCACCTTAAAAACCTCTGTGCCCTTGTGTGATTGTCTGTGGTGGTTCTTGTGGTGTGCCTTCTATCTACTCGAGTTATTGTTCGCACTACGGTTTTTGTGGGTTCATCTGCGAGATTGCTTGTTTTCAGTGAATCACTCTTCAGTAATTTTTAATCGGTTGATAACAGTGATCTATTCATCTCCTCCCCTTTTAGATCACTTCATATTTCTCGTATCAAGGAGCTGGTGACGCCGGAGAACATCTAACGGTGCTTGCTTACGCGGTTGACGTCGACAGGTACCGCTCTCGAGGCTCTTCTCCTGGGGTGGTAGTTACTTTCTTTCTCCTGACCGGGTCTTCTTCCTTTGTTGCAGACGTGAGGCGGGAACCTCTGGAAGAGGCTGCCGAGGTCATTGATCTTGGGGATGACTCGGCGGCCGACGAACCAGATGCTTCTGCGGGTCGCGCCCAAGCCCGAGATAAGGGCAAGGGGGTGGCCCCCGGGGGATCTTCACGACCAACTGGTATGAAGCGCAAGGATCCCATGGCGGGAAAGTTGCGGGAGGCCGCGAAGGTCAGGAAACGGGCCAAGAAGACAGGTCTTCCTTCTACCGCCGGGGGTGACTCCGGCTTGGCGGCGCTCCCCTCTCGGGGGCAAGATGGGGCCGACCCCTCGGGGCCAGCTCCCCCACCTGCCAAGCGAGAGGGAGCCGAGGAGACCGGGGGCCCTTCAGAGGGTGGTGATGGGTCGGCTCTCCCCCCCACGGGGGTAGAGGGGGCCGATGCCGAGGTAGTTGACGCCGAGACCGGGGGATCGGTCGGAGGCGGTGATGTCTCGGTCGGTGAGGTGCGGGCCGAGACAGGCAGGGCCGGGGGTTCGCCCGCGAGGGCGTTGCAGCCCCAGGTGCTTGAAGCTCCCGATGCGGTCGGTCCCGCGGCACCAGTCGAGGTTGGGGGTTCACCCGGGGAGGCGTCGCAACCCCAACCGACCGTGGCGTGCGAGGCGGTCGGTTCTGTCGCTCGAGCAGAGCCTTCTGGCGGGGTGCCCCGGGCGGAGCGGTCCCCTCTGCCGGAGCCCTTGGAAAGGCTCGGCATTATGGGCGACCTGTATCGGGTCTGCCGATCGATTGCCGCAAGGACGAAGGGGGGAGAAAGGCGCAATACCCCCCCCCCCCCCCGGGATCCTTGATGTTCTGATGGAGGGCGGCCTGGTCATAGCTCGGTCAGCGGCTTTGATGTCGGAGGCGCACGCCCGGACGGAGGCGGAGCGGTCGAACCTTGCCTGGACCCTTGGGGGATGCGAGAGGAAACTGGCCCGACTCAAGGGGGAGCATGAGGGGCTCTGGCAGGAGTTTTCCGCGTTCCGGGAGGTGGCGCGGGCGAGCCGACTGGAAGCCGGGGTGCTGACCGAACAGCTCGCCAAGACCCGAGAGTCTCTTGAGAGGACAAGCCGATCCTTGGAGGAGGAGCGTCTGCGTCGCCTCGAGCTAGACAATCGCTGGGAGCTCGAATGCACCGAGCTGCTAGATCGGGCGGAGGTGGCGGAGCGTCTCCGAGCTGAGGCTGAGGTGGACCGGGCCCGGGCGGAGGAGCGTGCGGCCGAGGCGGAGCGGGCTCGGGTCGAGCTCGTCGGAAGGGCGGGGCAGATCGAGGCGGAGGCGATCGAGCGTTATAGGAGCTCGGATGCTTACTCGGCCGACCTGGTGGAAGCCGCCCTACCCTACTACGAGGTAGCACTTCGCCGGGGCGCTCGAAAGGGGTTCAAGCAGGGCTATCGCCGGGCGGTAAACTACGCCGATGAGCAAAACTCCGCGATCGAGTTCCCCTTTGGCCAGTGTTATGACTCGGATGAGTCGGTTTCTAGCTCCTCCTCGTCGGTCGGGGAAGATTCGGAGGGGTCGCCTCCATCGGGGTCACCGGCTCCGGGCGTTTCGGGAGGGCTCACGACCGAGACAGTTCTCGCACAGGCGAGGTCAGTGTCCGAGCCGGCCGTCACCGAAGGCGCCGGGGATGACGCGTCTCCTTCCACCGTTCTCGAACGTCAAAGTGGGCCCGAGGCCTGATACATTTTGCCTTATTTTGCCCCTTCCTCTTGTTTGTCTCTCTTTCCTCTCTTTAGAGAGTTTCCTTTTTGTGTGATAATGAACGACTCACTCTGTTTGAGTACCATCTTTGCCGTGATTTGGTTGGCATATCTGGAGTAGTTGGGAGGTGCCGATATGTTCTGCGCGGTTTTCGCACGCTGTTTTGGTAGGCTTCTGACGGGGCGTCCTTCCGTTCCCTCCTGCTTTGAATGTCAGGCCGCTTCGTGAATCCCGCTAGGGCGGGAAATGAGGAGTTGGAGGTGACTGTTCAGGGGAGAAATCCTTTGGCGTGTTTCCGAGGGGTGGGTCATTTAAGGCGTGTAGCCTCCTTTGGCCTATAAGAAGGACCGAAAGGCGCCCTTTCCTCTTTACTGCTTGGGATTTTCTCTAACAGTCTTTCCTCACTCCTTCCTCTTCACTCTGCGTTGTGCCCTTGCATTCGGAGCATGGAGGATCCTTCGGAGGGCGACGCCGCCGCCGACGGGGAGCGGAGGGCTCTTGCCGTCCCAGCTTGTTGGACGGGTCCCACGGTCGCCGCGCGAGTTCGAGACGGGTCCGACGGTCTCCGCGCGGATCTGGAGAGGGCTTCGACGTGTGAAGGCACGGTTCTTGCCCTTTCTCAGTTCCGGCGTGGCTTCCGGGCGGGCGCCGAGGCAGAGGACGGATGGGGGCATCAGGGAAGCCTGCCGCCACTCCCCTCCGTGTGAGGGGAGGAGGCGACTCTAGCTCCCTCCTAACCTCTCCCAGCAGCCTCTTTTTCCCTCTTCTGTTCTTCATTTCTTTCACTCTTCGGGGGCTGCTTGCTCTCTCCTTCCTTCCAAGGAGTTGGCAAATTGGAAGAGGGGAGGCCTTCACGGCGCTCCTTTTTCCTGGTTGTTGCCAACTTGGGAGGTAGCCTTCCTCCACATTTAAAGGTGGCCTCCCTTCTGCAGTCCCTCTGTCACCTTTGTCACGGGCCACCCGAGCCAACTGGCTCGACCACCTTTTGTCCGAGCCAGTTTTCGCACGAGGCAGAGTCAGTGGCTGGACGCGAGGAGATCAAGACCGAGTCAGTCGAGCGATGACCCCTTGAAGCAATGTTAGACGGATTTTTGCTTTTTGCTATGTGATGTACTGGCATTTACCTATCTGATGTACCAATGGTTTGGAATGAAAAGAAAAGGGATTTATTCCGTCCATCTTGCTGTACAATTTCAAAAATAGAATTTGCGTAGTGCGGCTGTGTTCCATGTCCGAGGAATAGGTTCCCCTTCCATTGTTGCTAACCTGTACGCATCTTTTCCGAGCGTCTCGACCACTCGGTAGGGGCCTTCCCAGTTAGGGGACAGCTTGCCCGCCGCCTCTAGTGGTCGAGAGGCTTCGGCCTTTCTGAGGACGAAGTCCCCCAGTTGGAAACATCTGTCTCGGACGTTGGCGTTGTAGTATCGAGTGAGGCGGCGCTGGTACTCCGTTGCTCGGACGTTCGCGATCTCTCGGAGTTCGTCTGCCAGGTCGAGGTTCTCGAGCAACTTTTGCCCGTTTGCCTCGAGTGAGAAGCTGATCACTCGGAGAGATCGATTGGCGATCTCTAATGGAACGACGGCTTCGGTGCCATATACCAACTGAAAAGGGCTTTCACCGGTTGCCGTCCTGGGGGTCGTTCGGTGCGACCATAGTACGCTAGGCAATTCCTCGAGCCAGCTACCCTTAGCCTTGCCGAGTCTGGTTTTTATGCCTTTCAAGATAGTCTTGTTGGCATTTTCAACCAGCCCGTTGGCCTGAGGGTGGGCGACCGAAGTGAAGTGGTTGTAGATATTTAGGTCGGCGCATCTGTCTCGGAAATACCGAGAGTCGAATTGCCGACCGTTATCGCTTACTATCACTCGGGGGATGCCAAAGCGACAAATGATCGATTTCCAAACAAAGCCCCAAACGACTGTCTCGGTGATCCTTGCCGTAGCCTCGGCCTCAATCCACTTGGTGAAGTAGTCGATGGCGACGATGATGAACTTCTTCTGGGACTGGGCCGTCGAAAATGGCCCAAGGATATTGATTCCCCACCGAGCGAAAGGGTAAGGCTCTGTTAGGGTGACAAGTTCCGTGGCCGGCCGATGGACCAAGTGGTCGAACCGCTGGCATCGGTCGCATTGTTGAACATAGGCCGAGCAGTCGCGCTGCAGGGTGGGTCACCAGTACCCCTGTCGTAACAGGATTCTGGCCAGCGACCTTGCCCCTGAGTGCGCTCCGCACAGGCCTTCATGAATCTCTTGGATGGCTCGGCTTGCTTCGTCGGGACCGAGGCACTTTAGGAGGGGACCGGAGAACGATCTTCGGTAGAGAGTGTTGTCGAGGACGATGAAGCGCCAAGCTTGATACTTCATTCGGCGGGCTTCCCGAGGGTCGGAGGGCTCTTGGGAGTCCTGTAGCCAGGACAGGTAGGGGGAGCGCCAGTCGCTTGGAGTGGCCGAGTCAATAGCGAGGAGCTCCGTGTCGATGCTCGGGCGCTCTAGCTCTTCTAGGAGGACCGATCGTGTACCTTCCGGGTCTAGGGAGGAGGCCAATCGAGAGAGGGCGTCCGCCTGAGAGTTTTGCTCCCGAGCTATCCGGACTACCCCAAATTCCTCGAACTGTTGGGCCAGGCTCCGGACCAACTGAAGGTATTTGATCATGGGTGCCTCCCGAGCGTCATACTCACCGTTGACCTGACCTGCGACCAGTTGAGAGTCGGTGTGGATCCTGACTCGCTCGACCCCCAGCCGTCGGGCCATGCGTACTCCCGAGATAAGGGCCTCGTACTCGAAAGCATTGTTGGATGCCTGAAAGTTGAATTTCAAGGCGTAGTGTAGCTCTATCCCTTCGGGGGACCTCAGGAGGATCCCCGCACCGCTGCCTGCCGGATTGGACGATCCATCGACGAACAGTTCCCAGGTTGGCCCGGTCGTGGTCGGAGGCCTGTCCTCGGCTGGGATGGTGCTTTCGGCAATGAAGTCGGCGAGCGCTTGGCCTTTGATTGCTGATCGCGGCAGGCCTCGAGCATAATGGCCCATTTGACGAGTCGTCCTGAGGCCTCGGGGTGGGCCAGAATCTTCTTCAACGGCTCGCTGGTTAGCACGGTGATGGGGTGCCCCTGGAAGTAGGGGCGGAGGCGCCTTGCGGAGGTAACCAACGCTAGCACGAGTTTCTCGGTTGCGGGATACCTCCGCTCGGCCTCATTGAGCACCTTGCTAGTGTAGTAGACCGGTCTTTCGATTCCCGAGTCATTTCTGACTAGGACCGAGCTGACCGTGGATGGCGTCGCCGAGAGGTAGAGCAGCAAGACTTCGCCTGGGACGGGCTTGGAGAGCACCGGTGGCGAAGCCAGGAACTTCTTAAGCTCGGCGAATGCTGTCTGGCACTCCTCATCCTATGCGAACGTAGCAGATGCTAGCTTGGGTCCCCTCATCAGTTTGAAGAAGGGCAAGCATCGTTCGGCCGTACGGGACAGGAAACGGCTGAGAGCGGCGACACGCCCTGTCAGACGCTGGACGTCTTTCACGCACGTGGGCGGGCGCATGTCCAAGATGGCCTGGACTTTATCGGGGTTGGCTTCAATCCCGCGCTGAGTGACCAGGAAACCCAGGAACTTCCCAGATTTTACTCCGAAGGCGCACTTGGCGGGGTTGAGCTTCATGTTGTACTCCAGGAGGGTGCCGAAGGTTTCGGCAAGGTCGGTGAAGTGGTCTTGGGCCTTGGGGGTCTTGACGAGCATGTCGTCGATGTAAGCCTCGACGTTCCGACCTAGCTATCCCTCGAACATGTGATTTACCAGTCGCTGATATGTGGCTCCAGCGTTCTTCAACCCGAAGGGCATCCGGGTGTAGCAATACACGCCGCAGTCGGTGATGAAGGCGATCTTCTCGATATCTTTTGGATTCATTCTGATCTGGTGATAACCCGAATAGGCATCTAGGAAGCTAAGTTGCCCGAGGTTGAATCAACCAATTGGTCGATGCTCGGTAGCGGATAGCAGTCCTTGGGGGTAGCCTTATTCAGATCAGTGAAGTCCACGCACATTCGCCATTTGCCCGTGGTTTTTGGCACCAGGACGACGTTGGCTAGCCACGTTGGGTACAGGACTGGTCTAAAAAGACCGGTCTCTTGCCCCTTGGTGACCTAGGCCTTGATGATCGCCTGTTTTTCTGGTGCGTGCTTCCTTCTCCGTTGCTGTACGGGCCTCACGGTGGGGTCGAGGTTGAGCTTGTGCATCACGGTCTTCTCTGGTATGCCAGGGAGTTGATCATCGGACCAAGCAAAGACCTGAATGTACTCAGAAAGAAATCTCTTGTATTGCTGCTATTCCTTAGGTGGTAGGTCGGCTCCGATCCTTACTCCGAGGGCCGGGTCATCGTTTAGGAATACCGTTAGCAATTCGCCACCGGGCTCGGTGGTTACGGTCTTCCCTTCGACTCCCTTGGGGCCCTTTTCCTTCCCGTCCGGCCTTGAGGCTTCCACCGAGATGTTGTAGCACCTTCTAGCCGTGGCCTGGTTACCTCGGACTTCCCCTAACCCGTTTTTGGTGGGAAACTTCATTTTCTGGTGATAGGTAGATGGTACGGCCTTTATTCGGCTGAGGATTTTCCGGCCGAAAATGGCGTTGTACGCTATCATACCCTTGATCACTATGAAGTCCACCATGACCGTAACGGTTTTGGGTGGGGTGCCGATGGTGACCGGCAGGCTTAGGGCTCCCTCGGGGTAAGTGGCCAGGCCGTTAAACCCGCAAAGGGGTGTTCGGATCGGGTGGAGCTTGGATGGGTCTTCCCCCATCTTGAGGAAACAGTCATAGGATAATACATCGGGGGCGCTCCCATTGTCAACCAGAATTCTATCTACGTTACAATAGTTTATTGTGGCCGAGATAACGAGGGCATCATCATGCGGGGTGTTCAGCCCTTCCAGGTCTTGGTCGGAGAAGACTATGACCTGGGGCTCCCTCGGCGGGCCGTTGGAGGGCTCTAAGACCTGGCTGGCCCGCTCGGCATGACGCTTCCTTCCTCGACTGGTGTCGCCGCCCGACGCCGTTCCTCCGGAGATGACGTTGATGTGGACCCCTCGGGGGGCGTTGTCGATATCCTCGGCGGCGTCTCGATCTTCTTTGCGCCCGACTGCAAACCGGGCCAGGTGCCTCTGACGGATGAGACGCTCGATCTCGTCTTGGAGCTGGTGACAGTCGCCGGTGTGGTGCCCGTGGTCGCCGTGGAACAGGCAATGCCTGTCGCGCTTGCGGTTCTTCGATCTCATTGGTTCGGGCCGGCGGAGGAGTCCCGAGTCTTTGATGTCTTCATAGATCTCGTAGACTGGCGCGGTCAACGGGGTGTACCGCTCATACTTTCATTTGCGCTCTCCTTCCCGATCGCGCTTCTTGCCCGAGCCAGGATTTGGCTCGGAGGCCCGCTTCTTGTCCCCCTCCCGACCCGAGCCGGTTGTGTCTCGGCAGGCGCTGAGTACTTCCTCGCACTCGGCGTGGCGCAGTGCCAGAGGCACTAGCTCGGCAAGGGTCGAGGGAGGGTGGAGGACCAGCTCGCGGCGGAGATTCTCGTCCCGGGTGCCCCCGGTCAGAGCGGTCGTGGCCGAGGCCACATCCAGGCGGGGAATTCTGAGGGCTTCCGATTTAAATCGGTGGACATAAGCCCGGAGCCTTTCCCCTTGCGCCTGTTTGAGGGCCAGGAGCCCCGCTACTGACCTTGGGGGGGGCGCTTCCGGCGAAGCTCTCCTTGAAGACTCGCCCGAATTGCCTGAAGTCCCGGATGGACCCAGGGGCGAGGGCCCGGAACCATGCCTGAGCGCCTTGGACCAGGGTGGCCGCAAAGGCTCAACATTTGATAGGATCCGGCGTTCCATGCAGAGTTACCAGGGCGTCGAAGCTGTCGTAGTGGTCGGCTGGGTCGCCCTGGCCATCATAGAGCTTGAAGGTCGGAATGGAGGTTCTGGGAGACACATCTGTCTTCAAGATGTATTCGGAGAAAGGGGATTTCTCCTCATCCTCCGGGAAAGAGGTTTTTTGCAGGGCGCGGAGGGCGCGCTCTTGCTCTGCAAAACGTCTTTCGAAATCCCTCAGTCGGAGGGATAGTTCCGGCTGCGGTCGTGCCGTGGGACTGGGGGGAGCGTCGTGACGATCCTAAGGAACGTCAGCGCTCGGGCGTGGAGGCCTCGCCCCCTGTTTCCCTTTTCTGGGCGTGGAGGAAGCCTCTTGCTCCGGGGGCGGAGCTTGCGAGGGTCCTCCCACGTTGTTGCGGATGAGCTGCTGACCGCGGAGGGTGAAGCGGCCCCCAGGGGTATGCTGGGACGCACTTCGACGGGGGGGGCTCCCGGATGGGGCGCGGGACCTGGCATCCCTTGCCTCCTGGGCCCTCACGAGTTCCACGAGGATGTCGAGCTTCTTATTGAGGGCCTGGAAGACCTCGTCGCCACCGTTGGGGGGTGCCCCCGTCGCCGGCGGAGGGGGCGGCGGCTCGTTGGTGGGGACGCTGGCGTTGGAGGGAGGGTTCTGTGAGGCCCTAGAGGGGCCATCTCCTGTCGCCACCACGGCCTTACCCTTCTCGATGGTGGATCTCCTCCCTGAGCTTCTTCTCACCATCTTGGCTCTTCGTGTGTTTCCCACAGACGGCGCCAGATGAAGAGGCGAAATCTCGCGCTGTGTCCTGAGCGGGCTGTGGATCACCAGAAGATGAACTGCAAGACAGGGAAACGTATCAGAGGGCCCAGGGGGTTTCCCTGGGGAAAAACCCTCCGATGGTTAAGTCAGTAGAGCTGTGGTGGAAGCAGAAATGGGGAGGAGAAAAACTAGTGCGCGAGATTCCTCTCCACCAGAGGGTGAAGCGGATTGCTCAGGAGTTTGGGTGTATGAGTACCTTTATGGCTCTCTTCTTCCACCGGAGGGTATCCCTGGTTTAAATAGTGCGCCGCCTTCAGGAGTCCTGCAAGCTGAAGGGTCTCCGGCGGGAGTTACGTCCTCGACGTGGGCTTTCATGGCCTTATCGTGGGAACGTTATCGCCTCGAAGTCCGGCGGCTTCTTGATTCCCCTGTCCGTTGGGGACTCTTAACGGCAGCACGAATGGATAATGTCTGGTCTGGCCGAGCTTCTGAAACGCCAGCCCTGTCCGGGCGATGAGCATAGCTCGACGAAAGAGGGGTCGGATAGGTCGGCTAATGCCTGTCTCTCCCGGGCGGGGAAACGGCTTGGGCCGGACCCTCCTTGTGACCTGACCATCACTCGGGCCCTCCGAGCCTAGGGGCCGCCGGGGAGAGTTGGTTCCTCGAGTGTTTGTTCATTGGACTTTTCTTTCCTGAGTGGACCCTGTGGGCTGTCACTCAGGTGAGCTTGCCTCGTTGGACCCTGTTGGGTCTTGTTGGGCTGCTCTTTGGGTGGGCTACAGAAATCCCCCTCTCCAAGGAGCATCATCTGATGACAGATATGAGTACCTGCTGAAGTTATTTGTGAAAGTAGAAAAGAAGCTCACATAAACTGGTAAAACCCAGAAAGGAAAGGTACTTTGTTTTCATGATATTAGTATTTTTTTTGCTTGCCAAAGGTCCTTTTCTATTACATATTACTTCTTTGTGCATGTGATCAGTCCTGTTTGTCCATTTTAGGTACAAAGAGAAGGGAAATGAACATGGTTCGCTGAGTTCTCTGGAAGGATACGCCCAAGCAATAACCCACCTGATTTGCCAGGGGGTGTACAATTAACCCAAGGCATTGTACCTTATTTTCTTGTTTTCTCCTGGTGAACAGGCTCCCAACAACATTGCTTCTTCAATTTCGACTTCTCAAACTGTTATTGATCTGTGGAGTCGATGAAACATTACATTCCCCAGTGTCACTCAATCGAGTAACCAGTAGAATGAAAAGTTCTGGATATAAGTAAAGAGAGCTTTTAGTGGTATGTATGCTACTATACTCAGCAATACAAACTGTCAACTACTTAGTTTTATTTTACCTGGCCCCTTGTTTTTTTTACCTTTTTTAAGGCAGTTTGTAGCTCAATTAGGACTGCCATTTATATTGTGTCCAAATTTACTCCATCGCAGTTACTTGTGTCCCCTGATTTGTTTAATCTTTCAGGGTAGATAATCTACCATTTGACAATCCATTCAAATGATCTCACCGATCTTTTGTTCTCCGTATATATACAATAGAAAGAACAAGCCTCACCTACGAAGCTGAGAGAGTGAGATCAAAGAGAGAGATGTTCTCTGTTGCAAGTTAAAACCATAATCTCCGAGCTAATCATATAATTTTGTTTTGCAGTCAAATTAGCAGATGCATATGTGAAAAGTCTTTGTTTTATGATTTAAATTAGAGATGCCGTTGGGAGCCCTATTCTATAGCTTATAGAATATATATATGAAGTATCATTCTTTCATTTTTAAGTTTAGATTGTCATGTTTAAATTTGAAGTGAAATTACTCATAATTATTTATTTATTTTGCAAGTAATCTCTGATACGGCGAAGAGTCACTCTCCCATCTCGTGATTTACTTACTTATTTGGTGATATAACACGTGGCAGATTCGGTGGTGTGCTCATCAGTAGCAAGTATTCAAACAGCAATAAACAAGGAAATATTCCATATCTGTACAGAAAATCTTTTAATTACTATCATGACTGCTTCCAGTTTTGTTGCACTTGTCCTGCTGCCAACAGCTCTAGTTATTTTTGTTTTCATTGCTTTTAGTTTTAAGGATGTTTTGGGTGTAGCAGTATCTGATGACTAGGGTTTGAATCACTAAATTAGGGCACTGATGGGGGAGGATTACCTTAAAGATGGGTGGGGTTTGGAAAGTGTTGAGAAGCTAAGCCATACTTGACAAGAGAGCAGATGCTCTCAGTGTACCTACTGACCGGAGTTAGAAAGTGCAGAGAGGAGTAATTCCAAAAAAAAACACCCCTTACCTAGAACCATTTTTATTCCATGTGGAGGGGCTTTGTACAAATATTTGCACCCCATCTCTATGCACTCACTGACTCAGGTCGGTAGGTGCATTGAGATGATCCCCTCTCACTTGAAAATCCTCTCTTCCTCTTTAATAATCTCGTTTCTTGATCTTTTTAACCCCTATGAAGTCACTTAAATCAGCCTAGCTTTGCCCTATATAAAGACATTTAGATGTGTTCCTAGAGAATAATCATGTCATTTAGCATAGAAAATTCTATGTTATATCTCAGTTCTGGCGGTAGAAATCATAAACAGTGTTTGTAATATTATGCACTAGTGTTCTTTATGAGCAAGGTTAGTGAATGCCACATGTTGATCTCTACCATCTCTTGGTTCATGCCATCACTGGTGCAAGATTGGAAAACCCAATTCCCTAGGGCTCAAAATGATAAGGACTCCTACTACACTACCAGTCCAATAGAGACCAGTCAAACCTAATTAGAAACCAGGTGTTCCAAATCCACATATGAACCTTGAAGTATACTTCTATGGCATGGCTCAATGTAGATTTCTCAGCCACTTCTGTTTCCTTTTGGTTTTATTTTTGTTATTACATTCATGGAAGGGTTTAAAATGGAAAGAAATACAGATGATATCCCTACTGACTCATCTCTATAAGTTTTATTGCTTATCACGTAGGATAGATGTCCTTTTAAATGGTTTATAGATGCAACTATGCTTATTCTGTCACACCGTTATAAGGTAAGAAGTTGAAAATATTAGATTTGGAGGGAGACCATGTGGCTACAGGGTTTGTCACGAGCGTTGATAAGGACAAAGTCGTCATTGAACGACAAATTGAAACAATCTATTGTGAAATGTTTGTTGTTTTTGCAAACAAGTCCAAAGTACCACTTTTTATAAAAGATCAACATAGGAAGAAAATTAAAGATGCCGTCGGAAGCCATATTTTATGGCTTACAGAATATGTATGTAGAGTATTATTATTTCATTTCTAAGTTTAGATTGTCATGTTTAAGTTTGAAGTGAAATTACTCAACCATTTATCTATTATGCAGGTAATCCCCGATGCGACTAACAACCACTCTCCCACATGGTGATTTGCTTGATGATTTGGTGATATATTAGACTCTGACATTTTGATATGTTTCAGTGATGACAAAGTACATTAACTTTGATTGTATATATGTTTTGACTAAATTACATCTGTATGTTGTTTATACATGGGGATGTATCATGATATATTATTGCCACATATTGTGATTATAATGATACATTGACACAATGCGATTATTAATGGAAATATCAATGTGATGAATTTTTTGATCTATGATTCATATGTGAATGATGTAGATGTATATAAGTTGTGAATATGTATAATTTATGAATGTGTATGTTATTACGAATGTTATTATAGGTCACCTACAGGTTATTTTGTAGGTCAAATGAGTTACCTATGGTTAGTATAGGTTATCTACGGTTCAAATTGCTATCTACGGTTTGTACAGGTTACATACGATTCAAATGAGTTGTCTACGGTTCAAATGGGTTACCTACGATTAGTACAGGTTTACCTACGGTTAAAATGGATTATCTACGGTTAACACGAGTTTACCTATTGCAAAGTATTGACTATATATCGTGACATATATAGAATTCAATTTTTTAGTGGACATGATATTGGACCTCTTGCATGATGCATTAGATTTGTGACCAGATACTTCAAACGGATTTGTGGAGGCATAAATATAGTATCCCTAATTTTGTTCCATATTTTTATGATTTTTTGTATGGAATATGAATCAATTGTTCTGAAAAAATCTGTAACCAACGAAGAAACATGTCAGAATGAGCCATGAGTGAGATATCATGGGACAACGCTCCGATATTTAAGTCAACAAGGTGATCAGATAAGATAGAAAGGGATGAAGATCGTGAAGAGGAGTGCTCAGGAGAGAGAATGGACGTTTTGGGATTTGAGATTTCTATGTAGACCAATTGCTTGTCCCCTAGTCCTCTGTCCAAGATCTTATTTATAGTACTTACCTTAAGCATGTCCGTTCCCTGACTAAGTAGAGTTGTGATCAGTGGAGTGGAGGGCTGCTCAATCATGCATAGGATCGTCGGTTACCCTCTCGTCCGCTCTTTCAGAGTTAGAAAGGTGGTGTCATAGCCAGTGTCTTGACTATATATGTGGGAGAAGACTCGACGTTAGTTGGGATAACCTCTGTGATTGTGACGATAACGGCCACCGATTGAGGGCCTTGAGATGTGTAGAGCGTGCATGTCCACGTAGTGCACGTCTTTGGGCTGAGCCAATCTTGAGTGGGTCATGTTTGGCATCATTATTAGATTGTGGATCAATTGATAATGAGCCATAGTGGATTCGATGAATTTTTCCCACCTCAATATTTAATGCTAAAAACTAAACTGTAACGAGTACAAAAATGTATAGTATAACACAACTATCAAATATCCGAACATTTATGTATAGATACGTCTGATATCTTATTAGATATTATTTATCATCGTTATTGATAGAAATCTTATTTATTGTCTGAATTAAACTAATGTTCGAGGTTGGCTAAAAATTCAATAATTCTGTAGGGTACTCATTGGTTTTAGGTGCTAGCTAGCCTCCACTTGAGAAGGGCCTTGGTGCCTTGTAATGTCCTTTCAAGAACATGAGCCATTTTCACTAAAGATGACACTACACCAAGAAGAACCTTTACCTACGACGTGAATGTTGTAGGTAAAGACACAAAAAATTCTAGGTATAGGTTTTACCTACGACACTTCCTACACCTGTGTGTCGTCGGTAAAAATTGCGTAAGTAAAGTTTTACCTATGCGACAAAAAATCGTAGGAATAAGGGCGTCAACACTTACGATTATTTGGCGTATGTAATTACCTACGGTAAGTATCCGTATGTATATGCTTTCTCAATTCCTACGATTTTGTGTAGTAGGTAATTACCTACGATTATGTAGCGTAGGTAATTAGCTACGATTCCTATGATTTGTTTGTCGTAAATAATTTCCAATGGTTTTTTCGCGTAAGTAATTTCCTACAATTTTTTATCGTATAAGAAAACTTTACTTACGCAATTTTTACCAACGACAATATTATTTCTCAAAAAATCGTAGGTAATGTACAATCGTAGGTAATGTGAGCCAACTGTAGATAACCCATTTGAATCGTAGGTAATCTATTTGAACCGTAGGTAAACATGTATTGAACGTAGATAATAATTTGAACCTATACGAACTGTAGTTAACCCCTTTGAATCATAGGTAATATGTATTAAACGTAAGTAACAGTTTGAACCGTAGATAACTTGTACTCACCGTAGGTAATCTGTATTGACCGTAGGTAACTCATTTGAATCGTAGGTAACCAATATTAAGCGTAGGTAACATTTTAAACTGTAGACAACCTGTACTAACCGTAGGTAACATTCGTAATAACATACGTTCACAAAGTATACATCACAACCTATACATCCACATCATTCACATATGAATCATAGATCAAGAAATTAGTCACATTGATATTATATGCAAAATGATTCTATTGCAATCACATTGTGTAGAAATATATTATTATAATCACAAATGAGGCAATGTATCATGATGTGCATCACCGTGTACAAAAAAACATGTAGATGTAATTTCATGTTGACATATATACAATGAAAATTAGTGTAATATTTTGTCATCAATATACACATCAAAATGTTAAGAGGATCTAGCACATCACCATATACACATCAAAATGTTAGGAGGATCTAGCACATCACTAAATAATAGGGTGTTTGGGAGCACTTTTTTTTTAAAGACTATTTCTTCTTAAAAAATTATGGTACGGTGATTTTTAATCTAACTTTTAAAATTGATGAAAATCACTCTGGACTGTTTGTCAAAAATATCACAATTTTTAAATTTTAGATAGCCCTGTCTGGAAGCAGGCCGCAGGGGGGAGGGGAGCAGGCCGGCGGCGGCGGGGGAGGGGGGCGAAGGCCGCAGGGTGGGGGGGGGAACCGGCCACAGGGGGGAGGGGAGCAGGCCGGCGGCGGCGGGGGAGGGGGGCGAAGGCCGCAGGGGGGAGGGGAGCAGGCCGGCGGCGGGGAAGGGGGGGCCACAGGGGGGCCTGCGCACGGGGGGGGGGGGGGGGAACCGGAGCCGGAGGGGGGGAAGGGGAGGGGGCTGCGGTCGCAGGGGGGAAGCCGGAGGGGGGGAGGGGGCTGCCGGGGAGGGGAGGGGAGGGCGCAGGGGGCCGGAGCCGGAGGGGCTGCCGGGAAGGGGAGGGGAGGGCGCACGGGGGTGGGGGGGGGGAGCCGGCGCCGGGGAAGGGGGGGCCGCAGGGGGGCCTGCGCACGGGGGGAACCGGAGCCGGAGGGGGGGAAGGGGAGGGGGCTGCGGTCGCAGGGGGGAAGCCGGAGGGGGGGGAGGGGGCTGCCGGGGAGGGGAGGGGAGGGCACAGGGGGACGGAGCCGGAGGGGCTGCCGGGAAGGGGAGGGGAGGGCGCACGGGGGGGGAGCCGGCGCCGGGGATGGGGGGGGCCGCAGGGGGGCCTGCGCACGGGGGGCGGGGGGGACCGGAGAGAGGGGGGGCTGCGCACGGGGGGGGGGGGGGGGGGGGGGAACCGGAGAGAGAGGGGGCCTGCGCCGGAGGGGGGAATCGGAGGGAGGGGGGGTCTGCGCACGGGGGGAGCCGGAGCCGGAGGGAGGGGAGGGGGGAGAGGTGTGGGGGTCGCGAGTGGGAGAGAGGGAGACGTGGTGAGTGTTTTTTAAAAAAAAAATTGGTCCAGTGTTGTTTTTTTTTTAGGAAGGTTTACATGGGAGTAGAGTATCTCCCTAAAAATTAGGAGAGGCGTACCAAACGGGATTATAAGACCTCTTCCTCTTTTTAAAATTGAGAGAAAAAAGAAGTAAAAAAGAGCAACCAAACACCCCATAAATAAAGTAAATCATGAGGAAGAGGGGGTCTTCGCCGCATCGAGGACTATTTGTAAAATAGATAAATAATTATAAGTAATTTCACTTCAAATTTAATTAAACATGACAATATGAACTTACAAATGAAAGACTGGTACATACATATTCTGAAAGCCATAGAATATGACTCCGGTGGCATCTTTAATTGTCTTCCTCTATTGATCTTTTACGATTAATGGAACATCCGACTTATTTGCAAAGACAAGTAAAACTTCAGAATATGCCGTTCCAATTTGTCGTCCCACGTCGACTTTATCTTTATCTACACTCGTAACAATTCCGGTGCCCACTTGGTCTCCTTCCAAATCTAGCAGTTTCACCATTTTCCCTTGTACCTATGATATATTTATTGGACAACAAAATCGGGACAATATTTTTGAGAAGCATTCAAAATATGAAATATTCACTACTTTATATTAAATCTGGACAATATAAAATCATGACAGTAGGAGCAGCCTTTTTTTATTTCTTCATTCATAAATCTCATAATATGATGTTTTTGGGACTTTCTTTGACACAAACAATGAGAACTCCATTTAGAAGTTATCTGTGTTGATAAAGATAAAGTCATCATGGGGTAATATAAAAATAAGAGGTCAATATCTTGCTAGTAGGTGTGTTCTCTGCAAGATAGATGAGGAATCAATTGATCATCACTATTTTGAGTGCCCATTCTCAAACTGGATTTGGAAATATATCCTAGCTTGCTTTGCTGTGCGCATAAAGGGCCAAAGTTTAGCATTCTTCAAGAATTGCAGGAGCTTAGAAAAAAATTTCAAGGGAAGAGGCCTACTACAAGATTTGCGCAACTGTTATTTTGCATCTCAATATGGAGGATTTGGCGAGAACGATGTGCCCATGTATTTGAGGATTCAAAGGTATCAAAAGTATAGTTATACCTCCAAATTATTCATGATGCCAGGGATTGTATGGGGGCTACTAGTATCTGCCGTGAAGTACATGCACAGGAAAATGGCAATTGCAGCAGATGGGTTGCAACTAGCAATGCCATATTCTGCTTCTTTTATCCTACTGTTAGAATGAATGTGTGATGTCGTACTTGGGGCGGTTTCTTAAACTTACTAACCTTCAAAGTGTATGGCGTATCCAAATATATATCAGCACAACTATTAAGCCATGGAGGTCACTGGCTACAATAAGTATAGCCATCCAACTGCCGAAGGCCATCATAGCACATAACAACATCGTGGGAGACGAGATCTTCTGGCCCCTCTTCAAATGGTCCTTCAAGAGGGCAGGGTAGACTGTAGTTCACGGAACTAGCCTATTAAGGCCAGACCAGCCAAAACCCCAATCTAGCTTTTCTCATTTATTAAGGTCAGAATATGGGACTTCTCTATCTTTAGGTTTTCCTGCATTTTTTTAATACATAATGAGGGTGTTTCATTGTTGCATTAACTATGTGTATCGATAGCAATTTTGAAACAACAATTAATAACATTCAATAGTGACTATCTGGTTATGTTCTATCAATTTTGATATTCATGTTTTGTTGAGCATAAGAATACAGTTAGTTAAAATTAAATATGTTTTCATAACATCTTGTTATTTCCCCATCCTTTGGCTTTTCCTTGTTATTCTATCCCACTAGTGGTGGTTGGAGAGGCTCTAATCAACTTCCTTGTAAAAAAAAATACTTGGTCTGGAGCAGATATCTAAATGCAGAAGTCTCCACATTCAATTGGACTCCACATTCTATTGTTTACGTGCAGAAGTCTCCACATTCTATTGTTTAGTCATGGCTTCTCTGTGGCTCCATGCTCAGGGAAGGGGGTGATGTAGGGATTGCTTGAGGTCACAATTTTTATTCAGTGTTTTCTGAGGTGGAGCTTTATTTTTCCTGTTGGAAGTGTTACAGACTAAGGCAGACTCTCATTAATGTTAGACATGCTTTTCACTACTTGGTTCAAGAAAAAGGGACTAAAAAATAATAATGGATTCAGACTTGGTTCAAGATCCATAACTGCATTTCTACCAAGATCAAACCACTCAGAATCAAACGACAGAATTGAATTTCTACCAAGATGAAATGGAATAGGATTCATGAATACCTTTCTAGCAAGATGAAAAAAATTAACTTGAAATTGGATGCTCAAATGAATAACTAGCTAAACTAAGAAGTTTATATAATATTTTTGAGAGAACATTAGGTTAGAGAAAAGAATATTACATGGTCTGTTGCTGTTTGGATACTAGCTACTGATGAGCACACCACTGAATCTGATATGGGTTGTATGGCTCCATTCCCCCTGGTTATCATATACATGTCAGGAATAGTTTGAATGATTTAAAATGATGTTCTTATATGTAATTGCACCAACCTGTACAGTAAATTGCTCAACCTTGGCCATCATCTCTTCTAATTCCTTCACTCGATTTTTCAACATATTATTCTCAGCCTGCAAATTATATATGGGTTGTCCCCCACAAAGAAGAGGGAGTTGGGCCTGTCCCAAAACCCCTAACACGGCCTGATTTATTCTCACCAAGAACCTGCGCAAATACATCATCTTGCAAAGCAACTGGACGGGGGTCAGCTGAGCAAGAAGCAACCTGAGTCTGCTTTAATTCCTTCAACTTATGCTGTCAAAAAAAGTCAAAGGTCAATTCTTCGACAGGTGGGTAATAACTTATTTGTTATAGAAGGGTTTTCTTCCAAAAAAACTTACTATGACATCGGCACATTTCTCATTGAGAGGCTTTCCATCTTTACGCACATGAGTAACTACGAGTATATCTGAGCGATCCAAAAAAGTGCCATTCTTCCCATACTAATGCATAAGAAAATGAATGGATTTGTTAGAAACAACCCAAAACAAAAAATAGAGAAGTAAATTATTATATAACCTCCAACTTCTGGATATCTGCAACTGTCCTTGTGCCAGCACAATGGAACCATTTTTGTTTGGCCTTATTCTCTTTATTAATCTGACTTTTCTTCCAAAAAAACTTACTATGACATCGGCACATTCCTCATTGAGAGGCTTTCCATCTTTACGCACATGAGTAACTATGAATATATCTGAGTGATCCAAAAAAGTGACATTCTTCTCGTACTAATGCATAAGAAAATGAATGGATTTGTTAGATACAACCCAAAACAAAAAATAGAGAAGTAAATTATTATATAACCTCCAACTTTTGGATATCTGCAATTGTCCTTTGTGAGCGACGTCACGCGGTCGAGAAATGAAATGCGGAGCGCGCGGGCTCGTTTTTGTTTGTTGCGACACAGAAATAAGATAAAAGAGAAGGGGCCACCACGGGAGATTGCTCCGGTGGGGCGAGCGGGATAAATGCAATATAGTAAGATATGGGGGTTAAATGGTCATAGCGGGAAGTGACTCATCGCGGCCTCGGGGGATGGGAATGATGCGAGAATTAAATAACAGGAATTGAAACGGCCATTGCGGGAAGTGACTCGCCGCGGCCTCGAGAATATAGCAGGTAGATATAGCAGGCAGATATAGAAGCAATTCAAGATATACAAACGAAAGGACAGAATTCAAACGGTCATTGCGGGAAGTGACTCGCTGCGGCCTCGAGAATATGAGCAGATAAGAGATATAACAAGATATAAAAAGAAGTAGAATTCAAACGGCCATTGCGGGAAATGACTCGCCGCGGCCTCGAGAATATGAGCAGATAAGAGATATAACAAGATATAAAAAGAAGCAGAATTAAAATGGCCATTGCAGGAAATGACTCACCGCGGCCTCGAGAATATGAGCAGATAAGAGATATAACAAGATATAAAAAGAAGCAGAATTCAAACGGCCATTGCGGGAAATGACTCGCCGCGGCCTCGAGAATATGATGTGATCGCCATGGGCCAAAGACCCCAAAATAAAGAGTGATCGCACCTACCTCGCTAGCAGGAAGTGGCGGATTGCTTCTTCCTCCCCCTTCGGCCGGCCGACGGAGAGGGCTTTCTTCAGTTACCCTTGCAAAATAACAGACAGTAGATAAACAAAATTAGAAAATGGCAGTGTAGTATCGATCCCTTGCAATAAAAATAACGAAATCGTGGCAGGACACACACCTGGTTGGTGTGGTTTTAAACCCCTCTCGGACTCGAGTAGGAGGAAAATTCGATGATGAATGTAAAAAGTATATAAGAGAAGGTGCCCTTATGAAGGGAGATAGAGGATGCGAGATGATGAATGCAAAAGAACTATGAAGAAAAGGAAAGGATTGGCTTATTGGATGTGTCGATGGCGAAATCCGGCGGAGCTTCGGTAGCATAGGGACGACGTGGAAGCGCGGTGGACGAAGACGACCTTCCTCTCACGAGCGCGGGCACCCGAGAAGCCGGCAGAACCTCCTCCTGAAAAAGACCTACGGGTTAGAAAGGGCTCCGGCAGCCTCTGGGCTCCGGCTCCCTTCGGACTGAGGGGGGGTCTCTATTTATAGGGCTCCGGAGGATGGAGGCGTCCAGGACCCTAGACACCTTCATCAGGGCAAACATAATATTTTATTTTATTTTTATTTTTTTATTTCAAATATTTTCAAGGAGGCGTCCAGGCAAATGGACGCCTCCATAAAAGCCCACCGAACCCCCGCCGAAAGCCACACGCGGTTTGGCACAACGCGTGATTTTGATCGGCGCCCGTGATTCATGCATGGGCGCGTCTAGTTGGCAGGACGTCTTTACAATTTGAATTTTTCCTCACACGACAAACCGACCGGCGGACGGGGGGTGCTCGTGAGTCAAATGATGGAGGCGTCCAGGGGCCTGGACGCCTCCATGAAATTATTTTTTTATATTTTATTTTTTTTATCATTATTAATATTATTATTATTTTATTATTTTGCATTGATGGAGGCATCCAGGCAAGTGGACGCCTCCATGATTTTATTATTTTTTTATATTTTTTGTATATTTGAAAGTTATGGAGGCATCCAGGGGCCTGGACGCCTCCATAAAGACCCCCGGGATTCCCCGAAAGGGCATCAGTAGCCGTCCGCCGGACATTCTCCTGGTTCCGGAAACTTCCAATGCGTCCGATTGGTGATGATGCCGTCCGTATGCTGTATGAGTTCCGCGACGAGGCGGTTTCCAGATGCTGCAGGGGTGTTACGTTACTTACTCAAAAGGCGAAAGAATACTCAAGAATAGGAAGCACTCAAGCGATTCAGAACGCGAAAGCCACTGCGGGACGTCATATAGTAGTAATATGAGATTTTCTCAGGGGATGTCAGAAATAGCGTGTCTACAGCTGCCCCGCCTTGGCGTCTGCTTTGCAAGGGAGTGACACGTAATGGAATGGTATCGAAGTGAAGTGAAATGGAGTGGGAATGGACTGAAAAGTTGATGCCAAGGTGCGATGAGACACGCTTCAGACATTACTATTTGGAATCTTTCCCGTAGTTTCACTAAGGCGACCTTAAAGAAGGTCTTCCAAATTTTGACGATTACTTGGACGGAGATCAAATAAGGGAGGGTGAGATGTGCGCTCAGGCACGAAAATAAAGGAGACCAACTTCTCGGTGTGGAAGTACCTGGGTCGCAAACCTGTAGGTTTCACCTTTGGGGAGCGGTTACCAGCCAATGTGGAAGTGCTGCGGTCAAGGTGGGTCAAACAAGGTAAAAAGTAAAGGAATATCTGAGGGTCTGTCCAAACAAGGGTCTCCTTTGGAAGAGCAGCGTAGGGCCGTTTCAAGGAAACTCAGTATGTCATTCGGAGTGGAATATCTCACATTTATAAGAACTGAAGCACAACAGCTTTCACAATCGAATCACTTGAATGATCTTCCGCAATAAATTCAAAGTCCTATATGAATGCATGCTGGGTTTAAAGAAAAATTTAAAACAAACTAAAAAAGAAAATAGCCAAGGATAATATTGTTAACTCGTTAAGAATGGGTCAGGATACCCGTTCGGTGAGCTGATACTGAGCCGGGGCCCGTTTATCCACGCACCAACTCACTGAACGGAACCGTCGTCCCCATGCTACCACAAGTTAACGGCCTATCCGTACAACCCAAATTCTTCCGGAATCATCACTGTTTTTGTTGAATGGGAACTCAAACTCCAAATTCGTTCGGGTCGCAAGGTCCTTGACGCGTTCTAATAGCGTAGATATCGTACAGTATGATGCATGACATGGTGGGACCAATCATCGAAAGGTGGGACAGTAGATGGGACAATGACGTCTGTTAGTAAAACCTGCACAGACCAGCATTGATTAAATACATCAGAGAGCAGCAGAGTTACAATAGAATCGCACCACAGTACAAGGAGATTCAGACAAAACCCTGACGACTGACCACTGATGTGACGTGTTCCGTCCTGTAGCGCCTTTCCTTCCTATAAGTACCCCCCTTAGGCTAGTTCATCTAAATGCACCAAGGAGAGCTTTGAAAGCTCAAGAGGAGGAGAGGAGAATCTAGGGATTTCAGGATGGAAGGAGAGTCTTCCCGCGTTATGAAGAGGAGTAGGCCTAGCAGTGAGATCAGGCGACTCTCCGACCTCGAGAGTCATCTGAGTGGGACGATCGATCCAGTCGCATATGGTAAGTTGATTTATTTCAAATTTTCCGTGTGAACCCTCTTCTCACTTCTTTTCCTTTCTCTTCTTCTTTCCAGCCATATCCACTCTTCCCAAGCCCGAGGAAGTTTTTCAAACTGCCGTGGCTCTCAAAGTTGACTTCCAACATCTCCATTGGCATGAGGGCCATACTCTCGAGGTGGCATCTTCAGGGGCTTCTTATTCATGCCAAGCACTATGAGAGGATTCGCATGGACTGGGCGGCTATGGGCGCACTAGTGGAGATCTGGCATCCCCAGACCCACACTTTCATCTTCCCGACCTTCGAGGCGACCATTCTCCTCGAGGAGGTGGAACTTCTGCTCGGATTAAAAAAATTCAAGAGCGACGGGAAGTAAAGGCTATGCGGATGCTGACAAGGGGAACTTCCGAGAGTGTCATTGGAAGCTTTATGCCGCCAACGTAGCCAGAAAGGTCCGCACTCAAAAAGGAATTGATTTGCAAAGGCTCGCGGAATGGGTCATAGATGCCCTGAGAGGGTCACCAGATGATGACCACTTGGAAGGAATTATAAAAGGGTTCACCATTTGTCTGGCGGGTGCTCTCTTGTTTCCTTATACCGACAACATAGTGGAGGAGGACCAACTAAGTGCTATCTGCGAGATTTGGAGTGGAAGGAGGGTGGGACCCGCCGCCCTTGCCTACCTTTACAGTGGCCTTACTGTCTCGAGCATGGGTAAGCCTCCTTTCAGTTGCGCACTTGTTCTGAGTTGCTGGGTTGATTTGCACTTCAAATTTGACCACCGTGAGGGGATGCCGACTGCTTCGAAGCTCTTCCAACAAAGCCCTCTTCATCACATAGCCGATGTGTTAGGCTTCGGTGGCACCATGGCTGAAGAAGCGTGAAGACTGGCGGTCTCACTTTCGAACCATGACACAAAGCTTCTTCACTTGCGCGCCGGCATGTCTACTCTCACTTGAACTCCTCATGAGGTCTTCTCCCGAAGTTGAACTCCAACTGATCGGCGAGACTGAGTTTGTCCTTTACAACGCGCATCGGTTCTGCCTCCAGATCGGCATTCCACGTCACTCGTTCCCACTATTAACCGGCATCGTTCCTTTGAAGAAGAGGGAGTTGGGCGCGGAAGTGGACGCGAAGGAAGCGAAGGCCATTAAAGCACCCTGGAAGACAAGTGTTGCGGGAAAGGCCTTAGCGCATGTAGGGGAAGAATGTGAGCTGTGGAGGGCCTATGTAACCGAATTGGGGAAGTTAAGGCCTAAAGCGCTTAAGCCCCTGATGTAGCTTGCTCTGCTTTCTGATGGAATAAAATCTGGAATTGGCATTTTGGACCATTGTTCCCCTTTGTTATCATTTTTATGATTTTTATTTTTTTTCATATTATGATAATATATATATATATGTATATATACAATTTTTTGGGATTATTTTCATTTTATTTTTGGCTTTGACCGGCTAAACGGGTATGTACAACCTAACCTAGGTAAACTGGAGACCCTACTCAGGCATGGTCGATGTCGGCCAACCATGGGTTCTAACAAGTCGTGCCCGATTCGGACGGGAACTGTGGATGCACTGCCTGAATGAAATCGAGCCGCTTTGGCTACGATTGGTTATGAGGACTTTAGGATTGGCTCAGGAATGGGTGGATACGACTGCGCCACCTCGCGTCGGGAGAAAGACACGGGGACTGGTAACCTCCATTGATTGGCATGTGCGGTTCTCTGAACAGTATGGAGACTGGCAACGGAGTGGCACAATCGTGGAATCACATGCGCATGATAGTTAAGACTATCTGCGTTTGTATAAGATAATATACACAGAGCGGCTCCAACCCCGGGGACTTGTGGAGGTAGATTTCCCCTTTTCCTCTTTCCCTCTTTTTTTGGTTTTTTTTTTTTTTTGGAAATGCTGACTCCTATGGCTGCAGGATGTCCGTGATACCATGATAGCGAACTTGTGATCCCGCCTGGCAGAGACGGAGCAACAATTGGGTAACACACGTGAAGCCTTGAGTGCCTCGGTAGGTGTACAGTGCACACTCCTAATCAATGGTGCGGACACCCGAGCAGTTGAGCGGCGCGACACGCCGAGCCACCGGTACCGCACACGGAGCACGACTCGAGCCACCTCAGCATCCATCTGGCTCGGAGACAGCCTGGAGACTCCGCCTTGAGCCTCCCCATTTATCATATTTAGTTAGACTTTATGTGTGTGTAATTTATGTTTATTTCATTGTATTCGGTATGTAATTATGAGTGTACGAGGGGCTTATTTACAAAATGGGACCCCTGGGCCCCACGGGACCCCCAGGCCCCTCCCATTGATCCACCTCAGCCCATGGGCCCCATGTGGGGTCAGTCAACATGTCAAATGGAGGCATCTAGAAGTTTGAATGGTAAAAGGCACATGAGAGACAAGTGGACTTCAAAGTCCAAGGTGGCTACCAACTTGTCCCCCCTTGCCACCATAGTCAATAGGCCACCCCCTCCCCTTATTTTTTATTTATTTTTGTGTGTGTGTGTCACATGCCATCCCAGCCCTTCATCTCCCACCCCTAGATCCTACGGTTGTGGATGGATGTGAGATGTAACCTATTTAAGCTTGTATTTTCCATTTTGGAAGAATTAATGCCATTTGAATCAAAGTAATTCTTGGAGCTCCAGCTTGGTGCGCCCCCTTCTCCTCTCCCTCTCCCCCTTGGATGCTGTGAAGGCTTCCATTCTGAGGTGTGACTCCTCGTGTATCAGTTCCGATGATCGCCGTCGCCGCCACGAGCCGCCGCCGCACCGCCATCGCCATCAACGGAGTTCTGCCTGCGCAGTACCACAGCAGCTTGTTCGAAATTCACAGGTCTTCCCTGAGCTCATTTGGCTACCAAATTTGGAGGAGTTGTTCCTGGGATGTTCCTCTCCACCCAAAAAAATCAGGCCAGCATTCAGATCACGTTTCCTATATCTTGATTTTCGTCCACTCTTCCATTTCAGTTCTGCCAGAGTTCTGTCCAGGTTCACCTCCGTCCTGAGTTTCATGTCTTAGAGCCACTTTTTGATTTCTGTTAGTTCTCCCAATTTTATTGGGTGTTCCATCCATCCACCACTTCATCCCCAATTTTTCTCAATTTTTGATTCGCCCATCTCATATTTTCTAAAAATCGTTCTCAGACCCATCTACAGTTCTGTCCACCTGTTCCCAGATCCGACCACCAGTCACCCCAAAAATCATAACAAATCGCAGCCACCTTTAAATCAAAATCTAAGAATAGGTCATATTCCATGGTTTGATTCCCTACAACTCCTAAGAAGAGCTCAAGAGCTGAATCGGAGGTTTACTAGGCGGTCAACGGTGGTTCTCAAACAAGTGCCCTGTAGATCTGAGATTTTGGTTACTGTACAACAGGGACTTGTAAATTCAATAAAGTTCTGATCCGACTAGATCCAGCAGATCCCTCTGGATCTAGATTGAATCATTTGAAGAGAGCTTTCCAACGATAGCTTATGCGTCCCGATCCGACGTCGGGATTGATCGCAGCGGCCGTTTTCGCCGGAGCGCGCGTCGGAAGACAACAACCAGAATCCGTGGGTTATTAGTTCAAGAGTTGGGAATCGGGGCCGATCGACCCCCGATCGGTGTTCCCGGCCGACCGCCGTCCGTGGAGGCGCGCCACCAGGGGTCCCCATCACAGTGGGTCCCACCCCCGCAGATCCGGAGGACAGCGCCGTCCGTGGGCCCCGCGGGCCCGTAGAAGCCGCCGTTCGGAAAGCACGAAAACGCGGAGTTCGGCACCGCCAGGCGACATCAAGATGCTGCCCGTCAACCCGAGTTGCGTGATTCCCGGACCCCACATGTGACCTTTTACCTCCCTGTGTGGAGTGGGTCGACTTAGTGTATTGCTGTAATCATTGTTAACCGGGAGTCCATAATTCGGCCGGGGTTGTCTTCGCCACGCCGGGTGCGTGGAGGTAATGGTCCGAACCTCTTGGCGTTCATTTGCTTAGCTAGTATATGGTCTGTTGCCGCTGCCGAGAGTGTAGGTACTAGCCCGTGTGTCCATGTCACCGCTGTGAGAGTGAGAGTGACCCGTCCCGCGACTCGATCCGAGTCCGGAAGTTGAGTCGGACTACCCTTGACCTCCGCCGGTTCCTTAACCGCGCACGGTCCGCGCTTTCCCTCGCTTGGGACGACGAGTGAGCTTCCACTTCTGTTAGAGACGTTTCGCCACTAGGAGCTCGTAGTGTCGGGCTTAGTGTCTCCCTGGTGTGTGTTGCTGGTCGTGTCTTCATCTAGAGTCTGAGGGTGGCACCATATAGTGTCGTCTCCCGTGTCCGTCCCGCATCAGTTTGGTATCAGAGCGAGTCGAGTCTAGGGTAGTCGTTGCATATGTCTTGCATACTATAAGTCGAGTCTAGGATCATCATTTCAAAACAACAAAAAAAAAGTGTTTTTAAATTACATTTCACCCAATAGCTCGGTATATTAAAAGGCGTTGCCCGAACATTAGGTTATGCCTATCGGGAGGGTAGCGTACTTGCGCGAGTGATCTTCGGATCGCTTATCTCCGCCTAGTATCGGATATTGGTTGGGTCTAAGTGCATCATCTAGTGAGTGTTTGCATTAGTCGGTGTCTTCTAGGTCGTGTGTCTTTGCATGCCCACCCATCGAGGTACCCAATACTCGCCACCACCACCTGTGGCGGACTCCCGGGCCCGTAGCTCCGATGAGTCCTCAACGGCCGAGATGTTCCGAGCCATTATGGAACGTCTTGACACGCGTATGGATGGCCTTAGTACGCGTATGGATGGCATAGGAACGCGTCTAGAAGGGCAGATGAAAGCCCTCGAGGATCGGGTCGAGAGTTCGGATCAGTCCATCCAGGGCTTAGTTGGGAGGATTGCCATCCTCGAGAGGGGCCCAGTAGCGGCGCAACCCGCGCTGACGAACGGCCAACAGGAGCCGGTTCATCAACCTGCTGTACCAAGAGCTCAGGCGGAGAATGTTGGGGTTCAACAGGTGCATGTGGTGGGTGATTATGCATCTAATAATGATCAAGGGGGTAACGGTCGCCGTCATCAACGACGGAATCGTGATGACGAGGATGACGACCGCATTCTTAGGGGCGTGCGTGCGGACCCTCCCACTTTTAGCGGGTCCTTGGACCCTAGGGTGTATTTAGATTGGGAGGCCGGCATGGACCGGTACTTCGAGTGGTTTGAGATGACGGACCACCGAAGAGTCCGATACGCGAAGATGAAACTGCAAGGGCAGGCCCAAACTTTTTGGATCAATGTGGAGAGCCTGCTCAACCAGCGACGTCAACCCCAAATCGGTACTTGGGATGATATGAAAATCAAATTGAGGGAGAAATACCTTCCCGCCTCATATCGCCAACGTCTTATAGACAAGTGGCAAAACATCTCCCAAGGGAACCGATCCGTGACCGAGTACATCGCCGAGTTCGATGAGTATTACTTATGGTGTGGGGTCACGGAAGAGAGCACCATGACTATATCCCGCTTTCGAAGAGGTTTGCGGCCCAATTATCAATATGAACTCTTTCGCCGCAATGCAACCACTTTGGAGCAGGCATATCAGATCGCTCTCGAATTGGAGCAGTTCGAGGCCGAGTTCGAGTCATCGGTTGGGCTCTTTTCCCCTTTATAGTGTCGAGCCCTGTGGCTCATCTGGCACGTATCCGAGGGCCCCCATGACTCGACCTCAGGAGCCCGCTCGCCCCGAGCCCTTTGCTCCTAGGCCTCGTCCTCCACCCCCGAGGGACCTTCCTCGTCCCCAGCATCTTACAGCCCCACCCATAGCCCGTCCACCGGCACCCGCACCTCCTGTACGTCCTTTGTTGCCTACACCTCCTATCCGTCGGGAGGATAAAGGTAAAGGACCTATGATTGGGGAGCCTAGTGGATCACGACAGCAGTGTTATCGCTGCAATAGGTTTGGCCATTTTGCCAACCAGTGTCCCACCCGCCCATCTCTTCACATTGGGGACACACAGGCCGAGGATACCACCCCTACGGGCCTCGAGTTAGTCAGCTATGAGGCCGATGAAGAGCTAGCTGATGATTACTATGAGATGGGAGGTGAGGCCCAAGATGCCCAGCATTCGGACGATACCCACGTGGGGGTCGTCAGATGTATCCTCACCCAGCCGCAGGTCAGTGATGACTGGCGTCGGACTACTATCCTTCATGTATTCTGTAGGCTGGGGAAGCAAATTTGCAAGGTGGTCATCGATAGCGGGAGTTGTATCAATGCAATCTCCACAAACGTTGTCACTCGTCTTGGTCTCACACCCGTAGACCACCCTTGCCCCTACCAGGTATCATGGGTGGATATCACTTCCATTTCGGTCAGGCTGCGGTGCTTGGTCCCGCTGCAGCTCCACTCCTACCATGACGAGATCTGGTGTGATGTTCTCCCCATGGAAGTGGGCAGTATCATTCTTGGTAGGCCGTGGTTATTTGACCGGGATGCCACACTCCATGGCCGGTCGAACACCTGTACCTTCGACCACGCAGGCCAGCGGGTCACCCTCCAACCCGTTCGGCCCAGGAGCCCATCAGTCAGGGGTCCTACTGGCCCTAGTACTCCGAAGCCTTCCGTTCCCGGGCCTAGTACCCCATCCCCAGCTCGGGCTATGACCGTTACCTCTGGCCCAGGAGAGCCCTCGACGAGGAGATTGATGATGATTAGCTCCCGGGAGATGGAGCAGGAGCTTAGTCAGGGCTGTCCGGTGTTTGCCATTACGGTCCGAGAGGTGGAGCGGGACTTCGAGGGTGAGCTCCCACCCGAGGTTGTTCCCATTCTGCAAGAGTATGCTGATGTCTTTCCCGATGAGCTTCCCGAGGGACTCCCACCTATGCGGGATATCCAGCATGCCATTGACCTTGTTCCGGGCTCTTCTTTGCCCAACCTTCCTCATTATCGCATGAGTCCCACGGAGCATGCCGAGCTTAAACGGCAGGTCGATGAGTTAGTACAGAGAGGGTCTGTTCGGGACAGCATGAGTCCATGTGCTGTACCCGCATTACTCGCCCCGAAGAAGGATGGCACGTGGAGAATGTGCATTGATAGTCGTGCCGTCAGCAAGATCACCGTGAAGTACAGGTTCCCTATTCCCCGCCTTGATGACATGCTGGACATGATGGCAGGTGCCACTATCTTTTCGAAGATCGATTTTAAGAGTGGCTACCATCAGGTGAGGATTAGGCCAGGTGATGAGTGGAAGACCGCATTTAAGACCAAGGACGGTCTATATGAGTGGTTGGTCATGCCTTTTGGGTTGACCAATGCCCCTAGCACTTTCATGCGGCTCATGACTCAGGTCCTTTGACCTTTCATTGGAGTCTTTGTAGTGGTGTATTTTGATGATATCCTTATCTATAGTCGCGCCACAGGAGACCACTTAGACCACCTTCGGCAGGTCTGTCTACTTCTTCGGCGAGAGCAGCTGTTTGCGAACCCACAGAAGTGTGCCTTCATGACACCTCAGCTTACCTTCTTGGGTTTTATCGTGTCTAGTACTGGGGTCTCCGCCGATCCGGAGAAGGTCCGGGCCATTGTTGAGTGGCTGGAACCCCGTACCGTTCATGATGTCCACAGCTTTCATGGTCTTGCGACGTTCTATCGTCGCTTCATCCGCGGATTTAGCTCCGTCACCGCCCCGATCACGGATTGTATCCGAAAGGGCACATTTGTATGGACGAAGGCCGCATCTGCCGCCTTCAAGGACATCAAGGAGCGCATGACCCAGACACCTATCCTTCGACTGCCTGATTTCTCGAAGGTGTTTGAGGTCTCTTGTGATGCGTCGGGCGTGGGAATTGGAGGAGTTTTGAGTCAGGAGTCCCACCCGATCGCATATTTCAGCGAGAAGCTGAATGACGCGAAGCTGTGATATTCCACATATGATAAAGAATTCTACGTAGTTGTTCAGGCTCTTAGGCATTAGAGGCACTATCTTTTACATCAGGAGTTTGTCCTATACTCCGATCACGAGGCATTGAGGTATCTCCACTCCCAAAAGAAGCTGAACTCGCGTCACAGTCGTTGGGTCGAGTATCTCCAGCAATTCACCTTTGTGCTTAAACATAAGGCTGGAGTGGAAAACAAGGTGGCTGATGCCTTGAGTCGGCGAGCATGTTTGCTTACCACCATGAGTGCCGAGGTCATAGGGTTAGAGAAGATGAAGGAGGCCTATGTTGATTGTCCTGACTTCGGTCAGATTTTTACCACTCTCCAGGCCGGACCCTCGAGAGACCTTGATGAGTATATGCTTCAGGAGGGTTACCTCTTTTGAGGTAGCAGGCTATGTGTTCCCCGAACTTCGGTTCGAGATTTCTTAGTGTGGGAACTACATGCGGGAGGTCTAGCCGGCAACTTTGGTCGGAACAAGACTATTGAGGTAGTGGAGCATCGATTTTATTGGCCGAGCTTGAAGCACGATGTTGCTAACATCGTGGCTCAGTGCCGTACATGTGCTACGGCCAAGATGAAGAAGCAAAGCTCGGGCCTTTATACGCCTCTACCCGTGCCTGATGCCCCGTGGCAGGATGTTAGTATGGACTTTATTTTGGGATTGCCACGTACCTCCAGGAAGCATGATTCGGTCTATGTGGTGGTTGACCGTTTCTCGAAGATGGCCCCCTTTATTCCTTGCTCTAAGACGTCGGATGCTTCTAGGGTAGCCCGCCTTTTCCTTACGCATGTGGTGTGCAAGTTTGGGTTGCCTCGCACTATAGTGTCTGACCGTGATGTTAGATTCACTTCCTACTTTTGGAAGACACTATGGCATATGAGGGGTACTCACCTCAAGTTTTCCACTGCATATCATCCCCAGATAGACGGTCAGACCGAGGTGGTCAATAGGAGTCTGGGAGATCTTTTGAGGTGTCTAGTTAAGGACTGCATTGGGGATTGGGATCTCATTTTACCTATGGCTGAGTTTGCATACAATGATTCGGTGAATAGGTCTACCGACATGAGTCCATTTGAGATTGTCACAGGTCGTAGGCCTAGGAAACCCGTTGACCTTGTCCTCATGCCTATCCATGCTAGAGTGTCGGAGTTGGCCGAGTCGTTTGCTAGGCATGTTAGGAGTTTGCATGACGACATCCGTCGTCACATTGAGGCCAGCAATGCACGGTACAAGGAGTTAGCCGATGCCCACCGACACCACCGAGAGTTCCACGAGGGCGAATACGTCATGATCAGGGTAAGACCTGAACGGTCTCCCTCTGGAACCGTTAAGAAGTTACAAGCTCGCGGAGCCGGTCCCTTTAGAGTGTTGAAACGCGTTGGATCTAATGAGTATGTTGTGGACCTGCTTGAGGAATATGGTATAAGCTCTACCTTCAATGTATCAGATCTTGTTGCATATAGGGACCCAGTGGTGATCCCTAGTGAGCCTTTTGAGCCATCTCCTCCCCTTGAGAGTGATCCCACACCTGAGTGTCCACTTCCACCTCCAGCCCATTTTTTACGGCAGCGTGAGCATATAGATCGTATACTGGATGAGCAAGTGACAGTTACCAGGAGTGGATCTTACCCGCGCTACCTAGTGCGATGGAGAGGACGGCCCGCTACTGAGGACACATGGATCACACATGGAGAGTTGCAGCGGATTGATCCGGATCTTCTGGAGCGATACAGGAGCGATGCAGACCCTTACTCAACAGGGTCGACTTTCTCCCACCCGGGAAGAATTGGTGCGGACACCCGAGCAGTTGAGCGGCGCGACACACCGAGCCACCGGTACCGCACACGGAGCACGACTCGAGCCACCTCAGCATCCATCTGGCTCGAAAACAGCCTAGAGACTCCGCCTTGAGCCTCCCCATTTATCATATTTGGTTAGACTTTATGTGTGTGTAATTTGTGTTTATTTCATTGTATTCGGTATGTAATTATGAGTGTACGAGGGGCTTATTTACAAAATGGGACCCCTGGGCCCCACGGGATCCCCAGGCCCCTCCCATTGATCCACCTCAGCCTATGGGCCCCATGTGGGGTCAGTCAACATGTCAAATGGAGGCATCTAGAAGTTTGAATGGTAAAAGGCACATGGGAGACAAGTGGACTTCAAAGTCCAAGGTGGCTACCAACTTGTCCCCCCTTGCCACCATAGTCAATAGGCCGCCCCCCTCCCCTTATTTTTTATTTATTTTTGTGTGTGTGTGTCACATGCCATCCCAGCCCTTCATCTCCCACCCCTAGATCCTACGGTTGTGGATGGATGTGAGATGTAACCTATTTAAGCTTGTTTTTCCATTTTGGAAGAATTAATGCCATTTGAATCAAAGTAATTCTTGGAGCTCCAGCTTGGTGCGCCCCCTTCTCCTCTCCCTCTCCCCCTTGGATGCTGTGAAGGCTTCCATTCTGAGGTGTGACTCCTCGTGTATCAGTTCCGATGATCGCCGCCGCCGCCACGAGCCGCCACCGCACCGCCATCGCCATCAACGGAGTTCTGCCTGCGCAGTACCACAGTAGCTTGTTCAAAATTCACAGGTCTTCCCTGAGCTCATTTGGCTACCAAATTTGGAGGAGTTGTTCCTGGGATGTTCCTCTCCACCCACAAAAATCAGGCCAGCATTCAGATCACGTTTCCTATATCTTGATTTTCGTCCACTCTTCCATTTTGGTTCTGCCAGAGTTCTATCCAGGTTCACCTCCGTCCTGAGTTTCATGTCTTAGAGCCACTTTTTGATTTCTGTTAGTTCGCCCAATTTTACTGAGGGTTTCATCCATCCACCCCTTCATCCCCAATTTTTCTCAATTTTTGATTCGCCCATCTCATATTTTCTAAAAATCGTTCTCAGACCCATCTACAGTTTTGTCCACCTGTTCCCAGATCCGACCATCAGTCACCCCAAAAATCATAACAAATCGCAGCCACCTTTAAATCAAATTCTAAGAATAGTCCCAATTCCGTGGTTTGATTCCCTACAACTCCTAAGAAGAGCTCAAGAGCTGAATCGGAGGTTTACTAGGCGGTCAATGGTGGTTCTCAGACAAGTGCCCTGTAGATCTGAGATTTCGGTTACTGTACAACAGGGACTTGTAAATTCAATAATGTTCTGATCCGATCAGATCCAGCAGATCTCGCTGGGTCTAAATTGAAGCATTTGAAGAGAGCTTTCCAACGATAGCTCATGCGTCCCGATCCGACGTCGGGATTGATCGCAGCGGCCGTTTTCTCCGGAGCGCGCGCCGGAAGATAGCAACCAAAATCCGTGGGTTATTAGTTCAAGAGTTGGGAATCGGGGCCGATCGACCCCCGATCGGTGTTCCCGGCCGACCGCCGTCCGTGGAGGCGCGCCACCAGGGGTCCCCATCACAGTGGGTCCCACCCCCACAGATTCGGAGGACAGCGCCGTCCGTGGGCCCCGCGGGCCCGTAGAAGCCGCCGTTCGGAAAGCACGAGTTCGGCACCGCCAGGCGACATCAAGATGCTGCCCGTCAACCCGAGTTGCGTGATTCCCAGACCCCACATGTGACCTTTTACCTCCCTGTGTGGAGTGGGTCGACTTAGTGTATTGCTGTAATCATTGTTAACCGGGAGTCCGTAATTCGGCCGGGGTTGTCTTCGCCACACCGGGTGCGTGGAGGTAATGGTTCGAACCTCTTGGCGTTCATTTGCTTAGCTAGTATATGGTCTGTTGCCACTGCCGAGAGTGTAGGTACTAGCCCGTGTGTCCATGTCACCGCTGTGAGAGTGAGAGTGACCCGTCCCGCGACTCGATCCGAGTCCGGAAGTTGAGTCGGACTACCCTTGACCTCCGCCGGTTCCTTAACCGCGCACGGTCCGCGCTTTCCCTTGCTTGGGACGACGAGTGAGCTTCCACTTCTGTTAGCGACGTTTCGCCACTAGGAGCTCGTAGTGTCGGGCTTAGTGTCTCCCTGGTGTGTGTTGCTGGTCGTGTCTTCATCTAGAGTCTGAGGGTGGCACCATATAGTGTCGTCTCCCGTGTCCGTCCCGCATCAATCAAGACCCTAGATTCATGGTGTTCGGCCACTAACTATCACATGTGTGGCCATAGCGCGCCTAGATTGACGCGGCCTCCTCAGCGATGGGAGCGGGTGGCGTCTCTAGCTTATGGATCCCTACCTCAGAACTTGATTTGCTTCACGAGCAACTTGCTCGTGCTACACAGCATGCCGTGGAGGCAGAAGGAATGCTCTCTATACAGGTAAGAGTCTCAGTGTTGAGTTCTCCTTGTTTATGTCTTGCCGCACATCTGAGATGGTATATCTGGCAGGAAAAGGAGACGCAAGAGTCACTTGCCCAAGCTGCGCAGAGGGAGGCTAGAATAGTAGAGCTGGAGGAGGAACTGCGACGTCGTCCAGATGACGACTCTTCTAGGGATGCCATGGAGCTGAGGATCACTCTCCAGTTGGAGAGGGACGACCGTGAGAGAGAACGGGCAGAGAGAGAAAGAGACAGAGAGAGAGAAAGAGCCGACAGATTGGTTGAAAGGGAGGAACGAAGGGCCATGGAGGCCCAGCTGTTCAAACTCCGAACCAGCCTTGGTCTTGCTGAATAGTGGCTGAGAGATGGTGAGGAGCGCTATCGAAGAGCACGAGAGCGTGGTTTTCGTATTAGTAGCTTTTTTGCTGTCCCAACGGATCAACGTCGGGGTGTGGGAATAGGAAGAGGGGTACAGAGCGGTAGGAGTACCGCTTTTCGTAGTTGGGTAGCACCCTTGAGAGCGTTTTGCCCGGAGAGTAGCGGGACGAGTAATGCAGAGAGAGAGGGTGGAACTTGATGTAATTTTTTTATTTTGGAAAGGAATAAAATGTTTGATTCTTGGATTCCTACCTCTTTCTTGCTTTTTCGAATTCCTGCATACATCACTTAAACAGTTAGAATATATGCTCTGACTTGGCCCCTTGCCCAATAAGTAGATGGTCATTTTGACTGTCCTTGATAATGGGTCAAGGGGCTAAGCCTTTATTAACGAAGGCAAGGGAAAGATGCGGTGATGATGAATGCGACAGACAAGTACACGAATGCAAGCGATATTAAAGAGTGAAATGCTGCATACAAATGTAATCATGCGAAATTGATTTGTTTTTTTTTATGTCTGGCATTTTTTTGTTGTTGTTGTTTTGTTATATTCATTTTTTTTGTTTGCAAATATCTAGATTTTCTCTTTCTCTCTTTTTTGTTTTTATTGTTATCATTTTTTTGTCGCTAACGCCTGGTAAGCACCCATACGACACCTAACCCACATGAGAATAGGGGTTTCCTACTAACCTCCCAGGTATCCTAAGCGCACATCTAGGTTGATTTGGGCCTCTAGACCCCTCGAATGATAATCCCACCGGCTAAGACTTACCCTGATGACAATACCGTCATGCTATGCTTAGGCTCCCAGTCACTTTCGACCACAGGGATTCACCCAAAAGGTTTTCAAGGTAAATGATTTACTCGACCGGGGTCTATCTCCTCACAACTCCAGATGGTATATGATGCAACACCCTGGAACCCTAACGACCAACCGCGCGACGTTGACCCGGAATCAGACGCCGTCGCACCAATAGGTGACGCGCTTGCATTGGCCTAAGCCCAAGGTTAAATAAGAAGACATCAAGACAATAGACAGGAGTCTTGACCGGCCAGAAACACAGAGACTCCTTCACAGCGATAGCTTTTACTTTTCAAAGTAGACAACCATATGCGTGTGTTAAAATAAGGTCGCAGACGCTGGCGGGTTTCACCGTTCAGACACTCCATCGAGCTTTCATCTTTAGAGAAGGAAGGAAGAGTGTAGGGGGTAAACCTCCTGAGAGGACCGACAGAACCGTTAACCCGGCGAGCCAATAAGGGTCCATTAACTCCTCCCCTTTCGGACAACTTCGGACCAAATCTCTAGCATTTACATTCCATGGCCCCCTTTTTTGTGGATTCAGATTTTTACTTTGAGGGGTTCCATTTATCGAATCAGACACGGTCACGACTAGGCTTTTCTTTGATTTTTTGATTTTGTGCTTCTTTTTGCGAGGGAGATATAGTAGTTTGACGTTGTAGGCTCCCTTTTGTATGCCTGCGGGGACACTGCCCTCTTCTCGTGCTCTGATCGATGCTCGAGGAAATGGATCCTACTCTTGCCTTAAGGGGTTTGAGTTTTGGTTTCTCATGCTCAGCGTTTTAAGGGCGCCGACTGTCTCATTTGGTCGAAGAGAAAAGAATAAAGATTACAGCTTCTGGAGATCTTCTGGGTGAGGCCCCACCGTAGGTGATGCTACCAACTTTTTTGGATAAAATACGTAAGTGAGTACATGTTGGCTTCCTTTGAGCGAGCATGGGCCGATGTGGCCGGACAGGGATCTCCACGGTTCTGGCAGACCAAGACCCGATGCCTACCAAGCCTTAATGGGCCCTATCCTTATATGGAGGTTGGATGCATCGACTTAAATACACGGTGGCCACCAGGCATCGACATTTTGAATTTTCCATATTTTTTAGTGATTTTCAATATATTTTATTTATTTATTTTTTTTATTTTTTTTGACATTTTGGCATTATGCTAAGCTAGGGTAGTACTTTTTAAGATAAAGCTCATTCCAATGGTGGGATAACTCAGTCCCTTCGGCGTTGACTAGCTTGTAGGCGTTGCGAGGGTACACGGCTTGAATCTCAAATGGTCCTTCCCAATTGTGTTGAAGTTTAGAACGCAGCCCTCCAGGTTTGACAAAAATTCTTTTCACGATCATCTCACCGACTTTGAATTTTCTCTCAACGACTTTCTTTTGGTAAAAGCGAGCGAGTCTATTTTGATACACACGTGCATGCTCGGCAGCGGCCAGCCGCTTCTCATCTAAGAGTTTCAACTGGGCAAGGAGTGAATTACGACGTTCGTCGAGGGGAAATTCCTCATCCAATTGTACTCTGAGAGAAGGGATCAGAGTCTCGTACGGGGCTACTACTTCCATACCATAAGTAAGGGTAAACGGAGTCTGCCCGGTGGGGGTACGGATTGAAGTGCGATAGGCCCATAGAGCTTTGATAAGCTTTTCTGGCCAGTCTGAAAACTTACTAGACTCGCAGGTTTTCCTTATGATTTTGATCAATGTCTTATTGGTGGCCTCTGCTTGGCCATTACCTTGTGGGTAATAAGGTGATGAATGATACAATGCAATTGCGTACCTTTTGCAGAGGTCCTGAAGGTCATGGGAAATAAACTGTGGCCCATTGTCGGTGACGATTGTGCTTGGGACGCCGAACCTGGTGAGAATATTCTTCATGATGAACTTGCAGACTGTTGATGCCTTGATCTCCGCGTAAGCTTCGGCTTCAGCCCATTTGGTGAAGTACTCCGTCACAGTGAGGATGAAAGACTTCTGCTTGGTGAGAGAATTGGGTCACCTAGGGGACCAATGATGTCGAATGCCCACATGGAGAAAGGCCATGGGGAGGATATTGGATGAAGTGAGGAAGATGGTGAATGAATTTTGTCGGCGTGAAGCTGACACTTGACACATCTACGGACATAAATAGCACAATCATCTTCCATAGTGGGCCAGTAAAAGCCTTGCCGAACGATCTTCTTAGCGAACATTTGGCTATTTACATGGCCACCGCATACACCTGAGTGTGCTTCCTCTACACATTTTCAAACCTCATTGTCATCAAGACATCTTAGTAGAACACCCATAAGGCTTCTCCTGTACAGTAGACCTCCAACAAATGTGTATTTCTGAGCCACCCTTCTTATGACTTTCTTATCCTCTATGGTGGCTCCTTCAGGGTAAGACTGATCTTTGCAATACTTGACAATTTCGTAGAACCAAGGTTTCTCTTCGTCGGCCAGTTTCTTCTTCAAATTCTGCCAACATGACTTCCCTCTTCTCAAGAATTTCTCCTTCCTGGATCCTTCGTAGGACTCTTTCTTTGACCTTTAAAAGGTAAGGGTCCTGAACAGCAGGGACAAGACGTTTGAAGATATTGATGGATTTAAACCATGCACCTAGAGGGAACTTGAAAGATGAGGCCAAGGAGGCGAGGGCATCGGCCAGAATGTTCTGTTCGCGAGGAACATGGACAAAGATCAGCTTGGTGAACAATTTGGCATAAGCGGAGACCAGCTCCTGATAGGGCTTGAGCTTGGGATCAAGGGTGCGATATTTGGTAAGCACCTGGCGGAGAACAAGTTGACTATCACCCACGACTCGCAATTCGGTGATATAGAAGGAATGGGCCAGTTCTAGACCAGCTAGAAGGGCCTCATACTCAGCAATATTGTTGGAGACTGGGAACGCGAGATGAAATGCCTCTAGGATGGTAACGCCTTCAGGCGTTAGAAAGACAATGCCGATACCCTTCCCTTGGGAATTCAGAGCTCCATCAAAATATAACGTCCACATTGGTTCATCAGATTGGGTGATGGACATTAGTTCCTCATCTGGAAACTCCGATTGGAGAGGATCAAACTTGGGAAGAGGATGGTGGGCGATATGCTCGGCTATGGCATAGCCTTTAATTACCTTTTGCTGGATGTAGGTGATGTCGAACTGAGAAAGAAAGCTTTGCCAGCGTGCTAGCCTATCCGTAAGGACGGATTTCTCCAGAAGGAACTTGATAGGGTTCATACGAGCAATCAAGTGGACCTCATGAGCCAAGAAGTAGTGCTTCAATTTCTGCACTACCCAAACGAGGGCAGCACAGGTTTTCTCCATGACTGTGTACTTCTGCTCACAGGGATTGAGAAGTTTAGACAAGTAATAGGTTACCCGTTCCTTACCTTCTTCATCAGCTTGTGCGAGGACGGCTCCCACGGAGTCATCCAAGACTGAGATGTAAAGGATCAGAGGTTTTTCTGGTTTGGGTGGAATGAGAACGGGTGGACTAGCCAGATATTCCTTTAACCCTTCAAAAGCTTTTTGGCATTTAGAATCCCAATGGAATTCTACTCCCGACTTGGTCAACTCATAGAAAGGTCTACACCTTTGCGAGTGTTGAGACACAAACCGACGGATGAATTGCAGCCTCCCAATTAAACCTCGGACTTCCCTCAAATTTTTGGGAGGTGGCATGTCCATGATGGCCTTAGCTTTGTTGGGATCTATCTTGATTCCTCTTTTACTCACGATGAAGCCCAGTAATTTGCCCGATGATACACCAAACACACACTTTTTCGGATTCATTTTCAATTGGAATTCCCTTGATCTCTGCAAGACTTTAGCCAATACCCTTGGATGTTCTACCCTGGTCCTTGATTTCACCAATAAATCATCCACATACACCTCCAGATATATGTGTATCATGTCATGAAATATGACCATCATTGCTCTTTGGTAAGTAGCTCTAGCATTTTTTAACCCAAACGGCATGACCACGTAACAATATGTCCCCCATGGTGTAGTGAATGACGTCTTCTCCTGATCCTCTTCTGCCAAACGGATTTGATTATATCCTGCCATCCATAAATGAGAGGGTTTCATATCCTGATGTGTTATCGATTAACACATCAATGTGAGGCAAGGGAAAATCATCCTTTGGACACGCGCGGTTAAGGTCCCGGAAGTCGATACAAATCTTGACTTTCCCATCCTTCTTCATGACCGGGACAATATTCGCCACCCATTGAGGATAAAGGACGACTCTAATGAACCTGGCTTTGTGGAGCTTATCGACCTCTTCTTTCATTTTCAAAGCCATCTGAGGGTGGAAACGCCTTAACCTTTGTTTCACCGAGACGGACCCTTGTTTTAGGGTTAAACGGTGTTCGACCAGGGTTGAATCCAGACCCGGCATATCCTTGTAGCTCCATGCAAATGTGTCTTTATATTCCTTGAGAACTTCAATTAATACCTCTTCTTCAGAGGGTGGTAGATTATCACTTATGAGGATGATCCTAGGGTCTTCCTCAGTTCCCAAGTTGACTTCTTTGGTGGACTCTTCTACGGCGGTTGACGGCTCGTCGAATCTCCTTATTCCAATAGCATATGCGCCAGCCGCATCCTCGTATTCTTCACCCTCATCTTCACTAGGGTATTCTTCATCCGTGATCTCGTAAACTCCATACCCCTCATTAATTGTGCAGTTGCCCTCACATTCTATTTCCGGTAACTGGATGGGATTTTCTAGCAACTGAGGGATGGCAAGAAGGGCCTGACACCTGGCGGCTAAATCCAGAAGGAATCGACGAGGGATCTGCCTACCCTTGGACTTCTTCCTGGGTACTACCTTTGACTTATTATTCCTAGATTGACTGACATTATTTACAGAAGAAGAAAAAGATGAAGAAGATGGTGAAGCATGTACAGGGAGAGACCCCTCAGAGGAGGGGTAGAAAAGGTCACTCATATGACCTTGGACGGGTGGCCCGCAGGGCGGGGCGCACCCGTGGGAGATGTAGGAGGTTTCCTCAACGAAGATGTGTTGTTGAGGAGTTTGAAAATTGACGTTTTTTTTCGTTTTCATTTTTGATGACAAAACAGTGAAAAGAGATTGGAGGAGAGAGAAAAGTGGTTATAGCTAGAGGATTGGGAGGCTCGTAGAGCATATCATGATTGAAAACCTGGCGCGGGTCGAGAAACCCGTGCAGATATGTAAGTAGAGAAGGGGATCTGGGAAGATCATCAGACAACCGTCTGGCCTAGGAAGATGACAGCAACAAAGGCTGTGGCAAGTGAATGGAGAAGATAACGGCTAATGAGTCTTCGGTGGTGATGGTGATGGCGGATGAAGATCCGCTGGTGACAGGGTCCTTCTGGCGAGGACGAGGATAGTTTGGAACTTTGGCAACAGTAATGATATTCTCTGGCATTCCGGAGATCAACGGCGGTCCTTCAAGCTGTGGAGGCGAGAACATCCTTTCCAGTGCAATGGAAATGTCCCGTATATCAAACCACTTGTCCCATTCGCATTCCGGATCTTTGATCTTACCTCTTTTGGTGACCCTCGGATATTTTTCAGCCGAATATATAGCATGTGGTCCCCCATGTGCTTCTTGCTGATAATCCCCCATCTGAATAACGGGCCCTTTGTTGAAGTGGTTTGATAGGGTCCATGTGAGGGGCTTCCAATCCGCCTTGAATGGTCCTTTGAAGCCTAGGCCAAACCTGCGGTTTGGCCTAATCTACTTTGGTGGTTTCAACCTACCTTGTAGCTGTGCACCCAGACCTTTGCCCTGTTGATAGCCGATGTTTCTCATAATCTCCCAACCTTTGGAGTGAAAAGGGAGATATGACGTTGTTGCCTTGATCGGCTTCTTTGGTGCTAGCGAAATGTGAGATGAATCATACACGTCCAGCAATGATAATATGGGCCAATGAGACGGCCAAATAGAGGGCAGAGAGGTGTCGATAGCATCCACCGTGTGGAGGACAGGTGTGCTGACCACTTTAATAATTCTTCCATTGTAAGGAAACTTCAAGCATTGATGGTTGGTGGAAGGCACGGCATCCATGGCTTCAATGTAGGGGCGACCCAGTATGGCCTTGAATGTGGGGTCCATGTCGAGGACATGGAATTCCGTGGGGACTAACATAGGGCCTAGCTCTGCCCTCAGAATAATCATCCCTTGCGGCGGCCTTTTACTATTGTCATAAGCCGTGACTGTGATCGAGGAAGGTCTTATTTGTTCCTCGTCGACCCCACACAACTGAAGGGTGCTCATGGAGATCACATTTATGAACGCACCCGTGTCTACAAGGCACGGGTTTATGGATACCCCATTAATTTTTATTGAAATGCACAATGCATATTTCTGAGCTTCCTTGGGAGCGAGCTCGTAGTTGTGGAACATGATGGCCGGTTGTGTGTCCATTGGGGTCAGAACGGCCAAAATCTTCTCTATAGGGAGGTCCTCATTCACCATGACATTTTGAAGATATTCCATTAAGGCCGCCTGATGGGACATGGAGCTCTGAAGCAGCTCCAGGATGGAGATCCGAGCAGGCGTCTTGTCCAAGTGTTTCAACAGATCATACTACGTTCCAGGGATAGATTTTTCTGGTTGTTCTCTATCATCCTTCTCTGGCTGAGACTGCTCGGGATTCTGACTGTTCTGGGGGAAAACCCTGTGGAAAATCCTTCCACTCCGGAGCACCATCGCCTGCGGCGTTTGTACTTCTATAGGGGTAGCAGTGGGTTTTAACAGGGGTTTGAGGGGTAGTGATGGAGGAATGGTTGGTGAAGCTGGAGTGATGATGGAAGCAGGGATTCTGATGAGGGGTTTGTTAGGTGGAGGCATGGTGGAGGTAGAGGGGATATCGCACGGGTTATGAAGGATAAGGGGTCTGGAAGGTGGAGGTGGAGGCAAAGTGGAAGTGGGTAGGGTTTGAAGCGGGTAATGGTTTTGAGATAGATGGTGGGTGATGAGTGGTTTTGAAGGCATTGGTGGTGGTATGGTGGAGACAGGCGGGGTTACGTACGGTTGACGGGTGATGAGGGGCTTAAAAGGCATAGGGGCAAATGCAGTAGAGGTGGATGGTAAAGTGGGGGAGTGAGAGAAGATGAGAGGGTGTGAGGACGTAGTGGGGTGTGTTGGCTGATAGGTCATTGGGGTGCGAATGAGAGGGCGTGATGGCAGTGGAAATGGTGAAGGCGGTACTAACGCGGGTTGATGAGAGAGAGGTGCTACCCGGGCAAGGCGAGGGGGTTGCATGACGATAGGGTTGGCGGTAGAAAGAATAGAGGTATTTTCTGGGTGCCACACATGCTCTCTCCCGACTTCCGAGAAGGAGGAGATGGGGTTGACCTGGTGATTGGGCTGTTGGTGCTCCGGTAATGGATTCTGGATTATGCCCATGTTGGGCTGTTGTTGTTGTTGTGCCTGCTGAGGCTGTTGCTGTTGCTGTTGCTGTGGTTGCTGCTGCTGTTGTAACTGCTGTTGTTATTGGAACTAAGGTCTAGGAGGGGGTCTCCTGGCTTTGAGAGCGGCGACGTATCGCCTCATTTCATCCCAGTCAATCCCACCCTCATCATTCATATCATAGATGTAGTCCTTAAAGTGAAAATAATTCTCTATTGTGTGTCCTGGCTGCCTGTGGTAGACACAGTATCTGGAAGTGTCAACATTCGGGAGCCATGCGAGCCTTTTCCTGGGTAGGATGAGTGTGTTTGAGGCTATGAGGGCGTTGAAAATATCTGCCAGAGTTTCTGGCAATGGTGGATAATAGGCTCTCTTGGGACCAATCAGCCTCCTTTGTTGCTGTGGGGGGCCGTAATTCCCTGGGGGTGGAACTTGGTTGTACTGAAGTGGTTGTTGTTATTGCTGGAGTCGAGGTTGTTGCTGGGGTTGAAGTAGTTGAGGCATGTTGTTATGGGGTGGATCATTTTGAGGTGGAGGACGAGAGGGGAAAGGACCGTGTTGGGGGGGAAGTCGGGGCATTTGTGGAAGCCTTGGGTTGGCTGCATAGTTGGCGTTGTTGACCGCACTCACTTGCTCATTTGTTACGACCCCTTCCGTTGCTCCGCCTGGGACACCAGTGCCTGTCTTTTTGACCACCTTGGGCTTCGACGACTCAAACATGTTCATAATGGGGGAGTCTTTTAACTGGGTCTGGATATACCGTGCACTTTCATAGAGTTCCTCCATTGTGGTAAGCTTGTTCATGGCCAGGACGTGTCTGAACTGTGGGGTTGTATTGGACACAATCATCTTCACTTGTTTGGGCTCTGAGAGGGTATCCCTTATCCTTTCTGCCAGAGACCTCCATCTATCAGCATAACGGACGAAATCTTCGTCCGACTTCATTTTCTCGGCCACTAGGTCGGTAATAGAAAGAGAGGGACCGACCCTATCCCGATACTTCTGCAAGAACCTTCTCTGGACTGTTTCAAAATTTTCGGCCTCGCCGGGCTCCAAAGAATAGAACCACTCTAGTGCAGGACCATCCAATGACCTCCGAAAGAGGTATGCCAGGGATCTCTGATCATTTTGCCAACAGGAGGACTCATACATGAAGTCCTTAAGGTGAATAAAGGGGTTGCCAGTGCCATTGTACCTGCGGTACGTGGGCATTTCGGAGGGAGGAAGATGGATGACCGGAAGGATTGGCAAAGCAACCTCCGGGGTGGATTTCACGTCCACCATTTTCTTCAAATTCTGAAACTGTTCGTCCATTCTATTGAACATGTTGAGGAGCGATTGGGCAAGCTCCTCAGGAGGTGAAGGTGGCACCTGCCACTAGGGAGGAAAATGTCTCTCGAAAACTTGAGGGGGAAACCCCGAATGAGAGGGAGCTGCCGGGCCGTCGACAGTTGGCCCCGGTTGGAGTGGTACGTGGGGGACAACGGGAGTTTGAGATTGTGAAGGGAACTGGAATGAGGGCGGTTGTTGGCTCGCTTGCCCTTGAAGCGAGGGAGACTGGATGGCTTGCGCCAGTGAAGGAGATGGAATGGCCTGCACCGACTCTTGGAGAGGTGCGATGGGTGGAGTTGATTCCTGGGGGGCAGGGGAAACAGACTTTCCTTTCAGAATGGCCTGGAAGGCCCGGAGCTGCTCAGAGGTAAGCTCCGTGTTGGCGAGGACGCCTAGCAAAGAGGAGATGTCATGTGGCGGGGATGTGTCCCCTGCGGTAACTTGCACCTCACGTGAGGGCTCATGGGAAGGACCCGGGTCCATAGGATGGACTCTCGGCTCGACTGATTGACCACGACCAGGGTGGTTCTCCTCAAAAGACTTGTGAGCCATGCTCACAATTTTTTCGGAACGTAAAAATATACACTAGCAATCAAATAGCAGAGATTATCAAACAAGTGGATGCCTTTACGCCCTTTTTTTGTTTTGATTTTGATGATTTTTTTGTGTTTTTAAACAGATCTGAAGTTCTCATAAAATAGGGACCCTAGTTCATTTTTTGTTTCACCGCCGTGTCAGCTAGGGGCTCTCGTCTCACCACGAATGGGTCGACTAACTCCGGGGAACTTCAATGGTACAACCGGCCCAGTGAACGAAGAGGAGATTCTTTGATGTCGGGGACTTACGGAGGTCCCAATGGAGGAGATTCTAGTTCGTCGAGAGGAATTCCCGAACGGAGAGTCCTTCCTTCACCGAGAGGGGTGATCCTTAGAAAAAAATTAAAAAGAATAGAAAGAGTGATGGATGTATGTAATGGAATGCTGACAGAGATATGGGGCACAAAAAAATAAAAAAACAACCAAGATATAACAACACACAAGAGATAGTAAATCAAATCACAAGAAATTGCAAGGGTAACTGAAAGAAAGCAACTGAAGTCCCACCGTGATCGCCAATCAGTGAGCGACGTGTTAGTATGCTAGGCCCGGATACAGAGTGGGGTGAATGTGTCCTTCTACAGAATATGGCCAAATTAAAACTAGGATGCTAAAGAAAGACACAGGATAGAACTAATTCATTTCAACTCAAATACAAACTCATGGGCGTGCCTATCCAAGCATCTAGCGGAAGCAATCAATCAATCAAGCCACTGCACAAGAGATTTTAGGTGGTTCGGTCCACAGACCTACATCCACCCCTCACTCCCAACCGGAGTGAGGCTTCACTAGCAAATGCTAGAACCAAGCAGACTCAGTCTGCAAACAGTTGCTGCCACATAGCTTGACCAGGGGAACAGCCTCCCCTCTTCCTCCCAACCGGAGGGACACCCAAGTGACTCCCAGCCACTTGGAAACTAGAGGTCGAAGACCTCTCTTCCTCCAGACCAGGAGGGACCACTGGACTTGCAACCACAAGCCCAGAACTGGAGGACTAGCCTCCCTTCTTCTAACCAGAGGGCAACCCACAAGTGACAACCTGTCACTTGCAGCCTGGAGATCAGATCTCCCTTCTCCTGAACCAACAGGAGGAACCCGACCCCCAACAGGGCAATCAGAAGAACAAAGATGATCAGAAAACAAAGGAAAAATAATAAAGGAAAATAACACAGCAATCAGAAAGCTGTAAAAGATGAAATGCACAATGTGGCTCTCAACGGAGCTGACTGGCCTAGATCTGATCCACGGTCCAGTGAAGACAGATCTTCAAGCAGCTTCTTCCTTCTTTTCCACGAGCTCTCTCTCTCACTCTCTATCTCTCTTTCTTTCTCTTCTGCTCTCTTAATCTCTCACTCACTGCTCTCGATTCACGGCTTCTCTCTTCTATCTCTTCTTCCTCTCTTTTCTTTCTTTTTCTCTTTTTCTAGATCGAAGGGCTTTCTGCTCTTTAGGCTTCTGCTTCAATCGACCTTCATCTTAAGACGAAGGCTCCATTTTATACCTGGAGCAGCAGCAGGGCGCGTGTGGCTTCCACAGTTCCCGCCCTAAGAGTTCGGACTACGTGGCAGCATCCAGCAGGCTGTCAGACCACGTGTCCTCATCTGGGCATTTTCCTTATCCTCGGATCACGTGCCCAACACCAGTACGCTCAGCAACTGGAGGTGGATGGCATCAACTCACTTGCTCCAAAGAGTTGACGCAGTCATCAGAAATCTTCAAACTTCTTAACCGCTGCGTCGACTCCATCAGCCTATTACGTTGATGCAACGGTATCGGCAGTCCAGTGTTCAAGTCTTCCCTTTCTTGGACTGCTGCGTCGACGCTGCCAGTTGGTGGCGTTGACGCACGAACGTGTACATTTCTATACTGGCATCTCTTAAGCCGCTGCGTCGACACTGCTTATTGATGGCGTTGACGCAGTGGAAGATTTCGTGAAGGCTTCATCGCTTGTAAGAGTCTCTGCTACTTTAACTGCTGCGTCGACGTTGCTTGCTTGTGGCGTTAACGCAATAGAAGACATCGTGAAAGCTTCGTCTACTGATGCGTGGACGCTTTAAGCTTCAGGCGTCGACCCTGTTCCCTTCAGCAACAATAATGAAGTGTATAGACTTAGTGTTAACATGAAGCATTGTATAGACTTCAGAGATCAATATAGCAAGTGTGTACATAGTGAGGGAGTGTATAGACTTAGCAGTCTAGGTCTCTAACAACGAGTGTATAGACTTGCAACTCTTCATGAGATCTCAGTGTATAGACTTAACCAATGTATATAGTTGAAGATTTAACAATCGAGTGTATAGAGTTAGTTATGTGAGCATGCGTTGTATAGACTTCACACAAGAAGACAAACAGGCTGTACAGACTTGGAGAGTTGAATCCAGTGTACAGACTTGTTGATATCAAACGAAGAGCTTCCAGTGTATGGACTTTGCAATGCAAACAACAATGTATATACTTAGAGAACTGAAGTCTAGTGTATAGACTTGGAGAATTGAAGTCTAGTGTATAGACTTCATCAAATGAAGAGCTTCAAGTGTATGGACTTTGCAATGCAAACATCAATGTATAGACTTTGTTAAGAAGGTGCCTGATGTACAGACTTGAAGAAGATATGCCAATGTACAGACTAAATAGATTCAGCTGATGTATAGACTTTGTGCCCAAGCTATCAATGCTCTGATGCGTCCACTCCACTTGAACGTTGCGTTGACGCACAAATTCAACCAGGAGCTTCTTTCTTGAGTTTGCACTGCTGCGACGACGCTTCCATTTGATGGCGTTGACGCAATGAGCACCCTGCAACCCCTTTGAACTATTAAACAGTTATTAGGTGGTAAAGTGTCTATATCCAAAATCTTACTGTTGTCATCATCAAAACCAGGAGTACAACAATCTCCCCCTTTTTGATGATGACAACCCCCAAACTGTTTTAATGACATATGCGATCACACAAGGTTAGCATCAACCAAACGCATGGTTACTTGTCAGTTTGAACAAAAAATTATGAGTCACAAAAATGAAAGTATATGCTATCATTCATTAACAAAACTCAGCATTCATTAGCAAAATTCAGCAGTCATTAACAAAATTTAGCAGCTCATTAAGCTCTCCCCCTTTGTCATCATCATGAAAGGGGGTGCATGTAGAAAACATAGGTTAAGAGGGGAAGAAGCGATTGTAACGCCTGGCAGAAGATGGTTGTTGTTGCTGACGAGAAGATTGTCCTTGAGTGCCTGGAGGTGTCTGGCGAGATGGCTGTCCTGAAGTAGAATGGTCCCTGGTTAGAAGGTCTCTGATCTCTTGAGAAAGTTCGCTTAGCTGATGACTTAGAGTGTTGCGAACATTGCCAATTTCAGTGACAGAATCTTTATCGTGGAGTGTGTTCTCAAGTGACTAGATGTTGGCTATTACTTTGTCAATCTTCTCTAGCACAACTTTGAGGAATGGAGGGATTGCACTGACAGGACCTTTGATTGTTTCTAGCCCTATCTTCAGATCATAGCACAGATCAATAATTTTGGCAAAAGAGGAAAGGGTTGAACCTTGTTGATTGTGCATCTCTTGTACCAGAGTGGCAAGTTTGTCAAGGAGGGATGATATTTGTTTCAAGACTGACCTTGTTGCTTGGTCAGACACCATCTTGGTGAGTAAGAAATTTCGCCACTCTCATAAAACTGAAGTTTCAAAATTCACAATCCGAGCAGTCAGCTTGTTAAAATGAAGGGTTGTGAACTCCACGAACTTGTCCATCTTGGCCTCCTGACGCTGCATCATCATAGTCATGTTCACTAACATCTCTTCAATAGTTGCTGGGGGTGGAGCTGCATCAGAAGTTGGAGAGGTTCTTCTATAAACTTTAATGGCTCCAGACGTAGATGGTTCTACTGTAAGTACAGAGCCACTCGGTTCCGCAGAAGCCTCAAAAACTTGCTCTCCTCTCATGGAGTTGTCCTCTGGCATGTCTTCACTCACCACAGATGGAATCGGTATTTCTGCTCTGTGCACTTGACCATCATCTATAGTGGCTGTTCTTGATGCCTGACCGATCTCTGATGAAGCTGATTTTTGACTAGGAAGGGTTCTGACAGCCTTACCATCAACGACCTCAAAACCCATAAACTTTTGAATGTAAGAAAGTGTGTACACATTCCCTTGAGGGATGATAAGTTTCTTCTCAGAGCCAAAGTCTACACCAACTTTCCGAAAAATAGCAGTTAATGGGGCGGCATAAGGAAGGGTTCTGGACTGAGATAGACATGACCCCATTGTTTGAATAGCTACATCCGGCAGGGAAATCTGTATTCTCTTCAGCATACAGTAGAGAAGAAATCTTTGCATCTCTGTCACCCTTTCTCTTCCACTGCTCTGTGGTGTGATCATGGAGGTGCAAATGTGGTGGAGCAGTCTATTTAGCGAAGGGAAATGATTGGCTTTGAGACTGCCTAGGTAGGTCTCCCTGACATCGGAGAGATTACTGGGTTTCTCAGTCAAGAGTTCATATGCTTCATGCGCATCATACTCAAATTCATGCAGCTGAACTCCTACTTTAGGAACCTTCCATGCTCTGGCAAGCAGCTTATCTGTTATTTCGAACCTTACACCTCTAACACTGGATGTGAGTTTTGGAACAGAAGGTTCATATTTTAAGTTCTGGTAGAACTCTCTGACCAAGGTGGGGTAGTAAGTCTTGTGTGTTGAGACAAACGACCACCAGCCCTGATGGTCAAGTATAGGAAACAGCTGAGGAAAAACTTCGAGCATATGATGATCAGTAGCATCAACGTACCGGGAAATAAGAACCTTCAGAGGTTCTTCCATGGTGACTGTACGTGAGCTACCAGCATCTTTCTGACCGGTTGCAGAACCTGAAGATAAGCCCTTCCGCTTCTCTTTTCTGACTGCGGATGTCTTTAACCTTTTAGTTGGCGGACTTGGATCCCGTGGACCCGTCTCCTTCCTTCTTCCCCTTTCGCGAGCTACTAGAGAGTGGGACTCCATTGTGCATCTTGCTGGTTCTGAGCCTCTTGGTTGTTCCTCTGCCCTCTGCTTCCCTTTTTGAGTGGATGCTGGAGAATCCATGGCACGGAGATGAATCGAGCAGGAGAGAGAGCTGAGATGATTCTTGGGGGACACGAGAGGTCGAATGACAAAAAGGGTTTTGGAAAAAAGTGAAGAAAAGCAGCGGTCTCATTTCGCTTTTAAAGAGACACCGAGGACCCTTTAAGTGAACGGTTCAGCCGGTTCAAGTGGGTGAACCGGGTAAAGAAGATATGAATAAGAAGCAATGCGTGGACGCAGAGAGGGGCATTGCGTCTACGCAGTGAGGCAAGTGAACCGAGAAACACAAGATAAAAAGCCAGTGAGGCATAACGCGTTGACGCCAATGTAACATTGCGTCTACGCAGTGATGCAGTTAGGAATGAGATACTCCTCCTTATGCAGCATGATGCATCTAATAATGAAACTCCCCCTTACTAAATGGAGCCTATGAGAAGAATAAGAAGGGAAATTCAATTGGATTCTCAAAGGGATATTATTCTCATAAATCCAAAACATGTTTTCAAAGTCTTCCATTATAAGAGCTTATGAATGAACTTTATTAACAGCGTGGTTTAATTATGATGTATGTAGAGTTCATCAGTAAAATTCTGTATTGATATCTAAAACCATGGTTTAATAAAGATGAACCAAGCCCTCATAATTATCTTGATTAATCTCTCTTTCTCTTACACAATCAAATCTATTGACTTCTTTCAGAGTTACATGAACTAGTATTGAAGTCAAGTAATTATGAAGTCATATGATTTTGTCTAGGGTTGAAGCAATTTGATTTGTGTATCAATATTCAAATATTTCACTTTATTCAACAATTTTTCTTGCTCCAAATTTTACGAGCACTCTAGTTCAGTGCACACATTGTAACTAGAGGATATACCTTGATTAGAGGCCAATATCCCTAAGCCCTTAGTGTGACTAACTGTCATGCTTTATGTGAACAGAGTTAACATTTACACATCATGACACACTACAAATCATTTTCTAATGAGTGAGTTGTATTTCTCAGTGTACATGCCATTGCTCTGCCTGAGTTTCAATGAATTTTATCAGAGTTAACGAAGGCACCTCATGACACAGTCCTTTGGACTTGTGTTTCTCAGTGGCCAATGTCATTGCTCTGACAGAATTAACCCTTTAGACATTTCAGAGGCATTCTTTTGCTTCAAATCAATAATAGTTTCATGTACTTAACCAATTAAAGTCATGTATTCAAAAGTACAGATTTCAGAAATTTTTCACAAGACACAGCATGAAACAAATGGTTAATGTTTATTAAACATGCTTCAGATATTTTTAAGAGATTTTAAAGTCAAACTCCATGAACATTAAACTTAAACCACATGAGTTATTTCAGACATTCATAAACCTGTATAATAGAAGTTTTCTAGTTCAAAATTTTCAGATTTATGATCAAGATAGCCCATTGGAATCTTCATGAGGGACTGATAGATTTCTGAAGCCAAACGATACCAATTGATAGGAGAAAAACCAATTGTTAAGAGAGATTTTGAAGCTCAAAGTTTTTCAGAATATGATCAAGGTTTGTCAACTAAGTCAATAAGAAGGGATATGCTATGAAATCAGACAAATGTATGCATTAGACAACCTATATGCAATGCATTGACTCTCCCTTACAATATGCATTCAAACTCTCTTTTTGACATTTTCAATATAAGGGGATACAATGCACTATATGTATGCAGGGACATGCAAAGACTCGACATTGAATTGCTATGCAAGGATATGCAACTAACTCCCCCTGAAAACATGCAATGTTTGCACTGAGAACTGAACATATGTTACCAAATGATTCATGCACATTCAGATTGTCCTAAGCAGCAAGATGACCCATGGTACTAGGCGGAGCACTTGGTCTAAAAGACCACCTCACACATAGTAAGAACTTCCATACAGACCTCCCTGCCCTTTGGTACCTTACCATTTATATACCATTGAGGTCATGCATGATTATTCAACATGCAGTTCTATATGCAATTCAGAATTTCAGTGAGCTATTGCAACACACATGATTCAAGTCACACTCATAAGCAGTTCAGATTTTTCAGACAATTCGAAAGGCAATTTGTTTTCAGAGTCTATGCATAACACAATTATCAAGCAATTGCAATAAGCCTATGTATGCATCAGATACAGACAACCCTTCTTAATCTGATGTTTGCACAGAACTCTCAGCAAATGTATGATCAGAAAATAATGCACATGGCAACTGATGAATGAAAAATGCAAAAACAGATTTAACTAGCCATGCAATAAAACTAAAAACAAGGACAGCAGGAAGTTTACCTGAAAGAAAAATCAGTATGGGGTTTTTCTTCTTGAGTGCCTTGGATCATTACCCCTTTTTATTCCAGTCCCAAGGCACACCTGCATAGCAATGTTATTTTGCACAAACAGGTACCCAAGAAGTCTTGGGTCCTGATAAAACAGTATTACTCCTAGCAGGTTTTCTTGGCACATTTCTAGGAGTAGTTTTCAGATCTGATTTATGCACATTCTTGTTAGCATGAATTCTATGTGCATAAGCATGAGATTTCTTGTTAACAGAATAAAAATTCTGTTTGCCAAAACCAGTTTGGTTTTGATATCCTGCCAGCCAACAGGTTGCAGCCCTGTGACCTGGCTTCCCATAGTTATAACATGAGAGTTTTGCAAATTATCTTATAAGGAATTTAGCATGTTTGAGATTCACATTTCTACCCTGAATATGCCAACAGTCCTTGACTGTATGGCCATACTTCCCACATTTGAAGCACTCATTGTGCTTGCCTCTAAAAACACTACTTCCAAACACATTTCCATTTACAGGGAGTTTAACAGTTTTAGAATTGAATTGTCTACCCTCAGCATGCCTACAGTGGGCTGCAATGTGGCCCATCTTGCCACAGTGAAAGCATGAATTAGAACTTTTCTTACTAGCATTCAGCCAGCATTCAAATCCCTTATGACCAAATTTTCCACAATTAAAGCATGTCATATGCTGGTTTATTGGAACAGACTTGTTCTTCTTAAGAGCATGATTGTTTGCATGAAATTTATTCTTATCACTAACAAACCAGCATTGTGAAATTTTGTGTCCTAGTTTACCATAATGAAAGCACTCAATTCTCCTTTTCTGAAATGAAGGATTTTTATCATGATATCTCCTAGCATTCTTATTATCCTTCTCCATCAACTTACACTCATGCATCAGATGTCCAACTTTATGACAGTAATGACAGATAATCTTCCCTTTAGATGCATGTGAGTGTGTGTGAGGACTGTGATCAGCATGCACTGATGAAGCCTTTTCATTTATTTTCTGATTTACAGTCCTTTTACAGTGATCGCCAATCAGTGAGCGACGTCACGCGGTCGAGAAATGAAATGCGGAGTGCGCGGGCTCGTTTTTGTTTGCTGCGACACAGAAATAAGAGAAAAGAGAAGGGGCCACCACGGGAGATTACTCCGGCGGGGCGAGCGGGGTAAATACAATATAGTAAGATATTGGGGTTAAACGGTCATAGCGGGAAGTGACTCGCCGCGACCTCGAGGGATGGGAATGGTGCGAGAATTAAATAACAGGAATTGAAACGGCCATTTCGGGAAGTGACTCGCCGCGGCCTCGAGAATATAGCAGGCAGATATAGAAGCAATTCAAGATATACAAACGAAAGGACAGAATTCAAACGGCCATTGCGGGAAGTGACTCGCCGCGGCCTCGAGAATATGAGCAAATAAGAGATATAACAAGATATAAAAGAAGCATAATTCAAATGGCCATTGCGGGAAATGACTCATCGCGGCCTCGAGAATATGAGCAGATAAGAGATATAACAAGATATAAAAAGAAGCAGAATTCAAACGGCCATTACGGGAAATGACTCGCCACGGCCTCGAGAATATGAGCAGATAAGAGATATAACAAGATATAAAAAGAAGCAGAATTCAAATGGCCATTGCGAAAAATGACTCACCGCGGCCTCGAGAATATGATGTGATCGCCAGGGGCCAAAGACCCCAAAATAAAGAGTGATCGCGCCTACCTCGCTAGCAGGAAGTGGCGGGTTGCTTCTTCCTCCCCCTTCGGCCGACCGACGGAGAGGACTTTCTTCAGTTACCCTTGTAAAATAACAGACAGTAGATAAAAAAAATTAGGAAATGGCAGTGTAGTATCGATCTCTTACAATGAAAATAACGAAATCGTGGCAGGACACACACCTTGTTGGTGTGATTTTAAACCCCTCTCGGACTCGAGTAGGAGGAAAATGCGATGATGAATGCAAGAAATATATAAGAGAAGGCACCCTTATGAAGGGAGATAGAGGATGCGAGATGATGAATGCAAATGAACTACGAAGAAAAGGAAAGGATTGGCTTATTGGATGTGCCGATGGCGAAATCCGGCGGAGCTTCGGTAGCGTAGGGATGACGTGGAAGCGCGGTGGACGAAGATGACCTTCCTCTCGCGAGCGCGGGCACCCGAGAAGCCGGCAAAACCTCCTCCTGAAAAAGACCTACGGGTTAGAAAGGGCTCTGGCAGCCTCTGGGCCCCAGCAGCCTATCGGACCTGTTGAACCCCCTCCTCATGTAAAATGCCTTATGGTTTTGATGTTGACCAAATTCTTTTTGAACTGAAAATGAGTCCTTCTAACGTCTTGAATCCCAACTCCGTCATATGAGGTTTTGGCGTGTTATGAAGGCTCAATGCAATCTTCTTGAGGGTAAGTGAGTTAAGTTGACAGTTTGGATGAAAGAAATAACTGCGAGATATTTTGACAGGCCAATCTTCAAGGACAAGAATTTCAATGCTCTGGGACGTTTGGTGAGATCGACTTCAACCTTGATTTTCAATTTTGTGATTGAAGTCCTTTAAGATCGTCTCTCATTTGAATTATGTCTAAGTATGAAATGGTTTAAGCTTAATTGATTGACATGCTTTAAAAACCATTTTTGTAGCTCATAAACTTGTTCCTGAACACTTCTCATGGTTTGCATGTTTATTTTAGACGTTCTGGAACTTGACTCGGTCGTTTGGATCGCGTTCTTGGCAAATTCGTGTTCTGGCTGAAAGGGTCGACCCCAAGGGTCGACCCCAGGGGTCGCCCCCTGTTGTCTTTATTTTTTTTGGCCCGCTGGTTGTTGGTTCTGGACTGCGAGGGTCGACCCCAAGGGTCGACCCCTTAGGCTGTGGGTCGACCCCAAGGGTCGACCCCTTCAGTAAAAATTCTTAAACAGCAAGCGTTCCTAAGAGGGTCGACCCCAGGGGTCGACCCATGCCTTCTGGGCAGAAAAACCACCCTTGGAATTTCGACCTCATGGGTCATTTGTTTTAGGTTGGGGGCCCGTGCTTTGCTCCACATTTTGCGGATCTGGTCCCTTGACTGTCCCCAGAACTCTCTTAGCATATATAATGTCGCTTGGTTGATGAAAACCCTAAGGGGAAAAATCGTATGTTGAGCTGTAAGCTTTCTTTCTAACCCCTTGTGTTGGCAGGTTGAAGTCGCCACCTCCTGACCTGGTTCCAGCTTGAAGAGTGCGTGAAAGTGAAGGGAAGGAGGAGGAGAACTACTTCCATACAAGCCACAGCTGCTGGATGCGATCCAAAATCAACCCAAAGCTTCATTCAAGCCAAGATCGTCACCGTGCTGCATAAAGCGTTCGATTAAATTCGTGGAAGTGATAGGGGGAGCTCCAACTAGGATAATCCAACCTCTTTTCACTCTTCTCACTTTGAATACCTTGAGTTTAACTTCATCATCTGTTTGTAATCAGTAAATCCGAGATTTGTATGTGTGTGTTCGTGTTCGACAACACGAACGTGTGTGTGTGTTTGTGCTTGCTGTTCTACACAGCGTGTGTGTGTGGTTGCTGTTGTAAACAGCGGGTGTGTGTGTTTCACTGTCTAGTGGAAGTTAATCCTCCGTGGGAGGGGTGGACGTAGGGGACACGGTGTGTACCCGAACCACCTAAAAATTCCGTGTGCACTTTGTGGTTTGGTTTTCTGCTAAACCGTGTGGGCTTCACGGTGAGGAGAGAATTCAATTTCTTGTTAATAAATCACCCCATCATCACACATTCACGCGTGTGTTTCTGTTCATGCTAGTTTTGAGTTTGTTGTTTATCTTGCCTTGGTTCCGTGTAGCTCGTTTTTAGTTTTTATTGGGCCATCAATTCACCCCTCCCCTCTTGATTGCCACCCTCCGGGACTCAACAATTGGTATCAGAGCCTTGTGCTCTGGTTGATTTACGATCTCACAGTCGTCAGAGCAGATCCCGTTTAATGGCAAACAGAGGGATGATGCCCGAAGGGCATTCCATTCAAAGACCTCCGTTCTTTGATGGATCGAACTACCCTTACTGGAAGAATAGAATGTATGTTTTCCTACGTGCCCAGGACTATGATGTTTGGCGTGTCATAAGTAAGGGTCCATATGTTTTATCTGAAAAAGAAGATGAATTGGATGAAGAAGATATAGAGAAGTGTTCAACGAACTTTAAGGCTATGAATATAATTCAATGTGCCGTTCATCCTAACGAATACTCACGAATATCTATGTGTGCCTCTGCGCAGGAGATGTGGGATAAGCTACGGCTTATATATGAAGGAACATCGGAAGTCAAGGAAACAAAAGCCAACCTCCTAGTTCGGGACTATGAGCTATTCGCAATGAAGTCAGAAGAATCAATTTCTGACATGTTTGCAAGGCTAACCGAGATTACCAATGGACTAAAGGGACTTGGCAAGGAGTATTCCAACAAGGAACTCGTCAAAAAAGTCCTAAGATCCCTCACTCCACAGTGGCATACAAAGGCCACTGTAATTGAAGACTCCAAGGATCTAAGTACCTTAACCCTTGACGAGTTAATTGGCTCGCTGATGACTTACGAGATAAACATCAAAAGGAGTGAGGAGGATCACAAGAAAAAGAAAGTTGTTACCACAATGGCTCTAAAGGTGAATCCACACGACTCAGAGGGTAGTGAAAATGATTCAATAGGCAACACTGAAGATGAAGAATTAGTTTCCATGATCACACAAAGGGCAAGACGGTTTGTGAAACGAACCAGAAATTTTGGTGGTCAGTTCAGAAAAGGACTAAGAAGGCAAGGTCCAAACAGAGGAGAAAATAGCAAGAGAGAAGAAGTGATTTGCTATGAATGCAAGAAACCCGGCCATATGCGGGGTGAGTGCCCCGATCTCATCAAGAAGGTAAAGAAAGGCAAGTTCAGAAAGCCCAAGGCCATGATGGCCACATGGAGCGATGAAGATCAAGAGGAGTCCGGAAATGAAGATGGACTAGAGGAGCTAGTCCAGAATCTATGCCTCATGGCAAATGACGACGAAGGAAATGAGGTAGATTCTGAAACTGAAACTCTCACCTCTGAACAATGGCAAATTGCATATGAATCTTTATATGAAAAATGTAAGAGATTCAAATCTGAAAATAGAAATTTGAAAAAGAAAATTGATCATTTTGTGCATACTAAAAAATCATGTGAAGAGTGCCATGCTTTAAAATCAGAAAATGAAATTCTTTCATCCAAAATTGAACTATTTGAAGAAGAGATTTCATGTATGAGAGAAGAACAATCTACATTTCTGAAAATGCATGAAGAATTGAAAGATGACATGGAACAAGAAAAGCTTCAAATCTCGGCTTGTAATGAAGCCAAAGAAAAGGCTGAAAAACAAAGTCAATCTCAATTGGCTGAAATAAAAATGTTGAAGGATGCCCTTGCCATCCTTGAAAGATCAAGTTCAGCATCTCTTAAACCAAAGAAACACATGCATAACTCCTTTTCGAATGTTGGTAGATGGAGAAAAAGAGATAGAGCCATCACTTGTTTCTATTGTGAAAAAATGGGTCATGATATGTATGATTGTAAAATTCTGAAATATGATGAAGAAAATTCTGTTGGATTCAGAAAAAGATCATATATGCATCATGCCTCTAACCATCATGGACCCAAGCTTGCTTGGGTACCAAAATCTCCATAAGAACTTTGGTTGAATTGCAGGTCCACTCAAGAGCTCAAAGGAACAAATGGTATTTGGACAGCGATTGCTCTCGACATATGACGGGAAACAAGGAATGGTTTGTGGACCTGCAAGAAAAGGATGGTGGAACGGTAGCATTCGGTGGTAAAGACAAAGGTAAAATTATTGGGGAAGGTAAGATAGGTAAGAATCAAAATCATACCATTGAAAATGTATTGCTTGTGAAGGGTTTGCAACATAATCTTTTAAGCATAAGTCAACTTTGTGATAAGGGATGCAATGTGATTTTTGATTCTAACCACTGCACTGTTTTGAATAGGAATACTCAAGAGATCAAATTCATTGGTTTCAGGTATAACAATGTTTACATGATAGACTTGAATGATGCTTCTCATGAAAACATATGTTTAACTGCAAGGAGCAACGATGATGCTTGGCTCTGGCATCGGCGGCTTGGGCATGCTAGCTTCAATGTATTGCTGAAATTATCCAGAAAGGATTTGGTGGTTGGACTGCCCAAGTTGAAGGCCGTCAATGATGGAATTTGTGGAGCTTGCAGCATGGGCAAACAAACAAGGACATCATTCAAGTCCAAACAAGATGTGACCACATCAAGATCTCTTGAACTCATCCACATTGATCTCTTCGGACCAAGTAGAACTCACAGTTTGGGTGGTAAACTATATGGATTTGTAATTGTGGATGATTATTCAAGATTCTGTTGGGTCTATTTTCTCTCTCATAAAAATGATGCCCTGACGGAATTTGAAGCATTTTGCAGATTTGTTCAAAATGATAAAGGGTATTGCATCAAAGCTGTGCGGAGTGATCACGGCCGAGAATTTGATAACCATGAGTTCAACAATTTTTGCAGGGCTCAAGACTATATGCATGACTTCTCCGCACCTAGAACTCCGGAACAGAATGGAGTTGTGGAAAGGAAGAACAGAACGCTAGTTGAGATGGCAAGAACCATGCTGAATGAGAATAAAATATCAAGGTACTTTTGGGCTGAAGCAGTGAACACGGCCTGCTACATCATAAATCGAGCCATGGTAAGACCATTGTTGAAGAAAACTCCATATGAGCTATACCGAGGTAAGAAGCCAAACATTTCATATTTGAGACCGTTTGGCTCAATATGCTACATTCATAACAATGGTAAGAAGGACTTGGCTAAATTTGATCCCAAAAGTGACAAAGGCATATTGCTTGGGTACTCTCTCAATTCGAGAGCATATCGAGTATATAATTTGAGAACTCTCGTAGTTGAAGAAAGTCCACATGTTATTATTGATGAATCATCTCCATTTAGAACTGATGAAAAATCTATTTTGCAGGATGATGTGTTGAAAGATGACAATATCGAGAAGAAGCAAGAAAATTCAGAAAAATAAGAAGAGGAAGAACCAAAAGAAGAAGATGTAAATCAGGAAACTCAACTTGAACAGGAGCTACCGTTGCAATGGACATTTACAAAGGACCATCCTCTGGAGAATGTATTGGGAAATGTACAAGAAGGGATAAGGACACGAGCCTCCTTCAGGGAAGTTGAAACTCATGACTTATTAGCCTTGCTCTCTCAATTTGAACCTCACTCCATTGAAGAGGCCTTGAAAGATGAGTCATGGATCATGGCCATGCAAGAAGAACTACACCAGTTTCAAAGGAACAAGGTGTGGTTCCTCGTACCATGTCCTAAGAATCACTCCGTGATCGGAACCAAATGGGTGTTTCGAAATAAAACAAACGATCAAGGAGTGGTAATTAGGAACAAGGCCAGGCTTGTAGCCAAGGGTTATAGCCAAGAATTAGGAGTTGACTTCGATGAGTCTTTTGCTCCAGTAGAAAGACTTGAGGCAGTGAGGGTTCTCTTAGCATTTGCATGTTGTCATAACATCAAATTATTTCAAATGGATGTTAAGAGTGCATTTTTGAATGGCTATATCCAGGAGGACGTGTATGTGGAGCAACCACCGGGGTTTGAAGACACAAAGCATTTAGACCATGTGTACAAGCTGGACAAGGCACTTTACGGTCTGAAACAAGCACCTCGTGCATGGTATGAAAGGTTAAGTGAATTCCTCATTCAACATGAATTCAAACGAGGTAATGTTGATCAAACCCTCTTCACAAAATTGAATGGTGAGGAAATCTTGATTGTTCAAGTTTACGTTGATGACATTATTTTTGGCTCCACTAAAGATGCCCTTAGCAACGACTTTACAAAATTGATGCAAAGTGAGTTCGAGATGAGCCTCATGGGAGAGTTAACCTTCTTTTTGGGATTGCAGGTACATCAAACGGTGGACGGGTTGTTCATACACCAAAAGAAATATGCAATGGAGTTGCTGAAAAAATTCGGTTTGGCATCAACTAAGCCACAACCAACACCCATGTCCACTTCATTAAAAATTGATCAAGATGAGAAAGGTACATCAGTGGACCAAAAACTCTTTAGAAGTATGATAGGTTCACTATTGTATCTAACTGCCAGCAGGCCCGACATACAATTTGCTGTTTGTCTATGTGCAAGATTTCAGTCAAATCCAAAGGAATCTCATTTGTCGGCTGTGAAACAGATTTTTAGATATATTGCTGGTACAGTTAACTTAGGATTGTGGTTTTCACGGAATTCATGCTTTGAACTTGTCGCTTATTCTGACGCCGATTACGCGGGTTGTAAGATGGATCGGAAAAGCACTAGTGGTTATTGCCATTTTCTTGGGGGTTGTGTGGTCTCATGGGCCTCCAAGAAACAAAATTCAGTGGCATTATCAACAGCCGAAGCCGAGTATGTGGCTGTCGGTAGTTGCGTTACCCAAGTGCTATGGATCCAACAGTAAATGATTGATTATGGCATTTCCTTTAAAAACACCCCAATTCTTTGTGATAACACATCCGCCATAAATCTGTCCAAAAATCCAGCTCATCACTCCCGCACCAAGCATATTGAAATTAGACATCATTTCATCAGAGACCATGTGAGTAAGGGTGATATTAACATCAGTTTTGTTGAGACAGATCATCAAATTGCCGACATTTTCACCAAACCTCTTAGTGTAGACAAGTTCACATCTTTTAGAAGGGAACTAGGGGTTTGTAGGATAGATCAATCTGAGTCTTAATCATGTGCATCAATGTCATTGCATTGCATGTAGTGTGTCATTTTTTTTGTCATGCATGTGCATAGTCGTGCTTGAAAAACCACAAAAATTTTCTATTTCTTTTGCATGAAAACCTTGATTGCATGGTATGCATGTTCTTATTATAGAATACAACCATTGGCTTTGCAAATTCTATGGCCGATAATTCCTTGAATTTTCTTAAGGCCAGCAAAAGAGCAATTGATATCAAAATCTGAATTTTCGGAGATGGGAAACAATGAACACCTTCTATGGTCTAAGTCATTCTTGAAACAAGTTCCCCAGTGTGTATACCCATTCATATAACTCCAATTTCTTGATTCCAACTCAATATAATCACTGGGGACTCGAGCCATATCATTCGCTTCCTTAAACTTACATTTTCTTCAGCTTTTGCAGCAAACCCTGAAAGGGTCGACCCCAAGGGTCGACCCACGAAAAGGGGTCGACCCCAAGGGTCGACCCTCGCTAACGGGTAATGTTCTGGGGCGGGGTTTAAAAGGGGACGACCCATAGGGTCGACCCGTTCCGGTCGGGCGGCCTCGCCGCGTCCGAACCGGCTCCAATAAGGGAGGAAACCCTAAGTTTCCTCCCCTCCCATCCCTTAAAACCCCTCAAGCCCCCTTCTAGCCTAAAGCCACCTCTTTCTCCAAACATTACACCCCTCCTTGGCATCCCCCTTTGTGCCCTAGCGCGGCCCTCTCGGTGGCCACCCGCGCGGATCATTCTTCCGACGCTAGCACCGCGTCTCGTTGTTCTTCCCTTCACTGTGGAGGATCCCCATTCTCTCTCGTGGAAGCATCTCTCTCCAAGTTGAGCCATTTTGATCTATTCCCTCATCTCCGGTTCCGTCGATTTGTGGTTAGATGGCGCCAAAGAGGCAAGCTTCTCACAGCCGTGGAGAGTCGAGTGCGGCCCCAGCACGACGTGGTAGGGCGGGCATCCAAGGCAGAGGACCGGCGCCGCCACCCAAAGTATTGGATAGAAAAGTCCTCCGGCCGCGGTCGGTATCTCTTGTAAACTTACATCGTCATCTTCCGAGACTCGTTGATATGTTATGCAGTCAGCCGAATCTAGAATATTTCATGTCTGCACATCGACGTATATATCCCAACTTGGTACATCAATTTTATGGCAATTTTATCATGTCCGGGGAGCACCCAACTACAATGGTTCATGGCCATCGGTTAATTCTCACTACAGAATTTTTGGGAGCAGCATTTAATCTCCTGACTGAAGGTTTTATGCTTGGAGATATTGAAATTCCTGAAGATGCAGTTTTTCAAATGATGAAAGGTGAAGAAAGGGGTAACCGTTCTGTGGCAGGACTGAATGCAAATCATTTTCCGCCCATGCAACACATTTTACACAGAATGATCACCACAATTCTACTTCCACGGGGCGGCGGTCATGACAAGGTCACTGAAATTCACATGTTTCTTTTCTACTGCATTTTAAGTGGTATTCCTGTGAATTTTCCAGCCCTACTTTTATTTCATATGAGCAATAGCATGAAGCACAAGAACCGCACCATTCCATATGCTGTTGCACTCACTGCCGTGTTTACACATTTGGGTATTGATCTCTCCACCGAAATCTCACAAACTATACGAGAGGCAGACATTTTCACAATTCATTCCATTTGCCATAATATGGGATATGAGCTGCTTGATGGAAACTTAGTTCGCACTCTGAAAAGTACAGAACAAGAGATCCGTTCTGAGGATGAATCTGATGAATATGAACAGGCCCCACCTGCCGAAGATATGCCTTCCGAGGCGGTTCAGCTACTCATGGATCGGTTGGACTCGATAGATGACCGGTTAGACAGTTATGGGGAGACTTTGGAGGGCATGCAACAACAACTTGTAGATCTGAAACTTAGTCATCAAGAGCACACCCAGTCTGTTCAAGACACATTTGATAATCAAACCCACTTGCTTGAAGAAATCTTGGGCTATATGAGGCGTCCGCACAACTCCCCGTCGTCCGATGAAGATTAGATGACATTGCTCTTGGAGCTTGGACTTTATCTACTACTTATTTCACCCCCTCCTTTTTGATGTTGCCAAAGGGGGAGAAAAGACTATTTCGGCTACTTATATGTATGTGTGATGAATGCTTGCATGCATGCTCATTTTCAATTGCCTTTAGTTTGCATTTTAGTTTTGCATTTTAGAGTCATGTGTGTCATATCATATTGTGTGAGTCTCAAGTTCCTTCATGTCTCATTGTTATTGCATTTGAACTCTTCCTATTTCCTCTTGTTGTCGGCACACCTTGTGGTAATGCTACTCAATCTCACATGTTTTGTTAAGTTGCCTTTGATATCGGTTCAGCATGGTGAATTCAGTTCAATATTTGTGGTTGATATGGTTCATAATTATGTGGTTTCATTTATTCTTGAATGGTAGTTTACATTGATCAAAAATGTAATTTTAAATTTTGTCATCATCAAAAAGGGGGAGATTATTGAACCCCCTCCTCATGTAAAATGCCTTATGGTTTTGATGTTGACCAAATTCTTTTTGAACTGAAAATGAGTCCTTCTAACGTCTTGAATCCCAACTCCGTCATATGAGGTTTTGGCGTGTTATGAAGGCTCAATGCAATCTTCTTGAGGGTAAGTGAGTTAATTTGACAGTTTGGATGAAAGAATTAACTGCGAGATATTTTGACAGGCCAATCTTCAAGGACAAGAATTTCAATGCTCTGGGACGTTTGGTGAGATCGACTTCAACCTTGATTTTCAATTTTGTGATTGAAGTCCTTTAAGATCATCTCTCATTTGAATTATGTCTAAGTATGAAATGGTTTAAGCTTAATTGATTGACATGCTTTAAAAACCATTTTTGTAGCTCATAAACTTGTTCTTGAACACTTCTCATGGTTTGCATGTTTATTTTAGACGTTCTGGAACTTGACTCGGTCGTTTGGATCGCGTTCTCGGCAAATTCGTGTTCTGGCTGAAAGGGTCGACCCCAAGGGTCGACCCCTAGCCAAGGGTCGACCCCAGGGGTCGCCCCCTGTTGTCTTTATTTTTTTTTGGCCCGCTGGTTGTTGGTTCTGGACTGCGAGGGTCGACCCCAAGGGTCGACCCTTTAGGCTGTGGGTCGACCCCAAGGGTCGACCCCTTCAGTAAAAACTCTTAAACAGCAAGCGTTCCTAAGAGGGTCGACCCCAGGGGTCGACCCATGCCTTCTGGGCAGAAAAACCACCCACGAGGGTCGACCCCAAGGGTCGACCCCTTCATTTTCGGGCCGAGCCGTATTTGTTGACCCTTGGAATTTCGACCTCATGGGTCATTTGTTTTAGGTTGGGGGCCCGTGCTTTGCTCCACATTTTGCGGATCTGGTCCCTTGACCGTCCCCAAAACTCTCTTAGCATATATAATGTCGCTTGGTTGATGAAAACCCTAAGGGGAAAAATCGTATGTTGAGCTGTAAGCTTTCTTTCTAACCCCTTGTGTTGGCAGGTTGAAGTCACCACCTCCTGACCTGGTTCCAGCTTGAAGAGTGCGTGAAAGTGAAGGGAAGGAGGAGGAGAACTACTTCCATACAAGCCACAGCTGCTGGATGCGATCCAAAATCAACCCAAAGCTTCATTCAAGCCAAGATCGTCACCGTGCTGCATAAACTGTTCGATTAAATTCGTAGAAGTGATAGGGGGAGCTCCAACCAGGATAATCCAACCTTTTTTCACTCTTCTCATTTTGAATACCTTGAGTTTAACTTCATCATCTGTTTGTAATCAGTAAATCCGAGATTTGTGTGTGTGTGTTCGTGTTCGACAACACGAACGTGTGTGTGTGTTTGTGCTTGCTGTTCTACACAGCGTGTGTGTGTGGTTGCTGTTGTAAACAGCGGGTGTGTGTGTTTCACTGTCTAGTGGAAGTTAATCCTCCGTGTGAGGGGTGGACGTAGGGGACACGGTGTGTACCCGAACCACCTAAAAATTCCGTGTGCACTTTGTGGTTTGGTTTTCTGCTAAACCGTGTGGGCTTCACGGTGAGGAGAGAATTCAATTGCTTGTTAATAAATCACCCCATCATCACGCATTCACGTGTGTGTTTCTGTTCATGCTAGTTTTGAGTTTGTTGTTTATCTTGCCTTGGTTCCGTGTAGCTCATTTTTAGTTTTTATTGGGCCATCAATTCACCCCTCCCCTCTTGATTGCCACCCTCCGGGACTCAACAGGACCTCTCCTAAGCTCCCTTCGGACTGAGGGGGGGTCTCTATTTATAGGGCTCCGGAGGATGGAGGCGTCCAGGACCCTGGACGCCTTCATCAGGGCAAAAATAATATTTTATATTATTTTTATTTTTTATTTTGAATATTTTCAAGGAGACGTCTAGGCAAATGGACGCCTCCATAAAAGCCCACCGAACCCCCGCCGAAAGCCGCACGCGGTTTGGCACAACACGTGGTTGTGATCGGCGCCCGTGATTCATGCATGGGCATGTCTAGTTGGCATGATGTCTTCACAATTTAGATTTTTCCTCACACGACAAACCGACCGGTGGACGGGGGGCGCTCGTGAGCCAAATGATGGAGGCGTCCAGGGGCCTGGACGCCTCCATGAAATTATTTTTTTATATTTTATTTTTTTATCATTATTAATATTAATATTATTTTATTATTTTGCATTGATTGAGGCATCCAGACAAGTGGACGCCTCCATGATTTTATTATTTTTTTATATTTTTTGTATATTTGAAAGTTATGGAGACGTCCAGGGGCCTGGATGCCTCTATAAAGACCCCCCGGATTCCCCGAAAGGGCGTCAGTAGCCGTCCGCCGGACATTCTCCTGGTTCCGAAAACTTCCGATGCGTCTGATTGGTGATGATGCCGTCCGTATGCTGTATGAGTTCTACGACGAGGCGATTTCTGGATGATGCAGGGGTGTTACGTTACTTACTCAAAAGGCGAAAGAAGACTCAAGAATATGAAGCACTCAAGCGATTCAGAACGCGAAAGCCACTGCGAGACGTCATATAGTAGTAATATGAGATTTTCTCAGGGGATGTCAGAAATAGCGTGTCTACATCCTTGTGCCAGCACAATGGAACCATTTTTGTTTGGCCTTATTCTCTTTATTAATCTGACTTTTTTCTACATTGAAGTTAGAATAAATTAGTCAGATGCAATCACAAATGATTGTAATTTTTAAGGACGGATGAGAGTGAATTACCCGCAAATCTTCTTCGCTCCATACTTTGACCGACTCTTTCCACTACTCTAAATTGATTATTTTGGCATCTGGATGTTTTTGCTGGCTGGCTCTCAACTTTGGATTAAAGTATTGCTTACGGATTGTATATTTGAAGTAGTTCCACTTCTGCGATAGATCTTTTAGGACCCATATCCTCCTCATTTCATCAATGTCATATTTCCTGTACAAGACAAATGGCAATAGCTATTCACAAATACCAAATTAATAGAAGAATCATATAAGGCACTTGACAAAAAAATAACATGTTTCATATTACCTTTATGTAATCCCAAACATCATCTTCATTGGACTTGGGTATTTTCTTCCAATTTGGGTAAAAAGTTGGCAACGTGTCCACATTCCTTGCTAAGGTACGACCCAAGAAAGTTATTAGAGAATGGCCGCTAGGGCCCACTGTGTAATACCTTGGATTATTTTGGATCTTTATCGGAGAGCTTTCAGATCGCTTTTGTGGGTCCTGAGTTATTTTTTACGATCTACGCGGGTTTTCCTCTCGTACAAAATACGGAACCCAGTAGAGAGTTTATTGTTGAGTTCATCGACTCGAGGATGCTACAGTTGCGTTGTGCTCCTTCCGAGGATCAGTTAGACTATTTTTTATATTTTTCTGAATTAGTGATTTTTTGGGCTAAAAATCAGATTTTACGAAAATTGCATAATTTCTTAATTTCCTTTTTCTTTTAATCTCTTCTATCTCCTTCCTCTCTCCTCACCGCCGTTCACTTCTCTCCCTCCGTTCTCTCTCCTCTCTTCTCCTCTCTCTGCGGGGCACGCGACCGTGGCGAGGTGGGCGAGGCAGGAACGTCGTGGAGTTGATCTGGAGCGTGATGGTGTGATGGATGAAGCGTGGTGTTGGCGCAATCTCTCAGTGGATTCAAAGCCGGTGTGGCGAGGTTCGTGAGATGATTTTCGACGTGGTTTAGTCGCTTCAGCACGCGAGAACTTTAGTGGAGGTAGGGAGATGGATACCCTGCTTCTCTTCTGCGTTCCCTCGTGATTTGGAGCCGAACGGTGCGTATATGAGTGGGTTTTGCTTCATTTAGAGCGATGCATGCTTCGGGGGGTGTGAGCCGAGCTCACCGTTTTAGACGACGATTTTCAGTCTAGTTGGTTTCATTCGAACCCCTAGCATGTTGGGAATCCATTCTCGCCAGTTTTATTGCATTTGGTTGAGAATCGAAGTCGGTATGAGCCTGACTACCTCCGTGACTCATTTTGGGTCGATTCATGGGAATCGCCCGTTTCTTGCTGTTTTAGTGTCGGATTGATCCCTTCCTGACTGTGGAAGGTTGATATGGTCATTAGGATTGGTTTCTCTTCGTTTTAGGGTGAACGGGGCATGGAAAGGTCGGGTTTTGGCCATTCCTACGATTTTCTCGCCGTAACACCTTAGCGGTCCTTTCAGAGACTGTTTTCAGGTTTTAAGCGGTTCAGTGGTGACCGTTTGGTTCTATGTCAGTTCAGGTCTTAGCGGTCATGCGATAGACCGTTTCTGTTGGCTTGCGGCCCATTGGAGGACCGCTAAGCTCTGTGAAGCAGACTCTTGGAGACCGCTAGGCTGTGTGTGGTATGTCGGTTTAGCTAAGCGGTCGTGCGATAGACCGTAAGGCTGGTTGTGGTGGTTCGTGGACGACCGCTAAGCTTCTTTTGATTGTGGTCAACGGTTTTAAGTCGATTCAGGCTAGTGGTCTAGCTCCGACTGTATGGTGTCCTTGGCGGCCCTTTGGGAGGCCGCCAAGCTCGGTGAAACGGTTCTAAGTAGACCATTTGGTGGTTTGATTGGTTAAGTCGGTTCAGGGGTTGACTGGGTCAAGCGGCTATGTAGATGACCGCTTCAGTCACCTTGCGGCCCTGAGGAGACCGCCTTGTGCAAGTAGTAGCCCTCCGATAGACCGCATGCCCCTATGCTTTTATAGTTTTGTTCGCTTGAGTCTCTGAGTGTAGCGGCCATATCCTAGTCCGCTTAACTTAGTGAGACGGCCCATATATAGACTGTCTTTTGCTTGGTGCGGCCCTTTTTATGACCGCCAAGTGTCTATGTTCTCTGTGTGAGGGTAGCGACCCTTTGACTGACCGCTTGGTTTGCCTAGCGATCAGGTATGAGACCGTTTCCTTCCTGGAGTCTGTTTTCCCGATGTTTGGCATCCAATTGTCTTGGCTTGACCTTGTGATTTGCCCGTTGTCCCATGGATGTCTTGGATATCCTATGAGGGCTGTGACCAGGTTGTAGGGTGGCCAGGAGTGCCATTATATCGAGTAGTGTTCCATATTGCTTCAGAGTCATTATTGATTTCTGGTCAACCCGGTGTGATCCAGTGGTTGACATGTGACCTTGTGAATGTCTCGGTAATCCTGTATGGATCGAGACATAGTTTTGGATGCCTTGAGGTGCTATCTTACCTCAGTTTACGTGTCCATGTGCTTTGAGGGTCTTGGTGATCCCTCAGGTCTCCGTGATTCGTATTATGCGGATGTGTGGATCCAGTGATCTAAGGTCGTTTCCTTTATTCGTGTTTTAACGTGACTTTGGCTTAGGGATTAGACTGATTGGGGACATGTTACTGCTTTTGTACGACGATCTTGACCCGAGTCGTGAGACTCAAGGACTGTTGTGTCAGCATGTCTAGTTGTTTGTCCTAAGTCTGGTGGCGGTCTGGTGTGCTACCTTGTGTCTTGTGCTTGGTGTTTCGTAGTACGTGCGATAATACGTGCTTAGCTTGTCCGTACTTCAGCACTGATATTTTGGAGTCTCTGTGTCTAGTCAACCTCCACTAGTCGTAGCCTGACGACACTTTCCTGTGTGTCGGCCCACCTAGGAGTGGTGGCGGGGTGAGTTCCCGATATACCGCTTTTAGGCTAGTTTCCATGGGCCCCCTTGCCTTGCGGTAGCGTCCTACTAGGGGAGAAAACTAGCTAGAGGCCTGGGTCAAGGCATTGAGCTTGTGTGTACACACGTGGTCAGGGGCGTTTGGGCGAGCGCCGATGGGCATGACCTTGACTAGTCACTCGTTACTGTTGTTCCTTGTACTTGGTTCCGTGAGTGTCTCAGTTACAACCGTTTCTGGTGTCTGGGAGATACTTGTGACGCAGTGTAAGACATTAGTGGACGCATCTGGCTGTTCTTCTAGTGAGGAGGTACTTCTGTCACTTGACGCATGACTCTAGTGACTCTCGTGTTTCGTGACCTTTCTGGGTAGTCTGTTCTTGGCTTCATCCGCAGTCAGTGTAATGGAACATGCACAACGATCTAGTTGTGTATGCGTTAGTGTCTCTTGACTGTGTAGGTCTTTTGTAGGGCTTTTGCCTATTTTAGTAGGCTTTAGCTTTGGAGCTAGTACTTTGTCGACGGATCGGTAATGCTCGACTTTGTGAGATCGGGGTTCGCCTTTCTATTATTGTTTGGAGTAGCTTAGAGAGCCGTGGTTCGATCGGCTGCCGTATTTCTATCCCTTACGGCTTTACTCTTTCCTTTAGCTGTTCTTACTCCTGCTTTTACAGCTTTACTGTTGTAGTTTAGCACTGCTGTTACTTCTTCTCCTACTTTACTATTTAGCGTTGTTGTCTTGCGTGTTACTGCGTTGTTTCTAGTGGGGATCTACGGGACCCCTACTGAGCCAGTGACACGAGACTCACCCCTACTTTTCAGGTGTGGTCGTTCTTCTTCCTCGTGGATCGTGGCTCGTGGCGCGGTGTATCAGTTCGTAGTTGCCAGCGTTCCCTGCGTCGGACTTCCCCCAACTTGAGAGTACGTTCTCTTTTCTATTAGACTATACTTGTCTTTATTTGGACTGGACTCTGTTAATTTAAATTGTCAATTGAAAAAGTAATTTTATTTCTGCTACTTTAGTAAACCTGATCATTGAAATATTAATTGCTTACTGTTTTATCTGGAACTTCAATGTACTCCGCACACTCCTTTTATCCCTTTGGAGCTTTACCGCTCTTGGGAGGCCTCGCAGGATCCAAGTGGCATCGGGTTTACTCGATATCCGGACCCTGGGTCGTCACACACTGACTGGCCAAGGTCATTCCACACAGATCAGCTTGTCACCCTCCATACCATACATGTAGCAAATTTCTTGACCACATGTAATGGGCCATCTTTCAGCCACCGGAGCTTAGAAGATATAGCCCCTTCAAATTGTTCTTGCAATGTGTGTACCTATGATAGTGGGGAATAGACTAAAGTTATGATACTCTTCATAAATAAGTACTCATATGCTATAGTCATAAATTAAAGTCACTTACATGCTTAGAAAATCAGCTTGAAAATTCAGCCATATGGAGTCGTTCAATCTCCATCTCTTGCAAGCGAGGAAACTTTTTCCTAATCTCATCAAAGTGTTTACTACATATCATACATAACATTAACTAAATAACTTTAATTCGATATGTAACAAAAATAATGTGAAATACTCTTACTTTATATGAGGGGTAATTGCATCACAATTAAACAACACATAATGATGGGTTTGATGCAACTCTTCTCGATCCATATTCGCATAAACACCAACCCCTAATGGGCGTGCTGCTTCTAAAAATATTTCCCAACCCTCTTCAATTTGAATGGGATGTCTTTTTGCATTTCGAATTGGCCTATTTAACCACATTTCCACATCGTCATGAAGGTATCTTGATGCAAATGTAAGGGTTTCTTCTGCTAAGTAACCTTCAGCAATGCATCCTTTAGGCATGCATCCAGACATGAGTCCAGATTCTCATTCTCTTTCCAAAATAAGACACAATCATTTTGGCATACATCAATCTTGTGATACCCACATCCCAACTCTCCAATAATCTTCTTTGTTTCATAAAAGGAGTTGGGCAAATTCTCCCCTTCTGCAAGGGCCTCCTTAAGTAACTTAAGCAACATGTCAAAGCTCTTTTGCGTCCAACGACCTAGGCATTTAATATTGAACAATCTGATTATGAAAAAAAGTTTGTTAAATTTTTTGCATCCGAGATATAGTGGTTCTTTAGCATCTTGAATCAACTTATAAAATCGGTATGACTTGTCATTAGCCTGACATATGAGATCATTTGAAGCACCACCCTCCTTTAGAGGAGTATTTGACAATCTAAATGCATCAAATAGCATTTCATAGGTAGCCCCATCGTCAGTGACAACTACGCATCCATCATGAGTATTCAATGTCTTACCACAAGTCTCTTTTTCACCATGGAATTCCAAAAAATTATCTTTTATAACTCCATAGAAATATAAATGCTCTCTTACAGTCTGCTTAGTCCATTTGTGAATACAGGTGCATTTGGTACAAGGACATTTGATAACTCCATCAAGTGACAAATCTCTAAAATCAAACTCAACAAATTCATCTATTCCATCATAGTACTCTCTTGCATTCCTACAATATAGTACACATGTATAAAAATAGAAATATTAGAGCTTCTAAAGTATGAAGTGCACAATGAACAAAAAACTCTAATATTTACCTTGGCTTTTCCATCCAACTCCAATTCATATTTACCCACCTTGACCTTAATTAAATGTGAGTACTATCAAAGATAACAATTAAAGTCACAACTCAAACATTGCACTAAGAAACTATCAGTTGATATACATATATTTTCACGAGAAATATCCAACAATACAAAATTTCTATTTTTAAAATTTGGGGTAAGAATCTTTTGTATATGATATAAAATAAATGCTGAAATGCACTCTACTTTTCTTTTATCACAGGCTAGCCTTAGATTGCCCTTATATTTTATATCTTATTTTAAATTGCTTGTACCCATCCTTTTCCATATTTAATGAGATTGTGAATCCACATAAATGCTCACGAAACTATTTATATCTGATGAAAAAGAAGAGTTATTTACTTAAAAATCAAAAATATCAGAGCAAGCTGGATATGTGAGGGAGAAAACAAAGATAGGAAAAATTAGAGAAATCAATGGTACATATCATACGAATAGACGTACACCACCAAAATGTAACTAATTCCATTTAAAATGTCGCTATGGCAGAAAGTTAGAGATTATAAAATACATAAATTCTGCAAAAGAAAGGGGATAAATGGCAAATCACCTGGACTACATTCGCATCAAATACACACGATGACCAATGAAAGCCCCAAAAGTTATCACACAACTACCTATACCAACAGGTGAAAAAGCACCATCATCAGCCTAGTTACTAGTAAGTTGACAATAATTTAACAATATAAGCTAGCCAATATCAATGTAAATTGAAAATCACATTACAAAATATGTATTGCTTAGATATTATCATGCAAAGACTTTTACAATAGGCAATAGCCTCATCGTTGATTTCTGATGGCGAACACTGTTTTATTTCAATGACTTTTACAAACTTTCTTCCAAGAGGAAAATGCAGAAAAATGCAAGAAAATGTAAGAAAATGCAGGAAGATCCAAGTCCAATCTGTAATCTTCGCATTCTATGAATATAACTTGATGTAGGAAAATGTAGTATCTTCCTTCCAGGAGGGGGGATTCGGATCTTTCTAAAACGTCATAAGGGTAAGCGATCAAATGCCCGCAATCCTACCTAGAGGGATCACCTCGCTGCAGGAGCGCAGTCAATAAACCGTGTGGAGTCAGCACCGTCGAGATGCCATGCGGGGATGAGCGACACCGAGATGCCGTGCGCAGATGAGCGCCACCGAGATGCCGTGCTGGGGCAAGCACCGTCTAGATGCTGTCCGAGGGCAAGCACCGCCGAGATGTTGACCGGCCAGGTAGAAATAGGGTTTACGGAGGGGATTGCAAGGGGGGAGAAGCCGTTCAAGGGAAAGCAATAGGGTTTACAGAGGGAGAGGAGGAGGAGGTGAGAGGGCGGGCAAGCACCGGTGAGATGCCGATCGGCCAGGTAGAAATAGGGCTTATTCATTGGGGAATTTGGATCGGGGGAGAAGCCATTCGAGGGAGAGCAATAGGGTTTACGGAGGGAGAGGGTGGAGATCGTTCAGGAAGAAATGAGAGGGGGAGGTGGAGTAAAGAGGGAGAGAGGGAATGACACCTCCGTTGGAATAAAGAGGGAGAGAGGGGAAACATACGGAGGTTCTGTTGGGGGCGGCAATGGTTGAAAATCGGTGAAAGGGGGGGATTTTTTTATTTTGCAGGCGCGGTAGTCTTTGTTACGTTGGCGCCGAAACAACATACACCATTATATCTATTCTTACCACACTGATAAACTGTAGGTAAGAAAAAAATATTTACCTACGACAATGACCGTAGATAATATACAAAGGAAAAAATCATTGGTGCCAAATTGAGCATACTACTACAACATTAGTAAACCGTAGATAAGTAATATCACGTACCTACGATTTTAACCAAAGGTAATTTAATATAATAAATTATTCGTATCAAACCAACAAACCATAGCTACGAGATATCACTTACTTACGACTTTAACCGTATGTATATTAACAAAGATACCTAATTCTTACGGTTTCGTTAAACCGTAGATATAATACAAAATTTACCTGCGACAAATGGCGTAGATAATTTTGTCCAAGCAAACACCCCTTAAGGGTGTTACGCAAAGTGTTTCTCTTTTTTTGTGACTTCACTCTAAACTGTGTCCATACCAATCAGTCTTTTAGACCAATAGGCCATCCCGATTTAGTTGACACGGCTATTTAGCATGAACAAAATATCTATTAATCCATAATTTGCCGTTTCACATAAACATAAATGGGTTTACTGTACATTCTGTTTACATTTTGAGTCTCCTGCATAATGCATTTAGTTTAATGATAAAATCAAAATGAATTAATAATAAATCTAATTTTAATCGGTCAAAGATTACAAAAAAACAAATTGGTCAACTTATTGCATCCAAAATCAATGAACAAAGTTAATAAGAGGGAAGTATCAGCTGCGCGTTCTGTTATTCCGCAGAACAACGGTGGACATTGTGATCCCCTGGCTTAAAGGTCAGCAGCACGAATTCTGACTCGCAACGTTGCCCGCCGCCACGCGGACCGAAGAGAGCAGAGGCAGAGGTGGGGGGCGGAGAGAGAGAGAGAGAGAGCGAACGAGCAGAGCTCCGGGACCATCTCCACGCCCCTTCCCCTCCTCCCGTCCTCTCCGTTCTCCTCCTTCTCTTCTTCCTTTTCCCTTGCTCTCCGGGTTCACTCACCTGTGCGTCCTTCTCGGATTCGAAGGCCCACGAGGCCTGTGATCGAGGACCCGTCAGAGGCCCTGCGATGGGTTTCTCCACTTCAACTAGTGGGTTGTGCAGCCGCAATCTCTCGTGTCCATGGAGAGGTCCCCGCCCCCACCGCCGGGGCGATCCTGTTGACGCTGGGTTTCGCCGGGTCAATGTAAAGGCGACGCCTTTCCCGCTGCTCGGTAGGTGTTCCGGGCTCCACCGGAGGAGTGTCGGGCTCCGGTGTGCAGCCCACATCAAAGGGCAGGCATTGCCCGTTCCTTTTAGGCAAGGTGGGATCAGGGCTGAGTTGGGTCCGCCCATCGAAGAAAGAGGTGTAGGCGGAGGGCCTGTGGGGAGTGTTGAAGTCTCACTGGGGGGAGGCAAGAACACGACTTCGGCGGGTGTCGTTGGTGGTCGTTCCCTGGACCTTGACAATGGGATGGGTGGTGGGGATACTTTTGATGGGGAAGGTGGTAATGGGAAGTCTCCTCCCGGTGGAGGAAGGGGAGGTGGGGCTGGAAGCGGAGGTGGCGGCAATGGTGAGCGTGAAGATGGAAACGAAGAAGGCGATGAGTTCGGACCGGTGCTGAAGCTTGAGGAGGTTATGAAAGTGACAGAGGCTCGGGGGGCGAGCCTCCCATCCGATATGTACAAGGCCGCAGAGGCTGTTGGCATCCGTCAGTTGTTTCTTGAGAACTATTTGAATTTGCAGGTAATGTGATCCATGTTCGCCCAGTCCTTTATATCTTCTCATTTTTTTCTCCATGGAAGTTTTCACGTCGAGTCCTTTATATGTCCATGTCTTGGTCTTTAAACTTGCTTGAATCGACTTGTAGGAGGCGGCATGGCCTCTTGGCTCTTTGATCAAGATATGCCCTTGGCTTCGAGATCGAATGCTTGCTGATCCGCAGTTCCTTTTCAAAGTTGGAACAGAGGTTTGCAAATTCATCAGTCTGTATGCATTTTAATGCTTGGGTCTTTTGTGGGGGATGTTGACAAGGCCTTGTCCTTCTCCACTTCACAGATTTTCATCGACTCTTGTTGTGCAACATTTGCTGAAGTGCAAAAGAGGGGGGAGGATTTCTGGTCAGAATTTGAACTGTATGCCGCAGATCTTTTGGTGGGGATTGTTGTTGACATCGCCCTAGTTGGTTTGCTAGCACCATATGCACGCATTGGGAAACCTTTGTCATCAAAAGGATTTCTTGGTGACATGGCACGTGTGTGTGGGGCCTTACCTAGTAGGTCTGTAATTATGTATCCTGTTTTTTCATTCCAGAGAAAACCAACAATCCTATTTTCTTTTCAATCATTTTATATTTTCAATGTTTTTCTTTGGTGAGAGTAATCTAATTTCTTGTGTCTTGTGTAGTCGAGGGTTTATGTGGATCTAAGTGAGTGGAATTATTTGAAGAAGATTCCTAGACCCTAAACCTTACCTCAAATTCTAAAACCCTAAACCCTAAGTGAGCAGAATCACTTTGAAGAAATTTGTTCTCCTTTTCTGAAGAAAAGTGGATTGCAACACCAAGTTTATCAAGAGAGGTGATGCAATCAGGAGAGAAGAGGAAAGGCTCCTCTTCTTTTACAAAAAAACAAATGGAGAAAACTACAAAGGGGCTATCTCCTTATTCCACTCCACATCCGACATCTGAAGGAGGAGACTACTCCAAAGATACAAAGAACATAAAGTTCTGAAACAAATATTTTTGGTGTAAATTCTGCTTCCCTCAAAACGAATCACACTAAACTCTGAAGAAAATCACTACCTTGGGAGTTTTAATCTTGCTGCTATCTTAGGTTCCATTTCAACCTTGATGACCCATTTCATTTTTCATTTTATAATACTATGTACAGTTTTTTCTTTTTGCAATGGCATCTCTCCAGATTATTGGTCCAGAACATCTTAAGGTACTCTTGTGCACTGAGTTGTTTTCTTGTGCAACCGAGGAATAGGTGGACAGGTGTTTCTGGGGTGTAGCATTTGTTAATGTCATTTTCTGAAGACTTTACTTTTGTTTTTAATTGATGGCAATCCCACCTTTTTTTGACAAGAAGAGAACAAAAAACAATAGTGAGATGCAAAGTAGACAGCAGGGATGATTGTTTTTTTTTTCCTTATTGATTTGAGCTAAACATCTCCATGAAGTCCTGCAGACTTTTGAACCACAACTATTTGTTGTTGAGTCTCTTACGTTGGCCATGCAGCTGCATTCTTTTCATTGATTTTTCTCTTAGTTTTCATTAACCAGATACTGAATATTTTATCAAAGATGACTTGTTCTAAGTTACTAGCCAAAGCAACACTTCAGACAATCGATCCAGACATGCACATACTAATTGTTCATTGATTGTATATAAGGACTAACAAATAGCCCTTTGAATAATAAAGATACAATTTTTATTTTTTCTGTTTCCTAATGCAGTGTATTCGAATCTGAAAGACCAGGATGCAAATTTTCAATCCCCCAGCGAATTGGAACATACTTCTATAAGGTAAGACATTATTCTCAGTGCTTTAATAATGGAGAGCATTCAACTTACCATCATTTCATGGTTAGATGAAGCCTCTTTTCCATGATCATGCGGATGCTCTGTAAGTTGCAGTCTATTGCTCTCTTTGCACCATCGGTCAGCTCTTATGCATTCATAATACAGGGAGTTTTGTACGGGTCAGTTGGATTTGCATGTGGGCTCTTAGGACAAGGCATTGCAAACTTCATGATGAATATTAAGAGGTACAAATTTGTAGCCTGATCTTTCAATGTATAGATATGCTGTTTTCCTCCAGAAGCTTATGACTGGCCTCATGTTAAAGTCGATTTGTGTTACCAGTTATATGATTTTGTCCTGGTAAACAACATGATGATTCCAGCTTCTTGATTCTTTCTGCTTCTGTGTTTCTTCTGGTCTAGCTGATGTCTCATATCCTCTTTTCCCCTTGGAAGAAGATGGCTGTTTGTGTTAAATAGGATATAACTGTTTTCCCATAATATTATTATCCATTTCTTCCAAGAAACTGATTCTGAAACTATATATGAATTTTCTTCTAGCCTCTAGGACCTGTAATTAGAAGATGGCTTAGATTAATAACCTTGAAAAGTCTTGCAATAGCTTGATTCTCTTACCTAACATAGGCTTGCACGGATGGACATTGAATTCATATTGGATTGACTACTAAATGAGGATAAGCCACGGATACTAAGATAAATGGGTACTTCTTGAATCCTTGGTAACTAAATATAGAAGTCCCTATGCAGTGAATTTGCAGTCTTCATGCTGCTGCTCCACCCTGTCTGCCCATGCAAGCATCTGCTCCCTTCTAGACTAGAAATATGATTAGGCTTGCAGATGATGGCATCCCCTTTAAAGGATCCAGATTCTTTGGTTCACCTCACTTCTACTTAGAGTAGATGTTCTTTAAAATCCTGATGCTAGAAGTTGATTATTGTTTGTCTTTGTGGAAAGTGGATTTTGATACTAGAAGTGATCTGTTCTTTAAGATTCTGAGTTGACAACATTTTTTAGGGGGAATCTAATTATTGTTTATTCTTGGTTGGGAAATGGTTTCATTCTTCATGCATTTTCTTTTCTATGGTTTTGGTATTATCATCATGGCTTTCTAATGCCTTGTACTTGATCATCGTTCACTTTTTGACCATGCTTTTCATGTAAAATATTTTTTGAGCTCTCATGATCCCATATTCACTTTTTCACTATGTTTTTCATGTAAAACAATTTTTGAACTTTTGTGACCAGGAGTGTCAACAAATCAGAAGAAGATATACCTGTTCCACCTCTCATAAAAAGTGCTGTTCTTTGGGGTATGTTTCATCCAAGTGATATGGTTTGAAGATGCTGAATTAATCATCCTTTTTTGTTTCCTTCTCTATTTTTATGGGTGTCCTCTTAGACATGCCAAGACTTGCATGCTCATCAATAATTAGGATGTATGGTTTCTATGTGTTGTTTCCTAGCTAAGAAGATTTATTGCTCTTCTGCTATCTAAGAAAAACATGTGAATTACTTTCAAAAAAGAAACATGCATAAGTTTATCCATAGACAATTGGTGTGTTATAGGTACCTGTCAAGGAAACCATTAGTTTCATGTCATCTAATTATCCATACATCAGAACATTGGGCTGTTTTCTGATTGATTATATTCTATCTAGTCACATTGGTTCTCTTTATCTTTTAGTCAACTACATTACTGAACTTCTGCCTCAGAAATTGGCTCATTATATCAACACCTTTTCTGAATCTGATCAACATGGTTGCAAACAAAAATGCATAATCATGTCATGGAAGACATGATTTTGTTCCCTTCCAGTTTGACGCCATCTAGAATAAGCCGGGACTACGGGCTTGGAAGCCTGGGCACAGTCCCCAAGTTTGCTGTCTGATTCTGAGATATGTGGAGCCAATTCTACCCAAACTTTATTGATAGAATAGGTGATGCGTAACAATAGCCTACATTTTCATCAGCACCCATGTTGCATTCTGATTTGCCATCTGTAAACATCAAAGTCTCATAAACAAGGTTGTATATGGCATGTGGTGACTTGGGAGCCAAGTTCATCTGATACCTGGCTTTCCACAACAAATCCCTGAGCCACATTCATAAGCGTGGACTAATTTTTTTTCACATTTCACATATAAGGGAGAGCTATCAGAATTAGAGTATACGAAGGAATGGAAGCACATAATGAATAAAAGTATCCCAACTCATCAGTACATAGTCCATTCATCATATAGGTCATAAAGAAAGAACAATACAAGTCCCATAGGGCATAATCATGACAAAGCAAACTGTTGCTAGCTGTTGAACTTCGAAACCTGCCAACTTCCTGCTCTACACTACTTCTGAAGTCGACAAGGTGAGGTGCAGTGGGGTGGCAGAGTGGTGGGGCGAGTCACAGTGTAGCGGCAGGGTCACAGGCAGGTGCTGCAGGGGGTGGCATGGTGGGGCTGTGGGATGTATTTCCTGCCACTAGATTTTTGACCGTCGGATCCCATGAATAATGATCTATGGTTAAAGAAAGAGAGATTAGAAGATAATTTGAGTGCTAACTTTCCTGTTACTAGATTTTTGACCATTGGACCTCACGAATAACAATCTATGTTTAAAAGAAAGAGAGATTGGAAGATAAATTGAGCTGTGTGTTGAGAAAGAGAGAACAAATTAAGAAAAAAAAACTAAAATGTAGACCATTTGATCAAGGCTGGGCCTTGATCAGACAAGTCATACATATACATGCACCCAGCTGTGCTCCCCACCTGTGCACAGTGGGCCACGTGGGAGTTGCCCACGCGCGTGACTCCCACAGCACTGCGGCCAGATTGGACATTTTTTTTTAGTTTGACCATTAGATCCTAATCTAATGGCTTGCAGCCTGTGTGCATGGCAAAAAGGGGTGGCCATTGGATCACCTGGAGGCCCCTATTGCTATTCTTTAAACCCTCCCTTCCCTCCCACATCATTATCCACCCATGAATTTCTGGGCACTGAAGGTGCCAAGCTCGGAAAACTGCCGTATGCTCCCAGCGGACCTAAAAAGGCAGTGTACTGTATCAGCCTTCTGTATATATTATATATTATTGGAAGCAAATTTTGCTTTGCAAAAACACCTCCTTTTTTATTTAATTGGAGCAGAAATGGGCCAACTTGGAGATGGAAGACCCGTACGGGGTCGGAGGGACCCGTACGGGGTCGCCCTCACCCGGACGGGTCCGCCCGGAGGTGGGCAAACCCGCGCGGGGCGGCCCCTGGGTGGGCGGACCCGTCCGGGGTCGCCCGACCCCGGGTGGGACCCACCCGGGGTCCGCGACCCCGGGCAGGTCCTCCGGGGGTCGCGCGACCTCGGGGAGGTCCCGGACCGGCCCGGGGACCTCCCACCCCGGGGAGGTTCTTCTCCCGCGCGCGGATACTAAATTTTTTTTTTCAAAATATGACCTCTCCGGGGTCATTCTCATCCCGTTGGACCCGTACGGGGTCGAACACTCCCGGGGAGGTCCCCACTTCTATAAATAGACCCCCAGAGGTCCAGAAAGGAGGATCGGGAACAGACATCTACAAGCTGCAACCTACGGAGCACACTTGAAGGAATTTGTTTGTTGTTTTGACTTGCGAGGGGTAAGTCCCCGGGTCTTGTGTATATGCCCCTATGAGGGGATTTTTGTAATTTCGCCCCTCAGTGGGCCGTGTTGTTGTTTCTAAGTCCTGGGACGACTATGTCATATGCTTCTGCCTAATAATGGGAGAATTGCATAAATGTCCTCCCCGGGGTCTGAAAAACATCAAAGTCCTGTTGTTTGCAGTTTTACCCTACAACCTTTTGTAATTGGGGCTACGTCCCTACTTCCCGTGTTAGTGCGGGCTTTTGTACAGTTGTCAATTCGCCGACAACCCTTGTACTCATTCGGACTATAAAAGCACTCAGTATGTTTTATGTATGTCCTCGGGGAAAAATTATAAGAAAACCCTGATTTTTATAAAATTGTGTATATGCCCCTCCTTTGACAAACTTGACACACGTGAGTCTTCTATGAAGCCATTGTCACTCCTTGAACCTGGGGACGATGTCAGCTCAGTCTGACACTCAGAGGTCACCCCAACCCTAAGTCTGTGTAGGGTATGGTAAAATTACCAAAATACCCCTGGGGTGGTAAAATTATCGAAATACCCTCGGGGTCCAGAAAACTTCCCTTTACTTCAAAAAATGCCTATGGCTTCCGCATATTTGCACTTCCATTCCTAAATCCTAGGGTTTGGCTCAGATCTAGCGCTAATTCAATTGTTTCTGTTGGTCGGTGGTGGATGAGCGGACATCATGAGTTCTTCAAGAGAGTTTGTCCTCAACATCAGAACCTTGTAAAAGACTTTGGAGATTTCTTTGACAGTCAAACAAAGGTGTTCGGACGTTAGACCGATGTAAATCAACACTGACTACGGTCAGTGGGGAGAGGTCCAGCACTCGAACCCAAATCGTCTGATATTATGCGCACCCACGGAATCACCCTCTATACTTAGAGGGGGATGTTTCTTTTCAAAAAGAACAGAAATCTACATTTTATCTAACGATAAAAAAATGCCAGAGATTTTTTCCGTGTCTCACAGACTGGCACGCCCGGTGGGACCTTTCCTGCCTTTCTTCTTTCTGTCGGAGTCGTTCCCCAAAATCCTCTTCGAGGTCCTGACTTCCTCCTCTTCCTTTTACAGGACGGGAAGAGGAGGGCATATTTTTCATCGCTCGTCTGAGAGCTCTTCGTGCATCTGCACGCCACTCCTTTCGTGCTACGCACCACCACCACCACTACCAACAACAACAGCGATGGCCGCCGTTACCTACGGCCCCGAGATCGTCGCCAACCACGCCAGGCTGGGATACCTGGCGACCCCACTAGCTTTTGGCGAGTTTTCGCCCGTCGTCGGCTCGCCCTTCTTCTTGGGTGTGGTGCCCGTGGCTGAAGCCAGTTCATCCGTGCCTGCAACAACCGTCAGAGGCGTCAGGCCCTCAGCTCCATCGACTGACCGGGTTCGCCCGGTCAAGAAGACAACTACCGAGGGTGTCAGGCCCTCAACCTCAGTTGCTGGCCGGGTTCGCTCGGTCAACAAGGCGACTGTCGAGGGTGTCAGACCCTCGACCTCATCAACTGGCCGGGGCCTCCCGGTCAAGAAGACAACTGTCGAGACTGTCAGACCCTCGACCTCAGCAGCTGGCTGGGTCCGCCCGGTCAACAAGATCACCACTGAGGGTGCCAGGCTCTCAACCTCAACTGTTAGTCGAGTCCGCTCGACTAAGAAGACAACTGTCGGGGGTGTTAGTCCCTCGGCCCCAGCAACCGGCCGGGTTAGTCCGGTCAACAAGGCTGCCACTGAGGGCGTCAGGCCCTCGGCCCTGTCAACCGATCGGGTTCACTCGGCCAAGGAACCAATCATTGAGGGTGTTAGACACTCTGCTTCATCGGCTGACCGAGCACGCCCGGTCAAGGAGACCGTCTTCAAGGGTGTCAGACCCTCTGCTGCAGCATCTGGCCGGGTCCATCCGGTCAACTCTTTAACTGTTAAGGGTGTCAAGCCCTTCATCCCGACAACCAGCCGAGTTCGCTTGGCTGCTATGTCAATCGCCGAAGGTGTCAGGCCTTCTGTCCCAGCTACTGGCCGAGTCTTCTCTGTCAATCAAGTCACTGCTGACGTCGTCCCTGCTCAACGGGGGCAACGCCGTCGCCGTCATGGCACCAGACCTATTGCGGCCACCCCTAGAGGTACCGCCCCTGCTCAACGGGGTCAGCGCCGCCGCCTCGGCAACGCCGTGCCTACGGTGGGCGTCACCAACATCGCCCCTGTTCAACGGGGGCAACGCCGTAGCCGCAAGGGTACAAAGCCCGCAGCGGTGGCATCTCGCTCCGGCAAAACCGTGATTGTCGGAGACATCCGCATCCGGCTTGATGGAGGCGAGCCGATCCTACCACGGGATCGTCATGTCCCGACTATTTCTACTGCCAACCGCTTCGAGCCCCTCCGGCAAGTCCGGGAGGAAGGAGCGAAGAAGAAGTATGCTGTACCGGCGGCAACCTAGGGCCCCCACCAACGGCCCAAGCCACGAGCTGCCCGGTCAAGGACAGGGGGCAACCCAGTGGAGGAGCGTCAGCTCCATCTGAAGAAGATCTGGGTCACCAAAGAGGAGGCCCGGATTATAAGGCGTGCTAGGGCGGAGGAGCCCTTCCGCATGTCGGAACTTCAGCGGATGCAGAGTCCGTCGAGCACTGAAGCCTCGGTCTCTCCGGGGTTTACAACCCAGCTCTCTTTGCACCATCGGTCAGCTCTTATGCATTCATAATACAGGGAGGAGGATCGCTCCCCTCAAGCATCTACATCCCGAGTGTCTGTCTTTGATAGACTTGGGAGGCCGCCCAAACCGGAGCGACAACCGTCCAAGAGAAAGCGGGTGGTCCAGGTGACCGATGACACTGTCAAAGTGTTCACCTGTTACGCCACCTCCGGCGACAAGCAACCCGAAGGCACCTCGGGAGAACTCAATCAGCCTCTCCAATACTCGAGAAGGTCAAGGTCCGGGTCCCGGGGCCTGGCACAAACACAACAAGCGTCGGCTGCCGGTACATCTCAGCCCGAGCTGGTACGGCAAGAAGAGCGCCAAGAAGATGTCCATAGTGTTGATGGGGACAGTCACTCCCGGCACGAAGAAGAGTTGGGGGAAGAGCCACGGGCCCCCACATTGGACGAGCTTCGACGGGAGAATCAAGAGCTCAAGAACCTGCTACAGTTGCTTTTGCGCGAAAAGGAGGTTCCTTCCCCGCCTCAGGCGGCACCGGCTGGAGCGGATCAGCAGCCTTCTCCCATTCCAGTAACAGCCAATGCCTCTGTCACGACTGCAAGACTCCCACTGGCGGTGGACTTCGAAGTCCCGCCGCATGAAGCCAATGCGTGGTCATCTGCTACTCCTGCTACAGAAAGCCTCATGGCGCAGAAGCAGATGATCGAGCACATTGTGGAGGCGAAGTTTGCTCAACATGGGGAGGGGGTGGCCACCGTCGATTTGTACAGCGTGCCATATCCCCTCCATCATCAATTCAAGAAGCTTCCATCAGATTGCCCAAAAGCCCCGAAACTCCAGAAGTTCAATGGGCAGGACTCTCCACATGAGCACTTGGCCTACTACATGACGGCCATGGGCGAGTTGGCACTGGAAGAGGCGTATTTGTTGCGGCACTTCGTCACGTCATTGACTGGCACCGCCTTCCAGTGGTATTCAAGGTTAAAGTCCAACTCAGTATCTGATTGGGCTGATATGCAGAAGAAGTTTGTCGACCGCTTCCAAATGGTCGAACGCAAAGTCTCCCTAGCAGAGCTTTGTTCCCTTCGACAGAAGAAGGGTGAGACAGCATTGGACTTCATCAAGCGATGGAGGGACGTCAGCATGCGCTGCGATAACCCTCCGACGCCTGAAGATGCGATCACCATCTGCCGCAGGGGTCTCTCGGCAGAAGTCAGTGAAAAGCTTCTGGGCTCCAATATCAGAAGCTTTGATCAGTTGAATACGGTGGTCGCGGAGATTGAAATGTTCTTCGTCGATCATCCTACACAAGCTTCTGCCAAAGGCAAATCCTCTAAAGACCGTCTGGCTAGCGGTAAGGAGGTGAATGCCGTGGACTTCTCCCCGACGAATGGAGAGAAAGGGGAAGGAAAGTCTAAAGAAAGGGCAAGAAGTCTGATGACAAGGCAAGCGCGTCTCGGCTGGCGGAGAACATGAAGACGCCGTATTCCTTCAGGAAAGAGCATACTAAAATGCTCTTTGATCTATGCATGAAAGAGCAGCTCATCACCCTACCGGATCCGCGGAAGCCTGCGGAGGTGGATAAAACTGACGATCTTACCTATTGTGTGTATCACCGGAGGTTGGGTCATACCATCGGGGATTGCTATGTTTTCAAAAACATAGCAGAAGAGCTCATTCAAAAGGGTTTGGTAAATATGCTGGGCCATGCAGTCGACCCACCACAGCCGCATGCTTGGGGTCGATCGAATCGGTCGGCCAACGTCGTCCACATGGTGGCGATGGTTTCGAGCTCCAACACCTCTGAGGGCGGGCCTTCAAATCAGCAGTCCCACACCGGCCCGGGGGCCGCCCCTTCTTCATTCCCTGAATGTCTAGCACTGCGGAGAGCCATTCGGAAAATCGAGGGAAAATCTGGCAGTTGCAACTGGAACAGAGGCGCCTGCTGCAGTTCTTGGAAAGCATTGATCAGCAGTTGTCCACTTTCCCCTTCGGCCCATTTGCCAGGGGGTTAGCTCCAGCCCACATACGGGAGACGGGTGTATCACCTACCGGCCGGGCTCCGCTCAGGGGTTGGCTCTCTGAAGAGTCCTCAGATTCATCTGAAGACGAGGAGGACTCACTGGAAGGCGAGGAGGCTCCACTTTAAGTCGAGCTCCCAGAGAAGTTATACTCTTTCCCTTGCGAGAAGACTCCAAACATCTTCTTTGCTTGCCAGCGGGCTGGACTCATAAGCCCGTCACCCATGGAGCAGACACCAGGTGCTGCTTTTCATCAGGGCTATTGCCCATATCATGAAGTTATTGGCCATATCATCCACAACTGTGAACCGTTCAAGGACCTCGCCGAGGATTTAATCAGGCGAGGGAAGGTCAACATGGGTGAATTCCTGGTCGATCCACCGCAGCCACATACACAGAGGAATCTTCACTTCTCCGTCAATGTCATTCACGCTGCAACAGCCTTCCAGTTCCCCGAGTCGCAGGAGGAGGGAGCCAGTTCCCAGGGAGCCAGTTCCCAATCGCCCAAGTCTACACTATGGTATCCAGGGTGGCGACCATCTCATCAGTATTCTTTTCTTAAGGAAGACACTGAGAAGATTTTTGACAAACTTCTGGAAGATGGCTGGATACTGACACATGACCCGCCGTCTTATTACAATGAGACGGCCAAGAGTCACCCCCGCTATTGCAAGTATCATGCAAGGGTGTCTCACCCTACTCGGCAATGCCCAGAGGTTCATGACTTCATTGAAGTCCTCATCCAGAGAGGGGTTGTCGATACTCAGGGGAACTCCATGACAAGGTTGCGTCTTGCAGAGGCTGCCAGGGAGACTCTCCAGCAGGTTCGACGAGAAACGAGGCTTTCTCCCGATTAGCCCGACCAAGTGAGCCTACGGAAAATGATGAATTCCCATTACTCACTAAAGGCAAGGCCACCTTTAAAGGGTCTAAGGTCCAGAACTCAGGAAGCCAAGCCGCGGGAGAGAGTTCCAAGGTCTGTCCCAGGCCCAGTCAGCCTGGCATCGTCATAAGAGAGAACTCTCGGCCAGACAACAAAGGCAAAGCCAAGGTGTCAGAGCCTTCAGCCAAAGCTCCTACCAAGTCAGCAAGGCCATTAGTCGTGGAGAGAACTCAACCTCTTAGCCCGCGAAGACCCCAGTTAAGGCCTCTGTCAGCCCAGCGAGACCGCCAATTGTAGAAAGGCCTCAGCAGCTTAAGCAAGCCGACCCACCAGCCCAAGCAAAGTCGGTGGTACTACAAAGCCCCCAGAGGCCCCACTGTGGACTGGCAGAGTTCCAGGAGTTATCTCCTGAAATAATTGCTCAGGCAATCAATGCCACCTTCCAGGCTTAGCCGGAGGAGGCCTTTTGGACCAAGGTTGTCCCCAGAAGAAGCCGCGGCACTAAGGCCCCTAAGGAGCCAGCCCGGAGCAAAAAGTAAAATTCTGGGGGCAAGCAAGTCCCACCTCCAAAGCAAACTCCCCTTTCTTCTTAAGAGGCAGCACGCCAAAAGAAACAAGAGAAGAATCGCAAGAAGAATTTGAAGAGGAGGTTGAAGAAGCAAGTCGAGTAAGCAGTTGCTATGGAGGCCCCTAAGGAGCCAACTCATCTCCAAAGACTTCAAAAGCTCATAGATGAGCTGGAGGAGTACATTCCCCCTCATCCCACCAGTGTCGTCACTCTAGACGAATATATTCCCTGGGACAAGCTTGGGCGAAAAGTCCGCCTCCTTCAATGGCTCCAGGAAATGGCCCACCGTCTTGAAGAAGGTGAAGACTTCCCCATCTCAGAGGAGCTCTCCTTATTCTACAAAGATGAGGAGCTCATTGTCGAGATGCTCGAGGAAATGTTGCAAGAGCTCTCCTGCAACATGGTGGCGATTCCGCCGCCTGACAACATTTACTGTCCTGCAGCTGATGGCACTGGAGGCAAGGCTCCTATGGCAACTTATCAACGTCGCTCGACAAGAAATAGCCGAGGACGTGGCCGAGGTCGTGGCCGAGGACGTGGACGTGAGGGTCCCCTGGCCCTCGACCGGGTCATAATATTCAGAGGGGAGAAGTCGGGTCCTGTCCCAGAAACCCAAGTTCGGGCAATCCCCTTCATCCTCAACTCCTCAGAGGGTCCAAACCCCGCCTCAACTGCTAAGCCGGGTGGAGTCCCTTTTACAATCACATCCTCCGATGAAGAAAAGGAGCCAGCCAAGTCGCTAGTGTGCGAGAAGGTGTTAGAGCAGGCCGGCCCCTCCAACAGGGTTGAGCCCGCAAGCCCAGTAGGTCCTTCCAATGAAGACCGGCATGATGAGCCTTTGCCTCCTCCGGAGGAGTCTTTGGCTCCGCTATTCCAGGAAGATGCGAAAGGCCAACATGACGAGCAACGCCCTTCTAAACGGGAGAAGTCTCGCCAGGCGTCGAAGACTCTGGCGGAGATCATCTCGTCATTTGACAAGACCCGTGCTCGGGCGGACCGCAAAATCATTCATCATATGAAGCGGTTCCCAACCAATGTCACCATTTGGGAAGCCATCGCCTGGAGCAAAGACCTCAGAGAGGCTCTTGTCAAGATACTTCAAGACCCAGAGGCATATGAAGCTCATGTGGCAGAGCTGCAGGCCCAGACATACGAGGCACTCACAGCCAACATCTCCTTCACGGACAAAGACATGTTACTATCCTCTCCGTGCCACAATCGCCCCTTATATATGAGGGGGACGATTAATGGGCATGACGTGAATCGCATCCTGGTTGACGCTGGAGCGGCCGTCAACATCATGCCTTTGAAGACTTTCAAGTCTTTATACTTGGCACCCTATTTACAAAAGGTGACCGATGTCAAGATCTCGGGATTCAATCAGGGTTCCGAGGAGGCGCTTGGTCGGGTTGTGGTCAAACTAGCCTTGGGGGATTTTGTCACCCAAGCGACATTCTATATTATTAACTCCGACACATCTTACAAGATGCTGCTTGGGAGGCCCTGGCTCCACGAGAATTGGGTCATCCCATCGACTTTGCATCAGTGCATTAAATATGCCAAGGAAGGGGAGCAACATACGGTCTTCGCAGATCAAGCCCCGTTCCACCCCAATGAGTGCCATCTGGCCGATGCTTCTCTGTATTTTGGGAAGCCTACTTTAGCAATCCCTGAGCCTATAAAAGACAAAGGGAAGCAAAAGGTGGACCTTGAAGTTGAGGAAGGGCAGCTCTTCACTGTCAATCCAGACATGGTAAAGCTGCACAGGCTGAGCCTCAGTGCTGCCTCCAAGCCAACTCAACCAGAAAGGTGGAGTGTTGACTTTGAAGCCAACCTCATCAGTCGGGTCATTAACAAGAGTATCTCCTTACCGCCCAAGTGCCTCCAGCTCTCGTCCCAACAGGAAGAGTATGAGGTGGAGCAGTTGAAGACTTTCACAGTCTCCTATCAACGGAGAAGGAGGCGCAACAAGAGCAAGAGGGACAAACCAATCATCTTTTACAAAGGTGATTTAGTCCCACCATGTCCTCCTGAAGATGACTTCGGCGGGGATACTCCCACCGATGTGACGCCAGAGCCAGTCCAGGAGATGGATGATATGCCCAACTACATCAAGGAAATGTGTAGAAAGCAGCACACCCCGCAGACTCTGGACCCTGCGCGGGCATCATATTTACACCAGTTATGGAATCCTCCACAGGTCTGCGGGCAACCTCCTTTCTCCCGTAAAGATACGAGGGGACTTGGCTATGACCAGGAGACGGACTTCGAGGTCCACTTTGTAGTCAACACCATAGGACTGCTATCTCCCCCTCACGGGCAAATTGAAGTTTAGCCCGGGATCGACAACTCTGTAAGGGAGTCCGGTGAGGCATTAACATCACCCGCAACACAAGTCAACAGTGACAACCCTTCAGAGGGAGGAGCAGCCCAGACTGCTAACCGTCGGCAAGATGAGGCCAGTCCTTCGACTTCAAGCCATGAGCAAGGGTGCTTCGAAGAATTTGAAGTCTATGAAGCAAACACTGATGATGAGGGAGACTTCGTTGACCTCCAACCAGCTCCACCGGAGCTTGAAGACGGTGGTCAGGCAACTGTGGACGAGTTGATTGAGATCAATCTCGGAAGCAAAAGCGACCATCGTCCCACCTTCATAAGTGCTCTCCTCAGTGAGGAAGAAAGACAGTCGTATAGACAGCTTTTAGAAGAGTTCAGGGATTGTTTTGCCTGACTTATAAAGAAATGCCCGGGCTCGATCCTTCTGTGGCTGAACATGAGCTGGCAATACTTTCAACGGTCAAGCCAATCAAGCAAGCTCAAAGGCGTATGCGCCACGAGCTAGAGCTGAAGGTCAATGCTGAGGTTGACAAAATGCTCAACGTGGACTTCACAGAGCCTTGCATGTACCCTGTGTGGCTCGCCAACATCGTCCCCGTCAAGAAGGACGGCCAAGTCCGAGTCTGCATCGACTTCAGGGATTTGAACAAAGCATGCTCGAAGGACGACTTCCCTATCCCAATCACTGAGACAATGGTGGATATGACCACTGGTCACGAAGCTTTGTCTTTCATGGACGGGTCGTCGGGCTATAATCAGATCCGTATGGCCATCAAAGACAAAGACCATACGGCTTTCCGGTCTCCTAAGGGGATCTTCAACTACAAAAGGATGCCATTCGGTCTGAAGAATGCAGGCGCAACCTATCAAAGGGCAATGACCAAGATCTTCGACGAGATGCTACATGACCTTGTCGAATGCTATGTCGATGATCTGGTCGTCAAGACAAAGAAGCGGGAGGATCACTTAGCTGACCTACGTCGAGTCTTTGAAAGGCTTCGACAATTTCAACTCAAGATGAACCCGATGAAGTGCGCCTTCGGCGTCTCCAGCGGCAAATTCCCTGGCTTCATAGTCAGGTACCGGGGCATAGAAATCGACCCTGATAAAATCAAGGCCATAAGGGGGCTACCTCCGCCCAAGAACTTGACAGAGCTCAGATCTCTTCAAGGAAGACTCACCTATATTAGGCGGTTCATTTCTAACCTTTCTAGAAGATGTCTACCTTTCGATAAATTGATGAAGAAAGGAGCACCCTTCATATGGGACAAAGACTGTCAGAAGGCCTTCGAGCAAATCAAGGAATATCTCCTTACTCCTCCAGTCTTAGGGGCACCTGTCAGAGGGAAGCCCCTTATTCTCTACATTGCTGCCATGGATGCCTCTTTGGGGGCTCTACTAGCCTAGATCAATGACGAGGGCAAGGAGCAACCATTGTACTATCTTAGCCGGAAATTGATAGGGCCTGAACACCGATATACTCCTATGGAAAAGGTGTGCCTAGCTCTGGTGTTTGCTGTCAAGAAGCTGAGGCATTACCTTCTAGCTCACCGGGTGGAGCTCATCTCAAAATGTGACCCACTCAAGTTTCTGCTCAGCCAGCCTGTCTTCTCTGGTAGACTCGGCAAATGGGCGCTTATCCTTATGGAATTTGACATCACCTTCGTCCCACGCAAGGCGATCAAGGGACAAGGAATGGCAGAATTCTTAGCAGCGCACCCTGTGCCAGAAGATTCGCCACTCAACTTCGAGCTACCCGATGAAGAGGTGCTGGTACCTTCTCCAGAAACTGGAGAGCATTCTGAAAAAGTCCCACCACAGATGGAGTCGGGTGTCCTCACCCTTGACCTCTCACATTGGGAGTTATATTTTGATGGTGCCTCACGGACAATCAAAAGGGCCGGCTGCCTCACAGACTATGTCTCAGGCGCGGGGATTATTTTTGTATCTTCACAAGGCGGCATTCTTCACAACTCTTGCGCTCCCATGAAGTCGCTAACCATTAATGAGGCCGAATATGAGGCACTGATTATTGGGCTTCAACTGGCACTGGAGTTGGACATCAAGTGCATCAAGGTGTATGGGAATTCTCAGCTCGTCATTCGACAAGTATTGGGCGTCTACGACGTCCGGAAGAAGGATGCAGCCGTCATGAGGCTCAAGGAAAAATTCTACTTATTTGAAATAGGTCATGTCCCCAGAGGCAGTAACTCCCAGGCTGATGCTCTTGTAAAATTGGCAGTGGCCCTAAAACTCCCGCCCGAGGGAGAATTAAATATTACTGTCAGACACCGAAGGCTCATGCCAAGTGTGCTCGACGAAGAATCCGACCTCACTGTCTACGAGGTCGACAACATTCAAGAGGAGAATGCTCCCGAGGAAGAAGATTGGCGTGAGCCGATTATAAAGCTAAAGAATGGCTGGCTCCCTCCTGATCGGGCTCAGAAGGTGCAACTGCTACGCAGGGCCACATCCTACCAGCTGATTGACGGCATGCTCTTCAGGCTTGTCCATGAAAAGGACCGGTCGGTCCTCCTCCGTTGTCTTTCATCCAAGGAGGCCAAGACTATCATGCATGAGGTTCACTCCGGATTGTGTGGAGCTCATCAAGCAGGAGCTAAGATGAAGAATAGCATCAAGCTCAAAAGGTCTACTGGCCCACCATGTACGAAGATTGCAATCAATACGCTCGTACATGTCACCAATGTCAAGCATTTGGCCCAGTCCCTCGGCGGCAACCTAACCCGCTCCATCCAACAGCGCCTACTTGGCCGTTCGCGGAATGGGGTATGGACATTGTGGGACCATTCCCACCATCGTCCCATGGGCACAAGTTCATACTTGCTGCCACCGATTACTTCTCCAGATGGGCCGAAGCCGTTCTGCTACGGGAGGTTACAGGGGAGATAGTTGCCCATTTTGTGCGGCACTATATCATATACAGATTCGGCACCCCCAGTTGGATTATATCCGATAATGGCACGCCGTTCAAGAACAAGACTGTTTATGCTCTGGCGGCCAAGTTCCATATTGACTGGAGAGCGTCGTCGGTCTACAATCCCCAGGCTAATGGGTTGGCCGAGGCCTTCAACAAAACCCTCTGCAAGCTGCTGTTCAAGATAGTAGGTGGCCGCAAGCGAGATTGGGGCGAGAAGGTCCATGAAGCCCTATGGGCCTATCGGACCATTTACAAAACCCCCACGGGTTGCTTCCCATTCTCTTTGGTCTATGGAGCTGAAGCAGTGATCCCTGTGGAGATCGAGCTGGTATCATACCGCGTTGCTGTGCACGCTGGATTGCCAGGCCAAGACCAGTCCGAGATAGAAAGGAGGCTTGAAGAATTGTCCAACCTTGAAGGTGAAAGACTCAAAGCCTACAAGCACTTACAAGTGTATCAAGCCCGCATGACACGTGCCTATGATAAGCTGGTCAAGCAACGGGCGTTCAAGAAAGGCGACCTTGTCATGGTCAAAGAAAAGGAGGTTCTCGCGGGAAGATCTAGCGGCAAACTCTAGCCTAATTGGCGTGGGCCTTACGTCATCCAGAAGGTCTATGAAGGAGGGGCTTATACGGTCTTTGACCACAAATAATCCTTTCCCTCCTCTCAACGGCAAGCATATGAAGCTCTACCATGCGCCACCGTAAGAGTTTCTACAGCAGTCCGCACAGGACAATACCTCTCTTCAGTGAAGGTTCAAAAAAAAAAAAGAAAAGAAAAGGGGTTAAAAATACTGATACCCCGGCGGACTCGGTCAGCCTTCAACGGTTGGCTGAGGGCAAAAAGGCCACAGACCCGGTCGAGGTGAAAACCCGAAAGGGCTTCTCTGGCAAAAATGGGCAACCCCTCGGTGTGAAAACCCGCAAGGGCGCACCGGAAAAAGTTAAAGGGGGCCAGCCTCGGCGAAAACCCGAAAGGGCGGTGAGGTTGGTAATGTGAAAAAAGAAGAAGAAAAAAACACCCTCTCTCTGCTTATTCGAAGGGTGGCCCTAAGTCAATGACTCCACCCCATCTCGACCAAAACATCATATTGATGTCATGGCTACACCTTACATGTCATCCCGTGACACCTAATCTCCACCGACGTTCTGACATTGTCATACTCTGTCCCATCGGGCTCGGCCCATGCATGCTCCTTTCGGACAGCCGACCCATTCCGTCTATCGGCTTCGAGGTTCAGCTCATGTGTCTCTTCTGAGCAGTTAAACCCGCACACTCTCTTGTCCCACTGGGATTGGCCTCAGTATGCTCTCTCGGGCTGCCAACCCATTATGTCTTTTGGCTCACTTCTCCTTCTGGGATTGGTCTCAGTATGTCCTCTCGGGCTGCCAACCCATCACGCCTTTCGGCTCATCTTTCTTTCTGGGACTGGCCTCAGTATGCCCTCTCGGACTGCCAACCCATCATGCCTTTCGGCTCATCTTTCCTTCTGGAATTGGCCTCAGTACGCTCTCTCGGGCTGCCAATCCATCATGCCTTCTGGCACATGTCTCACCCGGTCTGGCCTCAGCATGTCCTCTCGGGCTGTCAACCCATCTCTTTGCCCATCGGCTTTCGGGTCTGACTCTCACGTCCTACTAGGGCTGTCAAACCTATCTTCGCCCCATCGGGAATGGCCTCAGTATGCCCTCTCGGGCTGCCAATCCATCTCGCCTATCGGCTTTCGGATTTGACTCTCACGTCCCACTAGGGCTGTCAAATCCACCCTTTTTCTTCTTCTGGGTCTGGCCTCTGCATGCCCCTTTCGGGCTGTCAACCCATCTCGCCTCTTGGCTTCAGACTTGACTCATATATCCCACCGGGATCGTCAAGTCTATTCCTTCGTCCTCACGGGCTTGGCCTCTGCATGCCCTCGTCGGGCTGCCAACCCTATTTGCCTATCGGCTCACGGATTTGACTCGTACGTCCCACCCGGGCTGTCAAATCCCCTCCTTTCATCGCTTCGGGTCTGGCCTATGTATGCTCTCTCGGGCTGCCAACCCATCCCGCCTATCGGCCTCCAGGTTTAACTCGCATGTCCTTTTTGGACTGTTAAACCTCCTCCTTTGTTGTCCCAACCGGGCTTGGCACATGCACACCTCTCTTGGGTTGCCAACCCGTTCAACTTTCGATTCTGGATTTGGCTAATTACGTCCCGCTAGGGCAGCCGAACCCATCCATTTGTCCCACCTCTGCGGCACACACGTCCCTACGGGAGTGCCACTTTCTCCTTGCCTTCTGGCATTATAGGGTCAAAAAAAAGAAAAAAAAAAGAAACGATGTTAAAAATATTGATGCCCCAGCGGACTTGGTTGTTTCTGTTAGGGGAGCAATCAAGGGCAAAAAGGCTTTAACCCGGCTAAGGTGAAAATCCGAAAGGGCGCCTTAGGCAAAAATGGGTATCCCTAAGTGTGAAAACCCGCAAGGGCGCACTGGAAAAGCTAAAGGGGGCCAGTCCTGGCGAAAACCTGAAAGGGCGGTAGGGCTGGTAAAGTGAAAACAAAAAAGAAAAGGCTTATCAAGCATCAGACTCGCTCCTCCTCAGTTCAGCAGGGCGAGTCTCACTCCGAAGAGCTTCCTCTTGGAGCCCCCTCAAGCCCACAGCGGAGAGTCTACATCAGCACGCGCAAGACTGTGCTCCTTGGTCTCTCGGAGCTCTCGCAAAAGCTCCTGGAGTCCCTCAAGCCTATGGCGGAAAATCTGCATCGGCATGTGCAAGATTGCGCTCTTCTTCGGTCCCCTGGACCTCTCACAAAAGTGGCTCCACTCTGTGGGAGGCCACCTGCTCGCGCTCGTAAGCGACCTCAACCAGGGCGCCCACCTCAGCCTGGGCCGCCCGAAGTTTGCAAAGCTGCTGCTGCTGAATCGTTAGCTGAGTCCCCCACCTCCGCTCCTGAATAGCGCGAAGGCGGGCGAACTCCTCCCATAAAGACGCAAGTTCAGTCATCCAGGCGTCCTAAGGGAGACCAAATGCATGCATCTGGCAATGCTACACCAAATTGAGGACCATTCGGCCACTCCATCACAAGGGCCAGGAAACTCTGAAGCAGCTTTGAAGCCTCACTAGCTGAAGCTTAGACAAAGAAAGGAGTTGCCTCAGCTCGTGTACGGCTGGTATCTACCCAGACCAACATGTCCTAAGGGCTGGTCTACATCAACTGGTGCGGACACCCGAGCAGTTGAGCGGCGCGACACGCCGAGCCACCGGTACCGCACACGGAGCACGACTCGAGCCACCTCAGCATCCATCTGGCTCGGAGACAGCCTGGAGACGCCGCCTTGAGTCTCCCCATTTTTCATATTTAATTAGACTTTATTTGTGTGTAAGGTGTGTTTATTTCATTTTATACGGTTTGCAATTATGAGTGTACGAGGGGCTTATTTGTAAAATGGGACCCCTGGGCCCCACGGGACCCCAGGCCCCCTCCCATTGGTCCATATCAGCCTTGTGGGGTTGGTCAAAATCCAAGGTGGACATCTAGAAGCCTTGGACTAGTCAATTGTCCACATGGGGGACAAGGGACCAAAATGGTCAACAATTCCAACCAAACCCACCTACCATGTCCCCCCCTTGGTCAAGGTGCGCCCCCCTCCCCTTTTGTTTAATATTTTTGTTGTATTTTGATCAAACTTCATCCTAGCCATCCATCCCTAACCCCTAGATCCAACGGTGGAGGATGGATTAGATGGGTGACCTATATATGCTTGTATTTTCCCATTTTCATGAATTAATGCCATAAGAATTGTGAAATTTGTTGGACCATGGCCTAGGCCGCCCCCTTCTCCTCTCCCTCTTCCCCTTGAAGCTATGAAGGCTTCCTTCAGGTGGTGAGACTCCACCCTATCAGTTCCGGTCACCGCCGTCGCCGCCACGAGCCGCCACCGCACTGCCATCGCCATCAACGTAGTTCTGCCAGCGCAGTACCATAGCAGCTTGTTCGAAATTCACAGGTCTTCCCCGAGCTCATTTGGCTACCAAATTTGGCAGAGTTGTTCCTGGGATGTTCCTCTCCACCCAAAAAATCAGGCCAGCATTCAGATCACGTTTGCTAATTTTGATTTTCGTCCACTCTTCCATTTCAGTTCTGCCAGAGTTCTGTCCAGGTTCACCTCCGTCCTGTGTTTCATGTCTTAGAGCCACTTTTTGATTTCTGTTAGTTCGCCCAATTTTACTGGGGCTTCCATCCATCCACCCCTTCATCCACAATTTTTCTCAATTTTTGATTCGCCCATCTCATATTTTCTAAAATTCGTTCTCAGACCCATCTACAGTTCTGTCCACCTGTTCCTAGATCCGACCACCAGTCACCCCAAAAATCATAACAAATCGCAGCCACCTCCAAATCGAATTCTAAAAATAGTCCCAGTTCCGTGGTTTGATTCCCTACAACTCCTAAGAAGAGCTCAAGAGCTGAATCGGAGGTTTACTAGGCGGTCAACGGTGGTTCTCAGACAAGTGCCCTGCAGATCTGAGATTTCGGTTACTGTACAACAGGGACTTGTAAATTCAATAAAGTTCTGATCCGACCAGATCCAGTAGATCTCTCTGGGTCTAGATTGAAGCATTTGAAGAGAGCTTTCCAACGATAGCTCATGCGTCCCGATCCGACGTCGGGATTGATCGCAGCGGCCGTTTTCGCCGAGCGCGCGCCGGAAAACAGAAATCAAAATCCGTGGGCAGCTAGTTCAACAATTGGGAATCGGGGCCGATCGACCCCCGATCGGTGTTCCCGGCCGACCGCCGTCCGTGGAGGCGCGCCACCAGGGGTCCCCATCACAGTGGGTCCCACCCCCGCAGATCCGGAGGACAGCGCCGTCTGTGGGCCCCGCGGGCCCGTAGAAGCCGCCGTTCGGAAAGCACGAAAACGCGGAGTTCGGCACCGCCGGGCGACATCAAGATGCTGCCCGTCAACCCGAGTTGCGTGATTCCCGGACCCCACATGTGACCTTTTACCTCCCTGCGTGGAGTGGGTCGACTTAGTGTATTGCTGTAATCATTGTTAACCGGGAGTCCGTGATTCGGCCGGGGTTGTCTTCGCCACGCGGGTGCGTGGAGGTAATGGTCCGAACCTCTTGGCGTTCATTTGCTTAGCTAGTATATGGTCTTTTGCCGCTGCCGAGAGTGTAGGTACTAGCCCGTGTGTCCATGTCACCGCTGTGAGAGTGAGAGTGACCCGTCCCGAGACTCGATCCGAGTCCGGAAGTTGAGTCGGACTACCCTTGACCTCCGCCGGTTCCTTAACCGCGCACGGTCCGCGCTTTCCCTCGCTTGGGACGACGAGTGAGCTTCCACTTCTGTTAGCGACGTTTCGCCACTAGGAGCTCGTAGTGTCGGGCTTAGTGTCTCCCTGGTGTGTGTTGCTGGTCGTGTCTTCATCTAGAGTCCGAGGGTGGCACCATATAGTGTTGTCTCCCGTGTCCGTCCCGCATCAGTTTGGTATCAGAGCGAGTCGAGTCTAGGGTAGTCGTTGCATATGTCTTGCATATGGTCTAAGTCGAGTCTAGGATCATCATTTCAAACAACAAAAAAAAGTGTTTTAAATTGCATTTGCACCCATTAGCCGGTATATAAAAGGTGTTGTCCGAACGTTAGGTTACGCCTAACGGGAGGGCACACACTTGCGCGAGTGATCTTCGGATCGCTTATCTCCGCCTCGTACCGGATATTGGTTAGGTCTAAGTGCATCATCTAGTGAGTGTTTGCATTAGTCGGTGTCTTCTAGGTCGTGTGTCTTTGCATGCCCACCCGTCGAGGTACCCAATACTCGCCACCACCACCTATGGCGGATTCCCGGGCCCGTAGCTCCGATGAGTCCTCGACGGCCGAGATGTTCCGAGCCATTATGGAACGTCTTGACACGCGTATGGATGGTCTTAGTACGCGTATGGATGGCATAGGAACGCGTCTAGAAGGGCGGATGAAAGCCCTTGAGGATCGGGCCGAGTCTTCAGATCAGTCCATCCAGGGCTAGTTGGGAGAATTGCCGTCCTAGAGAGGGGCCCAGTAGCGGCGCAACCCGCGCCGACGAACGGCCAACAAGAGCCGGTGCAGCAACCTGCTGTGCCAAGGGCTCAGGCGGAGATGTTGGGAGGCAACAGGTGCATGTGGTGGATGATTATGCATCTGACAATGATCAAGGGGGTAACGGTCGTCGTCATCAACGACGGAATCGTGATGACGAGGATGACGACCGCATTCTTAGGGGTGTGCGTGCGGACCCTCCCACTTTTAGCGGGTCCTTGGACCCTAGGGTGTATTTAGATTGGGAGGCCGGCATGGACCGGTACTTCGAGTGGTTTGAGATGACGGACCACCGAAGAGTCCGATACGCAAAGATGAAGCTGCAAGGGCAGGCCCAAACTTATTGGATCAATGTGGAGAGCCTGCTCAACCAGCGACGTCAACCCCAAATCGGTACTTGGGATGACATGAAGTCCAAATTGAGGGAGAAATACCTTCCCGCCTCATATCGCCAACGTCTCATAGACAAGTGGCAAAGCATTTCCCAAGGGAACCGATCCGTGACCGAGTACACCGCCGAGTTCGATGAGTATTACTTGCGGTGCGGGGTCACGGAAGAGAGCACCATGACGATATCCCGCTTTCGGAGAGGTTTGCGGCCTAATTATCAATATGAACTCTTTCGCCGCAATGCCACCACTTTGGAGCAGGCATATCAGATTGCTCTCGAATTGGAGCAGTTCGAGGCCGAGTTTGAGTCACCCCATCGGTTGGGCTCTTTCCCCTTCGTAGTGTCGAGTCCCGTGGCTCATCTGGCACGTATCCGAGGGCCCCCATGGCACGACCTCAAGAGCCCGCTCGCCCCGAGCCCTTTGCTCCTAGGCCTCGTCCTCCACCCCCGAGGGACCTTCCTGGTCCCCAGCATCTTACAGCCCCACCCATAGCCCGTCCACCGGCACCCGCACCTCCTGCACGTCCTTTGTTGCCTACGCCTCCTATCCTTCGGGAGGATAAAGGTAAAGGACCTATGATTGGGGAGCCTAGTGGATCACGGCAGCAGTGTTATCGCTGCAATGGGTTTGGCCATTTCGCCAACCAGTGTCCCACCCACCCATCTCTTCACATTGGGAACACACAGGTCGAGGATACCACCCCTACGGGCCTCGAGTTAGTCAGCTGTGAGGCAGATGAAGAGTTAGCTGACGAGTACTATGAGATGGGAGGTGAGGCCCAGGATGTCCAGCAGTCGGACGATACCCACGTGGGGGTCGTCAGATGTATCCTCACCCAGCCACAGGTCAGTGATGACTGGCGTCGGACCACTATCCTTCAGGTATTCTGTAGGCTGGGAAAGCAAATTTGCAAGGTGGTCATCGATAGCGGGAGTTGTATCAATGCAATCTCCACGAACGCTGTCGCTCGTCTTGGTCTCACACCCATAGACCATCCTTGTCCCTATCAGGTATCATGGGTGGATACCACTTCCATTTCGGTCAGGCTGCGGTGCTTGGTCCCGCTGCAGCTCCACTCCTACCGTGATGAGATCTGGTGTGATGTTCTCCCCATGGAAGTGGGCAGTATCATTCTTGGTAGGCCATGGTTATTTGACCGGGATGCCACTGCTCCATGGCCGGTCGAACACCTGTACCTTCGACCACGCAGGCCAGCGGGTCACCCTCCAACCCGTTCGACCCAGGAGCCCATCAGTCAGGGGTCCTACTGGCCCTAGTACTCCGAAGCCTTCCGTTCCCGGGCCTAGTACCCCATCCCCAGCTCGGGCTATGACCGTTACCTCTGGCCCAGGAGAGCCCTCGACGAGGAGATTGATGATGATTAGCTCCCGGGAGATGGAGCAGGAGCTTAGTCAGGGCTGTCCGGTGTTTGCCATTACGGTCCGAGAGGTGGAGCGGGACTCCGAGGGTGAGCTCCCACCCGAGGTTGTTCCCATTCTGCAGGAGTATGCTGATGTCTTTCCCGATGAGCTTCCCGAGGGACTCCCACCTATGCGGGATATTCAGCATGCCATCGACCTTGTTCCGGGCTCTTCTTTGCCCAACCTTCCTCATTATCGCATGAGTCCCACGGAGCATGTCGAGCTTAAACGGCAGGTCGATGAGTTAGTGCAGAGAGGGTCTGTTCGGGACAGCATGAGTCCATGTGATGTACCCGCATTACTCAGCCCGAAGAAGGATGGCACGTGGAGAATGTGCATTGATAGTCGTGCCATCAACAAAATCACCGTGAAGTACAGGTTCCCTATTCCCCGCCTTGATGACATGCTAGACATGATGGCAGGTGCCACTATCTTTTCGAAGATCGATCTTAAGAGTGGCTACCATCAGGTGAGGATTAGGCCAGGTGATGAGTGGAAGACCGCATTTAAGACCAAGGACGGTCTATATGAGTGGTTGGTCATGCCTTTTGGGTTGACCAATGCCCCTAGCACTTTCATGCGGCTCATGACTCATGTCCTTCGACCTTTCATTGGAGTCTTTGTAGTGGTGTATTTTGATGATATCCTTATCTATAGCCGCACCACGGGGGACCACTTAGACCACCTTCGGCAGGTCTGTCTACTTCTTCGGCGAGAGCAGCTGTTTGCGAACCCACAGAAGTGTGCCTTCATGACACCTCAGCTTACCTTCTTGGGTTTCATTGTGTCTAGTACGGGGGTCTCCGCCGATCCGGAGAAGGTCCGGGCCATTGTTGAGTGGCCGGAACCCCGTACCGTTCATGATGTCCGCAGCTTTCATGGCCTTGCGACGTTCTACCGTCGCTTCATCCGCGGATTTAGCTCCGTCACCGCCCCGATCACGGATTGCATCCGTAAGGGCACATTTGTATGGACGAAGGCCGCATCTGCCGCCTTCAAGGACATCAAGGAGCGCATGACCCAGACACCTATCCTTCGACTGCCTGATTTCTCGAAGGTGTTTGAGGTCTCTTGTGATGCGTCGGGTGTGGGATTGGAGGAGTTTTGAGTCAGGAGTCCCACCCGATCGCATATTTCAGCGAGAAGCTGAATGACGCGAAACTGCGATATTCCACATATGATAAAGAATTCTACGCAGTTGTTCAGGCTCTTAGGCATTGGAGGCACTATCTTTTACATCAGGAGTTTGTCCTATACTCCGATCATGAGCATTGAGGTACCTCCATTCCGAAAAGAAGCTTAACTCGCGTCATAGTCGTTGGGTCGAGTATCTCCAGCAGTTCACCTTTGTGCTTAAACATAAGGCTGGAGTGGAGAACAAGGTGGCTGATGCCTTGAGTCGGCGAGCATGTTTGCTTACCACCATGAGTGCCGAGGTCATAGGGTTAGAGAAGATGAAGGAGGCCTATGTTGATTGTCCTGACTTCGGTCAGATTTTTACCACTCTCCAGGCCGGACCCTCGAGAGACCTTGATGAGTATGTGCTTCAGGAGGGTTACCTCTTTCGAGGTAGCAGGCTATGTGTTCCCCGAACTTCGGTTCGAGATTTCTTAGTGTGGGAACTACATGCGGGAGGTCTAGCCGGCCACTTTGGTCGGAACAAGACTATTGAGGCAGTGGAGCATCGATTTTATTGGCCGAGCTTGAAGCGCGATGTTGCTAACATCGTGGCTCAGTGCCGTACATGTGCTACGGCCAAGATGAAGAAGCAAAGCTCGGGCCTTTATACGCCTCTCCCGTGCCTGATGCCCCGTGGCAGGATGTTAGCATGGACTTTGTTTTGGGATTGCCACGTACCTCCAGGAAGCATGATTCGGTCTATGTGGTGGTTGACCGTTTCTCGAAGATGGCCCTCTTTATCCTTGCTCTAAGACTTCGGATGCTTCTAGGGTAGCCCGCCTTTTCCTTACTCATGTGGTGTGCAAGTTCGGGTTGCCTCGCACTATAGTGTCTGACCGTGATGTTAGATTCACTTCCTACTTTTGGAAGACACTATGGCATATGATGGGTACTCACCTCAAGTTTTCCACTGCATATCATCCCCAGACAGACGGTCAGACCGAGGTGGTCAATAGGAGTCTGGGAGATCTTTTGAGGTGTCTAGTTAAGGACCGCATTGGGGATTGGGATCTCATTTTACCTATGGCTGAGTTTGCATACAATGATTCGGTGAATAGGTCTACCGGCATGAGTCCATTTGAGATTGTCACAGGTCGTAGGCCCAGGAAACCCGTTGACCTTGTCCCCATGCCTATCCATGCTAGAGTGTCGGAGTCGGCCGAGTCGTTTGCTAGGCATGTTAGGAGTTTGCATGACGACATCCGTCGTCACATTGAGGCCAGCAATGCACGGTACAAGGAGTTAGCCGATGCCCACCGACACCACCGAGAGTTCCACGAGGGCGAATACGTCATGATCAGGGTAAGACCTGAACGGTTTCCCTCTGGAACCGTTAAGAAGTTGCAAGCTCGCGGAGCCGGTCCCTTTAGAGTGTTGAAACGCGTTGGATCCAATGCGTATGTTGTGGACTTGCCCGAGGAATATGGTATAAGCTCTACCTTCAATGTATCGGATCTTGTTGCATATAGGGACCCAGCGGTGATCCCTAGTGAGCCTTTTGAGCCATCTCCTCCCCTTGAGAGTGATCCCACACCTGAGTGTCCACTTCCACCTCCAGCCCCTTTTTCACGGCAGCGTGAGCATATAGATCGTATACTGGACGAGCAAGTGACAGTTACCAGGAGTGGATCTTACCCGCGCTACCTAGTGCGATGGAGAGGACGGCCCGCTACTGAGGACACATGGATCACACATGGCGAGTTGCAGCGGATCGATCCGGACCTTCTGGAGCGATACAGGAGCGATGCAGACCCTTACTCGACAGGGTCGAGTTTCTCCCACCCGGGGAGAATTGGTGCGGACACCCGAGCAGTTGAGCGGCGCGACACGCCGAGCCACCGGTACCGCACACGGAGCACGACTCGAGCCACCTCAGCGTCCATCTGGCTCGGAGACAGCCTGGAGACGCCGCCTTGAGTCTCCCCATTTTTCATATTTAATTAGACTTTATTTGTGTGTAAGGTGTGTTTATTTCATTTTATACGGTTTGCAATTATGAGTGTACGAGGGGCTTATTTGTAAAATGGGACCCCTGGGCCCCACGGGACCCCCAGGCCCCCTCCCATTGGTCCATATCAGCCTTGTGGGGTTGGTCAAAATCCAAGGTGGACATCTAGAAGCCTTGGACTAGTCAATTGTCCACATGGGGGACAAGGGACCAAAATGGTCAACAATTCCAACCAAACCCACCTACCATGTCCCCCCCTTGGTCAAGGTGCGCCCCCCTCCCCTTTTGTTTAATATTTTTGTTGTATTTTGATCAAACTTCATCCTAGCCATCCATCCCTAACCCCTAGATCCAACGGTGGAGGATGGATTAGATGGGTGACCTATATATGCTTGTATTTTCCTATTTTCATGAATTAATGCCATAAGAATTGTGAAATTTGTTGGAGCATGGCCTAGGCCGCCCCCTTCTCCTCTCCCTCTTCCCCTTGAAGCTGTGAAGGCTTCCTTCAGGTGGTGAGACTCCACCCTATCAGTTCCGGTCGCCGCCGCCGCCGCCACGAGCCGCCACCGCACCGCCATCGCCAACAACGGAGTTCTGCCCGCGCAGTACCACAGCAGCTTGTTCGAAATTCACAGGTCTTCCCCGAGCTCATTTGGCTACCAAATTTAGAGGAGTTGTTCCTGAGATGTTCCTCTCCACTCATAAAAATCAGGCCAGCATTCAGATCACGTTTGCTAATTTTTGATTTTCGTCCACTCTTTCACTTCGGTTCTGCCAGAATTCTGTCCAGGTTTACCTCCGTCCTGAGTTTCATGTCTTAGAGCCACTTTTTGATTTCTGTTAGTTCGCCCAATTTTAATGGGGGTTCCATCCACCCACCCCTTCATCCACAAATTTTCTCAATTTTTGATTCACCCATCTCATATTTTCTAAAATTTGTTCTCAGACCCATCTACAGTTCTGTCCACCTGTTCTCAGATCCGACCACCAGTCACCCCAAAAATCATAACAAATCGCAGCCACCTCCAAATCAAATTCTAAAAATAGTCCCAGTTCCGTGGTTTGATTCCCTACAACTCCTAAGAAGAGCTCAAGAGCTGAATCGGAGGTTTACTAGGCGGTCAACGGTGGTTCTCAGACAAGTGCCCTGCAGATCTGAGATTTCGGTTACTGTACAACAGGGACTTGTAAATTCAATAAAGTTCTGATCCGACCAGATCCAGCAGATCTCTCTGGGTTTAGATTGAAGCATTTGAAGAGAGCTTTCCAACGATAGCTCATGCGTCCCGATCCGACGTCGGGATTGATCGCAGCGGCCGTTTTCGCCGGAGCGCGCGCCGGAAAACAGAAATAAAAATCCGTGGGCAGCTAGTTCAACAATTGGGAATCGGGGCCGATCGACCCCCGATCGGTGTTCCCGGCCGACCGCCGTCCGTGGAGGCGCGCCACCAGGGGTCCCCATCACAGTGGGTCCCACCCCCGCAGATCCGGAGGACAGCGCCGTCCGTGGGCCCCGCGGGCCCGTAGAAGCCGCCGTTCGGAAAGCACGAAAACGCGGAGTTCGGCACCGCCGGGCGACATCAAGATGTTGCCCGTCAACCCGAGTTGCGTGATTCCCGGACCCCACATGTGACCTTTTACCTCCCTGCGTGGAGTGGGTCGACTTAGTGTATTGCTGTAATCATTGTTAACCGGGAGTCCGTAATTCGGCCGGGGTTGTCTTCGCCACGCCGGGTGCGTGGAGGTAATGGTCCGAACCTCTTGGCGTTCATTTGCTTAGCTAGTATATGGTCTTTTGTCGCTGCCGAGAGTGTAGGTACTAGCCCGTGTGTCCATGTCACCGCTGTGAGAGTGAGAGTGACCCGTCCCGCGACTCGATCCGAGTCCGGAAGTTGAGTCGGACTACCCTTGACCTCCGCCGGTTCCTTAACCGCGCACGGTCCGCGCTTTCCCTCGCTTGGGACGACGAGTGAGCTTCCACTTCTGTTAGCGACGTTTCGCCACTAGGAGCTCGTAGTGTCGGGCTTAGTGTCTCCCTGGTGTGTGTTGCTGGTCGTGTCTTCATCTAGAGTCCAAGGGTGGCACCATATAGTGTTGTCTCCCGTGTCCGTCCCGCATCATCAACCTTGGCTATCACAAGTCAATAGTTAATCAGCTTTAACATTCGGCAACATACCTCAGCGGTCAGCCGACACATCAACATGTTCGGCTACACCTCAGATGTTAGCCCACACATCTTCGGCGACATACCTCAGCAGTCAGCCGGCACAAGGACTTTTGGCCAAACGCAACCCCAAGGGTCGGTCAGTGTCAGTCTCTAGCTATCACAGCTCAACAGTCAATCAACGACGACTCAGATGAATGCGCCTCTTCGAGATAGGCCTACATCAACTTCGGGCCAATTAAAAGTCTCTCAGAAGTAGGCTCCCATCAACTTCGGGCTAACAAGTCTCTCAGAAGCAAGCCCCCATCAACTCTAGGCCAACAAGTCTCTCAGAAGCAGGTCTACATCAACTCGGGCCAACAAGTCTCTCAAAAGCAGGCCCCCATCAACTTCGGGCTAACAAGTCTCTCAGAAGCAGGCCCCCATCAACTTCGGGCTAACAAGTCTCTCAAAAGCAGGCCCCCATCAACTTCGGACTAACAAGTCTCTCAGAAGCAGGCTCCATCAACTCCAAGCTAACAAGTCTCTCAGAAGCAGGCCCCCATCAACTTTGGGCCAACAAGTCTCTCAGAAGCAGGCCTACAGCAACTACAGACCGACAAGCCTCGTCGAGGCAGGTCTTCATCAACTACATGCCAGCAAGCCTCTACGAGGGGACGACATATATTGGCTCTGGCCAGTATAACCCTAATAGGGTGTTTGGGAGTACTTTTTTTTTAGAACTCTTTCTATCTTAAAAATTATGTTGTGTTAACTTTTAACTTAAATTTTAAAATTGATAAAAAATGATAACATCTGTTTGGTAAAAGTGATATAATTTTTAAAATTTATATAAAATTGTTTGGCCATCTTGGAGGGGGGGAGCCGGAGGGAGAGGAGGCGGCTGCGTAGAGGGAAGCCGGAGCTGGAGGGGGGGAACCTGAGGGAGGGGGAGGGGGCTGCGCACGGGGGGGGGGGGGGGGGGAGCCGGTGAGAACGGGTATGACTGGTACCCCAGGAGCCCTCCCCATCTCCTTCCCCATTCCAGTTATTTCCTTCCCTCCTGCCCTCCTCTTCTCACCCACACCTCCTCCTCTTCTACTCTCTTTGCTGCCCTGCGCAGGGTATGATGAGGACCGCCACCTTCCTCGGCTCCCCGACGGCCACGACGGCGCAGCACCAGCCGACGGCGCAGCAGCACTCGACGTGGGGTCGCCGGTGCCCTACATTCGCCCTCCTCCTCCTAGCATGCTCCTACTGGAGGCTCTCCGGCTACCTCGAGGAAGGAGGCGGCGGCGACCTGGAGAGCGGGGGCGGCAAGCCCGACGACGCTGGCGCGGCCAAGGTCACCCCACCCCCATCGGAGCAGAGGGTCGTGGTGATCATGACGGGGGACGAGAAGCCCTCCTTCCTCGCCACCCCCGTCTCCATCGGCTCCGGTGAGGGACGAGCAGTAGGCGCCGGGGAGGGAGAGGGGGCCGCGGGGGAGGGAGAGGGGGGCCAGGGGGGGGGGGGGGACCTGACGGGGAGGGAGGGGGAACGGCCGGGGGAGGGGACGCCGGCTGTGGGGGAGAGGGGAGGGGACGCACGGGGGGGGGGGGGGGGGGGGAGAACGAGAGACGAGAGATTGCGTTTTCAAAAAAAAAATTGGTTGGGAGTTGTTTCTTTTTCGAGGAAGATTTACATGGGAGTAGACTCTCTCCCTAAAATTTAGGAGAGGCATACCAAACAGGGTTATAAGATCTCCTTATCTTTTTTTTTAAAATTGAGAGAAAAAAAAGGTAAAAAAGAGCAACCAAACACCCTATAAGGGTTGGTCCACATCAACTTCAGCTTTCTGGAAAGCAACGAAGCAGCAAGGTGCAGTTCTACAGAAGGCACGGACCGTCCGCCTCCGCCCCGACTTTGACGAACGTTCCGTGGGGGGCATTTGTTGGAAGCAAATTTTGCTTTGCAAAAACACCTACTTTTTTATTTAATTGGAGCAGAAATGGGCCAACTTGGAGATGGAAGACCCGTACGGGGTCGGAGGGACCCGTACGGGGTCGGAGGGACCGGTACGGGGTCGCCCTCACCCGAACGGGTCCGCCCGGAGGTGGGCAAACCCGCACGGGGCCGCCCCTGGGCGTGCGGACCCGTCCGGGGTCGCCCGACCCCCGGTGGGACCCACCCAGGGTCCGCGACCTCGGGCAGGTCCTCCCCGGGGGCACGCGACCCCGGGCAGGTCCCGGACCGGCCCGGGGACCTCCCACCCCGGGGAGGTTCTTCTCCCGCGCGCGAATACTAAATTTTTTTTTTCAAAATATGACCTCCCCAGGGTCATTCTCATCCCGTTGGACCCGTACGGGGTCGAACACTCCCGGGGAGGTCCCCACTTCTATAAATAAACCCCCAGAGGTCCAGAAAGGAGGATCGGGAACAGACATCTACAAGCTGCAACCTACGGAGCACACTTGAAGGAATTTGTTCGTTGTTTTGACCTGCGAGGGGTAAGTCCCCGGGTCTTGTGTATATGCCCCTATGAGGGTATTTTTGTAATTTCGCCCCTCAGTGGGCCGTGTTGTTGTTTCTAAAGTCCTGGGACGACTATGTCATATGCTTCTGCCCTAATAATGGGAGAATTGCATAAATGTCCTCCCCGAGATCTGAAAAACATCAAAGTCCTATTGTTTGCAGTTTTACCCTGCAACTTTTTATAATTGGGGCTACGTCCCTACTTCCCGTGTTAGTGCGGACTTTTGTACAGTCGTCAATTCGCCGACAACCCTTGTACTCATTCGGACTATAAAAGCACTCAGTATGTTTTATATATGTCCTCGGGGAAAAATTATAAGAAAACTTTAATTTTTATAAAATTGTATATATGCCCCTCCTTTGACAAATTTGACACACGAGTTTTCTATGAAGCCATTGTCACTCCTTGAACCCGGGGACGATGTCAGCTCAGTCTGACACTCAGAGGTCACCCCAACCCTAAGTCTGTGTAGGGTGCGGTAAATTTATCAAAATATCCCTGGGGTGGTAAAATTATCGAAATACTCTCGGGGTCCAGAAAACTTCCCTTTACTTCAAAAAATGCCTATGGCTTCCGCATATTTGCACTTCCATTCCTAAATCCTAGGGTTTGGCTCAGATCTAACCCTAATTCAATTGTTTCTGTTGGTCGGTGGTAGATGAGCGGACATCATGAGCTCTTCAAGAGAGTTTGTCCTCAACATCAGAACCTTGTAAAAGACTTTGGGGATTTCTTTGACAGTCAAACAAAGGTGTTCGGACGTTAGACCGATGTAAATCAACACTGATTACGGTCATTGGGGAGAGGTCCAACACTCGAACCCAAATCGTCTGATATTATGTCCACTCACGGAATCACCCTCTATACTTAGAGGGGGATGTTTCTTTTCAAAAAGAACAGAAATCTATATTTTATCTACGATAAAAAAACGCCAGAGATTTTTTCCGTGTCTCACATATATACACACACATGCATACATATATTACACACACATACACACATGTATCCAATGAGGAGGGTTCCATTGCCACCAGTGGCAAAATAAAAATTGTGCCACCTACTTCAAAACCACATGATTCAATCTTTGATTTTTGATCTACACCGTTAAATCTTCTCTACTATTCGTAAATTGCTTATGGATTAAAAATCATATAGTTCCGACATTTATTTCTCATACATCGGATGAACATAAAATGAACGGCTTAGACAGTGCAATTTATGGTATCATATGATATGTAAGTTCTTGATATTGGATTTGAATGATTTTGTTTTATAGTTAAGAGTATGATATTGGAGAAGATTTAACGGTGTAGATAAAAAAAATCAGAGGTTAAATCGTGCAGTTTTGAAGTAGGTGGTCTGTTCTTATTTTTCCACCAGTGGCAATGGAACCCTCCTATATATATATATTATACACACTCATATATATATACTCATTGATATTGAGCTAGCACTCCAGCTTCTTCAAGCTCCAACACCACTCTCCTCATCCAACAACTCTAGCTTTCAAAACCTCAGCACTTTCTAGGAAGTTGGGAGAAGAAGATGTGAGCTTAAAATATGGCTGAGATGAGGGACTTGGTTGTGGCGGAGAAGAAGGGGGTGAGTAGTGGAAGCCTGGAAGGATAGGATGAGAATGTTGGAGAGGAAAAAGGATGGTAAGAAGAAAATAGGGAGAGAAGGGGTTCAGGTTAGCAGGTTGGGAGGAGTAATGCTGATGGGTTTTCGCTCTCTCTCCCCCTTCCAACCCATTAAAAAGCTCAACCCCAGGTAGGGACATCTCATTCACCGATGCATCTGTGTGATTGGAAAGGAAATTGCAAAACACATGGCCCAATGGCCTATGCAAAGTGCTGTGGTGAAGAACGGAAAAGGCTACAGGGCCATGCATTGGAGAGAAATTTGTGTTAGTCCATCTGGATTGTGAATAAGGAATGCAAGTACCAGGGTGGTGAAGGAATACAAGCCACATGAATCAAGAACAAGGCATATGCAGGGATGTGCCAGGAAAACTATCCTAATTTCAGATATCCGTTCTTTGGCAGTGATGGAGAGACCAGCAGCAGCACCATGCCTTTCTCGAAGGAGACAGATGAATGAAGCAGCAAATCTTCTGGGATTGGCAGTAAGAGTGTCTCCGGTAGTACTCCTGCTCTGACATTCATGTCTCTGTTTCTTTAAGAGAGGTTCATCTGGTCAGCGGTGGCCTCTAGCAAAGGCAAGGGAGATGCATCAGCAGGGTAATAACATGACCGAATGTGAGATGCAGCAGCAGGGACGAAGCCCTTGTTATGGTGAGACGGCAGGGAGGGGGAGCAAGTGAGAAGGAGATGCAGCAGCTTGGTTGTAGCACTTGCTTGCAGCATGGGGTGGAGGAAGCAGTTAGGGTTAACAATGAACTGGAAAGAACTGGATAAAAAATCATTAGAAGGTGTTAACTGAGAGAAAATTTGAACTGCATGATTGAAATCTAAATTGGATTTAATCCGAACTATGAATAAAAACCTAATGTGTTTCTTATATATGTTACAGGTTTGCATCAGCTTTGGGTGACATGTATTTCACTTAGTCTCACTCTCGGCCAATCTCTGGCCAATGCAGCCCAATCTTTGACATTATCCCTAGTCCAAAATTTGTAAACCACACCACAAGGTCCAAAGCTCCTGACCAGACATCAAATTGACTTGGACCTTCTTCTGAACTGTGTACATACTGGATCATGAGTCTGGGGCATCACATGACATCTTGCAACTATTTCAACAATCACACACATCATGTTACTAAGCAAATGTGCTCCCATTTGAAGTTTCACATCTACAGATAATGAAAGATATTGTATCCAATACAAACTCGGGTCCTCATCAGCAGAAGTGAAAGCTTTGAATGACGCCTTCTTATCTTCAGCATGTTGTCATTGAATACTCCCTTTCCTTCTACCATAGATTAGACATCATTAATGGACTGCAATGGCATCAATTTGTTAGCAGTATTTCCATGCTAGTCATCCAATGGTTTATATTTTTCAGCAGCAGTGTCTGGTCATATACAAAGATTTCAACTCGCCATTGCAGTGCTAGTGGCTCATGGGCTTTACATTTAATAAAGAGGAACTCTGAAGTGCTGAGATTTTATTGATGACTTGCTTAGGTCTTGTGAGAAGGCTATAATGAAATTTTTGGCTGTTGGTTTGAATCTATCCATGTGGTTGAGAGTATAGTTTCTCATTTTGGTGGACAATTTTGACAAGAAAGTGTTCATTAATCATATTATTTCCTTATTTTCGTTGGATATCATGCATTCCTTAAAATTTTATGTTTGGAAAAGTTTATACAGAGATAGTCTGAACTAGGGTGGTGGCAGCATGACTTTCATTGCATCCACCTGGGTAGGAAATATGTTTCTTGCTAGTAGCATAGGATTGAAGTGCATAACTAGTAAGGTAGGATTCATTAAGTACTCATCAAAGAGCTGTGACAGGCTCACCGCATATTTGACTTTTCTTACTTAGGGAACTAATATCAGGTTGGGTGGTATTAAAAAGTAATACATTGCTAATCATAGCAATTCAATTATAGAAAGGGAATAAGACTAAGGGATATTTTATATGATTATTGTAACAATAAATTCTGGAAACATCATTTAAGAGCCACAGGCAAATTGAATAATGTGAAGATTAATGCCCAAAGTTCTAGTCTAACTCTGAAAATGCTGCAGTGTCCATATTGACATGATCATTTCAGTGTTAATTTGTGGGGTGTTATAGACTTTCCATGTTTATACTGACAAAATTGCTCAGCAGCAGTCGTTGAGAATAATATTGGCTTTCTAAATGACAGTGAAATAATGAAATTATATGAGGGATGTCACATGAAATTCAGGTTATGATTTAGTTAAACCGCCTAAAAACAAGACGAGAAAAAAAATCCAAGATTTATTGACTAATAAGCTTCTAAAGGTCTGTTATTTGTAGGTCATGGGGATTTATTGATTATCCAGTGTCTTGTCATACCTTGTTGACGTCATTGAATTCTACTGCAGCATATAAACATGTTTCAATAACATTTAGCATGGGCTTTCTTCTTGCTGATATGATGAACCCTAGCTCATTGGGACTGGAGAACCTCGGGGGACTTGTCTGCTGGCTCTCTTGTGGTTGATCATAAGATGGAGTCCTATGCCAAACATCCAATGGAGATTGGGCATGATAACCAAGTTCTAACATGAAGGAATGATTAAGGTGTAATCCTGCAACAACACCATCACCGTTATACCATACATTGTACATAAATAAGTTTTTGCTGGAAATTAATGCAGGCGAGAACACGTCTCCATCAATAAGCTGGAAACAGGGATGAAGAATTGATTATCCAATTATATCAGGATATTGGACTAACCAAAAACAAGTTAGCAACTAACCAAAAACAAGTTAGCAGGTGAATAGGAATACTGGCGTCAATCTCATTATTAGAACAGGACTGAGTTATTCTATTTACAGGATAGGATGGCGTGATATTCACATGAATTTAATCGCCCATACATGCATTCAACCACCACTACGAGGTACAGGACAGGATACATGCACTCAGCTCCAGGGGCTGGTCAGAGCTTGAGTCTTGGGTGTAGTGCATACCCCGAGGGTCGTCACCAAGGTACACCAAGGAGATGAATAGGAAAAGAATGAGAAGATGAATAAGCATGCTTTCAGTTATAATCAAGTGCAGACAGAATGAGGATATAAGATATATGTTTTGGTGAAGCTTATGGATTGCCAAGACTTTGTCAATGTTCATATGTATTACATTGCCAAGTCATTATGTTATGCTATTTTTGACTGACAACTTTTCCTTTATCTGAATCCTCTCTCGTCCAGGCAAGGTTTATCACGCGTAGTGCCCCGTAAAACTAATGCCTTTTTGGTCTGAATCAAACCGACTCGGCATCTCTTTCTTTTTAAGGACCTTAGGAATTAATAGCATGTTTAACAGATTCGTATCACATAATATTGGGTGAATCAGGGCTTGGAAAGTCTAATAAACTGAGTTTATTCATATGATATGATCTGAATATGAACGAGCTGGCAGACTGTGGTCCAAATCAATAGTCAGAAAAGTGAAAGTTTGACTTTTGACTCTGCAGATGGCATCATGTAAGTAGTACAATAAATAATTTGTGCCTCTCTTCATGTCATGTCTCCATTAGCCTTTCTTTTCATGTGCCTTCAATGCCTCAATTGTCCCATCAGTAATCCAACATGTCACTATTATATGTAAATATCTGAATTGATGTTGTCTTTGAACATGTTTTTTCTCCTTTCACCTCACCTACTTGTTCTTAATTTAAATTTTTTGTGCCACAGACTTACAATGTACAAAATGTTTGTTTGTATTGTAACTTCTGCACCTAATTTTACTTTGTTTGACTGTCATCTATATCGCTTTCTGGTTGCTTCCGTTGTGCGCTTGTTCTTCGTCCATTTTCAGTAACGTTGCTGCTTTGACATGTGTAGACAGCATTGCATGCCATTGCAGTCGGATGAGTTCCTTTGTTTTGCATTTCAGGTGTTTTTCTTGCTGTTTCCTCAAACACAAGATACCAGATCATCAATGGTTTGGAGCACGTTGTAGAATCATCACCCGTGGCCAAGCGTGTCCCACTTGTTGCAATGGCCTTCACTGTTGGTGTTCGTTTTGCCAACAATATATATGGAGGCATGCAGTTTGTAGATTGGGCCAAGTGGAGTGGAGTTCAATGACTTCATTCATTTTTCTACCTTTCTTTGGATTGCTTCACATTCTAGTATCAAAGTGCTTCACATTCTAATATCAAAGAAAAAGTAATGTTAATGAAGGAGAGCTCTCAAGTTTGGCTCTTCTCATTGTTGCTTCTTTTTTTCCTCAGCATTTGTTCTTATTCTGCAATGCGATGAAATTCCTGTGGCTTGCACTTTGTGTGCCCAAAGTACCCATGTTTCCTTACCTTAGTTCAAAGTCCACAAAGAGTTGTTTCATTTTATCAGATCTTTTACCCATGTGCCTGAGGTACTAATAACCCAAACTCTCTATACAGAAACACAGGAGGCTTTGGTTGAGTTTCATAATCTATGATTTAAGCCGGGTGTGGTCGGGGTATCCGGGCTTATTCAGTTAACAAGATGGCCCAAAGGAAATTTAGCCGAGGAGTTATGCGTAGCGCACATCCGGGTTAATTACACACTCAGAGTGTGCACTAAGTAAATTATTTTTTTATATATAAGACACTTTCATCTGACAGTTCAAAAAAATTAAAAATAAATTTTTTTAAAAAAATAAATCTGACACTATTTATTGGATGTTATTTTTATTTTTTGAATATTTTTGAGTCGTCGATTGCGATTGCGGTGTGTGACTTGTACAGTAAATTAGGAGTACGTGACTCTCACGGTCACAAATTTTTTTAAATTAAATTATTTTATGCACATTGGTTCAAGATATGCACTAAGCATTTTTGTTAGTCGGGTATCGTAGACTGAAAAGAGGCTTTGGTTCCTCTAAGTTCTTCCCTCTTTACAAATTGAAAACATCAAATGGTAGCCACGGCAATCTGAGGTGTGAGTCGAATATTGAAAGTAAAGTAATAAATGCAATACTAATGTAACTTAATTTGATGTGAGCCAGCTCGTGAGCTGACAAAGCATGTTTGCCTAAGCGCGAGCTTGGCATGTTTAATCAAACAAGATTTAAACATGGCTCGGGCTGAGCTCATTAGACAACTTAAGCTGAGTTGAGCTGAACTCGAGCTGAGTTTGAGAAGCTCGCGAGTTGCTTGGCTCATTGCCAGCCTGACTCATATTCCACACACATCAGCATCCGACGCATCCATTCATGGGGATTGGTGTTCCTGTCTTCAGACTCTGACTTTGCATGGGCATCACTTCTGGAAACTAATAGGAGTTGAAGGAGGATATGAACTAAATTTCTATATATTTTTTGTTTCATGTAATGAATTAATTGCTTTTATTTACATGAATGTAATATCGAGTCTTTTGTGGGTTGTATAATGTTGATGGACTCTTATCTCTTCACTTTTGCGTTGCTAATCGAGACCATTGAGTTTCAGATAAATTGTATCGATAATTGTCTGTTAACCAGTTTTTCTGCTCACTCATTCTCGACTTACAAACTTTCTTGTGCTTCGATGGGAATATATATTGTCATGCTCATCATAATCTTTGATTCAAATAGTATTTCTTATTAAGTTGAAGTTATGGCAGTATATTAAATACATACGCTTGTGACGAATAGGATATGTCTCAATAAATATTTGAGTTCTTATCTTTCATATTAAAATGTAACTTTCATTGTCGAAATAAAATGGATTATTTCTTTCTTTGTTTAAATCAATACTTTCTCTATTTGTTTCATCTTTGTAGAAAAAAAATTCCATCACCTTTGTTGATCTAAAGAAAAGTTGTGCATTGAGCGTAGAACCTTAAGGGCCAATTTGATATCGGAATAGCGCCACGCGAGTTTCCCATCCGAGGAGAGAGAAGTGTGGGGGGGCTCACATTCTCTCCTCACACACATGACTCTTATCCGAGGTTGGGCACCGTGTTCGACCCTCTGGGATCGAACACGGTAATCCTGTTCAAAAAATAAACCGGCCCTAATGGAACATAGAAGGACAACCTTGTATTTTTTTTCAGTCAAATATTTGAGTATTTGAGAGAGTAGTATAATCTATGTATTAACTGGACACTCTTTTATTTGACAAGTACATCGTCGCAAACTTGAATTTTTATCACTAGAATCTGTCTTGTTAAGTTTAACACTCAAAATCTGGAGTTAGTATTATTTTTTGTCTTAAATTTGATTCTTGACTATGGTTGATCTAGCAATGCGATCTTTTTCTCCTCTCTATCGGTGAACATTTTGTTCAATTCATGGATTGAATTCAAACGGCTAACTCATGGGCAATCTTATTATTGGTTACGAGATATTCTCTATTTTTTTTCATATGTTTTAACTGTCCCAATCCAAATAACAAATTTGGGTTTCTTTTCTCATGTTCTTCTATTATTTGTTTTATAATTAGAACTATTTTACTAATCCCATCTTGTTTTTAGAAGGCTATTATTTTGCTAATCCTATCTTGTTTATTATTCTTTAGAAACTCTTTTAGAACTAGAAAAGTAGAATGCCTTTTTCCACTTATCTTGTCTAGCTCTTTTAGAATAATTAAAAAAAATAAAATTGTTTTGCAAGGAAATCAAGGGAAATTAAGTTTTACCTCTTTTCCTTGGACTGTTAAACAATCTTTTTCTATTTTTATTGTATTTTTATGATGGAACCATATTTTAGATTTTCACCGAAGTAGAATGAAAACCCCCAGCCAAAGAAAGGAAATTCGGATGGTGGACATGGTGGGATGGTTATTTGTATAAAAAGCCCTTCATAAAATAAATTCGCATAAAAGTCAGTTGTGTATATTAATTATATTTATGTTTAAACCTCCGAAGATCTTTCAAATTTTAACATTAAGCCTTTTAAATCTTTAGCAGGTAATAACTTTTAATTAAGCCTTTTGTGATTTAAACTACACAGCTATTGTTAGAGTTATAGCTTAATAACGTCGTATATCAAATTTTTAACACAAATTGTTAGATTAATATGCATAGTTCTAAATGTGTAAAATCTTATTGCTTCCATTTGCCTGTGTTCTATTCTTTCAACTTTGTTGTGTCTGACACTCGTATTTATGTTGGCTCTTGTTACGTCTGACTCAAACCCATATTATATTTCTGTGCAAATAATTCAAATCTTAGTAGTTTGATGCCTGATTTAGGCTTATATTATATGACCATTTGGCAGTAATACTCCAGCCTTGTCATATACTCCACACATCACACTTCATGAATATTTAAACGTGCCATACTTTCCTCCGAGGGCATATTTGCTTCTGAGTGAAGCAGGTAGAATTGGGCTCATTTAATTACAGTCAGTACTTTCCATATGGGAGATCTTATAATTGAGAAGGTGCAACAACCTAAGATGAAGAGCAACTTAATTCTATCTATTTTATTTAATGATTTAGTTAAAATCAAATGATTTGTTTTTTGTATCACATAGGAACAGCCATTTCATTGGACATGCAAGTCTTGTCATTAACTTGTGATACAAGGGGGAGAGTATGGTAAATTAAGATTTGGTGGGAGGATTGTACAAATCATATTACAAAATTAAGATGATCGAAACTTTGTGGAGGAGATGCCTTGACGTGCATGGGGGCCAAAATTCAAACTTCTTTTATTAGATGGATCGTGACGTTGTGCACGTTTTAGGTGTCATCATCGTCAACAATAGTCGAAGAAGAAGAGAGATATATAGGCAAAGGGAAGATAGTTGAAATTCTGCGAAATATCCCAAACATCGACAATATGTCATCTTAGCTTGACTAAAATTAGATCTGGGTGGATCGACTATGAAGAGATTATTGTAATCCCATGGAGCCTGTGAAAGGTAGATGTGAAATTCGTAAAAAAGTGCTCATTGGGAGTGATTGGTTTACGAGACTTACGTTAGCCACATGGGGTGAGAGTGTTGTTTTTGTTTATGGAGTTACACACCCATATTGATAGAAGAACACCGCAGTATACGTCTCATACCGCAAATCCTATATATATATGGCTATATGTGAGAATGGTGAATGGATCTCTACTTTATCATTGTGTGAGTTTATCATCACATTGAAGTGATCCTCCAGTACCCTCAATGACCCGAGCACTATGTCATGAAGAATAGACTCAATGTTGCTACGTTAGCATGATCCTAAGGGCTATAGATGATATAATATAGCGAGACATGAAAGTGATCGAGATGAATTGTATTAACATGAGATGCATAAGGAAGAGATCTGACTATCGCACCATATTTTGTGACACATCTTTCAGTCAGTTCATTCACTTGTGTGGTGATAGAGTCATGAGCACATGACATTTGAATTTGACACTATCTGCTTTGAGAGATCAGAAGTGTCGAGTCAGGTGCATACTAAGTTATCTTAGGTAACTACGAGATTATTTTAAGTGATCTATTGGTTAGGTGATGACTTAATAAAATATTTCTTAGATGTTCGATGAATCTCATGAAAGGATCACATGCTCGATACATTTCCTATATGTGGTAGTAGATTTTGAGACAAAGGACATGAATCGTTATTTCCGTAATGAATAAGTGAGAGCTATTAGAAGATAATGGGCGTGACTCATTTGGGAGGTGGGGTGCCCATAGGGCAACCCGCTTGTGGGAGGCGCGGGCCACGCACTTGGAGTGCCGTGATAGCCACCACACTCCCTTATGCATGAGAATCCCACGTGACATGGGATTCCCATGCAAAAGGGAGAAGGGTTTCCCTTCTCTCAGGAACCCTCTCCCTCTCCAACTTGAACTCCTCCTCTCCCACTTAAACTCTACTTCTCCCCATCATATACATGTAGAGAGAGTTAAGAGAAGGAATGCTACACATGAGCCCTAGTAGCCACCGAGAGAGAGAGAGAGAGAGAGAGAGAGAGAGAGAGAGAGAGAGAGAGAGAGAGAGAGAGAGAGAGAGAGAGAGAGAGAGAGAGAGAGAGAGAGAGAGAGAGAGAGCCTACTACAGCCTCCTCTCTCCCTTCTCTTCTCTCATCTCTTAATCTCTCTCTCTCTCTCATATGGACGAGGAAGAAGGTTGCCCCCTAAAGAGTTGGCCGTAGCCTTGTCCATTGAACACAATGTCATCATGCTCCACTTCATCTCAACTACATCTCAAGAGGGTCATCACCATCGTCCATGGGTTTCAGAGTGTGGAGTTCCTTGAGGTGAGTCTAATAATCTATCCTGTCACTTTTGCATTCTCACGTGTCTTCCGCTTCTGTTGATAATGTATGCCACGCACTCTAATTGTGTATACTCGGGGTTATCAATATTATACCCCACACCCTACTATTAGTAGCTGGATGGGAATTTGAATGATGGAAGGGAGAGATGCAAAATGATCATTCAAGGAAAGCTTATGCATGGGTGCTTCCATCGGGTAAGTAAGCTTAATCAAAAGTGGGTACGTGCAAAGAGAAGGCCAGAGATTTTGGAACATTTACAAGAGTCCTGGATTAGTTGTTGGTCTTACTTAAGGGTAACTGTCAGATTCATACTCATTAATGGAAGATTTATTTGTAACGAACATTAATATATAGTATGTTAATAATCGTGGGTCATAAAAGTATTGGTGTTCTTTTCGTATGTGATGTGACAGATCCCACATAGAAGTCCACTCCAGTGGGGGGAGAAGCATGTGAGATTCTACCAAATAGGAGTCTTGGCCTTAATACTTGCAAAATGTGACTGTTGACACCCGTTTTTTACCGATGAATCGAATCAGTTCCTGCGTCTCAGTTATTGATGTCCCGAACAGTCAATCACATGAAAGATTATTCCTCTGGCAGTATTTTGGGCTCTTCCCAGCGAAGAAGGCCTCCCTCCCTCTCATTGGATTTAACGGTCTGTTATAAACCGTTTTTCTCAATATAACGGTCCCCACTTGGCCGTTGTGTTCCGCTGCCCCGGGTTATTTGTATCTCGTGATACGCTTTGTATAGCGGCTCAATGCCAACCGTTATAGTCAATATAGCGGTCGTCCCTGGGCCGTCATTATTTGCCGACAAGAAAAGGGTTCAGAGGCCCGACAGTCGGTCATAGCCACGTGCTTCACGAAAAGTTGTTTGTCTGGGTGTTGACTCGTCTTTAAGTATAACGGTTTTTCTAGGACCGTCATGTGTATTGAACGGTTCCTCCAAGACCGTCATATATGTTTGGCGGCCTTCGTAAGACCGTCATTTTTAAGGCCACCCAGATTAGACCCCCGTGATTCCAGGCGGATTAAGAGGAGAATGTCGTTGGCAATATTGACACGATGCTCTCATTTACCGGCCTTTGACCGACCATCGTTCCCCTTAACCCCTGATTAAGCTCGAAGCCGTGGGCTCTATATATAGCTCACGGGTTCTGACAGAAAGAGAGGAGGGGGGGGACCATCACGAAGTGCTGTCGAATTCCATCGCCAAATCTCATACAGCATAGGCCCGTTCGTCAGGGAGTGGGGGCCTTCTACATCCCTCGCAGGCCCCCGGTGCAGGGAACTTCACGCTTCGTGTCTTTGTGTTTCCTTCTCTGTTTGCTCACCACACACGCCTTTTCTTCACTGCATCACACATCACATACATCATTTAGTTGGCATTTCTTATCTTTCCTACTGTTTCCGGCGCCCTAAACGGGGTTTCAAAACCTCCAGGTATCGCCGGGCCATGTTCTTCCTTTGCTTTACTTCAATTAGTACACCTACTACACCATCATTTAGCTAATCTCCGTTTATCTGTGTGTTTCACCGTTTGCTTTCAGGTCAGCAACCAAAAGCACGAGGCCCGCACCTTCTGGCCGGCCAGGAGGAGTGGAGGAACGGACCCGCATTCTCCCGTAGCTTCCGAGTCCCGGCGCTTTCACCGGGTGGCGATCACGGTCGACAGCTTCATCTTTCCTCCTGTTGTTGTTTTTTATCTCTTCAATATTATTTAACTCGAGGAGGAATAACATATCAACAGTGACGAGTGTTAGGATATATTTGATGGATATATATGCAAATTATATGGTTTAAAGAAAAATAAAGTCTGTTGTGATAAACATGCTTCAAGATGGTTGTAATATTTTCTTCCCTTTTATAGATCTCTCTCTCTCTCTCTCTCCAATGTCTTGCACTCCTCATATGATGATGTTTACATTTCTCAGAGACAGAATGATGGACCCAGATTCTTAGTCAAATGGATGAAAGAGAAAATCAACAAAATATTTGCAGATGGTATTGTTATCTAAATTTTAGACACTCATTCAAACAAATTCTCCTTTAAAGGAAGAATTAAAAATGCAATATGATTTGTACATTAATGGATGCAAGTCTTGAGTCCTTCTTTTAAAACAGAATAAGAAAACTGGGGTCAATTAATACTCAAGATATCCCTGCTTTTCACAGTTTTACTTTGAAAAAATGTTGAGACGACTATCCTAATTGAGGTCAGATAACTCATTCTAGTTTCTTATTGGAATGAGTTATTCCAACAAAACTTGGATTAGTGCCGGGATACCCTACTTGGCTTGTCGAATCATTAATTTCTTACTTACCTTACTCCATCCTTAACGGCTAATATATCAAAGGGGCCCGGAAGGTATGATTGTTTATGCATTCCATATTAAACGCCTACTCTTTTTAAAGATATGGCTTTATTTTCATGCATGCAAAGAAGGCAAATCCATGTTGTATCAAAAAAAAAGAGAAAGGAGAAAAAAGAGAGAAAGAAAATAAGAAAGAAAATAAGAGAGAGAAGAAAAAAAGGAAAAGAATCTTCCTCTACCAATCTCTTCTTCTTCTTCGCCTATCTCTGTTCTTCTCCTTTCTCTGTTCTTCTCCTTTGCCTATCTCTTTGTCTTCTTTGCCTATCTTCCTCTCATTGCCTATCTTCTTCCTCCTTCGCCTATCTTCCTCCTTCATCGCCTATCTCACTCTCGCATATCTTTTTCTTCACCTATCTTCATCCTCCATCGCCTATCTTCCTCTCCCATCGCCTATCTCACAAGCGCCTATCTCTCTTTCACCTTTCTTCCTCCCCCATCGCTTATCTCACCTTCTTCGACTATCTTCTTCCCTTTTGCCTATCGTATCTCATCTGCACCTATCTTTTTCTCCTTTGATTATCTCATTGACTATCTCACTTCCTCTTTGCCCATCTCGTTGTCTTTCGCCTATCTCATCGCCCATATCACTCTCCTGCGCCTATCTTCTGCCTATCTCACTCTCCCTCTTCTTCCTTCGACTTTCTTATTGCCTATCTCACTCTCCCTTCGCCTATCTCACCTCCTTTGTCTATCCTATCTCACTGCCTATCTCTTCTTCCTTCAATTATCTCACCGCCTATCTCACTCTCCTTTGACTATCTCACCACCTATATAACTGTCTTCTGCCTATCCCACTCCCTGTTCACCTATCTCGTTGTCTTTTGCCTATCTCATTCTCCTGCACCTATCTTTCACCCTCTGCCTATTTTGCACTTATCTCACTCTCCCTCTTCCTTCTTCGACTATCTCACTCTTCTTCTTCCCCTTCGACTATCCCTTCGCCTATCTCTCCCTCTTATCACCCTTCATCTGCAATTGCACCGTGGTAACTGGAGGTGGTGAGGTTGGTGCCTCCCAACGTGCTTCTCCTCTCTCTGCTCTGCCTTCTCTCTCTCCGACATAATCATGCTGCGGGGGGGGGGGGGGGGGGGGATAGGTCTGTAACATTGGAATGCAAGGGACAGTGTACCAGCAAATAGGTTAGGGCCCGATAAACGGTAGTCCTGGCCAATTAGCGATGGCTCTAGTGGGACCAGCACGGTCCTTAACACCCAGGGAAGCCTCTCCCCTCTCCTTCCCTCGATGAGGCTTGATTGAGCTATGCGCAAAGCCCATTGGCGATAGATGTCCTCCCTTCTTGAATACGATGCTCGGAGAAAGGCGACAAACGATTCAAAAGTAATGCTAGGGGGGAAATGCTTGCAACGTCATTTTCTCCCTCTGTCTCTATTGCAGGGAAGGAAAGTATAAGGGAAAAATAAAAAAAGAAAAGGAAAAGAAGCCAGGGGAGAAGCTTTACGCTATTGTCTAACACAAAAAGGAAAAAGACAACAAAAGAGAAGCCTGAGGAAGGGCTGTACGCTGCTTTCTACCTATAGAAAAAGGTGAAGAAGGGGAAACCTAAGGAAGGACTACACACTACTCTTCCTCTAACACAAAAATGGAGGAAAAGTGAAGAGGGAGAGGCCCAAGGAAGGACTGTCCGCCACCCTCTAAATGCAAAAATAGAAGAAGGAGAAGCCCGAGGGAGATTAGAACCCCATATCGTGCCCAGAGAAAAAGATAGAGAAAAATGACCCTTTTTCTCCTCCCTAGGAGAAAGAAAAAAAACAAGCAAATAAAAAGTCCATTTCTACTCCATAGCCAGAGGAGTTTGTAAAGGAACACTCTATCCCTATCAATGATCAACTTTTCAACCAAACCACTATAAATAAGACCCCTTACCCAGGCAAAAGGGGAGATCTTTTTTGGCAAGTAGAAGCTCGCAAGAATGGTGACCCTGTGTAAGGAAGCACAAGGATCATCCAGAGAAGATAAGAAAGAGACAAGAAGAGAAAAAGAGAAAGGAGGGGCCATCGCATGCAGAGCCACCTATCTTAGGAGCGCACACAGAGTTTAAAAGTCTCCCACTCTTGGCAAGCAGAAGCTTGGGGGAACGGTGGCCTGAGGACTTTGCACAAGGATCTCGAAGAGGAAAGTGCAGAGCGAAGCTTATGCTCAGCAAGTGAACAGTTTGAAAAAAAACACATGCACATCCGCTAGGGCAGGTGCGATCGTCAATGAGAGAAGGGTGTCCCCCGAATGAGGGCACCTTCTCACAAGAAGGCGAAGGAAAATGATGTCACTTCCAAGGGTTACTATGTCTAAAATTTGTCCACTAGAGCACGTGCAATCATCTAAGAAAGAAGAACAAATGTTTGTCCAAATGGGCATGCCTCTGTGAGATATCTCAGGGGACCGATGGAGTTCACATCCCGAATGCGATTCCATGGACAGACACCATTCAACAAATGAAGAAGAAGGGGAGAAAACTCTGCCTCAAGGAAAAGAAGAACAAATGCATGTCCAAATGGCACGCCTCTGTGAGAAATCTCAGGAGACCAATGGAATTCACCTTCGAGACGCATTTCCATGGACAGACGCAAATGGAGAAGAAGGGGGAAAACTTTGCTTTAAACAAGAACATGGATAGACACAGTTAAACAACTTGGAGAGAGCCTTTGGATCTTGACTTCCAAGCTACTTTATCCTTGTAACAGGTCAGAGGCACTTTGGGAGAGCCTCGGGAGCTTGGCTTCCGAGCTACTCTCACCCTTGTAACAAGTTCGAAGTCTTAGGAGTTGCTACTGCTGTAACGACCTAAGAATCGGATATCCGGAATAACCCGATACCATTCAAATCTTGACTCGCTATCCACGAGCCGGAGGGCTCGGAAGGGCTAAAAGGAGTGTGGAGGTACATAGAAATAAGAAATAAAACATGCAACAATCATATAATTAACAGAAAAATAATCTAACTATAGAGTCGAGTCCAAATAAAGTATAGTCTATAGGGAAAGAAGCATACTGTAATGTCGAGTGAACACTCGGCTCGACGAGCTGTGTAACGACCCGAGAATCCGACTACCGGGAAGGCCCGATAACCCGAGACTCGCAGCGCCACCCACGAGTCCGAAGACTCGGAAGGGTTAAAAGGATGGTGTGGAGACTACGCAAGTATTACAAATAATTACAGAAATTAAACAGTTATATAATTAAGCAGGAAATAAATTAACAGTTTACATGATACATGGTCTACAAGATATAATAAAATAACAACAACATTAGTCCACAACTAGTACAAAGATAAGAAAGAAAAATACAGCTACACGGGACATACCCCGGCTCTGACCTCTGGCACTAACGCTGGGCACCTGAACCACGCTGAGCCTCAGATGCGCTCCCCTGAGGCTGCGACTCACCTGAAACACGGTGAAAACATGCAGGGAATGAGTATCGAAACAAGACTCAGTAGGGATCACTCAAACCCTACCTCGCAACCGGATAAACCGCTACGCTAGCAGTAAGCGAGTACCTTGAAAAGGGTAGCCCTGCAATCTACAAAACACCGATCTCATGGCACGAAAACTGACACACGTGCCACGGTGGAACGACCGAAACACCACGGTGAACACGATAAAACCCGAAGGTCGAAGTCGCATGACTGACAGTTTGTCACTCCCGACTCGACAGGAATACCTCCCACTAGAAGCACAGTCAGTAGCGTCCCCTGACGTCTTACACCGCACCGCAGGTGAACTGCCTGACGTGGTAGCTCCTACCAAAGGCACGAACACCGCACAAGTAACCACAAACGAGTGACTAGCTGGGGTCATGCTCGTCAGCGTGGGTCCAACCGCCCCCAACCACGTGTGCACACACAGACCGTGCGTCCCTGGTCTGGCCCTTTGACCGGTTTTCCCCTCAGCGGGACTCTGGCTGCAAGACGTGGGGCCCGACGGAAACTGGTCCACAAACCGTCTCTAAGGGTAGCCTCTCTACCACTCCCTGGTGGGACCACACGCGTGTAAGCAGGCTACGACTAGTGGAGGGTCACTACGGAGTAGACTCTCAAGTCAACGGAAAAGAACGTCACAATCGGACAGTACAAGGAATGCCCCTCGTACCAACACCGTCGCACGGTGACAGAAGCCGACAACGACATCTCCCGATACCACTCAGTACGACGAGAGACACGCCGACACGACCCGTCCGCTTGAACGGTCCACACTGGGCTGCTCAGGGATGTGCGATCGCTCAGGGACCGCACCAGGGTTAAACGGCCATCACGGGACCGTTCTACCCAGGTCCAAACGGGAAGAAGAACGGCCAACATGGGCCCGTTCAACAGATGTGCGGCCAGCTCTTGGCCGCACGTGGGTGAGGAACGGTCAGCTCCTGGCCGCTCCTCTCCCAATGATAATAAACCTAAACGGTTAGTCCTTAGCCGCACTTGGGAAGGGCGGCTATGGTTTCGCCGTTCAAGGGTTGTGCGGTCCAGATCTGACCGCACACCCAGGCAACGGCACCAGATGACGTATGGCCAGCACCTGGCCGCACGAAGGGTTATGCGGCCAGCTCCTGGACGCACACCCTGGTGCACTGTATAATGGTAATAATCAACGGTAGAAAACCCAGGGTTGGGCGGTCGTTATGGGGCCGCACCTTAGGATATGCGGTCCCACGATAGACCGCACAGGCCCACTGCGTGCCGAGCCGCAGCCACAGTGCGCTGAGCTGATGGACGGTCAGAACGGGGCCGCACAAGGGTTGTGCGGCCCCTGGTTCGATCGCACATCGCCCACCAGCGCGAAAACGGCGAACCTCACCGAAATCGCCCATTTCGGCCCCAAAACAAGCCCTACGAAGGGGGAACGGTGAGAGAAGAACCCCCAAGCCCCCCTAGCATGCTCCTACGCCCTTAAACCACGGAATCGAGGCTCAAAACGGCGGATCAGACGAACTCTCCCCGCGGCATGAACGACCCTTCCCGACGCAAAAATAACCCCTCTCAACCTCGTCTCGAGCTAAAACTCACAGGGAAGAAAGGCAAGAGGCTAAGGAACATCACCCTACCTCCGGTTCGCGACGAGACGCGCTGATCCGAGCCCTAATCCCATGAAGAACGCTGTTAGAACCTCACCTTCCCACGCTACCCACGCTTGCCGCACGCCCGCACGATCGCCTCGTCGTCACCCACGTCCTCGCACCGTCGCACCGCCGCGGTCTGCAGCCAGAACAGAGGTCGTCGCGCTCGAATGGGAGAGAGAGAGAGAGAGGGCAGCCACAGTCATGAGGGAGGAAGGAGAAGAAAGGAAGAAGAAGAAGAAAAAGAAAAGAAAATGGGGGGGGGGTATTTATAAAAAATCCAAAAATTCTGAAAATACCAAAAAATCGAAAATCACATTTTCGCGATCCTTGGAACACACCGATCGCAACGGCACCACTCTCGCCTAGGTGAACGACTGCATTCTCCCGCAACGAGGTTCCGAAGGAATTACCGAAACACACACCAGGAATCGGAGAACACACGCGGAAAAGCCGCGGAATGCTTCCGGGCCTCCGAAGCAACTCCAGATTGCGCCGATCCGAACACGAAAGGTGTCCAAAACGAAATTTCGAACACAGCAGAGTCGGACACTCTGAGAAACCAGATCCGGGACCCACGAAGAAGGATCCGAAAGGTCTGAGATATTACAGCCCTCCCCCCTTAAGGAATTTCATCCTCGAAATTGAGAACAACCTAAGGGGAAAGAAGAGGAAGACTCACTCAAACAGGTAAGAGAACTACTGACGCATCTCGTCCTCACGCTCCCATGAAGCCTCACCACCAGAGTGCCTCTGCCACACAACCTTGACCAAGGGGATGACCTTGTTCCGTAGGCGCTGCTCTCACCTATTCTCAATGCGGACGGGAAACTCTGGGAGAGAAAGATCTAGAGTCACCTCGGGCCAAACAGAATCCTCGAGCATATGAGAGTCATCGGGCATATACTTCCGCAACATCGAGACGTGGAACACGTCATGCACTGACGCCAACTCAGGGGGTAACTGCAACCGATAAGCTACCTCACCGATGCGCTCCACGATGTGGAAAGGACCAATATAGCGGGGACTCAGCTTCCCACGCCATCCAAAACACATCATCCCCTTCATCGGAGAAACTCTCAAGAACACGCGATCGCCCATGGCGAACGCGAGAGGCTGCCGCCTACGGTCAGCACAACTCTTTTGTCGACTCTGGGCCGCCAACATGTTCTGACGAACCAGGTGCACAACCTCCACACACTGCTGCACCAACTCCGGTCCCGTCAAAACACGCTCACCAACCTCAAACCAATCCAGTGGAGTCCGATACGGACGCCCATACAATGCCTCATAAGGAGCCATGCCGATGCTCGAATGATAGCTGTTGTTGTAGGTAAACTCCACCAACGGTAGGTGGTGAATCCAACTCCCCTGCCACTCTAGACAGCAGGATCTCAGCATGTCCTCCAAAGTCTGAATGGTCCTCTCTGACTGACCATCTGACTGAGGATGATACGCCGAGCTAAAAGCCAAATCCGTGCCAAGAGCTCGCTGGAAACTCCCCCAGAATCTAGAAGTGAAACTCGGATCCCGATCCGACACGATGGAGATGGGAATCCCATGCAACGGAACGATCCGCTCCACATTAAGACGAGCCAACCTGGACACGCTCCAGCTGACTTTGACCGGTAACAACCGAGTCACCTTCGTCAGCCTATCCACCAACAACCAAATACTGTCCTGACCGCTCGGAGTCCTCGACAATCCCATCACGAAATCCGTGGTCACGTGGTCCCACTTCCACGCAGGAACATCCAAGGGCTGGAGAGTATCTCCCGGTCGCTGATGCTCCGCCTTCACCTGCTGACAGGTCAGGCACCTGGCCACAAATTCGGCGACATCTCTCTTCATGTAAGGCCACCAGAACTGCCTCCGCAAGTTTCGATACATCTTCGTCGCACCCGGGTGTATGGTGTACCTGCTCCCATGAGCCTCGCACAACACCGCACGATGAACCTGCTCCTCGGCTGGGACGTACAGCCTATCACGAAACCTCACGGCACCGTCCTCGCTGAGCTCCACATCAGCCAAAGCCAAAATCCGGGGTAACTCAGGGTCCGCATGCTGTGCCTCTGTCACCTGATGGCAGATAGCAGGCATGACAGTCAGACTAGCAAGCACTGCCAACCTTAACTCCTGGGGAATCTTGAGCCTGAATGAAACTTTGGGCACTTATTCCCAGAGCCTCTACTTCCTCAACATCAAGGCACTGACCGCGACCTTCCGACTCAAAGCATCAGCGACGACATTCATCCTGCCCGACTGATAAGACAGGGTGAAGTCATAATCCTTCATAAACTCCATCCAATGTCTCTGCCTGAGGTTAAGGTCCCTCTGCGAGAACACATACCTCAAACTCTGATGGTCAATGAACACCTCAAACTTCTCGCCGTATAGATAATGCCTCCATATCTTCATTGCAAAGATCACAGCCGCCAACTCCACGTCATGGGTAGGGTAGTTCTCCTCGTGGGACTTCAACTGTCGAGATGCATAAGCCACCACTCTACCATGCTGCATCAACACAACACCCAATCCGACCCCGGAAGCATCTGTACACACCACAAAACCTCCCGATCCAGAAGGTAGAACCAACACCGGAGCCGAGGTGAGCAATCTCTTCAGTTCCTTGAAACTCTGCTCACACTCCTCAGATCAGACGAAAGGCACATCCTTCCGCGTAAGTCTAGTCATCGGGGCCGCAATGCGAGAAAAATCCTGGATAAACCGACGATAATAGCCCGCAAGCCCCAAGAAACTCCAGATCTCCGTCATAGACCTCGACCTCGGCCACTACGTTACTGCCTCGACCTTGGCGGGGTCTATGGAAATACCATCACTAGAAATCACATGCCCTAAAAAGTGCACCTCACGAAGCCAGAACTCACACTTACTGAGCTTCACATACAACTGGTGATCCGGCAACATCTGCAGCATCACACCCAAATGGTACGCGTGCTCTTCGGCAGACCGCGAATAAACAAGGATATCATCCACAAATATGACAACGAATTGGTTCAAGTACGGACGAAACACCCTCTGCATCAAGTCCATGAAGGCTGCGGGGGCATTGGTGAGCCCGAACGACATCACGAGAAACTCATAATGCCCGTACCTTGTACTGAACGCAGTCTTCTCCACATCAGACTCGCGAATCCTCAACTGATAGTAACCAGACCGCAAATCAATCCGCGAGAACACTCGTGCCAAACTGAAGCTGGTCGAATAAATCATCAATCCGCGGTAACGTATACTTGTTCTTGATGGTCACCTTATTCAGCTACCGGTAGTCGATGCACAGCCGCAAGCTACCGTCCTTCTTCTTCATGAACAACACGGGCGCACCCCAAGGGGAAAATCTAGGATGAATGTACCCCTCGGCCAGCAGCTCCTACAACTGCGCCCTCAACTCCCTCAACTCAGCGGGGGCCATACGGTAGGGAACCTTCGCCAAAGGTCCCGTATCCAACACAACCTCGATAACGAAATCGATCTCCCGCTGGGGAGGCAATCCAGGTAAGTCCTCCGAAAAAATATCAGGAAACTCGCACACCACCGAGATGTCCTCGACATCCGGCTCCATCCGGTCCGTCACAACCACGGAGGCGAGAAAACCCTGACAACCCGCATTAAGCAAACGACGAGCTCGAATCGCAGAAATGAGAAAGCGGGAAGAGGAAGACCTGATACCTTGGAAATAGAAGGTGGGTCGGTGAAGTCGCCGGAAATAAACCCTCTTCGAGCCGCAATCCACCAACGCATGATGTAACTCGACCCAATCCATACCCAAAATCACATCAAAGTCCTGAAGCGGCAACGCATAGAGCCTAGCTAGCAAACTCCGCCCTTCCACCCACACAGGAACCTCATCAAAGCAATACGGAGTGATCATAAAATCACCCGAAGACAACTCCACTGCCAAATCACAAGACAACTGGGTCACCGGCTCCTCGATACTCAGCGCGAAATCCTCCGAAACAAACGAATGAGAGGCGCCAGAATTGAACAAAACTCGAGCCGCACAACCCAAAATCTGAACGGTACCTTCCACGAGCTGCGACGTCACTGCCTCTACCCTAGTCATGTGTGTGATCTGGCCTCGAGCTCTCTGCCAACCTCCCACACTAGCTGACCTGGGTAGCGGCGGATACTGTTCTGCTGCTGCTGCTACTGCCTCTACTGCTGGGGAACCTGCTACTGCTGAGGAAACGGCTACTGCTGCTGTGGCCTCTGAGGACAGTCACGCCCCATATGCCCTGGCTGGTCGCACCGAAAACAAACTATCGGTGCTGTGCACTGCCTGTCTGGGTGGTACTCACTACACCGTGGACACGGTCCTCGCAATCCACCAATTGATCCCTGACACTGAAAAGGGACCGACTGCTGCACACTACCCGGTGATGCCTGCCTCTGATCCTTGGGCTTCTTCTTATCGAACCCCTTCTTGAAGAACTTCTTGACCTTTGAGCCAAAAGATGCAGATCCTGTCGCCGACGCTGCCAGTGCCGGCGCTCCTGAACCACCCGACGCATGCTGAAAGGAACCCTGCTACTGGGTAGCCGACTGTTGGCTGTGACCCGACATAGACTGTCCTTGGCTAATCGGTCCCCGAGTCCTCTGCATATCCATCTCCAAATAAGCCGCAACACGAGACGCCGTCTCCAGATCAGTGGCCGCATTCGCGATCAAATGGTGCCTCAGCTCCTGCCTCAAGCCCTGTACGAACTGTGCGATCTTCACCCTCTCATGCTTCATGATATGAGGTGCATACCAACCCAGCTCAACAAATCAGGCCCTGTATTACAACACGGACATGTCGCCCTGAACCAGCTCCAGAAACTCACGCATCCGCTGCGTAGCGATATACTTTGGACAGTAGGTATGCTCTAAAGCACTGACAAAGTCACTCCACGCAATCTGCTGAAGTGGACAAAGCTGGAAAGATGTCTTCCACTCGGAAGACCATCACTCCTGAGCCATACCCTGCAACTGGTTGGAGGCCAACATCACTCTGTCCTCCACAGTACTCTGCGCGGAACTGAACACTTGCTCCATCTCGTCGAGCCAACTCCGAGCCACATCAGGGTCTGGCTGACCGCCGTAGTAAGGTGGATGAAACTACATGAAATCCCTTACTGCCCGGCCTGGCCCACCCCTGGTCGACGAGCCCTCACCAGCCTCTCCGCCGAACTGTTGAGATATAAGCTGGTACATGTCACGGAAGAAATCCTCGACCCCCGGAAACCTCGCAGCATCCGCTGCCTCGGTGGCCACCGGTGGCGCTCTACTATGCTCCTCCTGATCCCGCTGAACCTCCTGCTGGATCTCCTGACCTCCAGCCGGCTGCCCATGCTGAGAGCGAGTGCTCCGCCTCAGCGCCATGCTCGCTCCTGAAGCAAAAGACAGGAAACACGGGAACAGCAAGGTCAAGAAAAACACACGATGCCCGATGCCAGCGTCAACTGTATATCATCGCTGTGGACTAGTGGACCACCACAATTACTTATGATTCTCGTATAATCCCACAACCGTTGCTCTGATACCAGCTGTAACGACCCGAGAATCCGACTACCGGGAAGGCCGGATAACCCGATACTCGCACCGCCACCCACGAGTCCGAATACTCCGAAGGGTTAAAAGGGTGGTGTGGAGACTACACAAGTATCACAAATAATTATAGAAATTAAATAGTTATATAATTAAGTAGGAAATAAATTAACAGTTTACATGATACATGGCCCACAAGATATAATAAAATAACAACAACAGTCGTCCACAACTAGTACAGAGACAAGAAAGAAAAGTACAGCTACACGGGGCATACCACGGCTCTAACCTCTGACACTAACGCTGGGCACCTGAACCACGCTGAGCCTCAGACGCGCTCCCCTGAGGCCGCGACTCACCTGAAACATTGTGAAAATACATAGGGAATGAGTCTCGAAACAAGACTGAGTAGGGATCACTCGAACCCTACCTCGCAACAGGATAAACCGCTACGCTAGCAGTAAGCGAGTACCTTGAAAAGGGAAGCCCTGCAATCTACAAAACACCGATCTTATGGCACGAAAATCGACACACGTGCCATGGTGGAACAACTGAAACACCACAGTCAACACGACAAAACCCGAAGGTCTAAGTCGCACGACTGACAGTCTGTCACTCCCGACTCGACAGGAGTACCTCCCACTAGAAGCACAGTCGGTAGTGTCCCCTGACGTCTTACACCACATCGCAGGTGAACTGCCTGACGTGGTAGCTCCTACCAAAGGCACGAACACCGCACAAGTAACCACAAACGAGTGACTAGCTGGGGTCACGCTCATCAGCGTGGGTCCAACCGCCCCCAACCACGTGTGCACACACAGACCGTGCGTCCCTGGTCTGGCCCTCTGACCGGTTTTCCCCTCAGTCGGACTCTGGCTGTAAGACGTGAGGCCCGATGGAAGCCGGTCCACAAACCGTCTCTAAGGGTAGCCTCTCCACCACTCCCTGGTGGGACCACATGCGTGTAAGCAGGCTACGACTAGTGGAGGGTCACTACGGAGTAGACTCTCAAGTCAACGGAAAACAACGTCACAACCAGACGGTACAAGGAACGCCCCTCGTACCAACACCGTCGCACGGTGACAGAACCGACAATGACATCTCCCGGTACCACTCAGTATGACGAGAGACACGTCGACACGACCCGTCCCCTTGAACGGTCCACACTGGGCCACTCAGGGATGTGCGGTCGCTCAGGGACCGCACCAGGGTTAAACGGCCAGCACGTGACCGTTCTACCCAGGTCCAAACGGGAAGAAGAACGGCCAACATGGGCCCGTTCCATAGATGTGCGGCCAGCTCCTGGCCGCACGTGGGTGAGGAACGGTCAGCTCCTGGTTGCTCGTCTCCCAACGATAATAAACCTAAACGTTTAGTCCTTAGCCACACTTGGGAAGGGCGGCTACGGGTTCACCATTCAAGGGTTGTGCGGTCCAGATCTGATCGCACACCCAGGCAATGGCACCAGAAGGGTTATGCGGCCAGATCCTGGCCGCACACCCGGGTGCACTGCATAACGGTAATAATCAACGGTCGAAAACCCAGGGCTGGGCGGTTGTTATGGGGCCGCACCTTAGGATATGCGGTCCTACGACAGACCGCACAAGCCCACTGCGCGTCAAGCCGCAGTCACAGCGCGTCGAGCTGATGGACGGCCAGAACGGGGCCGCACCGGGGTTGTGCGGGCCCTGGTTCGACTGCACATCGCCCACCAACGCGAAAATGGCGAACCTCATCGGAATCACCTATTTCGGCCCCAAAACAAGCCCTACGAAGGGGGAACGGTAAGAGAAGAACCCCCAAGCCCCCCTAGCATGCTCCTACACCCTTAAACCACGGAATCGGGGCTCAAAACGGCAGATCGGACGAACTCTCCCCACGGCATGAACGACCCTTCCCGGTGCGAAAATAACCCCTCTCAACCTCGTCTCGAGCTAAAACTCACGGGGAAGAAAGGCAAGAGACTAAGGAACGTCACCCTATCTCCGGTTCGCGACGAGACACGCCGATCCGAGCTCAATCCCATGAAGAACGCTGTTAGAACCTCGCCTTCCCACGCTTCCCACGCTTGCCGCACGCCCGCATGATCGCCTTGTCGTCACCTACGTCCTCACACCATCGCACCGTCGCCGTCTGCAGCCAGAACGGAGGTCGTCGCGCTCGAACGGGAGAGAGAGAGAGAGAGAGAGAGAGAGAGAGGAAGGAGAAGAAAGGAAGAAAAAGAAGAAAACGAAAAGAAAATGGGGGGGGGGTATTTATAGAAAATTCAAAAATTTCATAAAATACCAAAAAATTGAAAATCACATTTTTGCGATCCTGGGAACGCACCGATCGCAACGGTACCACTCTCCCCTAGGTGAGCGATCGCGTTCTCAGGGAACGAGGTTCCGAAGGAATTACCGAAATACACACCGGGAATCGGAGAACACACGCGGAAAAGTCACGGAATACTTCCGGGCCTCCGAAGTAACTTCGGATCGCACCGATCTGAACACGAAAGATGTCCGAAACGAAATTTTGGACACAGCAGAGTCAGACACTCCAAGAAACCAGATCCGAGACCCATGAAGAAAGATCCGAAAGGTCCGGGATATTACAAGCTGGCAACTACGAACCTCTTCGTTGCACCTCCGAACTTTGAGGAGGAACTGCTACACTTGAAAAGTAGGGGGTGAGCCTCCTATCACTAGCTCAGTAGGGGTCCCGCGAAACCCCAACCGCAAAACAAATGCGGTAAAGAACAGTGCTAAAGAAAGCAACAACAACAGCAGGAACAACAAACACAGTGGCCGATAAAAACCTCGGCTCTACAGCTGCTCCTACTGCACCGGAAATACACCCCGATCTCGCAGTCAGGGGACCACCGGACTACAAACCACCCTAGGTACGCCGCCTGGAAACCATCATGACACCTCTATCGTTGAGGCCTGTCCTCACAGACGAAGGACCAGCCCAAGACTACGCGATCCGGGAACACAGTCATGACCTCGTCGTCGTGAACCCTACACAGTCTATGGGTGAAACCTCGGTAACCCTACCGGAGACGACCTAGACCTCAGTGTCAAAAGGACACTCAGAAACCACCCGAAGAAACATGAAGAAACTCGCCTCGTGTGACAGTAGTACTGCCCACTTGAAGTAAGGCCGGATGCATCTACTGATGACTTAGTCCATAGCCTCAGGTGTCTCCCTACGCGTCTCAGGCGGACACTAAGACACCGTACTAGTAACCATAGAACACGGGTCTAGTCAGGGTCGTGCTCGTCAGCACATGTCCAAAGTTCCCGACCATGTGTGCACACACTGACTAACTGCACTGCGTCAGGCCCTCTAGCTAGTTTTCCTCTTGGCCCGGACTCGAGCCGCTACAGTGGGAGGCCCTACGGAAAATCAACTTAAAAATCATCTCTCTCTGGTGTAGCTCTCCACTTACTCCCAGGTGGGTCGGCACACGCGTGCCTAGTCAGCTACGACTAGTGGGGGGCCACTAAGCAGAAGACTCTCGACAGAAATCATCGAAATACGGATAGACTGCGCATAAGCCTGTCATACTTAGCTCGGAACACGGGTGGCACGATGGCACCAGACTCTAGACAATCAACTAAACCTACTAAATCCAACGGCCCTTGAGTCACATGACTCAGGTCAAGGCCATAGTATAGGACGACTCCATGCCGTCAATCTGGCCTATCCCTAGGTCAGTAACCATGATAAAATAATTTATGAGGTGGCACACGACCGCCAAACCTAATCCCTTTCCAAAGGGAAGCTAAGAAACCCTCAAGCCCCATGCCGGGTCACAAGGCTTATAGTTTATAGGCCATACGCATAACCCACATGGAAACTGCTTTCCGAAGAAGCCAATAACGTGCGGGAATAGCCCTCCACACTCATGCAGATACACGATGACTCATTCAAGCGTAACACGAAAGCTTGGAACACACGGGGTCACCCAGACCCTCAAAACCCACAGACACGCTGATCGAGATAAAATGGCACCTCCGGACACCTGAAAACACGGTCACGGTCCCCATGGGGTGTTCGAGACATCCACGGGGCCGAAGGTCGACCAATGGGTCACAATCGGGTCGACCGGGGGCCAAAATGGTCAGGCCCACTGCATTTCGGTCGACCAACACCCCTAGGTTGGTCGACCAATAGGGGTCGGTCGACTAACCCAACCTGGGCGGTCAACTGGCCCACAGCAGGGGGAAGCTCTACCCTGGTCGGTCGACTAAACTGGGGCAGAGACCCAGTCCATGGTGAACGTCGTCGGTCAACCGAACCTCTGCGGTCGGTCGACTGAAAACAGCAGAGACCTCTCCGAACACTGATCGATCCGACAAAACCGTCACATGCCCTAAAAACATGATTTTAACCCCTGACGTGAAATAAACCAGCTTACGACCCACCTCGACCTACCAAATCCACGAAAATGGAAGTACACGGGTTAGGGAACCATCTCCCTACCTCCACCGAAGATTTTTCGTGTCGAGGATGCCGTTTCCACATGAAACGGCTCACGAACACCGCGCCGAGTTCACGAAACTGCGAAGGAGCGCCGCGCCTCCACCGCCTCGTTCCTCGTCCCATCGTCGCCCCTCCTCTCCTCACGAACCACGCCGCCTTGCCCTCCTCCACCTCCGTCGGCCGCCCAGAGAAGAGGGGGAGAGAAGAGAGAGTGTGAGAAGAGAGAGGGTGAGAGTGAGAAGTGTGGAGAGAGAGGGGTGGGTTGGTTTAATTAAATAGAAAACCAATTCGGAATTCTAAAAATCAAAAAATATAAAATTAGGGAAAAATCATTCTCACGATCCTCGGAAAATGCACAACGCGCCTGTAACATCCTGGAGCCCAACAACACGTCGGTTCACTCTGCATAGAGTTCCGAAGGTTCAACAACAAAAAACCCGAGTAAAGCACAAAACACGTTTCGGGACTCACAAGGGCGCTCCGAAACCCACGGATCCTGATCCGAAAAATCCGAGGGGTTACAACTGCCAAGGAATGAAGACCTAGAGGCGGTTAGTCACACTTAGGGGAATGAAGTGGGAGATGGCACAAGAGCCTGGAGAAGTCGCACAGAAGCATTTAGAGGCTTGAAGCGCCAAGATGTTTTGCTGTCTCTTAAAGTCCTTGGTGGCTCAAAGACTTTAAGATGTCTAGCTGAAACCCCACGTTCTCATGCCTGGGGTATGATCTCTTGATCTTTTGGATCATCAAAGCTTGAAGATGAAACCATCTAAAATTCATAAATAACTAAAGTCTATGAAGAAAACCTTGTAAATCAGGGAAAGAATCCAATTATGTCCAGAAATTACATAAATGTGTTCTGTTGTCCAAATTGCAAAGAAGAATAAATTACAAATAAACTCAAAAAAGTCAAGAAATGACAGATATGCTCAAGACAGTCCAAGAAATTCAAAGAAACCCTCAAAGCTCAACAAATGACCAGTAAATCCAAACGGAACCAAGATATTGCACTAGGAAATCCGCAAATGGCGCAAAAACCCAGAAATATCAAGAAATTATAAATATACCACCGTCTTGCGTGGGAATGTCCTTTATGGACACCAAATCAACTTAAGCGCCTGATCATAGTCAAAAGAGTGATCATGGCTAAGAAGCCACTCAGACGATCCAATAGTGATCCTGTTAGTGGTCCATCGGATTGGTCGTGAGGAAATTAATCAGTTATCGACTTAGAGCTGATCCAATTCTGATCCAAAGTGAATTCAACAACCAGATCGAGATTGGGAACCAATCCAACGGTTAGAGATTGATCAGGGATAAATTCAACGGTCTGACCGAAAGCTGATCGGATTGACCGATAGTAATCATGTTGGCGATCCAATAGTATGATCGTGATAAAATTCAAATTCAACTATCCGCTAACGATAGGACTAAATTCAAAGCCTAAGATAGACTGAAGCAAATTCAGAAGTCGAGTCATGACTGAATGTAAGCCTAACGATCTGATTACAAGATCGGAGCCAAGTGTAAAGGTCTTGACAGACCAATTGTAATCCAAATTACATACATTCTAAGAATGAAAAGTCTTCAAACTTTCTTGCAAGAGCTTGTACCCGTAACGGACGGTCATCAAGATCACTAATATCACAACGAATAGCGACTAAAGATTTCTTTGAGAGTTAATCAAGGGTATTCAAATTTTATTCCGATGTAAAAAAATATCGACTGCGGTCGATAGGAAAATGTCTCGTACCCGAACCCAAATCATACGATAAAACTAAATTCACATAATTAATAATACACATTGCTATTTAAATAGCTAAACAAAATGTGCATTTTATGCTGTGTGTGTTAAACGATCCATCATTTGTTTTTGATTTAAATCTCTTAATTTAACGAGGGTAGATTTTTTTTTTTGAGTAAGTTTTAAGGAGGATAACTAGCTAGGCACCCATAGCCACATCCTTACCGAACATTGATTAATGTGATTCTGCCATTTATTGGTTTTCAAATCAAATCTCTTAATTTAATGAGGATAGATTTTTTTTGGGGGTAGGTTTTAAGGAGGGTAACTAGGCACCCATATGTGGCCACAACCATACCAAGCATTGATTAACGTGATGATGCCATTTATTGGCTTCCGAATCCCATCTATAACTTCTCTTCTATAAATCAAGGCAGTCGAAAGCCTTTCTTGAGCAGAGAAGTCGGCGAGGGAAATCTAGCTAGCTAGGGTTCTACCACATATATGTATATGCATAGAGAGGGGAAAGGGATGGGAGGTGGTGCAAAGGTGGGTCTGTCCATGCTCATTCTCTTGATGGCCATCTCGTTGCATGCTGCTGCAGCGGCCAGCACCGTTCCCTCTCACGTGAATGCGCCCATGGATTCATCCGTACCGCTTACCACCGCCACCGCCGCTGAGGAGGGAACCTCCCCACGAGCTATTACCATATACAAAGAAGACTCGGGTATATTTTAATTTTACTCCTATTTTCTTTTCATGCATAGATACATACTCCTATTTTCTTTTCATGCATTGATACACCTCTTTTCCTCTCCCTTTGCCATTTTTGACGAGGATGACTTGAGGATTAAAAATTATATATATATATATTATACATCGGACGAACATAAAATGAACGGCTTAGATAGTAAACTTTTGATATCATAAAATATATATGCTTTTGACATCATATGCGAATAATTTTTCATATGCAGTTAAATTTATGATATTAGAGAAAATTTAAGAGTGTGAATCGAAAAATATGTAAGATTGAATCATGCAATTCTGAAATCGGTGACATTGCTCTCTTATGTTGGCAGTGATGACAATGGGTGTCTCCTATATATATATATATATATATATATATATATATATATATATATATATAGAGAGAGAGAGAGAGAGAGAGAGAGAGAGAGAGAGAGAGAGAGAGAGAGAGAGAGAGAGAGAGAGAGAGAGAGAGAGAGAGAGAGAGAGCATACGTAACATATATTCTCCCCCTTTTCTAACTCGTCGTATATCTCTTGGCATTTACGTTTTAATTATAATATTCTTAATACATACTCAAATCTCTAACGTAAGTGTGATTTGCTGTATAACATCAATTACAGGGAATGCCGTGGGACAAGGTCCTCGCAAGATTCAATGCTGCATATGTGTCGGGGGCAGATGTCGAGGGTTTTGTTGCGGGCCCCCACCTCCAGCATAAGGTCATGTAATTACGTTGGCCGGCCGGCCCCCTTGGAGTATAATAAAAGTTAAGAAGGGCCCTCAAATAAAATGGCTGGATCGATCTATATATATATCTTAAATATCTAAGATATATATGTATGAGGTGCATAATTATGCCACTACAGCTGGTTCAAAATAAAAACAACTTAAATTTTATGTCGACCTTATAATTAAAGTGTGTGCTGGTCATCGCTTGACATTAATTTTCCTCTCATATATGCTCTTCATGCCCAAGTGATATCGATCATCGTCCCTTTAATCTGTGTTGGTCAGTAGAACGAGAATGTCGTAGTATTTTCTGATCAGAACTAAAACTGCTGGTGCGATCAGCTATAGGTAGTGCTAACCGAACGTTTAGACCAACAAGGGATGCACAATGCTAAGTTTGGACTCATATTTGATGTTCCTATCTTGTGACGACTTACGAACTCCTCCGTTGCTTTTATACGCTACATCCTTAATTTAGCTGCGTTTGGTAGAGATTCTCATCTCAAATTTTAATGATTGGAAAGAAGAAAGTGGGAGACATGAGCATTATCCTAAATTCTCCCAACAGGTGCATGACTTTCAAAATCCACTTTTTAAACTAGAGAGAGAGAGAGAGGAGGGGGCACGGAATATTACATTTTCTATTATCGTGAAAAACTCTTGTTGAGTTATTTTTGAAAAAAATAGGTAGTGAATTCTCAATGATTAAGTGAGATCCACGTGTTACTCCCACGTCAAAATCTATAGTTTCTCACTTATCTTCCCAAACGCTATCTTACTCCTCACATTTTATATAGCTGAGCAATTTTTAATTCTAATGATATATAATGTGGCACGAGACTAAATTTTATCTTGAGATTTTTACATATAAATCATTTTTAAAAGTGAAATTATAAAAATATCATTACAAGAAAACTATTAACACACATATCATTACTTTTAATGAAATGTCACAAAAAATACTATTGTTGTAATTCCCCGTTACCAACCATCTGTGAACTAAGCCGTGGTTACCTTTAATAAATTAGAATTAAGAAAAGACGGTAACACCCATAGTAATATCCCTGAGAGTTAGAGAGGATCCAATCATCTCTCTCTCTCTCTCTCTCTCTCTCTCTACACGCAACCCCCTACCCCCCTAGGTGCATCGTTGGTGCCAGGGGGAGACCCCCGTTGGCACCCTCCTCTCTCTCTTTCTCTCTCTCTCTCTCTCTCACACACACACACTGCATAGAGTAGAGAGTACAATCTCTCTCTCTCTCTCTCTCTCTCTACCTGATGGGTTGCCAACATTGGAGGGACCCCTATCAGTGAATCTCTCTCTCTCTCTCTATATATATACATATATATCTCTCTCTACATGCAACCCCCTACCCCCCTAGGTGCATCGTTGGTGCCAGGGGGAGACCCCCGTTGGCACCCTCCTCTCTCTCTTTCTCTCTCTCTCTCTCTCACACACACACTGCATAGAGTAGAGAGTACAATCTCTTCTCTCTCACACACACACTGCATAGAGTAGAGAGTACAATCTCTCTCTCTCTCTCTCTCTCTCTCTCTCTCTATACAAAGCAAGGAGGACAAGGCCGCCTAGCTCGTTGAGAAGTTCGACTAGCTCGCCTAACTCTTCCATCACCCACTACAAGAAAATGCATAGTTAATCCCTCGCTAATTTGTGGCAAAAATCATTAACGATGGATTAATGACGGAATAATGACGCATGACCTCTGTCGCTAAAATTTACTCGCTAAGTAGTAATGGACAAATATCCATCATTATTCCCCACCTTGTTATGACGTCTTAGAAATGGAAATTTTCATCGTTAATCCATCGCTATCTATAATTTATCGTTGGAAAATGTCTGTCCTTAATCCCTAGCTAAATAAAGATAGATTAGCGACGAATTTACGACTCTAATAAGATGTTTGGGAACAGTTTTTAGAAAAAATTATTTTACCTAAAAAATTATGTTATGTCAATTTTTAACCTAATCTTTGAAATTGGTGAAAAAGGTAACACTCTTGTTGGCAAATATGTCATAATTTTTAAATTTTAGATAAACTTGTTTGGCAGACTAGGGGGAGCTTTTTTTCAAACCCCCTTCCCAGTCTCGTCCAATTTCATCTTTTTTATTCTTCAGCGCATGTTTGTCTTCTTCCTCCCGTGAAGAGAATAGGGACCCCTAGGCGGGGTGTGAAGCCCCGGGATGTAAAGCCCCTCCTCTCTCTTTCTATGTCTTCTATGTCTTCTTCCTTCTCCCCCTTTCTCCCCTTCCTGTTCCCCAGTGCAAAACCGCACGCAGCAGTTACCCTCCCCATTCCCTGTGAACGTTTCTAGCTCTACATCAACAAACCTTCCACTCTTCTTCCTCCCACCTCATTCCAACACCATTGCAACCCTATCTCGCAACTCTCGTCACCCTCCGGAGCCACCCACCACCACTACTGGTGTTGCCATTGTGTGCCTCCTGTGCCAATAGGCCACCCCACAACCCCAGCAAGCCTGCCATGGTCACCGCCTTCTGCCTCCATCCCCGCCGTCATCCTCGACCTGCCACCCCTTCGGTAACCAGGGCTGCCTCACCCCTCCCACCAGTCAGCCCTATTGTGGATGCATGCCACCATCTGCCGCTATCCTTTGCCTTCTCGCCGCCAAAGCTCTACTAGGAGCTAGCCCACACCACACTAGCCACCAGTAGCAGCTGCACGCCCCCACCACCAACCATCGTTACCCCTTTCTTCCCCCCTCTTCTTCTTCCTCTCGTTATCTTCTTCTGCTCTTCCTCTTAACCGCAGCTACATGAAGGTCATGCATGTTGCCGAGCTCCCCTGCTTCGCCGCCCTCACCTCGTGGGTCACTGGCATCTCTGACCCCCTCTGCAAAGTCACCGCTGGATCCCACCACGGTCGCCCAATCCCAAAGACGAGGGAATAGGGGAGGGGGCATCATCGAAGTGAGGATGAGGATGTAGAGAGTAATAGGAAAGCGTCAGAGAGGAGGGAGGGGACACGGATGTGGGTTGCACGTGTTGTGACTGTTCTCTAAAAAAAATCTCAGCACTTGTTTTTATTTAGGGAGAGGTTATCACGGGATGGGATTCCTTCCTAAAAAATTGCGTGGGGAGACCTTGCCAAACATGCTTAAGTGAGTTTCCTATTCTTAATTTTTATTTTGAGAGATAAAAGAGATAAAAATTACACCAAACACCCCATAAGTATAATTATTCATCACCAATTTTCCTTTACGTAGCAACGGATTAGATATGGACGATTGTCTGTCGTGATTTTAATCCGCCACTATAATTTGTCTCTTTTTCATCGCTAAATAGAGAGGGATTAACGATGGCATTCACCGTCTCTAATATTTTGTCACTCATTTTACCTTTGTTAGCAACGGATTAGAGACAAATATATTTTTATCGCTACTCTGCCGCTAATCTATCGCTAGTCTGTCTTCTATGATATGATTCCACGTAGTAACAAATTAGCGACGACCCTATCCGTCGCTAATTATTTTTTATTTTTTATTAAATATTTTTCTTTAAATACAAAAAATCTATTTACATCAAAATAGAAAATCTCATGCATAAAACACACAATTTGAAATAAAACTACACATACAAATAGACAATGGCCTCGTTTCCTGCAGTTAAAATACTTCATACGATTTTTGTCCTTCTTCCTGCCACTCTTCCCATGACGAGGTTTGAATGGTTTATCCATCATGGGGCCCGGTGCAGTGTCGCGTCCTTTCATTCTCCTTTGTGGTTCCTTCCTATTAAAACGTCGGCTACTCTGACCGACATGTGTAATAGTGTGATACAGTATCTCGCGCTCAGCTTCCAACTTTACATGATAAGAAATATCCACAAAACTCTTGATATTCTCGTTATGAGTTAGAATTTGTTTCATCTGGATCCATGAGTTCGGCAAGGACCTAATCACAACCTGCACCTGTTGTTCATTAGTGAGTTCATGTCTTACTATCTTTAAATCTTGAATCATGGTTACCATCACCCTAAGGTGTTTAGTCATCGTGTATGGCGAGTCTTTCTAGTAAGTCTTGAATTTCAACACAAGAGCCCTTTACAAGATCATAGATGTAACACCCGAATATATCTGAAACCTAAAAATAATTAAATATTTTATATTTAGAGCCCATATAAATTTTAGGTTCTCTTAACCAAAGTCCAATACCTTGAATGGTATAATGAATATGAGTTTAACGAGTTTTATTAAATAAGTTAAATAGATATCTCACTTTATTAATGTGTAACTCTTCATAAGAATGTCAGAATATGGTCAATATTAGACCCATTGGAAAGAAAATTCAAAGATCTTCAAATTTCATGTTGAATATATTTTTAAATTCTAATGTTTAGTAGGTCAAAAATAAAATAGAATTAATTAATCTTTAAAATATTGTTAGTGTTAGATTTTTAAGAATTTTTACGTAAAATTACCTCCCTATCTTGTTTCCCTCCTCCCTCGTCCGATAAAGGTTGAAAAAAATAAAAAATCAAAATCAAAACCAAAATCAAAACCCACGTTTTTATCTTTCCCCCTCCCACGTCACCTCCCCCCTCCTTCTCATCGTATCCTTCATCCTTATCTCCCCCCCCCTCGTTCTTATCCTCCCTCCCCACCTTTTTAAATACCCCCTCCCCCTCCCACGTCTTTACTCCCCTCTGCACTGCCTCCACCTCTTTATTCTCTATTCTCTCATCTTTCTCTCTCTCTCTCTCTCTCTCTCTCTCACACACACACACGCGTTCTCTCATCTCCCCCCCTCTTATATATATATATATTTTTTTTTTCTCTCATCTCTCTCTCTCTCTCACGTTCTCAAACTCTCCTCCCTCTCTCATTTTTTTTCATCTCTCTCTCTCCCATCTCTTCATCTCTCAGGTTCTCTCACCTCTCCCTCTCTCCCACTACAAGAAAAATAAGAAATACCGACGTAATTTTATGACGGCAATATATCCGTCAAAAAGACGTTGGAACTATTATAACTTTCCAACGGAAAATATTTTGTCACAAATCCGTCGATAAATACGGACTGATTTTCGACCTATTATTTCGGGCATAAATCTGTTTCTAAAAAGAGATAACTTTGAGACAACTTAAATTTCGCCAAAATTACGTTGGTAATTACTCACTGATTTTCGACAAGAAAGTTTCCGTCACTAATATTTACATATATTTATATAATAATTATCATAAATGAACAAAAATATGTCTCTAAATTCTGACTAAATAAGATTTCGTCGGAAACTCGTGGAATAGTTTATGTTTAACCGTAATATATATATGTAATAAATAATAAAAATAAATTTAAATATATCAATAATTTAGCTGGATAATATTCTAATTCGAATCCGTATTAATTAGCAGATAATATTCTAAATCGTATTTATTATTTCAGATATGGATCGGATAATATTAGAATTTGAATCGAACCGGATACGGATATTATAATATTCGTTTCATAAAATATTCGTTCGTAATAGTATATATCATATAATATATATTTATGTAAATAATATATTATAATATATAAGATATAAAAAATATGATAAGATGGAAGATTGTTATACTTCCCGAAATTATAATAACTATCCCATTTTAACTATTTAACTTTTAAAATTAAAACCAGCCGTAGTGAGATCATTCGTCTTTAAAAACCTCAACTCATGAGTCATGAGTAGTTGGCATTGTTGGATTAGGTGGAAGGTCAAACTAGAGGGGAGGGGTGAATAGGTTGACCCTTTAAAAAATTAATGCACGATCACACTAGCTACAGAAAGCAGAATGCTAATTAGAAGTTCAGTATACAGACATTATTAATATAGTGCCTAATCAAACATCTAACGATAAGTGAATTATGTGAGAAAGCAAATCACAAAAGGAACACAGATTTTTATGGTGGTTTGGTCTCCCTGTGGAGACCTACGTTCACCCCTCACTAAACCAGTGAGGATCCCTGCTGAGCTTTACAGCTTGGCTACACCGAGGATGTAATACCCCGATTATTTATTAAGTTTTATTGAGCTTTTGTCAATTAAAAATTGAATTAAAATGAATTAATGTTTGAATTTCGAAATATTAATATTTAATTCATTAGAAAATAGAACCTATAAAATTCGACTACCTTAGAAAAATCTGTAAAAATAGTAATTGGGTAAAAGACCATTTTTATAGCAATTTTATCTTCTGGACTTGACCCAAATTAATTACATAACCTTGTCTAATTAGATGATTAATCCCGAATTTGACTTTTACTTAACCTTTACCTAATCGTAACTTAAAACGTGAAATTCGACCTTATTACTCAACCAAATGATCTGAAATCAAGGGCAAATGGAAGGCCACAAGGTAAGGAACATTTAGCCTCAATCAATTTAGGGCAAACCTAGCCCTAAAACGTGCTGCCGACATAGCTTTGGTCGAGTCAAGGATTCCGGCGCCGTTTCTAACACGTAACTTGCAGCGCCAAATACTCCCAACTCCGAAGGCTCCAGAAGCCCCATGACCTATAGAAATCTAGCTCTTCGACTCTAGTTTCATTTGGTAGCTGGGTCAGCCAACGAGGAGTCCAGATCTGGGAGTATTCGTCGTTTTGGTGGAAGGTGTTGGTAGTTCGTCGTTCTTCATCTCTAGCCCTTTAATCCGTCGATTAAGGTATGTACCCTTAACCAAATGAGACTTGTGAATATAGTATCTCGATCAGCTCGACGAGATCTTTCCAATGATAGTAAAAGCCCCAATTTTTATTGGGTATTCAGGGAGATTTAGAGGCATCTTCGGAGGGTATTTCTGGATCGGGTTTATTTCTAGCTTCGATCTTCAACCTTTAATTCAGGTAGGTGATAATGGACCCAACCTAATTGCTATATATCAATGAAATCTGCATCATGTTAGCTTCATTTTGATGTTGGAAGCCCTAATTATTATTGATCATGCTAATAGAATTCCTGAGTTTTCATAAGTGTCTCCTGTCGACGTTCCAGCAACATTAACTTGACTTATCTCATGATTTTAAGTGACTAAATGAAATATTCATATGGCATATCTTATATGGTTGGAATCCTTATCCTGTCAGCTTTCTGTTGATATATATATCTCTAAATTTCATTAAGTATAGTAGGAGAATTTTGAGTTTTAGTCACTGCCTGTCCAGAACTAGGGTTTTGGTGTTCCAGTAGTTATAAATCCTAATTACAGTAAGTAATCATGCAATTGACACTTCTGTTAGATAGTATTCTCTGTTAGCTTTCCAACGAAACCAAAATCCCCTTATTTGGAGTTCATTTCCATTAGTTATTAGCATTTTTGTGTAACCCTAGCAAGCCCCCATCTTCCCGGCGTTCACCGGCCGCGGAAGGGACGACCGGAGACACCCAGGGATGGGCGGTCTTACGATAGACCGTCCAACTCCAGCCCACACCCGACCCTGGCTTAGACATAAGTTAAACGGTTCCAGACTGACCACACAACTAGTTGGACGGTCAGAACTGACCACATATCTAGATAAACGGCCCAAAACTGACCACACAACCCCCTGCAGGATAAACGGTCTTACGATAGACCACATATCCTAGATGGACGGTCTACAAGTGACCACATAACCAGGATGAGCGGTCCATCAGGAACCACACATCCTGGGATAAACGGTCCCAAAGTAACCGCATATCTAGATATAAGGTCCTGAAGTAACCACATATCCCCCTGGCAGGATATAAGGTCCCCAGAGGACCACACAACTGGCAGGCCAGGGAGATGGACGATCCAGAGAGGACCACATAACTTGGGCGGCCCTCCAGGAACCGCCCAAGTACATGGGCGGCCCCTCAGGAACAGCCCATCCACCAGAGAGCCCCTTTGTACCCCGTTCGGCCCTGTTAAGCCCCAGAAGTTATAAGGTCTACCAGGAACCGTTTATCCCCTCAGAGAGTGACTTAATACTTGTTCTAATGCATGCATTTTCATGTCATTAATGGTAATTAGTGAAATAGAAACCCACTTAATAAATGTTTAATTATGCAACTAAATTCTTGTTAAATGCTTGTTATTCGTTCATACGCAACTTACGTTATCTTGTTCATTAGCTTATCATCTTGAATCATTCCTTTTGGTATCTTGACTTAATGTAAAACTAAATTCTTATTAATTTGGCTTGGAATTAAGATTAATATGTTGATTAGCTTGCTGGATAGCTGCTGTACTACAGTAGCACAGCACGATTACTTTCCCAACTTCAAGTAGTCGCTAAGGCGTTAAATAGCATGTTACCTCCGGTAAACTTGATCCTGCGGAATTACCATTAATTCACATGTTTAGTATCCCTATTTAGAAATCCATTGATTAAATGGTAATCTATTCTCATAAAGTTATATATATGTAACTCTTATTGTGATTTGGTTATCGATCTTCTTGATGATTGTGCTTACCTTGAACTTCTGAAATGAATCTTCTTCCTACTTGAAATTGTTATTGCTACATAGCTTAAACCTTGGAATTCTGGCCATAAATTATGGAAGTCTAGATTCGTGGGATCTTTGATCCAAAGAAATCAATGCCTGACAAACAATTAAGGGCTCGGTCTAGTCCTGGGAGGAGCGCCCGAACACTACGTGTACCCCCGGGGAGGTGAAAGACTAGGTGTGGCATTTGGCACCAGTACTATGACATGTGTTAAATCTAGGACTGTCCACTACTCTCCACTACTTTCCACTACTCTCTGTTACTTTTCACTTTCCACTCTTCACCGTTCTATACTCTACTTGTTGTTACTCTACTTGCTATTACTTGGACATGGAAATAAAATTACATACGTGCTTGACATGACTTGAATCGTCTTGATATGGCCAACTCTTTATCGTTATCTCCTGTAGTAAATTCTTGTCTTTGATATTCCTTTTAAGTATTATCATTCTGTTCATTATATTTCTTGACCTTGCAAGATCTTTAAACTTGGTTTTACTATATCATCATTATCCTTTTATTGCATTATCCTTTGTAGCATGATATTTTGAAAATATAATTAAACTGTTAATCACTTATACCTATCTGTTATCTCCTACTGAGCGTTAGCTCACACCCCGTTGTTTTCCACCTTTCCAAGCTATACAGGTGACGACAACCATATCGATGGGGAGGGGCATGAGTGATTACACCTGAGTGTACCAGTTAATAGATGGAGTCGTCTTGTTATTACTTCTAGTTATGTCTTGGAGTTGTACTAGTTGTACTTGATTTCATCAGAAGTTATGTTTGAGAGTGTCTTAGTAGTTTGATGAATGTTGTAATAGATTGGGATTTCCCATGTTTAATAAATTTGTTCTTTTCCATTGCCTTGTGTTAATCATCTAGTTTAGTATTTCAACTTTATTTCAGCTAGCTCGCCTCTAACTGTACGTCCCGATATTTCCGCCTTGTTCGGGGCGTGACAATTTAGTTGGTATCAGAGCCCTAGGTTTAACATTCCTAGGTTTTTCTAAGTCATAGGTTTTGCCTTGCATCCCAATAACCGGTATATCAAAAGGTGTTGTCTGAACGTTAGGCTACGCCTATCGGGAAGGTCGCACACTTGCGCGTGTGGTCTTCGGATCGGTTATCTCCGCCAGGTACCGAGTTTTGGTCATGACTAGGTGCATTAGACCCCTAACCTTGTTAAAGTCTAGAAACTGACCTGGTGAGATTGGGTAGAAACTCGGGTTGAGCAATACCTCGATTGTTGTATTATCTATCATAATAACCCTAAATGATTTACTCTACTTGTAGGTAATTGAAATGGCAGCCGAACGTGCTGAATGGAGGAACCTGCAGCGCACGGTTCAAGGCCTGACTCAGGCGTTACATCAGGTGGCTCAAGCTGGAGCAGCGGGTCATGGCACCGGTGACTTATACCGGAACTTTCGAGGAATGAACCTGCCAAGATTTGCTGGTTCGACTAACCACGACGAGGCCGAGCATTGGCTCAATGAAATGGGGAGAATCTTTGAAGTCATGCAATGCACCGACCAAGAGCGTGCCCTTCTTTCTACCTTCCAATTAGAGCGGGACGCGCGTACTTGGTGGGATTCCGTCAAGGCAACTCTAGGCGATCAACAAGTCACATGGGAAGAGTTCGAGGAATTCTTCAACGACAAATATTTTTCTGATCGTGTATAAGAGAAGAAGGCGGCGGAGTTCGCGGCTCTAAAGCAGCGAAGCTTATCGGTGGCCGAATATGAAGCACAATTCTCTCGGCTTTCGCGCTATGCTACTCACCTTATCTCCACCGAAAAGATGAAAGCTAAATGATTTCTCAACGGGTTGAAACTTCACTACATCAATCAACTGGCGCCGATGGAGATCTCTACTTATTCTGAGATGGTAAGAAAGGCACAAGTTCTAGAAGATACCTTAGAGATGACGGAGAGAATCCGTGGAAATGGCATGAAGAAGGAACAACCAACTCCTAGACCCGGACCTGGCACTAGCAAGAAGAGGCCCATGAGTGGATCTAGTTCGTGGATCGGATCGGGAACGTGGAAAGGTAAGATGCCGAGAAATGAAGAGATGAAACCCGGCCTTATTGTTCCATTCAAGGGCAAGTGCAGGTATTGTGATCGTCCAGGTCACAAGATGGAGGAATGCTGGTGCAAGCTAGGTGCGTGTTTACGATGTGGGAGTAGGGAGCACCGTATCCATGACTGCCCTCTTCTATCGGAACAGGATACACCGGCAAAACCTCAAGCTACCAAGAAGCCGCAAGGAAGGCTCCAAGCTTTACATGCGGATGAAACTGGGATTTCTGATGATGGCGGACTCGTCGAAGGTACTCTTACTATAATCGACAAGCCCGCATTTGTTCTCTTTGATATTGGTGCAACACATTCTTTTATTTCTCGGAAATTTGCGAAGTCATTATCTGTGGAACATATTATGATGAATACTCCATTAGCTATATCAACTCCTATTGGTTCTGGAGCGGCTATTCAATATTACTATCCTTCTAGTAAGGTTATTATTGATGAACGGAACTTTCCAGCCGACTTAGTTTGCATGGATATGAATGATTATGATGTAATCCTTGGAGCAGATTGGTTGGCTAAGTATGAGGCCAGTGTTCACTGCAGTTCTAGCTCAGTGACTTTTACTGGACATTCTGGTTTGTCTTTTACGGGAATTAAGCACCAAAACCCCGTATCACTCATCTCGGCTCTTCGAGCCGACAAGCTGATGAAGCGAGGTTGCGAGGCTTTTCTAGCCTTTGTCCATGCTACACCAGAGCGGCAAGTTGAGATAAAGGACACTCCTATTGTCCGAGAATTCTCCGATGTCTTTCGGAGGAACTACCAGGACTTCCGCCTGAGCGGGAAGTTATCTTCTCCATTGATATCGTTCCTGGCACGTCTCCTATTTCTAGAGCTCCTTACCATATGTCCCCTGCGGAGCTACGGGAATTAAAACAACAGCTGATGGAATTGCTCGAGAAAGGCTTTATTCGTCCGAGTACTTCACCTTGGGGAGCTCCTGTATTATTCGTCAGGAAGAAGGATGGTTCGATGAGGTTATGCATCGATTATCGGCAACTGAACCAGCTAACTATCAAAAATAAATACCCATTGCCGAGGATCGATGAATTATTCGACCAGATAGCGGGAGCACATTACTTCTCTAAGATCGACCTTCGATCTGGATATCATCAGCTGAGGATTAAGGAAGATGATATTTATAAAACGGCTTTCCGCAGCAGGTATGGTCATTTTGAGTTTGTCGTTATGCCTTTTGGTCTAACGAATGCACCAGCAGCTTTCATGCAGTTAATGAATAATGCATTCCGGCCTTATCTTGATCAATGGGTCGTGGTATTCATTGACGACATATTGATTTATTCCAAGACTGAAGAAGAGCATGCCGAACATCTGAGGATGGCATTGCAGATATTGAGAGATCATCAACTATATGCCAAATTCAGTAAATGTGATTTCTGGCTGCAAGAAGTGTCCTTCTTAGGACATATCATCACCAAAGAAGGTATTTCAGTTGATCCTTCGAAAGTGGAGGCAGTAAAGAATTGGGATCAGCCTACTACAGTGACCGAGGTGAGAAGCTTCCTAGGCCTGGCAGGCTATTATCGGAGATTTATTCAAGACTTCTCCAAAATTGCAGTACCTCTCACTCGATTGACCCGCAAAGACAATAAGTTTGAATGGTCCGAAGAATGTCAGCGGAGCTTCCAAACATTGAAGGATTGCCTCACTACTGCACCCGTATTGGCTTTACCTTCTGGCGACGGAGGTTTCGTGGTCTATACCGATGCTTCTGGTATTGGCTTGGGCTGTGTACTCATGCAGCATGGGAAGGTGATTGCCTATTCTTCTAGGCAGCTGAGGAAGCATGAAGAAAATTACCCCGTTCATGACTTGGAACTTGCAGCAGCTGTATTCGCTCTGAAGATTTGGAGGCATTACTTGTATGGAGAAACATTCACCGTATTTTCAGATCATAAGAGTCTGAAGTATTTATTTTCTCAGAAGGAACTCAACATGAGGCAGAGAAGATGGTTGGAATATTTGAAGGACTTCGACTTCTCTATCGAGTATCATCCGGGTAAAGGTAATGTCGTGGCAGATGCATTAAGTCGGAAGCCTATGGCTAAATTGGCCAGTCTCATGCTACAAGAATGGAGGCTACTAGAACAATTAGCTAGCCTGGATCTTAATGTAGAAAATGATCAGGTGATGATTGCACAAATCCGACTTAAGCCTGATTTGATGATAGAAATTAAATCCTTGCAAGACAATGACCCTGAGCTGGTGGAAATCAAAGGAAACTTGAGCAACAGACCGGATTTCATGATGGCTGATGATGGACGATTGTTATTCCGAGGGTGAACTTGTGTACCCGATGTAGCCGAACTCAAGAACAAGATTCTTGAAGAAGCTCACAGATCCCGATACACGATTCATCCTGGAGGTACCAAGATGTTCAAGGATTTGAAAAGATCCTTCTGGTGGCCGAACATGAAAAAGGAAGTGGCAGATTTTGTGAGCAGATGCTTAGTGTGTCAGCAAGTCAAGGCTGAGCATCTCAGATCGGCAGGGAAGTTGAAACCACTTGATATACCCCAGTGGAAATGGGAAAGCATCGGCATGGATTTCATTATGGGTCTACCTAGGACTCGTGGTGGATTTGACGGGATATGGGTGATTGTCGACCGATTGACAAAGTCGGCCCACTTCTTATCTATTAAATCCAAATGGACAGTTGATGTTTTGGCAGCATTGTATATGAAGGAAGTAGTTCGACTTCATGGCATTCCAGTTAGCATTGTGTCAGACAGAGACCCTAGATTCACCTCACATTTCTGGAAGGGACTGCAAGAGTCCTTGGGCACACATCTGAATTTTAGTACGGCCTTTCATCCACAGACTGATGGACAGACGGAGAGGACTAATCAGATAGTGGAGGATATGCTGAGAGCCTGCATGATTGATTTCGGAGGCAGTTGGAATGATCATTTAGCATTGATTGAATTCGCCTACAATAATAGCTATCAGTCCAGTATACAAATGGCTCCATTTGAAGCTTTGTATGGAAGAAGCTGTCGTTCCCCGTTGTGTTGGGACGAGGTGGGCGAGAAGCAATGGCTTGGACCGGATCTTATTTCGGAGTCGTCACAAAATATCCGTATCATCCGAGACCGGTTACAAGTGGCACAATCAAGACAGAAAAGATATGCTGACAACCGGAGAAGGGCATTAGAGTTCCAAGTGGGTGAGCATGTATTTCTGAAGGTCTCTCCTACGATAGGGATTCGAAGATTCGGCATTCGCGGCAAGCTAAGCCGCGGTATATCGGTCCGTTCGAGATTCTGGATAGAGTGGGCGAGGTGGCTTATCGATTGGCGTTACCGCCTCAGTTGTCTGGCGTGCACAACGTCTTCCATATTTCTATGTTGCGGAAGTATGTGTACGACCCCACTCATGTTATTCAGCATGTGGATTTCGAGCTGAAGGAGGATCTGACCTACGAGGAAAGACCGATAAAGATTCTGGACCGGAAGCAACAGCAACTCCGGAATCGCTCTATATCGATGGTCAAGATTTAGTGGAGTCGGCGTGGGACCGAAGAGGCTATTTGGGAATCGGAAGATACTATGCGGAAGCGGTATCCCGACCTATTCTAGGTGATCTATCTTTTCCCTACTTTCCGTATATAGTGCAGTGAATTTGGAGGACCAAATTCTTTAAATAGGAGAGGGTGTAATACCTTGATTATTTATTAAGTTTTATTGAGCTTTTGTCAATTAAAAATTGAATTAAAATGAATTAATGTTTGAATTTTGAAATATTAATATTTAATTCATTAGAAAATAGAACCTATAAAATTCGACTACCTTAGAAAAATCTGTAAAAATAGTAATTGGGTAAAAGACCATTTTTATAGCAATTTTGTCTTCTGGACTTGACCCAAATTAATTACGTAACCTTGTCTAATTAGAGGATTAATCCCGAATTTGACTTTTACTTAACCTTTACCTAATCGTAACTTAAAGCGTGAAATTCGACCTTATTACTCAACCAAATGATCTGAAATCAAGGGCAAATGGAAGGCCACGAGGTAAGGAACATTTACCCTCAATCAATTTGGGGTAAACCTAGCCCTAAAACGTGCTGCCGACATAGCTTTGGTCGAGTCAAGGATTCCGGCGCCGTTTCTAACACGTAACTGGCAGCGCCAAATACTCCCAACTCCGAAGGCTCCAGAAGCCCCATGACCTATAGAAATGTAGCTCTTTGACTCTAGTTTCATTTGGTAGCTGGGTCAGCCGACGAGGAGTCCAGATCTGGGAGTATTCGTCATTTTGGTGGAAGGTGTTGGTAGTTCGTCGTTCTTCATCTCTAGCCCTTTAATCCGTCGATTAATGTAGGTACCCTTAACCAAATGAGACTTGTGAATATAGTATCTCGATCAGCTCGACGAGATCTTTCCAATGATAGTAAAAGCCCCAATTTTTATTGGGTATTCAGGGAGATTTAGAGGCATCTTCGGAGGGTATTTCTGGATCGGGTTTATTTCTAGCTTCGATCTTCAACCTTCAATTCAGGTAGGTGATAATGGACCCAACCTAATTACTATATATCAATGAAATCTGCATCATGTTAGCTTCATTTTGACGTTGGAAGCCCTAATTATTATTGATCATGCTAATAGAATTCCTGAGTTTTCATAAGTGTCTCCTGTCGACGTTCCGACAACATTAACTTGACTTATCTCATGATTTTAAGTGACTAAATGAAATATTCATATGGCATATCTTATATGGTTGGAATCCTTATCCTGTCAGCTTTCCGTTGATATATAGATCTCTAAATTTCATTAAGTATAGTAGGAGAATTTTGAGTTTTAGTCACTGCCTGTCCAGAAATAGGGTTTCGGTGTTCCAGTAGTTATAAATCCTAATTACAGCAAGTAATCATGCAATTGACACTTCTGTTAGATAGTATTCTCTGTTAGCTTTCCAACGAAACCAAAATCCCCTTATTTGGAGTTCATTTCCATTAGTTATTAGCATTTTTGTGTAACCCTAGCAAGCCCCCATCTTCCCGGCGTTCACCGGCCGCAGAAGGGACGACCGGAGACACCCAGGGATGGGCGGTCTTACGATAGACCGTCCAACTCCAGCCCACACCCGACCCTGGCTTAGACAGAAGTTAAACGGTTCCAGACTGACCACACAACTAGTTGGACGGTCAGAACTGACCACATATCTAGATAAACGGCCCAAAACTGACCACACAACCCCCTGCAGGATAAACGGTCTTACGATAGACCACATATCCTAGATGGATGGTCTACAAGTGACCACATAACCAGGATGAACGGTCCATCAGGAACCACACATCCTGGGATAAACGGTCCCAAAGTAACCGCATATCTAGATATAAGGTCCGGAGTAACCACATATCCCCCTGGCAGGATATAAGGTCCCCAGAGGACCACACAACTGGCAGGCCAGGGAGATGGACGGTCCAGAGAGGACCACATAACTTGGGCGGCCCTCCAGGAACCACCCAAGTACATGGGCGGCCCCTCAGGAACCGCCCATCCACCAGAGAGCCCCTTTGTACCCCGTTCGGCCCTGTTAAGCCCCAGAAGTTGTAAGGTCCACCAGGAACCGTTTATCCCCTCAGAGAGTGACTTAATACTTGTTCTAATGCATGCATTTTCATGTCATTAATGGTAATTAGTGAAATAGAAACCCACTTAATAAATGTTTAATTATGCAACTAAATTCTTGTTAAATGCTTGTTATTCGTTCATACGCAACTTACGCGATCTTGTTCATTAGCTTATCATCTTGAATCATTCCTTTTGGTATCTTGACTTAATGTAAAACTAAATTCTTATTAATTTGGCTTGGAATTAAGATTAATATGTTGATTAACTTGCTGGATAGCTGCTGTACTACAGTAGCACAGCACGATTACTTTCCCAACTTCAAGTAGTCGCTAAGGCGTTAAATAGCATGTTACCTCCGGTAAACTTGATCCTGCGGAATTACCATTAATTCACATGTTTAGTATCCCTATTTAGAAATCCATTGATTAAATGGTAATCTATTCTCATACAGTTATATATATGTAACTCTTATTGTGATTTGGTTATCGATCTTCTTGATGATTGTGCTTACCTTGAACTTCTGAAATGAATCTTCTTCCTACTTGAAATTGTTTTTGCTACATAGCTTAAACCTTGGAATTCTGGCCATAAATTGTGGAAGTCTAGATTCGTGGGATCTTTGATCCAAAGAAATCAATGCCTGGCAAACAATTAAGGGCTCGGTCTAGTCCTGGGAGGAGCGCCCGAACACTACGTGTACCCCCGGGGAGGTGAAAGACTAGGTGTGGCATTTGGCACCAGTACTATGACATGTGTTAAATCTAGGACTGTCCACTACTCTCCACTACTTTCCACTACTCTCTGTTACTTTTCACTTTCCACTCTTCACCGTTCTATACTCTACTTGCTATTACTTGGACATGGAAATAAAATTACATACGTGCTTGACATGACTTGAATCGTCTTGATATGGCCAACTCTTTATCGTTATCTCCTGTAGTAAATTCTTGTCTTTGATATTCCTTTTAAGTATTATCATTCTGTTCATTATATTTCTTGACCTTGCAAGATCTTTAAACTTGGTTTTACTATATCATCATTATCCTTTTATTGCATTATCCTTTGTAGCATGATATTTTGAAAATGTAATTAAACTGTTAATCACTTATACCTATCTGTTATCTCCTACTGAGCGTTAGCTCACACCCCGTTGTTTTCCACCTTTCCAAGCTATACAGGTGACGACAACCATATCGATGGGGAGGGGCATGAGTGATTACACCTGAGTGTACCAGTTAATAGATGGAGTCGTCTTGTTATTGCTTCTAGTTATGTCTTGGAGTTGTACTAGTTGTACTAGATTTCATCAGAAGTTATGTTTGAGAGTGTCTTAGTAGTTTGATGAATGTTGTAATAGATTGGGATTTTCCATGTTTAATAAATTTGTTCTTTTCCATTGCCTTGTGTTAATCATCTAGTTTAGTATTTCAACTTTATTTCAGCTAGCTCGCCTCTAACTGTACGTCCCGATATTTTCGCCTTGTTCGGGGCGTGACAGAGGAACTACTTCCTCACACACCGCTGAGCATTACAGCTTGGCTTAACCAGAGGAACAGATCCTCTAAACCGCTGACGAACAGCTTGCAGGCAACACGTCCAACTGCCCTTGATCCAAGCACAATCGGCTGGATCAAGCCCCTTCCTCTACTCAAACCAGTACGAGGGAGAAACAATGTAACATAGTTCAAATTGAAAAGACAAACAATAAACGAAATCACTCAGTAATGAAATAATAATCTCAGATCTGTGGGGCAGCCGAATCTCAGGCTTGAATTCAGAAATCTGGGAGAAACAGCTTCAACAATCAGCTAATCTTCTTCTTCTGAAATGTAGATGAACTTGCGATGGATCATTGCTCCTAGATCTCCTCAGGTCTTCAGCAGATCGCCATCAGGAAGAAGATGAACTCCCAGTTCCTCTCGTGAACTTCTCTTGCTCAGCCTTGTCCGCAGCAGCTTCGAAATCTCCAAAACCTTCTTCAATGATCAAGTTCCTGCGCTCACTTCCAGATCCATGTATTATATACATCTAGTGGGCCCCCACCAGATTTTCTGGTTAGCCCACTAATTGATCTCCTCATAGCCTTCTGGAATCGTGAATGAAAACACGATCGAAACACTTTTTGGCTGATGTGACCTTTGACGTCACTAATGACTGGGGTCCACCCGACTAATTTTATGAAAGAATTCATATGGCGTCAACCCATGGTGACCAAAGAGTTTACGCTGCCTTGAACTGTCCATAAGGCTTTTAGTTCATAAGTGGATGCGTGGACGCATTGGGTTACTGCGTCAACCCACTAAGCTAACCTAGAGCCAATATCATCTAAGATCGAACTGCTGCGTCGACGCTATCATGCTGTAGCGTTGACGCATTGGGGTATTCCAGTGAACCATACTTCTGCCTTTTGAACTGCTGCGTCGAGGCTGCTCTACTGTGGCGTTGGCGCAGTGAAGTAGATCTGTGAGCGCCTTTGCTTCTTAAGCTGATGCGTCGACGCTACAATGATGTGGCTTTGACGCACTGATATTATATCAGTGACTTATGATTTTGCCTCTTCAACTGATGCGTGGACGCCTTGAACTCCCAGCGTCGACCCTGTTCCTTTCTTGCATAAAAAAGGAATCAAATGGAAGCGTTACTGAATCAAGATTTAATTCAACATTTTGAGTTTAATACAACATTCACATCTCATGGTTGTCATCATCAAAACCAGGGGCACAACAATCTCCCCCTTTTTGATGATGACAACTATGAGGTGAATGCCATTGCATCTAAATAAAAATGTATCATTCAGATCAAACAAGAAAGTTCAGATCAAACAAAGAATTCACTTCAGTGACTGAAACAAACACCATTTTTTGTCATTCATTTAAGTCCAAAGTTTTACATCATAGAGAAAGACAAAAAGAAGGAAACTTCAGTCTGTCAACACATTTGATGCAGATGCAATGCAGTTCTAGACTAGACTCCAACTTGAGTTCATTTCTCTCCCCCTTTGACATCATCAGGAAGGGGAGTAGATGAGGAAGACTGAAGTACAATTGCAGACACAATATCCAACTATTGTTGAAGCTGAGCCATGGAAGCTGACATAGTGTCCATCCTTTTAGAAAGCAGCTGATCTCTGTGCACCACAAACTTGTGGTATTCTTTGACCTTGGTAGAAATACTATCAAACCAGTTGTGTAATATATCAAACAGATAGTTCACCTGAGCTTTCTGCTGAGATCCCCATTCAGGTGCAGAGGAGGATGCTTCTGTTGGTGGAGGACAATACACATCACGCTGATCTTCAATTGTGGGTGGGAAGTTTTCTTTTAGAATATGCAACACATCCACAACCTCATCACCGACTAGAGTGGTTCGTTTAAACAGTTTAGCAATGTCCTGACCAAAAGATGTAATCTTTTCAAACAAGGTTTGAACCTTTTCACTGAACTCATTGTTCTTGTCAATCAGGGTAGAGTATTTCAAGTTCAACTTGGATTGGTTTTCCATGACATCATAGATGTATGTCTGTACACTCTGTATCCTGTGCAAACATTGTTGATGCAAGTTTTATAAGTTACGCATGACTGAACCAGCTTTCTGACAAGCTTGAAGAAGAGATTCCATAAATTCATGAAGCTTCTTGTCTGACTTGAATTTATCATGTGTAAACTTTTCCCATTTGCTGTCTAATTTCTTTTCAAGGTGTGACAGCCTCATATCCGTTGTTGAACTTAGGTGCATTATGGAAGAGTCAATACTCTTGAATTTCATTTCCAAAAATTGAATGAGTGTAGGATTGATGCCAGAAAAATCATTCTGAGAGTTGGCTGGAATCTCCTCAGAAGTAGATGCAGGTCCCCTTGGTGGAGACGATTTTGGAAGAGGACCTTGTACCATGACAAGCTCTCTGGAAGCAACAGGAACCACAGGAGTATCATCTTGTACATTGTACTCATCTGGATATTGCTGAAGTCTTGGTAGTCCATTCTGGCTGAACTAGCTTTTGGTCTATCTTTCCTAGCCTCTGGTCTTTCCATCTGTGTAGACTGGCCTCTTGCTGATTTTGTGTGTCAGTTCTTACTTCTTGACCAATTTCCACTGAGGTAGATACAGGTTTCTGACTTGGCAGAACCCTGTATGGCTGTCCATTTATGACTTTAAATCCCATGAATTTCTGAATGTAGGAAAGGGAGTATATGTTCCCTTTAGGAATATTCAATTTCTTCTCATCACCAAAATCTACTCCAACTTTTCGAAATATGACAGTTAATGGAGCAGCATATGGGAGTGTCCTAGATTGTGTTAAGCAAGATCCCATAGTCTGAATGATTACATCTGATAATGAAATGCTTATCTTTTTCAGCATGCAATACAATAAAAATCTCTGCATCTCAGTGACCCGTTCCCTACCACTGCTCTGAGTTGTTATCATTGATGTGCAAATATGGTGGAGCAGTCTATTGAATGGAGGGAACCTATTTGCTTTAAGACTAGATAAGAAAGTCTCCCTAACGTCTGTAGTATCACTGGGTTTGTCAGTCAGAAGAGCATAAGCTGCATGTTCATCAAGCTGAAAACTGTGTAGCTGAACCCCATTCATTGGTATTTTCCAAGCTCTGGCAAACAGTTTGTTTGTCAATTCGAAACTAACATTTCTGACAGTTGAAGAAATTTTGGGGATCTGACGTTGTGGACGCACTTTTCGTTCGCTTATTGTTCTGTTCGTTTCTTGGTTTATTAAGTGCGTGGGCGTGCCAGTCACCGGGGTGATAATTTATTCGGGCTCCGAAGAGCCCATGGTGCGCTCGATCTGACTTCGTCAGACGATTGTGTGGTTCGTGTCGGGACCGAATCCCGTCGTGCCGTAAAGGTCACGACGTCATTTACATCCCCCATACGAGGGAACACCCTTGATTAATTGCCGAAATTAGGGGCCCCGCGGCCGAAAAGAATAATACTAATTATGCGAGAGATAGGGGTAGATCACACTGAGAGCTGGATTCAGACCACAAACTGCTGGTCATGTCGGTCACTCGTGGACCTTTTCATATTCGGACACGGGTCGTGACGGAAACGCAACGGGAAAAGTCGGGACAGATCCGTTCAAGTGTTTGCCGAACACTCGGCAATTTTAGTGATGACTCGAAGGGCGTCCGGAACGAGGAGCAAACCCGGTCTGATCAAGATGTCGGCCCGAGGCTAGGTCGAGACCGGACCATGTCGGGATGACTCCCAAGATCCGAGCCCGGCCTGAGAGGGCGACATTATTGTTCCTTTTGCCCCGGGTCGCGGGGAGAGATGGGGGCTACAGCGTGGGCCCTAGCGTCTTTTATTTGGGATTTTCTTAGTTATATGTTTTGATATCTGATTTGATGTTTACTGTTTATTTGTGCCTTTGTCCGGGATGATTTCTCTTCTTTTATTCGTTGGTGTTGTTATCACTATCATTATTTTCTTTACTATTTTTTCTTTTTTTATCCCTTCCACCTCTTTTATCATTATTAACGTTGCACATTCGGAGTCCTTCAATTAGCATGATTTTCCTCGGTTTATCTGCTATTATTAGTGCCCTTATCACGTTGTATATATGCATAGGTGTAGTGTGCCGGCGAAGGGAAGATCGGAGTGTACCGCTGGGGGAGTGTGCCGCTGGGGAACGGAGGGGCGTACCGCTGGGAGGCAACAAGGGGCGTACTGCTGGAGCTTAAAGGGGTGTACCGCTGAGGCCAATAAGGGTGTACCGCTGGAGGTTGAAAGGGGGCGTACCGCTGAGAGTAGCAAGGGTGTGCCGCTGGGGCTCAAGGGGGCTGAAAGGGGTGTACCGTTGAAGGCTGGAAGGGGTGTACCGCTGGGGCTCAAGGGGGCTGAAGGGGGCGTGCCGTTGAAGGCTAGAAGGGGTGTACCGCTGGGGCTCAAGGGGGCTGAAAGGGGGGTGTGCCGTTGAAGGCTGGAAGGAGTGTACCGCTGGGACTCAAGGGGGGTTAAAGGGGGTGTGCCGTTGAAGGGCTATTCTTTTATTATTTGCTTTAAGGCTTTTATTTTCTTCTTGTCTTAATTTTATGTAGTTTCATATAAACTTCTCCCTTTGCCTTGTTCTGTTCAGCCTTTTGCTGCAGGTCGGACATTCGGGTTGCCGGGTGGCCAGTCTGTTCAATTCTCGTCATGATGCCGGCAGTGGTTTGATTAGTTGGAAGGTTTGATTAATTATCCCGTTCGTTTGTTGCTTCCTTTTGCCTCTTTTTTTTAATCCTTTGTTAACTTCTCACAAAAATTTGGCAGCATCTCCCCTTGACCCGGGGCGTAAGGGAGGTAAAGGGAACACGCCCACATGGAGTGGCGGAACCCGACAACTAGAGGTGGGCGCCCGGAGGCAACAACACCTTTATAGAGCCTCGGAAAACGTGAAGGAAAGCGGCTCGGGGCAAGGCCAAGAAGTGGGCTGCTAAGGGACCGAAGGGTGTGCCGCTGAAGGCCATAAGGGAGTGTACCGGCCAAGGGCCAATCGAGGTGTGCCGGCCAAGGCCAATCAGGGTGTGCCGGCCAAGGAGTGTGCCGGCCAGGGGTGACAAGGTGTGTGTGCCGCTGAGGGCAGAAAGGGGTGTGCCGCCCAGGGGCCAAAAAGGGTGCATCGCTGGAGGATCGGAAGGGGGTTAGGTGCATGGGCTAGGAGGTTTATCGGTTGTTCAGGAAAAGAAGGGGGGGGGTTTAAAGAAAGGGGTAGGCTGCTGATTACTGGGTGTTGGGAGAGAGGGTAAGGGTCCCCCTCTCCCCTAAGCCAATGAACACAGCAGATGGCCATGGAGAGGATTGACGGGCCCATGAGGCCAAGGCTCAAGGGAGAGTGATCATATCGCCATGGAGGCCCCAAGAACACCGGAGAAGTGGGGAGACCGAGGGAGGAACGGACAACCCGTTGGAAACCGCAAGGACTAGCATAAGCCAACGAAATCAAAGAGAAACCCGTAGAGGGTGACTTTCATTCATGGGAATCAAAAGGGCGAGGCCCTACGTACACATTACAAAGAAAAATGCCCAGACGAGGCCGTGGACAAGGGGAAAAAGAAAACCAAAGAGAGACCAAGCGTGATGGGGGGGGGAGGAACCGAATACAAGAGGGTAGGAAGCGTTGGGGACTTGAACGCCGGCCACTTCCCCCCAACTCTCTCCCCTATTACATCAAGCTCTCTCTCCCTTACTCTTGCTTCTTCCCGGTGGTCGTCGGAGGGAGCTCACGCCGGGACGCTTCCTCCTCTCTTCCCTCTTTTTCTCTTTTCCTCTCTGCGCGTCTCTGTGTGTGTCTTCTTCTTCCTCCTCCTCTGTCTGTGTGTGTTTTTCTCTTCCGGGGACCCCCTTCCTTGTCGAACGGGAGGCCTTTTATACCACCAGCCACCGGGGACTTCGAGCACGGCTGTCGAAGGCGGGAAGCCGACTGTGATGATGGGTTTGACCTGCTCCTGTCCTGGCTGTCAGTGGGGTAGGCTACGTGGCCCAGTCATCGACTGCCACCTCGGACGGCTTCACTGCGCGCCAAGGATGCGTAGGGCATGGGCTGCACGTCGTCTTGCCGTTGAAAAGCTTCAACGCTGTGCCGCTGGCGAGTTGAAGAGGCGTGCCGCTGGAGAGCCAAAACGGCGTGCCGTTGAAGCCCCTAAGGGCGTGCCGCTGAATGGCCTGAAGGGCGTGCCGCTGGAGGCCTGCTGAGGGCATGCCGCTGGAGGCCTGCTGAGGGCTGTGCCGCTGAAGCCCCAGGGAGCTGTGCCGCTGAAGACCCCCCAGGGGGTGTGCCGTTGAAACCCCCCCAGGGGGGTGTACCGCTGAAAGGGGCGTGCCGCTGGAGGGCTCTCCAGGGCGTGCCGCTGGGGCTCCGCCAGGGTGTGCCGTTGAGGCCCCTTGGGGCTGAGCGTGCCGCTGAAGGGCTCCCCAAGGGGTGTATGTACCCGGGGCCCGTTCTGAGCCCATTGTGGGCTCGAGTCATGGCCCGTTTGATTCTCTTTGAGGCCCACAGGGCTGTGGGGCCTTTTGTGCTTGATTTCTCTAGGGTTTCTTCACTCGGCGCCGTTGCTGACGCGAAGCCGAGTAGGATATCCAGGTATGCATTTTTTGGTGTCCACAAATGCCCCCCACCCATGGGTAGTGCGGGCGAAGGATGAGCCGGGCGGTGCCCGTCGGTGTACTTGTCTCTTTTCCCTTCGTCGGTGCCGACGGGGTGTCGAGAGCCGACCTGGTTTGTTGTTTGTTGGTCTTTTTCGTCAGTGCCGACGGGGAGTCAGGAACTGAAGTAGTATGTTGGTCTCTTTGTCTCTTCATCAGTGCCGACAGGGTGCCGGGGACTGAAGCGGCATGTTGTCTCTTTGTCTCTTCGTCAGTGCCGAGAGGGTGTCGGGAACTGAAGCAGTTTGTTGTCTCTTTGTCTCTTCATCAGTGCCGACGGGGTGTCGGAACTGAAGCAGTTTGTTGTCTCTTTGTCTCTTCATCAGTGCCGACAGGATGCCAGGGACTGAAGCGGTTTGTTGTCTCTTTGTCTCTTCATCAGTGCCGACGGGTGTCGGGACTGAAGCAGCATGTTGTCTCTTTGTCTCTTCGCCAGTGCCGACAGGGTCGTCGGGACCTGGCCTGGTTTCTTGTCTCTTTGTCTCTTCGTCAGTGCCGACAGGATGCCAGGAAATGACCTGGTTTATTGATCTCTTGGTCTCTTCGCCAGTGCCGGCAGGGTGTCGGGAGCTGACCTGGTTTGTTGTCTCTTAGTCTCTTCGTCAGTGCCGACAGGGTGTCGGACGCTGACCTGGTTTATTGATCTCTTCTGTTCTTTTCTTTCTCTTCTTTTCTCTCTCTTTTTTTTTGAACCACATTACCGATACAAGCGCCCTTTCGGGTTTTCGCCGGTACCGGCCCCCTCTTGCTTTTGCCCACGCGCCCTTTCGGGTTTTCACGTGGCGGGGTACCCAATTTTGCCTGTGGCGCCCTTTCGGGTTTTCGCCACAGCCGGGTTATTGCCATTTTTACCCTTGTCCCTACGTAGGGGCAAGCCCGGCGGGGCATCTCTATTTTTAACCCCATTTTATTTTCTCTTTTTTTTCTTTGAAATTGGGCGATATGCGAGTGTCGGCTAGGGTACGAAGCCTTGCGCCGGAAGATAAGGTTCACTCGTTGGCAAGAATAGAATGCCAGCGCAACGGGAGAATTCGTGCCGATTCGGACGTAAGGTCCATAGTGGCAATATTGTGCGGAGTGGGTGGCTAGGGCACGGGGCCTTGCGCCGGAAAGAGACTTATTCGTTGGCAAGGGGCTAATGCCAACGCAAGGATAGAGGTTCTGCCGATCCGGGCGTAAGGCCCGTAATGGCAATATTGTGTGATGCTGGTGGCTAGGCACGAGGTGACGTGCCAATGACTGGCTTATTTATTGGTGGGGTGGTGGTGCCACTGTGAGGTAAAGTTACGGGGGTAGAGTTGTCTTCGCCTGTGAGGACGCTCGTTCGTATAGGATTATGGGGGTGGAGTGTTTTCCCGGGGACATTTACTGGTGTGTGTTATCGACTTACTCCTCCACGTATGTGAGTGGATGAGTATGTAAACGTGTGCACATACATGGGTATATATACACACATATATATATATATATTTATTCAATATCTCATGTATATATAATTTTTTGCTTCCCATCCTTCTATTTTCTCCTTTTGTTCCTCACTTTTTTTTATATCTCCCTTTTTTTTTATATCCCCTCCTTTCTTCCTTCTCTTCCTCCTTTCCTTTTTTTCTTTTATTTCATTTCCCCTTTTTCTTTCTTCTCCCTTTCTCTCTTTTTCTTCTTTCTTGTTCTTCCCCCTCCCTTATTTTGTATATTTTCTTTTCCCTCTCTCGTTTTCTCTTCTTTTTTTTCTCTCTTTTTTGTTTTATCTCCCCCCTTATTTTGTATATTTCTTTTTCCTCTCTCGTTTCCTCTTCTTTTTTTTCCTCTCTTTTTTTGTTTTATCCCCCCCCTCTTTTACTTCGTGCCTATATAAAGGGGGGCGGGGGGTTCATTCGAACCACCCCGTTCAAACTCCCCCCCCTTTCTTCTCTTTTCCTGGCAGACGACCGTTTGCCCCCCTCCCCCTCCTTTTCTTCGTCACCGGGAGCCACCGCCGCGGCCACCATCGTCGTCGTTGTTGTTAGCGCGGTGAGGGCACCGCCGTGAGGGCCGTCCCCCCCATCTCTCTTCTCTTCCCTCCCTTCTTCTTCCTTCTCTTTCCCTTCTCTTTCCTTCCCTCCCTTTTTTTTTACCGTGTTCGGTGGCCGGGAGCCCTAGCCCTCTTCACCTCCATCTCCCCATCTCTTCCCTCTCCCTCTCTTTCCCTTCCCCTCCCCTTTCTTATCCTTCTCTTCTCTTCCCCTCTTTTCCTGCTGTCGGCCACCACCAGTAGCACCGGCGGGAAGGAGGTCTTCGCGGAGCGTGCCGGGGAGAGGGCGAAGACGCGTGCCGACGAGGGCCGTTTGGGGCGCGTCGGGGAAGACTCCACAGGTGTACCGGGGAAGGCACGCAGGGGAGCGTGCCGGGGAAGCCGCCTACTGGGCGTGCCGGGGAAAGGGGCTTTAGGCTGTGCCGGCGAGGGCCCCGGGGGTGTACCGGCGAAGGCTGATTTGGGGTGTACCGGGGAGCACACCCAGGGGGGCTGTGCCGGTGAGGGCCGCTGCAGGGTGTGCCGGGGAAGGCAACTGAGCAGCGTACCGGTGAAGAGGCCTTAAGCCAGGGGAAGAAGACTTTTGCTCGGCGGACTTCTGGTGTTGCCTCTCGGGCCCACCATGCTTTGTTGGGGCCGTCACTCCTTGTGGGCGTGCACCCGTGTTTTTCCTTACGCCTCTGGCCTAAGGGAAACTCTGCCGAAATTTCGTCAGAAATTGGCAATATTTTATTCATTTGACTTGTAGTGAAGCCCCTTTGCAGTCTTTTATTCCCTTTTGCATGTGGCTTATTCTGATCTTCTATTTGTGTGCCTTTGCAGATAAATGGCTGCCCCAAGTGGTTCTTCCGCCCCTGCTGCTGCTGTCGGTGCCGACCTCATTCCGCGGGGTCCCGTGCCAGCAGTTACCTGGCTCAACGTGGAAGACTTGGACCGAGAGCACGGGGAGATAGCCGCTTTGGCGGAGTCGTCTGGGTCCGACCATGAGACTATGGACTTTCGCCGACTTGCCAGAGTTGACAGCGGCTTCACCTTTGACTGGGCCACGGGAGAACATGGGAAGGACTTCCCGAAGGACAAGCACCTCATCCGATTTCTGAAGCACCTGCGCTCCCGAGAAGGGCGAGCCTTTCGCACCATAAAGGCTGTCGAGCGGGCCATCCTGCACGCCCGGGACAGTCTATTATACAGCGTTCCCAGGAGCATTCCGATGTACCTGGTGGGGGAAGCCCGGGAGTGGAAGCCAGTACTGGGGATCGAAGGGGTGCTGTCGGCTGAAGATAAATTGGTGCGAGCCCCTCAATTCACGCCAGCAAGGTGGGACATGTCTGCAGGGAAGGTGCATGGCGAGTCGCCCCGGTTTGGCTTATTCTTGGCTCCCCTAAAATGGGGTTATAGGGAGGAGCCGTTCATATTGGACTGCTTGGCCATCAGGTTTAAGTATGAACTATCACTGGGCTGGTTTGGGGAGCTGAAGCTTCAGGACGCCCACAGTTTTCGGGAAGGGGCAGTGGAGTTCACTGAATATGTACTCTTCAACTACGCCCCGTTGCTGGTCCGTGTTGGCATTTACCACAGCGTATACGCCTCCCGGTATGGTTACCCCATCTCCAAGGGTCTCTGATGCGGTATGATAGAAGTATTCAGTGCGGAGACCAACACCTTTTACACAGCGGAAGGCGAAACCTCCATGGATTTGTGGAGCCTTAGCCAGCTGAGCGGCTTGCCCATTGACGGGGAGCCATATGAAGAAGTATGCCTCCCGAACTTGATCAAGGATGAGACCAACGGGGATGACTATTATTCTCTGGGGCATTCATACCGGTACCTTATGAAGGCGTACCGAGAACTGTATCAGTCGTCGCACAAGGGGAAGCAGCCCGCCCGTGGGGACAGAAAACGGGTGCGCATGGCCCTGTGGCTGGAATACTTCTATGACGGGCTTAAGCAATATGAAGATTTCCCCTGTGTCGGCACCGCTGTTGCCCGCAAGAAGCGTACGAAGCCCAAGCATGACGTGAAGATCCCCTCCAGGGGACGCCGGGGCGGACCCAACCCGATGGGTGTCGACCCGCAGACTCACTGCGCCGCCTATCTGGCGTACTGGCTGTGCTCATTTGCCATGCCGTACGGGGACGAGACAGTGATCCGGCCAGATGCCATTTATCCGGCGTGTCAGATGGCATGGGGTGTCAAGCTTTCCCTATGCTCGGCAACCTCTTGCTTGATTTACAAGGCACTGGGAGAAGTCAGCACCCACCAGTTCCCGAGGCAGGCCCGGTATGTGTGCCCACTGCATTTTTTCAACGCGTGGGTTTGTTCACTGTTCCCGGAGTTCGCCCCGCGAGTCCTTCAGGACTGGGGGCTAGTGCCGAGGATGCTGGAGTTTGCGAGTGCGGAGCCAGCTTCCACTTCCACAGCGGATGTTCGATATCCGGGGCCGGTTGACAACGGTCCCCCGGGATGCGGCCGGTACCATTCACTTCTGGACGCTGGCTGCACATTCAAGCCCCCTTGTGAATAACAAGAGAGAATGTAAAGACGACCAGGTGGAGAAATACATCCACCCTATCAGCCAGGAGAACGTGGTGCGCCCGTTGCTGGAGCCTGAGCTGAGGGATTGGGCGCTGGCTATCCGCCCGAGTGTGTTAGTGTTTAGAAAGGGGGATAATATGCTGCTGGAACCGTATTATCCTTTCCGGTTCGGTCGCAACTTCGGGTATGACCAGCATATCCCAGCTCATCATGCACAGTTCGGCCTGCCCTCGCGGAATATCCGAGGAAGTCCCGTCGTCGAGCACGCCAAGAGCTGGTGGGATTTCTTCCACCGGGCGGACTCTGCCTCCTTCAGGGTGCCGGCCCCGGGTCGCGTTCCCCGAGTAACCGAAGACTATATAAAGTGGTGGAATGCCCGGACGGCCTTCTATCGGTTACACAAGACTGATTGCTGGGATGGGGCCGAGAGGAGATTCCTCAGCAGGCAGACGGTGCCGGTACTTGACATCGAGCCAGATCATCTTCTTCGCCTCAAGAACAAGCAGGAAAAGGAGGTGGCGGCATACATGGCGGCTCGTCGGGAAGCCCGGGACAAGAGGCCGACGCCAAAAGTGGAGTTACCTCCGGTGGCGAAGGATAATTATCAGAAGACACTGAGGGACCTGTGCAAGGTGGTGAGCGACCGCCTGGAGCTCATTAATTATCCGCTCCCCATTGAAGAAGAGGGCACCCCTGCCAAGAGCTGGCGCCCGGAGAGAGACTCAGCCTGCCCATACCGCACTTTTGTGAGGCGGGAGGAGAGGAAGCCCGAAAATTATAAGGACACCACGTGGCTATATGTCCTTCTCCGGGTGAACAGGCTGAAGATCGAAGATCCGAGGGCCTCCATCCTGGGCAAGCGCCTGCACGTCCCGTACTATTATGCCGACGGGTGGGGCATAGACCACTTCGGCCTCTTCTGCCACCTTTCTACGAAGAAGCACGCAGATCTGGCCAATCTTACAGACCGGTGCCAGAAGGTCGAGGATGTGTGCTGGCTCGTTCGAGAGGCGGCACGTCAGGATAAAGAGCCATCCCTGAGCTACTGGCCGATCACACTGCGGCTGTATACTGGCCCCCATGGTATTTGATTCCCTCTCCCTCTTTTGTCTTTGTTCTCTTACCATTATGGCCTTCGCGGAGGGTGGCATGCTAATTATGCATACGTGTTTGCTCTTTCTCCCCCTTTTTCGACAGACCATCCCGATAGCGCACAAGTGGCCACGTACCGGAACCTTCTTCGGCTTGTACAGAAGCCTGCTTATTTTGAAGCCGCGCCGCCAGCCCCGACTACGGCTCCTCTGCCCAAGGCAGTAAAGAGACCCCGAGCAAAATCTCTGGTGAAGAAAGCGGTAGATGCCGCAAAGGTGGCCAAGCAGCGGGACACCAAGCGGCGCAAGACAGAGGCGTCCAAGGCTTCGACGGCTGCTCCTCCAGCACCACGAGTCACGTCCTTCGAGGAGTTTGAGGTTGCCCGGACCGGGCCCAGCCAACCTGCCGGTCAGTGCCTTCGACCATTGGCGTGCCTCTTAGGTCTCTCTTTTCCTTTCATTTTTTTCCTGGAGCAGATCCCTGACAGTTGCATATTTCTTTTGCCTCAGCCCTGTGGAAGAGCCCGTGCCCATGCCTGCTCCTGACGTGGAAGGGTCGGCTCTCGCACCTATCCCCGATGCGGGTGAAGCTGCGGCTGCGGCCAAAGGGACCTTGGTGCCAACTCCGACTCCCCAGCCACAAGCCAAGGGGAGGTCTCGTGCGAGGTCACCCGTTAAGAAGGCATTGGCTGCTGCCAAGAGGCCGGGCAACGAGCGGCAAAGCGGAGGCGGGCTGAGGAATCCCCGGCTCCGGCGGTAACCTCTCCGGTGGCCTCTATCTTATCTTTTAAGGCATTTGAGGCTGCCCAAACCGGGCCGAGTCACGACGCTGGTGAGGCTCATCGGCCGCCTATGTCGTTTGGGGTTGACTTGCCTTCTGAGTTGGTCTCGCATACGCGTATGGCGACAATGCGTTTCTTTCTTACAGGCGGTACGGAGGAACCGGCGCCCGTGTCGATCCCGGGTGAGGGCAAGGCTGCGACTCCCGAGAAGGCTTTGCCCGTCGAGGAAGCCCGTGGGTCACCCCGCGCCGTAGAAGCCGAAGAGGGTATTTGTCTTTGTCGGCCCATTTTACTTCTTTTATTCTTTGGGAGCCGACAGGGTTTGGCATGACCCATCTTTTTTCTGTGTGACAGGCACGGCTGGGGCAGCTATTGGGCTATTCGGTCCCCGCGTGTACCTCCCGGCGACGAACCTATATGCGAGGAGGAGACTGAAGCCAGCCGCGTCCGCCTCACCCAGCCCAAAGGAGGATGTTTCGACCCTCGAACTTGGAGAGGAGGTTCCTTTGCCGGCGAGGGCCGAGCCCACGACGGTCGAGTCCTCATCGGGCGAAGAGGTAGATTACGACTACTCATCCGATGAAGCGGCTCCTGACGGGGGTGGATCCCAGGCATCGGGGCCGCCTGGGCCGGCCTTCAAGGCCCCCTTACTTGCTGGCTCCTCAAGCTTTATGGGGAGAGTTGCCGTAAGTGTGAGCTCACTCGGGCCAGCGCCTCCCCCTTTTTAATATGTCGCCTAATGGCCTTCCTCTCCCCTTTTTGATTTTCAGGGACTTATCCAGGCAGGGGTTGTTGAGAAGACCGCTCCAGCGGCTCCAGTTGATCGCCCGGCGGGAGTCGAGGTTGGCATGGGCAAGCTAGCCCTTCTCTTCGGGGCCCTTCAACAAGAGTCGGCCACGGAAGCTCCAGGTATCCCCGGAACGGCGGACGAGCCCCTGGAGGAGGGGGAGATTACGCCCGAAAGCAGCATCCCAGCGGCTGAGGTAAGCGTATGGGTTCTGCGGTCTCTTTCCGCCTTTTGTCCTCGCATGATTTGTCCTAGATGTTGAGTGGCTGATTTCTCTCCACATGGTCAGGCGAGGCCGACGCCAGGGAAGGCGTCTGGTCATGTCCGGAAGGCCGTGGCCAAATGGAGACCAAGCATTGGCCCGATAGCGGTGGAGGGGCCGGCTCCCGTCTTTGACTCAGGGGCAGCGAGTCTTGCTGCGCTGGTGGAAGCGGGACGTCTACCCCGACTGATGGTTCCACTTCCGCCCTTCCCGAAGCTTCCGGCCCAGATGGAGGACCCGCTCCTGAGGCAAATATTTACGGGGCTTCGCGCACACCTGGAGGGATCCCAGACGCGAGAGAGAAGTTCGTGGATGGCCTCCTCGGGTCCGGCTCTGCTCGAAGCTCCTCCTTCGGCCGGAGTAGAGGCAGCTGCACCCTCGCCTGTCGAGCTAGTGGCCGAAGCAGACCGAGCCGGGGAAGAGGAGACAGGGGAGCAGCGGATGATAGAGACGCCAGATGTTTCAGCGCTGGTCTCGGCCATTTCCTTAGCGGTGGTTGGCCAAGAACTTTCTGTCGAGCCATGTCGGCCGGGCGACTTGACTCTTGCCCTTCCATCTTCTTCAGTCGCGGTGGACGCCGACTTGTGGGCGGGGGTGGACATCACCGTGGAATTCACTCCCCCAGCCATGCCTTCGGTCAATCACACCTCGTCAGAAGCGCCAGTCCGCCAGATGCTGATCGCCCTACGGGCGATGCTCCTCGTTGATCCCTCTCTGTCGTATCGGGAGGTGCACACCATAGTGACACAGCTGACCAGGGCGTTGCAAGTGCTTGGCTGCCCGCTGGGGGAATGGTCGTGGCGGGTTCTGCTGTTGCTGAAGTATGTCAAGCGCCGCGAGTTCTTGGAGACCCAGGCTCCTGACGAACGTGCCGCCTTTGACGCTCAGGCAGACGAGTACCTGTAGACCTTGGAGGCCCGACGCCATAATAAAGAATGTCACAGAAAGGCCTTGGAGGACGGCGCAGGCAGCGTTCGTTCCTTCAAGAGCAGGATCGAGAAGCTGGAGGGCTACCTCGCTGCGGCCAAGCTTGACCTTGCCGAGGCGGAAAGGGCGGTCGCAGAGGAGAGGGAAGCCTTTGCCGTCGCCGAAGTTGAACTGGTGTCCGTAGAAGCGGAGCTCGCCCGTCTTGAGGGATTGAGGGGCCGGCTGCGTGATATGACGAACTTCCCCTGCGTCGGGATCCTCTCTCTCGAGGACATCTTCAGGGGCCTTGACTAGGCGTTGCGTCTCTTAACTCCTTTCTCTTTTCTTTTGAATGTAACACAGGGGTATACCCCGAAGCACATGTAGTATGATCCCCTTCTTGAATAGAGCAAAATGTTTATGGCTTCGCGTGTTCTTGTGTGTGCATTCGTCCCAGAGGGACCTTTCTTCCCCTTCTTTTCTTTTGTGTACATTATTTTCTTCTTCCTGCTCCCTCCCCTATTTTCGTGCCGAGACACATTGGTGGGATGCTGGTTTCCGTGATGATTCACTTCGGGAGAGCCGGGCAGGAACCCATGTCAGGGTACAGGAGAGTGCTCGCCTTCCCAGGGGGAGGATGAGGGGACCACTCCACTGTACCAGACGGGCACCTTCCTAGTCTCACCACAATGTTGAAAGCTCGCGCTGGCCTCAGGCGGGGGCCTCAGTTAGAAACCGTTTGCTGGCCGTTCAGAGGGCACGGAGAGAAGAGTTGGTCTAGTCAATGATCCGGACGGGAGGTCCGAGCCAAAGGGGTACTCACCGCCCGGGGAGGACGGAGAGAAGAGTTTGTTTAGTCAATGACCCGGACGGGAGGTCCGAGCCAAAGGGATACTCACCGCCCGAGGAGGACGGAGAGAAGAGTTTGTTTAGTCAATGACCCAGACGGGAAGTCCGAGCCAAAGGGGTACTCACCGCCCGGGGAGGACGGAGAGAAGAGTTTGTTTAGTCAATGACCCGGACTGGAGGTCCGAGCCAAAGGGGTACTCACCGCCCGAGGAGGACGGAGAGAAGAGTTTGTTTAGTCAATGACCCAGACGGGAAGTCCGAGCCAAAGGGGTACTCACCGCCCGGGGAGGACGGAGAGAAGAGTTTGTTTAGTCAATGACCTGGACTGGAGGTCCGAGCCAAAGGGGTACTCACCGCCCGAGGAGGACGGAGAGAATAGTTTATTTAGTCAATGACCCAGACGGGAAGTCCGAGCCAAAGGGGTACTCACCGCCCGGGGAGGACGGAGAGAAGAGTTTGTTTAGTCAATGACCCGGACGGGAGGTCTGAGCCAAAGGGGTACTCACCGCCCGGGGAGGACGGAGAGAAGAGTTTGTTTAGTCAAGCTTTTTAGTACTTCCGCTGATGCGGGGCGATGATCGGAGATGGGGGGGGGGTGTTCCCCCCTCTTCTCAGCTTTTATTCTTCCCTTGTTCTTTCCTCCCCCTTTTTTCTTTTCTTCTCTCTCTCTTTTTTTTTCTTCTCTTTTTTTCTTTTCTTTCCTCTCTCTCTTTTTCTTTTCCTTTCTTTCTCTCTTCTTCTCTCTTCTTTTCTTCTCTTTTCTTTTCTTTTCTCTCTTTTCTTTTCTCTTCTTTTGCTTTCCTCTCTTTTTTTCTTCTCTTCTCTTTTCTTTTCTCCTTTTTTCTTTCTCTCTTCTTCTCTTTTCTTTTCTCCTTTTTTTCTTCTTCTCTTTTCTTTTCTTTTCTCTCTTTTCTTTTCTCTTCTTTTGCTTTCCTCTTTTTTCTTTCTTGTTGAAAATGTGGATAGTGATTAATTCATTTGGGGCGTTAATTGCGCAAATCCGCCCGAAACAGGGCGAAGGGTAATATTATTGATCGAATGGGGGCGCCGGAGCGTGATACAATCTCAAGTGCCTTCCATTAAGAGGCGGGAACTGGACTTCCCCGCGGTGGTTGACAATTACATAGGCTCCACCCTCGTAGACTTTTTGGACTACGTAGCGTCCGAGCCGGTTTTCATTCAGCTTGCCCTTAGGGTTGGCCGCCATTAGATCTCTTCTCTTGACCATGACCAGGTCAGCTTTCTTGAATTCGCGCTCCTTGACAAGCTTGTCAAAGGCGCGTGCAATCCGGGCCTGGTAGACCTGAATGTTCTGCTGGGCTTGAAGCCGCTTTCCTTCCAGACAGGAGAGTTCGTCGAGTCCCCGCTCGGCATTGGTCTGCCCTTCGAGGACAAGCCCATGCTGAATGGCGACCCGGAGGGAAGGTATCTCCAGTTCGACGGGGATGATTGCCTCCGAACCATATACGAGAGAAAAGGGCGAGCAGCCCGTTGGAGTCTTGTATATAGTTCGGTATGCCCATAGCGCCTCGTACATCCTCTCTTCCCAGTCCTTCTTGTTAGAGCTGACAGTCTTGGCCAAGAGGGTACAGAGCGTCTTGTTAAAAGCTTCGGCCAGCCCATTAGCCTGTGGATTGTAAGGAGTTGAGGTCCTCCAATCAATTTTGTATTTTTCTGCCAGCCGGTAGACCTTCTGGTTACGGAAATGGCTACCGTTATCTGACACGATCCGGTCGGGCACGCCAAACCGGAATATAATGTTGCGGCGGACAAACCTGACTACGATCTCTCCGGTGACCTCCCGCAAGGCTACAGCCTCTGCCCAACGGGAGAAGTAGTCGGTTGCCGCCAAAATGTACTTGCATCCTGTGAAGATGCGGGTAAGGGACCCACCACATCTATTCCCCATTGGGCAAACGGCCAACTGGGCGCTGTTGGGTGCAATTGCACGGGAGGCCTCTAGGTATGACGGCATGCTCTTGACATTTCTGACATGACTTAGCATATTGCAGCAGTCGTCAAACATTGCAGGCCAATAATAGCCAAGTTTCTTGATTTCAATTTTCATTTTCGGTCCCGCCTGGTGTGCACCAGCTGTCCCGGCATGGACCTCCTTCATAACCCTCCAAGCTTCTTCAATGGACAAGCATCGGAGGAGTAGCTTCTGTTTGGCATCTGCCACATTCGGAACAATATTCCGTTTCGGAGCTCATAAGAGTCCTTGGTTCTGACTAGCTTGATCTTTTCTTCTCTTCGGTCAGGCAATTGCTGGTATTTGAACCACTGCATCAGGGGGGCCCTCCAGTCAGGCAGGCTGACGGCTTCCACTGTAGTGACCTCTAGGTCTTCTTCTTCTGATTCTTCTTCTATCATGCTGGGCATCTGGCGTTGGTTTATTACTTGGATACTGAGAGATCCATCTGGAGGCACTGCCAGTGAGCTTGCCAATTTTGCCAAGGCGTCGGCCTGGCGTTCTCCCCTCGGGCAACATGGCCTATTCGAGGAGGTAGAACCGCTCTATGAGCCTCTTCGCCTTAGCGTGGTAAGGGAGCAGCTCGGGTTTCCGGACATCAAACTGTCCCTGGACCTGCTTGACGACTAGCAGCGAGTCGCCGAGTACTTGGATCATTTTGATCTCCATGTGGAGGGCCACCCGGAGGCCGATGATCAGAGCTTCATACTCCGCTTCATTATTTGTGCAGGGCTTGCTGATGCAACAGGAGGTGTGCAGCACTTCTCCGTCTGGAGATTTGAGGATGATGCCCGCTTCGGCCAGCACCTTGGTATGTCCGGACGGGGTCGCTTCTGTTATTGAGGCCCCGTCAAAGTATAGCTGCCAGATGGCTTGTTGTACTTGGTCTACCTCCAGTGTTTCATCCTCGGGCAGCTCGGTGGCCAACGGGGAGTCTTCGGGCACGGGGTGTGCCGCAAAGAAATCCACGACGGCTTGTCCCTTGACGGCCTTCTGCGGCACGTAGGTATTGTCAAACTCCATGAGCAGCACGGCCCATTTGCCAAGGCGCCCCTTTGGGACTGGCTGGGAAAGAATGTGCTTGATGGGGTCAGCCTTGGATATTAGACTCACTTCATGGGACAGCATATAGTGCCTCATCTTCTTGACTGCGAAGACCAAAGCGAGGCAGACTTTCTCTATTGGAGTGTACTTGGCCTCCGCTCCCACCAGTCTCCGGCTAAGGTAGTAGAGAGCCTGCTCTTTTCCCTCATCATTGTTCTGGGCAAGCATTGCCCCCAGTTAATATTCGGTAGCCGCTATGTAGAGAATAAGCGGTCTGCCTTTAACAGGTGCCCCCAAGACAGGCGGGGTCTTTAGGTACTCCTTCAATTGGTCGAACGTGTGCTGGCATTCACGACCCCAGCTGAAGGGTGCATTCTTCATCATCAGTCTGTGGAAGGGTTGGCAACGCCCCGACAGGTTGGAGATGAACCTGCGGATGTAAGCTAGACGCCCCTGTAGGGATCTCAGCTCTCCCAGATTCTTCGGAGGGGGCAACTCCTGGATGGCTTTTATCTTGAAGGGGTCGATCTCGATCCCTCTGTGCCGGACAATAAAGCCGAGGAACCTTCCACTAGACACGCCAAAGGCGCACTTCATGGGATTCATTTTCAGTCCGTATAGCCGGAGCCTTTGGAAGACAACCCTGAGGTCATTCAGGTGTTCATCTCTCTTCTTAGTCTTGACGACCAGATCATCAATGTAGCATTCGACCTTGCTGTACAGCAGCTCATCGAAGATCTTAGTCATCGTCCGCTGATATGTAGCACCGGCATTCTTGAGACCGGAGGGCATCCTCTTGTAGTGAAATATCCCCTTGGGTGACCTGAAGGCAGTGTGAATCCGGTCGTGGTCGGCTATCCAGATTTGGTTATAGCCGGACGACCCGTCCATAAAGGATAGGGCCTCGTGGCCGGTAGTTGCATCAATCATAACTTCGGTGATAGGCACCTGGAAGTCATCTTTTGGGCAGGCTTTATTCAGGTCGCGGAAGTCCACGCAAATCCTGATTTGTCCATTCTTCTTTTTCACTCGTACAATGTTGGCCAACCATGTGGTGTATTGGTTTTCCGCCACGAAGCTGACATCTATGAGCTTGTCGACCTCCTTGCAGATCTGGCTGGTTAATTCAGGCCTCATGTGCCGTTGAGACTGCTTCACTGGCTCCACCTTGGGATCAATGGACAGGACGTGTTGAGTCACCTCGGGGCTGAGTCCGGGCATTTCTTTATAGTTCCAGGCAAAGCAATCCTGAAACTCTTGTAGCAGCTTTATATATTGCTCTCTCTCCTGTAAGGGCATAAGAGCACTCAAGAAGGTCGGCCTGGGGTCATCTTATGTGCCAAGGTTGATCTCAACCAATTCGTCGACTGTGGCCTGGCCACCATTTTCAATCTCCGGCGGGGCCGGTGACAAGTCAACGAAATCCTGGTCTTCATTGTCCTCAGGCTCGAGGATGTCATCCTCTTCTTCTTGTCCCTCCTGGCTGGGTGTGGAGGCTGCGTTCACCACGCACTCCCCTTGGGCTGTGGCCGCTGGGTCCACGGGGTCCGCTGGTGCAGAAAGGCATAGAGCCACCTCGGGATCTTCTGTGTACTCATCGTAGACAGCTCCGACGGGGGCTGGGGCAGTCGCATCTTCAGGGGCCTGGTACTGGATGGATATTGTATAGGCTCCTGCTCCGGGGCCATCCGCCACGTGGGGGCGTGGTGGGGCCACCACATAGTCTCCCATCCTGAGCTCGTCCCTATCAATGAGGCCTTGAGCAATGTCTTTGAAAACATAACAGTCTTCGATGGCGTGGCCCAGCATCTGGTGGTAGGGACAATATAGTGGGTCCCCGCTCCTTCGGGTGTCTTACGGCCTCTTGGGCCTTGGGAGGGAGACCTTGCCGTAATGGCAGGCCCAGTCGAAGATACCCCGAGTCTTCTCTCTCGGGAAAGGAGTAGGGCTTCTGCAGCTTCTCTTGGAGTGTTAGGCCTTGCCTGGTTGGCCGCCCGGTCAACAGGCTTGCCGTGTCTCTCATTTCCCTTCTTGACCAGACGGGGGTGTCAGGACTGGTATCTCGGGGCCGAGGCATGCGGCCACCCCGCGGGGGGAGAGAACCCTGGATCAGGTCGGCGACTAGCGAGGTCAACTCGACCAGACGTACTTTTAGCATCTCGATCTCCCGTTGCTGCCTATGGTACAAGGCGTACATGACGGGGTCGTATCGAGGGGATTTCGGAGCCTGGCCCATGCTTCTGCTCCTTGTTTCGCCGGCCGGCCGGGGTGGAGGTGCCTCGCTGGTGTGCCCTCTCGAGGTCGACACTTCGGAGAAGGAGGGGGTCTTCTCCATGCAGCGGCGGCGGGGAGGTTTCCAGAGGAAGACCTCTTCGTCTTGTGCCTCCTGAACCGGGGGCCCAGGATATGCATCTTGACAGGCTTCCCGCGAATCTGTAGCTTCTGCGGGGTCGTCGCCAGACCATGTCGAGACTGATATGACGTCAGTCTCGTAATATTCCTCTAGTGAAAAGCCCAGACCGGGGTGCTTGGTGATTTTCAGCAACCGTCGATCCAGGTTTGGTGGGTTCCACATTCTCTTAAACATTTCCTTCCGGCTGGAGGGCTGGTAGGGAGGAATCTTCTGCTTTCTGACCATCTGGCTGCTTGGTCAGTCATGTGGGGAAGTCCCGCAATGGGGACGTGTGGGTCATGCAACTCGTCAGGGAACCGACAATCATCGTCCTCCTGACTGGCTTCTCCCCAGCAACATAGAAGATAGTGGGCGGCCCTTCAGGGGTTAGGTACTCGAAGGTCCTCAGCTGCTCGGCTGTTTGGCATTCTATTTCTATTACAGGCTTGGCGATCCCTGGCGGGACCCTGACATCTTCCAGCAGGTCTTCGAGGCAAGGCGCCCCTGGTGTAGGGTAGATGGCGAGAGGAGCCGCCTTGAATACCCCTTCTTCTTGTGCAATAAACGGTACATGTGGAGGAGCCACATAACCCGGGGGTGGCGGAGGGAACCAGCCACCTGACTCTGTTTTCTTCTTTCCCTTGTCTCGAGCAGCTTGAGGAGCTTGCTTCACCTTTTCCAAGTACAGATTAGCATCTGACAAGTGACACTCGAACACCTCGAACGGGTGGAGGTCGGCGAAGATTCTGACTTCCTTTCCCTCGCAAGGGTACTTGATGCATTGATGCAAGGTGGAGGGCACCACTCTGTTCTGGTGTAGCCAGGGCCGGCCCAGCAACGCCTTGTAGGAAGTGCTGGAGTTGATGACGTGGAACTGGACCTTGGTGGTGAAGTCATCAAAGGTCAAGTTGAACTCTGCAACCCCCATGGGCACCTCACATTTCTGGTTAAAGCCAGCAATCTTGACATTTTTAACCTCAACCAGGTGTACGTCGAAATAGTGTTTCTGGTACACCCGGTAAGGAAGTATATTCACTGCTGCCCCTGGGTCGATCAGGACCCTGTTGATGGGCTGGCCATTCAATTGCCCCTTCATGTAGAGGGGTCTGTTGTGACTGCAGGTCGGCAGGAGCATGTCGTCTTCTGTGAAGGCCACGGCCACTTCAGGTGACATCTCTGCCAGGCAAGCTTCAAGATGTGCTGGCGTCTGGAGGGCGGCGATGATGGCTTGCCGTGTTTCCTCGTTCAAGGACAGCATCTCCCACACGGTGAACCGGGTCGGGATCTTCTTGAGGTGTCTGACTATCCGTTCGGCGGCCCGCACCTTGAGTAGTTTCATCTCTTCGGGTTTGACACGCCTGCCCCCATCCTGAGGTTGGGGTGCCAGATCGGGGGACGCCTGCTCTGTGGGTTCTGTTGCAGCCTGTTGAGCCGGCGGGGCCTGCTGGCTTCCTCTGTTTCTCGCATGAACTCGGCGAGGTTTGGGATGCCGTTGAATTCTTCTTCGGCTGAGGAGGAGTTGCTGCCGGTAGAGCTTGGGGACCGCTTGCTTTCCCGGTCGAAGGGGACACTGGGGAGCGCGCCTGCCCGCCTGCCCGGGCTAACAGGAATTCAGCAAATGAAGGGGTGCCTTGGCTCTTGACTCCTCCGGATAGAGACCGGACGGAGGAGGGATCTGAGTGCCTCGGACCTCCGGGTCGGGGACCTGATATGGTTGTTCTCCCCTGAGTATGATGTTGAGGTTGTTCTGAGGAGGGCGCCCCCACTTCCTTCCTGACCTGGTGGCGTGTTGGGAGGTGGACGCCTCAGCTTGATTCACCTCGGCCGGTTCATGGGGTGGCTCTTCTTCTTTCTCTCCAGGGAGAGGGCGGTGTCGAACAGCACCGAGAGGGTGTTGCAGGCGATGACGACCTCCTTCTTCTTCTTGCCCCTGGGTCTTCTTTTCTTCTTCTTCTTGCCTGCTGCAGCGGATGGCTGCTCTTGAGGAAGTTCACCCCACAGGGGAGGTTCTTTGGCTGCTTCAGCTTCTGTTCCCGGAGCCAGCTCGAGTGATTCGAACTCCTTCCAGGGGACATACTCCTTCAGCTCCACAGGCTGGATTTTGGGCTGTTCATAATCTTCAAGCCATCAATAATAGCCTGGAGTCTTTCAACCGCCGGGCTGGCCTTTTTATACATCTGCATCGGGACGGAGCTCTTTTTATTATGGGTGGGCCGCCTCATGACTAGCCGGGGGGCCGTGTCATGACAAACCGGGCTTGCCGGGGGCGGTGCAGGCTGGGGCGCCGCCTTCCTCGGGTGAATTGCTGGGGTAGGCCGAGGGGCACGCGCCTTTCTGTTCTTTCCGGGCACAGTCTGCCAACCTTCTTGGTCTTGAGCTGGGGCCATGACGAAAGTTTCATAAGTGGCACGGGCGCAGGCCTCTGCCCACTCTTCAGGTAGCTCCTGGTATAGTGAGACCATATTGGCGGAGGAGGTTATGCCGGGCAGCTCATGCGGCTGCGGGGGGTCTACTTTATGCTCCCCCATGTCCAGCTCCCCGGTCCTGATTAGGGACTCAATAACATCCTTTAAGACGTAGCAGTCTTCGATGGTATGCCCGAGCATCCGGTGGTATAAGCAGAAGCGCGGGTCATCCTTCTTCTTCAGGTCGTCGGGCCTTTTCGGCACTGGCAATGTCATTTTGTTGTAGCTGGTTGCCCATTCGAACAGGAGCTTGGACTTGTCCCGGGAGAAGGAATATAGCTTGTTTCTCATCTTCTCTCTCAGTGAGGGGCCTTCCCGCCGTTCTGTGGTTCTGGGCGGAGGAAGTTTGGCGGTCCCCTTGGCTTTCTCTTTCTGCTTTTCGAAAGCCTGGAAGTCTAATGTGTGTACCTCGGGAGGAGCTGGCTTTTTCTTGGCCTGTCTGGCTCTCTGGCTTGACATGGCTGGAGTGGAGGAGTATCGGGCCAAAAATGCCTCGATCTCTGCTACCACGTTGTTCAGGCGGTCAAATGTTTTGACCTCGGTGCCGATCATCCTTTCTAGGATTTCCTTCTTCAAATTTTGTTTGCAGATCTGCACCGCATCCTCCTGGTGCGGGGGACGCCTGCACCTCATGCTGAGGTTTCTCCATCTCTTAATGTAGTCGAGGGCCGACTCGTCATTCTTCTGTCTCATGGCATAGAGCTCTGCTACCGTGACTTCCCGCTCCGCAACATAAAATCTTTCCTTGAACTTCTTTTGCATGTCAGGCCAGTCAGCAACGGACCCAGGTGGCAAGCTGGAGTACCACTCAAAGGCGAGTTCGGTAAGTGTTGAGCCGAAGAACTTCAGAAGATAGGCCTCATCGGCAGCTAGATCTCCCATGATGTTTACATAGTAGGCAATATGTTCCCTGGGGGACCCTTGCCCGTTGAATTTTTCAAACTTCAGCGGCTTGGTGACGCTGACCGGCAGCTTCCTTGCGACATGATGGGCCGGGTAGGGTACCCGGTAAACGTCAAACGGCGTCTGGTCCCCTTCGCCCCTTTCGGCCAGTTTCATATCTATCATCTGTTCCAGCATCAACCGGCTAACTGTTGCCGGGTCGACCGGATTTGGGTAGAAATGAGCGGGCTGCGCGCTCGGGGTGGCTACCACGGTCGCTCGGGGGGCCATGGGGGACCCTTGTGAGAGCGGAGCCTGTGGCGGGGCCATTGCTGTGCAATGTGCTTACTGCGGGGGCGCGCCCCCGAGAGGGTGGAGGGTTGCTGGAAGAGCTGCTTCTGAGGACTGCCCCCTGTCCCTGGATGCTTCAGGTATACCCTCCGTTTGCCAGGACACCGGGGGTGGCATGCTTCGCTCATTCAGCTGCTTTTTAAGTGACTCGATTTCCTGCTGGAATCGTTGTATCATGAGCAGCATTGCAGGGTCAGCCGTGGGAAGACTAGGCATGCCCCCTGTCTCTTCGGCCGAGGCGTCCTCGGCTGATGTCGAGGGTCCGCCACTCGTGTCGCCGGCAGTAACCACATTGGCCGTAAGGGCCGCAAGGGGCTCTTCAGGTAAGGTCCCTTCGGTGGCTGTGGATGTCGCGCCGCCTGTCGCTCTCCCTCTTCTAGTGAGGGGTCCCGGCCTGATGACTATTCTGGCTAATTCTTCCGGATCGGTGGGCAAGGCCCCATACCGACCGTGAACTCCTGCCATGTTGCAGGTGAATGTCTGCCACTTCTTGCTCTTGTTTCTCTTTGTCGCCCTCCTGGACGATCTTCCTGGGAACACTAGTCTGTCGAAGACCGATCGTCGGGGCGGCGCTTCCTCCCGATTAGGGGACTGGCGCGGCTCCTCCGAGCGATTCCTCAACTCCACGCTGAGTGCGGGTCGGGTTCCCTGCTCTTGGAAAGCGGAGGCCACTGCCCCTAGCAGCCTCTGGCGGCCGGCGGGAGTGCTACCCGGGCCCCGGAGGTAATTCCTCATAGCCTGCTCGATCCCTTCCCATTCCTGGTCAGGGAGAGCGGCCTGTGGTTGGGTGTCGACGACAGCGACTGCAGGAGAGGAGTAGGCCGTGAGAGCCGGGCGGGCGGCATTGTGCCGGCGCCCTCGGCGACAGCGGCGGACATCCTCGGACGGCACTGGAATGACAGGTGCCGGCCGGAAAGTTGGGGTCATCACCTCGACCCCGTCATCTTGTTGGGCCCTCCTTGGGCCGGAAGCGCTGGGCCCTGCTTGGACGGGTGCAGTGGGCTGGGTCCCCTTGGGTACCCAGACTTTCTTCAGTTTAGCCGGCCTGTGAGCCGGCGCCCTCTTTGGTGCCATGGCTGCGGTTGTGGGCGTCGCCTTCTCCTTCAGCTTTTCCAGTCCCTGGAAAGAGTTGCGGACTGGGATGGCCGGGACGATGCGGTTCGGTGTCACCTGGGACCTCTGCCCGTCCAGGCGGACTCGGAGGGCCCCGACAGTCATTGACTTCCCGGAGTTGGAGGCGCGATGCCCTGATCCGGTGCTGGTGTTGTTTCTCCGGAGCCTTCTCCGGTGGGATGTCGACCCTTGGTGGAATGGGCCGGTAGTTTGGTGCACGTGGTGCACATTACAGCTAAGCGTCGTTGTGGGGACATTGTTGTTGCCTTTGGCCACAGCTCAGCCGACAGTAGCTCCAATGGCCCCCGGAGTGGGGGCGTTGATCTGGGACTCCTCGGGCGTCTCCACGTCGAGGATCTTGGCGAAGGCCACCCCCAAGAAGTTGGGGAAGCCCACAGTGGGAGGGAAGCTCCCAAAGGTGAGGGGCACCGCCAGGTAGCCGCCTCGCACATGATTCTCCACAACCTCAGGGCTGCAGACGACAGCCATTGTCGGTTCCATGATGTCGTTTTCTCTTCTCTGTTTCTGCTTTTAAGAAAGTGGCACAATTAGTATAACAAGAAGGGGGCCGCGGGGCCCCTAAATTCGACAAAGATATGAAGGGTGGATCGGTCCCACCGGGCGTGCCAGAGATGTGGACGCACTTTTCCGTTCGCTTATTGTTCTGTTCGTTTGTTGGTTTATTAAGTGCGTGGGCGTGCCAGTCACCGGGGTGATAATTTATTCGGGCTCCGAAGAGCCCATGGTGCGCTCGATCTGACTTCGTCAGACGATTGTGTGGTTCGTGTCGGGACCGAATCCCGTCGCGCCGTAAAGGTCACGACGTCATTTACATCCCCCATACGAGGGAACACCCTTGATTATTTGCTGAAATTAGGGGTCCCGCGGTCGAAAAGAATAATACTAATTATGCGAGAGACAGGGGTAGATCACACTGAGAGCTGGATTCAGACCACAAACCGCTGGTCATGTCGGTCACTCGTGGACCTTTTCATATTCGGACACGGGTCCGTGACGGAAATGCAACAGGAAAAGCCGGGACAGATCCGTTCAAGTGTTTGTCGAACACTCGGCAATTTTAGTGATGACTCGGAGGGCGTCCGGAACGAGGAGCAAACTCGGTCTGATCAAGATGTCGGCCCGAGGCTAGGTCGAGACCGGACCATGTCGGGATGACTCCCAAGATCCGAGCCCGGCCTGAGAGGGCGGCATTATTGTTCCTTTTGCCCAGGTCGCGGGGAGAGATGGGGGCTGCAGCGTGGGCCCTAGCGTCTTTTATTTGGGTTTTCTTAGTTATATGTTCTGATTTCTGATTTGATGTTTACTATTTATTTGTGCCTTTGTCCGGGATGATTTCTCTTCTTTTATTCGTTGGTGTTGTTATCACTATCATTATTTTCTTTAATATTTTTTCTTTTTTTTATCCCTTCCACCTCTTTTATCATTATTAACGTTGCACATTCGGAGTCCTTCAATTAGCGTGATTTTCCTCGGTTTATCTGCTATTATTAGTGCCCTTATCACGTTGTATATATGCATAGGTGTAGTGTGTCGGCGAAGGGAAGATCGGAGTGTACCGCTGGGGGGAGTGTGCCGCTGGGGAACGGAGAGGCGTACCGCTGGGAGGCAACGAGGGGCATACCGCTGGAGCTTAAAGGGGTGTACTGCTGAGGCCAATAAGGGTGTACCGCTGGAGGTTGAAAGGGGGCGTACCGCTGAGAGTAGCAAGGGTGTGCCGCTGGGGCTCAAGGGGGCTAAAGGGGTGTGCCGTTGAAGACTGGAAGGGTGTACCGCTGGGGCTCAAGGGGGCTGAAGGGGGCGTGCCGTTGAAGGCTAGAAGGGGTGTACCGCTGGGGCTCAAGGGGGCTGAAAGGGGGGTGTGCCGTTGAAGGCTGGAAGGAGTGTACCGCTGGGACTCAAGGGGGGTTGAAGGGGGTGTGCCGTTGAAGGGCTATTCTTTTGTTATTTGCTTTAAGGCTTTTATTTTCTTCTTGTCTAATTTTATGTAGTTTCATATAAACTTCTCCCTTTGCCTTGTTCTGTTCAGCCTTTTCCTGCAGGTCGGACATTCGGGTTGCCGGGTGGCCAGTCTGTTCAATTCTCGTCATGATGCCGGCAGTGGTTTGATTAGTTGGAAGGTTTGATTAATTATCCCGTTCGTTTGTTGCTTCCTTTTGCCTCTTTTTTTTAATCCTTTGTTAGCTTCTCACAAAAATTCGGTAGCATCTCCCCTTGACCCGGGGCGTAAGGGAGGTAAAGGGAACGTGCCCACATGGAGTGGCGGAACCCGACAACTGGAGGTGGGCGCCCGGAGGCAACAACACCTTTATAGAGCCTCAGAAAACGTGAAGGAAAGGGGCTCGGGGCAAGGCCAAGAAGTGGGCTGCTGAGGGACCGAAGGGTGTGCCGCTGAAGGCCATAAGGGAGTGTACCGGCCAAGGGCCAATCGAGGTGTGCCGGCCAAGGCCAATCAGGGTGTGCCAGCCAAGGAGTGTGCCAGCCAGGGGTGACAAGGTGTGTGTGCCGCTGAGGGCAGAAAGGGGTGTGCCGCCCATGGGCCAAAAAGGGTGCATCGCTGGAGGATCGGAAGGGGGTTAGGTGCATGGGCTAGGAGGTTTATCGGTTGTTCAGGAAAAGAAGGGGGGGGGGTTTAAAGAAAGGGGTAGGCTGCTGATTACTGGGTGTTGGGAGAGAGGGTAAGGGTCCCCCTCTCCCATAAGCCAATGAACACAGCAGATGGCCATGGAGAGGATTGACGGGCCCATGAGGCCAAGGCTCAAGGGAGAGTGATCATATCGCCATGGAGGCCCCAAGAACACCGGAGACGTGGGGAGACCGAGGGAGGAACGGACAACCTGTTGAAACCGCAAGGACTAGCATAAGCCAACGAAATCAAAGAGAAACTCGTAGAGGGTGACTTTCATTCATGGGAATCAAAAGGGCGAGGCCCTACATACACATTACAAAAGAAAAATGCCCAGGACGAGGCCGTGGACAAGGGGAAAAAGAAAACCAAAGAGAGACCAAGCGTGATGGGGGGGGGAACTGAATACAAGAGGGTAGGAAGCGTTGGGGACTTGAACGCCGGCCACTGCCCCCCAACTCTCTCCCCTATTACATCAAGCTCTCTCTCCCTTACTCTTGCTTCTTCCCGGTGGTCGTCGGAGGGAGCTCACGCCGGGACGCTTCCTCCTCTCTTCCCTCTTTTTCTCTTTTCCTCTCTGCGCGTCTCTGTGTGTGTCTTCTTCTTCCTCCTCCTCTGTCTGTGTGTGTTTTTCTCTTCCGGGGACCCCCTTCCTTGTCGAACGGGAGGCCTTTTATAGCACCAGCCACCGGGGACTTCGAGCACGGCTGTCGAAGGCGGGAAGCCGACTGTGATGATGGGTTTGACCTGCTCCTGTCCTGGCTGTCAGTGGGGTAGGCTACGTGGCCCAGTCATCGACTGCCACCTCGGACGGCTTCACTGCGCGCCAAGGATGCGTAGGGCATGGGCTGCACGTCGTCTTGCCGTTGAAAAGCTTCAACGCTGTGCCGCTGGCGAGTTGAAGAGGCGTGCCGCTGGAGAGCCAAAACGGCGTGCCGTTGAAGCCTCTAAGGGCGTGCCGCTGAATGGCCTTAAGGGCGTGCCGCTGGAGGCCTACTGAGGGCGTGCCGCTGGAGGCCTGCTGAGGGCTGTGCCGCTGAAGCCCTAGGGAGCTGTGCCACTGAAGACCCCCCAGAGGGTGTGCCGTTGAAACCCCCCCCAGGGGGGTGTACCGCTGAAAGGGGCGTGCCGCTGGAGGGCTCTCCCGGGCGTGCCGCTGGGGCTCCGCCAGGGTGTGCCGTTGAGGCCCCTTGGGGCTGAGCGTGCCGCTGAAGGGCTCCCCAAGGGGTGTATGTACCCGGGGCCCTTTCTGAGCCCATTGTGGGCTCGAGTCATGGCCCGTTTGATTCTCTTTGAGGCCCACGGGCTGTGGGGCCTTTTGTGCTTGATTTCTCCGGGGTTTCTTCACTCGGCGCCGTTGCTGACGCGAAGCCGAGCAGGATATCCAGGTATGCATTTTTTGGTGCCCACAGAGGTTCATACTTCAAATTGTGATAAAATTCCCGAACTAGGGTGGGGTAATAAATCTTATGATTTGTAACGAAAGACCACCAACCCTGATAATCCAAAGTAGGGAATAGTTGCGGAAAAACTTCAAGCATCTCAATGTCAGTAGCAACAATATACCGTGGAATAAGGACTTTTAGAGGTTCTTCCACATTGATGGTGAGAGAGGGATCAGAAGACCTTGCATGTGAACTGGTGACACCTTTCTTCCCTTTCGCAGCACTGAAGATGTAACATACTCCTCTACCCTTACGGTAGAGAGCTTTCACTTTTTGGTTGGCGGGCTGGGATGAAGACGGCGTTTCTGAAGAGATAACTCAATCTCTTTGCCTTTCTGTTTCCTTGGAGCTGAAGGAGGCGGTATCTTTTCTGAAGGATCTGCCACGCCCTTGTCTTTGGCTTTCCGCTTCGCTGCCATTGTCTTGGCCGGCGAGCTCTTCTCTTTTCCTTTATCTTTCCATGGAGCTGACTGAGACATCGACTTCTCTTGAGTAGGTTGAAATTTTGTTCGAGGCTCAATCCTGCCCGTAGCAAGGATGGGATCTCTTCTCTTTAGACCCTTCTTGTTCTTCCCCTTCTTCAGTTGTTCCAGAGGTGCCATGGCAGCGAGAATCAACCGGGAACAGGAGAGAAGATTGAGAGAAAGAGCTGAGGAGGAAGACGGAGAGAGTCGGAGAGATAGAAGACCACTAGGTTTTGGAAGGAACAAGTAGACGGCAACGTTTACGCTGCGGGATTTTAAAGAAGGTGATGACTCAATTTCAATTCAAAAGGGTGAACCGGTTCACTGTGCTGAACCGGACTGAGAAGAAATTGGATTTATTAGGTGACTGCGTTTACGCAGTGAAGCACTGCGTCGACGCTATCAAAGCGTAAAGTGGACAAGAAATAGTGAAGACCCATAGTATTTAGGCATTCTAAAGACATTGAAATTATGAAGAGATGAAATTACATTCAGGGATTTTTAATCGATTAAAATTCAAGTTCCCTTATGAGAGATATGCTAAGAAATTATGAGAGCCCTAATTCATTTAATGATGTGGAGTAAAACAATCTTAAGAATTTGAGATGAATCCTTGAACAATAAGAGCATGATTATGGAATAAGGATTGAACAATTTTCACACATGGAACTTTCTCAAATCTTTTCCCTAGAATGTTCAATTTTAAGAGACCATTATAGTAGTGAATTTAACTCGAATTGAGGATAAACTCTAAAGGATTTTATTTTTGAGCTTCAGGTCAACCCCATATGAACATTGTCATTATTCATTTTTCATCAATTGCAGTCAAGTGTAGCTAGCCTTTTGACACGGGTGCACATGTTTATCACACACCAGAGTCCCCGATTACTCAGCATAGCTAACTATTCTGCACCACTGAAACAGAGTTGGCAACTCACATCATGACATGCCTTTTAGCACTTCATTGGTGCATGGAGGTAGTTTCTCAGTGGAAAGTTACCATTGCTCTGCAATGAATTATTTTTCTTTTAAAACAGAGGTAACATCCCACATCATGACATGCTCATTAGCACTTCTTTGGTGCCTAGAGACAGTTTCTCAGTGAAAGCTTGCCATTGCTCTACAATGTATTATATGCAGTTTATTACATGTATATTTATATATAGGGTATGTTTCTTCAACTCTTATTAACCCTATGCTGAGTTTAAAGTCAATATAGATATTAAATTCATTTGCACAAAGGTCTCTTTACTTTTGATCATCATAGTTCAAGAAATGATGAGTTCTCAGTTTTATTAAATAGTTCTGAAACTATTCCATATGCACAGAACTTTTGTGTTCATGAATTTTAGCATTTAAAGATCAAAAGATTTATAGATCTCCAACCATTAATATAGCATAGAGACAGTCAATAAAGATCACCACCTCTTATAAGGGAATTATCATTTTAGCTCCCTATGAATCTATGACATCAATTCACATTTCAGATCTCAAGAAACTTCCCTCATACTCAAGATTGAGTGGTACTTCACTACAAGCTGAAAAATTGAGTGTAGAAGAAACAAGGTTGATGAGAGGTTGAGAAGACGACACCAAGTTTCAGACAAACAGAGGTACTAGAAGATTTCAACAAGAAAAGGATATGTGAGATCCCAACTTCAGAGCTGCGGTAACCCTTCTGAAGTAATCCAATTAATTCCAGAACTCATTTGCATCAGGTTTATATCAGTGCATCAACTCAACCAAGTGACTGCGTTAACTCATTCAACCAGTCAATTCAACTTCCAGTCTGTTTCCAGAAGGTTTCTGTCAGTGCGTTGACTCAACCAGGTGACTGCGTTAACTCACTCAACTAGTCAGTTCAATTTCCAGCCTGTTTCCAGAATGTTTCTTTCAGTGTTGACTCAGTCTCATAAACCACTCTTCAGATACCCAGATAACTGATTCTAACGGGACAAAATTGCACTCCTTAGCAAGTAAAATATGATGCAAACTTTCCCTCCATTTATGCATGACTGAAAATATGAATGAAGATGCAATTGTTGACATGATGGCTTTTTATTTGTCATGAGTTATTAAACAGATATGCTCCAAACTAAACTCCCCCTAAATTTGTGACTTATTTAGAAATCAGGCATTTGCAATTCAAGCAAAAAAAATAATCAATTTATTTCTTGGCAAAGTTAATCAGACAAGTTTCAAGGAAGAAATCAAGCAATCAATTTAGGCAACAAGATGAGGATTGCACAATCCCAGCTCTCTCCTAAGACAAGAGAATCTTTCATTATTCAGTGGCTTGGTGAAAATGTCAGCTAGTTGATGTTCTGAGTCTACAAAAATCAATTTAAAGCTTCCTTTATTAACTTCATCTCGCAAGAAGTGATGCCATATTTCTATATGTTTGGTCCTAGAGTGCTGGATGGGGTTCTTTGCCAGGTTAATGACACTTGTGTTATCACACAATATTGGGACACATCCAAGATCAGTTTGATAATCTTGGAGTTGGTGTTTGATCCACAACACTTGAGTGCCATAACTCCCTACAGCGACATATTCTGCCTCTACAGTGGATAGTGCCACTAAGTGTTGTTTCTTGGATGTCCAAGAAACCAAATACCCTCCCAAAAATTGGCAATAGCCACTTGTGCTTTTCCTATCAAGTTTACATCCAACATAGTCTGCATCTGAGTATGATACTAGATCAAAAGTGCAAGATGCAGGATACCAAATCCCTAAGTCTCGAGTTCCGACAAGGTATCGAAAGATACGCTTGATAGAAATCAAGTGAGATTCTTTAGGATCAGACTGAAACCGAGCACACATACATACACAAAATTGGATGTCTGGCCTAGATGCAGTAAGATAGAGGAGTGATCCGATCATACCTCGATAAGTCTTTGCATCTACTGATTACCTTTCAGATATGCATCCAAACTTGTATTGGTGCTCATGGGAGTGCTGATTGCCTTAAGATTCTCCATTCGATATTTCTTCAATAGTTCAGAGATGTACTTTACCTGGTTGATGAAGCATCCATCCTTGCTTTGGGTGATTTGTAGACCTAGAAAAAATTGAAGCTCACCCATGAGACTCATTTCAAATTCTGTGGTCATCAAATTTATGAATTCCTCACACATGCTTGGTTTAGTGGATCCAAAAACTATATCATCAGCGTAGATTTGAACCAGAATAATGTCATTATTTCTCACCTTGGTGAATAGGGTTTGGTCCACTTTACCTCTTGAATATCCTTTCTCAGTGAGATATGAGCTGAGTCTATCATACCATGCTCGAGGTGCCTGTTTGAGCCCATAGAGAGCTTTGTCTAATCTGTAAACATGGTCAGGGCAATCTATAGATTCAAAACCAGGGGGTTGTTCAACATACACCTCTTCTTTTATTAAACCATTGAGAAATGCACTTTTACATCCATTTGATGGAGTTTTATTCCATGACAACATGCATATGCAAGCAATAATCTAATAGCTTCTAATCTAGCTATTGGTGCAAAGGATTCTTCAAAATCAATGCCAAATTCTTGGTTATATCCTTGTGCTACCAGTCTTGCTTTATTTCTTATCACAATTCCATTTTCATTTTGTTTATTTCTAAAGACCCACTTAGTTCCAATTACTGAAAGTTCATTGGGTCTTGGCACTAGATGCCACACTTTATTTCTTTTGAATTGATTTAATTCCTCATGCATTGCATTTATCCAGCAATCATCTTTCAGGACTTCAGTTACATTTTTAGGTTCAATTTGAGATATAAGAGCTAAATTGTCCATTTCTTCAATAGCTCTAAAATGAGATCTAGTTCTGGTAGGGTCATGCAGATTACCAATAATGCTTGATAGAGGGTGGTCTTTTAGCATTCTAACATTGGTCAATGAGTTACCTTCATTAGCATCTGCATTACCTCTAGTACTTGATTCTGCTAGATTCTCATTTGACCTTGGCTCTTCCTCTTGAGTATGTTATTCTTCCTTTTCTTCAAGAAATTCACCATCATCTTTGTCCCTGCAAGATAGTTCATTTTCAGACATGACATTCATTTCATCAAAGACAATATGTGGAGATTCTTCAACAGATTGAGTTTTGATATTTAGGACTCTATAGGCCCTAGAGTGATTTGAATAACCTAGAAATATGGCTGGTTCACTCTTAGGTTCAAATTTATCTAAGTCCCATTTGTGATTATTTTGAACAAAGCATTTAGATCCAAAAACTCTGAAATGTATAACAGATGGATTCTTACCTTTCAACAACTCATATGGAGTCTTTTTAGACAGAGGTCTTACCATTGCCCGGTTTACAATGTAGCAAGCTGTGTTTACAGTCTCTGCCCAGAACTTCCTTGGGAGTTGTCCTTCGATCAACATTGTTCTAGCCATCTCGACAAGGGTTCTGTTTCTTCTTTCCACCACTCCATTCTGTTCAGGAGTTCTTGGAGATGAGAACTTGTGAGATATTCCCATTGCCCTGCAAAAACCATCAAATTCTGAAATTTCAAATTCTCCTCCATGATCTGACATGATAGATGAAATAGTATACTTACCATCCTGCTGAACTTTCCTGAAGAATGCCTGAAATTCTTCAAATGCATCATTCTTATGAGTTAAAAAGAATACCCAAGTAAACCTAGAAAAGTCATCTACCAAAACAAATCCATATTTATTGCCACTCAAACTTGCTGTTCTAGTGGGTCCAAACAGATCCATGTAAACAAGTTCAAGAGGTCTAGAAGATTGATTTTCAATTCTGGATTTAAATGACTTCTTAGTATGCTTGCCTTGAGTGCATACATTATAAATTTTGTCATTTTGCTTAAATGATACATCAGGCAGACCATTCACCATGCTGAATTTGGCTAACTTATGCATGACACTATAGCTAGCATGTCCTAGTCTATGATGCCATAGCCAAGCCAGTTCACTTTTATTCATAGCTAGACATAGATTGTTATGAGCAGGATCATCTAAATCTACCATGTACATGTTATTTATTCTTTTTCCAGAGAATTTAACACTTTCAGACTGCTTTTCAATAATGGTGCATGCATGGGAATCAAACACAACTTTGTGCCCCCTATCACACATTTGGCTTATACTAAGAAGATTGTATTCTAATCCTTCAACATGTAGCACATCATCAATAGAGTTCAGGGGAGTTTTGCCAACTTTACCTTTTTCAATTATTTTACCTTTATTGTTCCCCCCAAACGTGACATGTCCTCCTTTCTCAACTAGGAGACAGAATTTTGCCTTATCCCCCGTCATGTGCCTTGAGCAGCCGCTGTCAAGGTACCACCTATTGTGTACAGCTGCAAGGCACTCCTGTAAATTACATCAAACAAGAGATTTTGTAATCTAAATACACTTGGGTCCCTCAGACCATATGATTGTGTCAAATAAGACATCATACTTTTGGGAATCCAAATCTGTTGTTTTGAGGGTTTTTGAGATGTGGGGGTCATAGATTTGAAAATTTTCTGATTAAGTTGTAGTACCCTTTGGAATTCCCTTTTTGAACCATTTCTGTTGTTAGAGAAGTATGAAATTTTATTCTTGTTCTCATTCCAATAGTTATTGTGACTCCAAGAAGCATTGGGGAACCTACGATGAGAAGTTCTAGAAGAATATTGAGTTCTTGAAGGAATGAAGGTTTGCTGCGTAGACCTTATCACATGATTGCGTTGACTCATCCACTTAACCTTTCGGTCATATGGGTTCTGGTACATAGGGTGCGTCGACGCACTATAGTGGCTGCGTCGACCCATTCTCATGTTTCTGAAGAAGTACCCACCCGGAAAGGGTGTATGCGTTGACGCAGTGTGGACACTGCGTTGACGCGCCCAATGGTTTGTTCTAGCATTACTTATGTAGAACCCCTGGGACATGGGTTGAGTGGACGCAGGATGCCCAGTGCGTTGACGCGACTGTCGTGTACCAGTCCTATGACTCCCTGAATTTCTATATCCTTGATGTTGGGTCAATGAACTAGGGTCTATAGGCTGACCTGAGGGTTTACTTCTGAACTTAGGCACATTCTTATGGTGATTGGAATTTAAGGTAGCATATATTTTCTCTTTGTCCTTTTCTTTTCTGATTTCATCTGTCTGTTTTACTTCTTCTTGATTTTTCTCACAAAACTTCTTTTCAGCCATTTGACTCTGCTCAGATGTACCTTGTTCAGAAACAAAAGTTATAAATCTAGATCCTAGATCCTTCTTCTTGGTTGGATTATAACCAAGTCCTTCTTTTCCAAAATTACTTCTTATTCCCATGACAGCCTCAAGATTATTTTTACCATGTGTTAATTTCTCAAGAGAGGCTTGTTTACTTGAATTCTCATCTTCCATTTTCTTCAAATTTTCTTGGAGTTCCTTATTTACTCCTTGAATGGCTTCATATTTTTCTTCAGCAATCTTTACATCATTCTCTAACTTTTGCATTCTGAGTTTCAGGTCATCCTGAATTTTCAGTAAGAATTCATTTTCTCTATTCATCTCTATTAATTGATCTCTACATTGGTTACTTTCATCAAGAGATTTTCTTAAACTGGTAATTTCAGCTTCTAGGCACTTGATTTTATCATTCAATGAATTTTCTTGACTAGTCAGATTTTTCTTTTTCTTGAGTGATTTATTTTCTTTCTTTACATGATCATACTTATCTAGCAATTTATTAAATGCTTCTTCCCAATCACTGCAAGAAAAGTTTTCAGAAGAGGAAGTTACCTCATCCTTATCATCTCCCTTAGCCATGAAACACAACTTAACATCACTCTCTTCTTCAGAAGTGCTTTCTTCTTCATCTTCATCTTTCTCCTCGTCACTCCACGTACTTATCATGGCCATGGGCTTCTTGTTCTTCCATTTCGGTTGGACTTTCTTTACATTCTCTGGACATTCAGATTTTATATGACCTTGTTTCCTACATTGGTAACATACAACCTTGTCAGATTTCCTATAGTTTTCTGATTTGAATTTTGAACTCTTTCTTACCTCTGATCTTATGTTGTTTCTAAATTTACCTTCCTTCCTTAGAAACTTCCTGAAGTTCTTGGTGAGCATTGCTATTTCACCTGAGTCATTATCTGAGGTAGATGAATGACTGTCATCTGAGCTCTCCTTGCTACTTGGTCCAGCCTTCAATGCAAGAGACCTTTTCTTTTTCACATCCTCATCTGTCCTTTTGAGGTTCAGCTCATAGGCCATCAAAGATCCGATAAGCTCATCAAGGGTAGTGGTGGGAAGGTTCCTAGATTCCTCAACAACAGTTGCCTTGGTGTGCCAAACTGGAGTTAGGGATCTAAGAATTTTCCTGACCAGTTCGTAATCAGTGTAAGCCTTTCCCAGACCTTTAAGACCATTCACTAATAGGGTTAGTCTAGCATACATTTCAGAAATATTTTCCTCTAGCTTCATTCTAAAAGCTTCATATTCTGAAATTAACATATTGGCTTTTGTCTCCCTTACCTCTGACGTACCTTCATAGATGACTTGAAGTCTGTCCCACATTTCCTTGGCACTGGCACATGAGGATACTCGTGAAAACTCCATAGGATGCAATGAGCATTGCATGATGTTCATAGCTTGCTAATCGACATTGGACTTCGAATCTGCTCCTTCACCCACAATTCTTCATCTCCTTCTAACTGATATGGTCCCTTGCTCACGACTCTCCAAATCTCATGGTCCTGAGCTCTCAAAAATACCTGCATCCAATTTTTCCAGTAAGCATAGTTAGTGCCATCAAAAAAGGGTGGCCTATTCACTGCATACCCTTCAGGCATGAGCCCCTTGTTTTCCATTCCACTAAATCTCTCTGGGTTGTGAGACCCTTGACAAGAGAGCCAAGCTCTGATACCACATGTTGGATTAGGTGGAAGGTCAAACTAGAGGGGAGGGGTGAATAGGTTGACCCTTTAAAAAATTAATGCACGATCACACTAGCTATAGAAAGAAGAATGCTAATTAGAAGTTCAGTAAATAGACAGTATTAATATCGTGCCTAATCAAACATCTAACAATAAGTGAATTATGTGAGAAAGCAAACCACAAAAGGAACACATATTTTTATGGTGGTTCGGTCTCCCTGTGGAGACCTACGTCCACCCCTCACTAAACCAGTGAGGATCCCTGCTGAGCTTTACAGCTTGGCTACACGAGGAACTACTTCCTCACACACCGCTGAGCATTATAGCTTGGCTTAACCATAGGAATATATCCTCTAAATCGCTGACGAACAGCTTGCAGGCAACACGCCCAACTGCCCTTGATCCAAGCACAATCGGCTAGATCAAGCCCCTCCCTCTACTCAAACCAGTACGAGGGAGAAACAATGTAACAGAGTTCAAATTGAAAAGACAAACAATAAACAAAATCACTCAGTAATGAAAGAATAATCTCAGATCTGTGGGGTAGCCAGATCTCAGGCTTGAATTCAGAAATCTGGGAGAAACAGCTTCAACGATCAGCTAATCTTCTTCTTCTGAAATGTAGATGAACTTGCGATGGATCACTGCTCCTAGATCTCCTCAGGTCTTCAGCAGATCGCCATCAGGAAGAAGATGAACTCCAGTTCCTCTCGTGAGCTTCTCTTGCTCAGCCTTGTCCGCAGCAGCTTCGAAATCTCCAAAACCTTCTTCGATGATCAAGGTCTCGCGCTCACTTCCAGATCATTGTATTATATACATCTAGTGGGCCCCCACCAGATTTTATGATTAGCCCACTGATTGATCTCCTCAGAGCCTTCTGGAATCGCGAATGAAAACACGATCAAAACACTTTTTGGCTGATGTGGCCTTTGACGTCACTAATGACTGGGGTCCACCCAACTAATTTTATGAAAGAATTCATATGGCGTCAACCCATGGTGACCAAAGAGTTTACGCTGCCTTGAACTGTCCACAAGGCTTTTAGTTCATAAGTGGATGCGTGGACGCATTGGGTTACTGCGTCAACCCACTAAGCTAACCTAGAGCCAATATCATCTCAGATTGAACTGTTGCGTCGACGCTATCATGCTGTAGCGTTGACGCATTGGGGTATTCCATTGAACCATACTTCTACCTTTTGAACTGCTGCGTCGACGTTGCTCTACTGTGGCGTTGACGCAGTGAAGTATATCTGTGAGCGCCTTTGCTTCTTAAGCTGATGCGTCGACGCTACAATGATGTGGCGTTGGCGCACTGATATTATATCATTGACTTATGATTTTGCCTCTTCAACTGATGGGTGGATGCCTTGAACTCCCAGCGTCGACCCTGTTCCTTTCTTGCATCAAAAAGGAATCAAATGGAAGTGTTACTGAATCAAGATTTAATTCAACATTTTGAGTTGAATACAACATTCACATATCATGGTTGTCATCATCAAAACCAGGGGCACAATAGGCATAAGTTGGGAGAGATCCTTAGTCTTCCACCTACTTTAAGTCTTTAGTAAACAAATACGAATACTTTACCAGCAGCAGGAGTGCAGGACAGTAGGACTGCAGGAGGGACAGACGTGTGCCAGGAGTCACCATTTTTTCTATTTGTTAATACCTCTCTCTCTCTCTCTCTCTTATTTGTCACCACTACAACTATTTTTCACGTTTAGACACCCATTTCTTACCCTTAGAAGTTATTTGTCACCCTTAGGACCCATTTGTTACCCTTAGAAGCATTTGTCACCCTCACGACCTATTTCTTACCCTTAGAAGCCATTTATTTTTTCCCCATCCCTTGATTTTCCCCCCCTTGCCGCAGACCATCGCCACCTTATCCCCATGTGCCCATGGGTGCCCTACGCACCCTCCCTCTCCTCTGCGAACCAGGAACGCCGTGAGTGTTGGCCAGCCCAACGTCGCGCTCCCCCTTGCATCCACTCCAGCAGAGCACCGCTGCCCCTCCGGTGCCGTGTCGTGGCAGCCGGCCGCTGTTCCAATCGGACCCGTCCACCGGTTGCCGTCCAGCATCGCTGCAGCCACCATCCTCGACTGCCCATTGCCATTCCGCCACCGCAGCCCACGCAGGGCATTTATAACATCACATCCAAGGTGTCACTATCATGGTTTAATCCCTCATGTCATGATTCCTAATTTCATCTCTCAGTTCACATGTTGGATGTATTTTTATTTTGTTTAATATAATTTTTAAGGATGTACTAAAGTTAAAAATTGTCAGTTTTTAAGGGAGATGCTGTCGAACTTTTTTAGAATGCTCGCTCCATTCAAACAACAATTTTGAAATAAGCTCTTTTCTGAAGCATGTATCATGATCTCTCTCTTCTCGAGAATCAGCAGCGACCAGCCTGTATGTGTAAACCTTCCTCGTCTGTCTGGTCAAAAAGCATGATCAATGGCTTGGCGAGATACCAAAGCTATTGTTTGTGCTTTTAGACTAGGACAGAGGAGGAAGGTTTACACATACAAGCTGGTCGATGCTGATTCTCCAGAAGAGAGAGATCATGATACCAGCTTTAGAAAAGAGCTTCTTTCAAAATTATGGTTTGAATGGAGCGAGTATTCTAAAAAATTGATGTCTCAGAGGATTATAATGCCAAAACTTTTCAATCAGACGAGGGTGTCACTGCAGAGTTGGTTGCTTCTAACCTTCGTCTGATCGAATCTGTCGAGCCATTTCGGTTGTGTATAGAGGGCGAAGTGGAATAAGTCGATCCAACTGAGCTAAATGAAGCAATTGTTGGGCATGAGGAGTCGTCTGAGAGAAGGGATTTTTCTGTAACTGGTGATGGTGGAGGATGATCCAACAGATATCTGTTGATTTGTAATTGTAATCGTAAAAAATGACACATTTGAATTAATGTAATTGTAATTTCTTTTATTCATTGAGTTATATGTTGTGTGGATTTTATCGGAAGATGTATGTTTTATGTTGAGTTGTGTAGGTTGTGTGTATAATTATAGTTTTAAAGGGTGATAAATGGATAACAGAAGTAAAAGATATGTTTTAAGTGAAACAAAGGCGATGGCTAGCGAGCGATAAGGGTGACAACTAGATGTTGTGAGTGGCAAATAGCCGTTAATAGTGACAAATAACTCTGTAACGGCGACAAATATCTCATGGCAGTAAAACTTGAAGAAACTCAAGTTCATTTCAAGGGTTTAACCGTGTATGGGTTTCCCAACTTTACCAACACGGATCTGAAACTTTCCTAGTCATCAAACGACATTGATTAAATGAAGTAAAATATTTATATTATTTTTCTATCTTTTTTCACAATTAGGTGATTTTATATTATTGGTATAGTGTTATATTTATAAATTATCAATTGTATATTTTTTTATCAATTTTATAATTAATTTATTATTATACTGGTACATTTATTAATTATCATTTTTATGGTCTTTGTCATTTTCATAATTATTTTACTATTATTATGCTGTTACATTTATTAATTATCATTTTTATATTTTTTTCTCAGTTTCAGTTATTTCATTATTATTTTACTGGTACATTTATTAATTATCATTTTTAATTTTTTTAATTTCTATCATTTTCATAATTAGTTAACTATTATTATGATGTTATATTTATTAATTATTATTTTATATGATTTTTATTTTTTTATAATTATTTTATTATTATTATTCTGTTATATTTATAAATTTTTAATTTGTATATTTTTTGACATTTTTATTTATTTTATTATAATTACATTATTATATTTATTAATTATCACTGTTAGATAGAAAGAAGAACACGTTTTGAAGTTTTGGTGCCAGTAAGTCAGATAAGCCAAAATCAAGCGCGACGGCTAACACCGCATAATGGTGACAAATTGTCATCAATGGTAAGAAATATGTTTCATGGCTGACAAATGTCTCCTAAGGGTGATAAATAGATAACATAAGTAAAAGATATATTTTGAAGTGAAATATAGGTGACGGTTGGCTAACGATAAGGGTGACAAATAGATGCTATGAGTGACAAATAGTCATTAGTAATGACAAATAACTCTGTAACGGTGACAAATATCTCATGACAGTGAAACTTGAAGAAACTCAAGTTCGTTTAAAGGGGTTAACCGTGTATGGGTTTCTTAACTCTACCAACATGGATCCGAAGCTTTCCTAGTCATCAAACGACACTGATTAAATGAAGCGAAACGTTTATATTATTTTTCTACCATTTTCATAATTATATAATTTTTTATTATTGTTATAGTGTTACATTTATTAATTATCAATTTTACATTTTTATCAATTTTATAATTAGTTTATTATTATACTGGTATATTTATTAATTATCATTTTATGGTCTTTGTCATTTTCATAATTATTTTATTATTATTATTTTGTTACATTTATTAATTATCATTTTTATAATTTTCTCATTTTCATTTATTTCATTATTATTTTACCATTACATTTATTAATTATCATTTTCATTTTTTTAGGTTTTTATCATTTTCATAATTATTTAACTATTATTATGATGTTACATTTATTAATTATTATTTTATATGGTTTTTATCTTTTTTATAATTGTTTTATTACTATTATTCTGTTATATTTATAAATTTTCAATTTATATGATTTTTTGATATTTTTATTTATTTTATTATAATTATATAATTATATTTATTAATTATCACTGTTAGACAGAAAGAAGATCAAGTTTTGAAGTTTTGGAGGCAGTAAGTCAGATAAGAAAAATCAAGCGCGACAGCTAACATCGCATAGTGGTGACAAATAGTCATTAGTGGTGACAAATATGTTTTAGGGCTGACAAATGTCTCATAAGGGTGATAAATGGATAACAGAAGTAAAAGATATATTTTGAAGCGAAACATAGGCGACGGCTGGCTAGCGATAAGGGTGACAAATAGATCTTATGAGTGACAAATAGCAGTTAGCAGTGACAAATAGCTCTGTAATGGTGACGAATAGCTCAGAAAAATGGAAAATATTGACGGTATTATCCGACTAAAAAGTTTTCGTCAGAAATATGTCAGAATGATTCATAGTTTGTTTGTTATTTTCTTGCCTATGTGACAACTTATTTTATTTATTGATTATCAATTTTTATGAATTTTTTTAATTGTTATATTTGTTTTCTCTTTTGGGTTCACCTTCGTACGTGAGAGCAACGAGTAAAATGAAAGATAAGGGTGATGAACGCATATTATTGGTGACAAATAAGTTGACAGACGCAACAAATGCACATTAGTGGTGACAAATAGGTTGACAGGGGCGACAAATGCGCATGAGGGGTGACAAAAAGCTCTTAACGGTGAAAAAATGCACAAAGGCGACGGCTCGCAAGGGCAAAGGCGGACGGCTCCTGCATGCTATAAGAGTGAAGATGCCTATTAGTGGTGACAAATAGATCAACATGCGGGATAAATACGCATGAAGGGTGACAAATAGATCCTAACGATGAACTATGAGCATGAAGATAAGCCCTATTAATATTAGAACAATCGACAAACATTGCTACTTATAAGGGAAGAACTCCCCTTGATAAAAGTAACCCCTACCTGTGATGGATGGTATCCTTCATTTGACGGCAACCACATCACACAAAGATCAAGCATCCATTATGTAAAGAAAGGTTGCAGAAAAAGAAATTATATTAATAGGGGAAGAGGGTACAAGCGGTTGCTCGTCCTCTTTGGGACAGAACCTGTCAGGTTGGAGGCTCAACACCCCCTTGTTATAAAACAGGTGGTCCACCTTCTCTAAGGCATCCTGCCACTCTTGCAGGTACCCCTGCTTGTATTCCTCCGAAAAGTCGCCACCGCTACTTTCCCCTGATGGCTGGTTCGGCACCGGTAGGGCTTCCTTTCAGAAGCACAGCCTTTTGGTTGGAACTTGTTCTGACAAAGAATCTGACTTCTCATACAACGACATCTTCACGAGAGTCAAAGGAACTCAAGATGTCCTTAGGGTTCCTCAAAGAGTCTCTATTTATAGGAAGGAGACGAAACCCCCAGAGGGAAAAAGAGTCTTCGTGCCTCCCCAACTTTATGAAAATCGAAGCGACGGGACTGCGAAGATCGTTCCATCTCCCCCAACTTTTCTGACTCTCGGTCCTTCCTTTTTGTCGGTCATGAGATCGCTTGGACCGAGATTTCTTTCGTCCGGATACATCAGCTGCATAGTAGACGAGAGGTCGGAGAGAGATACTGCAATGGCTAACACTGCATAGTGGTGACAAATAATCATCAATGGTGACAAATAGGCTTCAAGGCTGACAAATGTCTCGTAATGGTGATAAATCGATAACAGAAGTCACAATATGTGATGAAGCGAAACAAAGGCGACGCCTAGCGAGCAATAAGGGTGACAAATAGCTGGTTATGAGTGACAAATAGCCATTAGAAGTGACAAATAGCTCTGTAACGGTGACGCATAGCTCATGGCAGTGAAACTTTAAGAAACTCAAGTTCGTTTGAAGGATTTAACGGTGTCAACGAGTAAAATGTCCAGTACATTATTTCCCTATGCAGACCAAGCGTAGTACACTTCCTTACCTACAATAACAGTAATAACAAAGCAACTAATATGAAGAGGAGCAACACTACTAGAGTACATAATAGAACAACAACAATACAAGGCACATTTAACATTTGTGTAGTCTGTTGGCGTAGTGCCTGGTTCCTTGAATCATAGTCAGGCCCGGGACTTGCATGATATGTAGGCATCGGCCTTTCCTGTAGTTGAGGATGATCAACATACGTATGTCTGCTATTACCAACCCCATTTATAGCAGCATGTGCTTCCTCTACGAGTGAAAACCATTATAATGAGCTCCATGGTATCCATTCACTTGGGCAAAGCATTCGGGCCAACTATAATATACACCGGGTTCGCGACCAACCCACACTACATAGCATTTATACCTTCCATTTTCTGAACCACAATTCTCTGCATGTAAGGTGTTATAAAAGACAATGTAGACACCCAATTTTGGCCGATAAATTGAGCATTTTCTTTATTCTCCTAGTTGATGCCCCAATTGATCCTTAGTTGGTTGATTTTCTGGGTTTTTTATCTGTTCTTGGCCCAACATTTCAATTCCTTACCTTGGATCTGATCTCAAGTTTGGCATTCCGGCGCTATCCGCTCTTATCGCTTTCTTGTTCATAGCGCGTTATGGATCTAATTGAAGTTATCCTTTGAGCAGTTGTTATTTCTTGACACTTGATCTTTATAGTATCCACTTTGGATGTTTTTCTCATTCAATATTTGATTAAATGACTGCCCAAAGGATAGTTTTCCTTTTCAAATCATTTAACGGGCTTTTAGTGATCGCGCTATATCGTCATAGCGCGTTCTTCATGAACGCGCTATGGTTGTATAGCGCGATATCAGACAGAGTCCCTCTCCAGGCCGGGCTCCCTTCTTTCGATTCAGAGGCCTTATCGGGTAAGTTGCTGACTGTGTTTCTTATCCAGGAAGGTTTCTAAACCTATCAGGAGTCTTTCCCCCTCCTTAATCGGCAAGATTACCTCGATTTGAGCCGCCAAATCTTTGAATTGAGTCAAACTCCGACCTAGGGTTTCTTCTTCATCTTCTTCCTATAAATTCACCCCTTTGGCCGTCGTTTGAGGGGGATGCAACTCGAGTTATTGATGAGGAGGAGGAAGTACTTCGTGCACAAACAACAAATCCTCGCTCCTCGCACATTCAAGGGAGTATTTAGGGCTTTTTCTTGTATTCTTCCTCGTTCATCTTTCTTTTCCCAAACATCCAGATTTTTAATCTTTGCATAGCATTGCATCCTGGTTTCAAAACACTCCTTTTACAAAATATATGCATTCACACACACCACACCTATCTTTTGCCCATCCATAGGGGTTTAAAAACCACCAAACCCCCAGGTAATTGAGCCCCCCTTTGTACATGCTTTTGATTAAGAATAGGTGCAGATTCTACTCAAATCTCGATCTAATGGGCCTTCTGTTTATTGTTTATGATTGTTTGCAGGCACTAGAAGATTGATACGTGGAGCCCTTGCACCTTGGCCGGCCTTGGAGCAAGGAAGGAACGGATCCAAACAAACCCCGCTACCTGTCTGATATCGCGCTATATGAAGATAGCGCGACCTGAAGAACACGCTAGGAATATATAGCGCGTTAATCTCCAGGCCCACAGCTGGTCCTCATGAATTTCTGAGGTTTGTAGCATGCCCCTATCCTAATTTCTTATGGTTTGGCATGTTTCTGGCCTCAGTGGCGATCACGGATCTTAATTATTGCATGTGATTTCCTCCTATTTGTGTCATTAATTGGGTGCTATATATTGTCCGAATAATATCATCTTTTATCAATTTGGGGGTTAATCATAAATTTAGCATCTACAAATTGGCGATCATGGTGGGACGCTTTGTGCTACCACGTTCGTGCTTCTAGTTGCCTGCTTATCAGTACATCAGTGTGTGTGTTTATTTGATTTTGAGCCCTTCCTCACTGTCGAATATCGCGCTATGTGTCCATAGCGCTTTCTATAGATCGCGATGGGGACATATAGCGCGATAATCACCAGAGGATATTTCACCTACATCCTCTGTCGGGGTTCTGATTGCCATCTTCTCTGGTTGCACATTGTACACTTCCTGTTGTATATTCACTTCTTTCATCTATTGTCCTTTTATTGTGCTAGTTTAGATATTCTTCCATAGCATTGCATTCATCTTTGCATTTGGCTTGAGAGACCTCCTCTCTCTACACTAGGATTCCACACACCCTCTTGGTGAAGGAAGGACCCTCCATTGAGCATTCCGTCTCTTTGGATTGGAAGTTCCCAAACCAAGCCTCCATAAGTCCCCGCACCCGTGGATTCCCTCACGGACGCCGGGCAGGTTGTACCCTTTTGAAGTCCCGAGTTAGTTGGCCTATACACGGTGAGAGAGTGTTCCTAGTTGGCACCGGAGTTCAAACCATATTGAAACTAGGACCCTCCCTTGTGTGAATCACACCAAACTTTGTTAAAATTCATTAATTCACCAAGGTTCAAACAAATTAAGATCAACGGTAACCATTCCAACTTGTGTGCTTCTTTGCAAATTATTTTGCTTGAACTTTGATTGAATAATGGCTTACCATGATAAGAAAACCAACATGTTTAATCCAATTCATGAGGATGCACAACCATGCACATCTTATTCTCCTCAATTTCAACATTTTCATCTAAACTCTCACCACGCTTTCGAGGGACCACGTCCTCATTCTTATGGTCATGCCCGGCCCATGGGCAATGTCCAAACTTATGGTCCCTCATCTCAATTTTGAGCCACTATCCCCTCGGGACCGTCTCTTCCCAATGATGAGAAGGTCTCTCAAATCATTCATGCATTAGATCATCTCACCCCTCAACAGATCCAAGCCCTTAAGGCCGCCGTTGAGGGTGCATCTCCTTCATCTCTTCCTCCTTCCAACCCTACACGGGTGGCCCATCACCCACCTCCCTCTTCTATTCACAATCCTAATCGGGTAGCCCATTACCCATCCTCTTCTATTCACATTCCTCCCCGGGTGGTCCGACACCCGCCTCCTTCTATTCCTCCTCCATCACGGCCCCGAGGCCCATTTATTTCTTGCAATCCGGCCCATCCGGGTTCTTCTGCGGGTCATCCCGTTAACTCCCCTCCACGGCCTTTTTATGCCACCCCTCCTTCAAGGCCCTGCCAACCCTTGGTTGCTCAAGTTACACCCCTCCAACAAACCCTTCTTGATAAAATCACTTTGATGGAGGAACAATTAAAGAGGGTCATGGCTCCTCCTACTCCGGTCAATCCTCTCCATGCCGCTTTAGACAATATTACTAAGATGGAGAAAGAATGGAAGGATAGGAGAGATGATCATGGTTTCGACAGCTCAAGCATGCAACAGCCGGCAGATTTCGACGATCAAGTGGACACCGTCCGCCCTCCACCCATCCGCACACTTCATTCATATGGCCTTCCACCTCCACATACGCAACATCATTACATTCCTCCATCCACATATACGCCTCCACTACAGTGTCCACTTGCATTTGATGATGAAGAACCGGCAATTGAAGAACTTGAAGCGGTATACGATGATGAAGTTCCGCAGGCATCCCTTCCGAGTTTCCTTCGCCATCCTCTTCCTCCACTGTCAGAAGACCCCTATGCTCAGGACTATGACACAGTCCCCGATCCAACCCCCATTTATGAGACCTCTTGGTGTTACAATGATGGGTTGATACTCCAATCACCCATACCGCCGCACCATGAGTCTCCTCCTCACCCCAATACTTGGTGTTACGATGATGGGTCGATACTCCAGTCACCCACACCGGTGCATCATGCGCCTTCCCCTATACCTGACACCTCTCGCCCCATCCGACATTTTCAGCGCACCAAACCCTTTCTTTTTACACCATTAACCTCTATTCCATCGGCCTCCGCCAAACCTCCACTACACTCCACTCCACCGGCCTCCGCCGAACCTCCACTACTCTCCACTCCACCGGCCTCCGCCGAACCTCTATCACCCTCCACTACGCCGGTCTCTGCCAAGCCTTCTATTACCCCTCCTCTTTGTTCGCTACCTAAGCCGTCCATTATCCCTGTAACGCCAAAACCAGCTTTGCCAGGCCTTTCCCCTATTCCACCACTTAACCTATCACCCTTACCCGTGGCTAATCCTGAGCAAGGTCCACCCCTTTTTGCACTCAAGCCAACCCCTACTGCTTCCGAGGAAAGGGGGAAACTCGACGTGTTTGAACCTTCGCTTTCACTCACCCTTTCTCCAACACCTTCCACTATACCTCCACCATCCATGGAACCTTCCGCCTCCGCTTCACCCCCCTTTATTACTCGAAACGGGCGGCCTTCTGAAAGTACTTGTGCCGAAGATGAGCAAGAGCCGGGCAAGAAAGATTTGGCCACGGCCGAGCTATTCAAGATGCAAGAGTTCATCTGCCGGATGCCAATCCGGGTTATTGTGCCAGGAACGATTGAAGGGGCCAGGTCACCGCCATTGCTCAGAGAATGCCAAGCGTTGATGCCATCCAAGGGCCGGGCAGGGCACCCTTTGTTCCATCTTCCAAATCTTGATTCCATTCCTCCATACAAGGGGCGAATGCCCATTTTGTTCAACACTTCTTATACACCACAATTAATGGGCATGGCAATGCTTCTTGTATCAACTTTCCAACTCCCTTACATTATTGATCCTTGCCTTCCAAGGGGGTTGTCATTTATTATTGAAGCTTCTTCCATTGGGCCGTTTGATTATACACTTTCACTACCGTGGAGGGGCAGTTATCTTAGTGCTAAGAGGCCGTCCCTTATTTGTTCCACCTTCTATGCATCCATTGCTATCACTTTTTCTTCATGGGTCATTCCCGGGGTTAGGAGGAGGATCTCGTCCTCTCACCCTTCACATTCTCCATCTTCTTTGCATCTCACGCATTTTGTTGCATTCGCGCATTCACTGCATTCATCGTATCCATCATTTTGCATACACCTCCTGATTCCCGGGTTTCCAAACCCGTATCTTCCTCGCCTTCCGGCACCTCCAGATATTCCGAATTTCCCATCTTATTCATCTTCATCCTCGGGATCTGTAGGTCCCCTTACATTGCTCGGGCGTTGCCCCCTCCCCAATCTCTTCTCAGGGCATCGCGTCCCTTTTCAGCTCTTGTATCCGGAACCTCCGGATTTCTCTCACTTTCTCCCAGGGCATTGTAGACACGCCATTCTTGACGTCTCATGAGAAAGTCTCATATTACTATACGACGCCCCGCGATGGCCTACGCATTTCGAATCGCTCGAGTGCTTCCTTTTCCTGAGTCTTCTTCCGCCTTTTTCGGCATCCGGAATCATCTCGTCACGGCATTCGGACGGCATCAACACCAGTCAGACGCATCAAGAGGTTCCGGAATCAAGAAGGGGGTCTGCCGGGCGACCGCCGACGCCTGATTTGAGGACCCGGGTGGGTCTTAATGGGGGCGTCCAGGCCCCTGGACGCCCCCATTATTTTAATTTGTTTTATTCTTTTCTCAGGGCCCAAAACCAAATATAAAAATATAAAAAATATATATATTTATGGAGGCGTCCAGGACCCTGGACGCCTCCATAAAAACAAAAATAAAAAAATAATAAGTGTAAAATGCCAGTTGGCATACAAAAACAAATAAAATAAATAAAAAAAATACATATTAATGGAGGCGTCCAGGCCCCTGGACGCCTCCATAAAAACAAATAAAAAATATAAAATGCCAGCCCTAGCATAAAAGACAAAGAAACAATAAAAATAATAAACTTTTGGAGGCGTCCAGGCCCCTGGACGCCTCCATCAACTCACTCACGGGCGCCGGCCACCGAACGACGGTTTGTCGTGTGTGAAAAAAGCCAAATTTAGAGACGTCCAGCTGACTGGACGCGCCCATTTCTGAATCACGAGGCGCCGCTCACAAAACCACGCGTTGTGCCAAACCGCGTGCGGCCGTCGTCGGTTTTCGGTGGACCTGTTAGAGGCGTCCGGGACCCTGGACGCCCCCATAAAAGTATTCTAAAAAAATCAATAAAAATAGAATAAAATATTATTTCGGCCCTGATGGAGGTGTCCAGGGTCCTGGACGCCTCCACCTTCCGGAGCTCTATAAATAGAGGCCCACCCCCTCAGTTCTAGGGGAGCTAAGCAGTGATCCGATAGGCTGCCGGAGCCCAGAGGCTACGGAGTCATTTTTCTAACCCGTGGGGTCTTTTGTAGGTGGAGGTTCTGCCGGCTTCTCGGGTGCCTACGCTCGCGAGAGGAAGGTCGTCTTCATCCACCGCGCTTCCCCGTCGTCCCCACGCTGCCGGAGCTCCGCCGGATTTCACCCTCGGCTCATCCAATAAGCTTTTCTTCCCCTTTTTCTCCATAGTTCTTTACATTCATCATATTGCATCCTCTATCCCCCTTCACAAGGGCGCCTCTTCTCTTATACTTCTTGCATCCATCATCTCATTTTCCTCCTACTCGAGTCCGAGAGGGGTTTAAAAGATAACACCAACCAGGTGTGTGTCTTGCCATCATTTCGTTATTTTTACCGCGAGGATTTGAATACTACACCTCCATCTTTCTAATCCACTTGTCATTTATTTGTCGTTGTTTTGCAAGGGTACCCGAGGAAAGCCCTCTCCGTCGGCCGGCCGGAAGGAGAGGAAGAAGCAACCCGCCATGTCCCGCTCTTGAGGTAGGCGCGATCACTTTCTTATTTTGGGGTCTTTCGGCCCCTGGCGATCACATCTTTTCATCGAGGCCGCGGCGAGTCACTTCCCCAATGGCCGTTTAAATTTCGTTTCCTATATTCTCTTTATATTTTGTTAAATTCTGCTTATATCATCGAGGCCGCGGCGAGTCACTTCCCCAATGGCCGTTTAAATTTTCGTTCCTATATTCTTTCTATATTATATTATATTTTGCTCATATCATCGAGGCCGCGGCGAGTCACTTCCCCAATGGCCGTTTAAATTTCCGTTCTTATATTCTCTCTATAATCTGTTATATTCTGCTCATATCATCGAGGCCGCGGCGAGTCACTTCCCCAATGGCCGTTTAAATCTCTGTTCTTATATTCTCTTTTATATTCTGCTATATTCTGCTCATATTCTCGAGGCCGCGGCGAGTCACTTCCCCAATGGCCGTTTCAATTCTTGTTATTTAATTTCTGCACCATTCCCGTCCCCCCGAGGCCGCGGCGAGTCACTTCCCGCTATGGCCGTTTGAACCTCATATCTTGCTATATTATACTTGTCCCGCTCGCCCCACCGGAGCAATCTCCCGTGGTGGCCCCTTCTCTCTTCTCTATCATTTCTGTGTTGCAGCAAAACAAGCAAACAAACAAAAAAAGAGGAGCCCGCGCGCTCTCCGCATCCTCTTCCTCGCACCATCGAACTCCGAACCGCGTGACGTCGCTCACAGATTGGCGATCACGGTGGGACGTCTACTGCTTCCTCTCGGCTACCCTTGCAAGTTCGGCACCACCCGTGCCTCTCCACCTCGGCGCCCACGCGCGCCCCCGTTGTGCTCACGGCAGCACCGTCAGTTCTGATTGGTTCTTTGTTTATTACATGTTTGTTATTTCTGTTGTTTTCCCACTCCATATATCTGTCAGCATTCCATTGCATACATCCATTCCTCTTTTCTATCCTTTTTTTTCATTTTTTTTGAGGATCACCCTTTCCCGGTGAAGGAAGGACTCTCCGTTTGGGAATTCCTCTCAACGGACTAGAATCTCCTACACTGGGACCTCCGTAAGTCCCCGACATCGAAGAATCTCCTCTTCGTTCACTGGGCTGGTTGTACCATTGAAGTTCCCCGAAGTTAGTCATTTCATTCGTGGTGAGACGAGAGACCCTAGCTGACACGGCGGTGAAACAAAAATAAACTAGGGTCCCTATCTTGTGTGAACTTCGGATCTCGCTAAAAACACACAAAAAAAAATCATCAAAATCAAAACAAAAAAAAAGGGCGTAAAGGCATCCACTTGTTTGATAATCTCTGCTACCTACTTGCTAGTGTATGTTTTTGCGTTCTGGGAGAACTGTGAGCATGTCTCACGAGTCTTCTCAGGAGAACCACCCTAGCCGTGGTTTGACAGCCGACCCGCGAGTCCATGCTATGGACTCGGGTCCTTCTCATGACCCCTCGCATGAGGTGCAGGTTATTGCCGGGGACACGTCCCCGCCACAGGATATCACTTCCTTACTGGGCGTCCTCGCCAACACGGAGCTTACCTCTGAACAGCTCCGGGCCTTCCAGGCCATTCTAAAGGGGAAATCTGTTTCCCCCACGCCCCAGGAGTCAACTCCGGCTATCGCACCTCTCCACGAGTCCGTGCAGGCCATTCCATCTCCTTCATTGGCGCAAGCCATCCAGTCTCCCTCGCTTCAAGGACAAGCGAGCCAACAACCTCCCTCATTCCAATTCCCGTCACAATCTCAAACTCCCGGTGTTCCTCACACACCGTTTCAGCCAGGGCCAACTGTCGGTGGTCCGACAGTTCCCTCTCATTCCGGGTTTCCCCCTCAAGTCTCCGGGAGACAGTTTCTCCCCCAATGGCAAGTGCCACCTTCACCCCCAGAGGAGCTCGCCCAATCGCTCCTCAATAGGTTCAATCGCATGGACGAGCAGTTTCAAAATCTGAGAAGAATGGTGGACGTGAAAGCCACCCCGGAGGTTGCTTTGCCAATCCTCCCCGTCATTCATCTTCCTCCCTCCGAAATGCCCACGTACCGCAGATACAATGGTACCGGCAACCCCTTCATTCACCTCAAGGACTTCATGTATGAGTCCTCCTATTGGCAAAACGATCAGAGGTCCCTGGCATACCTCTTTCGGAGATCATTGGATGGTCCCGCGCTTGAGTGGTTCTATTCTCTGGAGCCCCGCGAGGCCGAGAATTTTGAAATAGTGCAGAGAAGGTTCTTGCAGAAATATAGGGATAGGGTCGGTCCCTCACTCTCCATTACCGACCTAGTGGCCGAAAAGATGAAACCCGACGAGGATTTTGTCCGATATGCTGATAGATGGAGGTCTCTGGCGGAAAGAATAAGGGATACCCTCTCCGAGCCCGAACAAGTGAAAATGATTGTGTCTAATGCAACCCCGCAGTTCAGACACGTCCTCGCCATGAATAAACTTACTACAATGGAGGAACTCTATGAAAGGGCCCGATACATCCAAACCCAGCTAAAAGACTCCCCCATCATGAACATGTTTGAGTCGCCGAAGCCCAAAGTGGTCAGAAAGACAGGCGCTGGTGTCCCGGGCGGAGCCACAGAAGGGGTCGTGACAAATGAGCAAGTCAGTGCGGTCAACAATGCCAACTATGCAGTCAACCCAAGGCCTCCACAAATGCCCCGACTACCCCTTCAACCAGGTCCTTTCCCTCTCCGTCCTCCACCCCAAAATAATCCACCCCAGGATAATATGCCTCCATTACGCCAACCCCAGCAACAACAACCACAACCTCAACAACAACAACCACCGCTTCAGTACAACCAAGTTCCACCCCCGGGGAACTATGGTCCCCAACAGCAACAAAGGAGGCCGCTCGGTCCTAAGAGAGCCTACTATCCACCATTGCCAGAAACCTTAGCAGATATTTTTAATGCCCTCATGGCATCAAACCAACTCGCCCTACCCAGAGAAAGGCCCGCCTGGCCCCCCAATGTTGATACCTCCAAATACTGCGTCTACCACAGGCAGCCGGGACACACAGTGGATTACTGCTTCCATTTCAAAGATTACATCCATGATATGAATGATGAACATCAAATAGATTGGGATGAGATGAGACGGTACGTCGCGGCTCTCAAGGCTAGGAGACCTCCTCAGAGGCCACAGCAGCAGTTACAACAGCAGCAGCAGCAGCAACCACCACAACAACAACAGCCTCAGCAGGCCCCACAACAACAGCCCGACATGGGCATAATCCAGAATCCACTACCGGAGCACCAACAGCCCAATCATCAGGTTAACCCCATCTCCTCCTTCCCGGAAGTCGGGAGAGAGCAGGTGTGGCACCAGGAAAGTACCTCCATCCTTTATACCTCCAACCCTATCGTCATGCAACCCCCTCACCTTGCCCGGGTAGCACCTCTCTCTCATCAACCCGCATCGGTATCGCCTTCACCATTTCCACTACCATTACGCCCTCTCATCCGCACCCCGACCTCCTATCAACCGACACTTTCTACTACGCCTTCACACCCTCTCACCTTCTCCCACTCCCCCACTTTACCATCCACCTCTACCACATTTACCCCTACGCCTTCTAAACCCCTTATCATCCGTCCACCATACATAACCCCGTCTTTCTCCACCACATCACCACTAATGCCTTCAAAACCACTCATCACCCACCATCCGCCTCAAAACCTTTACCCGTTTCAAACCTTACCTCCACCTCCACCTTCCAAACCCCTTATCCTTCATAATCCGCGCGATATCCCCTCTACCTCCTCCATGCCTCCACCTAACAAACCCCTCATCAGAATCCCTGCTCCCGTCATCACCCCTGCTTCATCAACCATTCCTCCACTACTACCCCTCAAACCCCTGTTAAAACCCACTGCTACCCCCACAGAGGTACAAAAGCCGCAGGCAATGGTGCTCCGGAGTGGAAGGATTTTCCACAGGGTTTTCCCCCACAACAGTCAGAATCCCGAGCAATCTCAGCCAGAGAAGGATGATGCAGAACAACCAGAAAGAGCTATCCCTGGAACACAGTATGATCTACTGAAACACTTGGACAAGACGCCTGCCCGGATCTCCATCCTAGAGCTACTTCAAAGATCCACATCCCACCAGGCGGCCTTGATGGAATATCTTCAAAAGGTCATGGTTAATGAAGACCTCCCCGTGGAGAAGATTTCGACCGTCCTAACCCCAACAGACACACAACCAGTCATCATGTTTCACAACTACGAGCTCGCTCCCAAGGAATCTCGGAAATATGCATTGTGCATTTCAATAAAAATTAATGGGGTATCCATAAACCCGTGTCTTGTCGACACGGGTGCGTCCATAAATGTGATCTCCATGAGCACTCTTCAGTTGTGTGGGGTTGACGAGGAACAAATAAGACCTTCCTCGATCACGGTCACGGCCTATGACAATAGCAAAAGGCCGCCGCAGGGGATGATTATTCTGAAGGCAGAACTAGGCCCCATGGCAATTCCCACGGAATTCCATGTCCTCGACATGGACCCCACATTCAAGGCTATACTGGGTCGTCCTTACATTGAAGCCATGGACGCTGTGCCTTCCACCAACCATCAGTGCCTGAAGTTTCCTTACAACGGGAGAATTATTAAAGTGGTCAGTACACCTGTCCTTCACACAGTGGATGCTATCAACACCTCTCTGCCCTCTGTTTGGCCGTCTCATCGGCCCATATTGTCACTGCTGGACGTGCGTGATCCATCTCGCATGCCACTAGCACCAAAAGAGCCGGTCAGGGCAACCACAACATCGTGTCTCCCTTTTCACTCCAAAGGTTGGGAGATTATGAGGAACATCGGCTATCAACAAGGAAAAGGGCTGGGCGCACAGTTACAGGGAATGCTCAAACCGCCAAAGGAAATTAGGCCGAACCGCAGGTTTGGCCTAGGCTTCAAAGGACCATTCAAGGCGGATTGGAAGCCCCTCACGTGGACTCTATCAAACCACTTCAACAGAGGACCCGTTGTTCAGATGGGAGATCACCCACGAGAAGCATATGGGGAATCACATGCTGTATATTTTGCTGAAAAATGTCCGAGGATCACCAAAAGAGGCAAGATCAAAGATCCGGAATGCGAGTGGGACAAATGGTTCGATATATGGGACATTTCCGTTGCACTGGAAAGGATGTTCTCATCTCCACAGCTTGAAAGACCACCATTGATCTCCGAAATACCAGAGAATATTACCACTCTTGCCAAGGTTCCAAACTATCCTCGTCCTCGCCAGAAGGACTCTGTCATCGACGGATCTTCATCCGTCCTCAACATTGCCGTCGACGGCTCATTAGCCGCCATCCTCTCCATCCACTCGTCTCAGCCTTTGCTGATATCTTCTTCCTGGGCCAGACAATTGTCTGATGATCTTCCCAGGTCCCCTTCTTTGCTTACATACCTACGCGGGCTTTTCAACCCGCGCCAGGTCTTCAACCATGATCTGCTCTACGAGCCCCACAATCCTCTAGCCATAACCACTTTCCTCTCTCCTCCAATCTCTTTTCACTGCTTTGTCATTAAAAATGAAAACGAAAAAAAAACGTCAATTTTCAAACTCTCCAACAACACATCTTCGTTGAGGAAACCTCCTACATCTCCCACGGGTGCGTACCGCCTTGCGGACCACCCGTCCAAGGTCCGATGAGCGACCTTTTCTACCCCTCCTCTGAGGGGTCTTCTCCTGTACATTCTACACCATCCTCCTCATCTTCCTCTTCGTCTGTAAATATTGTCAGTCAATCTAGGAATGATAGGCCAAGGGTAGTACCTAGGAAGAAATCCAAGGGTAGGCAGATCCCTCGTCGATTCCTTCTGGATTTGGCCGCCAGGTGTCAGGCCCTTCTTGCCATCCCCCAGTTGTTAGAAAATCCCATCCAGCTACCCGAAATAGAATGCGAGGGCGACTGTGCATCTGATGAAGGGTATGGAGTCTACGAGATCACGAATGAAGAATGCCCCACTGAAGATGAGGGTGAAGAATATGAGGATGCGGCGGGCGCATACGCTAGCGGAATGAGGAGATTCGACGAGCCGTCAACCGCCGTAGAAGAATCCACCAAAGAAGTCAACTTGGGGACTGAGGAAGACCCTAGGATCATCCTCATAAGTGACAACCTACCACCCTCTGAAGAAGAGGCATTAATTGAGGTCCTCAAGGAATATAAGGACACGTTTGCATGGAGCTACGAGGATATGCCGGGTTTGGATTCAACCTTGGTCGAACACCGTTTAACCCTAAAACCAGGGTCCATCTCGGTAAAACAAAGGTTAAGGCGTTTCCACCCTCAGATGGCTTTGAAAATGAAAGAAGAGGTCGATAAGCTCCACAAAGCCAGGTTCATTAGAGTCGTTCTTTATCCTCAATGGGTGGCGAACATTGTCCCGGTCATGAAGAAAGATGGGAAAGTCAGGATTTGCATCGACTTCCGGGACCTTAACCGCGCGTGTCCAAAGGATGATTTTCCCTTACCTCACATTGATGTGTTAATTGATAACACGGCAGGTTTTGAAACCCTCTCTTTCATGGATGGATTTTCAGGATACAATCAAATTCGTTTGGCAGAAGAGGATCAGGAAAAGACGTCATTCACTACCCCTTGGGGAACATATTGTTACGTGGTCATGCCGTTTGGGTTAAAGAATGCTGGAGCTACTTACCAAAGAGCGATGATGGCCATATTTCATGACATGATGCACATATATCTGGAAGTGTATGTGGATGACTTATTGGTGAAATCAAGGACCAGGATGGAACATCCAGAAGTTTTGGCTAAGGTCTTGCAAAGGTCAAGAGAATTCCAATTGAAAATGAACCCGAAAAAGTGTGTGTTTGGTGTGTCGTCAGGTAAATTGCTGGGGTTCATTGTGAGTAAAAGAGGGATCGAGATAGATCCCGACAAAGCCAAGGCTATCAGGGATATGCCGCCTCCCAAGAATTTGAGGGAAGTCCGAGGTTTAATCGGCAGGCTGCAGTTTATTCGTCGGTTTGTGTCTCAACATTCACAAAGGTGTAGACCTCTCTACGAGTTGACCAAGCCAGGAGTAGAATTCCACTGGAATTCTAAATGTCAGAAAGCTTTTGAAGGGTTGAAGGAATATCTGGCTAGTCCACCCGTTCTCATTCCACCTAAACCAGAAAAACCTCTGATCCTTTACATCTCAGTCTTGGATGACTCCGTGGGAGCCGTCCTCGCACAAGCTGATGAAGAAGGCAAGGAACGGGCAACCTATTACTTGTCCAAACTTCTCAATCCCTGTGAGCAGAAGTACACCGGCATGGAGAAAACCTGTGCTGCCCTCGTTTGGGTAGTGCAGAAATTGAAGCACTACTTCTTGGCTCACGAAGTCCACTTGATTGCTCGAATGAATCCTATCAAATTCCTTCTGGAGAAAGCCGTCCTTACGGATAGGCTAGCACGCTGGCAAAGTTTTCTCTCTCAGTTCGACATCACCTACATCCAGCAAAAGGCGATTAAAGGTTATGCCATAGCCGAGCATCTCGCTCACCATCCTCTTCCCAAGTTCGATCCCGTCCAATCAGAGTTTCCAGATGAGGAACTAATGTCCATCAACCAATCAGATGAGCCAATGTGGACGCTATATTTTGATGGAGCTCTGAATTCTCAAGGGAGAGGAATCGGCATCGCCCTCCTGTCGCCGGAAGGCCTCACATTCCCATTGGCATACCAGCTCAAATTTCCAGTCACCAACAATATAGCCGAATATGAAGCTCTTCTAGCTGGCCTAGGACTCGCTCATTCTTTTCGTATCACTGAGTTGCGAGTCGTAGGTGATAGTCAACTCATCCTTCGCCAGGTACTCACTAAGTATCGCACTCGCGATCCCAAACTCAAGCCATACCAAGAACTCACTGCTGCCTTTGCCAAACTGTTCACAAAACTGATCTTTGTTCATATCCCTCGTCATCAGAATATTCTCGCCGATGCCCTCGCCTCATTGGCATCATCCATAAGGTTCCCTCTAGGAAGATGGTTTAAGTCCATTTCCATCTACAAACTTCACGCCCCTGCAGTCGATGATGCTTCCTACGTAAACATCAAAGACAGGATAGCAAGGAAGATCCTGCAGGAAGATATCCTTGAGAAGAGGGAGCTCATGTTGGCAGAGGCCGAAGAAGAACTGGCTGATGAAGAGAAACCATGGTTCTATGAAATTGTCAAATATTGCCAAGATCAGTCTTATCCTGAAGGGGCCACCACAGAGGACAAGAAAGCCATAAGAAGGGTGGCTCAGAAATACACATTGATTGGAGGTCTACTCTATAGGAGGAGCCTTACTGGTATTCTGTTAAGATGTCTTGGTGACGATGAGGTTTGGAAATGTGTAGAAGAGACGCACTCGGGTGTGTGCGGTGGCCACGTGAATAGTCAGATGCTCGCCAAGAAGATCATTCGTCAAGGCTTTTATTGGCCCACTATGGAAGAGGATTGTGCTGTCTATGTCCGTAGGTGTGTCAAGTGTCAACTTCACGCCGATAAAATCCATTCACCATCTTCCTCACTTCATCCAATATCCTCCCCATGGCCTTTCTCCATGTGGGCATTCGACATCATTGGTCCCTTAGGTGATCCCAATTCCCTCACCAAGCAGAAATCTTTCATCCTTACTGCGACGGAATACTTCACCAAATGGGCCGAAGCCGAAGCTTACGCGGAATCAAGGCGTCAACAGTCTGCAAGTTCATCATGAAGAACATTCTCGCCAGATTCGGCGTCCCAAGCACGATCGTCACCGACAATGGGCCACAATTCATTTCTCAGGACCTACAGGACCTCTGCAAAAGGTACGCAATTGCATTGCATCATTCATCGCCTTATTACCCACAAGGTAACGGTCAAGCGGAGGCCACCAATAAAACATTGCTCAAAATCATCAAAAAAACCTGCGAGTCTAGTAAGTTTTCAGACTGGCCAGAAAAGCTTATCGAAGCCCTATGGGCCTATCGCACCTCAATCCGTACCCCCACCGGGCAGACTCCATTTGCCCTCAC